>OY751540.1:9265754-10612167 GCA_963572205.1 Caenorhabditis imperialis | reverse complement strand
CCAACATCCCCCCTATACAGAGGACTCATCCCAGTATGCATTCCAGTCTGATAAGACGAGGTTAGGGTAGCATTCTAACCAACATCCCCCTGAACAGAGACTCATCCCAGTATGCATTCCAGTCTGATAAGACGAGGTTAGGGTAGCATTCTAACCAACATCCCCCTGAACAGAGACTCATCCCAGTATGCATTCCAGTCTGATAAGACGAGGTTAGGGTAGCATTCTAACCAACATCCCCCTGTACAGAGACTCATCCCAGTATGCATTCCAGTCTGATAAGACGAGGTTAGGGTAGCATTCTAACCAACATCCCCCTGTACAGAGACTCATCCCTGTATGCATTCCAGTCTGATAAGACGAGGTTAGGGTAGCATTCTAACCAACATCCCCCTGAACAGAGACTCATCCCAGTATGCATTCCAGTCTGATAAGACGAGGTTAGGGTAGCATTCTAACCAACATCCCCCTGTACAGAGACTCATCCCAGTATGCATTCCAGTCTGATAAGACGAGGTTAGGGTAGCATTCTAACCAACATCCCCCTGTACAGAGACTCATCCCAGTATGCATTCCAGTCTGATAAGACGAGGTTAGGGTAGCATTCTAACCAACATCCCCCTGAACAGAGACTCATCCAGTATGCATTCCAGTCTGATAAGACGAGGTTAGGGTAGCATTCTAACCAACATCCCCCTGTACAGAGACTCATCCCAGTATGCATTCCAGTCTGATAAGACGAGGTTAGGGTAGCATTCTAACCAACATCCCCCTGTACAGAGACTCATCCCAGTATGCATTCCAGTCTGATAAGACGAGGTTAGGGTAGCATTCTAACCAACATCCCCCTGTACAGAGACTCATCCCAGTATGCATTCCAGTCTGATAAGACGAGGTTAGGGTAGCATTCTAACCAACATCCCCCTGAACAGAGACTCATCCCAGTATGCATTCCAGTCTGATAAGACGAGGTTAGGGTAGCATTCTAACCAACATCCCCCTGTACAGAGACTCATCCCAGTATGCATTCCAGTCTGATAAGACGAGGTTAGGGTAGCATTCTAACCAACATCCCCCTGTACAGAGACTCATCCCAGTATGCATTCCAGTCTGATAAGACGAGGTTAGGGTAGCATTCTAACCAACATCCCCCTGAACAGAGACTCATCCCAGTATGCATTCCAGTCTGATAAGACGAGGTTAGGGTAGCATTCTAACCAACATCCCCCTGTACAGAGACTCATCCAGTATGCATTCCAGTCTGATAAGACGAGGTTAGGGTAGCATTCTAACCAACATCCCCCCTGTACAGAGACTCATCCCAGTATGCATTCCAGTCTGATAAGACGAGGTTAGGGTAGCATTCTAACCAACATCCCCCTGTACAGAGACTCATCCCAGTATGCATTCCAGTCTGATAAGACGAGGTTAGGGTAGCATTCTAACCAACATCCCCCTGAACAGAGACTCATCCCAGTATGCATTCCAGTCTGATAAGACGAGGTTAGGGTAGCATTCTAACCAACATCCCCCTGAACAGAGACTTATCCAGTTTGCATTCCAGTCTGATAAGACGAGGTTAGGGTAGCATTCTAACCAACATCCCCCCTGAACAGAGACTATCCCAGTTTGCATTCCAGTCTGATAAGACGAGGTTAGGGTAGCATTCTAACCAACATCCCCCCTATACAGAGACTCATCCCAGTATGCATTCCAGTCTGATAAGACGAGGTTAGGGTAGCATTCTAACCAACATCCCCCCTATACAGAGACTCATCCCAGTATGCATTCCAGTCTGATAAGACGAGGTTAGGGTAGCATTCTAACCAACATCCCCCCTATACAGAGACTCATCCCAGTATACATTCCAGTCTGATAAGACGAGGTTAGGGTAGCATTCTAACCAACATCCCCCTATACAGAGACTCATCCCAGTATACATTCCAGTCTGATAAGACGAGGTTAGGGTAGCATTCTAACCAACATCCCCCCTATACAGAGACTCATCCCAGTATGCATTCCAGTCTGATAAGACGAGGTTAGGGTAGCATTCTAACCAACATCCCCCCTATACAGAGACTCATCCCAGTATGCATTCCAGTCTGATAAGACGAGGTTAGGGTAGCATTCTAACCAACATCCCCCCTATACAGAGCTCATCCCAGTATGCATTCCAGTCTGATAAGACGAGGTTAGGGTAGCATTCTAACCAACATCCCCCCTATACAGAGACTCATCCCAGTATACATTCCAGTCTGATAAGACGAGGTTAGGGTAGCATTCTAACCAACATCCCCCTGAACAGAGACTCATCCCAGTATGCATTCCAGTCTGATAAGACGAGGTTAGGGTAGCATTCTAACCAACATCCCCCCTATACAGAGACTCATCCCAGTATGCATTCCAGTCTGATAAGACGAGGTTAGGGTAGCATTCTAACCAACATCCCCCCTATACAGAGACTCATCCCAGTATACATTCCAGTCTGATAAGACGAGGTTAGGGTAGCATTCTAACCAACATCCCCCTGAACAGAGACTCATCCCAGTTTGCATTCCAGTCTGATAAGACGAGGTTAGGGTAGCATTCTAACCAACATCCCCCTGAACAGAGACTCATCCCAGTTTGCATTCCAGTCTGATAAGACGAGGTTAGGGTAGCATTCTAACCAACATCCCCCTGAACAGAGACTCATCCCAGTTTGCATTCCAGTCTGATAAGACGAGGTTAGGGTAGCATTCTAACCAACATCCCCCCTATACAGAGACTCATCCCAGTATACATTCCAGTCTGATAAGACGAGGTTAGGGTAGCATTCTAACCAACATCCCCCTGAACAGAGACTCATCCCAGTTTGCATTCCAGTCTGATAAGACGAGGTTAGGGTAGCATTCTAACCAACATCCCCCTGAACAGAGACTCATCCCAGTATGCATTCCAGTCTGATAAGACGAGGTTAGGGTAGCATTCTAACCAACATCCCCCTGTACAGAGACACATCCCAGTTTGCATTCCAGTCTGATAAGACGAGGTTAGGGTAGCATTCTAACCAACATCCCCCTGTACAGAGACACATCCCAGTTTGCATTCCAGTCTGATAAGACGAGGTTAGGGTAGCATTCTAACCAACATCCCCCTGTACAGAGACACATCCCAGTATGCATTCCAGTCTGATAAGACGAGGTTAGGGTAGCATTCTAACCAACATCCCCCTGTACAGAGACTCATCCCAGTATGCATTCCAGTCTGATAAGACGAGGTTAGGGTAGCATTCTAACCAACATCCCCCTGTACAGAGACTCATCCCAGTATGCATTCCAGTCTGATAAGACGAGGTTAGGGTAGCATTCTAACCAACATCCCCCTGTACAGAGACTCATCCCAGTATGCATTCCAGTCTGATAAGACGAGGTTAGGGTAGCATTCTAACCAACATCCCCCTGTACAGAGACACATCCCAGTTTGCATTCCAGTCTGATAAGACGAGGTTAGGGTAGCATTCTAACCAACATCCCCCTGTACAGAGACACATCCCAGTATGCATTCCAGTCTGATAAGACGAGGTTAGGGTAGCATTCTAACCAACATCCCCCTGTACAGAGACACATCCCAGTTTGCATTCCAGTCTGATAAGACGAGGTTAGGGTAGCATTCTAACCAACATCCCCCTGTACAGAGACTCATCCCAGTATGCATTCCAGTCTGATAAGACGAGGTTAGGGTAGCATTCTAACCAACATCCCCCTGTACAGAGACTCATCCCAGTATGCATTCCAGTCTGATAAGACGAGGTTAGGGTAGCATTCTAACCAACATCCCCCTGTACAGAGACACATCCCAGTTTGCATTCCAGTCTGATAAGACGAGGTTAGGGTAGCATTCTAACCAACATCCCCCTGTACAGAGACACATCCCAGTTTGCATTCCAGTCTGATAAGACGAGGTTAGGGTAGCATTCTAACCAACATCCCCCTGTACAGAGACACATCCCAGTTTGCATTCCAGTCTGATAAGACGAGGTTAGGGTAGCATTCTAACCAACATCCCCCTGTACAGAGACACATCCCAGTTTGCATTCCAGTCTGATAAGACGAGGTTAGGGTAGCATTCTAACCAACATCCCCCTGTACAGAGACACATCCCAGTTTGCATTCCAGTCTGATAAGACGAGGTTAGGGTAGCATTCTAACCAACATCCCCCTGTACAGAGACACATCCCAGTATGCATTCCAGTCTGATAAGACGAGGTTAGGGTAGCATTCTAACCAACATCCCCCTGTACAGAGACTCATCCCAGTATGCATTCCAGTCTGATAAGACGAGGTTAGGGTAGCATTCTAACCAACATCCCCCTGTACAGAGACACATCCCAGTTTGCATTCCAGTCTGATAAGACGAGGTTAGGGTAGCATTCTAACCAACATCCCCCTGTACAGAGACACATCCCAGTTTGCATTCCAGTCTGATAAGACGAGGTTAGGGTAGCATTCTAACCAACATCCCCCTGTACAGAGACACATCCCAGTTTGCATTCCAGTCTGATAAGACGAGGTTAGGGTAGCATTCTAACCAACATCCCCCTGTACAGAGACACATCCCAGTTTGCATTCCAGTCTGATAAGACGAGGTTAGGGTAGCATTCTAACCAACATCCCCCTGTACAGAGACACATCCCAGTTTGCATTCCAGTCTGATAAGACGAGGTTAGGGTAGCATTCTAACCAAGATCCCCCTGTACAGAGACACATCCCAGTTTGCATTCCAGTCTGATAAGACGAGGTTAGGGTAGCATTCTAACCAACATCCCCCTGTACAGAGACACATCCCAGTTTGCATTCCAGTCTGATAAGACGAGGTTAGGGTAGCATTCTAACCAACATCCCCCTGTACAGAGACACATCCCAGTATGCATTCCAGTCTGATAAGACGAGGTTAGGGTAGCATTCTAACCAACATCCCCCTGTACAGAGACTCATCCCAGTATGCATTCCAGTCTGATAAGACGAGGTTAGGGTAGCATTCTAACCAACATCCCCCTGTACAGAGACACATCCCAGTTTGCATTCCAGTCTGATAAGACGAGGTTAGGGTAGCATTCTAACCAACATCCCCCTGTACAGAGACACATCCCAGTTTGCATTCCAGTCTGATAAGACGAGGTTAGGGTAGCATTCTAACCAACATCCCCCTGTACAGAGACACATCCCAGTATGCATTCCAGTCTGATAAGACGAGGTTAGGGTAGCATTCTAACCAACATCCCCCTGTACAGAGACTCATCCCAGTATGCATTCCAGTCTGATAAGACGAGGTTAGGGTAGCATTCTAACCAACATCCCCCTGAACAGAGACTCATCCCAGTATGCATTCCAGTCTGATAAGACGAGGTTAGGGTAGCATTCTAACCAACATCCCCCTGTACAGAGACTCATCCCAGTATGCATTCCAGTCTGATAAGACGAGGTTAGGGTAGCATTCTAACCAACATCCCCCTGAACAGAGACTCATCCCAGTATGCATTCCAGTCTGATAAGACGAGGTTAGGGTAGCATTCTAACCAACATCCCCCTGTACAGAGACTCATCCCAGTATGCATTCCAGTCTGATAAGACGAGGTTAGGGTAGCATTCTAACCAACATCCCCCTGTACAGAGACACATCCCAGTATGCATTCCAGTCTGATAAGACGAGGTTAGGGTAGCATTCTAACCAACATCCCCCTGAACAGAGACTCATCCCAGTATGCATTCCAGTCTGATAAGACGAGGTTAGGGTAGCATTCTAACCAACATCCCCCTGAACAGAGACTCATCCCAGTATGCATTCCAGTCTGATAAGACGAGGTTAGGGTAGCATTCTAACCAACATCCCCCTGTACAGAGACACATCCCAGTTTGCATTCCAGTCTGATAAGACGAGGTTAGGGTAGCATTCTAACCAACATCCCCCTGTACAGAGACACATCCCAGTTTGCATTCCAGTCTGATAAGACGAGGTTAGGGTAGCATTCTAACCAACATCCCCCTGTACAGAGACACATCCCAGTTTGCATTCCAGTCTGATAAGACGAGGTTAGGGTAGCATTCTAACCAACATCCCCCTGAACAGAGACTCATCCCAGTTTGCATTCCAGTCTGATAAGACGAGGTTAGGGTAGCATTCTAACCAACATCCCCCTGTACAGAGACACATCCCAGTTTGCATTCCAGTCTGATAAGACGAGGTTAGGGTAGCATTCTAACCAACATCCCCCTGTACAGAGACACATCCCAGTTTGCATTCCAGTCTGATAAGACGAGGTTAGGGTAGCATTCTAACCAACATCCCCCTGAACAGAGACTCATCCCAGTTTGCATTCCAGTCTGATAAGACGAGGTTAGGGTAGCATTCTAACCAACATCCCCCTGTACAGAGACACATCCCAGTTTGCATTCCAGTCTGATAAGACGAGGTTAGGGTAGCATTCTAACCAACATCCCCCTGAACAGAGACTCATCCCAGTATGCATTCCAGTCTGATAAGACGAGGTTAGGGTAGCATTCTAACCAACATCCCCCTGTACAGAGACACATCCCAGTTTGCATTCCAGTCTGATAAGACGAGGTTAGGGTAGCATTCTAACCAACATCCCCCTGTACAGAGACACATCCCAGTTTGCATTCCAGTCTGATAAGACGAGGTTAGGGTAGCATTCTAACCAACATCCCCCTGTACAGAGACACATCCCAGTTTGCATTCCAGTCTGATAAGACGAGGTTAGGGTAGCATTCTAACCAACATCCCCCTGTACAGAGACACATCCCAGTTTGCATTCCAGTCTGATAAGACGAGGTTAGGGTAGCATTCTAACCAACATCCCCCTGAACAGAGACTCATCCCAGTATGCATTCCAGTCTGATAAGACGAGGTTAGGGTAGCATTCTAACCAACATCCCCCTGTACAGAGACACATCCCAGTTTGCATTCCAGTCTGATAAGACGAGGTTAGGGTAGCATTCTAACCAACATCCCCCTGTACAGAGACACATCCCAGTTTGCATTCCAGTCTGATAAGACGAGGTTAGGGTAGCATTCTAACCAACATCCCCCTGTACAGAGACACATCCCAGTTTGCATTCCAGTCTGATAAGACGAGGTTAGGGTAGCATTCTAACCAACATCCCCCTGTACAGAGACACATCCCAGTTTGCATTCCAGTCTGATAAGACGAGGTTAGGGTAGCATTCTAACCAACATCCCCCTGTACAGAGACACATCCCAGTTTGCATTCCAGTCTGATAAGACGAGGTTAGGGTAGCATTCTAACCAACATCCCCCTGAACAGAGACTCATCCCAGTTTGCATTCCAGTCTGATAAGACGAGGTTAGGGTAGCATTCTAACCAACATCCCCCTGAACAGAGACTCATCCCAGTTTGCATTCCAGCATAAGACCCCCCCCCCCCTCATAAATTGATCCATCCGTCGTCCCAAAGATGTCAAACTCATCTCATATATCCAATCCGGGGCCTCGTCTTCCTTCATGCTCCTCCATGCTGTTCCAGTGCTCCGCGGGCTCCACAGGACATCATCCAGGTTGAAGAGTTAATTGATCCATCATTCGGTCTACAACAACGTATAAAATAAACGATAGGATAAAAGGTGAGGAAAAAGGGGAACGAAGCTTACAATATAAAGGGAAAGAGAAAATGTATGAAATTCACGGAGGAGAGTGCAAAATCTTATGAGAGACTAGATAAACTGACTAAAACGTTAAAAAATATCGGAGCAATCGAGAGAGTCACCATCCACCATGAGAGAAAGAGTGGTGAATGAACGTTCTGGAAGGTGGGGGGAGGGGGAGAGGGATGTGTCGATGAGATAGAAAGTAGGTCAATATATTACAAGCCACGCCCCCTTTTTGTGGGCAGGAAATCGATAAGCTACAATCATTGAAAAAAAAGGAATTTTTGAAAATAGTTTCTGTTGTCAAAAAAACTCGGACGCGAAAAATTAAAAAAAATTGGAAAATTGGAAAAAACCGGAGCAGTGAAAAATGTCACCAACCAGCACGAGGTAAAGTGTAATGAATGAGCCATCTGTAGGACTCGGGGCTTATAGGAAGGATGTGACGATGGAGAAAATTCGAAAGTGTATGTTACAAGCCACGCCCCCTTTTTGGATGACGTAGATGAGGGGTTATCGATTAAACTTTAGTATGTTTCAAATCGAATTGAAAAGTTGAAAAGATCAGCAGAAGTATTTCTACGATTTCAGAAGGGGTACATTACAAAATGGAACGATCAAAAGCTGGAAAAGGTTAAAAAGTGATATGTTTAACTTTCTTAGTAGCCGCTCAATGAGATCGAAAAAGAAAACGTTTTTCAGTTTCTACTGGTTTCTAAATCTATCGGGTCATTGATAATTGAATTCTACCAGCCGGTCGAGCTGCTGCGCAGCTCTTCGGCTGGCTTCTTATGAGGCCGGGGAATTCACTAAAATGTCCCAATACACTTTTACAAAGAAAGCAAAAAAGTTTTTTCTCGAAAAGAATCGAACTCCTGACCCTCTGCACACAATCCGCCCGCGTAACCGCCGGGACCACCCCGATACACCTGAAAAGGGCAGCGCAGGTGCGTACATGTGCACGCGGTTTTGGGACCCCCTCGCAGGGGCATTTTGAGAAATTTTCAGGTAAACTACCCATCAAATTAAAGCTATCAACTTCTAGTTTTGACGGGCATCACCGCGGCACCAAATAAGGGCCGTAACCGAAAATTGGGCTCATTCCTATGGCTGGGGACTGCGCTAGGGTTGGCGCCACACAGACACACGGACAAATACACAGAATTTGTCCGTTAGTAATAGTAAAGATTATTGAAATTTCGAAAAAAAAAGTAACTGCGGAGAGTACAAGCTTATCGGAACACATTGAAAAATTGAAAAAAAAAGAGAAAAACGGAGCAATGAAAAGAGGTCACCGTTGATCATGAGGTAGAGTGAGGTGAATGAGCCATCTGGAAGACTGTGGTGCCGATCGGGATGTGACGATGGAGAGAAATCGAAAGGTGGAGAGACGCAGAGAAAGAGGGACCTCGACCTGTATGTTACAAGATACGCCCCTTACATGAGAGGTCAAAAACAGAGGGGAAGGTTTCCCCTTGTTCCTCTTCTCTTCTTTTTTTTGACCTCTCATTTAAGGGGCGTTTTTTGTATCGAAATCCCTCTTTCTGTTTCTGCGTCTCTTTGCCTCTTATTTCTCAAAAAGGGGCGTGGCTTGTAACATCAACTTTCGATTTCTCATCATCGTCACATTCCTATTGATTCCTCCCCCAATCAAAACCCCAGTCTTCCAGTCGGCTCATTCATCACACCCTACCTCATGGTGAATGGTGACTCTTTTATTGCTCCGGTTTTCCTTTTTCCAGTTGCTTGTACTCTCCGCAGCTACTTTTTTCGACATTTTAATAATAGAATTCAATTATCAATGACCCGATAGATTTAGAAATCAGTAGAAACTGAAAAACGTCCACATCTTTTTCGATCTAACTGAGCGACTACTAAGAAAGTTAAACATATCACTTTTTCAACCTTTTCCAGCTTTCGATCGTTCCATTTTGTAATGTACCCCTTCTGAAATCGTAGAAATACTTTTGCTGATCTTTTCAACTTTTCAAATCTATTTGAAACATACCAAAATTTAATCAATAACCCCTCATCTACGTCATCCAAAAAAGGGGGCGTGGCTTGTAACATACACTTTCGAATTTTCTCCATCGTCACATCCTTCCTATAAGCCCCGAGTCCTACAGATAGCTCATTCATTACACTTTACCTCGTGCTGGATGGTGACTTTTTTCACTGCTCCGGTTTTTTCCAATTTTCCAATTTTTTTTAATTTTTCGCGTCCGAGTTTTTTGAAAACAGAAACAATTTTCAAAAATTCCTTCTTGTCAATGATCGTAGCTTATCGATTTCTGCTAGCTTTGGCAACTAGCCAATTTTTTGACCCCTCCCGCCCACAAAAAGAGGGCGTGGCTTGTAACGTATTGACCTACTTTCTATCTCATCGACACATCCCTCTCCCCTCCCCCCTCCTTCCAGAACGTTCATTCACCACTCTTTCTCTCATGGTGGATGGTGACTCTCTCCATTGCTCCGATACTTTTTAACGTTTTAGTCAGTTTATCTAGTCTCTCATAAGATTTTGCACTCTCCTCCGTGAATTTCATACATTTTCTCTTTCCCTTTATATTGTAAGCTTCGTTCCCCTTTTTCCTCACCTTTTATCCTATCGTTTATTTTATACGTTGTTGTAGACCGAATGATGGATCAATCAACTCTTCAACCTGGATGATGTCCTGTGGAGCCCGCGGAGCACTGGAACAGCATGGAGGAGCATGAAGGAAGACGAGGCCCCGGATTGGATATATGAGATGAGTTTGACATTTTTTGGGACCAAGGATGGATCAATTTATGAGGGGGGAGGGTCTTATGCTGGAATGCATACTGGGATGAGTCTCTGTACAGGGGAGATGTTGGTTAGAATGCTACCCTAACCTCGTCTTATCAGACTGGAATGCGTACTGGGATGAGTCTCTGTATAGGGGGGATGTTGGTTAGAATGCTACCCTAACCTCGTCTTATCAGACTGGAATGCGTACTGGGATGAGTCTCTGTTCAGGGGGGATGTTGGTTAGAATGCTACCCTAACCTCGTCTTATCAGACTGGAATGCGTACTGGGATGAGTCTCTGTTCAGGGGGGATGTTGGTTAGAATGCTACCCTAACCTCGTCTTATCAGACTGGAATGCGTACTGGGATGAGTCTCTGTTCAGGGGGGATGTTGGTTAGAATGCTACCCTAACCTCGTCTTATCAGACTGGAATGCGTACTGGGATGAGTCTCTGTATAGGGGGGATGTTGGTTAGAATGCTACCCTAACCTCGTCTTATCAGACTGGAATGCAAACTGGGATGAGTCTCTGTATAGGGGGGATGTTGGTTAGAATGCTACCCTAACCTCGTCTTATCAGACTGGAATGCAAACTGGGATGAGTCTCTGTATAGGGGGGATGTTGGTTAGAATGCTACCCTAACCTCGTCTTATCAGACTGGAATGCAAACTGGGATGAGTCTCTGTATAGGGGGGATGTTGGTTAGAATGCTACCCTAACCTCGTCTTATCAGACTGGAATGCAAACTGGGATGAGTCTCTGTATAGGGGGGATGTTGGTTAGAATGCTACCCTAACCTCGTCTTATCAGACTGGAATGCAAACTGGGATGAGTCTCTGTATAGGGGGGATGTTGGTTAGAATGCTACCCTAACCTCGTCTTATCAGACTGGAATGCAAACTGGGATGAGTCTCTGTATAGGGGGGATGTTGGTTAGAATGCTACCCTAACCTCGTCTTATCAGACTGGAATGCAAACTGGGATGAGTCTCTGTATAGGGGGGATGTTGGTTAGAATGCTACCCTAACCTCGTCTTATCAGACTGGAATGCAAACTGTGATGAGTCTCTGTATAGGGGGGATGTTGGTTAGAATGCTACCCTAACCTCGTCTTATCAGACTGGAATGCATACTGGGATGAGTCTCTGTATAGGGGGGATGTTGGTTAGAATGCTACCCTAACCTCGTCTTATCAGACTGGAATGCATACTGGGATGAGTCTCTGTATAGGGGGGATGTTGGTTAGAATGCTACCCTAACCTCGTCTTATCAGACTGGAATGCAAACTGTGATGAGTCTCTGTATAGGGGGGATGTTGGTTAGAATGCTACCCTAACCTCGTCTTATCAGACTGGAATGCATACTGGGATGAGTCTCTGTATAGGGGGGATGTTGGTTAGAATGCTACCCTAACCTCGTCTTATCAGACTGGAATGCAAACTGTGATGAGTCTCTGTATAGGGGGGATGTTGGTTAGAATGCTACCCTAACCTCGTCTTATCAGACTGGAATGCAAACTGTGATGAGTCTCTGTATAGGGGGGATGTTGGTTAGAATGCTACCCTAACCTCGTCTTATCAGACTGGAATGCATACTGGGATGAGTCTCTGTATAGGGGGGATGTTGGTTAGAATGCTACCCTAACCTCGTCTTATCAGACTGGAATGCAAACTGTGATGAGTCTCTGTATAGGGGGGATGTTGGTTAGAATGCTACCCTAACCTCGTCTTATCAGACTGGAATGCATACTGGGATGTGTCTCTGTTCAGGGGGATGTTGGTTAGAATGCTACCCTAACCTCGTCTTATCAGACTGGAATGCATACTGGGATGAGTCTCTGTTCAGGGGGATGTTGGTTAGAATGCTACCCTAACCTCGTCTTATCAGACTGGAATGCAAACTGGGATGTGTCTCTGTATAGGGGGGATGTTGGTTAGAATGCTACCCTAACCTCGTCTTATCAGACTGGAATGCAAACTGTGATGTGTCTCTGTATAGGGGGGATGTTGGTTAGAATGCTACCCTAACCTCGTCTTATCAGACTGGAATGCAAACTGGGATGAGTCTCTGTTCAGGGGGATGTTGGTTAGAATGCTACCCTAACCTCGTCTTATCAGACTGGAATGCAAACTGGGATGAGTCTCTGTATAGGGGGGATGTTGGTTAGAATGCTACCCTAACCTCGTCTTATCAGACTGGAATGCAAACTGGGATGAGTCTCTGTATAGGGGGATGTTGGTTAGAATGCTACCCTAACCTCGTCTTATCAGACTGGAATGCAAACTGGGATGAGTCTCTGTTCAGGGGGATGTTGGTTAGAATGCTACCCTAACCTCGTCTTATCAGACTGGAATGCAAACTGGGATGAGTCTCTGTTCAGGGGGATGTTGGTTAGAATGCTACCCTAACCTCGTCTTATCAGACTGGAATGCAAACTGGGATGAGTCTCTGTTCAGGGGGATGTTGGTTAGAATGCTACCCTAACCTCGTCTTATCAGACTGGAATGCAAACTGGGATGTGTCTCTGTATAGGGGGGATGTTGGTTAGAATGCTACCCTAACCTCGTCTTATCAGACTGGAATGCAAACTGGGATGTGTCTCTGTATAGGGGGGATGTTGGTTAGAATGCTACCCTAACCTCGTCTTATCAGACTGGAATGCAAACTGGGATGAGTCTCTGTATAGGGGGATGTTGGTTAGAATGCTACCCTAACCTCGTCTTATCAGACTGGAATGCAAACTGGGATGAGTCTCTGTTCAGGGGGATGTTGGTTAGAATGCTACCCTAACCTCGTCTTATCAGACTGGAATGCAAACTGGGATGAGTCTCTGTATAGGGGGGATGTTGGTTAGAATGCTACCCTAACCTCGTCTTATCAGACTGGAATGCGTACTGGGATGAGTCTCTGTTCAGGGGGGATGTTGGTTAGAATGCTACCCTAACCTCGTCTTATCAGACTGGAATGCGTACTGGGATGAGTCTCTGTTCAGGGGGGATGTTGGTTAGAATGCTACCCTAACCTCGTCTTATCAGACTGGAATGCGTACTGGGATGAGTCTCTGTTCAGGGGGGATGTTGGTTAGAATGCTACCCTAACCTCGTCTTATCAGACTGGAATGCGTACTGGGATGAGTCTCTGTATAGGGGGGATGTTGGTTAGAATGCTACCCTAACCTCGTCTTATCAGACTGGAATGCAAACTGTGATGAGTCTCTGTATAGGGGGGATGTTGGTTAGAATGCTACCCTAACCTCGTCTTATCAGACTGGAATGCAAACTGTGATGTGTCTCTGTATAGGGGGGATGTTGGTTAGAATGCTACCCTAACCTCGTCTTATCAGACTGGAATGCAAACTGGGATGTGTCTCTGTATAGGGGGGATGTTGGTTAGAATGCTACCCTAACCTCGTCTTATCAGACTGGAATGCAAACTGGGATGTGTCTCTGTATAGGGGGGATGTTGGTTAGAATGCTACCCTAACCTCGTCTTATCAGACTGGAATGCAAACTGGGATGTGTCTCTGTATAGGGGGGATGTTGGTTAGAATGCTACCCTAACCTCGTCTTATCAGACTGGAATGCATACTGGGATGTGTCTCTGTTCAGGGGGATGTTGGTTAGAATGCTACCCTAACCTCGTCTTATCAGACTGGAATGCATACTGGGATGAGTCTCTGTTCAGGGGGATGTTGGTTAGAATGCTACCCTAACCTCGTCTTATCAGACTGGAATGCAAACTGGGATGTGTCTCTGTATAGGGGGGATGTTGGTTAGAATGCTACCCTAACCTCGTCTTATCAGACTGGAATGCAAACTGGGATGTGTCTCTGTGTAGGGGGGATGTTGGTTAGAATGCTACCCTAACCTCGTCTTATCAGACTGGAATGCAAACTGGGATGAGTCTCTGTATAGGGGGGATGTTGGTTAGAATGCTACCCTAACCTCGTCTTATCAGACTGGAATGCAAACTGGGATGAGTCTCTGTATAGGGGGGATGTTGGTTAGAATGCTACCCTAACCTCGTCTTATCAGACTGGAATGCAAACTGGGATGAGTCTCTGTATAGGGGGGATGTTGGTTAGAATGCTACCCTAACCTCGTCTTATCAGACTGGAATGCAAACTGGGATGAGTCTCTGTATAGGGGGGATGTTGGTTAGAATGCTACCCTAACCTCGTCTTATCAGACTGGAATGCAAACTGGGATGAGTCTCTGTATAGGGGGGATGTTGGTTAGAATGCTACCCTAACCTCGTCTTATCAGACTGGAATGCAAACTGGGATGAGTCTCTGTATAGGGGGGATGTTGGTTAGAATGCTACCCTAACCTCGTCTTATCAGACTGGAATGCAAACTGGGATGAGTCTCTGTATAGGGGGGATGTTGGTTAGAATGCTACCCTAACCTCGTCTTATCAGACTGGAATGCAAACTGGGATGAGTCTCTGTATAGGGGGGATGTTGGTTAGAATGCTACCCTAACCTCGTCTTATCAGACTGGAATGCAAACTGGGATGAGTCTCTGTATAGGGGGGATGTTGGTTAGAATGCTACCCTAACCTCGTCTTATCAGACTGGAATGCAAACTGGGATGAGTCTCTGTATAGGGGGGATGTTGGTTAGAATGCTACCCTAACCTCGTCTTATCAGACTGGAATGCAAACTGGGATGAGTCTCTGTTCAGGGGGATGTTGGTTAGAATGCTACCCTAACCTCGTCTTATCAGACTGGAATGCAAACTGGGATGAGTCTCTGTATAGGGGGGATGTTGGTTAGAATGCTACCCTAACCTCGTCTTATCAGACTGGAATGCAAACTGGGATGAGTCTCTGTATAGGGGGGATGTTGGTTAGAATGCTACCCTAACCTCGTCTTATCAGACTGGAATGCAAACTGGGATGAGTCTCTGTATAGGGGGATGTTGGTTAGAATGCTACCCTAACCTCGTCTTATCAGACTGGAATGCAAACTGGGATGAGTCTCTGTTCAGGGGGATGTTGGTTAGAATGCTACCCTAACCTCGTCTTATCAGACTGGAATGCAAACTGGGATGAGTCTCTGTATAGGGGGGATGTTGGTTAGAATGCTACCCTAACCTCGTCTTATCAGACTGGAATGCAAACTGGGATGAGTCTCTGTATAGGGGGGATGTTGGTTAGAATGCTACCCTAACCTCGTCTTATCAGACTGGAATGCAAACTGGGATGAGTCTCTGTATAGGGGGGATGTTGGTTAGAATGCTACCCTAACCTCGTCTTATCAGACTGGAATGCAAACTGGGATGAGTCTCTGTATAGGGGGGATGTTGGTTAGAATGCTACCCTAACCTCGTCTTATCAGACTGGAATGCAAACTGGGATGAGTCTCTGTATAGGGGGGATGTTGGTTAGAATGCTACCCTAACCTCGTCTTATCAGACTGGAATGCAAACTGGGATGAGTCTCTGTATAGGGGGGATGTTGGTTAGAATGCTACCCTAACCTCGTCTTATCAGACTGGAATGCAAACTGGGATGAGTCTCTGTATAGGGGGGATGTTGGTTAGAATGCTACCCTAACCTCGTCTTATCAGACTGGAATGCAAACTGGGATGAGTCTCTGTATAGGGGGGATGTTGGTTAGAATGCTACCCTAACCTCGTCTTATCAGACTGGAATGCAAACTGGGATGAGTCTCTGTTCAGGGGGATGTTGGTTAGAATGCTACCCTAACCTCGTCTTATCAGACTGGAATGCAAACTGGGATGAGTCTCTGTATAGGGGGGATGTTGGTTAGAATGCTACCCTAACCTCGTCTTATCAGACTGGAATGCAAACTGGGATGAGTCTCTGTATAGGGGGGATGTTGGTTAGAATGCTACCCTAACCTCGTCTTATCAGACTGGAATGCAAACTGGGATGTGTCTCTGTATAGGGGGGATGTTGGTTAGAATGCTACCCTAACCTCGTCTTATCAGACTGGAATGCAAACTGGGATGAGTCTCTGTTCAGGGGGATGTTGGTTAGAATGCTACCCTAACCTCGTCTTATCAGACTGGAATGCAAACTGGGATGAGTCTCTGTATAGGGGGGATGTTGGTTAGAATGCTACCCTAACCTCGTCTTATCAGACTGGAATGCAAACTGGGATGAGTCTCTGTATAGGGGGGATGTTGGTTAGAATGCTACCCTAACCTCGTCTTATCAGACTGGAATGCAAACTGGGATGAGTCTCTGTATAGGGGGGATGTTGGTTAGAATGCTACCCTAACCTCGTCTTATCAGACTGGAATGCAAACTGGGATGTGTCTCTGTATAGGGGGGATGTTGGTTAGAATGCTACCCTAACCTCGTCTTATCAGACTGGAATGCAAACTGGGATGAGTCTCTGTATAGGGGGGATGTTGGTTAGAATGCTACCCTAACCTCGTCTTATCAGACTGGAATGCATACTGGGATGAGTCTCTGTATAGGGGGGATGTTGGTTAGAATGCTACCCTAACCTCGTCTTATCAGACTGGAATGCAAACTGGGATGAGTCTCTGTATAGGGGGGATGTTGGTTAGAATGCTACCCTAACCTCGTCTTATCAGACTGGAATGCAAACTGGGATGAGTCTCTGTATAGGGGGGATGTTGGTTAGAATGCTACCCTAACCTCGTCTTATCAGACTGGAATGCATACTGGGATGAGTCTCTGTATAGGGGGGATGTTGGTTAGAATGCTACCCTAACCTCGTCTTATCAGACTGGAATGCAAACTGGGATGAGTCTCTGTATAGGGGGGATGTTGGTTAGAATGCTACCCTAACCTCGTCTTATCAGACTGGAATGCAAACTGGGATGAGTCTCTGTATAGGGGATAAAAAGGTAAGAACGAACAGTCTGGTTATTTCAAAAGTTTATTCAGGAAGGTTTAATGAAAGACGTAATGTTGACAAACGGTGAGTAGCAGTTTCAAGAAAGGAAGTTCAGGAAAATCAAATCTCATCTGCCTGACAATAATTTGTAGAATCGCACGACGGCATTTCACAAACGTATCTGAAGGACTGATCGTCGTCCACATTGCGCCATTTGAACACCCTCGGCTCTGCTGTGATCTGCTTGGCGACCACCATCGGGAACTGCGAGTACTGACGATTTGGGTAAGTGTCATCCCACGGCATCGGGTCCGGGAACAACTGAAATGAACTCTCATTCGATTTTTATAACAGACTATTCCTCCAACCTCATATTGTGTTTCATTGATCATTTGATCCCACACAAGATGGCTGTTTTCAAATTTCAATCCGATGAAGTAGGACTGATCGACGTCTGGAGCGAAGACTTTGCCAAGCTTCTCTACAATCGAATCAAGTGGCATCGGACGACTATTCTATCATGCCTTGGATGAGCTCGTGCTTCTGCTGAGAGTACACATGCACCAAGTGCGATCCGGGTCTTATTTTTCTGCACACATACTGTGCGGACCACCAGTTAGCCACGGCTTCGAATGGGCGGATGCACACTCCCAACCGTTTATGCGTGATCGGATCGCGGAGTTGAAACCACTTCTTCGGACAGTAGCAGTTCACTATAATCGTATCGTTTTTGAAGACCGTATCATCGGAAACTGACTTTCCAACAAAGTATTTCGCATCTGAGCGATTGTCAAGCCTTGGGTGAAGTTGAAGTGTGGAGATGCAATGTCTGCCAACTGTTTTAGGTTCTCATCATCATCCTCGCCTAGTGATATGGTGACGATCGAAACTCCAGAATACTTGAGTTGATCCGCAATCGGCTGAGCATCGTGTGTTCCCTTGCTTCTGAAAAGGAGCCTGTTTCTCGTCATTATAGAATTCACTAACATATAAGAAGACGCATAGACAACCACCAGCTGCTTGTAGTGTTTTCTTCCTGCCGTCTTGCCTTCCTCGAAGAGCTTGCTAGCTGCTCCAAGTCCTAGCTCCAAGTTCGCATCTTTCGATTGTGTCGCCCGTAAACCGTTGCTCAACTCGTTTCTCAGCTCTTCCATAGAAGTCACTTTGTTCAGATCGAACACTTGTTCCGCGTTTTCACTGTACACAACAAGTCCCAGTCTCGTTGTGTAGTTGTTCTTGGAATCGATTCCAAAGTGTTGACGACTCAGAAAAATAGTGGTCATATCGGATTGAAGCTAAACTGAACGGATGAGAAAAGGACATGAGGTTTACAACTGACCGATTTTAATCCTGCATCAGTCATTCCAAGTGAGACATCCACAACGAAGACGATATCCAGCCACAGTTGGCTGATGTTGTTTCCACATTCACGTTCCGGTTGGCTCGTTTTGCAGACAAGACTCTTGGCAGAAGACGTTGGCAGGTTGAGGAGAAGGATGATGAAGAGTCCTCCAGTGGAGAAGAGCATGATTTCCTGATGAGAGAAGAACTGTTCTTTTTATATCAGTGGATGTCTTATCAAGTGTCATGTTTTCACACTGTATAAAGGCTGTATAAAGGCATTGACTAACATTGAGTTTAGCAAAATAGGTGTGCAAAGCGGAAGAAAGGCGATTGTTTTTTGGTGATAAGGACTTCTGATTCGAGAAGCGAGATCTTAGTGGACCATTCGTATAGGTTGATCAATTCATAAACAATTGATATTCTCATTTTATTGTTATCATTCCGAGTTCACATAATGATGTCATGAGGACAGTTCTACCGAAAAAGAGCTACCAATAAATCAAATGTAATCAGTTTTGAAACTGCATACTGATAAGTATTTCCTATTTCCTGTTTGATGTTACAATTCGTGCAACATTGCTCCGAATTACATTGTTTCTTATTGATAGACCTTAGAGTTTCATTAAAATAACAAAATAGACTCTATTTGTATTCTTGATCAGTATAATTTAGTGTGAGAAAAAGTATAATTCATTATCTACATTATTTTTTTTACATCTGCACCACTGAATTCAGAATTCTCAACTCAAAATGGACGATGCTTCTGAACTATCGATCCTTCGCCACAATTCTCACTTCTTCTTGCCAGCTCTTCTCCTCTCAATTTTCGAGCTCATTTTCTCCAGATTCGTACCAAGTTTGCAGTCACAAGGTAGCTCATACATAATTAATACCACTTATATTGTCTTCAGAATACTCCTGGTTTCTTCTACTTATCATGACACTCTCCATGCCGATATCCGTATTAAATCCTCCAATCTGGTTCGCCATTTTCATGACCACTTTCATTCACATGCTGTTTTTCAAAGGTGCTTGGAAGTTGGTATTTTTGTAGGAGTACTGATTTCAGGGTACTTTACATTTAGTCTAGTTTCTGTAGCTGTGATGTTTTCCATTATTTTGCTACATTTGAAATGGAACATTCGACGGATTGAGGAACGAGAGGTTGCAGATGAGCCGTATTTGATTTGATTAGTTTTCAATACTGACTTTTATCATCATAAACTGTACATTTACTTTGAGAAGATGTTAAATTTGATGAGATTTGGAAACTTGTTCAAAAAGTGAATAAAGTGGTCGAAGAAACTCATGACTGGACTTTCCTGATAAGGTCTCAAGCTCTCAAAGCATCTAACGTCGCCATCGCCACAGTGGCCTTCTCGCAGGAGAACACGGACGCCTTCCTCCAAAAACTCTCCAACATCGCATCAGTCAACTACAACTTCACCAACACCCCCAACGTGGTGGATGGGATCAGATGCGCCAGAGTTTCGACAACTTGCACTCTCCCAAGTACGGAACGTGTCTCATGAGTCATATTAGAAGCTCTATCGATCCATGTCTATCCATCGATTCACTCCTTATTTCAAGTTCAAAATACAAGATTTTTGTTTCTCAATTCAGAACACATCTGATCAACGTGAATTTATTGATCTCCGGGATCGCAATAGTTGGTGGAATCGCAACTGTTCACTTCACAGACGTAGTTCCACATCTGCGACTTTTCGACATTAACCCATCCGGTGCTGTCAAGATTCGATGACGACGGCTGCTGATTGGCCACTGACGTCTTCGAAGAGGACGCCAACGGGTAGCCGGAGAGCCATCCGATCCACGAGTTTTGCAGCTGCAATTCTCTAGGAATGGATCTTCGGCAGAAAAGTGTTTACCGGTACGAGTGGCTGTCCGCTCGGCTGCTCCCAGTTCCAACCCCCGTTGGTATACGACAAGCCAATCCAATAGGTGTAGGGCTGTTGGAAGTGAGTGTCGTTCTTCACGAGTTCTAAATTCTGAAGGATGCTACAACTCTTATGCGATGAAACTCACGAATCACATAGTTGTGTTTCGTTTGTGTGTACTCATTCACCAAATACGCATTGTTGAAGTGTCCACGGCACGAAATCCTAGCGCCGGTGTAAGAGGCGGCTAGCGTGCTCGTCATGAGACAAGTTCCGTACTTGGGAGAGTGCAAGTTGTCGAAACTCTGGCGCATCTGATCCCATCCATCCGGACAATAACAGTTCACTTGGAGTATCATGTACTGCATCTGGGGCACCACCTTGGGGGTGTTGGTGAAGTTGTAGTTGACTGATGCGATATTGGAGAGTTTCTGGAGGTCAAATTTTGCGCAAGGATGCAAACTTTGTACTAACATGAGCACTTCAGCAATGATTCACTTTTCAGAGCCATTTTCAGAACCTATGCCAGTTGATAAAGTTGATTAGGACGACAAGCTCTGAAATAGTGCACTCTCCCTTTGATAAGATTTGGAAAATGTTTAAACAAAAAGTGACTAATGAGGTTGAAGAACAGATTAAGTATTTGCGAATAAAAATTTCACAATCTCTCCGAGAGCGTCAACTCTTCCCATGACCGGTCTTTCCTGATAAGGCTCCAAAAGGCTCTTAACTTCTCTCCAGTATAAAAACGTTCCTGTTGAGGTACTTTTCATTTCGATTCTTTATCAGAATGACTACGAAATTGCTGATCGCAATATTTGCTTTAGGGAATCGGTGAGTTTCACATTTTTCTAACTCATTGTGTAACCGTTTTCAGTGTGCCTTGTGAGTGGATCCAACTGTGGAGACGGCAATTACACCGACCGAGGTTGTGGAAGTGATGCGAGTAAACTGTGGCTGGACATTGTGTTCGTGGTGGACATTGCGAAGGGAATGACTAGAGGAGGTGTGGCGGACGTGAGTAGAAGAAGTCTTGAATCAGAAGAAACCATTACATCCTTTAAGGTCGCTGCACAAATCGCCTCACTTTTCGATGGCAACTTAGTGCTGGGAATCAGAGCGAGTGAGCCGCGAACCACGAGAGTCGGAATTGTCACCTACAACACGATCCCGACTGTCGTGGCTGATCTCAACCGAATCCAGTCGCAAGATGATCTGGACAATGTCGTAGGAGAACTCGCAGTGTCGACTGATCCTGACTCGTATCTGGGCGTGGGTTTGGAGACAGCGCAGAGTCTACTGAGCAATCAGAGCTTTGGAACGAGCAGGGACCACTACAGGAAGCTGATTGTTGTGTACACATCGGAATACGCGTGAGTCACAAGTTCCACCATATCGATACCACGATTCCAATGCAACTTTTCTCCTGACTTAAACGCTTTTTAAACCGATGATTAAACGCTTTAAACGTTTTAGGAGCGACCAAAAAGACCCTCTTCCAATTGCGGAACGTCTCAAAGCATCTAACGTCGCCATCGCCACAGTGGCCTTCTCGCAGGACAACACGGACGCCTTCCTCCAAAAACTCTCCAATATCGCATCAGTCAACTACAACTTCACCAACACCCCCAACGTGGTGCCCGAGTTGCAGAACACGATGCTCCAAGTGAACTGTTATTGTCCGGATGGATGGGATCAGATGCGCCAGAGTTTCGACAACTTGCACTCTCCCAAGTACGGAACTTGTCTCATGACGAGCACGCTAGCCGCCTCTTACACCGGCGCTAGGATTTCGTGCCGTGGACACTTCAACAATGCGTTTTTGGTGAATGAGTACACACAAATGAAGCACAACTATGTGATTCGTGAGTTTCATGCCATACGAGTAGTTATAGCCTTCCGAATTCAGAACTCGTGAAGAACGACACTCACTTCCAACAGCCGTACACCTATTGGATTGGCTTGTCGTATACCAACGGGGTTTGGAACTGGGAGCAACCGAGCGGACAGCCACTCGTACCGGTAAACACTTCTCTGTCGACGATCCATTCCAAGAGAATTGCAGCTGCAAAACTCGTGGAGCGGATGGCTCTCCGGCTACCCGTTGGCGTCCTCTTCGAAGACGTCAGTGGCTAATCAGCAGCCGTCGTCGTCGAATCCTGACAGCACCGGATGGCTGAATGCGGAAAAGTCGCAGACGTGGAACTATGTATGCGAAGTGAACAGTTGCGATTCCACCAACTATTGCGATCCCGGGGATCAATGAATTTGCGTTGATCTGAATCTTGATGAATTGAAAAATGAAAATTTAGTCTTGTATTATATTTATGAATCGGAACATATAGTAAAAGATATATTTTTTCAATGAAATCATGCAAAAAATGGTGCAGTGGGAGGGGAATGGGTCAGCAAGTGCGCTCCATTGGACGTTAACGCTTTTTCGAGTTTTGCAAGCTGTTGGTATGAAATAGATGTCAGAAATTGGTTCCAAATCGGGACTAATGGATCATTTATCTGAGGAAAAAAGGCGAAAAAGGCATCAACCATAAAATTCACGTCCGCCTGTTTTCGGAAAAGTCGCTCACATTAAAACGACTCCACCCTTATCAGTTCACTGATCTTCACTCCCTTTTCGCGTCCGATGCTCCGGGCGGAACGACTGATAAGAAGTGCTCGTCTTCCTTCCCTCCCTTCCCTTTTCCCCATTAAAATCCGGGGTGTGGCACTGATAAATGCGGAATTTCGGCGACGAGAACATTCTAGGAGCGTGTTTGTGACTTTATCACTGGAATGTTTGGGAATTTTATGGCAAGTCGAGCTATGATCAGAGAAATGATGGGTATAAATAGTCTTCTCAATGCCAGTCGAAGCACTTCACATTCAAGTCGAGTCTGAAAATGCGCTTCATCCTTCTAGCTGCAGCTCTTGGAGCATTCGGTGAGCATCCTTTTCTTTTCGTTTTATAATCCCTTGTTTCAGTGTATGCTCAAACCACTCAAGGACCCGCTCCCTACACGGATCGTCTATGTGGAGAGGATCTGAGCAATCTGTGGTTGGATGTGGTGGCAGTTGTGGACAACTCGATCGGAATGACCAATAATGGACTTTCGGATGTGAGTGACAGAGGGTCAGCAAGTGCGCTCCATTGGACTTGAACGCTTTTTTCGAGTTTTTTGAGCGTCTGCGTCAGTTCCAATGATTCTTATGTTCTTCAGATCGCCGCCAACATTGCCAGTGTGTTTAGTGACAACACGCGCATCGGAATTCAGGCCAGCGAGCCCAGAACCACAAGAGTCGGCCTGGTGACATACAACTCACAAGCGAATATTGTGAGTTGTTAACTTAAGGAGTTTCTTTCTTGATGAATTCTATATCATTAGAAAGCTCTTGTTCTGACGAGTTCAGAACAGTGTTACAATTTTCTGTCCGAGCTCTGTGAGCCGAGATATGGAGCTCGGAAGTTGAGTAGTACTGAAAAGTGTGCAGTCCAAACTTTGGAGCTCCATATCTCGGCTCTTAGTGGCTTTTCCGATAAAACCTATATCGTTCAAAAGGTCTTTTCATGACGATTTCAGAACTGTATTCCATTTCCTCCACCGAGCTCTGTGAGCCGAGATATGGAGCTCTAAATTTTGAACTGATTTGGACTTTTCAGTACTGAACTTTGGAGCTCCATATCTCGGCTCACAGAGCTCCGTAGAAAAAACCAAACATAGTTCTGAACTCGTCAGAACAAGACCTTTCGAATGATACTAATTTCGTTCTAAAATACCAACTTTCCTCAAAAACATTCTCTTTCAACTCAGAACGCCGACCTGGACGCGTTCCACTCGATCGACGACCTCTACGACGGCATCTTCAACTACCTCGGCCGTGTGAGCAACTCCGATGAGTCCTACCTAGCCAACGGGCTCTCGGCCGCCGAGCAAATTCTCGATGACTGCAAAACCGCAAACCGCTCGCACTACCAAAGAGTCGTCATTGTGTACGCGTCCACCTACAAGGGCACCGGCTCATTGAACCCTGTGCCAGTGGCCGAGAGACTGAAGACCGCGGGAGTTATCATTGTCACTGTGGCCTATGATCAGAACGGTGATGGAGCGCTGCTCACCGATTTGGCAAAGATCGCAACGCCCAACAACAACTTCTCGAACACGGATAACGCTGGCAACACTATCGGAGAGATCCAGGGGGCTCTTTTGCAAGGTAAAAGACCTTTTCAACTTTATCTTTATATTTTCATTCCAGCAAACTGCTTCTGCCCGAACTCGTGGCAACAGTACCGCGCCTCGTTCGCCGACGTCAACTCATATCGCTACGGCGTCTGCATCCAGGGCATCGGATTGAACTCGAACTGGCGAGGCGCGAAGCTCTCGTGCCGCAACCATTGGACGAACGCGTTCCTCGTGTCCGAGTACGATCAGAACAAGCACGATTTTGTGTTCGCGGTGATGCAGAACACGACGGGCGCCGCGCAGCCGTTCAGCTACCATATTGGACTGAACCTGCAGGGTGGCGCGTGGGTGTGGGAGAGGGCCGTCGGGCAGCCGTCGGTGCCACTTCAGAATTGGGACGGATGGAATCCGACGTACCCGCTGCAGAGCAGCTCGTTGGGTGCTGTGTCGAATTTGCAGGCGAGCCAGAATGTGCAAACTGGGTGGATTAATATTGATGGTGAGTGTTTTGAAAGCTATATCATTCGAAAGCTCTTGTCATGACAAGTTTGGAACGGTGTTTACATTTTTCTGAAGGGCTCTGTGAGCCGAGATATGGAGCTCTGAAGTTTAGTACTGAAAAGTATCGGTTCAAACTTCAGCGCTTAGCTCGGTGTGCATTGTGAGTTTCTTTTTATGAAACCTATATTATTCAAAAGCTCTTGTTCTGACGAGTTCAGAACTATGTTTAATTTTTGAAACGGAGCTCTGTGAGCCGAGATATGAACCTCCAACTTCAGGACTTTCACTCGTTTCAGTACTAAACTTCCGAGCTCCATATCTCGGCTCCCAAAGCTCCGTAGAAAAAATTAAACACAGTTCTGAACTCGTCATGACAAGAGCTTTTGAATGATACAGCTTTCATTAGGAATTTCCTAGAATAAAGGACCGTTTTTCAGCAATGAAAACACCGGCGAACTACGCTTGCGAAGTGGTCTCGTGCGACACTGACAATTACTGCGCTAGCGTCGATACTTCTGCTGCCAGAGTAATCAATTACTGATAATCAAAAAATTCTTGAGATTGTTGACCTTCTGACTATTTTCTTCCGGTAACCTTTTACTCGCTGACTCAATATCAGTATCAGTATTATTATAATTATGATTAATCGTGGAATCAACGCAATGAACACTTGATTCAAATATAAAAACTCTTGTTTATAAGCTGATTGTCAGAGAAAAAAATCAAACTGATAAGAAGCCAACATGAAATGTTTCTTTCTCTATGTTACTCTTTACTTCCACGTTGTTCAAACTCGCTCTATTGCCAATTTTGCTCAAGATGAAGCTCCTCTTTACCGTGATCGACAATGCGGAAGTGATCTCTCGAATCTGTGGCTCGACGTGGTGCTAGTGGTGGATGACTCGAAAGCTGTCACTCAAACCAGAATGAAGATGGTGAAATCATTGATCTTGAACATTTTCGCAAATGGGACAAAGATTGGAACAAGAGGCGATGACCCCCGAACCACGAGGATTGGACTAGTGACTTATAACTGGGATGCGAGTATTGTGAGTCTCTTATCCTGATGACGTGAATCACCAATTTCCAGATCGCTGACCTCAATCAACTCCAATCGTTCTCTGATTTCAACGCGACCATCTCATCGATTGCTATCAGTTCCACTAGGGAGTCACTTCTTCAAACTGGACTTGAAGCTGCAAGATCTGTTATTCAAAAATCTGAAAATGCAGGAGAAAGAGAGACCTATAAAAAAGTGATTATCATTTTCACATCGTTATATGAAGAGTGAGTGAAGATCCTTTAATCTCTGCTTCTCTGGACTCTCTGCTGTCTCACTAGGAAATTTCCTCAGGTAAGTTGGCTTTTCATAGCGAGATTGGTATCATTGGAAAGGTCTGAGGATTTCAAAACTGTTTTCCATTTTTGCTAAATGACACTTTGAACCGAGATATGGAGGGCAAAAGGTTAAACTAGTGCATTTCGTCGCTTTCGGAATTCTTGAAACTTTGAGTCACATCATTTTAAAGCATTTTCTACAATTTGAACAATGTTTTCTGCTTGGGGAAATGTTTCTAATGGGTCATTACTAATACACTTTTGGACTTGTAATTTTTTCAGTTTTCAGTACTGCTCAACTTCAGAGCTCCATATCTCGGCTCACAAAGCTCGGTAGAAAAAATGGAAAACAGTTTTGAAATCCTCACAAAAAGACCTTTCGAATGATATTAATCTCGTTATGAAAAGCCAACTTACGTCGGGCAGCGATTTGAACTCAACTGAAATCTCGCCTGGATAATAATGGTCTCTTTAGAATTCTTCTCACAATGCCACTTATCGATCGGCTCAAAGCTCAAGGGATCACAATAATCTCAGTCGATGGAAGTGTGGTGGACCTGGGAGGACATCATTTCTCATTGACTGATGAGAATGTCACGATCAAAATTCAGAATGTTTTGTTGCAAGGTAATTCTTTGGAAGGTTGTATCTCGGCTCCCAGATCTAGTAGGGAAAAACAGATTACAGATTCAAAATCCTCATAAAATTCGCTTTCGAATGATATACGTTTTGTATACAAACCCCTTAGTTAGCGCGCTTCAGGGAGAGAGAGAGTACACAATCTAGCGAGACGCAGACTGTCTGCCGGTCTGCGTCTCGCTGAACCATGTACTCTCTCACCAGTTGTACAATGGAGCGCGCTTTCACATGCCGTGGACCTACATTTAATGCACCAAACACTATTTCTCCAGCCAACTGCTTCTGCCCGAATCTCTGGACCCAACTGCGCTCCAACCTATCCGACCTCCACTCCTTCAAATACGGCACATGCATGCTGCTCAACACCCTGCCCGCTGTATGGCGAGCAGCAAGGCTCAGCTGTAGGAACCAGTTCCGGAATGGTCATTTGCTCAATGAGTATGATATCAATAAGCATAATTATGTTCTAGGTATGATTTCAAAGCTATAATATCTTATCACGATTCATCTAAATGTTGTAGAAATGTTCAAAACCTCCACCCTAACCCGAGAGCCCTACACCTATCACATTGGCCTGTCACTCGTCAATGGGGCGTGGCTTTGGGATCAACCTACTGATATGAAGCTCGTGAATTGGACGAATTGGAGCAGTGGATACCCACTGATATCATCTACCGCCAGTGTCGGGTTGAATAGATGGGATGGAGAGGGTGCCACGTGGCAGAACACTTCGCCGATGGGCGATGCCGAGTATTATGCGTGTGAAGTGGATGCTTGTGATACTGATAATTATTGTGAAACTGATCATATTTAGATGGGTAGTTATATTTTTTATTATTTCATCAAGATCTCTTTACTGTAAATAAACACCAATCATGAATCCGTGTTCTCACGAGCTCTGTGTAAAACAGTTGCTCACTGTCTTTCTTCTCCTCTTCTGATAAGTATCAGGAGTTCCCTGATGATACCTATATCATTCAAAAGCTCTTGTTCTGGCAAATTCAGAACTATATTTAACTTTTTCCGCTGAGCTCTGTGAGCCGAGATATGGAGCTCCAAAGTTCAGTACTGAAAAGTCCAAATCAGTTCAAACTTCAGAGCTCCATATCTCGGCTCGCAGAGCTCCATAGAAAAAACTAAACATAGTTCTGAACTTGTCAGAACAAGTGCTTTCAAATGATGTTAGTTTCATCAGCAATATCAAGCTCTATAAGCCGACATATGGAGCTCTAAAGTTTGAACTCATTTGGAATTTTCAGTACTCAACTTCAGAGCTCCATATCTCGGCTCCCAGAGCTCCGTAGAAAAAATTAAACATAGTTCTGAACTTGTTAAAACAAGGGCTTTTGAATGATCTAGATCTCATTGAAAATACCAAGCTGTATGAACCGAAATATGAAGCTCTAAAGTTGAGCACTGAAAAGTTTGCCGTTCAAACTTTGGAGCTCCATATCTCGGCTCACAGAGCTCGGTGGAAAAATATAAATATAGTTCTGAACTCGTTAGAACAAGAGCTTTTGAATGATATAGACTTCATTTCATTGGCAAATACAAAGAAGATACAAAAGTTCTATTTCTTCTTCGCCGCCAATCTCTTCATAAACGACTTCTGAGAAACCGGCTCCTTCTTCTCCTCTTTATCCATCCCCTTTCTCGCCTTCAATAGACTATTCTTCTTGTTCGTCAGCTCCAGAATCACATTGAGACTCTGAAAAATGATTATGATAGCAAATTTATAAGTTCAAATAAATTTGCTTTTTATTCACCCGCTTGATGTGCTGATGGTGGTGAGGTCGGTTGGCGCGCAGGTTCGTCTTGTAGTTTTCAATGTCACGGCACTAAAAGTGCATTCTATTTCGAATGTTCCAGATGCTCCAGATGCTCCAGAATCTACTCACCTCATCATCCAACTGAAGGACCGCTGCCTTGTACTTGGGGCATTGATCCTTGAGATCTCGGAGCAACAACGACTTCTCCACCTTTCTACGTCGCCGGTTGCACGTCTTCACTGAAATCGCGATCGTTTTTCTCAGCTCATCCATTTTCTCTCGCTGATCTCCAACTGCCGAGTAGATATTGGAGCGCTCATCTGGATTCCGAACTTGAGCTGGAAGCTAATTGTAAGCATTGAAGAAATGTTAATTTTACCAAATAACTTCTCTTCTACAAATCCGAGTTCAGTGCAAAAGTTAATGATATCAGATGCATCTGATTTGTTGGTTTTCCCCGTGAATTCGACTTTTTTCAGGTAGCCAGTGAGATAACGCCATCCGGAATAGGGAACTTGGCGTTTTTCATCAAAATGGAAACTTGTTCCGGACTGCAAACCAATTGTATTGAAAATGGTCTAATGAGATCTATATCATTCAAAAGCTCTTGTTTTGACGAGTTCAAAACTATGTTTAATTTTTCCCTCGGAGCTCTGTGAGCCGAGATATGGAGCTCCAAAGTTAAGTACTGAAAAGTCCAAATCAGGTCAAACTTTAGAGCTCCATATCTCGGCTCATAGAGCTTGGTATTTCTAATGAAACTTATATCGTTTGAAAGCTCTTGTTTTGACGAGTTCAGAACTATGTTTAGTTTTTTCTACGGAGCTCTGTGAGCCGAGATATGGAGCTCCAAAGTTCAGTACTGAAAAGTTCAAATCAGTGCAAACTTTAGAGCTCGATATCTCGGCTCACAGAGCTCGGTAGAGGAAATGGAATACAGTTCTGAAATTGTCATAAAAAGACCTTTCGAATGATATAGGTTTCATTAGAAAAGCCACTCTCTAAGAGCCGAGATATAGAGCTCCAAAGTTCAGTACTGAAAAGTCCAAATCAGTTCAAACTTTAGAGCTCCATATCTCGGCTTATAAAGCTTGGTATTTTCGATGAAACTTATATCATTTAAAAGCTCTTGTCATGACGAGTTCATAACTATATCTATAATTTTTAACGGTGCTCTGTGAGCCGAGATATAGAGCTCTGAATTTTGACTGATACGTTTCAGTACTGAAAACTTCAAAGCTCTATATCTCGGCCCACAAAGCTTCGTGGAAAAAACCAATTATAGTTTTGAGCTCCTCACAACAAGTGCTTTTGAATGATATTAATCTTATAAAAAGAAACCCACAATGCACATCTTCTCAAGAGCATTTGTCAACCCCTTCAAACATCCCAGGTACTTGACGCTGTTCTCAATTTCCACGCGAAACTCGTCGTTCAATTTGACCTCTTCCTTTTTTAGCAACTTTTTGAATGTGAACCCATCGTCTTCCTCGGAGCTCTCCCTGAAAACCATGAGCTCTTTTTCTCTTTCTTCCTTTTGTTGATTTTTTGTAATTTACATTTCCTTGACATCTTGAGCCTTGGAAGGCGCTTCCGCACTCACACTTTTCGACATTTTTTTGAAATAAAGTGTTCTTTGAATTACGACGTTAAAAATAAGTTCAAAAATAAGTTCAAGTTTTGGGAAAATGACGCCGGTTTTTATCAATTGTTAAAATGATGATAATTCGCAAATGCTGATAAATTGGTGCAATCTATAAACACTAAAGAGTATAAAAGAGTTAACTATCATTGTCATGCTCTATTCTATTCACAATGCACAAGCTTTTTTGCCTGGCTTTTTTGGTGATAGGTATGAATGTTTTTCTTTTCTTATTAGGCTATATATATTCAATGATTTCAGGTGTAACCAGTTCACCTCTTCCCTCGAATTTAGCCGGAAACAATTCTTACACTGATCCAATATGCGGAGGCAACATCAAGAACCTCTGGCTGGATGTGGTCGTCGTGGTGGACAAGTCACAGCAGATGACCAATGCGCAGTTGTGGCAGGTAATCTCTTGTACGCACTATTTCCCCGCGCTGATCGCAGGCATCGGTGGCGCAGTGGTTAACGCGCTTGTCTGGGGATCGGTCCCTTTTGAGGGCGATGGGTTCGACACCGCACTCTGTCTCTTTCTCTTTGCAGGTGCGCAACACCATCACCCAAACCTTCGGAGCGGTCAAGCAAATCGGAGCAGTCAAGTATCCAGCAGATCCGCGAAGCACTTGTGTGGGAGTTGTCACCTATGACACCAATGCCACAGTTACTGCTCAACTGGATGCTTCCAAGTCGTTCACAGATCTGTATAACTCGGTTCAGGCATCTCTAGTTCAGGTTGATTCGACGCATGATAGTTATTTGAGCAAGTGAGTTGGAGCACATTTTGGAGGGGGGATAATTTGATTTCCAGTGCCTTGTTGGCCGCAAAGCAGGCATTCAAGGACGGAAGAGGGAGGACGCATCGGTGGAACTTCAAAAAAGTGATAATAGTGTTTGCAGCGGATTATCAGTGAGTGGATTTTTTATTCTGGAAACAAGTCAGTTTCAGAGGCGCTGGAACAGCACAGGACGCTGCTTCAGTAGCAGACAAGTTGAAATCAGAAGGCGTTATCATTATCACAGTTTCTTGCACTTCCGATCCAACAGCTGCGGCGGCTATCAGTAAGATCGCGAGCCCCGGGTACAGTTTTGTGGATGATATGAACACTTCCAAGCTCGTTTCTCAACTCTCCAATACACTGATAAGAGGTACAATAACTCAGACTTCTGACACTACAACAATCACTTTCTTTCTTCTTATTTGCAGCCAACTGCTTCTGCCCTGGAGACTACGTGCAGTACAGAAGCGACTACAACGACCCGTCTTCTCCTCAATACGCCGTGTGCATCCAGGGATTCAAGACGCCGGGCGGATGGGCTCCGTTTGCGCATGCCACCGAGTACTGTCAGAGTCAGGAGACGAACACGTATCTGGCTAGTGTTTTTAGCAAGACGAAGCAGGATTTTCTAGTTGGTAAGTGGAAGATAACCTTTAGTTTTATTATCTTAATTCCAGCTTATATGAACTCGAACTTCCCACTGTACTCTCCAGTGGAATTCTACATTGGATTGTCTTTTATGGATGGTCAGTACAAATGGGAACAGCCTTATGGTCAGGACCATCTTCCAGTGAGTTACCGCGGCGCCTGTGGGTTCGCCTCGCTCTTGTACGCACTCAAACCCCGCTCCGATCGCGTGCACCGGTGGCGCAGTGGTTAACGCGCGCGTCTTCGAGTTCCTTTTGGGGGGTCGGGTTCGACACCGCACTGTCTCTCTTTCTCTTTGCGGGGCCGATTTTCAACCAAATTTCAGCTCTCCGGCTACACGAACTGGGCTCCCGGGTACCCGCAATCCATGTCCGATGATCCCGGAATTGCAATTCAATCGTTTGACAAGGGAAAGACGGTGAGTTGAACTTACCCTAAAGTTGTATAGAAAAACCTTCATTTTCAGTACCAATGGGCGACACCACAGACCGACGATTGGCTGATTGCTTGTCAGATCATGGCGAGCAGCACGGAGATGTACACGGATTGGGCGGAGAATTGATAGGAATTTGTGTCTTTTTTGGTTTTTATGGGTATAATAAAGTGTTTTATGTGCTTTTCATGCTCATAGTAAGCTCGGATTGCGAAAAACTCAAGAAAGTTCAGATCTGGAGCATTCCAAGAGATCTAGAAACTTCGAGCTACTTTAGAGCTCCATATTTCGGCTCACAGAGCTCGTTGGAAAAAATCGAAAACAGTTTTGAAATCCTCACAAAAAGACCTTTCGAATGATTCCAAAACCGTTCTGAAAGGATGATTACAACCCTGCCAAAAATTACAAATAACTTGACATTTGATCGGTTCGAACTCCGAATGATGAGAATTCCACAATTTTGATGATAAAATGGAGCAATCTATAGACAAACAGTGGTGCGCTGAAAAGTATAAAAGCGAAAGAAGTGACTCGAGACTGAACTTTTCGAGATGCAGCACATACTACTGGCAGTTTTATTAACCGGTACTTTTTATGGTTTTTTCTTCCTGTCAATGAAAACGTTCTTTTTCAGTGGTTTCAACTTCCCCCATCCAGCTGGACAACTCCAATTTCTCGTACGTCGATCCGAGTTGTACTGGCAATATCAAGAACCTCTGGCTGGATGTGGTCGTCGTGGTGGACAAGTCACAGCAGATGACCAATGCGCAGTTGTGGCAGGTAATCTCTTGTACGCACTCTGAACACGCGCCGATCGCAGGCATCGGTGGCGCAGTGGTTAACGCGCTTGTCTGGGGCTCGGTCCCTTTTGAGGGCGATAGGTTCGACACCGCACTGTGTCACTTTCTCTTTGCAGGTGCGCAACATCATCACCCAAACCTTCGGCCCTGTGAAGCAAATCGGGCCAGTCAAGTGGCCAGCTGATCCGCGCAGCACTTCCGTCGGAGTTGTCACGTATGACACCAACGCCACCCTTGATGCAGAAGTGGATGCTTCCAAATCCTTCTCGGATTTGTATAACGTCGTCCAGACTTCTCTCGTTCAAGTCGATTCAACTCATGACAGTTATCTGAGCAAGTAAGTATAATAAAATGGGGATGATCTTTTGAAATGATAAAGTTAAGTGGTCTTCTGGCGGCTCAGAAGGCGTTCAAGGATAGTCTCCGGCGAACTTATCGCTACAACTTCCAGTCGGTTGTCATTGTGTTTGCAGCGGATTATCAGTGAGCATTTTTTATTTGATTCTGGAAACAAGTCAGTTTCAGAGGCGCTGGAACAGCACAGGACGCTTCTCCAGTAGCAGATGCGTTGAAGGCCAATGACATTATCATTATCACAGTATCTTGCACTTCCGATCAAACAGCTGCGGCGGCTATCAGTAAGATTGCGAGCCCCGGGTACAGTTTGGTGGACGATATGAACACTTCTAAGCTTGTGGCTCAACTCACCAATGCACTAATTAGAGGTGCGATTCTAACACTTCCCTAAAAAGGAAGAGGGTTGATGAATCCATGATGATACCTATATCATTCGAAAGCTCTTGTCATGACGAGTTCAGAACTATGTTTGGTTTTTTCTACGGAGCTCTGTGAGCCGAGATATGGAGTTCCAAAGTTTTCACTTGCACTCGTTTCAGTTAGAGCTCCATATCTCGGCTCACAGAGCTCTGTAGAAAAATCTAAACATAGTTCTGAACTCGTCATGACAAGGGCTTTCGAATGATATAAATCTCTAACTCAGAAAACTTTCAGCAAACTGCGCGTGTCCACAATATTACGTGCACTATCGAAGCGACTACAACGATCCGGCTTCCTATCAATACGCAGTCTGTGTGAACGGGTACAACGTGGCGGGCGGTGTGAATCCCTACAAAACCGCTGTGGAGTATTGTCAGGGCGACGGACAAGGCTATTATCTGGCCAGTGTTTTCAGCAAGAACAAGGAGGACTTTTTGATAGGTCAGTGCACCCTGGAGAATCATGACCCACTAGAACAAAATGTTTCAGCGTACATGAAGGACAACTTCAAGAGGTTTAAAATAATGGAGTTTTATATCGGACTATCTTATATGAATGGGGAGTACAAGTGGGAGCAGCCTTACAGGGTTCCTCATGTGCCGGTGAGTAGGTGCTCTTCTAAATGGTCCCTTTACGAGGAAATGAGCTGATTAGTCTTTTTGAAACTTATATCATTTGAAAGCTCTTGACATGACGAGTTCAAAACTATATTTAACTTTTCCTACCGAGCTCTGTGAGCCGAGATATGGAGCTAGCCGAGATATGGAGCTTTAAAGTTTAGTACTTCTGGTCAAACTTCAGAGCTTCATATCTCGGCTCACAGAGCTCCGAGGGAAAAATTGAACATAGTTCTGAACTCTTCAGAACAAGAGCTTTTCAGTGATATAGGTCTCATAAAAGACCATTCCTTTTTAAGCTCTCCGGCTACACAAACTGGGGTCCCGGTTTCCCGAAACCAATCTCCAGTGATGGCATCGCGATTCAGTCCTTCGATAATGGCACCACGGTACTCTAATTCTTTTTTTACTGTTTTACTTGAAATGCACATTTCAGTACCAATGGGCGACTCCACAAACTGATGACTGGTTGATCGCATGTCAGATCATGGCGAGTAGCACCGAGGCTTACACCGACTGGGGAATGCATTGATTTTCTATTTGATATTGGAAAAAAGTATTTATTATCGATTCGAAAAAAAAAACAAGAAATTATTCAGTCAAACTGTGTGAAAAGATATCAAGAACAAGAAAGAAAATCGAATTATATTCGAAAAAAGAACGAATTTGTGAAAATCATGGATGAGCACAGCACGGGGTGGGCTGTCTGGTGCTATCCCTTCTGGCGATCAGCTGAATGATGGCGTAGTTCTTCACAAGGCAGTTGAGTCCGTGATGGCACAGGTAGAACTGTTTGCGGTCGAACGGGCACGAGAAGAAGGAGCCGCCGCGTTGGGCGGCGAGGCGTTGGATGCACTGGTAGCAGAGCGTGTGGCCGCAGGCTGGAAGAATGCAACGTGAACAAAAGAATCGAACCCGTGGCCCTTTGCACACCGGGCGCCTGCGCTACCGCCGAGGCCACCGCGACACACTCAGAGGGGGCAGCGCAGGTGCGTACATGTGCAGGGAGTCCCCGCGCTGGGCCATGTTCAAAATTTTTCAAAATTTTTCGCCTACTCACAGATCCACGGACTGATACACAGTATTTATAATAGTAAAGAATTTTTAAACCCAAATAAATAAATAAAAACTCACTCAAAATAATCGGCGCTCTCTCATCCTCGGGTCCATACTCCTGCCCGCAAATCTCGCACTCGGGACGCGGCACCATCTGCTGATTGCAGACCATCTCAGCCGCCAGCATCTTCTTCAGCTCGTCGTTCTCCTCGTTCACCCTCTGCACATTCTTCGACATGGTGCTCTCCGAGCTCTTCGACGCCTCGAGCACCGTCTTGGCCTTCTTGCGCTCCAGCGACAAGTCCAGTGTGGTTTGGATCAGTTTCTCCTCGATTCGCTTGACGGTTTCGGCGGCGTCCTCGAGTTTCGCCTGTTGGACGCGGTTCACTCGCACGAGTTTCTTCAGAAGGCGCTGGGAAGTCACCGACTTCTTGAGTTGCATGATCTGAAACGTTAATGTTTGGAAATGGAGTGGAGAAAGGGAATGGAGAACCCAATGGGGACACAAAAGACAGACTGAATGAGACTGGTGGTCCTCCTCACAATGGTTCGATCTGCGCGGGCCGCGCGCTTTCGAATTTCCCCCCAACAAAATCGATAATGCACTGACCTCTCATGGGCCATAAAAATCGGCGATGTTGAAAGGAGAAAAGGACCATACAACTTGACTGGTATGTTTTAGCAAGCAGCTATGATGGGAATGGATGCATAGCTCAGGCTAAAACAAACCAGTTGAGAGTATGAATGGGAATAGTAGTAGGAATAGTATAGAATAGAGAATATGTACCTGAAATTTTGTTAGGAATGTTGAATAAGTAACTTGGTTTTTCAGAGTGGTTTTTTTTTGAGATAGGATCAGTATCAGTACCTGAACTTCTACTAGAGAATTTTCATAGCTAATTGTAAGATAGTTTTTCAGTACGATATTAGTATCATTTAAAAGGTCTTTTTATGAAGATTTCAAAACTGTATTCCATTTTTCCATTCGAGCACTGTGAGCCGAGATATGGAGCTCTGAACTTTGAACTGATTTGGACGTTTCAGTACTAAACTTTGGAGCTCCATATCTCGGCTCATTCAGCTTGATATTGTTAATGTGACATATATCATTTGAAAGGTCTTTTTATGACAATTTCAAAACTGTATTCCATTTTTCCAAGCGAGCTCTGCGAGCCGAGATATGGAGCTCTGAAGTCGGGCAGTACTGAAATGTGAAAAAACTGCAGTTCAAAATTTGGAGCTCCATTTCTCGGCTCATAGAGCGTGGTATTTTTAATGAAACATATATCATTCGAAAGGTCTTCTTATGACAATTTCAGAACAGTTTTTCGTTTTTCCCAACAAGCTCTATGAGGCGAGATATGGAGCTCCAAAGTTCAGTACTGAAAAGTCCAAACCAGTTCAAACTTTAGAGCTCCATATCTCGGCTCACAGAGCTCGGTACTACAAATGGAAAACAGTTTCGAATTTGTCATGACAAGAACTTTCGAATGATATTAATATCGTTTTGAAAAACTGAAAACCAAAACCCAACTTACCTCATTGTCATTTCCTAGTTAGTGCGAAGAAACGATACCTTTATAGCGAATCAAAATAGAACTTGCAGTTTAAGTACCAACATCAGAACGACAATTTCCGATGAAGTGAAGGGGTTGAAAGATTGATGTGAAACAATCCAAAGTTCGGACGACGTGTGACGTCAACAGTTCAACGACGTCTGAAGAGGCAGTGTGCGGTGAGTGGAGACGTGAAACTGATTCTGATTCTCGTTCTATTTTCGGAGGGCGTATCGCTTATCACTGATATAATCAGTCAGAAACGGAATGGTCATTGATGGTGGGAGGGGAGGAGGGGAGCACCAGGCTTTTATCAGTTTTCGAGGGAAAGCTATTTTGGGAATTGTTTCATGAAAAAGGGGGAATTGGGTGATAAGAGATGTACAAAATGCTTCCGGTTAGAAGATGATCTTTTGGAATTCAACTGATATCCTTTTCAGTAGTGAAATTATTGCAAGATGGCAAGACCAAGTGGGGGAGGGGGTCTCGAAAGATACAGTAACTTTGTAAATCTGCATAGTTTTTCTGTGATTTCTAGCGCTATTCATAAGAATTCCGTCGGGATTAGATAATTCTGATTTCGATGATAAAGACACAATCAGTATTCCGAAATTTGATAATTTTATCAATTCATCTATATAATTGTGTAGTGATTTTGACCGTAATACTTCATAGTAAAGTTTGGAGAAGCTTTGAGCACCGAAAAAGACGTTTTAGGATAATTAAACTGATGTGAATTAGATGTTTTAGGCTAATGGAACCTAATGGAAGAGTAACAAGCAAGGTTAAAAAGTTAGGCCCCCTGTTAGGCCAATTCTTTCGATTTTCAATTTTCAATTTTCATTTTTCGATTTTCAATGTTAACCCACAAATTTTGCTGGTCTAACGTTTTACTCTTATTTCCTTTTCCTTACTAGGGAATGATTTGATGAGCTATATAATTCAAAAGCTCTGGTTCTGACGAGTTCAGAACTGTGTTCCATTTTTCCCACCGAGCTCTGTGAGCCGAGATATGGAGCCCTGAAGTTGTGTAGTACTAAAAAGTTTGCAAATCCAAACTTTAGAGCTCTATATCTCGGCTCTCAGAGCTCGGTAGAGAAAGTAAAATACAGTTCTGAACTCGTTATGACAAGAGCTTTCGAATGATAAAGGTCTCATAGGAAAAACCATTCTCTAAGAGCCGCGAATGGAGCTCCAAAGTTCAGTACTGAAACGTCCAAATCAGTTCAAACTTTGGAGCTTTATAACTCGGCTCACAGAGCTCATTGGAAAAAGTTAAATACAGTTATAAACTCGTCAGGACAAGAGCTTTTGAATGATATAGGTTTCAATAGGAAGCATTTTAGCGTCATTCATTCAGAATTTATAACATTTAACATGCTTCAATTGCTCACTATTCATCCAAAAAGTATCTCCTGTATAATAGGCTGTATTCCAGAGAACAGTTCCTCTTCAAAAAGTCCGTGTGACCGTCTCCTATTGTCACCCGTTTTCATGGTACTATTCCTTTCCTATTCCGGTTTTTTTCCACAATGGAACACCATCCTTTATTGTCACCTGTTAACAACTGTTCACTGTCAGTTTTTTTTTTCATTTTTCACATGTCTTACTTCTTGTTTTCAAAAGGACTTCTAATCGGAAGGCGTTAGTGCACATGAACTTCTGCTCTCATAGAAATTTGATGGATGATCCATCAGAATAGTCAATCGAGGTGAAGTAATCATTTTATGAAACATAATAAAATCGAGAAATCATCATTTTATGAAACATAAGAAAACCGAGAATATTCCCAAAATAGAAGCAATCTAAATTTAGCCAAAAAGAGGAGGGTGCATGTATTTTTATTACCCCTTCCAAATTTAACTTCCAAAATCAGTACTGATCATAACGTCACCCCTCTGTGTATTCTATGAATTTCCATATTTCTAGACCTCTATTTTGTGTCCACCCCTATCCGTTTCCATCAAACTTCGAACTGTCGGTCGGAACCAAATATCGAAACCGGAAGACCTACAGTACCCCTCAACTTTGATCTTCCAACTGTGACGTCACGAAGTCATCGACGAACTTCCGAAGATTCTGGTTTCCAACCCCACCCCCTTGTTTTACTGCTAACATTCGCTCTTGTTTCTCATTTCAAAACACTGATATTCTGATACTGATATTCTGATCCAATTCGTTTCAGATGTCCAAGTCCCCGAAGAAGAACGACTCGGATCAAGCTGATGTGGTGGTGAGAGAGAGAGTTATTAATATGATAAGAGGGGTACTGTAGTTTTTTCAAATTGCTGATTGGTCAGTACTGGTCAGCACTCTTCAGTCTTCAGTTTTACAGTAAGATTATCACATGAGATGATTTCGAAAAAGTTTAGAAAACGAAACGGTCAAGAAGAACTAGATCTAAAGTTGCTAGCTTTACAAGAGAATGGTTAAATGAACCTTAGTGAAATTTATATCATTTGAAAGCTCTTGATTTGACGAGTTCAGAACTATGTTCAATTTTTCCCACCGAGCTCTGTGAGCCGAGATATGAAGCTCCAAAGTTTGAACTGATTTGGACTTTTCAGTACTGAACTTTGGAGCTTCATATCTCGGCTTTTAAAATGTGGTGTTTTTAATGAGACCTAGATAATTCGAAAGCTTTTGTCATGAGGATTACATAACTATATTTAACTTTTTCTACCGAGCTCTGTGAGCCGAGATATGGAGCTCCAAAGTTCAGTACTAAAAAGTCCAAATCATTTCAAACTTCAGAGCTCCATATCTCGGCTCACAGAGCTCGGTAGAAAAAGTTAAATACAGTTCTGAACTCGTCAAAACAAGAGCTTTTGAATGATATAGATTTCATTAGAAAAATGCCTTTATGATCCCTTGCCCGCTGCGGTTGTAAAGCTGCCAGAGTGATTTACAATTTACAACCATGTACCTTTAAATGTCATACTGTACTTTCTCTTGACATCATCCTATGGCTGACTATTACTGAAACCTGTAATACTGAAAACATTTTCATATTTTCCTTCCCCCCACATATTTTTTCATAAGGCACGATGATAAATTTCATTTGGAAACCTCCCGCGCACAAACACACACACACATCCGTTTTCATCACGATCTCGTATCGATAGTCTCCGATCTGATGACGACGGAAGTTCACCCCCCAACGTCTTCTTCATCGCATCCAATTCCTTTGCCCACCACCCCGCAGACACTGCTGCTATTTTTGGACGCATTGATGCAAAACCGTTATCACCTTTTGTGAAGACGGTGGTTGAGACGATTTTGTGGCCGAAAATAACATGCTATTTTTGACCGCAGGGGGTTCATGGAGCCATTATTCTTATCAGGGAATTCGAGAAGGGGCTATTTTCGGGTTTCGGGTTATTTTTGGAAAGTCCAATGTTCAGGTGATGGAGCTTCGGTCTTCTGGAGAGTGGGAACGAATCGAAAGAGAGGAAAAGGTATCCAGAATCTATTCTTAATAAAGCTTTCTTCTTTTCTTTTTTTTCTATCTTTTTATTATGTTTTCCCCTTTCAGTTTAGTTTCAAAGACTACTGTAGTGCATCACATTCCTTTTTCTCTGCAGAGACTTTCTTATCAGTGTTTTATTATCACTGGTCAAAAACTATCAAAATCTCTGATCTGTCCCCCCACTCTCTCAGAAGAGAAGCGCAAAGTCAAAGTGGCGATCCGACGTCGAACTTTTGACGTCGTCGGTCTATCATTTATCATGTGAAGACGGTGAAGTTTGGTTGGCGTTGCGAACAAAATGTTAACTTTGTCAGAATGCTACCGTATTCTTTGTGGGCGGGGCTTGTTTGCAAAGTGCGGCACATTTCATCGATTTCATCGATTTTTCCTAATTTTCAGGGGGTTTTCTGTCAGAAAAGAAAGGAAATTATCAAAAAATCACCAGAAACCACCTTAAAATTGAACTTTTCCATCATTTTTAAGTGAGAAAGTTCGATTTTCACGTGATTTTTAGTGATTTTTTGATAATTTTCTTTCTTTTCTGATAGAAAAACGCCTGAAAATGAGGAAAAATCGATAAAATCAGTAAAATTTTGATGAAAATGTTGACAAAAATGATGTGCGCCGAGGTTGCAGAAATGGGTGCCGCACTTTGCAAAAAATTAAAATTGCATCGATTTTATCGATTTTTTCTTAGTTTTAGGTGTTTTTTGTCAGAATACATGAAAATAAAAGAAAATTTTCGAAAATCACTATAAATCATCTTAAAATTTAACTTTTTACTGAAAAATGATGGGGAATCAGTAAAAAGTTGAATTTTCAGGTGATTTTTATTGATTTTTTTGATAATTTCCCTTCATTTTTATGAATTCTTACAGAAAAACACCTGAAAACTAAAAAAAACGATAAAATCCATGAAATTTTGATGAAAATGATGCGCGCCGAGGTTGCAGAAAACTAGTGCCGCATTTTGCAAATAAGCTCCGCCCACAAAGTGTATGGTAGCCGTGAGGTGTGTGCACACTTTTTTACAATTATTTTGACCGACAAAAACTGAAACAACGAAGAAAACTGTGACTTTTAACCTTGCAAAACAAAACATGCTTTCGCACACATTGGCACACATTTCCAAATATTTGTTCTTCGAATAATTTCTCACTCTGAAACTCTGACAACTACAGTAATCCACCTAGCTCTTCTCACTCGAAAACATTGCCATAAAACCGATGGCAGTTCCGGTGGTCACGAGATTCTCTTGCTGCTGCTGCCGCTAGATTTATAGTTATGGCCTTCGTGCCGTATTTAGAAAATACGGATATAAAATTCATTGATCACACCGTAATCAGAAGATCAGGAATGTTCTAGAAGGTGGCATGTGACGTCTTCAGGAATTTCAGCATGAGAGTGACGTCATCAAATGCCTTCCCCAACGTTCAGAATAGTAATCATGTTATTACTATAAAGTGTTTGATAATCATAACGATAATAAATCAATCGGTTCATTTAGTTGTCTTCCTTTTTTCCCCTTTCGTAACCTTCAATGATCATCTTTGTCTGCCAATTGCATGTGAAATTCACAAGTGCGCTCCACTGACAAGGCTATGGTTTGATAAGCATGCGGGTTCTGATAGTGAGAGCTGTATCATTCGAAAGCTCTTGTCATGAGGATTTCAGAACTGTTTTTATCTTTTTTTAGAGAGCTCTGTGAGCCGAGATATGGAGCTCTGAAGTTGAGCACTTACAGTTCAAACTTCAGAGCTCCATATCTCGGCTCACAGAGCTCCGTAGAAAAAGTTAAATACAGTTCTGAAATCGTCAAGACAAGAGCTTTCGAATGGTATACGTCACTAGTGAGAATTGCAGAAGTGCAGTGGAGCGCTGTTGCAGCATCGATCGCGACTCCACAAAATCCTCCGAATAATCTGGCGAATCAAGGATAGATTTTGAAACTTTTTTTAAAAACCGCATTGTAAATTTGTAAATAAAGAATCCATAATATTGACTTTTATGTGAATAATCCGGTTTCGATCTGTCATCCAACTCGTTTCTGGATCAGTGGACATGTCATGTAGTTTCCTCTCTCCCTTTTTTCTCCGTTCCAGATTTCTGACCTTCTGGTCATGAACGAAAAAAAAATTTGAATTTCAAATTCCCGATTCTTCAAAGAGTGCTAATCCCGAATGGATGATAAGGTGCAATGAGCTTACGGTGGCAGACAAAGATCATTTCTCAGTGGAGCGCACTTGTCGCCCATGTAATTAGTCTTTGTGGAGATCAGTCGGAAATTGGGAAGAAAGCGGGTCTCTTTCGTAGATCACGCCGCGCTGATAAACCTCCTCTCTTGCGGATAATCAGATTATTGACATGATTTGGGAATACACTCCTGATTTTCAAAGATATACGTTTTGTTTTTAATAAGTGATATCACTTTTCTGTACTGTTCCGGGTCATGGATGACTCGTCGTTGTTTTTGATCAATCAAAGTTTACGATTAACACGATTATTCAATTGTCTCAAGTCTCCAGACGACGTTCCTCTGTTTGACCAACTGTGACGTACATTGATATTCCATCTCGATTCTAGTATGAATCTCTTCTAGTATGAATATCTACTCTCCTCCCACTTTCCCACTGTCGGCAACATCAAAACACATTACGGTTTACCTTTACTTATCAGTTTATCTAACTCTTTTCTCTGCGCCTCCTCCTCTCGTCTTCGACTCCGCCCCCATTGGGGTGGTGAAAAGGGGGGTGTCCGGACACCGTCTATATAAACACTGACAATGTTCTTTTTCTCTGGAAATTTTTGAGTTTTTCCCCCGCCCCCTCTCACGAACTGGTAGCATTACACTCATCTAGGCTTTGTTCTTCGCAGCCTTCAGAATAAACGACTTTCAGAATCATGGCCGACGCCGTGTTCCCCACGCAGGCGACTGCACAGACGCGGTACATTAGTCTCTTCGGGACCCGCACTCGCTTTGTCATTATGGTGCTGATCTTGTTGTGCCTGACGAGCATCTGGTAAGCTGCGGTAGAGTTCTTCATCTAACAAAGGGTTTCCAGGTCCAACATCCTTGCCTTCAACTTCGCGGTAGTGTGCATGGACGACGACACCACAGAACTCGGACTCAACGCCACAACTCCCAAGAAGCACTTCACGAGTAGTGAGTTTCCGCACTTATCAAACATATGACCCCCGTCTTTGTTATCATCTCCACTTGACGAATACACCGATCAATCACTGACGTCGTCGTCTATCCCTAAAACTATCTTTTCAGCGCAAAATTCGCTGGCCATGTCGATCGTCGCGATTGCCGCGTTGCTGGGCAACTTTCCGATCGTACAGCTCGTCGGAATGGTCGGCATCCGAACGGTTTTCGCGGGTCTTGGAATCTTGAGTGCCGTTTCCACACTGCTCATCCCACTCTCCATTAGAGTACGATAAAAGAGAGCAAGAGAAAAGTAGAGAACATTGAATTTCAGATGGGCTTCTACTACTTCCTGGCGATCCGCTTCCTGCAGGGATTCGCGTTCGCCGCCAACTTCCCAGTCATCGGCTCCTTCTGCGCCAAATGGTCCTACTTTAAGCAGAACGGACTCTTCGTCTCCTCTCTCGTCGCCTACGTGCAGCTCTCGCCAGCCATCACGATGCCAGCGTCCGGGGCTCTGTGCTCCGCGTTCAAGTGAGTTTGGTTGTTTTTGACCTACTATCCAGTTTTTGGCATTTCAACCCGCTTATCACAGAACTGTGGCGGGTGTAATCGGTTGGCATAATCCGCTTTCGTGGTCAAACGTTCATTCTATTTATGTTTTCCTTTATACAGTAACCGTTTCCAGGTGGCCATCCATCTTCTATGCTCACGGAGCCGTGTCTCTCCTGCTCTTCGTCACTTATGCGCTCTTCTATAGAAACTCTCCACAGAAGCATCCATTCGTCGGAAACGTTGAGCTCAAGAAAATTTCTATTGGTAAAATCGCCGCCGTTGAGTGAGTTTTTTGATATCGAAATCTCGTCTCTAAACAGTGACTTTTCCAGCAAAAGAGCCCTGAAGAAAGTGCCATACTCTGCGATTCTGAAGACACCCGCTATCTGGGCCGTCTGGATCGCAGCAATCGGAAACTTCACGTGCGTCAACATGATGTTCCTCTTCTCGCCAATCTACCTCTCCAAAGTGCTCGGCTTCCCAGTCCACTCCACCGGCATCACCGCCGCCATCCCACCATTCCTCCAATTCGTCTCGAAACTCGTGTGCGGCGCCATCTCCGACCGCATCAAGTTCATTCCCGAGGGCATCAAGTTTCGCATCTTCAACTCGTTCGCCTTCATCGGCTCCGCCGCCTTCCTGGCGGTGCTCGCGTTCATGGGCGACGAGCACAAGCAGAACAACATGATTGTGCTCGGGTGTGCCGCCGGAATGCTCGGTGCCACCACAGGAGGATTCTTCAAGGCTGGACCGGTGCTGTCGAAGCAGTACAGTCACTTTGTCACCGGAAACATTTCGTTGGGAATCACGATTACGATGCTCATCGTGCCGTTCTTCGTGAATGCGTTGACGAAGAATAACACGCAGGAGGAGTGGAAGTGGGTGTTCCTCATCACCGGCGCCGTTATGGTTAGTTTTATCGTCCAGAATAGTTGGGCCAATATCGCGTCGCGGTTCCGGCGCGCTGTCAAAATCCTTTTCTGCTCAATTTCCACCTATTTTTCCTAAAAAACAATCGAATTATAAAAAAATCAAGAAAAAACCAGGAAAACAAAGAAAATGTGTGAAAATTGTGCAAAAAAAATATTTTCGCTCTCTTCCGTTCGAGACCCACAAAAACCGCGACGCGACCGCCGACATTCGGGGCCAATTTGTCTTCACTTTCAACGCATTCTAAACATCCTTTTCCAGGTGCTCACCAACATCATCTTCTGCATCTTCGTGAAAGGCGAGCCGTGCGAATGGACGTCCGACTCCTTCCACCGCGCCTCCTCGGTCGCCGATTTCGAAGCGAACAACGTCCGAAACGCGGCCACGATCTCCGCAGTGTCCGGCAATCTGGAAGACGTTCCAGAGAAGCTGTAGAGTCTTTCTTCTCAAAAACCTTCATGTACATAAGTTTGCTCCGTTATTGTGGGCAAACCTTCTAGTAACTTTATCTGAAAAGTTCCATTTATTTCAGATTTTCTTCTCATTTCCATTGATCTCAGTTTTGTATGCTGTTTTCTTAGTTTTCGCTGTCCAAAAAACAAACAAATTGTGAAACTTGTAATAATAATGAGAATTCTCGATGAACAATAAAATCTTTATATGAAACAAGTATATTATAAAAACTGAGGGAGGCAATAAAACTCTGTTATCAATGGAGCGCGATTACAAATCTCGCGGAATCGGCGACGGATGGGTTTCTCCTGCGGCGAAAAGTCGATTCATGTATTCACGACGCGAGAATTTTGCCTGAAAATGTAGAATTTATTGAACTTCTCTGAGAAATTTGAAGATGCTCACACTGATAATCGGGGTACTTGTGGCAATCTTCGATATCGATTGATCCTGACTATTCTCGCTGATTTTTCGCGGAACCATTGGAGCCACAAATCGGTCAGGGATTGGAAGTTGGCGTTTCAGATTTCGCAGTCTTTCCGTCAATCGCTTCTTCTCCACCTTTGCCGCTTTCAGTCGTTCTTCCTCTTCCGTTATCCTTCTTTTGTGCTTTCTTTAGAAAAGTCAGTTGAAACCTTAAAATTCCATATGAAACCCACTCAATCTCTTGAAGAGCCCATTCTCGCTTCTTTCGAGCATTATTGAACGCTTCTGAATCTCGAACTGTCTGAAACTCTGGACTATTGGTAACTTTTTAGGGTAAGAGAGACCTGCGCATTTTTGACTTTCACATAGAATTCTCTCAGTCCCGTTTGAAATTTCACGACGCGCTTCAGCTCTTCATACGACTCGGCGGCGATTTGACGGACGTCTTTGAATAGGTCCTGAATTTAATTCTCATCATTTATTATAACTTTCAATGAAACCATGCATTCCGCTGGCAAATTTTTGCCGATCTCGCACGTTTCCAATATTTTCCCACAAATTGCACAATTTTGCGTTGTTGATAAGGCTGAAAATTAGAAAATTAGACTTTTATAAGTATAAAAAAACACTTTAAATAGTGGATTCACCTTTCGCCACACAATTCTGACACAAAACATGCATGCATTTTGTCAAGTGAAGTTTTGATTGACTGGGCTTGACGGTGCAGTTATTACACTCCACCCAGTCCATTTTTCGAGTCTGGAAAGGAGCAAATTGGAAAAGATCATGAAAATCTGAAAAAAAAATTGATGAAAAATTCAAAAATTGAGAGAGATTTTAAAGGAACATGGATCATATTTTAATTGGGTCTCGCAACGAAATCTACATTGTTTCCGGAAATGTTTGTTTCGAAAATTTTTTGATTTTTTTTTCGAATTCGAGGTGATTTTCAATGATTTTCAGACAGTTCCCTAACAATTTTTATGATTTTAAAAGTCGAAATATTAAAAAATTAACTCTAAAAAACCTGATACACAGAGAAATTCAAAGAAAAATCCGAAAAAATACCAAAAACTAAGTACAATCGATACAAGACACTTTTATTCAATTTCTTGCTTTTTTCCCAGTTTTTAATACCAAACAATTTTACCGACCATTCAAAGCGTACTTTTTCTACTTATCAAAACAAAAAAATCAATCCCCTTTAATCAGGCATGCCGTCCAATCGCTACTGGATGGATCCTTCCGGCCTCCCAATTGTGCACATTTTCGGAGCATGTTCTCGTGAAAACACCCCAAGTGCTCGTCCAGGATACGGAGTAGACTGGGGACCAAATGATCCCAAAAACACTAGTGGCTCACCAAAAGAAGGAGCTAGCAAGTTGGCGGCAGAGTTAACGGCGATCTGGGTGGTTCTGAAAACTGTATTAACCTGTCATCAACTAAATAAAGAAAAAGTTGCGGTTAAGGCGCTGGAGCATCGAATTAGGGCGGTGAAAGTGTGTCACAAGTCTTCGAGTTTATCCGATGAGCTCCATCATCTGGAGCTCGACGCCGCCTGCGAGAAGATGTTGATTCGCATTCGAATGCTAGAGGGTTTAGTGGTAAGAATCCTGGAGGATTTGGTCACTGATAGTTTCGACGTCGCTGATTCTCTGATTCTGATTCTGTGATTCTGATTCTGAATCTGCTTCTGAATCTAAAGTCAGAATTTCTCTTTTTTTTTCATTTTTAAGAAAATATTCCGTTTTCATTACTATTTCCCAAAGAAAATAGTACTGAAAACGGATCTTTTCTCGAAAATGAAAAAATGAGAGAAATTCTGACTTTAGATTCAGAATCAGCATCAGAATCATTGAATCAGAAAATCAACGATGTCGAAACTATCAGTGAGCAAATTCCAGAAAATGCAATTAGAACAAGTTCCTGCCAACAATACACTCGAAATGAAATCAGCGATGCTGATGGCGAGAAGAGTATCCGGGCTCCATTCCTCAGCAGACGTTCCTTTCTCCGATGAGCACTGGGAAGACGGCACGAGGATCGTCGACATCTTCGGGGCGTGTAACGACGGCGCCAAGTGTCCTGTCGCCGGGTACGGCGTCTTCTGGAAAGAAGGCGACGTGCGAAATTGCAAAGATCATCCGCCGAAAGTGCAGACTTCGTACCGAGCTTATTTAATGGCTCTTAATGTTGCTCTTTCTCAGGTAACTCTGCGGAGGTGAAGCTCCTTTAATCTCTGCTTCTCTGCACTCTCTCGCGCCGCCATGCTGTCTCGTTACAGGTCATCAAAGACGGCTACGATGAAATCATCATCAGAAGTCGTTGTCCGCAAATTCATCGTCTGATAGCAAGTATACGTCAACGCCAAATCTCGCATTTGTGGACCGGCGTCAAGAATGAAGATTTGACGAGAGAAATTAACAAGAAACTCATCAATCTCAAGGTTTTCGACGTCGCTGATTTTCTGATTCTGATTCTGAATCTGAAGCAAAATCTGAATTCAGAATTTCTCTCATTTTTCATTTTCAAGAAAATCCATTTTCAGTACTATTTCCCAAAGAATATAGTACTAAAAACGGGATCTTTTCTTGAAAATGAAAAAATGAGAGAAATTCTGATTTCAGATTCACAATCAGAATCTTCCAGAATCTCATTCACATCCTACCGCCACGACCGCTCGAACTAAAAGGCCAGCAAGAAGCTCAGCGACTGGCTCGAGAAGCATCCGCTGCTCGCGAAGGCCACGTCTCCATCTGCGGGCTCGGCGCCTCCAACGGCATCTCCAGATGCGGTCTCTTCTGGGGCCCCGGGCATCCGAAAAACGAGGGAGGCTGGGAGGACGGAAAGCACTCGGCGTTTTGCTCCGAGATGTTGGCGTTGAAAAGAGCACTTTGCCAGACTTTCAGCAAAGGGAGGACGAGCCTGACCGTCTACACTGATTCTGATGAGTTGATGTGTTTTGTGAAGACGTGGCGTGAGGAGTGGAAGCAATATGGCTGGCCGACGCCGTCAGGAAGGCGAGTCAAGTGTATGGAGATGTGCAAAGAAGTCGATGGGATGCTGGAGAAAATTGTCAGTGTTCTCGGATCAATATTGTCGGCGCAAAAAAATGAGTGCAGCGGGAGGGGGTCTGCAAATGCGCTCCATTGGACTTCGGCCCTTTTTTCGAGTTTTTCCAGCATGTGTTATAAAATAAATGACGGAAATTGGTTAAAAAATAGTCAATTAATGCCTACAGATTCTATATTCAAGGCAGAAAATGCAAAACACCCAAGATAAAAGCATCGATTTTCCCATTTTGTGCAAGTTGGCGCCAATTACTGCGCAGACACCGTGCACTAGTTTTTTTTTGCGCCGACAGTAGATCTTCAGAAACTAAAACTCCGCCCTGGATTCGAAGGAGACGTGGCAGCGGCTCGAGAATTCGCAGAGCGCGTCGAAGGCCCACAAGTAGTCGTCACAGTAGGAACATGTGCCAGTGGGAACAATGAGCCGAAGGCGAGGTACGGCGTCTTCTGGGCTCCAGATGACAGTCGCAACGAATCCGGATGCATTCGAGGCGAGCAGAACGCGATGCGAGCCAAACTGATTGCGATTCGACGTGCCATGCATATCGTGAGCGTCTCTTTATCTTTTATCAGTATGAAACTATTCTGATTCTTTTCAGGCCATCAAACACGGAAACACTCAACTTATTCTGAAGACTGATTATTCACCAGAAGACGGACTCGACAAGAATCTGATGCGTGAGATAAAGTCACTAAAAAGCGAATTCTCATTCATCAAATACCGGAAATCCAACAACGCCGAACTCAGAAAGCTGATCGAAAAGTTTTAAATCTCATCATTTACAAAATGATCTTTTTCATGCATTATGTGTATTCTCTCGAATTCTCTCAAATTTTACTTGTACTTATATGGATGCCATTTTATTGTTTCTATGACTTTTTTCAAATGAAAATCTCTAAATTTTTGACTGAACTTTAGGTTCATGAGGTCCATCCAATCGATATTGCGAAATACCCCTCAGACACTGTCTTTATCGACTTTTTCTGGGTCAATGGCTGCTCGTTCGATTTCCCGGTTTTTTTCCACGATTTCTCCAAATTTTTCAAAATTCTCAGAAGAGGAGTGAGTTGTAATCGATTTTTCCTTTATATTAATCGATTTTTTCTTCAGAATTCAAGCGATCAATGTGTTAAAGCAAAAATCAAGGACAGTTTTGAGCAGGGCCGCGCAAAATGTAATGAAAAAGAGAGAATGGGCGAGGTTTTTACAATTTTAAAACTTTGAGCTCAAAAAGAGCAAAATTAACATTTCAGAGCTCCTGTAGTCGAGGTCAGTGGAAAGATGCCGGGAATTTTGCGAGTGACAAAGAAGGGACAAAAGTTCGTGGATCCTGATGATGTCGATCAGCCGATGGTGTTGATTAGATGGATTGAGCAGCCAGAAAGGTTATTTTTCGAAAAATCAATTTTTTATTGATTTTCAGTCAATTTTCCAGTCTAAAATTTTTTGAAAAACAAATTGGAAACTCGAAAAAATTGTGGAAATTTGTGCGCGGACCCTGCGATAAACAATGCCGCAGTTTGCAAGTGCCGACCACGCCCAGTTTTTCATCAACTTTTTCGTTTTGAAAAACTCAAAATTGCTCACAATTCTGATGCAAAACCGATTTTTTATTGAATTTTTTCAGAGATCTAGACATTGCGCTCAATGAGGACGAAACATTATACTCTGTGGAGGTGAAGGCAGTGCTCTACGGTATTATTCAAGCGATTTCGTACAATGAGGCGAATATTCGCATGAAAAATGCGAATCAAGTGGTGGTGAGAGTCGCCAATGGAAAATATTCGGCTAGTAAAGGTGGGAAAATAACGTCTTCTAGATATTTTATCTGAATTTTTTTAATTTCAGAAGCCGCAAGATTCCAATTGATTCGAAAAGTAGTCGATGGAAAAGATCCGAACAAAAGTGCAGGACAGTTGAAGGCAGCCTTGGAGCACAATGAAAAAGGAATTCGTCGGATATCCAAGAACTTGTTGACTGAAGCAGAGTTCTTCAAGAGGAATCGGAAAAGTATTGATGATCTGAAAAATTATCTTTGATTTGTTTGAAATTTGAATAAATTGCTTGAATCTTTTCGATTCGTTATTCAGAAAAGGTGAAACTTCCTTGGAATCTTTTCTGTTCCCGAATTTTAAATTTTATATGTTCTTATTGAAGACAGATGATATTTATCCGCCGAATTTTACTGCCAAAAACGCCGAGCACTTCGAAAACTATCAATTTTCGACTCGATTTTCTTCAACATCGAAGATTTACAGCATCCGCCGAGCAACAAAATGTCGAGTCAGTGAGAAATATTATTTCTCAGTCGAAAACATAGTTTTTTAAAGGAAATTCAAAAAAGTGCAAACCACCGGCTTCATGTTCTCGGATGCGGATGGCGTGGAATGCGCCAAATACGCCATCTATTGGGGCAAAAATGACCCGCGGAATGTTATCAGAACACTTCCCGCCGGTTCCGGGCAGGTTGCCGCCAAGTTGCGTGCGATTCTGGAGGTGATCCACGTGGCACGAGAAGAGGAGACTCCGCCCTCTTTATTGATTTACTCCGATCTCCCCGATGCCGACAAATTTTTAAGCGATCTTTCCGATTACGCGAAACGAGACTTTTACACTCGGAATGATGCGGCGAGAATTAAAAACGCGGATATTTACAAAGACTTGTTTACGGCGATTCAGGGACTTCATCTTAAAGTGAGCAATTGCTCATATTCCTTCCATTGTCCTTATTTGAGATCGCCCACCAATCGACGTCTTCTGAAAACTCGGAGAACCTCGTCACCGAGGCCATCATTTCCGACGTGAAACAGCAGGCGCACGAAAAGTCGAAATCGTGGGTGACTGAAGACGGATTTCGTGTGGTGGAGAATGTGCTCGAGCCACTGGCAAGGCTCGGTATTAGAATCAGCTCCGAGAATTTCATCTAGTTTTTCTCTTGTAGACGTTGACGTCGGCACCACCATCGATAAAGACGGAAAGGTTGTCTGGGAGCCTTTTGATTGGCCAAAGGTGTACGTGGCTCAGAGAACAGTGATGAAAGATGGTGTGTCAGATGATTTTTTGCTCATTTTGGCTCGATTTTCAATGTTTTTTCATAAAAATAACAAAAATAGAAGTTTTGAACATGATTTTATCGATTTTTTCTGATTTTTTGCACATTTTTTCATTTTTTTTCGGCTCAGGTACTTGTAATTTTGAAAAAGTCATGAGTTTCATCGAAATCCACACATTGTTCGCCTGAAATGTGTGGATTTTGTTGAAATTCATGGTTTTTTCAAGCTAACTGTAAAGGGCAGCTGAGATGAAAAATGTGCAAAAAATTAGAAAAAATCGATAAAATCATGCTCAAAACTTCTATTTTTGCAATTATTTATGAAAAACGTCGAAAATCCAACGAAAATGAGCCAAAAACGGCACCAAAATGAGCATTCCAGACTTTGTCTCATCCGGGTACTGCACCCATTGGCCAGAAGGACAATGCGCCGGACAGAGCCTCCGATTTGCTCCGTACCCCATCACCGAGTTCCGCGCCGAACTCGCAGCCATTGAGGAGGCGTTGAAGCAGGCGGAAAACGCCGAACTACCTGGAGTGACCATCGTCACGTCTTCAGCGCACTTCATGGTGGCATGGAAGTGCCACTGGAAGCGACTGAACGGACAGGGAATGTTGGCCTCGCGTTCAGAATACACCGGGCCATCGAAGCACCCGCAGAAGGAGTTCTTCGCCAGCAAAAGCTTCTACGATCGAATATTGGCACTTGTTCGGCGAATTAAGAATGTCCAGTTTCGATACGAACGCTTCAATTCGGATACAGAATTGGGGAAGGAGCTGGAGAAGCGGTGCAGGCAGGGGTTGAGCTATGCATTGATGGGAAAAGAGGTCTCCGAGTACAAGCTGGGGGTGAATGAGCTCACGAAGCATAAGGACTACCGGCAGATGAAGTAATTTCTTTTGGCTCACGGACATTTCGCAATTGTTTTTGGCCTATTTTGGCTCAATTTTCGATGTTTTTTTCACAAATTACAGCGAAAAATACGTTTTTAACATGATTTTATCGATTTTTTCTAATTTAAAGCACATTTTTCATATCAAATTCCCTTCATCTTGAAAAAATCACGAGTTTCATTGAAATCCAGGCATGATTGACAATAGAAAACATGAAAAATTATAGTCAGCGTACATTTTTCTTGTTTTCTATTGTCTATCAAGTGGATTTCAATGAAACTCATGATTTTTTCAAGATAAAGAGTGTCTGATATGAAAAATGTGCTTTAAATTAGAAAAAATCGATAAAATCATGTTCAAAACGTATATTTTTGCTGTAATTTATGAAAAAGCATCGAAAACTGAGCCAAAATAGGCCAAAAACAGCTGCGAAATGTCCAGAAGCCTTTCTTTTCAGTACCAAAATCCTCGTTTTTCAGTATTCCTCTCATCCGAATCTTCAAAACTGGCACCTCAATGAACGCGGGTTACACGTGGCACTCGACGCCCGACACAGAAGCCCCAGACACTGCTATCAATTGCTGTGGAACGCCGTCAGTCCTTCTGACGATTCTGGAGACGGCGATAACTCAGAAGCACCGAGAAATCACGATTCGAGCCGATTCGGAGAAGCTTATCAAGAACTGCGAGGCGCTTTTGGAGGTGTGGAAGAGAAATGGGTGGCGGAATTCGCAGTCGAAGGAGATTGGGAAACAGAAGGAGTGGGAGAGGGTGTGGAAGCTGAAGCAGAAGGTGCGAGTCAACTGGGAGTTCATGGACGTTGTCGACGAGGAAGATCGGAAGGATAATAAGCATATTCCGGTGTTTGAGATGAGCAAGCGATGGCCGAAGAATTATAACAAGTGGAAGAAGATGAAGAAGAGCGCCAAGTGATTGTTGTTTTGTTTAGGATTGTTGTTGCTTTTTCATTAATAAAGAAACATAATTCAGAATTCAGAATCCCTCTGCACTTCCTTTGTTATTCCCTTCCCCTCGTCACTATTTCCGTGTTTTCTCCAGAATCCCCAGATGTTGACGTCTTCTTTTCGACCTTTGAGCCGTCGAAATTTATGAACCGAACCGAAACGCCTCTTCCCCTGCAAAAAAGTGCGAGTTCCCGAGAACGACGTGACATCTTCTGGAGTGACGTCACCGGTTCTGGGTCTAATTGGCTTTTTGCTTTGGTTTAAATGAGCCCTTTTTTTGCAGACAGAGATCGTTTTTTTCTGTTCACGAATCTGAAAATTAAATTCGCTGAAAATTGCTCGATTTTTCGTTTTCAAGAAATTCGCGATTCAAAAAACCAAAAAAAGCGCAAAAATTCGGGGGACTAACTTTTGCATGGCCGAGTTTTTTGGGTTTGATTTTTATCGATTTTCTGGTATTTTCAGCGATTTTCTTGTATTTTTACATTTTTTCAGTGCATTTTTCAGAAATAATTTTTAATTTTGTATTAAAAAACTCTGAATAATCAAGCAAATCGCTGAAAAAGCCAAAAAAAACCAAAAAATTCGGGGGACTAACTTTCGCATGGCCGAGTTTTTTTCGGGTTTTGATTTTTATCGATTTTCGGGTTTTTCAGCGATTTCCTTGTATTTTCACATTTTTTACTACATTTTTCAGAAATATTTCATTGAAACGAAGAAAAGTCAAGAAAATCGCCAAAAAAACCAACAAAGCGCAAAAATCCGGTGGACTAACTTTCTCATGGCCTAATTTTTTCTGATTTTTATCGATTTTTCGGAGTTTTCCGGCGATTTTCTTGTATTTTTACATTTTTTACTGCATTTTTCAGAAATATTTAAAATTTTGTATTAAAAACCCCTGAAAAATCAAGAAAATCGCTGAAAAAAACCAAAAAAGCGCAAAAATCCGGGGGACTAACTTTCGCATGGCCGAATTTTTTCCAGTTTTTGATTTTTATCGATTTTTTAGGGGTTTTTTTTTTTAATTTTGTAAAAAAACACAGAAAAATCAATCAAATCACTGAAAAAACCCAGAAAATCGATAAAAATCAAAATCCGAAAAAAACTCGGTCATGCGAAAGTTAGTCCCCCGGATTTTTGCGCTTTTTTCAAATTTTAGAACGCGAATATCACGAAAACGAGGAATTTTCAGAGAATTTCGATTTCAGATCCATGCCAACTACAGATCCAAGCTCAAAGGCCACCGAGTTGTTTGTCTGGTTTTTGGGACTTTCAATTTTCACGCCGAATTGTTCAGAAAAAAGAGAGATCAAACGCCTTGAAAACATGAAAATTCCGTAGTTTCTGTGTTTGTAGTTGGTTACAAATCACATGATAATTCGAGTTGACCGAATTATTTTTTTATTTGGAAAAGGCCTATGAAATCAGCAGTGTCCTTTGTTTCGATTCTCCTCTGGGACCTTCCGCCTACACTTTTCGTAATTGTTTACCTCCCCGTAAGGTCATCCTTTTAATAGATGGACATGGAGATAGGAATGTATTTAAGAGTGCTCATTCTATTCCTTTTCCGAGTGCTCACTTTCTTCGATTTTTGAAAATGACCCATTTTTCCACTGATTCATGAATCTGAAATTAAAATTCTCTAAAAATTCCTCGTTTTTGAGATATTCGCGTTCTAAAATTCAAAAAAGCTTAAAAATCCGGGGAGACTAACTTTCGCATGGCTGAGTTTTTTCGGTTTTTGATTTTTATCGATTTTTGGTTTTTTTCAGCGATTTTCTTGATTTTTCTGTGCAAATACAAGAAAATCGCCGAAAACCCCAATAAAAATCGATAAAAATCAAAACCACATAAACTCGGTCATGCGAAAGTTAGTCCCCCGAATTTTTTTTAGCTTTTTTGAAATTTAGAACGCGAATATCTCGAAAACGACGAATTTTCAGAGAATTTCGATTTCAGATTCGTGGAGCTGTTGAATTTTCCTCTATTTTTCACCTTCAAAAACACTTTGAAACCTCTCAAAAGCTGTTCGATCACTCTTCTCAAAAGTAATACAAACGGATGATCTCCTCTCGAAAAAACGTCTTATCCTCCCGGAAGTACTTTTTCAGTTTAAACATGACGGACTTCAGCTCAATTCGGATGAATCGCGAATTAGGTCATGATCTGTTAAGATACCTCGTGAATAATTCGGAATTTCAAATTTATTGCAACGCACTCTGCAACATATGACATTCCACAAAACAATGATTAATTCATCGGAATTGTTTGACCTAATTATTTTGTTGAGAAGATGTTGAACCAAGAAAACATGAATTTGATACTTTCGAGTACCGCATTCACGAATCTGAAATTGAAATTCTCTAAAAATTCCTCGTTTTCGAGAAATTCGCGTTCTAAAATTCAAAAAAGCTGAAAAAAATTGGGGGGACTAACTTTCGCATGGCCGAGTTTTTGGGGGTTGGATTTTTATCGATTTATCGGGTTTTTCAGCGATTTTCTTGTATTTGTACATTTTTTCGATGCATTTTTCAGAAATAATTTCTATATTTTATGAAAAACGCTGAAAAATCAAAAAAATCGCCGAAAACCCAAGAAAAATCGATAAAATCGATAAAACTCGTGGAATTCGAGACCAATTTGGGCGTTGTCGCCTTCTCTTCGTATTTATTTCGATGACGATGAATTTCCAAGAATTCGGAAGAACATGTATCCCTAGAACAATCCATTCTATAAAAAAAAACGGAAATAGAGTTCAAAATACCACTCGAAATGAGCCTCAATTTGCAATTGGAAACGATTCGTCACTTTCTATGTTTTGTGATGCTCACTAGGAAAGTATTTTGAAATTAGGTGTCATTAAAAGTACAGTAATCCTTGAATGCACTTTATTTTACGCCAATTTGCACAAAATTTGAAAATCAATGATTTTCTCTGGTTTTTGCATGATTTTCAAATGGGGTTTGCATTATTTTCGATAAACAGAGAATCTGTTTCCATTATTTGATAATTTTGCGTATATTCTAGATATTTTTTAGTGCCAAAAGCTGGAAAAACTTGAAAAAATCGGCAAAGTCCAATGAAGCGCGTTTGCAGACCCCTTCCGCTGCATCAGCACACTATTTCGGGTGGCGGAACTTCAGCAAAGAGCGCGCTTCCCAAATTAAACCTTCTTCCTTTTTTTTTGCAAAAAAAGGAAACTAAAAAGTCTAAATTTGTCTAAATGACACCTACACAAGAAGGAAAAAAAAGAGTTAATTGTTTTCTGTGCCATTCTCAAAACGGACCAGCTATTACAAAAATTGTGGTGGTCTAGACAATGTGAGTCAGAAAAAAACATAAAGAGCATTTCTTTTATGTCTCTCTCTCTCAAATTTGGAGTATTTATTACGGATATTATTTGGTCCTGGAACACTTTTTCCACTTGACATGCCACTCCACTCCAATTTCCGTCGTCCAGTTTTCTCCGGGTATCAGTATAGTTTACTCTTTTCGCAACAACATTTTCAAAAAGTTTTCAAGTTTCGTTTGATCAAACTTCATGCTAGAATGTGTTGAGAACAGCTGGTACTGAAATCAGAATATGTTAGGGAGGATCAGACTAAAGTTTCGTTTTGTTTACTAGTGAAATCTTCTGAAAACTGAAACTTTGGCTGGAAATTACTTTTCATAACGTGTTTGGTATCATTCGAAAGGTCTTGTCATGAGGATTTCAGAACTGTAATTCATATTTTTTACCAAGCTCTGTGAGCCGAGATATGGAGCTCAGAAGTTTAAACTTATTTGGACTTCTCAGTAATTTTGGAGCTCCATATCTCGGCTCACAGAGCTCCGTGGGAAAAATAGAATACAGTTTTGAAATCCTCATGAAATGGCCTTTTGAATGATATTAATCTTGGTTTGATCTGCATCTGTCTGCCAATCTGCGTCTCGCTGTATTGTGCACTCTCCCCAGGCGCGATAGAGCGCGTTGTCACAGGGGGTGGAATAAGTTGAGCTTTCAAAATGAGATTAGTATCATTCAAAAGCTCTTGTTATGAGGATTTCAAAACTGTAATCCATTTTTTGCACCGAGCTCTGTGAGCCGAGATATTGAGCTCCAAAGTTTAGTACTGAAAAGTTGCAGTTCAAACTTTGAAGCTCCATATCTCGGCTCACAGAGCTCGGTAGAGAAAATGAAATACAGTTTTGAAATCCTCATAAAAATACCTTTTGAACAATACCAATCTCTAGCTAAAAAACTTGTTCCAAACATCTCCTTCGTACGGCACTTTTGGACTTGTAAATTTTTCACTTTTCAGTACTGCTCAACTTCAGAGCTCCATATCTCGGCTCACCAAGCTCGGTAGAAAAAATGGAATACAGTTTTGAAATCCTCATAAAAAGACCTTTCGAATGCTACTAATTTTGTTCTGGAAAAAACACCTTGTCCTCGAGAAGTACACGATTCACTTTTTCAGCCAATAAGCGGCCCCCAACATGTTCTTTGAGCAAATTCTGGAGTGCAATTTCCGGATTCCCAAAAAAGAAGCAACATTTGTTTTCTCTCTAGTGAAAAATGACGTTTTTCCTCCATTTTCAGTGTGAAAAGGATGACAATTCACTGGAGTCGTTCCCAGTGAAAAAATGCACTTTTCGTTTCTAGTTTGAAGGGATCCATATCGGGGAATCGGAACGTTTGATTTTCTCACGTTTGTATTTTGGTTTTCTGTGATTCTTATCAGTTGCTGATATCAGTTCGAAGCACAAACCGCACGTTTCGAGAGACTTTCGATGTCCCAGATTTTCAATTTTACGAACTATTGTGAAGGGGTCCCCCGCACATGTACGCACCTGCGCTGCCTTGCTCAGGTGTCTCGCGGTGGTCCCGGCGGTAACGCTGGCGGACATGGTGCAGAGGGTCAGGGGTTCGATTCTTTTCGAGTGCAAAATTTTTTTGCTTTTTTGATTTTATCATTTTCATCTGTTAAAAGTCATTTTCTCAATTCCCTGTGTCACCCAAAACTCGTAAAAACTCGTAAAAAATATGGAAAATATTTTCCCCATTCCCAAAATCTGTAATTTTCCCCCCTACTGACCATAATCAAAAACTAGGCGACAAACAATCCACGTAATCAGTTGTGTCATGCTCTCCCAATGGTCCTGAATTGTGCTCAATAATTTGAGCCCAAGTGGATTGCTCCGGTTTCAGTATGACTAAGAGTCAAGTGGGCGGTAGAAAAACTGGAATAGAAGGGGAATTTGTAGTGATAAAATTATAGGTACGATCAAAATTTGTCGGTCACACTCCCTAGTCTTTTGAGGTCATCCTCTATTTTGGAAACCGTCTTATGTTTCTGTTTCCGTCTCGATCTATGAAAAATTCATTTTGTCATTTTGTTTTTGGTTTCCACCTGTTGCAAAGTTGCAAATATATCTTTCGTTTGCGTTGCTAAATTTAATTTTCAACATGAGAATCGAGTAGTTCTCAGAATACTCAATGAGATCAAATGTTGTGAGCGCTGGCGGGTGGTGTGCAGAGGGTCAAGGGTTCGATTCCTCTTGGGTGAAAACTATTTTGCGGCTATTGGGAAAGTGTATGGGTTACTGTAGTTTGTTTCAAGTGTCAATTGTAACATCAACCAAACTCAAAACCCCCATTTTCGATCATAAAAACACTCCGTCAGCAACTACTACTTTTCGAACTGATTGTTTAGGTAGCAATAACAAGAAATACGCTTTACAATCCCTGTGGAGTTTGGTACCTAGTAATAGGAACGATAACAATAATAGTGATGCTATTGTCGCCGCAACTTGCGCCAACTTACACAAAATAGGAAAATCGATGCTTTTATCTTGGGTTTTTTTTGCATTTTTTGCTTCGAAAGGCATTAATTGACTATTTTTAACCAATTTCCGTCATTTTGTTTAAAACACAAGCTGGAAAAACTCGAAAAAAGCGTCAAAGTCCAATGGAGCGCATTTGCTGACCCTTCCCGCTGCACTCATTCCGCCGCCCGCTCTTGTACGCACTCTATCCCCTTCGATCGTGTGCACCGATGGTGTAGTGGTTAACGCGCTTGCCTGTGGCGCTGTACCTTTTGGGGGGTCCGATGGGTTCGACACCGCACTCTGTCTCTTTCCATTTGCGAACGTCGGTCGACGCTCTTGACTTTAAAAGTTCTGCAGCAGGTCAAAGTTGAAGTGTCCACACCTTTTTGTTCCTTTTAAATTTTAAAGTCCCCCCCCCCCCCCCCCCCCCCCTCTCTCTCTCTCTCTCTCCTAATAATTCTCGTGTGCTTTGGTTTCTTCCGTATATTTTATTCAGGGCCGAAAACTGACGTAGCGCCTTGTTAAAATTCAAAAGGCACACCAGATATGTTCTTTCCGGAGAAGATTGACGTCGCCTATCCCTTCCCCACTATAGCGCTGGAATTGAATTGTCATTCCAGTCGTTGCGAGCTCCTGACGTAGCACCTTGTTATCCGACTGACCAGCAGCAATTGTGGGGTTCAAAAAGTGGTGCGATTAGCCGGTGAAATGACAGCTGAAATGACACGTTATACTAATTTTTTTGGCTATCAGGAAGTTCCAGATAGATTTTCTAAAACATCGCCAATTTAAGGACGTTAAGGCTGCGCATTTTTGACATTTTTGAATGGAAATGTCGAAAAATTGCATTAAATCGGAATCGAATGCGTTGGAATGGCAGAGATCAGTCCACTGTAGTCGTGACGAGCATTTCGAAGTTGATGTTTGTCGATGCTTAACACTACAGACATTCGGAAGCCGGGATCAAATGTTATCCTGAAATTGTTCACTCCATCAAAACAAAATCACAGTGGCTATTTCGAATTTTGGAATAGTTTGAGGGAAAAAAGAAAAAAACTTGATTTTTTCCAATTTTTCCAATTTTTCCGTTTTTTCTTCAATTTTCATGATTTTTCGAGGTTTTTTTTGCCATTTTTATCGAAAAAAAACATTGAAAAATCATGAAAATTAAGGAAAAAACGGAAAAAATCATGAAAATTGAAGAAAAAATCGAAAAAAAAATCAAAAATTTCAAAAAAAAAACTGGCGCCGCGGGAGGGGGTCAGCAAACGCGCTCCATTGGACTTATCGCTTTTTTCGGCTTTTTTCGAGTTTTTCCAGCTTTTGGTGTGGAATAGATGATGGAAATTAGTTCAAAACATCAAATACTGTCTATAGATTAGATATTTGTGGGAAAAAACCAAGATTTATGCGAAAAAAAAGCATCAATTTTCCCAATTTTGTGCAAGTTGTCGTCAGTTCCTGCGCAGACACCTATTTAAACTCAACAAAATAACAATTAGAACACCAGAATACCATGAGCACTCGATCTCCAATCCACACGCCCAAAAAGAGTATCTCCGTCACTTCCTGCCCCTCATCGCCCACATCCGCACCCCATTATCAGCATTTCATTGTCATCCGCTTCTCGTCAAAAAGAGCTCCAGGAGGCGGCTAAATAAAGAGCACCTCTGGGCTTGATATATGATCAGGGGGCAGCGTCTCGTTTTTTTTTTCAATTAATCCCATTTCAATGGGAGGGAAGAGTCGGTGACAATGTGAAAATCGTACTAGTTGTTTTGTTTTGTGAAAGTCGAGAACCTCGATTTTGTCTGAATTCCAGCGAAAATTCCAGCTTTTTGGATTTCTAAACCGTGCGCAGATGTACGCCTTGTTCAGGTGTGTCCGGGTGGTCTCTGCGGTAGCGCTGGCGGGTGTTGTGCAGAGGGTCAGGGGTTCGATTTCTATTGGAGTTAAAACTTTTTGCGTGGTTGTATCTAAGCAACCTTTGATTTCTTGGCATCACATTCTGCGTAGGCAATGTCCGGAATTCAATTTGTTGGAAATTGAGTAAGCGGTCATGGAATGATCTTGCGTTCGATCAGATTTTTCACTTTGCCATTTTGCAATCTTGATCACAGAACTTCCATTAGTTTCTGTACCTAAATCACTTATCATCATCTCATTCACATGATGTCACACAATCGACCGCCGTGCTAAATGTGTAGTCTCCATTTTCAATTTCCTCGATCCGTGGATAAGCCTTCTTCCCGCCATCATTGTTGTTTTTCCGCCGTGTTTGTTGGTTGTTATCACTGATACCTCACTCACCTACCTCCCTTTTTGATCTACAGATTAAAACTTTCGCCGTGCCAGCCGGTGCCTTAGATCGTAAATGTTATGACTGCCCACTGATAACATTTTGATCTCGGATATGTGAGCGTAGTATTTGGTGATCAGGTAAACAATCACAAAATGTCGTTGGGAATCCAAAAAGTTTCGAAAAAAGGTTGACGTCTTCAACACCAAACTCTGAAACTCAGGGAATCGTATGACCGGCAATTGCATGCTTTTGCCAATTCGCACTTTTACGAAATCACGATGGAGATGTTTGGAACAAGTTTTTCAGCTAGACATTGGTATTATTCGAAAGCTCTTTTTATGAGGATTTCAGAACTGTAATCAGTTTTTGCTACCAAGTTCTGTGAGCCGAGATATGGAGCTCCGAATTTTGAACCGAAACTAACAAAAAGAAAAATTGTGAAAAGTTATTGGGGTCTAATTCAAAAACGAGTTAACAAAATGCAATATAATTTTGGGCCACTTTGTTTCAAAGCATCCTCTATAATCTGGAATATATAAAATGTTCCAGAAGATTCGTTGAATAGACGAACACTATAGCACTTCTGGACTTGTAATTTTTTTCCATTTTCCGTACTACCAAAGTTCAGAGCTCCATATCTCGGCTCCCAGAGCTCGGTGGGAAAAGTTGAATATAGTTCTGAACTCGTCAGGACAAGAGCTTTCGAATGATATCAGTTTCATCAGGGAACTTTGAGTGGGCTCACTATCAGACTACAAATTATGCTTCTTCACCTGCTCCATTGAATTTAAATGGGTTTACTTTGTTCCTCCTTTGAAACTCGTTTTGATTTCACGCCTTTGAATCCCAAAAAAGTTCACTTTTTTCTCCTCACACCCTTTAATCAGACATATCTTTTCAATTTATGAAAAAAGTGCACTTTTTGATCAGTGATGTCGAAAATTGCAATTTTGCATTTATTTTTTTAAGAAGATGATGACGTGAAACTTGGATTCGTACTTGTATTCAGGTCATTCGAGTGGGTCAGAAGACTCAGAAGTGACTCGTTTTGTATACTGACAACAAGATTAGTCACTTTTTTTATCAACATTAAAGAACGTGCACTAAACCAAGTTTTTAATCCACCACCCCCTTCCCGATTTCCAACTTGCTCTCTAAAACAAGTGCAAATTCTTTTCAAATCCTTGCAAAAAGCGCATTACCACCCCTCTCTCATTTATCCGACTATAGTCATTCGCCTATTTCAGAAGCCGTTGTGGGCGGAGTCTCTCGCTGGCGCCGCCTCTTTGCCACTTTATAAAAGAGCTCGCTTCAGGTCGTCCACCACCTCCTTCACGATGCTCCGCTACGTCCTGCTCATTGTGCTCGCACTCGCCTACTTTGGACTGTTGGTGGAGAGTCAGCCGATTCAAGGTGAGAGGTTTTTTTGGCTTCTACCGTAATCTTCTGACGTTGCTATAAGTCGGTCAGAAGCTGTTTGGAGGCAAACATCGGGGGGTTTAGTGTTTGCAAAAGGAGCTTACTGGAAAGTGGAGCCGCGGTTTTGGGTTACTGTGGAGTGGGGGGACCAGCTTTCTCGGGGCCTCTAGGCGCCCCTCGCACTTGTACGCACTCTGTCCCCCCTCCGATCGCGGGCACTGGTGGTGTAGTGGTTATTATGCATTTCTGACGAGAAGCCAGTTGAGTTCAAATCGCTGCGGTGGGTCTCGCAGCGAACCTCAAGTTCCTTTAATCTCTGTTTTTCTCGACTCTCCCGCATCGCCGCGCTGTCTCACTTTTTTGGCGCCGCGAGACCCGCCTCAGCGATTTGAACTCAACTGGCATCTTGTCAGAAATGGATAATAGCGCGCTTGCCACTCGGTCTCTTTTGGGCGATCCTCTTGGTTCGACACCGCACTATGTCTCTTTCCATTTGCAAAGATTCCAAATCCAAATTGATTGTTCCAGACAACGTGATGGGCTTCGGCGAGGGATTCGAGCGGGACTCGAATGCCCCCTACCTGATGAACCTGTTGAAGCGAACCGCCGTCTTCTTCCCCAACGGGAATCACGACAAAATGATCAAGGCGATTCTGAAGTCGCGACGATACTGAATTACTTTTTCTTCTCCTATATTTTGTTTTGTCTGACGCCATACCCTTGTTCACTTCGAATGCCTTATTATTTTGATCGCTCTCTCTCTCTCTCTCTCTCTCTGACATTCTCTCTCTTTACACACAGATCCTCAGTTTTATGTACTTGGCAACTATCAAATAGTTGGTTAATATTTATAAATACATATACGACCGGAAAGCCGCACGTTTCCTTATCATATCGGAAAAGAGCGTCGGCGCTCGTCACGTCATGTAGCAAATTGATCATTCCGGGAAGGATGAAGACGTCGACATTTAGAAGGCGTCAATTTGGAAGGACGTGCGTGTACTATTGTTGTGTCAGTGGGCACAAATTAAAAAGGGGGAGAGACGCGTTTTGAATTTTGAATTTTTCCCGATGTTTTCGTGGGGAAGTTGGGGACCGCGGACACATGTACGCACCTGCGCGGGCTTTTCCAGGTGTGTCCGGGTGGTCCAGGCGGTAACGCTGGCGGACAGTGTGCAGAGGGTCAGGGGTTCGATTCTTTTCGAGTCAAAACTTTTTTGCCTTCCATCGTAAGGTGTATTAGCACATTTAGAAAGTCAGGCGAAGAGCTCCACCGACTGGTCATCCAAAAATCATCAGATTACCGTACTTTTGATACGAAGAACATGAAAAACGCGGATTATTCGACGAAATCACTCGAATTTCCGGATTTCCTGACAGGCATCAGACATTTTAATCGGGAAAAGTCATCAGGTGACAGTGATTAAGTGATTAAGTGAGAACGTGTAGATTTTGAATGTAAAACTCTAAAAATACGTCGAATTTTCATCGAAATGGGGGGATAATCGGATCGGGAGATACTTTTGATCGGATAATTTGAAGACGTTGTAGACTGGAATGTAAAATGATTTGTAATGCGAGATCAAGAATTAAAGACGAAAAGTTCAGAAATTGGAATTTCAGAATTTCAGCTACCGGAATTCTTTGTAGTGATTAAATTTAAGCAATTCAAACTTTGAACTTTTCTCAATTCAATTTTTTCAAAACCCTTGAATTCCAGAAGTTTTTCCATTATTCTGCACCATTCTGCACCAACAAACACCAAAAAATAAAATTCGATCTCTACGGTGCGCACTTTTCTGCACTCTTTTCTGCGGCGCCGGCGCCAAATTTGACGACAACTCGTGATATTTTCGGCGAGTTCGAAGATTTTCGTTTTTCACCCAATTTTCTTCACTTTTTCACTGATTTTCCTATTTTTAGACTCTCTCAAACATTGATATCAATCAATAAAATGGGTGATAACCTGGTGTACGCCGGTGAGTTAAAGGGAGCCCCAAAATTCCCGAAAATTTTCGGAGAATTGCGAAATTCCTAAAATTTGAATTTTTAACTTTCAGTTCGATCAAGTCTTGGCTTCAGCTTGAAGCGCGGGCTGGGCAAGGAAGCGTCGACTGTCTTCGAGCAGAACAAGTGGGTTTTTGGATGAATTTAGCTCTTTTTTAAAAGGAAATTTGTTCCAGCACCTCGAAGGATGTCAATTGCAACGTCTTCGCCTTCAGCAACAACGGGCAGCTGTTCGCCTACTGCGATAATCAAGTGTAATCACCTTCACTTTATTTTAATTGAAGCTAGACTCAAAAAAATCAACTTTCCAGAACACGGGTATTCGAAATCGCAACCAATAAGGAGATTCTGCGCGTGGATCTCAAGAGAACCCGTAAATTGTGCTTCTCGCCGAAAGACAACTTCTTGCTCACTTTTGAGCCATGGGCGATCTATGGGGCCAAGGTTTGAATAGAACGTCTTCTTAAAAAAATAAATATTTTTAGACCGACCAGAACCAAAAACCAGAGCCTAATGTGCGCGTGTTCAGCCTAGCTGATGGACGCCACATTACCACGTTCTCAGCTCCAAAAGAGGTTCGTCAAGTGGCTTTTTGAAGATTTTTACATAGATCGGCTGCAAATCGAACTCTAGTACTTCATTTTTCATAAAAATCAGTTTTGAGCAAGTTAGAGCTCAAAGTGCGCCAAATGGGTGGAGAATGAGCCTTGGTGACGTGAAAATTCTGAAATTGGTTTACCTAAACTACAAAATGCACAGTTTTCTCTTATATTCACTGAAAATTGTGCATTTTGTAGTTTAGGTGAGCCAATTTCAGAATTTCCACGTCATCAAGGCTCATTCTCCGCCCATTTTGCGCACGTTGAGCCCAAACTTGCTCAAAATTGATTTTCATGAAAAATGATGTCGATCTATGTAAAAACCTTCATAATTTTTAAAAATAGCCAAAACCCCCTCTAATCAGGAAGTTTTCAGTCGTCCTGGGAGCCGCAATTCAACGCAGACGAGTCGCTGGCGGCGAGAATGGTCGGCAGTGAGATCTTCTTCTACACTGACATGACCTTTGGTGAGCGACGATGTTTTTTGGGCTCCTGGAGCCGTTTTTGGCTCAATTTTCTCGGGATTTTCAGTTTTCGATGTTTTTTTCATAAATTACAGCGAAAATATACGTTTTGAACATGATTTTATCTATTTCTTCTGATTTAATGCACATTTTTCATCGCAGATACTTTTTATCTTGAAAAATCATGAATTTCATTGAAATCCAGACATATTAGGCTTGATTGACAATAGAAAACATGAAAAATTATAGCTTCATGTTTTCCATTGTCAATCAAGTTCAAAATGTGTGGATTTCAATGAATCTCGCGATTTTTTCAAGATAAAAGGCATCGGGATGAAAAATGTGCATTAAATTGGAAAAAATCGATAAAATCATGTTCAAAACGTATATTTTTGCTGTAATTTATGAAAAAAGCATCGAAAGCTGAAAATCCTGGGAAAATTGAGCCAAATTGAGCCAAAATGGCTGCGAAATGTGCGGGAGCCTATTTTTGGGAGTTGGAACGAAAATTGCTTGTTACTTTGAACACTTACTAGCAATTTTTCAAGTGTTTTTCTAGAAATTTTTCACTTGCAAAGTTTAAAAATACACATTCAGAACGCTACGACCACAAGCTCGTCGAGAAGGGAGCCACGAGCTTCTCGCTTTCGCCGGGCAACTCGCCGAACCACGTGGCGGTCTACGTGCCGGCCGCCGGCTCGAGCCCGGCTCGCGTCCGTGTGCATCTCGTCTCCAAGTCGTTCCCGGTGGTGGCGAATCGCACGTTTTACAAGTCGGACAAGGCGACCATCTCGTGGAATCAGAAGGGCAATGCGCTTCTGATTCTCGCCAGTGTCGAGGTCGACAAGACCAATCAGTCGTACTATGGAGAGCAAAGTGTAGGTGAAACAGTGAATCATTGATGTGCCACGTATTTTTTGGCTTCGGGAGCCGTTTTTGACGTATTTTGGCTCAGTTTTCAATGTTTTTTTCATAAATTACAGCAAAAATATACGTTTTGAACATGATTTTATCGATTTTTCCTGATTTAATGCACATTTTTCATCGCAGATACCCTTTATCTTGAAAAAATCGTGATATTCATTGAAATCCACACATTTTAAGCTTGATTGACAATAGAAAACAAAAAGAAGTATATTTTTCCTGTTTTCTATTGTCAATCAAGCTTAAAATGTGTGAATTTCAATGAATCTCGTGATTTTTTCAAGATAAAAGGTGTCTGCGATGAAAAATGTGCATTAAATTAGAAAAAATCGATAAAATCATGTTCAAAACGTATGTTTTTGTTGTGATTTATGAAAAAAACATCGAAAACTGAGCCAAAATGAGCCAAAAACTGGAGCCATTTTGCTCACCTTAATCTCCTCCACCTTCTTCTTGAGCTACAACAGTTTTCGCTCCAGCTCCGTGTGCTGTGGAAAAAAAAACTGAAAACCCCAAGAAAATTGAGCCAAAAAGAGCACAACTTTTAGCTCTTCCTCATCAACATCCAATCCGGCGACCACATCATTGTGCCACTGGACAAACAAGGACCGATCTACGCTGCGAAATGGAACCCGAACGGTCGAGAGTTCGCAGTCTGCTACGGCTACATGCCGGCCAAGGTGACGTTCTACAACACGAAAGGAGACCCGATCTTCGACATGCTCGAGGGGCCACGCAACGACATCTTCTACAACGCCTTCGGAAACGTGGTGCTCATCTGCGGCTTCGGCAACATCTCCAAGGGCAAGATGGAGTTTTTCGATGTGGAGAAGAAGAAGGAGATCATCTCGATCGACGTGCCGAACACGACGCTCTTCCACTGGGCGCCAGACGGTCAGCACTTTGTCACGTGCACCACTGCGCCACGTCTTCGTATTGATAACTGCTATCGCTTCTGGCACTATACTGGAAGGATGCTGGCGGAGACGCACTTTGAATCGCCGAAGGAGGAGCTCTGGGAGGTCGGATGGAGGCCGATGAGTGGTTATAATAAGTTCGAGATTAAAGGTTGGGTTGAGATCAGTTTTGAGCAAGTTGGGGCTCAAAGTGCTCAGAATGGGCGGAGAATGAGCCTTGATGACGTGGAAATTCTGAAATTGGTTCACCTAAACTACAAAATGCACAGTTTTTAGTCTGCAGAAATCACACAAACGTGCTCCATTGACAAAAAGGGCGTCAATTCAAATTAAGTGCAGGTTTTCAATGAAAATCTCGATTTTTGATCAATTTCACTCATTTTATTCACTTTTTAATGTCTAAATTTCTCAGTTTTTATCGCCAATATCAATTTTTACCGGGTTGACGATCAGAAAATCGATATTGGCGATAAAAACTGACAATTTTTATTGAAAACAGTGAATTTAGACATTAAAAAGTGAATAAAATGAGTGAAATCGATGAAAAATCGAGATTTTCATTGAAAATCTGCACTAAATTTGAATTGACGCCCTTTTTATCAATGGAGCACGTTTGTGTGATTTCTGCACACTGAAAATTGTGCATTTTGTAGTTTATGTGAACCAATTTCAGAATTTCCACGTCATCAAGGCTCATTCTCCACCCATTTTACGCACTTTGAGCCCCAACTTGCTCAAAACTCATGAAAATCAAGAATTTCATGAAATCTTCACACTTTTTTCATTCCAGAGCTCACCAAGACCGACAAAATGGCGGCAGGACTTCCGATAAAAAAGAAGGACGCGTCGCATCCGCTGAACAATGTGCCAGCGGGAGCAGTCCGTCAGGCTGGAGCCTACGTCCCACCGCATCTTAGAAAGTAGAGTAAATTGTCGAAATCACACTGCTCCATTGACAAAATGGGCGTCACCTAATTTTTTTTTCCGTTTTTTCAATGAAAATCTCGATTTTTGATCGATTTTACTCATTTTATTCTTTTATTCACTTTTTTCAGGAAAATAATGACTAAATTCACTGTTTTCAATTCAATTTGTCAGTTTTAATCGCCAAAAAACGATATTGGCGATGATAACTGACAATTTGAATTGAAAACAGTGAATTTAGACATTATTTTTCTGGAAAAAATGAATAAAAGAGTAAAATGAGTGAAATCGAACAAAAATGGAGTTTTTCATTGAAAAAATGAAAAAAAAATTGGGTGACGCCCCTTTTTGTCAATGGAGCACGTTTGTGTGATTTCGTGTCGACACTGTACTCTTTTAGAAAGCCACTCGGAGCCGCCTCGGCCGGTCCACCATCTTCCGCACCATCCACCAATGGCAATGGCGTCGGCAATCAGAACCAGCGACCGGGCGGAAAAGTGAACGGGAACGCACCGCAATCGTTCCGCCCACAGCACACGGAGCAGGAGCGAAAACTGTTCCAGCTCAAGAAGAAGGTGGAGGAGATTACGGTTCTTAAGGTGAGCAATAAGAGCTTCTACTGTTTTTGGCTCATTTTGGCTCAATTTTCAGTTTTCGACGTTTTTTTCATAAATTACAGCGAAAATATACGTTTTCAACATGATTTTATCGATTTTTTCTGAATTAATGCACATTTTTCATCTCCGATACCTTTTATCTTGAAAAAATCACGAGTTTTATTGAAATCCACACATTTTAAGCTTGATTGACAATGGAAAACATGAAAAATGTACCTTTCTATTGTCAATCAAGCTTAAAATGTGTGGATTTCAATGAATCTCGTGATTTTTTCAAGATAAAAGGTATCTGATATGAAAAATGTGCATTAAATTAGGAAAAATCGATGAAATCATGTTTAAAACGTATATTTTGCTGTAATTTATGAAAAAAACGTCGAAAACTGAAAACTCAGAGAAAATTGAGCCAAAAAATGTCCGAGAGCCGAAAAAATTGATGAAAAGATGATAAAATTGTGCATTTTTCAATTTCCAGCAAAGAGTGGCGAATGGCGACCAGTTGCAGCCGAACCAGATGGATAAAATCAAGAGGGAGACCGAGTATCTGGCCGATATCGCCAAGCTCTCAATTTCCAATTGATTTTTTCAAGTTTATTGATTTTCCCATTTTCCATTAATTATTTCTCTTTCCAAATTGTTTCTGTCCCTTTTTGTTCTCCAATTTCTCTCTTGTTCCTCTTCCTCCCCCTTCCAAGTTGACAATTTTTGATTGTGCTTTTTTTCCATTCATTTTATTATATATTTCTTTGACATAATATGAATCCCGTATTGAAGAAACATGGCACGTTTTCCAAACAATCATGCACTATTAATAGGCGTTTCGTCTTTCCGACGCTGTATATAATCGGCGATTTCTTGGCGAAGTTTCGGATTGCATTTGGCGTAGATGAAGATGCGAATCGCGGATGATATCATGTAGCAGATGGAGACAGTGTCCGAGAGCACTGAAAAGGAAATATAATGTGCTCTATTATTATGTATTCGCCAAAACGAATCTTACTGCAGCCGGAGAATGCTTTTTTTTCACGTTTTTCTTGATTTTTCATCAATTTTTATTGTTTTTTTGAGTTTTTTCGAGTTTTTTCATTAAAAAACCACAAATACGATTGAAAAACACTACAAAATCATAAAGATTGCATGTTGGCCGAGAAAATTGTCAAATCTGAGCTAAATTGTTGATGAAATGCGGAATTTTTCAAAAAGATCTTTATTCTATCAGTACAAAATCAAATTTTAATTGAAAAAACTCGAAAAAAGTAGGAAAATTGAAGAAAAATGAAGAAAAAACATGAAAAATTGAAAAATTGAAAAAAAAATTTGTCCGAGAGGACTACACGACGCATTCTGTGCATTCACGCACCACATTTTCTCCGGCTACAGTAGGACTTGTTCAATTTGCTCACCAATATAAAAAGTGCTCGACTGAGAGCTGTCCACCGAGTCGTACAAATAAGACGGGTCGAATCGTTCGAGGATGGTGAGAAAAAGGTGGATCGAGTTGCACACCAAATACGAAGTGACGATCGCCAACATGGTGTAGATGGCGTTGCGCAGTTGGGAACGTTTCGAACGCGACGATCTGGGTTACGGTAGTTTTAAAGGGAGGTGGTGTTTGAAGAAGTGGGAGCATTCAAATTACTGTAGTTTTAAAGGGAGGTGGGATTTTGGGCATCTAAATTAAAATTGGGGGGACATGTCCGGGAGAAGAAGTGGGATAGATTACTGTAACTTTGGGATACTGTAGAAGTGGATGCATTCAGTGGACTTGAAGAATACGGTAGGCGGAAAAGTGTGCAAACACCGCGCATCATTTTTGTCGTCATTTTCATCGAAATTTCATCGATTTTATCGATTTTCTCGTATTTTAAGGTGTTTTTCTGTCAGAAGACATAAAAATGAAAGGAAATTATCAACAAATCGCTAGAAACCACCTAAAAATCGAAAATTTCACTGAAAAATTATGAAAAACTCTTTTTTTCATCATTTTTCAGTGAAAAGTTCGATTTTTTGGTGATTTTTTGATAATTTCCATTCTTTTCAGACAGAAAAACGCCTAAAAATAAGAAAAAATCGATAAATTCAATGAAATTTCAATGAAAATTATATCAAAAATGATGTGCGGCAAGGTTGCAGAAAACTGGTGCCGCACTTTGCAATGCACACTTTTCCGCAATTCGTTCATTTTGACAATTCTAACATTCAGGAAAAATAACGTCACTGTTTCAAGGATTACTGTAGTTTTTCTAGTAGGTGGATGCACATCTCCACTCACTCCCGCATCGCCAGCACAAAAGTATGAAATATGGAGGGACGGTGACGTGGCAATTCTAACTCTTCCACGTCTTCCTCCTCGCCAATGTTCACCTCGTCGAACGTCGGCGGTGATGGCACCGAACTGGATGTGACCATTTTTTTCAACGCCCCGCCCATTTTTCATGTCAATTTGGTAATTTCGAGAATCGTAATCATGAATCTGAAACTGAAATTCTCTAAAAATTCCTTGTTTTCGAGATATTCGCGATTCAAAAAGTGCGAAAATTCAAAATTCAAAAAAAAACTCGGCCATGCGAAAGTTAGTCCCCCGAATTTTTCTCTAATTTTCGCTTTGAATTTTTGCTTTTTGAACGCAAGTTTCTCAAAAACGAGGAGTTTTTAAAGAATTTCGTTTTCAGAATCTTGAATGCGGTACTCGAAATTACCAAATTCCGTCGAAAAGTTGGCTCACCTGTGAATAAGTGACTCTTTGATGACGTCGGCGGCCACCTGGAGAAGCACGTAGTTCTCCGGAAGGTTGCCTTGCACGTACGACACTTTTTTAGCCTCTGTTGTTGTTCCAGCGCCTCGAATAACGGGGTACATCTGAAAATAAAGGTAATTTATGGGTAGAAAGAATTAGAGCTTACATGCTCTCTCTTCTCTGCCAACAATCGTTTAATAATCGTCAAATTCAACAGGAGAAGCACGACGAACGGGAAGATCATCTGGACGGCGGTGATGACGTGAAAGTCGAAGATGTTGTACGCTTTCGACTCGGCGAAACTGGTCGGCGCCATCGACTCGCTGCGGAAGTAGTCGCGGCAGTCCGGGAATGGCACCACTTTGATGGCGTAGAGCACCGGGAATCGCAACGCGACGGAGAAGAGCACCACGAAAACAACGGTGGCGATTCTTCCGTGTTCGGTGAAGATCGCCGCCAGGGTTTTCCTGGAAGCGATTTACATGAAGCAAAAAAATGTTGCACTCAAAAGGAATCGAACCCCAGACCCTCTGCACACCACCCGTCAGCGTTACCGCCGAGACCATGTGCTTTACCTTTTAGGTTCCGCACACGTCCATAGATATCTCTCGAGAGTGATCAGAATCAAAATGAATGGTATCGCAAACTGGACGACTTTCGCCAGGAAGAACACGGGAACAATGTAGCGGTGGTAGAGGAAGAAGAGCGTCTGAAAAATTCTGTCATTATCTTTGTCAAAATTTCGTTGATGCACACTTTCCAACCTACCGTATTCTTCAAGTACACAATTCCCGCATCCACTCCGAATAACAAAACGTAGGTGAGACAGAGCAAGGTGTCACACGTGGCAAGGGTGGCTAGGAATATGGAAGAGGGTAGGGAGCGGCGGAAGACGGCCATCAGGAGCTTAAAAGTTTCTGATTGTCTATGATAGCGCGCTCTAGGGGGAGAGAGTACACGATTCGATGAGACGCAGAGTGTCTGATGGTCTGCGTCTCTCTGGATCCTGTACTCTCTCAGCCTTGGCGCGATAGAGTAAGAGAGTACATTGTTCGGCAAGACGCAGAGTGTCTGATGGTCTGCGTCTCGGCGGATCGTGCACTCTCTCAGCTTAGGCGCGATGGAGAAAGAGAGTACACGATTCGGTGAGACGCAGATAGTCAGACATTCTGCGTCTCGCTGGTTCGTGCTCTTTCTCTCTCTCTCTCTCTCTCTCTCTCTCTCTCTCTCTCTCTCTCTCTCTCTCTCTCTCTCTCTTTCTCTCTCTCTCCATCGCGCCACAAGCGAGAGACTACACGATTCGGCGAGACGCAGACAAGCAGACACTCTGCGTCTCCTCGGATCGTGTACTCTCTCACCCCGGGTGCGATAGAGCGCGCTATCACACCGACTAAACGGATAATAACTGTTTTAAAGATTACCAGGTTAGCGAGCACCCCGAATACGGCCACCGTGGTGCATCCGGAGATAATGATGAAGCGTTGCGTGGAATACCCCTCGTAGAATCCGCAGTCCTCGCTCTCCGACATGGTAGTCGTCATGTCATCTGATTCCTTCATGACCTCTCTACCTGGAAAATACGAGAAGACGTCAAGTGAAGCGTAGAGCGGAATTAAAAATTGATGAAAATGAAAAGAAATTCCAGACAAGCGCTGTTGGAAATTCAGAATTCCAGGCAGGGCAAGAGGGAGAAGCAGCAAAAAATCAAATTATGATGCGGAAGGCGAGCACATAAAAAACAGAGAGGAAGGAAAAACAAAGAATGTTGAGCAATTAGTCTTGGGGGCCGAGAGCCGGCTGGAAGAGAGCACTAAAACAGCACCTGAAACTCGAAAGTTATCGCTTTTTTTCGGGAGGTTTTTTGTGTTTGAGTTTTCTAAATGTCCGAATACACTTTTCCAAAGAACGCAAAAAAGCTTTGCACTCAAAAGGAATCGAACCCCTGACCCTCTGCACCATGTCCGCCTGCGCTACCGCCGGGACCACCGCGACACACTCAGAGGGGGCTGCGCAGGTGCGTACATTTGCGCGTGGTACTGGGACGCCGCGCAGCGCCACTTTCAGAAATTTTCTGATAAACTTCTAGTTTTGACGTTCATCATTATGTCAATAAAATCGGAAATTTGTTTGGTAATATTAAAGATAAAGTTTTTTGTTAAATGATGTAAAAAAAATAGCACCAATCTACCTGAAGACGTGAAAAACAGCTCCAGGTAAAGGAATAAAGCAAAATAGGCGGGCAGTGACGAAGCTCAATGGTAATTAGAAGCGGTCTTTGAGAGAGGAGGCGAAAAAGTGACAAATGAGAGTCAGTTACGCAAATCAAAAGGAGACGTCCCTCGGCTCCAACTTATTGGAGTTTGAACTTTGGGAGAGATCATATTTAATGGAAAATTTTGAAATTAGGATGATAGCAGGTTAAAAGTACCCAAATTTGATAATACTGATACGAATTTATTAACGAAAAAGGTACTTTACCTGAAAATTTCAAAAATTACAGTGCACTCATTTTGTTGGCGCCTGAAAGGGGACCCCCTGCACATGTACGCACCTGCGATGCCCCCTCTGAGTGTGTCGCGGTGGTCGCGGCGGTATCGCTGGCGGACATGGTGCAGAGGGTCAGGGGTTCGATTCTTTTCGAGTGCAAAACCTTTTTGCGTTTATCGGGAGAGTGTATTAGAACATTTTAATGAATTCCTGAGCTGGGGGTCGGCTGATTACAGTAAAAAGTGATTGAAAGAGCAGTAAATCCATGAGCTAAAGAGCTCTTTGGAGCTGACATTGATTCAAAAGAGCTCTTGAGATCTGATGGGGCGATCGTGAGATGGGGCTGTTTAAAAATGCGAAAAAACATCTGGCAAGTCATAATTTTAATTCGAAAGTTTATATATATTTTCTGTTGATTCTGTTGATTTAAACGTCCGATTTGAGTGGAGATTCAGATCAATATTCAATAAACAAATCATTTTTTTTTTCTGTTTGGAGTTCAAAAATTATTTCAACGAAAAGATTTTCGAAGGGACTTCGGCTAAAGTGGGACCCCCCGCACATGTACGCACCTGCGCTGCCCCCTCTGAGTGTGTCGCGGTGGTCGCAGCGGTAACGCTGGCGGACATGGTGCAGAGGGTCAGGGGTTCGATTCCTATTGGAGTCAAAACTTTTTTGCTCTACTTGGAAGCGTCTGAAAATAGAGGATGAAATGCGAAAAGTCACGAATTTCATTAAGCCCGCACCTCGTTTCAATTGTTTTGCTCTTTCTGAGCAAACAATGACGAATTTGGCAGGATGTTTCCAAGTTTCTAAGTTATCAGGTACTACTTTGTTCACGAAAATAGCCAGACAGCCTTTAGAAATGCACTTTCTGGAAAGTGCAAGTGTGCTCCACTGAGAATTGGAAACTGACTGAAACTGACGTGCATTTTCAGCATTTAGAGCAGTTGGAGCATTTTCAGACTCGACGTAGTCCTTGGAGCAAGAAGAACGCAACAATTAGTTCCGGAAAATGAAAAAGTAATTGGCTGTGAATGTCTCCTGTCTCTCTCGGAGCAAACCACACGTAGGTGGGCAGTTTTAATTAAGAAATGGCTAAGAAGAAGACGGAAAAAAGTAGAAGGCGTACACACACACAAAAATGAACAAGAATCCGATTATGAGTAGTGCTCGATGAGCTTGTCACATACATTCAGGACAAAACAAGACTAGAGGAGCGGAAACAAAAAAGAGAGACATCACTTTTCACAAATGTTGGGCAATGTTCCAAAACCACTACGGTATTCCAAAAAAGATGTATCGATATCAGTGAGCTCTCGACGGCAAGGCTCAGATAGATAGGGCGAGATAGAGACAGAACACCCCATAAATGTACACAAATATGTCCCTGGAGACGTGCGGAAAAAGAAGTGAGGCGAGAAGATGAAGTGGTGGAAAATTTGGGGAAAAGAAAACAAGGCAAACATATGTGATTAGTTGGTAGTAAACTGGGGGTAAACTCGGGGGGAAAGTTGCACGTTTCATGAATTTTTTATACATGTTCTGAGAGGCGGAAGTACTTGCTTTGTCACACTACTCCGCACGGGTAGTGAACTCATCGAGAGGAAGTCCACAGCAAAGAGAAAGAGACACAGTGCGGTGTCGAACCCGGACCCCCAAAAGGCTACCGACTCGATGGCAATCGCGTTAACCACTACACCACCGGTGCACACGGTCGACGCGGGTCAGAGTGCGTACAGGAGCGCGAGGATCCCGGACCCCATCGCAAAGAGAAAGAGAGACAGTGCGGTGTCGAACCCGGACCCTCAAAAGGAACCGACTCGATGGCAAGCGCGTTAACCACTACACCACCGGTGCACGCGATCAGCGCGGGTCAGAGTGCGTACAGGAGCGCGAGGATCCCGGACCCCGTCGCAAAGAGAAAGAGAGACAGTGCGGTGTCGAACCCGGACCCCCAAAACGAACCGACTCCAAGACAAACGCGTTAACCACTACACCACCGGTGCACGCGATCGACGCGGGTCAGAGTGCGTACAAGAGCGCGGCCAACCCAGAGGCGCCGCGCCTTATCTCATATTTTCTGCACTCATTGAGCACCAAGCTCTACCAAAAGCTTACCAAATACGGAAAAAATCTGTGGAAAAGCTCCAGAAAGAAATTGGTTCCAATTGGAAAATCCAAATTGGCTCCCCTCAAAAAGGATTATCCGCTGGTTGAGTTTAAATTGAAATTTTCCGACAAAAAAAGTGGGTGGAAAATAAGAAAATTGGGTGGAGAGTCTGCGCAAATAAATAGTTGCGTCATAAGGGATCTTCCAAAGTTCATTGACCTATTGTGCGCAGGAATTGACGACAATTTGCACAAAATTGAAAAGTTATGATTTTTCGATGGTTTTTCCAGGATTTTCGCATATTTTCCCTCTAATTTATAATTTATCGACAGTATTTGATGATTTGAAACCTTTTTCAACCAATTTCAGTTCACTTTTTCATACCAAAAGCTGAAAAAACTCGAAAAAAGCGTCAAAGTCCAATGGAGCGCGTTTGCAGACCCCCTCCCACCAGTTTTTTATCGATTTTGTCAGTTTTTTCTCCACTTTTCATGAGTTTTCGAGGTTTTTTCGATAAAAATGATTAGAAAAGGCGAAAAAATCTCGAAAAATCAGGAAATTTGAAGAAATTTGATGATTTTCAACCTTTTTTAACAAATTTCCATTATCTAACAGCTGGAAAAACTAGAAAAAAGCGTCAAGTCCGATGGAGCGCGTTTGCAGACCCCCTCTCTTCGTTTTTTTTCCGTTTTTTCCGTTTTTTCTCCAATTTTCATGATTTTTCGAGATTTTTTAGATAAAAATGATTAGAAAAGGCACAAAAAAGACGAAAAATCTCGAAAAATCAGGAAATTTGAAGAAATTTGATGATTTTCAACCTTTTTGAGCCAATTTCCAGCTAAAAAAACTCAAAAAAGCGTCAAAATCCAATGGAGAGCGTTTGCAGACCCGCTTTTGACATGTAACACGGAAACCGCGGGGTGGCACGGCAAAACGAAATCGGATGCACTTCGAGCCGGGTCAGACTCAAATTTCCAGCGGCTCGCGCTTCAAATATACCCATGGGAAGGTCAAACACCGTGATTTTTAGCTTCCCTTTCCAACAACGGTTTCAGAATGGAAAAAAACTAGCTACTAGTGAAAAGCTACTAGGACAAAAACACGACAATTATTTTGAAGACCTCGAGAAAAAAAAACAGTGAAACCGCAAGCCAAACGGTAATTATTGGACGATTTGGGTCTCGAGTGTAAAGGATTACTGTAGTTCCATGCACTTCATAATCCTGGTCAGAGTCCCTGCTAAATTGTCAGTCTTGACCCCCGACAACCTTGCCATTTGCCACCAACTCATTTGCCGCCTCATTTCGGATTTCGTCTGCGTCTCTCCATTCGGCACACTCTCTCTCGCCTCTCCCGCCAACTTTTTTGCCGCCCGCTTGCCAATTTGTTTCGGGGGCGCGCGCGAATTGGGTGGAATATGTTAATTGGTTCCTTTCGGTGTAACAAACAATACTTGGAAGAAAAAATTGAGGAAATAGCAGGTGAACGCTGGGAGACGCAGAGACAATGGGAAGGCTTAAAAAGTGAGCAAAAAGGATCATTTATAGGCGGGGAGTATGGTTTTGGGAGGGAGTATGGAAAAGTTATGTTTTGAGTAGTGGAGAGGCGAGATTCTCCACGAAAAAGTAACACAATGGGGTGTCGGGGCTATTGTTGAAAGGAGGGGGGTTCACCGAGCACCGGGAATGTCCAAGTGAGGTGGGTTTTTTGAACTTTTCGGGTCAATTTGTATGACGATTAAGATGACGTGCTGAAAGGAATCAAAGAGCACATGATTTGAAGTTTTTTGGCATCAGGAACCCCATCGCAAAGAGAAACTGACAGAGTGCGGTGTCGAACCGGACCCCCCAAAAGGATCGGAAGACAAGCGCGTTAACCACTACACCACGGGTGCACGCGATCGTCGCGAGTCAGAGTGCGTACAAGAGCGGGCGAGGCGCCGCAAGGAGAAAGAAATGATGTGGCCGAGTGCGGTGTCGAACCCAAAAGGGACCGGGTCGATGGCAAGCGCGTTAACCACTGCGCCACCGGTGCAGGCGATCAGCGGGGGGTCAGAGTGCGTACAGGAGCGAGGCAAAGCCGGATCGGAGAGGCGCCGCCGCCGCGAAAGTTGGTTCACACGTTAAATTTTGGAATTTTATGAGATGCTCTAAAATTTTAGCTCACTGTCAAAGTGTGCTCATTTTTGCTAGATCTAATTCTAAATCTATCGGTAGCTCATATAAACCAGGTCTAGAAAGGCAAGTTGCTCAAACTGATTGCTGTTCCCTCGAGCCAGAATCAACACCAATCCAGCAAACCAAACATCATGCTTCATAATCTAGAAAAGAGTCAATCAATCACAACCACACACACACAGACTACATATTCGTTTCCAACTCTCGAAATCAGAAAGCCGCGGCAAAACGAGAAATGAGGGGAAAATGTGCTCCTCGAGGCTCTTTTTCATATTCTCTCTCTCCATATCCAATCATCGGCGACGGCTGTCTAAGTGGGGCGCGACAAGGTGTTCTTCTTTTTCGCACATTCGAGACTTCAAATTCAATTCGAATTCGGTTTTGAGAAACACAGGGGAGGAGCACACACTTTGAAGACAAAAGTCAGGTTGGCTCCGCGAGCAAAGTGGGTGATAAAAGAGAGGAGGAATAAAATAGAGAGGAGAAACATGTAAAATTGGGATATAAAAGTGACGTTTTGAAAAAGTTAAAAGTTCACATATGAAAATTTCTGAAACTGAATTTTTCTGAAACCAATTTCCAGCATCTATTCATACCAAGAGCTGCAAAAACTCGAAAAAGCGTCAAAGTCCAATGGAGCGCGTTTGCAGACCCCCTCCCCCCTCTCGCTGCACCTTCTGTTCCCCAAAATTTCTGAAAATGACCCTGGGAAGCGCGCGCACATGTACGCACCTGCGCTGCCCCCTCTGAGTGTGTCGCGGTGGTCCCGGCGGTAACGCTGGCGGACGTGGTGCAGAAGGTCAGGGGTTCGATTCTTTTCGAGTGCGAAACGTTTTTGCTTACCTGCTGTTGTCAGAACAACAAGGTGGTAAACTGGTCCCGAAACGAAAACAACCGTTCCTCTCTTTCTTCTCACTTTTCCTCTACTTTTTCCGGTGAAAGTTTGTCACTTTTGCTTTCCTGACACGCAAATTACGCAACAAAATTCGATATAAAAGGCCGCAAAAAACTGAAAAGATCCCATATCCAGCAACACCTTATCCGATTCTCTGCCATTCTGCAGTTCCATGTCCCAATCGGAATTTCCAATCTTTTCACCGGGTCTGATTTATTTATTTAGCAACACGGAGGCATTTTGCACGCTTTTCTCACTGTTTTTGATCTGGAGCTGCTTTCGGTGGCTCTTTTTGAGTTTGAAAGGTTTTGAAATAGGTTAAGCTCATACTTTGTTTGTTTGATAGAAGATTCAGAGATTAGTATCATTTGAAAGGTATTTTTCTGAGGATTTCAAAACTGTTTTTCATTTTTTCTACCGAGCTCTGTGAGCCGAGATATGGAGCTCCAAACTTTGAGCCACAACATTTGTAAGCATTTTCTATAATCTGAACAATGTTTTCTGCCTGGGGAAATCGGTTAAATGGGTCAATACTACGGCACTTTTGGACTTGTAATTTTTTCACATTTCAGTACTGCTCAACTTCAGAGCTCCATATCTCGGCTCACAGAGCTCGGTAGAAAAAATGAAAAACAGTTTTGAAATCCTCATAAAAAGACCTTTCAAATGATACCAAAATCATTCTGAATGGCCAACTTATCTCGGAAATATTCCCAGGTTCCAGTTCCACGATTTTTGCTCATCTCCACTTTCCTAGACATTCGAAACGTTCTATTCTCCTATACTGAAACACCTCCCTTCTCCACTTTTCATTTCCCACAACTTCATTACAGTAACCGAAACCCTCTCATTTACCGGTGTCCACACATATTTTCCACTCTTTCCACTTTCCCATTTTCACTGCAACATTTTCACTTTTCGGTCTGAAAAGAAAAGAAACGAAACGTTTTCCGGACACTGCCAACAAAATGAAGTGTTTCCCCCCTTCGTCTGAAAAAACCGACTGTCCGTGACGGCGCACCTCTATTAGTGGCCCATAGGGTGCCAATTATTATGGTTGGCATGGCGAGACTCCGCCCACTTTTGGGGAAGGGGAACTGTGAGGAACTGTGAGGAACATTCATTTCACTCATCTCCTTGTGGATATCGAAGCTTCTGAACTGTAAAATCCGTCCACTTTCATAATGCGCTCCATCGCACTATGGGTGAGAGAGTCGGGAAGACGCAGATAGGCAGAGAGTCTGCGTCTCACCGAATCGTGTACTCTCTCACTGCATTCCGGGTGAGAGAGTGAACGATTCGACGAAACGCAGATAGATAGAGAGTCTGCGTCTCACTGAATCGTGTACTCTCTCACTCCATCGCACCCCGGACGAGAGAGTGCACGATTCGGGGAGATGCAGATAGACAGACAGTCTGCGTCTCTCTGAATCGTACACTCTCTCACTTCGTCGCACCCAGGTTAGAGAGCACACGATCCGTCGAGACGCAGACTATCTGACTTTCTGCGTCTCGCCGAATCGTGTACTCTCTAACTGCATCGCGTCCCGGGTTAGAGAGTGCACGAACAGTCGAGACGCAGGTAGACAGACAGTCTGCGTCTCTCCGTATGGTGTACTCTCTCACCCGAGATGCGATGGAGCGCTATTCAAAAACCCACTTCTTCCTGTTACCATACTCTCTGTTTCCTTTAAATTCCGCACCACTAATATAATCCTTCGAACCCGTTCCTCTCCCCCCTACAATATGCCAATGAATCCCAGGTGACTTCCAATTTCCACTTCCTACCTTTCTGAGAAAGTCAGACGACTTCCCACTGTGCCATCAGATTTACATAATATATCGACGAGGCTTTTGCGTAACGCCCATATTTGCATTCCGATCCCGCCCACTTTTTCCGTTTTTTTTTTGGCGCCGCCTGTCGGTTTCGAATCCATTCTTGTATCTGTCCTTTCCGGTGTTCTACTTTTGTATTCCAGGTAATGCGACAGTTCATCGTACTCCTTGCCCTTTTGCCGGTGTGCATTGCACATAATTCGTATGCGACACCTCTTGGTCCAGTTATTGATAACTCGCTGATCGGTAAGGAGGGCTTGTCCATCTAGTTACTGGAGAAGAATAGTCGTTAGGTTGGGCAAAAGTCGTAAAATCACTCTGGACATTCCATGCTTTTTGTTAGCTTCTGAGATTTATGGTATTAGCATTGTCATATATAGAAGACACGTGTTTTTGGAAACATTGCAAGGTTAGATGCTTCAACCTCTACCTTGACAGGTAAAAATGTAGATCCAAGATGTCAACCATTTAGTCTCACTTTCGACAACTTTCTACTTCTCTTGCGCAACACAGCTTTGTAGTTCCCAAGCCTCCCCCGAAGACGTCGCGGCCGCTATTATTTCGCACCAATGGATTTTGTCGTCGTTTCGTTTCGTTTCGAAGCCTGCTAGAACTAAAAAGTCGCCACTATGAAACTTCTCCATTCTTTGTACTCGGAACCGCATGTATACTGAAATGGAAAACAAGTTTCGATGCTAACTTTCTGAGAAAGTGACCTCCAAGGGAACCGTTGTAATTAGAGTCTCGGCGGAGGGCTTTGCTTTTCAATGGCAAATAGCGGTGAAATTGGAAAAGGGACAAGGGCATCTGGTGAAATTGAATTGGATTTAGTTGCAATTAGTTCTATCAGTGACAAGGTCTTTTAGGAGAGCCCGAAGTGGTTTGCGAGACGGCGTCCATCTCGCTTCTCTTCAAAACCCGCAACTCGTTCAATGGCAAGGTGTTCGTGAAAGGATACGTGGCGGAGCCAGCGTGCATGTCTGTCGGCGATGGAAAAACTGCGCATCGGTTCGAAGTGCGCCACGATTCTTGCGGAGTCAGAAGGCAGCGAGAGATCAATGGAGTCGTCATCTCGGCCACCGTCATCATCTCCTTCCACTCGGTGAGTCAGCAACGAAAATTTCAAAAAAAACCGCTTCAAAAATCAAAAAATTATCAAGATTCTGTCAGCCGGCCGCAACGACGCTCCGCTGATTCCAGTGCTCGTTGTTTAATCGGTTGATTTTCGAAAAAATCGCACTGGAATCAGTGGAGCCTCGTTTGTGAACGCCTAATATCTTCGCCTCCCACAGATCTTCATCACAAAAATCGACCGCGCCTATCGAGTCAGTTGCTTCTATGTGGAGGGCACCAAAAAAGTGCACAACCACGTGGACATTTCCGCATTGACGACGCAATTGTTGGAGAGTCAAACGCAACTTCCAGTTTGCCGGCGAGTCTAGCACCCTTCATGTTAACTGTTATTACCTTTCACTTTTTTCTAGATATGAAATCATGAACGAGGCGGGCGGGAGTCCGATCAAATACGCGCGCATCGGGGATCAGGTGTACCACAAGTGGACGTGTGTCGCCGAGCTGGAGAACGTCTACTGTATGAAGGTGCACTCGTGCACGGTCTATGATGGACAGGGCGGGCCTCCAGTGACTGTGATCGATGCCAATGGATGCTCGGTGGACGGTGTTATCCTTCAGAACTTGGAGTACACGTCCGATCTTACTGCGGGAAAGTTGGCACCTGTGTTCAAGTTCGCTGATAAAGCAGGACTGTACTTCAACTGTCAGATTCAACTCACCATCAAGGATGTCAATTACGGATGTGCGAACACTCAGCCACAATGCCCGAGCTCGCAGTACGCCGTTGAGCCAGCGCAGAAGACCACCGAGACCGCGGAGCCTTATCCATATGAGCACGAATCCGGATACCCGACTCGTCCAGCCAACTACGCCCAGTCCAGCAGCCGTGGCTACCCCACCCCCACCACTCCACCCACCTACCCCTCTTCTCCAGCCCCTCCACCACCTGGAACCAACTTTGACAACTCGTATCCGGAACCTCAGCCGATCTACATATCAGGCACCCCGGATAACGCCTACGAGCCACTGGGCTACAACGACACCGAGCAGCCATTCACAACTTCTGCGGCTTACACTGAAGACGGCGTCTATAGTAGATTGATCAAGAGAAATGTGGCGGATTCGGAGCAGGAAAAGAAGAAGCGTCCGGTGACGGTTGGAGACATCGACTTGCCGGAGCGCGGCATTCTTGTGTTCGGGCTGGAGGAGATGGAGGAAGGAGAAAGCGCCAGTGGAGATCACGGAGCCACAAGAGCACTGAGAGAGCCACGAAGTGCTCAGGAGAAGACGTGCTTCTCCACATGTAAGTCCCCATATGACAATTGTGTTTGACAATCAGTTTTGCAGCCCGAATGTACTTCACGCTCTTCCTTCTCTGCCTCCTATTCGCTGCCACCGTCGTCGTGTTCGCCGTCATTGTCCAGAAGCAGCGACAAATTCTGGCGCAGACCGCGTTTTTCAAGCCATAAATTGCCATTTTGTGTGTTTTTTCCTTTGCCCTGATTGCTTTCAATTCATATCACCTCTGTGCTTATCAATTACGAAATAGTGATAGTTTCGACTCTTTTATTTATGTCCGCCTGTACATTTCATTTCCCCTTGATGCTTTCAAATAAAACCATTCGAAAAATGCAACACACACACAATGTTCGGAATCAATTTGAAATCGGCCTATCGTATTAAATTAGACAATTTTATAATTTCCGACTCATAAGCCCCATCTAACTCTTCTTAATTTCTGCTAAACTCATCGGATTAAACGACATTCGAGTACGGCTATAAAAGGCGGCCGGAACAAAGACTCTTTCTCTCTCCACCCTAAAAATGCACCGTACCCTATTCTTCTGCCTGGTGCTCATCGCCTCGGCTCTTGCTGACAACAGTAGCACTACCGTTGTCACTACAGTTGCTTCAACTGCTTCAGGGGGAACCACTGCTTCCGGAGGAACAACTGTTTCCGGAGCCACTACTGCCGGAACCGGATCCACTGGTAATTTTTGTATTATCGTTAAAATAGGAAAATGTTATGTTCCTATTATAATTAGAAGAATAGAAATTGATGATATTGTATGTGTGGGCAACACATTTATTAGGTTCTCGGTATTCGAGAGAGATCGCGAATGCGGCCTCCTCGGACCGATGTAAGAGACACGACTGAATACAACAAGAACAGGCACAAAGGGGTGTGTGCATAAGGCATCTGTTGGGTCTTGCACATCTGTTGGGTTATATATCTTAAGTGACCTTATTACATTATCCATTCCTGGGTCTCGCAGTGGAAGAGCCTTTAATCTCTGTTTCTCTAAACTCTCGCCGTCGTGCTGTCTCGCTCCTCCGCAACAAAATATGATTTCTATTCTGAATCATCATTTATTCACAAAAGGGCAGATGACAGTCAAAATACGATTTCCGACGTCACAGCACTAAACACGCTATCCCTGAATGTGATAAATAATCGAAAGTGCTCCACGTTGATAAGAAAACGGAAAACGGTGCATGTGATTGATTATTCCCGGTCTTCATTCTTATCTGGAACTCTGTCTCTCAATTTTCGAATATTTCCCTCAAACCTTTCCAGCCGCTGCCTGCGCAGATGATCCAAACACCAACTGCAGTCAGTACGCCTCACTTTGCTCCAACGCCAAGTATACTCCCCTTTTGCAACAGTGAGTTTTCTTTGGAGCGCTGTAGGACGAGTTCCAAATATGTTCAGATTCTGCCCGAAGACATGTGGATTTTGTGGAGGAGGCTCGACCATCGCCCCGGTTTCCTGTGTGGATAGCTCAACCAAGTGAGTTCTGAAAATTTTCAAGTTTTATTGTCGGCGAAAATACAAAAAAATCAACAAAAAAGAAAAAAAAACGAAGAAAAACCAGCAATTTGAAAAAGTGCCCAAGTCCAGTGGAGCGCGTTTGCTGACCCCATCCCGGGGATCCGGCGGCCGCTGCTCCATTTTTCTTCTTTTTTTGCGCCGAATAATTACTTTTTGACCTCAAAAACCTAATCCAAATTTAAAAAAAAACATTTCCAGCTGTGCAAACTGGAACAAAAACGGTTTCTGCCAGTCGACCTTCTACTCGTGCCAGCAGAAAAAGGACTACTGCGCGAAGACGTGCGACCTGTGCTCCAAGAGCTGCTAATGACAATTTCTACTATCATTATGAACTGAATTTCGATGATTTCAACTTTCAACCCGGAACCCAAAATTTTTGGCGGCGAAAGAGCGTTTTCTCGTCAAAATCTGTAAATATTTTGGCCGTTTGGCTCCTGGTTTCCTTCATTTTTCATCTCGGCTTCTTTCTCTTTCTTTCCCAATGAACTCTTCCTGGTTATCTCGCACGTGCAAGACAGGCTGTGCCAATATTTGTGTAAAGGGAGTTTCGTTAATTTTGTAAAATTTGAGTTGCCGCCCACAGTGTCGTAAGGTTCGGTGCACTTGGTGCAGACACCGAGAGGAAATTTTGAAAAAAAAAACTTTTTTTTGAATTTTTTCGATTTTTTCAATTTTTAAAATTGTGGTTTTCAGGCATGGTTTTCTGAAATTTTTTTCAACTGAAAATCTGTAAAATTTGAAGAATTTCAGAAATTTTGTCGCTGATTCTAAATCTGAATCTGAAGTCAGAATTTCTTTCATTTTTCATTTTTTTTTTTTTGAAGAAAGAGAATTTTTGACTTCAGATTCAGAATCACAGAATCAGAATCAAAGAATCTACGACGTCGAAACTATCAGTGACCCAATTTCTGAAAAAACAACTCAAAAAATCGTTTGTTTTGCCGGAGATCTCCAATCCAGCTCCTCACACATTTTTGCATCATGAAAACACGGGTGTTTCCCCAAAATACTCGTCAGTCTGCCCGTCTGCGTCTCTCCGCTCTCCTCGTCGTCCTCAGTCCGCCCGTTTTCTGCAGAGCGCGGACGTGTGTGTGTGTTCGCTGCAAAAGTTACGAAATTCGACGTTACTCGCTTCTGATTGGCCTAAAATGTAGCTTTTCTTGTGGTTTTTACTAGGAATTTAGGCGTAGTTGTTCCAGTTTCTTTCAACTTTTAATTTTAATCGGTTTTCGGTCAAGATTGTGATTTTTCCCGAGATTTAGCTTCAATATACGAGTTTTTATATCATTAATATGATATTGAACCTTCAAGGAAATCTTTGAAAGTTTATTATGATATTAATAATATAGAATATCCTAAAAGATCAGTTTCTGCAGCCCCGTTTCGCGTGGGTGATCGTTCCTTGTGACCCTCCCCCCAATGCCATCGTGATCGCCCGCCAACCCCATGATCGCCGGGGAGCTTGAAACTGATGGAGAGAAAAATGAGAGAGGGGCATCTTTGATTTCGGCGACCATCTGACTCCTGTTTGTTCGGCGCCGACGTCACTTCGCTAATCGGTGTCAAAACACCAAATTCGGCCGAGTTTTGATAGTCTAGACGTTGTGTTTTTATTTATACTGGGATAGTTTCTAGAACGCCCGGGTCATCAGACTTTTAGGTCTTTAAGTCGTCGTTTTCTCGTTAGTCTTCTAATTTTTACAAGAAATTGGTCACTGTGATAGTTTCGACGTCGCGGATTCTCTGATTCTGATGCTGAATCTGAAGTCAGAATTTCTGTAATTGATCTCATTTTTTCATTTTTAAGAAAAGATAAAGCCGTTTTCACGAAATCATAGAGAAAGTACTAAAACAGCTTTATCTTTTGTCGAAAATGAAAAATGATACCAATTATAGCAATTCTGACTTCAGATTCAAATTCAGAATCAAAGAATCAGCGACGTCGAAACTATCGTTGACCAAATTTCTGGATTTTCTTGTTAGTATCGAATTTCAGTCATCTTTATGCTTCCAATTAGTTCCGTTTCTCCAAAGAGTCACGAGGTAAAATTAGAGCTTGCTCGCTATCTCCACAAATATTTGCTGCCATCATTTTAATGCAGCAGAAGCAAACTGTTCGGGTGCCAAGAGGTCGCCGAGTTTGAGTTTTAGTTTCTGTTTGCTTTCTTATCATATGGTTTGTCGAGAAGGTGGATATCCTCTATCAGTTTAGATGATCTGGTGTTCGGCTCTCTTGCTCATTTGAAGGATTTAGAAAAGCACTGTTCGGAAATGACGAACATGTTCTTTCTCAATAGACTTTCATCATCATTATAGTTTTTTTAGTCTATTCTTGAATCCAGAAGCGTCATAAACCCGCATTCTCATCCTGCCGGGTCAATCCGAAGAACCTGTTTTGCCTCGTCACGTCATTGTGTAATATCAGAGGACATTCTGATCATGTGGCGGTGCACTCATTGGCTTCTTATCGCTTTTTCTGTTGAACTGGCGTTTTTCAACAAATTTTACAACTTTTGCCGCATTTTTTTTCCCTTTTTCGGTAGTTTAGGCTTCGATTATGAAAAAATCGAAAAAAAGATGATTCATATTAGAAGTTTTCTATTGAAATGCGTCATCTTTATTTTTCTCGTCTATTCCGTCCTAGAGAATCGTTTTAGTGTCATCAGAAATAAGTATCCGAATATATCTAAATATAGAATCGCTCATCTTGCTTTTAGTCGAGAAAAATCTGCTCAAATCTAGTAGAGATAGAAAATTCCAGACACCTCCTACAGTATTCCAATAGATTCCCATCATTATCATATCATAACACATGGAAATTTGACGCATTTGATTTCTAGTCCGTTTTCCTCGACATCTCCGACTAGAATGCATCAGGAAACATCCAAAGTATACCGGCCATTGTTTTCCGACAGAACAGTCATCCGCCCGCTCGTTCTCTCTGTCCCTTTCTCGTGATAAACAAGGGAAGTCCATTCTTCAGCTGAAAGACGGGCAGCTGTCTTCGGAACCCTTTTCCTTGCAGTTCCGGATGAGAAATTTGGGAGGAGTTGTCACGTTTTCCTGGTGATTTTCGTCGTTTTTCTCTTTTTGCAATCGGATATGTTTGAGGATCCAGGTGTTTGAGTTTAAAACACATCTCTTTTCATCTCTCATCGAATGGAAGAGAAATTTAAAGTTTTCTTCGGTTTTCCTTGGTTTTTGAAATTTTACCAAATTTGTACCATAGGTGAGAGCTCCCTGAGCACATTCAGATTTTGCGAAATGCCCTTGATAGTCGAGATATGTCAAAAATACAATGAATCTGCAGTTTTTCACTGTATTTTTGTCATTATAACCTATATCTCAACTCACAAGAGCATTTCGCAAAATCTGAATGTGCTCACGGAGCTCTCGCCTATGGTATAAATTTGGTAAAAAGTTCAACCAACTTCCCTTGTTATATAATAGTATTGAACTCCTTTTCATCGTCAAAACGTCTCAATTTTTTTGAAAAAAACTCCCCATTTTTCTAGAATCACATTATTCAAATGTATCGAGTGCTTCTGAGCGGCGCCGCCGGCAGCGGAAAAGGAACAATTGCACGAATGCTCGTCCGCGAGTTCGAGCCCATCGGCTTCAATTATTTTGCCGCCGGAGACTTTATTCGTGAGCACATTGCCAGGGGAACTGGTTAGTATGTCTCCTTTTTGCCAAATTTATAGCATAGATAGTTGAGAGCTCTCTGAGCACATCAGATTTTGCGGAATGCTCCGGAGAGTCGGGATATAGGTCAAGGTCAAAAGTACAGTGAAAAAGTGCATCATTTTTCACTGTATTTTAGACCTTGACCCATATCTCGGCTCTCCGGAGCATTCCACAAAATCTGATGTGCTCAGTGAGCTCTCAACCATCTATGCTATAAATTTCAAATTCCAGAATTCGGCCAACGCGCCCAATCGTTCCTCAACAAGGGCGAGCACGTGCCGGACAGCCTGCTCAACGGAGCCATCCTCGCCGAGATGCTCAAAGCGGGCCCGCGCGTCGTCCTAGACGGATACCCCAGAAATTTGAGCCAAGTCAAAATGGTGGAAGAGCAAGCGCCACTGAACCTGGTCGTCGAGCTCAAGGTGCCGCGCAAAGTGCTCATCGAGCGGCTCTCAAAGCAATTGGTGCATCCGGCGTCCGGAAGAGCCTACAATTTGGAGGTGAATCCTCCGAAGGAGGAGGTAACGTCTTCTACATGAATTCTGAATCTGAACTAACTCTGAATGAGCTTCTTCTAGGGCAAAGACGACGTCACAGGGGAGCCGCTCTTCAAGCGCAGCGTCGACCAACTTGAAGTGGCAAGACGGCGACTGGAAGTGTACGATAAGACCGAAAACAAGGTGCTGGACTACTACAAGAAGCAGAATAAGTGCATCACACTCTCCGGAGAGTCGTCGAAAGTGGTGTTCGAGTCGGTGGCCGACGTCATCCGCCGCGATCTCGAGACGACGTCGTCGCCGAGAACCGCCTACGCCTAATTCTGAATCGTTAAAATGCTCCTTTATTTTGCTCCAACTGACGACCGTACGGGTTCCTTTTTTGCTCCGTTTTCATGTTTCCCCCGTAAAAAGTCCGATTGCTTTACCGTTTTGAGATGAGTTTTTTTTTAGTTTTTATCTGATTTTTTGAAAATCTACCCACCATAATTTCTTCTTTGTTTTCTCCTTTTTTCAATTTTTCATAAGTTTTCTCCTCTTTGTTATGGGTATTTTTGCGTGTATATGAATGTTTTCATATATGGCTCCGGCTCAGAAAAGTAAAAAAGGTGTGAATCCACAGGAATAGTATCGATTTGAGGAGCTCCACTTCTGAATTCGGATTTTATAGAATGGAGGAAGCGAGCAACTCAGAATTTGGAAAAGTCGACGTTAAACAGGAACTTTTCGACAATGTCAAACAGGAAGTTTTAGATGATGTTGAGGAAGTAGAAGACGTCGACGACGAAGAAGAGGTTTACGATGAAGAGGAGATTCTGGATGAAGAAGAAGTAATAGAAATAGAAGACGTGGAAGATTATGAAGAATTCGAAGATGAAGAAGACGAGGAGCTCGAGCAGTACAAGCTCCAAATGGGCATTGTGAGCCCTCCCCTCAAAATTGAAGTTTTTTCTGAATTCATCGAAATTTCCAGCGAACAATGAGCGACGAATTCGGCAAATACGACGCCCCCGCTTCAGTTCAACAGGGTCACGCCCAGACGACAGTGCGGCTCGTCACAGAATTCCTAGAAAAAACGGGCGCCTCGGCGAGCGTTCTGGAAACCGACGCCTTCTACAATATGATCACTCAATTGAATCCGGCGGCTCACGTTCCCACTGAGAATGATATTGTGAGGATGAGATTCTCGAGTTTGGAGCAAGTTTGGGCTCAAAGTGCGTGAAATGGGTGGAGAAACTCTTGATGACGTGGAAATTCGGAAATTGGTTCATGAAAACTACAAAATGTAAAGTTTTCAGTGTAGAGAAGTGAAATACACTGACAAGTAATGTGTTTTTGGTTAGGCTTTGAGAATTTTCTGTAAATTTGGTCACTGATAGTTTCGACACCGCTGATTTCGAATCTGAAGTCAGAATTTCTGTAATTGATCTCATTTTTGAGAAAAAATTTGTCAAAACCATTTTTTGTGCTATTTCCATTCGCTCGTTACGAAATAGTGGAGAAAATAGCACTGAAAATGGCTTTGACAAATCTTTTCTCAAAAAAGAGATCAATTACATAAATTCTGACTTCAGATTCAGAATCAGCGACGTCGAAACTATCAGTGACCAAATTTATAGAAAATTCTCAAAGCCTAACCAAAAACACATTACTTGTCAGTGTATTTCACTTCTGTACACTGAACGCTGTGCATTTTGTAGTTTATGTGAACCAATTTCCGAATTTCCACGTCACCAATGCTCATTCTCCACCCATTTCACGCACTTTGAGCCCAAACTTTCTCAAAACCATGAAATTCATGAAAAATAATCTACTAGTGCCATTCCCAGAGAGACTATCTCTACAACTCGCCACAACACGCCTCGCCCACCCAGTGCATTGTGTGTGGCGCCGAGCCAGAGGAGTGCGATGTGCTCACACTATCTGTCAACGTGGCGTCGCTGGTGCTCACCACCACCATCATGGCGCTGAATAGAGAGCCCAATGAGGCGGCGAAAAAGATATTGTCGGGCAGTTTGCGGTGCTGTGTGGTGCATATGAATGAGATGGTGAGGGTGAAGGCTCAATTTTCAATGTTTTTTGATAAATTACAGCGAAAATATCGATTTTTCTGATTTTTTGAACATTTTTCATCTCGGATATCTTTTATCTTGAAAAATTCATGAGTTTCATTGAAATTCACACATTTTAAGCTTGATTGACAATAGTCAAACAAGCTTAAAATGTGTGAATTTCACTGAAACCCATGATTTTTCAAGATAAAAAGTATCTGAGATAAAAAATGTACAAAAAATCAAAAAAATCGATATTTTCGCTGCTTCAGTGTCGCTACATAATCAGCGCATTCGAGCTCGACGAGCTCCGCGATTTCAACGCGGCTCCGCAGTACAAAATTGGCGAGTGGTGCATTGTCTTCAAAAGGATCAAGGTTTGAACGTCTCCAATTTCAAGATAACTGACGACTTCAGATGCGAAACGAGCGAATCGATAATCCAAACTTCGGACCATCGAAATTGATCTGTCTTCTTTCCGCATTCCTGGCTGAATATGCGATGGATCCACCGCAATATAAACCGCCGCCGTTGGAAAATGAACGAACGCAGGCGGATATCAATACCGAGTGGGATGATATTGATCTCGACGATGGTCTAGAAAGAGCACGGGAGAATGGGTACTTGGGAAAGCCGTTTCCAGGGGATGTGCTGCCAGAGGAAGGAGAAGAAGAAGAAGAAGAAGAAGAAGAAGAAGAAGACGTGGAGGATCCAGAAGAAGTAGAAGAAGAAGTGGGAGAGATGGAAGGTCCTGAAGTGATAACGCTGGAAAATGGGCCCAGAAATGAGGAGAATTGATCTCACTTCAATTTTTGCATATTCAAAATAAAAATTTCAAAATATTCCTTATCCTAATGTCTCATCATTCTTTTTATCGGTTTTCGGTTGCTTTCAAGTGTTATTTTTCGAAATTTCTCCAGGATGCGAAGCTAGTTCGCTCTACCGCACTCGTGTCAATTGCGCTCCACCGAACTTTTTTTTCTTGAATTTTCAAATCACTTTCATGAAACTTTCACTGAAAATTCAATTTTCTCGTTTTCATCCATTAAAACCTCTCATTTCCCATCTTCCAGATGACCGATGACAGATCCAGAATGCGGTTTCACAAACAAACTGCCAGTTTGATAGCGGAATTCTGTCATAAAAGCAAAATGACGTCGTCGCAAGTGGACCTGGAGTCTTTGGAGCAACTCTGTCATCACTTGAATCCCCTTGCGGAAGTGCCGAATTTGAATCAGATTGTAGGATTTAGATGAAAAAAAAGAAGGAAAAAAATAGGAAAAATCGTTAAAAACGAAAAATTCCAGGAAGAAATGATGTTTTCAAGAAACTGCAAGACAGAAGACACCCTTCAAGATCCAGTGTGCATCATTTGCGAAAAACAAAACGACGAGTCCAGAGTATTCTACCTGAACGTCGACCACGCGGCACTCTTCCTCACCGCCTTCCTGCTCGGCGGCAAAAAAACGATGAGGTCGGCGGTGAAGGTGATCGTCGATGAGCAGCTGCCGATGTGCATTGCGCATATCGAGGAAGCGGTTGGGGAATGTTTTTTTGGAAAAGTTGGAAATCTTTATATTTAGTACGGGTTGATGATGAAAGCGATTGGACTTCCGGATCGTCGATTTTCGGCACTTAATTTGCCCGCCAACTCGTTTGTCAGGGGAATGGAGGTCTTTAATAAACTCATGGTGAGAGGGCTCAATTTTCGATGTTTTTGCATAAATTACAGCGAAAATATCGATTTTTTCTAATTTTTTGCACATTTTTCATCTCACAAGGGAATGGTCAGAGCAGTTCCCGGAGTTTCCGTATGAAACGTATATCATTCGAAAGCAAATTTTATGAGGATTCAGAATCTGTATTCAATTTTTCCTGAATGGCTCTGTGAGCCGAGATACAGCCGTCGAAAGCTCAAAAAATGCAATTTTTGTGAAACTTTGAGCGTTCATAACTCTCTTCGGAATTTTTCTCATGGAAATCCAACTATATATTTTAGTATGGCTTAAAATTCTGCATTGATTCATGTAAAACACTCACATGTTGAAAATTCTGGACATCTTTTATTGTCAAAATAATCGAATTGCAGAAAAGTGTGCATACACCGATTGTGGGCGTGGCCAAATCTGGGAGGCGGGGCCAAAGGCCAAAATTATTTGCAAAGTGCGGCACCAGTTTGCTGCAACCTCGCCGCACATAATTTTTTGTCATCATTTTCATCAAAATTGGTGGTTTCCGTTAATTTTTTGATAATTTCCTGTCATTTTCTTTAATTCTGACAAAAAAAAAGCCTGAAAATAAATAAAAAATTGATAAAAACAATGCAATTTTGATGAAAATGATGACAAAAATTATGTGCGGCGAGGTTGCAGCAAACTGGTGCCGCACTTTGCAAATAATTTTGGCCTTTGGCCCCGCCTCCCAGATTTGGCCACGCCCACAATCGGTGTATGCACACTTTTCCGCAATTCGATTATTTTGACAATACGACCATGCCAAAGTTAGCTACTTTCGAACGATGGTGACAAGAGATTCATTATTAGTAAAAAATTAATTTGTACATGAATCGATGCAGAATTTTGAGCCATACTAAAATATATGGTTGAATTTTTATGAGAAAAATTTCGAAGAGAGTTATGAACGCTCAAACTTTCACAAAAATCACATTTTTTGAGCTTTGGACGGCTGTATCTCTGCTCCCAGAGCCATTCAGGAAAAATTGAATACAGATTCTGAATCCTCATAAAATTTGCTTTTGAATGATATACGTTTCATACGGAAACCCCGGGGACTGCTCTGACCATTCCCTTGTCAGACACCTTTTATCTTGAAAAAATCATGAGTTCCATTGAAATCCACATATTTTAAGCTTGATTGACATTAGAAAACAAGTATTCTATTGTCAATCAAGCTTAAAGTGTGTGAATTTCAATGAAACTCATGATTTTTCAAATAAAAAAGTTTCTAAGATGAAAAATGTGCAAAAAATCAGAAAAATTTCAGTCCACCCGCCAAATATCGGAAAACGAGACGTGCACCCCGGTGACGGCGACTTGCTTCCGAATCAAGGTGAAGATGTGGCTGTTCAAGTACATTGGCAGCGAGAAGACGACGTTGCAGAGCCAGAGCGACATGTGGGAGACCACGGCGAACAATTATATCAATGTGGGGGCTTCTTTCCGTTTTTTATTATGGAAAATTCGAAAAATACATTCAGGAGTTCTTGATCGTGGACAATTTGCTCGAAGAAAGACAGCACGCGAGTCCCATGCAGCCCGTGGCTCCGAAAATTCGCTTGCTCACACCACGAGAGCAGTTCTGGCAAGCTTTTGAGCAGATTCCGTTCCCGGGTCATCAAGAAGTGGATCCACTAGTGGAGGAGATGTCACCACTGAAAGAAGTGAAAATGGAAGAGCCAGATGAGGAAGAAGACGTGAAGCCTGTTTTCCTGACACCGCCGCCATCTCAAGAAGTTCCAGTTTTCGGAAAAGTCGACAAAAGTGCTGTTATCACATTGCCGAACGGGAAAAAAGTGGTGCGAGTGCCGGCGGGAGTGACGATGAAGCCTGGCGCTTCTCTCGTCAAGTACCGCATCGCCACGAAACGCTTGTCGGAGAATGGAGCGACGATCCGAATTCTGCCCCCCACGAATTCATAGTTTTTTGATATGCACTAATGAATTTTCATGTTTTTTTTTTTTTTTTTTTTTTTTTGATTTTTAATACGCATTGCATCGCCAAATTGAAAACAGACACCTTTGAGTGGCGAAAACAAAGAGATTTTCGGGCGAACCGATCGAATTTCCCCCCTTTGGAGCACACTTCTCCACTTTTACACTTTTTACACTTTTGAACATTTTTTTGTTTTCGAGTTCTTCTAAAATTTTCAGCTCCAGCACCCAAAAATAATTAGCTCACAGACACACCCCCGAGAGCTCCCAAATCGTATAGTCTTCTATAAATTTTTAGTGAGAATTCTACTCTCCGTACACGAAGGTTGCCAATGCGCTCCACCGAGCGCGATGCGGTCGAGGCGTACCGCGAAAAAATTTTTGAATTTTCGAAACTTTTGTTTGATCTTCAGCTGATTTTCTTGTATTTTCATGATGACAATTGCCGAAAAACAAGAAAAAAACGGCTATATATCAAAAAAAAATTTTGAAAATTCAAAAATTTTTTCGCGGCACGCCTCGACCGCATCGCGCTCGGTGGAGCGCATTGGCAACCTTCGTGTACGGAGAGTATTAGAATTCCATTTTTCTTTAGTTCTTCAAAAGTTTCGAATTTCTTGTCGGTTTCCATTCAAATCTTTGTCAGAAATTCCGAAAGTCGCAGTCGCAAGGACGAAAAAGTTCCTCTGGGGACCATTTGACGTGTGTAAATACTACGAAAAGTGTGCGGAAAAGAGAATGGACGAAGAAGAATTGAGAGGGGATGCGTGTTCAGTTTATCTCGGTTTTATATCAAAAAGTTGGGAGGATTCGCAAAGTTGCCTTTTTACGTTTGCTTTTGCACAAATAGATTCCACGAGAAGTACACAAGCGACCAATCAGAGAACTCGGAAGGAGTTATAGTTTGCCCAGAAATTGCAAAAAAGCGTGCCCATGGGTCTCGCCGCGAATGATACAGTAATTTTGTAAATCGGACCTGTTTTTTGCGTTTTTCTGGCAATTTTTGGATAATTTCCAACTTAAAATTCAATTTTTTTAATTTTAGATTTTTACAAGTTGGAAAAACAGAAAAATTAACGAAAATTTTGTAATTTTCGAATTTTCGCCGTTTTTCGTTGATTTTTCAGCGCCCAGAAATTGCAAAAAAGCGTGCCCTTGGGTCTCGCCGCGAATGATACAGTAATTTTGTAAATCGGCCCCATTTTTCGGGGTTTTCTGGAATTTTTGGATAATTTTAAACTCAAAATTCAGTTTTTAAAAATTTTGATTTTTGAACGTTGGAAAAACTGAAATTTTCGCCGTTTTCCGTTGATTTTTACGAATTTTTTCAGTTAAAAATCTAAAATTGAAAAAAAATCAATTTTTGAAGCTCAAAATTCCTTAAAAATTCCAGAAAAACGCAAAAAACCGGATAGATTTACAAATTTACTGTATCGTTCGCGCCGAGACCCATGGGCACGCGTTTTTGCAATTTCTGGGCGCACTATCACTCCACTAACCTTTTTCCCTTCCAAAACCCACTTCAACTTGAAAAGGATAAGCTCGCGACTTAGGATTAACTTTTTCTCCTTTTTTTCGGACCCACATCAAAGTTGGCGTCTCTCTTTTTGTCTTCATTTTTCATTTTTCACTCTTCTTTTTCTTTTTCTGTTTTTGTGTGACTCTTTTGGAAACTTTGAAATTAGATGATATGTGCACTTGCGACAAATGTGCACAAATTAGGGGCGCATTCTCTTTGCGAATTCCAATTCGATTGTCTCCCTCTATTCCATCCATTGGCCTCATTTAAACACGAACGCAACACACTTTGTTCGTACTTTTACTGATTCTTTCGGCTTTCGAAAACCTATTGTCGGCGCTGTAACTGACGCCAACTTGCACAAAATTTGAAAATCGATGATTTTATCTTGGGTTTTTCGCATTTTTTGCCTCGAATATAAAATCTGTATTCATTAATTCCCTATTTTCAACCAATTTCCGTGGAAAAACTCGAAAAAATCGTCAAAGTCCAATGGAGCGCATTTGCAGCCACCCTCCCGCTGCACTCATTTTTTTAACCTAAAAATATATCGGTTTCAAAACCCCATTATTTGCAGAAGACGTCAGAAGAGAGATAAACAAAGAAACATAAGGAATTCATTGAAATGGAAGGCCTTCCTACTAGAAGATGACTTTTTTCTTCGTGCTTCCTTCTTGATGTATTCTGAATTCGCAATATTTTTCAATTGAGCTAGCTGTTAAAGGAACCAGGAACCGATGAGAAAAAGATTGAAATATGTGAGTTTTGAAGATTTTTCTGCGCAGAATCTGACGACAATTTGCACAAAATTGAAAAATCGATATTTTATTTAGGGTTTTTTGCCTAAAATGTATAATATATAGAGTAATTGTTAATTTTGAATCAATTTTGCTGAAAAAACTCGAAAAAGCGTCAAAGTCCAATGGAGCGCGTTTGCTGACCAGCTTTTTTGCGCAAAGTACTCATTACAGGCACGATTACATCGAACTGCTACTGGAATGGCTGCAACAAAAAATCGAAGGCTTCGAAATGTGCCTGATTGTCCCATTGGCAATGCTCACCACTTTCCTGCTCATTTTTCTGGTAACCTATTCACTATTGCGCGGGAACTGACGACAACTTGCACAAAAATGGAAAATCGATGTTTTTATTAAGGGTTTTTCGCATTTTCCGTAAACCACAAGCTGAAAAAACTCGAAAAAGCGTCAAAGTCCAATGGAGCGCGTTTGTAGACCCCTTCCCGCTGCACTCTTTTTTGAATACAGTAGTATCAAAAGTTCAAAAGAGTCAAATAAATTGTCTCTAATAGGCTGGAGATAAAACCAAAAAAACACAAAGCGTTTTGGCGTTCTCCAGGGACTTATTGTAAAAAAGGGGGGAGAGTTTCGGGGAAAAGAATGGCAAGGAAAACTGCATTCCTTCTGTTTTTCGCACCAATTCTTTCTCTATCTTAACTTTGTGGTTTTGCTATTTTTAAGATTTTCAGGAATTGGTGCATTTTTGAAAAAAAAAATCAATTTTAAAATTTAGTTTTGATCAAGATTAATCTTTACTGCACTGAAATTTTCTGACAAAGGGGGACCCCTGCACATGTACGCACCTGCGCCGCGCTGTTCAGGTGTGTCGCATGGCCTCGGCGGTAACGCTGGCGGACATGGTGCAGAGGGTCACACAGGTGATTCGCGGTTGGCCAACCGTAGGCGTAGGTCTACAATTCGCCAATTGTTTGCCGATTGCGAAGATTTGAGTTCGCCGTTGGCCCACCAGCAGGTCGTCGCAGATAGGCCTACCGTGTGCCGACCGTGTGCACATCGCGAACGCACATCGACCAATCGTCGGCCAATCGCGAAAATCGTCAAAATTTTTGTTGACTATGTTTTTTCATCTTGTTTCGATTTATGATCATTTTTCACAGAGTTTTCTTTCAATTTTCCGACTTTTCTTTCATTGCTCGTTTTTACTCGATAACGAAGCATGTTTCAGCCTTTTGAAATTCGATCGGTCGTCTTTCACCGCTCGAACGATCTTGGCAGGCTCGAGAAGTGAGTTTTTTTCGGAAAATAATGGAAAATCCAAAAAATTTCGAAAAACTTTTGCTGAAATTCACCACAATTCCAAGTTTCAGGATGTTCGAAAAAAAGAGGATTATCTTCTGAAACTTCGACTTTCGACAAAGTCAGTGATGAAGTTTGCGAATGATAAAAGGTCCGCAGAACAAATATAACTTTTTACAAACAATTTGAATCTTCAGATAATGGCAAACGGGACTCTTGGCGCCGGAAGAGCTCGCAACTTGGAGCCGATGTGCAAATCGAAAGAAGAGGGACCAATCGACGATTCCATTGAACAATTAATGGAAGGCAGAGGGTGTGAGCAACAGGCAGTGAGAATAATCCCGTAGATTGGTAAAAATCCAAGGAAACTCTGAATGAAAATGGAATTTCTGTAGTTGTTCATCGGCCGGAAGGCACCAACTATCTAAATAGTTGAGAAAACGACTGAAATTTCGGCTTTATAGAAAGTTGATGACGTTGGACTGCATTTAAGAAAATTATGTCTCTAGATGTTCATGGGAAACCAACATTATCAACTTTCTATAAAGGCGAAATTTCAGTCGTTTTCTCAACTATTTCGTTAGTTGGTGCTTTCCGGCTGATGAGCAACTACAGAAATTCCATTTTCGTTCAGAGTTTCCATGGATTTTCGACAATCTACGGGATTATTTTCACTGCCTGTTGCTCACATCCTTGCCATTCATTAACTATTCAATTAATCTTTCTCTCTATTGTATTTTTTTTACTATTTTTCAATAAATTTTTTACAACGAAAATCAATAATTGACTTTTCGCGATCGACCAACGAGAATATTCGCAATAGGCACATCGTGGGCGCTTCTTCGCGATGGGCCCACTAACACCTTCGCGATGCGCAAACGGTGGCTCGAACCGGTCGCGATTGGCCCACTGCGCGCCGATTGTGGGCCAACGTTCGCGATGCGCACACCGTGCGTCGATAATAGGCAAATCTCTCGTACCTCAACGGCCAACGCGAAGCTTCACCGTTGACCAACCGCCATTCACCTGTGCAGGGGTTCGATTCTTTTCGAGTGCAAAACTTTTTTGCGTTCTTTGGAAACGTGTTTAGACGAATATTCTGACATCAGAACACACGAATTTTTGAAGAATTTACAAATTTAGAAACATGAAAGAGCTGTCAACTCAACTTTTTGACAGATCCCCCCATAGTGCAACCCATTTTTTCCCACACACAATGCTCCTCCACTTTCATTTTCTGGCTCGCTTTCAATTATGTGCTCTTCCACACGCCATTCGAGCGAAAAAAGGAGAAAAGGGGGAAAGATGCTCCAGAAGGAGGAGCAAAAAGAAAAGACAAAAAGAAGAGGTCTCTCTCTCATTATCTTCAGTTCTCTTTTACACATTTTTTGTGGGGGGAATTCCCTTTTTACAACGTTATTATAATTCAGTTAGCTTTTCAGCTCATCCGGGTACTGGTAATGTTCTGTTGCACACGTGCTCAGCGGAAAAAAGCCGCCGAGAAGTTGTCCGGGTCACTGCGAAAACACGACTCTGGACCAATGTTCGCTCGACTCGAAGAGTTTGATGTGCTCACTCCGCTGCAGAGCACACCGGCTCAGAGCATCGCCAGTGGGGCTTATAAAGTCAGTGAGCATCGATCTCTCTATCATAGTTTACTGAAAGTCTTTCAGAACTACGGTAGCTCGAGTCCCTCCACGTCTTCTTCCTCGGATTCTAGAATACAATTGATTCCGCCGGTGCTCTCGTCGTCCTCATCTGATTCTCCGCCACCGCCGCGACGTCCGAATCATGGAAAAACGTTGATAGTTCCGTTGAATGCGTCGAGATGTAAGAGAAATGGTATCATTCAAAAGGTCTTTTTGTGAGGATTTCAAAACTGTTTTCCATTTTTCCCACCGAGCTCTGCGAGCCGAGATATGGAGCTCTGAAGTTGAGGAGTAAAAAAATTACAAGGCCAAAAGTGTATTAGTATTGACCCATTTAAAACATTTCCCCAAGCAGAAAACATTGTTCAGATCGTAGAAAATGCGTTAAAATGGTGTGGTTCAAAGTTTCATAACAGAATTCCGAAAGCATGTTCCTCTGCAGTATTGGCAAGAAAATGCACTAGTTCCAGTTCAACATTTTGCCCCGTATCTCGGCTCACAGAGCTCCAAATGAAAAATGAAATACAGTTTTGAAATCCTCATGAAAAGACCTTTTGAATGATACCAAATTCGTTTTGACAGAACAAATTACCTCTGGGACACACCCTAGTTGGAGAAAGAGAGAGAAAGAGAGAGAGAGACGCAGAGAACTTTTCAGTACTGAAAACTTTGGAGCTCCATATCTCGGCTCACAGAGCTCCAAATGAAAAATGGAACACAGTTTTGAAATCCTCACAAAAAGACCTTTTGAATGATACTAATCTTACTGTAGCCAAATGCGAAATTGCAGACCGTACCCCGATGACGATGAACATCGTCGGCACCCCGGACAGTCGATTAACATCGTTCGAATGCGGCACCACTAAAAGTTGCGCGACGATTCCAGAAGACGATGAGGATGAGATGGACGAGCTGTTGTCGATCGATCGAACGTCGATGTCAGTCTACGAGCCGACGTCTGGCAGATTCGGGTATTCGGCCTACAACTTGTCGCTTCCTCAACCCGCTCCAGAATTTCAGGTTAGTTTGACTAGTGAAAACTAGAAAAATATAACTTATTATCCTTTCCCCGAGCTAGCGGCTCCGAAAATCGCGCGCAGAGCACGCGAGAGAGTACAGAGAAAAAGAGATTAAAGGAACATCACCTCCGCTGCGAGACCCACTGCTTGAAATCGAGCCGCTGGCTGTTGGAAATGGATAATAGAAAAGTCAAAATTAGTTCAAAAAATAAAATTACAGTCGTCTTCTTCTGGCTTTTCGCCAATGGTAAGCCAAAAGCTTAAAATAACACAGTTGCTTTGATGTGAAATATTTTACAAGCTTCTTCCGTTCAGTTTAGTGAAAAGTCAAGCTTTTTTCTTTGTTTCTTCTCATTCAGAAACACAAACTCTTTCTAAAACTCCATTTTTCAGCTCCCCGCACCAACTTACTCTCCACCATCACTCCCATCCGAATCTCCTGCTTCGAAGCCGATGAAAATTGATATTCCAGATGACTTGGATGACCCTGTTTCTGTTTATGAGTGAGTAGATAATTAATTAATTAAGAAGAATTTAAAAAATTGTAGGTTTTCACGAGTTTCGGATGATGTCAACTCTCCACACTCTTCATCCAATTCAATCAGCGATAGTTTCTATATGAACAACTTTGATGTGATTTCATCCACTGCCAGTGAGTGCTTCTTAATGAAACCTATATCATTTGAAAGCTCTTGTTCTGACGAGTTCAGAACTGTATTCCGTTTTTTCTACCGAGCTCTGTGAGCCGAGATATGGAGCTTCAAAGTTTGTACTTTTACTCGTTTTAGTTCTCAACTTCGGAGCTCCATATCTCGGCTCACAAAGCTCCAAATGAAAAATGGAATACAGTTTTGAAATCCTCATAGAAAGACCTTTTGAATGATATTACAATCGTTTCGAAAGGACAACTTATCTCTGGTAAGAGAGAAAGAGACGCAGAGAAATTTTCAGTACTGAAAACTTTGAAGCTTCATATCTCGGCTCACAGAGCTCCAAATGAAAAATGAAATACAGTTCTGAACTCGTCATAACAAGAGCTTTTGAATGATATAGAATACTCCAAGTTATTAATCTTCAAAAAACCACTACAGATTCCCAAGTATTCGAAGCGAGCCTTTGTGGAGAATCCGATGTGGCCTCCAAGTTTCAACTTCACCGGTAAGACAGAGACAGATTACTTCTGACATCCATTAAGAACCCCTTTCCAGAATCGAAGAAGAATCAGAAAACGATGACGGACTCAGTGGCTCCGGAGCTCAATCTTTTGAGCCAAAAGTGAGCAGCATGGCGAGTAGCAACTCTCAGTTCTTTCCACGGAGTATCTCACAGCAGTTTGACATGTTGAGACAGCAATGAATCTTTCATTATTTTTACAAAGGGGGTAGCAAATAAAACGACTGAAGTTATAAAAAGCGATTTCCGGCATTTCCATTTCCAGGTACAAGTTATTCTCCAGACATCATCTCCATGAACTCTGAAAAAAGGGAGAAATAAGGAAACAATGAAGAAATGCGCTCACCATCAAAGTCCACAGTTCCGGATCCATCGGCGTCAATTTCGGCAATCATCTCATCGAGCTCTTCCTCGGAGACGTTGTCATCCAACGCGCGGAGGATGTCGCGGAGGTCCGACACGTTGATGTAGCCGTTTCCCTCCTTATCGTAAAGACGGAACGCCTCGCGGAGCTCCTCCTCGAGCCCCTCGTCGTTCTCGTTGTTCACCACAAAGTTGGCCACCATCGCGGCGAACTCTTCGAACTCGATCTCACCGGAACCTGAAAAAAGAAGAAAAAACTATGAAATAGCATAGCGGCGCGAGAGAGTGCAGAGAAACAGAGAATTAAAGGAGCATCACGAGATCCTGAGATTTGAACGATCGCGGCGAGACCCTGACATACCATCAGCGTCGAATTCCTTGATGAGCTGCTTCAAATCGCGCTCCTCGAACGCCTGTCCCATGGTACGAAGGATTTGGCCGACCTTTAAAGAAAAAAAATTGAAAAATTATACTTTTTTCAGAAATTGGATGAATACCTGAGTGGCACGAATATAGCCCTTTCCCTCCTTGTCGAACATGTTGAAATACTTGCGGAACTGCTCGATCTGGTCGGCAGACAACTGCTCCAAAGCATCGGCGACGGCGTCTCCCTGAAAACTCGCGAAGATTCAGAAGATCCAGAACGAAAATCACTCACCATGGCTCTCTAGGATTTTCTCAAGAAGAAAATGTGAAAAGTCGCTTGGCTCCGAAGAATCCGAAACGCTCAAGTGGGAGGTGGAGAGCACACATTGCGCGGGCGGTGTTTGGAAGATCCCGGTGAAACAGCACGGGGCGGCGGACAGACCGAGACACTGACAGATATCGCTTGGGTAAACTGTGCGATCTGAAGTATTTTAGTAGAGCGGGTAAAAACTGCCTGCACACAAAAAAAATGATCGAGTTACTCGTAATTATTGTCGGCGCAAGAAAAATGAGTGCAGCGGGAGGGGGTCTGCAAATGCGCTCCGTTGGACTTTGAAACTTTTTTCGAGTTTTTCCAGCTCGTGTTATAAAATAAACGACAGAGATTGGAGGCATCGATTTTCCCATTTTGTGCAAGTTGGCGCCAGTTCCTGTGCAGACACCGTGCACTCCGACAATAGGGGAATTGAGTTTGTGATTTATTATCTTATCAAGTATGGAGTTTGTCGTCGGAAACGAGAGGAAGAAGATTATCAAATGACCAGCCTTATCAGAAGTGTTTAAAAAATCGCGGAAACTCGGAAACTTCAGTTTTTCGCCTCCAAAATGAAACTCTTGAAACTCCTCCTGCTCTTCGTTTTACTCCTTCTAGAAGGCGTCACGTCATCCGCCACCGACAAAAAGTGCGGCAACGATTTGAGCAACTTGTGGCTCGATGTCATCGTCGTGGCAGATGTCTCGTTGCAAATGACAGATGCCAAGTTGACGGAAGCTCGTGATTCTCTCATTGGGCTGTTTCAAAATGACACGCGGATTGGGACGAAGGGGTATTCGGATCCGAGAACGACAAGAGTTGGAATTATCACTTATACTAGCGATGTGAAGGCGTATGATGATTTGAGCAAGTTTACTTCTTATTCTGGATTTGTGAATGGGGTGAACAAGGAGATGGCGTCGAGTTTGAATTCGAATGATTCGTTCCTAGATGTGTGAGTTAGCGGAGATGAAGATCCTTTAATCTCTGTTTCTTTCGACTCTCTCGTAGCGCCGAAGAAGTGAGAGAGCACGGCGGTGCAAGAGAGTCGAGAGAAAGAGAGATTAAAGGATGTTCGCCTCCGCTGCGAGACCCACTGCTTGAATTCGAATGTTCCATTTCTGTTTTCAGTGCTCTCGAAAAAGCCGAGGATATGTTCGAAGCTGGTGACAAAACGGCGGGAAGAGCCAACTTCCCGAAACTCATCATTGTGATGACCGCTTCTTTAGAGTAGGTATTTCCTCGGTCTACCACCATAGCGCGCTCCATCGCGACGATCTGCGTCTCCCGAATCGTGCGCTCTCTCGGCGCAATGGAGCGCGCTATCACATGGGGTTGGCTTTTCAGTACGAGATTAGTATCATTCGAAAGGTATCGATGTGAGGATTTCAAAACTGGTTTTCATTTTTCCTACCGACCTCTGTGAAACGAGATATGGAGCTCTTTCAGCGTTTGAAACTTTGAGCCATATCATTTTAACGCATTTTCTACAATCTGAACAATGTTTTAGGCTTGAAAAAATTGGTTGAATGGGTCAATACTACGGCACTTTTGGACTTGTAAATTTTTTACTTCTCAACTTAAGAGCTTCATATCTCGGCTCAAAGTGTCACTTAGAAAAAATGGAAAACAGTTTTGAAATCCTCACAAAAAGGCCTTTCGAATGATACCAATCTCGTACTGAGAAGCCAACTCATCTCGGGAAAATTTCATATTTAAGTCATTTTCAGCGGCGACGACCATCTCGACTTTTCCGAAGAGATTGCGGGAAGATTAAAAGCCAACGGGGTGACAATTGCCACAGTCGCCTATCACCACGATGACGATTTCCATCGGAAACTATCGCTTATCAGCTCGCCCGGCTACAACTTCACCCACAACAGCGATCACGTTGTTCAGCACTTGCAGAAAACTGCTACAGAGGGTAACTAGGCTTTTAGGGGTTTTTTCTCACCGAATTCTTCCAGCCAACTGCATCTGTCCTCCCGCCTACAAATCCCTCTATTTGAATCGCTACGCCACGGATTCCGCGAAATACTCGCAATGCGTGTGGTCCTATGACGCTTCTTATCTGAGTTGGGCGAACGCCAAACTCAAATGTCAGTCCGATGTGAAGAAGGGGCACTTGGTGACAGTTTACACCAAGGAGAAGCACGACTTTGTCGACACCTTCGCCAGGTTTCGCTTTTCGGATCACCATCAGTATTTTATTGGGTTGCATTATGTGAATGGAGGATGGTTCTGGGAGCAGCCGGAGAACATGCCTCTAGTGCCGGTAGGTTTAAAGGAGAGAGAGAGAGACAGAGAGACAGAGAGACAGAGACAGAGAGACAGAGAGACAGAGAGACAGAGAGACAGAGAGACAGAGAGACAGAGTGGCAGAGAGACAGAGAGACAGAGAGACAGAGAGACAGAGAGACAGAGAGACAGAGAGACAGAGAGACAGAGAGACAGAGAGACAGAGAGACAGAGAGACAGAGAGACGGAGAGACAGAGAGACAGAGAGACAGAGAGACAGAGAGACAGAGAGACAGAGAGACGGAGAGACGGAGAGACAGAGAGACAGAGAGACAGAGAGACAGAGAGACAGAGAGACAGAGAGACAGAGAGACAGAGAGACAGAGAGACAGAGAGACAGAGAGAGACAGAGAGACACAGAGACACAGAGAGACAGAGAGACAGAGAGACAGAGAGACAGAGAGACAGAGAGACAGAGAGACAGAGAGACAGAGAGACAGAGGGACAGAGGGACAGAGAGACAGAGCGACAGAGAGACAGAGAGACAGAGAGAGACAGAGAGAGACAGAGAGAGACAGAGAGACAGAGAGACAGAGAGACGGAGAGACAGAGAGACAGAGAGACAGAGAGACAGAGAGACAGAGAGTCAGAGAGACAGAGAGACAGAGAGACAGAGAGACAGAGAGACAGAGGGACAGAGAGACAGAGAGAGACAGAGAGACAGAGAGACAGAGAGACAGAGAGACGGAGAGACAGAGAGACAGAGAGACAGAGAGAGACAGAGAGACAGAGAGACAGAGAGACGGAGAGACAGAGAGACAGAGAGACAGAGAGACAGAGAGACAGAGAGTCAGAGAGACAGAGAGACAGAGAGACAGAGAGACAGAGAGACAGAGAGACAGAGAGACAGAGAGACAGAGAGACAGAGAGACGGAGAGACGGAGAGACAGAGAGACAGAGAGACAGAGAGACAGAGAGACAGAGAGTCAGAGAGACAGAGAGACAGAGAGACAGAGAGACAGAGAGACAGAGAGACAGAGAGACAGAGGGACAGAGGGACAGAGAGACAGAGAGACAGAGCGACAGAGAGACAGAGCGACAGAGAGACAGAGAGAGACAGAGAGACAGAGAGACAGAGAGCGAGAGAGTTTAGAGAAGCAGAGATTAAAGGAGCTTCACCTCCGCTGTTTCCAAAAAAAGATGATAAGGATCCCTGTTTCAGAAGAATAGCTATGGAGCGTGGAGCTCTGGATTCCCGAAGACTAGCAGCACGAATGTAGTCGTGACCAGTGTGCAGGATGAGAATTATGTGGTGAGTTTAGAGTCACTGATAAGGAGAAATATATATATAAAAGTTTGATTTCAGACGAGCTGGCAAAACAAGGACACGCTTTATAAAGAGACGCATCGATTTGTGTGCCAGGTGGCCGCTTGTGATACTGATAATTTTTGTCAATGAATGGAATCTAATAAAGTTGCAAATCTGTCCTGAAAATTTCTGGTGTGTCGCGATGGTCTCGGCGGTAGTGCAGGCGGATGGTGTCCAGAGGGTCAGGGGTTCGATTCCTATTGGAGTTGAAACTTTTTTGCGTCATTTGGAAAGTGTATTATGACATTTTGCCAGCCGAAGAGCTGCTCTTTATCGATTTTTTTTCAGTTTCCGCATTAAAGTTCGTATAATACATCACATTCTCTTTCTCTCACGCTCTCTTGCTCTCCTTAATCTCCCGGCTCTTATCAGATATTTCTACATTTTCCCTGGTCACTCATGGCAACCACTAGGATTAGTTCTGGTGCTCACAGCTTTGTGCTCTTCGTACCAACTTTTTGCTTCGATTTTTTTTTATTATTTTATTTATTTTTTGTTTTCAAAACCTCTCATATTTTCTGTTCGAAATTCGTACTTTCGAATTAAAAAAAATTTCGAATCTTCTTCAAATTTCAGAAAAAAAAAGAAAGTTTTTGTTGACCCAAAAAAATTTACACGCGGCCTAGAATTCCATTTCGCGGCCGCCGACGGCAATGCAACCGCGCTCCATTGAACCCCATTATTTTTTTTTCCAAAACTTTTCACTTTCGTTTTTCACTTTCCCTCTCTCTCCAAAATTTTCCAATTTCTCTTTTTTTTTTTTCTTCAGGATCCATCCTTTTAATCAATATCTTTTATCTCAGCGATGGCTCCCCCACCAACCCTGGAGTGCAGCCGTCGAAAACTCGCTGACAACAAGACCTCGATAATAGCGCTGGAGATTGACTACAAAAAGCTCTGTGAAGAGTACGACAAGCTCTCGGGCTCCACGTCACTATCAGCAGCCACCAAGAAGGTTGAAGTGGAGAAGATTGTGAAGCAAAAGTGTGCGACAAAAGTTTTGAAACATCGGAAAGCGATCAAGTACTATCGCGATAAGATGAACGACTACAACCGACGCCTTCAGAAGGAGCAGCAATCCGCCGGCGTTGTGATGGAGTGGAAGATGTGCGAGATTTGCCAATCCGAGTACAAGAATCAAGAGGGACTGATTCCGCGGATTCTTCGTTAGTTTTGAGGCTTTTCGCTGGAAGTCAGTGGAAGGAAAAGTATTGATTTCAGCGTGCGGACACACTCTGTGCGAGTGCTGCGCCAGCCACCAGATCAGCGGGCTTTTAGAGATTTGGTGTCCGTTCGATCGCACCACGTACTCGCTGAATGAGCCGAATGCTCGAATTCTTCCAGTCAATCGGGCTCTTTTGAGCTCGTAACTTCTCGGTTTTTTGGGATCTCATCGTTTTCGTTTTCCAGTGATTTTGGGTGTCGCTGGTGATAATTTTCAGAAGATTCTTCTTATTTTTCATCCATGAAATCACACTGCTCCATTGACAAAAGCGGCGTCAATTCAAATTTAGTTCAGATTTTCAACGAAAATCTCGATTTTTTGGTCGATTTCGCCCATTTTATTCTTTTATTCACTTTTTCCAGGAAAATAATGTCTAAATTCACAGTTTTCAATTAAAATTGTCAGTTTTTATCACCAATATCGATTTTTACCGGGTTGCCGATCAGAAAATGGATATTGGCGATAAAAACTGACAATTTGAATTGAAAACAGTGAATTTAGACATTATTTTCTTGGAAGAAGTGAATAAAAGAATAAAATAAGTGAAATCGACCGAAAAATCGAGATTTTCATTTTAAACCTGAACTAAATTTGAATTGCCGCCCCTTTTGTCAATGGAGCAGTGTGATTTCATGGATGAGCAGTAATAATATATCACTTTTCTTTCTGTTCTATTTTCTGTATCATAAATGTGATTCATGTCTCTCTCTCACTCTTTATATACTTTTTATTGATTTTCAAACGTTACGAAACGTTTCATAATACTTTTTCGATTCAATTCTCATTTTCATCATGAATTTCCATGCCAATTAACAGTTCCAGATGGCACCGCCTTGGCAGCCACTTCGCCGAAACTTCCTGATCCCCAGGACGGGAAGAATGGCAACGCCAAGAGAAAAAGCGGCGACAGAAGTGAAGCTCTCCAACCACTCCCTGAAGGAAATGAAGCACAATGTGAAACTGATAAAAGACGCCACCAAAACATTAAACGAGACGAAAATGAACAAGTTGATGAGCTCAGCGGCGAGCAAGAAGCTTATTGAGAAAAAGTGCGACGAGTACGTCAAAGAGCAAGAAGACCTGGCGAAAAGTTACAAGAAGAAGATGCTGGAAGCGGTCACCCGGCTTCAGACGCCGCCGGCGAATACTGAGAAGCCGTGGAAGCAGTGCGAGTTGTGCGGCGAGGAGTTCTCGTTCGAGAAGGTGCCACGGGTGCTTCGTGAGTTTTAATTTGCATAGTTTTGAGCAAGTTTGGGCTCAAAGTGCTCAAAATGGACGGAGAATGATGCCTTGATGACGTGGAACTACAAAATGCACAGTTTTCAGTGTACTGTTTTGAAATCACACTGCTCCATTGATAAAAAGGGCGTCAATTCAAATTTAGTTCAGGGTTTTAATGAAAATCTTGATTTTTGATCGATTTCAATCATTTTATTCACTTTTTAATGTCTTAATGCACTGCTTTCAATTCAAATTGTCAGTTTTAATCGCCAATATCGATTTTTACCGGGTTGCCTATCAGAAAATCGATTTTGGCGATAAAAACTGACAAATTGAATTGAAAACAGTGAATTTAGACATTAAAAAGTAAATAAAATGAGTGAAATCTATTGAAAATCGAGATTTTCATGGAAAACCTGAACTAAATTTGAATTGACGTACTTTTTGTCAATGGAGCACGTTTGTGTGATTTCTGCACACTGAAAACTGTACATTTTGTAGTTCCACGTCATCAAGGCTCATTCTCCGCCCATTTTGAGCACTTTGAGCCCAAACTTGCTCAAAATTGAGTTTCATAATTTAACAATAAGATCCAATTTTTCAGCCTGCGGCTACACATTCTGCGAGCAATGCATCACTCCGCACTGCTGTGCTGATACTGAAACGGTGTACTGTGTCGTCGACTTTAAAACACATAAACTGAAAGACGGCGACGTCCAAGAGCTTCCGAAGAACTTTGCGGTGCTCCGAATGTAAAAAGAAACGACCATTGCTCATCGGGTTTTCCTCTTCGATTCTTGAATCTCTCCCACTCTTTCCACCCTTTCTCCCGTTTTATCATTGATTAATAATTGACAAGTAATAAAAACGTTGGTTTTCACTCAATTTTCCCTTTCAAAACTGCTTTTTATGCACTTTTATACCTCTAAAACGGAAAATTTGCCTTTCTAACAACATTTTCCAGCATAATGCCGCCGAAAAGAAGCCGCAAGCGTGCTGCTGAAGAGCCGGAGCCAGCTGAGCAGAGCACCGAGAAGCAACAGATCGCCAGTCTGAAAAAGGAGCTCACTGCCGAGAAGAAAGAGACCAAGGAGCTCCGAAAGAAGCTGACAGTGTCGGAAAAGATCGCTGAAACTCATAGAGATATAATCGCGGAGCTCCGATTGAAGGCGGCGATGGAGGAGACTCTGCGCAGCACGATGACGTCCGAACGCAAGGAGATGGAGCAGCGTCACGCGCAAGAACGTCTTCAATCGCAACAAGTCCGCGTCAAGTTGGAGAAGTCGTTGGAGGAGTCGCAGAAGAAGCTCCAGGGACGAGTCGACGATGAGGTCAAGCAAAAGTTCGGCAAGGATCTGCAGAAGGAGATTGACAACACGGCGTACTACCGCAAAGAATTGCTCCAACTCGCGAAACATCTTCAGGAGGAGAAGGAGGACGATGGCGTCGAGTACTATTGGAAAAAGTGCGAGAAGTGCAGTGAATCGTTCACTGGAAGTGGGAAGAGGATTCCGAGAGTTCTGGGTAAATAGAATGATCACTGTTTTTGGCCTATTCTGGCTCCATTTTCTCGGGGTTTTCAAAGCTTTCGATGTTTTTTCATAAATTACAGCGAAAATATAGGTTTTGAACATATTTTATCACGAGTTTCATTGAAATCCACGCATGATTGACAATAGAAAACACGAAAAATTATAGTTTCATGTTTTCTATTGTCAATCTGCTTAAAATGTGTGGATTTCAATGAAACTCGTGATTTTTTCAAGATAAACGATAAAAATGTGCATTAAATTACGAAACAATTGATAAAATATGTTCAAAACCTATATTTTCGCTGTAATTTATGAAAAAAACATCGGAAACTTTGAAAACTCCGAGCAAATTGAGCCAAAATAGGCCAAAAACAGCTGTTTTGAAGAAGAAAAGAACTGTTTTCAGGATGCGGCCACACGTTCTGCGAGGAGTGCATCAAGAAGATGTGCAAGAGCAAGAAGCTCATCTGTCCGGCCGACAATCAGGAGCACGCTCTGACGCAGGCCACCGTCAAGAGCCTCCCTATCAACAAGCTCGCGCTGACCATGTGATTCTCATCTCCAAGTTTTAACCTAATCATAATAAGTGCAATGAATGCGTTATTTATTATCGAATTGCTCACTTTACAGGAAGAAAAACACTGTTGAAAACAGGAAGAAATATTTTGTGAGAGTGACTCATCGCTCTAGAAGCTTCCAGTCCCCCTCAGTTCCTTTTCAGTTTCATTTTCAGACATTTTCAGCCAAGAATGCGACGGGTTTTATTGATTTTCGCAATTCTAAACGGTCTCTGCCTCACTGGCCACATTCAAATCCAACTGCCCAATGGACAGGAGCTCGACGAGGAGCACCAGTCGTTCAACTCGGAATCGCTGGAAAATTTCAATCGGAAAGTGCTCGGAATTGATTCCGGCAGTGCTGGTGAGAAATTGGAGCCGTTTTTAACATATTGGCTCAATTTTTTCATAAATTACAGCAAAAAGATACGTTTTGAACACGATTTTATCGATTTTTTCCTATTTAATGCACATCTTTTATCGATTATCTTGAAAAAATCACGAGTTTCATTAAAATCCACACATTTTTAGCTTGATAGACAATAGAAAACATGAAAAATTATTGTCAATCAAGGTTAAAATGCGTGGATTTCAATGAATTTCGTGATTTTTTAAAGATAAACGATGAAAAATGTGCATTAAATTGGAAAAATCGATAAAATCAAGTTCAAAACGTGTATTAGGGTGCCGAAAAAGTTTTGATGAAAATTTTTCAAAGTTCCGAGCCTGAATGATCCCGAGCTTTTGAACCGTATATTTTTTATAACAGTGTAGTACTTTATGGGAACTTTATCACAATACTCAACAAAGCCACAAACGCTTGCTATTCGGGCAATTATGAACAATTTCTCACAACCACTTTTTTGACTGTACATCTTTCTCAAGCTGTAATTCGGAGCTCCTGAGTCTGAGATGGCCACTAAGATTTGTATTGTGTGAAGCAGTAGTGCAGTCATCATTCACACTAGGTGCCATTAGCTTACTGCTTCTCTGTCTAGAAATACGAAGCTCGAAGACAATTACCGTGTCAATCGAAAATGACCAGTTTCGAAGGACCGTTGCTTGCTCCTGGAAAGGAGGAGCAAGGTGAAATAAATTGTAGACTGACAGTGATACTGAGTGTTATTTACCAGCTCATTAAAAAATTTATATCTCCTCTAATACTGGAGATGTGAGGCGAAATGTGTATAGGACACATTTTCGATTTTTTCAGAAAAGGCTTTTTTGGAGATTTTTGTTTCTCACGCCTTCAAGAAAAATGTTTCTGGTGATCATTGTGGATGAAATGAGAGCAGAGTACTTTACTATTACACCGCTCATGGTTTCATTTGTATTGCCTGCGACGGCGGTGCAGTAGACACTCAACTTTCAAAAATCGAGTATTTTCCAAGTTTCTCCTGGAATGCGGGAAGCATGTTGAAATAAGTGTTACTAATTGTGAAGAGAACATTCACAGTTTCTACTCACATCAAACCATATGCCTCTTCTCCACCCCCTTTCGAGAAAAGAGCTTGAGACACCGTTCAACTCATTTTGTTATTGAAAACGCCCACTTTCGATGGTCGCTTCAAGCCAAAGGGGATAGGATGGGACACGGTTTTGCATACACTGTATTCCCCAGACACTCTACTTTTTAAATATGACTACTTTCATTCGATAAAAATTCTCCTCGGGAAGAAACACTTCATAAAATAACATGGCCTCAAAGTGGAGGTGGTCGACTTATTTCAGTCGCTATTGCTCGACTATTGGGAATGGGGGACTGATGACTTATTTAATTGGTGTACTACAGTTATGACTAACGATAGTCATCATAGTATGGAATAACTGTCAGGCGCAAAAAAGATTTGGAGAAAAACAAATTACGCAAAATTTTCATCAAAACTTTTTCGGCACCCTAATATTTTTCCGAGAAAATTGTGCCAAAATGAGCCAATAACCCCTTGCTCACCTTGAGCAATCTGAACTTGCTCATTTCGTGTACAGACTGAATTTTTGTTGTAATTTATGAAAGAAAACATCGAAAATCCCGAGAAATTGTGCAAAATAGGTCAGAGCTCACAGCTATTTCCAGGTATCAGTGGCTCCTCGCTCTTCAACAAGCCCCGAGCACTCGTCGTCATCTCCATCAACGGTCTCGACGACTTCAACTACGACGGCCACATCGCCAACTTCACCGACGCACTCAACACCCGACAGATTCGTCAGAGTCTTCGCGACCAATTCGGCGACGACATGATTCACGTCGAGCTCAACTCTTCTGGCATTTTTGCTCCCGATAACTTTATGAAACGCGATGCCAACGATGATGAGCGTCGCGACATCGAGAACATGTTCAATCTGGCGAAGGCGATCAAGGAGAAGGACAGGAAGGCGGCCAACGTCGTCGACTACTACCGCATTCATCTGGATGTGTCGAACGCGAAGAGCGAGGTGGAGAAGCGGCAGCTGGAGAAGAACGCAAAGTTCGGGTTGGATCAGATGAAGGAGGCACTTGGAAGCGCTTATGATGGACAGACGCTTGTGGAGATCATTTCTCATGGGAAGAACGATGCGGCTAGTGAAAGGAAGGCGGAGATGGATAGAATGAAGGCGATCTGGAAGCAGTATCAGTTGACGAGGCCGAAAGACGCTGATTATCCAGCGATTGTTGCTATCGTCATGTTTGTGGTGCTCGGATTGCTCTTTGTGAGTGGAAATGTCGCGGATTCGATGATTCTGAACCTGATTCTGATTCTGAAGTCAAAATTTTTCTCGTTTTCGAGAAAAGATCCGTTTTAGTACTGCTCCATTGACAAAAGGGGCGTCAATTCAAATTTAGTTCAGGGTTTCAACGAAAATCTCGATTTTTTGGTCGATTTCACTCATTTTATTCTTTTATTCACTTTTTCCAGAAAAATAATGTCTAAATTCACTGTTTTCAATTCTATTTGTCAGTTTTTATCGCCAATATCCATTTTTACCGAGTTGCAGATCAGAAAATTGATATTGCCTATAAAAACTGACAATTTGAATTGAAAACAGTAAATTTAGACATTATTTTAATGGAAAAAGTGAATAAAATAATAAAATGAGCAAAATCGATCAAAAAATCGAGATTTTCACTGAAAACCTGCACTAAATTTGAATTGACGCCCGTTTTTGTCAATGGATCACGTTTTTAAGGAAATAGTACTGAAAAAGGATCTCAAAAATGAAAAAATCAGAGAAATTCTAGCTTCAGATTCAGAATCGGAATCAGAATAAGATAATCAACGACGTCAAAAATTTACTCGTCAGAAAAAAAAGCCAGAAAGTTAGTTCTAGTTCTTCTCACGTGAGCCTTCTCTCGACGCCTCTCTCGACACTCGCAGGAACTTTTTGCGCAACTTCTGCACCGATAGAATTGGACGGCGTCTCTGAAGCCGTGACATATTTTTATCATTATAATTCTTACTCACATCATAACTAATGCTGAACGTCTTGGCCATGTCGAAAGTGATGGAGGTGATGACGGCGGTCTTCTCCATCTCCTCCACCTTCTGCTTGCCGTTCCTCTCCGCCATCAGACGCCGTCGCTTATCCGCCGTTCCCATGTCGTACTCGGCTCTCTCGATTGCGGCCTGGCACAATCCGCACAGATTCTGCATTGTGTAGTACTGCACGGTGATCGTCTTGAAGTAGAGCTCCGTGCGTTCCTCGAGCACGTCGAATGGGAGATACGGGTCCATTTCGGGCCTGTGAGCAAGAGGTTTTGGAGAAAATTGAGCTCATGGAACTTTTTATCGAATTTATACCATATGAATGTGCTCCGGGAGCTCTGGTATAAATTCGGTAAAAAGTTCAACTCTTACAAGTAAATGTTTTTTGGTTTGGCGTTGAGAATTTTCTATAAATTTGGACACTGATAGTTTTGACACCGCTTATTTTGAATCGGAAGTCAGAATTGATCTCATTTTTGAGAAAAGATGTGTCAAGGCCATTTTCAGTGCTATTTGAAATTTCCGAAATTTCCGATAGTTACGAAATAGTGGAGAAAATAGCACTGAAAAGGCTTTGACACATCTTTTCTCAAAAATGAGAGAAATTCTGACTTCAGATTCAGAATCAGCGACGTCGAAACTATCAGTGACCAAATTTATAGAAAATTCTCAAAGCCTAACCAAAAAACCTAAACTTGTTAAAGTCATTGTTAAATACTCACAGCTCTTTCAATAACCCTCCGTTGAGCAGTCCATCGGAAAAGTCGCCCACCATGCTCAGCCACTGTTTCCCGTCCTCCATCTTAATATTATCCTCGTGCAACGCTACCATCAGCTCCGGATATCTCGTCTTGGTCCCGTCGTCCAGTATCACCTCCTCGCTCGCCTTTCTCTCGGGATAAAACCACTGCGGATCGCCGTTCGGCTTGAACAGCTCTTTATCTAGTTTTTTGGTCTGCTCGCGATGCTTTCTGGCGGCTTTTGCCGATATTTTCACATTTTGGTTCACTGGCATCGTTTCCAGCATGTCGTCTTTGGTTTCTGGCAGTTTTTGATTTTTACGGTCTTCCATCATCTGCTGGAAGAACAACTTTGCCAGTCTCATGTTGAATTTTCGGTCATTTTCCGTCATTTTTGGAGCCGGTTTTTTCTTGTCTTCCTGCTCTTTGGATTCGCTTTGCTTCGACTCTTTGATAGGAGGCAACGCACGTCTTCTGTTGTCTGGAGACGGCTCTTCAGAAGGAGTTTTTATATTGGGCCCACTTGATGAGTCGGCGTTTTCCACTGGCTGAATAATGTTGTGTTATTTATTTCTGACGGAGTGATAGTGCGCCCAAACATCGCAAGTGGACGTGGCCAAAGATCTCGCCGCGAACATTTTTGTAAAAAAAAACTGAAGAAATTGAAGAAAAACGACGAAAATTCCAAAATTACAAAAGTTTTCGTGGCGAGATCTTTGGCCACGCCCACTTGCAATTTCTGTGCGCACTATCACTCCGTCGGGAATGGATAATATCTGACAGTTGTTGCTCAATGAGCTCACCGGTCCGATATTAGTTGGCGACTCGTTGCTCGCGTTCTTCTCCTTCGACGTCGGCTGGTTTCTTCGCGTCGACTTTTTCGGAGGTTCCTTTGGTTGCTCCTTGTTCTGAAGAATTCGAATTAGGTGAGAGCTCCCTGAGAATATTAATTGATTTTGCGGAATGCTCCTAGTCGAAAATACAGCGAAAAAGTGCATTTTCACTGTATTTTTGACATTTATTGGCCCATATCTCAGCTATCAGGAGCATTCCGCAAAATCTGACTCTATGGATGTGCTCAGCTCCGTAGTACAGTCATCAGATGTTGCGGAATTATTCTGAGAGCCAAGGAATTTCAAAAATACAGCGAAAAAGTGCATTTTCACTGTAGTTTTGACATTCCGAGCATTCCACTCTATGAATGTGCTCCAGGAGCTCAGTATAAATTTGATAAGTACCTTCCGATTGCGAACCGTGTTCCGCTTGATCTTCTCCTTGACACCCATATCATCATGAAGCTCCGTGGGAACCTTGCTCCGCTTCCGATCGCACCCCGACTTTTGCTCCTTGCTCCCGTCCACCGCCCTCGACTTTCTCTCCTTCCTTGCATTCATTGTTTTGCGAGTACACCAGTTTCGTTTTCGAAGCGATCAAATTAGCGATACTCGTTCAGAAAATAAAATAAATTGTCCGTTTCAATGGAATAACTAGACGATCACGTTTTGAATTTCAGACCACCCTGGCGGCGGTGTTCATGATGTTTGATGATGGAGATATGGGCAAGAATTCGATCGTCTATCGTTTGTCTTCTGGACGTCAGAAGAAAGATTGAATTCACTTTTTTAAATCAATTTTCATGTAAAAATGTGCATTTTTCACTTCCGCTTCATGCTTTTTACCGGTTTTTCGCATTTTACTAGTCCTTGTGATCCGATTGACATAATGAAAGTTTTGAAAGCTTTATCAGCAAAATCTTATCATTTTTCATAATAAGTTATCAGTCCTATTTATTATCTGATTTCGCCTACTTTTTAGCGTCAATTCAAATTTAGTTCAGGTTTCCAATGAAAATCTCGATTTTTTGATTGAATTCATTAATTTTATTCTTTTATTCACTTTTCCAGAAAAATAATGTCTAAATTCACTGTTTTCAATTCAATTTGTCAATTTTAATCGAAAATATCGATTTTTGGCGATTAAAACTGATAAATTGAATTGAAAACAGTGAATTTCAGACATTATTTTCCTGGAAAAAGTGAATAAAATGAGTAAAATGAGTGAAATCGATCAAAAATCGATATTTTCATTGAAAACCCGAACTAAATTTGAATCCCTTTTGTCAATAGAGCATTGTGATTTCAGAATGTTAAAATCCGCCTCCACCTTGGCTCGAGGTCTTCTGCTCCGACCTTCCATCCGACTCTGCTCATCGAGCTCCACGACGCCTTCTGAAGACGAGCCAGTGGTCCTCGAGAAGAACCCGTACACCAAAGAGCCCCGGAAATGCCTTTTGTGCTCTACCGGAGTTGAGTTGGACTATAAAAACGCACGTCTTCTACAGCAATTCGTGTCGACGTTCTCCGGAAGAGTGTACGATCGTCATATCACTGGACTTTGCGATGAGCAACAGAAAAAGTTGACGGAGGCGATTGCGGTAACGTCTTCAGGAGAATTCTGTTAATCAGAAGAGATTTCAGAAGTCTCGACGTGCTGGATACATGCCAATCTTCGTAAAAGACCCGAAATACACGAGAGATCCGAAACTTTTCGACCCTCTGAAGCCTATCAGACCTCATTCTTTTGCTTGAATTCTGAATTTTTTGTTGTTTTTTTTGCTCCTTTTACTGTATTAGTTTCTATAGAGTATCTATAAATTGTTGTTTTCTCTATTATTGTCCTTGTTTTTTTCGCCTGGATAATGGCACTGAATACCGTTTTATCATGAGCAATAGGGAAAATAGAGAGAAAACTTCAGAATGTCAGAGCTCAGAGAGTACTGGAATCAACAGGCCGAGAAGGTGAAAACCGATGAGAATGTCGCCGATTTTTTAGCGTAAGGGGGTCTGCAAATGCGCTCCATTGGACTTGACGCTTTTTTGAGTTTTTTCAGCTTTTTCAGTTCGGAAATTGATTCAAATCGTCTAATAATGGTTATGGATTGTATATTTTATGGAAATCGTGCGAAAAATTCATGATTTCCCATTTTTTTTCTGCACAAAATGGGAAATCTTGGATTTTTCGCATTAAATATACAATCAATAACCATTATTAGACGATTTGAACCAATTTCCGAACTGGAAAAGCTGGAAAAACTCGAAAACGCGTAAAAGTCCAATGGAGCGCACTTGCTGACCCGGAATATTCCAGACTTCTCCGGATCGTGGACACGAATAGCTTTCAAATCGCCCTGCCCACTCTTTGTATCGTCGCAGCGAATGAGATATCAGAAGCGAGGAAGTCAGAGTTCGAAGTGATATGTGCAAGCGTTTTGTTGGGTATGTGAACGCACTGGAGCGTGTTTTGACGCACTACAGTATTCTGGAGCGTGTTTTGACGCCCTAAAGCATTCTGGAGCGTGTTTTGATGTTCTCGAGCGTGTTTTAACGCAATATAGCGTGTTTTGACGCACTACAGTACCCTGGAGTGTGTTCTGACGCCTTAGAGCCAGTTTTGACACACTACTGCATTTCGGAGCGTGTTTTGATGCACTAGAGCGTATTTTGACGCACTACACCATTTTTGATGCGTGTTTCGGTGCACTACAGTATTCTGGAGCGTGTTCTGACGCACTACAGTATTCTAAAGCGTGTTCTGACGTACTAGGAGCGCGTTTTAATGCACTACAGTACCCTGGAGCGTGTTTTGACGCACTACAATTCTCTGGACTGTGTTTTGATGCACCAAAGTATTGTGAAGTGTGTTTTGATACAGTGGAGCGTGTTTTAGAGCGTGTTTTGACGCACTACAGTAGTCTGGAGCGTGTTTTGACGAACTACACTATTTTAAATCGTGTTTTGACAAACTATAGCTTTCTGAAGCGTGTTTTGACGCACTATAGCATTCGAAAGCGTGTTTCGGTGCACTACACTATTTTAGAGCGTGTTTTGATGCACTAGAACGTATTTTAACGCACTACAGTACTCTGAAGCGTGTTTTGACGCACTAGAGCGTGTTTTTACGCACTACAATCTTCTAAAGCGTGTTTTGAAGCACTATTGCATTCTGAAGCTTGTTTCGATGCACTAGAGCGTATTCTAACGAACTACAGTACTCTAAAGCGCATTTTAACGCACTACAGTACTCTGGAGCGTGTTTTTACGCACTACACCATTTTGAAGCGTATTTTAACGCACAACCATTTCAGATGCCGAATCGACTCGCCCATCAAGAAGAGCTGCTCTCGCGTGTCTCAAAGAATTCAGAAGTTCCACGGCGTGGGCGGACTTTTACACCTTGGTGGAGGCGTTGGAAGAGCCACAATTCCATATCATTCGTCCGATTCTCCCGAGATTCGACGCTTTGCTCCAATCGGTTAGGGATCGGAAACTCGATTTTATCTGGGCCAAAATTGCACTTTTCCGTGCGATTTTGCACACAAATGGATGGATTCGAACGTGGGCGATCGAGAAGAGCGTCAACGTGGATGCGAGTATTCTGGAGGCGAATTTTGAGTTTTTGACGTCGATTCTCATACCGCATCTCAACAACAACGACGTCTTCTGGAGACATCTGGAGAAGGGGCGAATGGACGCCTTCTTGTCCTCTCTTTCCGAAGTCTTTGACGCTATTAAATCGACGCCGTCTTTCCTCCAACATCTTCTGAATGCCATTGAGAATCTCTCCTGTCCCACTGCGATCTACTTCATCGTCTCCACGCTGTGCCACGTCAGTTGTAAAGAGATTCTGAATTCAGAAGACGTGCCACTTATGAGAAGGGTTGTGTTGAAAGCGAGGTACATTCCACACAAGTCAATGAGGATTATTACGATTCGAAATCTAGTAGTTTTCTTTGTGAATGTGACCAAATTGGTATGAGAAATCATCTTTATTATTCTTAGAAAAAGTTGCTTTTTCAGAACTCCACAGTTCTCGAAGAAATGGCCAATCTGATCGCCTACATTGCTCCAGATGCCACGTCATCTCTTCTAGATGACACCTTCCGTAGAATTCAGAATGTCATCGTTGAAACTGGCTATTCTTCTGAAGAGCAAAGCCTGGAAGACGTCTTGGAGAAATTCAAAAACTCCTCGAAAAATATGTCGGAGCACGCTAGAATGTGGTGGATTTCCATGCCTCAAAAACAACAAATAATGATATCACGTCTCCAATTGGAAGTATCTGAATTGCTCCCAGAAACTGGAAACGATCTCACAATCCACTTGTTTTTGCTCAAAGAACTTCCTGAAGACGTGCACGCCACTTCCAATGTGCTCGAGCTGCTGAGCAACGAGCTCGGCGAGTACATTCTGACACGTGTCATCTCCAATGAAGGCCGGAAGAATGAGCACCAACTGCTCCATTCTCTCTACATGCCACTCTTCTTCAAGTACTGCTCCCACATGCTCCTCCCACTCTGTATCGCCATTTCGAAAGTGCTCAATGAGTCGGATGGCCGGAGCTCGGAAGCGGTGGCTCTATTGTTGACGTTTTTCCATGAGATTCTGGAGAGAGTCGGAGAGAATTCGAATGGTTTTGATGGTGTGAAAGAGGATTATTTCAAGTATTTGGGTGGAAAAGAGATGATTGGAATGAGGAGGCAGAAGAAGTCGATCGAGGAGTACGATACGAAGGAGTTTAATCAGATTGTAGCAACTCTACACTCACTTCGCATCAATATTCTGAATCGGTATGATTCTTTGTGGGCGGAACTGTTTGCAAAATGCGGCACCAGTTTTTTATCATAATTTTCATCAAAATTTTTGGATTTTATCGATTTTTCCATATTTTTCGGTGTTTTTCTGTCAGAATACATGAAAATGAAAGAAAATCACTGGAAATCACTTTAAAATCGAACTTTTCCATCATTTTTCAGTGGAAAGTTCAATTTTAAGGTAGTTTCTAGTGATTTTCATGTATTCTGACAGAAAACCACCCGAAAATACGGAAAAATCGATAAAATCTATAAAATTTTGATGAAAATTATGACAAAAATGATGTCGAGGTTGCAAAAAACTGGCGCCGCACTTTGCAAAAAAAAAATTTCATGGATTTTATCGATTTTTCCATGTTTTCAGGTGTTTTTCTGTCAGAAAAGAAAGGAAATTATCAAAAAATCACTAGAAATCACCTTAAAGTTCGATTTTAAAGTGATTTCTAGTGATTTTTTGATAATTTCTTATCTTTTCTGACAAAAAACACCTGAAAACACGGAAAAATCGATAAAATCCATGAAATTTTGATGAAAAAAAGACAAAAATTATGCCGAGGTTGCAAAAAACTAATGCCGCACTTTGCTAAAAAAAAATAATTTCATGGATTACCGTAAAATCTGTATTGATATTGCGCCTCTATTTGAATTGCCCCTCTAATAGACTTGCACCCCTTGCGGGCACTTGAAAAATAGACTTGCAGCCTTTAATTGAATTGCCCCCGTAATACAATTGCATCTGCAGCAGAATTGCGGCTCCGCCGGGAGTACTGTGCAATTTTTAGTCTGTGACACCGTGACGAACAATTGCACAGTTGTTTTTCGAATTTCTTTTTTTTTCTACCTACTTAATTTCTGATTTATTTTTATTTTTCTTTGTTTTTTTAACAAAAAGAGTACGAAGATTGGATGGTTCATGGAACGAAATCGTTCACCCCGGCGGGAAATATGCGTGCTCCCAGTATGGAAGTTTATTTGAAATGGATTCAATTGGCGTGGGAAAATATCCCGAAGGAATACATTGTAAGATCATTCAAAGGATGCGGATTAAAAAATGGAAGAAATGGCGAAGATGATGAGGCAATTCATTGTTTCAAGAAAGATGGAGAAATTCCAGAAGGCGTACAGTTATTGAAGACAAGACGAGCAGAACGAGAAATGGAAGAAATTCAGGAGATTTTGGGAGATATTGAAATTGAGGAAGACGATGGAGAAATGAACCATGCCGAGGAGGAAGACAATAACTATGACAGTGACGCCTCAATTTTTTGAATATTTTCCTTTTGTTGTGTTCAATTTGTTACTTTTTGTTGATTTTCATAATAAAACCTTTTTTCAAAATTTTCGTAGTTTGAAAAATAGAATTGCAGCCTCTATTTGAATTGCCCCTCTAATAGAGTTGCACCCCTTGAGGTGACTTGAACAATAGACTTGCATGCAATATCAATACAGATTTTACGGTATATCAATTTTTCCATATTTTTAGGTGGTTTTCTGTCAGAATACCTGGAAATAAAAGAAAATCACTAGAAACCACCTAAAAATCGAACTTTTCCATCATTTTTCAGTAGAAAGTTTGATTTTAAGTTGGTTTTTAGTGATTTTCTGATAATTTCCTTTCTTTTTTTTTTGATAGAAAACCACCTGAAAATACGGAAAAATCGATAAAATCAATGAAATTTTGATGAAAATGATGACAACTCTGCGGCGATGTTGCAGAAAACTGGTGCCGCACTTTGCAAACAAGCCCCGCCCACAAAGTATACCGTTTTCCACAATTCTTTGACAAAAAGAATTCCTTAAGATTCACCACATCCGTCACCAATACCAACGCCTTTCTCGCTGAATGCGTCGAGCAACTCGACGTGGCATCCGCCTTCTCAGTGAAGCAACAAATCTGCCGTCTCATCGCTCGCTTCATCCCCCACGCCGACAGCCACGTGGCACTCGAATGTATTCGTGCGGCCGCCAACATCGTCAATGAGGAGAAGAAGTCGTTGAATAGTCTTCCAGCTCTTGAGGCTTTTGCTGATGTGGCACTCTCTGCGGAACTAGGAGACGTTGAGCAAATCGAGGTCATCGAGATGTTCGACGCGCAAATGTCGATCGCCTCGCAGAGCACGCCAGTCGCCCTGATTCTCGTTGACGCCGTCACAAGGCATCAGAAGAATCTGAACGTCGTCTGGGCGGCGTTCGTCGTAAAACTCGCGCTTTTTGGCCCGGTGCCAAAGAAAGAGTCAAGAGTCATTTCGCACGCGTATCAGAAGATGTTCAGAGAAGAAGAAGGGCTTCTGAAGAGGGATGAGATTGAGCGGCTGGATGAGGTGGTGCAGAAGGCCAGATTCAAGGCGGTTCTTCTCGCGATGAAGTTTAGAGAAGACACGTGGCAGAAGGCGTTGATTCAGGAGATCTTTGAAGCGTCGGCGATAATGGATCAGAGCTCGAGTCGATCTTTCGGATTGTCGATGGCTCATCGGCAGAAGACGAGAGCGGTTGAATTGTTGCATTTGTTGGCGGATAGGGTGGAGGATGAGGTCTCGTAGCCGTTTTTGACCTCAATTTTCTCGGGGTTTTCAGTTTTCGATGTATTTTTTATAAATTACAGCGAAAATATACGTTTTGAACATGATTTTATCGATTTTTTCTAATTTAATGCACATTTTACATCTTTATCTTGAAAAAATCACAAGTTTCATTGAAATCCACACACAAAAAAGTTTGGATTTCAATGAATCTCGTGATTTTTTCAAGATCCGGGATGAAAAATGTGCAATAAATTAGAAAAAATCGATAAAATCATGTTCAAAACGTATATTTTCGCTGTAATTTATGAAAAAACATCGAAAACTGAAAATCCCGAGAAAATTGAGCCAAAATGAGCCAAAACCAGCTGTGAAATGTCCGAAAAAGTACTTTTTTCAGACGTTCTCGCTGAAAATTTTCGATTTCTGCATCTCGTGCGTCGTGGATCCTTGTCAACAATTTTCGATAAAACTGATCGTCGAGTGGACATTGGCAAGATTGTGCATCAAGTTTGATGCTCTTTTTCAGAAAATCACAGACAAAGAATTTGAGGTACTTATTTTTCATCAAAATTTCATGGATTTTATCGATTTTTCCGTATTTTCAGGTGTTTTTCTGTCAAAAAAGAAAGGAAGTTATCAAAAAATCACTGGAAATCACCTTAAAATTGAATTTTTCATCATTTTTCAGTGAAAAATTCAATTTTAAGGTGGTTTCCAGTGATTTTTCGATAATTTCCTTTCTTTTTCGACAGAAAAACACCTGAAAATGAGGAAAAATCGATAAAATCGATCAAATTTTGATGAAAATTACGCCCACAAACTATACCTTCCCAGACCAACATGGCCGCCCAACGCATCGGCTCAATGTGCTCCTGGCTCAACGTGCTAATGCTCGTCTCACGAGCAGCACCGCAGCTCACCGAGACCTGCCTCGATAAGGTTATAGTGTGGTGCACAGCTCAGAATTTCCCAGTTCGATGCACAGCGCTCGCCGCGGCTCGTCTGATGTTCGCCACGCTGGACAAGGAGAAGCGGAAGAAGTGGCGGCTCGTGAAGGCCATCGTGAATTTCGACGCGGAGCCCTCGGGAAATTCTCGTCGAGTTATTGAGAATCTGTGCTCGGATTTCTACTTTTCACGTCTTCATGTTGTGAATCACTTTGATCTGCAGACGATTCTAACGGAGATTGCGAAGCGGACAGGGATGCCGTCTGAAGAGACGATTCCATTGAATATCATTCAGGAGTTGTATTCTGAATCTGTTGGGGTGAAGGCGTCGAATTCAGATGAAGAGTTTCTGGGGGCACCATCTGATGTGTATTCGGCACTCTCCAAGAATGCGTCATGCGCCCCGACGATGGAGGATTCAGAAGACGTGGAAGAATCTGAAGGCGTTGAAGATTCAGAAGATCCCGTATCATTCCAACGCAAAATCGTCAAAGACACGGGCTCCAATAACGACGACATCTCACTCATCGTGGTGGCGTCGCTCGTCGACAAACCCAACAATCTCGGAGGAATCTGCCGAACTTCTGAAATCTTCGGAGTCGACGTGCTGATAGTAGCCGATGCTCTCGTTGCTCAAGATACCAACTTTCGAGCTCTGAGCATGTCTTCTGAAAGTTGGCAGAAGATTGAAGCCGTTAAGCCAGCGAATTTATTAGCCTATCTTCAGAATTTGAGGGCTCAGGGGTATACTGTAATCGCGGCGGAGCAGACGACGGATAGTGTGATGATGCACGATTTTGTGTTTCCCAAAAAAGTACGTCTTCTGAGGATTCTGAATCTGCAATTTTTTTCTGAATGGCTCTGGGAGCTAGGGGAGCTCTGAGAGCTCTGAGAGCCGAGATACAGTAGTCCAAAGCTCAAAAATGGAAATTTTATGAAAATCCAACTGGATATTCGGATTCGTCTTGAAATTCTGAATCGACCTGATAGTGCAAAAAGGGGCGTGGCCAAAGATCTTGTGATTTTCGAATTTTCGTTATTCGTTGATTTTTCAGTTTTTTCCTATGAATTTTGAAGTGAAAATTTTTCAAAAATCGCTGTCATTACTGACGATTTTCGAAAAAATTTCAACTTTAAAAATGTGGAAAATATGAAAAATCAACGAATAACTCTGAAAAATCGAAAATCACAAGATCTTTGGCCACGCCCCTTTTTGCACTATCAGGTCGATTCAGAATTTCAAGACGAATCCGAATATCCAGTTGGATTTTTATAAAATTTCCATTTTTGAGCTTTGGACTGCTGTATCTCGGCTCTCAGAGCTTCCAGAGCTCCCAGAGCCATTCAGAAAAAATTCAGATTCAGAATCCTCGAAAAATATACATTCTGAAACGCTACTGCTTCAGGCAGTCATAGTAATGGGCGACGAGAAAGAAGGCGTACCAGTGGGTCTTCTGCGCGCCGTCGATCAAACCGTCGAGATCAAACAAGTGGGTCACACGAGAAGTCTGAATGTGCACGTCACCGCCGCGCTGATGATTGCAAAGTTCGCCGAGCAAGTCAGATTCGCCAAGAGTTAATCGATTTTTTCTTGTTTTTTTTTTCTTGTTCACATTGTTTTCTTCTATATCTTCTTGTTGTGTTAATTTTTATTAAATTGATAAATAATTTTAACAGATTGGATAAAACGATAAAACGAAAATAGTCTTGACGACTACATAACCATGTAGTTCTTCGGGAAGTCACTGGTGGTTTCGCACTGGCTTAAAATGAAGTCGAATGGGCACTCGATTCCGTCGTCGTACAGCTGCTTCTCGATGCAGTCGTTGCAGAAAGTGTGACCGCACTCTGAAAGCGAAATAATTGTGGGCGGAATAGTTTGCAAAGTGCGGCACCAGTTTTCTCATATTTTTCATCAAAATTTCATGGATTTTATCAATTTTCCGAATTTTCAGGTGTTTTCTATCAGAAAAGAAAGAAAATTGTCAAAAAATCACTAGAAACCACCTTAAAATCGAACTTTTCGCTGAAAAATGATGGAAATATCGATTTTAAGGTGGTTTTTAGTGAATTTTGATAATTTTATTTTTTTTAATGATAGAAAACACTTGAAAATGGGGGAAAATCGATAAAATCCATGAAATTTTCATTTGTGGCAAAGTGCGGCACCAGTTTGCTGCAACTTCGCCGCACATCATTTTTATCATAATTTTTATTAAAATTTCATTGAGTTTATCAATTTTTCCCTTATTTTCAGGTGTTTTTCTGTCAGAATTGAAAGGAAATTATCAAAAAATCACTAGAAATCACCTAAATATCGAATTATTCATCATTTTTTAGTGAAAAGTTCGATTTTTAGGTGATTTCTAGTGATTTTTTGATAATTTCCATTTTTCTAACAGAAAGCACCTGAAAATGAGGAAAAATTGATAAAATCAATGAAATTTTGATTTTTTGCAAAGTGCGGCACCAGTTTGCTGCAACCTCGGCACAAAATTTTTTTTCATTATTTTCATCAAATTTTCATTTATTTTATCAATTTTTTAGTGTTTTCAGGTGTTTTTCTGTCAGAAAAGAAAGGAAATATTCAAAAAAAAATCATTAGAAATCAACTCACTCAAAATGCGTGCAACTCTGCCGCGCACATTGCTGAGGAACATCTCCCTGCACACGGCGCACTCGAACGTCTTCTTGACCTGGCCGCCGTTCTCCAGCGCCTCGCGCATCTCCTCCACAATCTTCAGAAGAGTTTCGATCTCCTTGTTCGCATTCGACGTCATTTTCTTCTGAGCCTGTAACTTCTCGAGCTCGGCTTCCAGCTTCCAGCCTAGACGTTCAATTTCAGATTCCAGGTGGTAGATCTTGCTTCGAAATTCTTCCTTGAGCTCTTTTACATTCTGCTCGTTTTTCTTCTCCTCCATCCTCACTTCTTGCCGGTGCTCCGTCACCTTTCTACTCATTTTCTTCTTCTGCGCTCTCAGCTCCTGGTTGCTCTTTCTCAGCTCCGCCTCCGATTTTTTCGCCCTCTCGAGCTCCACCACCTTCATTCTGAGCTCTTTTTTGATTTTTGTCATTTCGCTCGATTCAGGGACGGTCTCGGTTTGCTCTTCTTCTGGTTCATTCTGAATCTCGACCAACGCCTTCCGAACTCGGCGACCAGATCGGAGCACCTTGGCAGAGTGCTCGAATTCGTCGGCGTTTCGCTTGCGTCCGGCTCTGGTTCGGCTCGACATTTTCTGGAAATCGATTTTTTTTTTAAAGAAAAATCATCGAATTGCGGAAAAGTGTGCTGTTTTGCAAAGTGCGGCACTAGTTTTTTGCAATCTCATCGCACATTATTTTTATCATCATTTTCCTCAAATTTTCATTGATTTTATCGATTTTTCCTCATTTTCAAGTTTTTTCTGTCAAAAAAAGAAAGGAAATTATCGAAAAATCACTGGAAATCACCTTGAAATTAAATTTTTCACTGAAAAATTCGATTTTATGGTGGTTTCTATTGACTTTTTGACAATTTCATGTATTCCCACAGAAAACCACCTAAAAATAGAGAAAAATTGATAAAATCAATGAAATTTCGATGAAAATGATGAAAAACTGGTGCCGCACTTTGCATTTTCCGACACAGTCAAGCTAAATCTGCTACAGTAACTTGTTAAGAAAAACAAAACGAATGAGAAGAAAAAATACTGAAGACTGGCCTAAATATTGCTCGACCTGGTGTGTGGGGGTCACTTTCGAATTGGTGAACTCTCAATGGGGCGCACTTGAATAGCACGATTATCGATTGTAGAAGTTGGCTCGTTGGAAATGTGGAAATTGCATCAATTCATGAAAAGGAAAGCTTGTTTGTTGTATCAAATCAGTACAGAACATTAGAAATTAAAAATATTGTAATTTTTAGCTCAATTTTCACATAAAACCAGGAAAATTGAATTAAATTGGTGAAAAATGAGCAAAAATCATATTTTTCTATCCGCCGACGGCTCCATTTTTCGCTAAAATCTCTACTGCATCGAAAACAATATATAGTTCTTCTTGAGCTGCTTGACATCCGTCACCGGAGTCGTTATTCGGTCAAAGGGACATCTGATGAAGCCGTCGTTCAGGAAGCGAACTGCACATCCTTGACAAACAGTGTGACCGCATTCTGGAAAGGAAAATCATTGGTTTTTTCGCTATTTTATCAATTTTAGTAATTTTTTCATCGAAAATCATCTTACTCGATAATATCCGTGGAATTCTCTCCTCCACGTCTTCCTGAAAATCAAGCAGACAAATCTCGCACTTGAACGACGTCACTGTCGCATTATTCCGAACCCTCTGCTCCAGCTCGGCGCACTTTTTCTTGTAAAACTTCTTCTTATCGATTTCAACTTGGAGTCTCTTGTCCATAAAATGCTTCAACTGCAAGTTCCTGTTCCAGTGCATCTTGGCTTCCAGCTCGGCCTTGTCCAGATGTCGGTGCATCGCGTCGACGACTCGCTGATGAGAAGCACTGGTTTTTTTCACGTCTTCTTTGGAGTTTTTTTGCTCGACGTGCATGTGCTTCAGTTGCAGTTTCACTCGTTTCAGCTTGTTTTTGATGTTCTTCTCCTTCTCCGGGGCTTCTTTTTCGGTGTCTTGTACAGGAAAAGTCACTTTCAGTGGAATGGCTCTTTTTCTAATGTGAGACATTTTGTGAATATATCAAAATGAAGAAAACAAGAAAAAGGAAGCGTATTGATATTCTAAAAAAGGAGAGAGATTAAGAGAAGCTCCGAGGAGACGCAGAGAGAAAAGAAGGCGTTGAGAGTAGATTCTTTTATTCTTGAGTTTACAAAGCAAATTAATGTTTCTTCTGACAAAGAGCATGTCGAACGGCGTTCCCAAAATCCGGATGCACACTGGAGCACACTTTGATGAACCCCTTCTGCACCTCATCATAACAATTCCCCAACGCTCCGGAAATATTCTCCACCAATCGATCCCTCTGCTCCTCGCTCAACACCTTCTCCCAGAATTGTCTCGGCTGCTCGAAGTTATGCTCGTCGCCAGTTTCCCATCTATCGACGTCTCCAGTCACCACGAACTTCGACTCTTGGACGTCTTCTCGGGTGCGATATCCGTGGAAGCTGTTCGGGAAGTAGTTGGGCGAGTCGTCGTGGTTGAACTGAGCCATGAGCCCGTCGCGTTGGGTGTTGTGAGCTCTGGAGCGATAGGGGCAGTTGACGGGCAGCTGGATGTAGTTGGGGCCGAGGCGATGGAAGTGGGTGTCGGTGTAGGAGAAGATGCGGCCTTGGAGCATCTTGTCTGGCGAGAACTCGATGCCGGGGACCACGTGGGCGGGGCAGAAGGCGGCTTGCTCGATCTGGAAAGCAAATGTGCTCTATTGAGAAATTGGAAAGGGCGGCAATTCAAATTTAGTTCAGATTTTCAATGAAAATATCGATTTTTGATCGATTTCACTCATTTGATTCACTTTTTCCAGGAAAATTATGTCGCCGATGACATATTGATCGATTTTTTGGTAATTTCACAGTTTTCGATTCAATTTGTCAGTTGTTTCGAATAAAACTGGCAAATTGAGTGGAAAACTGTGAATTTACCGAAAAATCGATCAATAAGTCATCGGCGACATGATTTTTCTGGAAAAAGTGAATGAAATGAGTGAAATCGACAAAAAAAAAAACAAAAAAAGACATTTTCACTGAAAATCTGAAAAAAAACGGCGAAAAATTTGAATTTCCGCTTAAATGAGTACCTCTGCAAAATAATTCATGGGATTTCTGTTCAACACCAGCTTGCCCACATCGATCAACGGGAACTCCTTATGCGGCCACACCTTGGTAACATCAAATGGGTTGAACTCCCACTTCTCGGCCTGCTCGAACGTCATCACCTGAATCTGCAACGCCCACTCGGGAAAGTCGCGCTTCTCGATGGCGTTGTACAGATCGCGAGTGGCATAGTCTGGATCCTCTCCAGCCAATCTTCCAGCATCAGAAGACGTCAAATTTTTCACACCCTGCTTTGGTTTGAAATGGAATTTGCAGTAAATCGGCTCCCCTTCCTTATTCACCAACTTGAAAGTATGGCTTCCATATCCATTCATCTTTCGGTATCCATCAGGAGTTCCCCGATCGGAGAATAAGAACATCACCTGATGAATGGCTTCAGGGCGGTGCGTCCAGAAGTCGAACATGGCGTTAAAGTCCTTGAGATGAGTCCTCGGGTTTCGCTTCTGGGTGTGAATGAAGTTGGGAAAGTGGATGGGGTCTCTGATGAAGAAGATGGGGGTGTTGTTCCCCACCAAATCCCAATTTCCCTCTTCGGTATAAAACTTGATGGCGAATCCACGTGGATCACGAGCCGTATCAGCACTTCCGGATTCTCCACCGACTGTTGAGAAGCGTAAGAGCACCGGGGTTTGCTTCCCAATTCCATTAAAAAGATCCGCCTTGCAGTACTTGGAGATGTCGTGGGTGACTTCAAAGTAGCCGTGAGCACCGGCTCCCTTTGCATGGACGACTCTTTCCGGGATTCTTTCACGATCGAAGTGAGCCATCTCGTCCATGAAAACCACGTCTTGCATCAGCATCGGGCCACGTCTTCCGGCAGTCAGGACCGCTGTTTTGGTGTAAATCGGAGCTCCATTTGAAGTCGTGAGAATATGAGCATCCTGAAAAGCAGAATTCCTTTGTCTTTAAATATTATTGTGTTCAAGTACCGGGTGGCTATCCCTGAACGCTTTCAACTGATTGTCAGCCATTTCTCCGGGCGTTGAATCGTTGACACCTTCAATGAAAATTTGTTGGTGAGAAAAAAAAATTAAAATTCAAAAATCCTGTGGGTCTCGCCACGCTTTACAAAATTTTGCGCTGCGCCTTTAAAGTTTTGTATTTTCTGCCTACAAAATTTTAAAGGCGCATGCCAAATTTTATAGTTTACAACGATTTTTTGATTTTTTTTCTTAAAAATTTTATATAAAAGCGGAGACAAAAAAGTATACAGAGCTATGAAACCTAACCCTGGACACTTAAATATTCAAAAGAAAAGAAAACCCACTCAATTTGAGAACCTGCGGCAACATTGGCATTTTTCCGCTGAAAAAAATGTACTGAATGCGAAAACACTGGTGGTTTTATATATGAGAGGCGAATGGGGGGAAAATAATTACGGCTGGAAGTACAAGTTTTTTCGGAAAAACAATGACATAATCATTTGTCAAGGGGGAAGTGGGGAAAACAAAAACAATCTGTTCAATTTTTCTTTTTTTCAAGGTTGCCCTTTTACCCTTTTATTCTTCAGAAATTGTCATCAAAGGGGCGGAGTTTAGGTGTGATTTCGAAACTTTTTTAGGGTCAAAATGATGATAATAACGTGACTTTTTCCAATTTTTAAAAGTCATCTCACTATGATGTAGGCCCAGATGATCACTACGGAAAAATGTAGTTTTCTGAGAAAATTGTAGTTTACACAGACAAAAAAGGTGACCAATGATAAATAAACTGATAAGGAAAGGAAGGAACTTTGAAACCCAACTATAAGAAAAGAAAACCCTTCGAAAACTGAAAAATGCGACCAAACACCTCTCTTTTATACATGTTTTCGCCGACCTTGTTTACTTGTTTACCATTTCCCTGATCTTTGGCCATTTTGCAAGTGTGCGGCTCGGCGGGAGAGGGAAAGAAATAAAGAAAGAAGGAAAGAAATATAGGGATCAGTGAGTAAAAAAGCAAATTTGCTTTTGTGATGATCTGACCAATGAAAATAGTTTTATTCGAGGAGTGTATGCACAAAAGAGCAAAAAAATAAGATTTTATTAAATTCGACAAAAATTGAAAATGTGCAAAAAGTTCTGGAAAAACGCCATACACAGCGGCGCGGGGGGACCACGCGCACATGTACGCACCTGCGCCGCTCTGTTCAGGTGTGTCGCGTGGTGGCGGCGGTAGTGCTGACGGACATGGTGCAGAAGGTCAGGGGTTCGATTCCTGTTGGAGTCAGAACTTTTTTGCGTCCTTTGGAAAAGTGTATTAGGACATTTATAGTGCTGAAAACAATAGTTTACAGTACCCTCTTTTCAAATTTCAATTTTCCCTGCTGCATCTCAATAGAGCGCATTTGCATTCCTCTCCATATCGTTTTGCAAACGTAATTACTTGCACTTTTACCCCGAAACTTTGAGAACAGAAGGGACCTCCCATCAGTATGCGATGACACGTGTCGGCTCAATGAGCACACTTTTGGTCTCTCCGAAGAAAGGAGGAGGAAAAGAACTAATTGACTTTTAGCGAAGAGGACGACATTTTCTTCCATTAATTCACTCTTGAAATAGAAAGCAAATTGGAATTGAGTCGGAATTTTTTTCTATTTTTGGTTTCATTTTCTTCTAAAGTTTGTAAACGTTCATTCCCAGAAGACGTCATCCTGGAAAAATAACCTTTTGTTCTGGCGCAAGATTTTAAAAGCGAGGAGCGAAAATAAATTTGCGATTCATTGAATTGTTAACGATGTCCAAATTCACAACTTTCGAGAAAATCACGAGACTCTTTTCTCTTTTCGTTTTGATCTCCATTTTTCAATTTCTCATCAACTGGAAAAACTCGAAAAAGCGTCAAAGTCCAATGGAGCGCGTTTGCTGACCCCCTCCCCCTACCACAACACTTCCTCGAAAATTTTTGAAAACGACCCGGCGCGGCCCCCCCCCCCCCCGGACATGTACGCACCTGCGCCGCCTCCTTTGAGTGTGTCCCGGTGGTCCCGGCGGTAGCGCTGACGGACATCGTGCAGAGGGTCAGGGGTTCGATTCCTATTGGAGTCAAAACTTTTTTGCTTTCATTGGGCGAGCCTACGAGTCATCTGTGGATTCATCTCTCCCCCTCTTTCCCTCGAAATGAGTCAGTTCCTCATCTCTCTTTTTATTTTTATGGTCCGTTCCCTTCTCCTTTCATTTGCTTCTTCTTTTCTAGGAGTCTGGTAGGTCGTTTTCGTTTTTTGGAAAATATATAAATTTTTGAAGTTTGGCAGAAAAAACACTTGAAATTTGGGAGTTTGAAGTCACAAGTCTCAAGTGCGCTGAAGTTTCAACGTGCAATTTAGCTATTTATAAAAGCTCATCAGTACAATTTTGCAGTGAAAATTATTTTCCATTTTCCATTTTCCATTTTCATTTCCCTATCCACCCCATTCCCATTTCTCATTTTTTCCTCCCCTCCAACTTGACTTACTTTCTCTTTCTCTCTCTCTTTCATCCATTTTTTCCAGCCGTCTCGCCAGTCGTTAATTGGCAATCTGTGCCATTTCATGCCATTCTCACACTTTGTTCTCCAGGGGGAAAAGGTTCTGTCTGAAAAGCTGACTGGAATAGCTATAGTATCACTTTCTGTAGCCAAAAGCTGAAAAAATTCGAAAAAAGCGTCAAAGTCCGATGGAGCGCGTTTGCAGCCCCCCTCCAGCTGCACTTTTTCTGAAAACTAGCCTGCGAGCGGGGGGGGGGGGGCGCGCGCAGATGTACGCACCTGCGCCGCCCTGTTCAGGTGTGTCGCGGTGGTCCCGGCGGTAACGCAGGCGGACATGGTGCAGAGGGTCAGGGGTTCGATTCCATTTGGAGTCAAAACTTTTTTGCCTTCTTTGGGAAAGCGTTCTAGCGAGTTCTCAGCTCATAAAAAGTATCTAAATGAAACCAATTCTAAAAATTCTGAGTTCCAAACCTCCCAGACACTTTTCAATCTCCCCCTCCCCCTAGAACAAAAACCCCCTTCTCATTGCTCATTTCACATGTTTCCAGTCCATTATTCATCTGTTATTCGATACTCCCATCTTTATTTCGACACCTCTTCGTCTTCTTTGTCCTCCTCTGTACTTTTTTCACACATTTTTCAGCAAAAGGGGCGTGGCCTATTGGAAAGAAGTTTCAAAACGTCGACGCCGACTGCTTCCGTGTGGGCGGACTGGTGGCGGTGGCACCACGTGTTGATGCGAGTGAGTACTGTTGTTCGCAGCTTTGGGGGGGGGGGGGGGGGGGCGCCGCGCTCCTGTACGCACTCTGTCCCCCTCGGATCGCTGACACCGGTGGCGCAGTGGTTAACGCGCTTGCGTTCGAGTCGACCCCTTTTGGGGGGCCCGGTTCGACCCCCCACTCTGTCTCTCCCCATTTGCTTCCTCTCTCCTCCCCCCCCTGCTTCCAAAATTCGGTTGTTTTGGCTCATCATCATCATCATCATAACTCGGCGGCTCGCAAATCAAATTCCGGTCCACAAATTTTGGGGCGAGCTCTCTTTTGCACACATTTCCCCGCAGAAAAGTGAGCCAGAAATGTGCGAAGTGGCGATACTGATGCTCAACTCGTTCTACCGGGTCTACTACCAACTTTTTGACCTCTGCGAGCACACTCTGATCTCGGTGCTCATTCTGCTGGTAGTGCTGATTTGTTTCATTCCGGCGCTGTTCAAAACGGTGAGTCGCATGGCGCCGAGGGGGACCGCGCGCACATGTACGCACCTGCGCTGCCCCCTCTGAGTGTGTCGCGGTGGCGCAGTCGGTAGCGCTGACGGACATGGTGCAGAGGGTCAGGGGTTCGATTCCTATTGGAGTCAGAAATTTTTTGCTGACTTTGGAAAGAATTTCTTTCCCAACTTTGTGCTCTTTGCAAAACATATTCATCACAATTTCAGTAGTTTTTCCTGAAAAAAAGCACCTGGTAGCTGAGAGATGACAGCTGAAACATCCATTTCGCATTCTGATTCACGGACCCCAAAACATCATCATCTGGAGATGCCAATTCAATGAGCACACACACACTAATCCCCTGTTCTGTGCTCTTTTCGATACACACCCCGGATTTTCACATTCCTCACATGTCTTCCAAAAAAAAAAAAAAAATATTCCGGTTCGATTCGAGCAAAAACTCTTGGATAATTCATGCACCATATTCTTCGCCGCTTCCTAATTATACGCCTCTTTCTCGAATTCTCTTTTGCCATCGATGCAACACAAAAAATTGCTCATCTTTGAGGTGCTCGAGCTCTTTTATTGCATTGCAGGAGCATTTTTTTTGAAAAACGTCACCGAAATGTCACTTTCAGTGTTATGCGTTATCTGACAAGCCCCGCCCACTTTATGACATTAGTCGGGGGCAGATTATTTCACAATTCAGTTTGAGTTGGAGTTTGACATCACCTGCAAACAGCTGAAGTTAGCTTTTGTCATTTGACCGCGTTTGCAAAGAGAAAGAGTCAGAGTGCGGTGTCGAACCCAGCGGTCCCCCCAAAAGGGGTTGACCCAAAGACAAGCGCGTTATCCACTGCGCCACCGGTGCACGCGAGCAGCGAGGGGGAAGAGTGCGTACAGGAGCGCGAGGATCCCGGACCCCGTCGCAAAGATAGAGAGTCAGAGCGGCGGGGTCGAACCCGGACTCCCAAAAGGGAGTCGCACACAGGTGATTCGCCGCCTGCAGGTTACAGCTAACATCTACAAAACATGCAGGTCGCGAAAAAATATTTCGCGGTAGGCTCACAACCTGCTTGCAATGTGCGTGTCGGCGAATTTCGCGATCAGCTCATTGCGTGCCTACTGTAGGCAGGTTCGCGAACCCACAACCAGCAGATCGCGAAAAAAGCCCGATTCTATTGATTTCTTGTTTTCTCCTATTTAGCTTCTTTGTTTTCTTTTTCCCAGTATTTTGCTCACTTTTTTCATGCATTTTTTTTATTTTTGTTATTTTTCACAGATCGAAGACATCTCATAGGTGGACTGTCGATTACTCCACAGTGTGAGGCCTAGAGGTATGGGAAAAATAGTACTTCTGTTGAAAAAATTTTCAGATGGAAACGGTGCTCGAAAAAACAAATAAGGAAGACTCGGAGAATTCGACTGTATTCTTGATTTTTGGAAAAATGGTAAATTTTCCGAAAAAAATTTCAAAATAATGAACATTTCGAGGTCAGTACGACAACGAGATGGTCTCATGGAAACACGGGATTCTCGAGATGGACGTCGACCAACAACTTTCGAGCGATGGGAAACCTACGAGAAGAATAAGGAAAAGGTGAGTTATTTCTCAGAAAACGCTTCGAATGGCGATTTTAGGCAAAAAAATGCTGTGGAAATTGGAAAAAAAAACTGAGTTTCAGTATGACCATTTTTTGATGTTAGTGAAAAAATACTAACTGTGTCTTTACATTGAGACGGATCCCCAAAAAACAACAAAATATTTTGAGCACATTTTTTGAGTTGATTCATTTGTTTTGAATGTACTGACCGTATAACGAAAGAACAACTCGGCATTTCAGGTGGAAGAGACATCTTTTCTTATTTTTTCAGTGAAAAATTATCAGAAATTAGGGAAAATAAATTGTAAAGTTTTTGAGACAACCTTCTCATCTTTTCATTGAAACTGAAATGAGCAAAATTTGAAAACTGTTTTTGAATCACCATGATTTGGACTATCACTGCTCCATGAGATTTTCAACGGGTTTGTAAGTTGGCTTTCCCTGTATGATACACTTTTTTGAAAATATATGAGAAAGTAAAAACTTTGGAACATGCAACAGTACTGAAACATGAAACATTTCAATGAAAAGATGAGAAGGTTGTCTCAAAAACTTTACAATTTATTTTTCCTAATTTCTGATAATTTTTCACTGAAAAAATAAGAAAAGATGTCTCTTCCACCTGAAATGCCGAGTAGTTCTTTCGTTATACGGTCACTACAATCAGATCAAATGATCGCTATTTCTTGGTGATCCGTCTCACAAGAGAAGTCTTTTTAGACGAGGGTTGAAAATTCCATGAAACTTTGCTCAATGATAGTCCTACTCTTCCTGATTAAAAAACTGTTTTCAACTTTTGCCCAATCCTCCGCTCTCCCGAGTTATGAGCTCTCAAAGTTCACAAAATGACGATTTTAGCAACTTTGGACCAGTTCCTAGATCACTTTGAAGCGTCCACATAGCTCCAAAGTTATGTTGCGGAATTCATAAAAAATTACTCTACATAATCCGATTCCTTTTTCAACAAAAAAATTATTTTTTGATTTTCAGAAAATACTGTATGGAAAAGTTTTCGAAAAAATTAAATTTTTTATAAACTTCAAAAAAAATTCCATGAGGTAGACGAAGTTTTTATGAATTGCGCAACATAACTTTGAATCTAAATGGACGCTTAAAAGTGATCTTAGAAACTGGTCCAAAGTTGCAAAAATCGTCATTTTGTGAACTTTGAGAGCTCATAACTCGGGAGAGCGGAGGATTGGGCAAAAGTTGAAAACAGTTTTGGAATCAGGAAGAGTAGGACTATCATTGAGCAAAGTTTCATGCAATTTTCAACCCTCGTCTCAAAAGACTTCCCTTGTCAATGTAAAGTCACAATTAGTATTTTTTTTTTCATTATCATCAAAATGTTTTCATGCTGAAATTCAGTTTTTTTCAATTTCCACTGAACTGTCATTTTTCCAGTATTTATCTATTTTTTGCAGGTCGCCTGACTGACCCAGCACATCAACACGAACTCGACGACGAAAAGGATCAACTAATTTTTTGATTTTTTTTTTGAATTTTTATCCAAATAAACTTTTTTTCAAATTCCCCGCGTAATTTCAAAATGTTCGCAACCTGCAGACAATCATGTTCGCGATAGGCATGTTGTGGCTATAGCCATTCGCGATCAGCTCATTTCAGTCAGAGATTTTCGCGACCTGCATGTTGTGTGCGGGTTGTGAGCCGGCTTCGCGATCTGCATGTAACATGCCGACAATGAGCGTGATCTCGTGTTCTTAATCTACGGCCGCGCGAACGGTTTTGGACCTGTAACCTGCAGGCAGCGAATCACCTGTGCAGGCAAGCGCGTTAACCACTGCGCCACCGGTGCACACGATCGCCCGGCGCCAGAGTGCGTACAAGTGCGGGGCGCGCCCAGTTTCGAGAAGCGGGGAGAGCGAAATTTTGAAATTTTTGAATTTTCGTTAAAAATTTTCCAGGAAACCTTTTTTTTCAAATTCAAAAATAACTCGAGCAAATTTATATCAAAACCACTCCCCTCCTCCCATTTTTCCCTTCATTCAGTCAACGTATAGTCTGTCTGGAGCTGTCACCTCAAATCGTGGGTGAGTCGGGAGCAAATGGGCCAGAGAGCCCACTGATGTCACTTTTAGTTTGACTCCCACCCCCCCACAATTCTTCTTTTTCGATTTGTTGAATTAATTTGTCGTGTGTGTGTGCTGCTCTTTCAGTAAGCTTTGGACTTTCTCTCATTTTGACATCGGAATTCAATTGGTTTTTCGTCTAGATGAAGAAGTTGGCACTACGTCAATCCGCTCTCAAATCCGTTGTAGATAAAGGGGATTAGTGATAAGGATTTAGGTGCAGCCCTCTTGGTCACTTCTCCTCCTATTTCTCCTCTCCCGAACGCCATAATGTCCATTTAGCTTTATATTATTAACTATTAGTACTAGATGCTTCATCATTCGAAAAATGACGATTCCCTTTAGAAAAAGCAGAGTAAGTCCTGATTACCATTGTCTGCCTATAATGAGTTTAATATTATTCGAAAGCTCTTGTTATGAGAATTTCAAAACTGTATTTCATTTTTTTCAACGAGCTCTGTGAGCCGAGATATGGAGCTCCAAAGTTTTCCGTACTGAAAGTTTCAGTTCAAACTTTGGTGCTCCATATCTCGGCTCGCAAAGCTCCGTATGAAAAACAGAATATAGTTCTGAACTTGTCAAAACAAGAGCTTTTGAATGATACCAAACTTGTTTTGAAAGGACCTACACGTGGAACACACCCTAGTAATAGACAAAGAGGCACAGAGAACTTTTCAGTACTGAAAACTTCAAAGGTCCATATCTCGGCTCACAGAGCACCGAATGAAAAATGGAATACAGTTCTGAAATCCTCATGACAAGACCTTTCGAATGATATTAAACTCGTACTGAAAAAACGTGGAACACACCCTAGTAAGAGACAGAGAGACGCAGAGAACTTTTCAGTACTGAAAACTTCAAAGCTCCATATTTCGGCTCACAGAGCTCCGTTCACAACACCAAATACAGTTCTGAAATCCTCACTACAAGACCTTTCTAATGATACCAAACACTTTTTGAAAGGCCGACTTACGTCTGAAACACCCTTTAGGCGCAGAGAACTTTCAGTACTGAAAACTTCAAACCTCCATATCTCGGCTCACAGAGCTCCATTCAAAAAACAGAATACAGTTCTGAAATCCTCACAACAAGACCTTTCCAATGATACCACTCACTCCATAGTTAAACCGCCCCTTGCCCTCTCCTCCTCAAGCCAACTTAGCTATTCCACGCAATTGGTGCCGGAGAGACGAAAAAATTAATTTTTTCGCCAAGTGCCCTAAAATGTCACAACTGATGACTGACTCATAATTCAATTCTTCCTCTTCTCTTTGTCTACGACGTATTCCGTCTTCTTAATTGGTTGATTGCCGATAATTGATAATTGCTCTATACGAAAATGACGTCTCCGAGTTTCCTGGCATTCCGCAGAAGACCTGTAGGTGTTGAACGTCTTCTAGTGCAAGTCAATTTCAATGGCAATTTCCGGTTTTGAAACTGAAGAATGCCCCCTAAAAGGCGTTTTCCCAGAGGGTATTCAGTTTCTGGAACAAATTCTCGATGCTCGCGGAGCAAATCATAACCTTGCTCATAAATAAATCACTCTCATGTTTTTGTTATTTAGTTCCTGCGAGGGTGGCTCACGATCGGGGGAAGGTGGCGCCATGAAATATTCATTTTTTGTATGGTCACCACCACCGCCCCAACAATTATCGCTTGTTTTTGGAGGGGGATTGTAATTTCTTAATATATTTTATATCATTCGAAAGCTCTTGTTCTGACGAGTTCAAAACTGGTTCTGATTTTTTAAATGGAGCTTAGAACTATACTTGGTTTTTTCTAATAAGCTCTGTGAGCCGAGATATGGAGCTTTGAAGTTTTCAGTTTTTTTATGTACTGAAAAGTTCTCTGCGTCTCTCTGCCTCTTACTAGAGTGTGTTCTGCCTTTCAGAACGAGATTAATATCATTCAAAAGCTCTTGTTTCGAGAATTTCAAAACTGTTTTCAATTATTTTCAACGAGTTCTGTGAGCCGAGATATGGAGCTCTGAATTTTTCAGTACTGAAAAGTTGCAGTGCAAACTTCAGAGCTCCATATCTCGGCTCACAGATCTCCGAATGAAAAACGAAAAACAGTTCTGAAATCCTCATAAAAAGACCTTCAAAATGGTACTACTCTCGTGTTGAAAGACCAACTTTTCTATCCACACCCTAGTGAGACAAAGAGACGCAGAGAACGTTTCAGTACTGAAAAATTCAGAGCTCCATATCTCGGCTCACAGAGCTCCGTAGGAAAAATGAAATATAGTTATGAACTCGTCAGAACAAGAGCTTTCGAATGATATAAAGATAAAGAACTCTTAAGACTCTTCAGAATTTCCTTCATAAAAAGCGAGCGTGTTCTGAAAACGGAAACTCGGGGCTGATTGGATTATCCTCTAATTGCGTTAGACCTCTGAAATCGGGCATCAGAAATCAGAAGTGACAACACTTTTCAACGTCTTCATCTTCTAACGTCTTCTGAATTCAGGAAGAGCAGCGCCCACTGTTTACCATCTTCGTCCTCGTGTGCGGCGTGGTCGGCGGCCTCGTCGTCGTCATCTCCGTCGTCTACCTCTACAGATATTGTCTGAAGCGAAGGAATCCGGTTACTACGTGAGCATCCTTTTCTTCTGAAGGACTCTTTTATAATCGAAGAATTTCCAGCACCATCAATCCGGACTTCAAGAGGGAACACATTCGGAGTGTCGTCGTCGGGCTGAGCCGACCACTGCCCCTGCCGCAAGAGTTTCTCACGTCTTCCACCCCCAAACACACCTCCACGACGACACTGGGCGTCGAGGATGAGCACGTCGTGCCGCTGATAGTCGCCAATGACTCGAGCTACGCGTTGCGGCTCTCGCAGAACACTTATAACAGTGAGGATCATATCATCTTTGGGTTATATAATAATCAAAAATACAATTTTTTAGCACTTCTATCAGTCTCTCCAGCTCCCACGCGAGCCCATTCCGCCGAGCTGGTGCCTCCCGAGATGTCCGAGGACATTCGCAGAAGTTCGTTTGAAGTGCAACGTGGCACCGGTCGTCAGTTGCCGAGCACCGAGGGGTTGGAGGTACGTTTGCAAAGAGAAACTGACATAGTGGGGGGGGGGGTCGAACCCACCAAAAGGGACCGAGTCGCAGGCACGCGCGTTAACCACTGCGCCACGGGGGCACGCGCTCGGAGGGGGGAAGAGTGCGTACAGGAGCGCGGCGGTCTGGAGAGGCGCCGCAAAGAGAAACTGACAGAGCGGGGGGTCGAACCCACCAAAAGGGACCGAGTCGCAGGCAAGCGCGTTATCCACTGCGCCACCGGTGTCGACGATCAGCGAAGGGGAAGAGTGCGTACAAGTGCGGGGCCGGTCTGGAGAGGCGGCGCCGCGAAATGTTGTGGGCGCAAAAAAAAATGAGAGGGGGTCTGCAAATGCGCTCCATTGGATTTTGACGATTTTTTCGACGTTTTTCCAGATTTTTGTTTGAAAAGCGACTGAAATTGGTTAAAAATAGTCAATGGATGCCTAAAGAGTTTGAATTCGAGGCAAAAAATGCGAAAAACCCATGAAAAAAGCATCGATTTTCCCATTTTGTGCAAGTTGGCGCCAGTTCCTGCGCAGACGACAATATCTCGGAGCAAAATCTGATTCTTTATTATTAAACTGAACATGGTAATTTCAAAATTACTGTCAAATATTGAAAGAAAGTTGGCATGGTTGGAGTGGGTTGGCAATTCGTGGGACCATAATTTCACAAAAACGAAATGAATAACAACTGAAAATATTAGAGTGCTCTTAGAACCCGTTGGAACACACACTCATGGGTGACTCTGAGGTTTTGTGGGACAAAAAAGTGGGTAAAAAAAACAAAAAGGTTCAATGTTTTCCGGCCGGAAAGCACTTCTCTAAAGCTGGCAACAGGTAGATGGCGGCGGCGCTCGGCGCGTAGTGCACCGACATCTTCGGCTCCTTGAGCTGATGCGACGTCTCCTGGTGAAGACGTTGCTCTTCCAGACTCTCCGATATCGTTTTGCATGTTTTGCATCTGGAAAATTGTAAATTTTTACTTTTAAAAGCATGAAAAACTCGAAAAAAGCGTCAAGTCCAGTGGAGCGCGTTTGCTGACCCCTCTCCCCTCCCCGCTGCACCTCCCCAAAATTTCTAGAAATGACCTGGCGCGGGGTCCCCCCTCCACATGTACGCACCTGCGCCGCCCTGTTCAAGTGTGTCGTGTGGCTCAGGCGGTCACAGGTAAACCGCGGACGACGCACGATGCGTCCATATGGACGCATATTGCGTTTTGGATGCACATAGAACCCTATATGCGCGCATATCGCGTTTTTGGAGTTTCTGCTGTGTCGGTGGTCATTTTTGAGGATCGCGCGTGGATCATTTACGGATCCCTGTCTCGCGGCCGCGTTTGTGGATCGCGCGTGACGCATATAGGATGCACCGTGGGTGAAATTCGGAGGAAAACGTAAGATTCATCCTATATGCGTCCACAGCTTCCCAAACACTTGTACTTTATTTTTTTGGTGACTTCCATAGTGATAACCAGGGTTTCGGTGTGTTTAGAAGAAATCACGACTCCGGAAATAGCATTAATGTCTTCATGATCGAATTCACACAGCTAGAAACGGAAACTGTAATCAAAATGTTCATCTCCTCTTTCTCCTATGTGAACTATCCCGTTCAGTAAGATATAATTTCTCCACATTCCCGATTGTGGTGAAGTTTACAGACTAAAAATTTCATTGTAAAATCGAGATGTTTAAAAAAAATTCCAGCAGTTTGGCAAAACCACAAATTTAAAACATTGTCATCCTAAACCCTTTCACAATGATGCAATGTGCATTGCCTTCCACTTTCACAAGGAAAGTATTTTAGGGCACCCTTTTGGAACTTCATAAAACTTGGTGTATAGATAGAGTCGGTCATGCTGATTCCAAATCTGAAGTCAAAAACTGCGACTCTTACCTCTGAGACGAGTTATGAGAGCTCAAAGTTGGCAAAAATCACGATTTTTTACCTTTGGAGCAATTTTTCGGCCACTTAGAGAGCTTCAGATAGCTCCAAAGTTATGTTACGCAACTCAGAAAAACTTGCTCTATACACTCCAACATTTTTTGAACAAAATTCAACTTTTTTGATTTTCAGAAAAATCGCTGGACTGTATAGCTTGAGTTCTTATGAAATGCGTCACAAAATTTTGGAGCAGTTGGAAGCCTTTAAAATTTCCGAAAAATTGCTCAAATAGCACTGAAATGGAAATTTTGCCAACTTTGAGCCCTCATAATTCGGCTCAGAGGCAAAACCCGCTGTTTTTAAATGCAGATTTAGAATCAGCATGGTCGATTTTATCTATGGACCAAGTTTCATAACGGTCCAAAAGGGTTTCTTAAAATACTTCCCTTGTCAGTCATGTCTCATCACTGACATAGCGCTTACGCCCCTCGCGTCGGCCGCCGGCGACACAGCAGAGTTGTCTTCGCGTTTCACACTCGTCCGCGCACGCGCACGGATGGCACAGTGGTAAAGTTCGGGACAAAAAACAAGGATCGCACATGGAACTGATATGGGTGGGGCATGGGTCGCGGATGGGACGGATATGGTAGGGCGTGGGTCGCGGATGGATGCCATATGCGTCCATCCACCGCACATTTTTTCATTTTTCGGTCCGCTCATTTCGGGCGCGGTGGACGCATTGTGCGCGCACTTCGGGAGCACATAAGACTCCTATTAGTTCCACGCGCGACTGACAAATGGGTCCGATGTGCGTCGTCCGCGGTTTACCTGTGGTAACGCGGACATGGTGCAGAGGGTCACGGGTTCGATTCCTATCGGAGTCAAAACATTTTTGCCTTTAACTCACTTGATAGTATGATTGGTCTGCACGTGCCGAATCATCGCGGCCTTGTCTCTCCGCACACTTCCCTTGCAAACATCACAAATCTTCTCGCCACCAGTGCCATTCTTGATCACCATCGTCAAGTAGGTGTCCGCATTCCGATTCGACTCCTTCTTCGGCCGACACGTCGTCTTCGGGAAGCACTGCGACAGCGTCACGCACATTCTCGGCATGTCTCGCTTGTCGACGAACATCTCCACTTTTCGTGGGTGCTCCAGTCGCATGTGCTGGTAGATTTTGTACTTGTCGATCGACTGCCAGCCGCACAGACGGCACTGGTAGCCGCCTGCGTCCGCGTGCTCTGCCACGTGGACGGCGATGGCGTTTTCTTGATTGTCAATCTTCTTTTTGCACTCGTAGCAGGAGAGCGCCTTTTCGCGAAAGCTGAAAAAGTACTTTTTTGTCAAGAATTTTGTATTTCTATAAATGTTTTGGTGTTTTTGAACCTTTTTGAACCTTTTTGAACCCTTTTCAACCAATTCCCGACATCTATTCCTATCAAAAGCTGGAAAAACTCGAAAAAAGCGTCAAAATCCAGTGGAGCGCGTTTGCTGACCCCCCCCCCCCACAGCACATTCCCAAAATTTCTGGAAACCTGGCGCGCCCCCCCCCCCCCCCCCCCCGCACATGTACGCACCTGCGCCGCCCGGTCCAGGTGCACAGGTAAACCGGGGAAGGTGAAAAGAGAACGAAAAGAGGGCGCCGGAACAGTGTGGTAACGGAACCGCAAAATGGTGAGACGCGAGTGGAAAGTGGATCACTTTTGAGAAAAGTTAGTGAAGTGAAGCCGCGCGTAGCTGGAAAGAAAGTGGAAAGTGAGTCGGGAATGAGTGAGACGAGAGTGGAACGAGGTCCTGAAAGTTCCACTCGCGTCTCACCATTTTGCGGTTCCGTTCCGACACTTTTCCGGCTGAATCGCCCTCTTTTCGTTCTCTTTTCACCTTCCCCGGTTTACCTGTGTGTGTCTCGGTGGTCGGGGCGGTAACGCAGGCGGACATAGTGCAAAGGGCCAGGGGTTCGATTCCTATTGGAGTCAAAATTTTTTTGCCTTTTACTCACTGCTGCCTCATATACTTCATCCGCCTGTAAAACTCGACGTGCGCCTTTCGCTTCTCCTTCCCATCAATCGCCACGTCGACCGACTCGATATCGACAAACTCCTCCTCCTCCTCTTCCTCGTCCTCTCCCTTCTTGGACGAGGTGCTCGGCGAAGAAGCGGGAAGAGAGCCTCCAGTGGAGCCAGAAGACGTGATCGGCACGAATTCAGATGGTAGAGATACCGTGGATATCTTCCGGAGTGGGGCTGGAGGTGTGGCGGATGTTTGCTGTTGTTGTTGCATTTGGAGTAGAATCGAGGAGATGTGAGGGGGCGTGGCACACTGTGGAGTTGGTGTTGATACTGGTACAGTAGAAGGGAAGAATGGAAAAGTGGGAAGTATTGAAGGCGTACTGATCACTGGAGCCGTCGTGGGCGTCGGTGGAAGTGACACTGAAATTGTGGAATTTTTTGAAATGAGTCGGGGGGAGGGAGGGGAGCGCGCGCACATGTACGCACCCGCGCCGCCCTGTTCAAGTGTGTCTGGTGGCTCAGGCGGTAACGCAGGCGGACACGGTGCAGAGGGTCAGGGGTTCGACTCCTCTCGAGTGCGAAACTCTTTTGCGTCTTTCCTTCACCAACCTGGCTGATTATTATTGTGCACACTGTTCAACTGCTGCTGTAGGAACAAAAGCGCACTGTAGTTCTGCTCGACGGTCAGATCCATCTTCATCGGCCACGTCATCGGCGTCGACGGTGACATCGTCGCCGTGGTAGTCGGCGACGTCGCCATCGTTGAGAAGAGCATCTGAACGAGACGTGTCAATATTGAGCAACCAAAAAAAGTGACTCATTTTTGGCGGGAAAAAGAAAACATATGGTCACAGTTTAGTGTTGAAGTGATCGTGCACACAAACATCACTTTCGAAAACTGTTGACCAACTTGTACTTGGAAATGGTTTAGTGAGTTTTATATCATTCAAAAGCTCTTGATCTGACGAGTTTGGAACTGTATTTGGTTTTTTCTACGAAGCTCTGTGAGCCGAGATATAGAGCTCTGAAGTTTTCAGTACTGAAAAAATTTTCAAACTTTGGAGCTCCATATCTCGGCTCACAGAGCTTATTAGAAAAAACCAAGTATAGTTCTAAACTCGTCAAAACAAGAGCTTTTGAATGATATAAATACCACTATAAGAATCCTCAGAATTATCAGCTCATTCCACTATATCTCAATTTGCACCTGCGATTCGACGAAAATTGGCTAGGCTACCAAAACTACATAAAAAAGCACACATCTCTTCTAAAAACTTTGCTCCTGTTCGCTTTTATAAGAGCTCTACCGGATGGCACAGGAGCAGATGTGCTAACAATAGAGCCCCGGGTTTCAAACTGAACAGTTTGCAGAACTTTGACCCTTTTGCACAAATTTTTCAAAATGATATTGGTATCATTCAAAAGCTCTTTTTATGAGGATTTCAGAACTATTTTCAATTTTTAATGCGGAGCTCTGTGAGCCGAGATATGGAGCTCCAAAGTTTGAACTGAAACTTTTTGGTACTCAACTTCAGAGCTCCATATCTCGGCTCACAGAGCTCCGTTCACAAAACAAAATACAGTTTTGAAATCCTCATAAAAAGAGCTTTCAAATGATATTAGTCACTAACCATCGGGTTCTGAGTGTTTGCCGCAGCGGCGGTGAGCAACTTTTGTAACTGTCCTTGATCCATCGTCCGCATTTTTCGTGTCCTAATAGCTCATGTTTCCAATTTGTGAACTGAAAACGTAAAAGATAACAGTAAGAAGACAGAAGTAAGAAAACGCAAAAAACTGAGTAAAGAAGCTGAAGAAGATGAAGAAGAAGAAGAAGAAGAAGAAGACGTCGAGAAAAATAGAAGGGATGCGTGTGAAAATTGAGTTTATCCCGCTAGCTCGGCTTATGACCTAATTTACATTCGGAAGGGACGGAAAAACATTTCATCTCGAGAGAATTTTTGCGAGAATATATACTGATGACGTGAAATTGGCCGAATTTGTGATCAGAGGATAGAAAAACCCAAACATCAGAGGGTAGACAATAATAAAAGATGGAACAGGGAACACCGTCGACCTTTTGATATGGCCTAAATGCCCTAATACCCTTTCCCAAGACCAGCAAAAAAGTTTCGACTCCAATAGGAATCGAACCATTGACCCTCTGCACCGTGTCCGCCTGCGTTACCGCCGGGACCACGCGGACACACTTGGAGGGGCGGCGCAGGTGCGTACATGAGCGCGCGGTCCCCCCGCGCCGGCTAGCTTTCAGGAATTTCCGAGGAAGTATTGTGGTTGGGGGGAGGGGGTCAGCAAACGCGCTCCATCGAACTTTGACGCTTTTTTCGAGTTTTTCCAGCTTTTGGTAGGAATAGATGTCGGGAATTGGTTCAAAAACATCAAATAATGTCTAAAACGCATAGATCCCTTTGCTCGTGAGTAAAGATAAAGATAAAAGTGAATAACACGCGTTACAATTAGATCAGAGCTCTGAACTCAAAATCAGTGAGCCATCACTAATGAGCACATGCTTTTCGTTGAAATTTCCCTATCTTTTTATACTTCCAATAGAGCATTGCGTTCACATTAATTTGAATAATAAGCGATTGATGATCGTCTAAATTAGATCAAAGCACACTCGTCTCATTTGGCTTTTTGAACCAGTGAAAATCGAGTTTGCACTTTGAAAAAAAGTTAGAAACTAATGAGTAACAGGAAACTGCCCACGGGTAGATCAACAAAAAAAGCACTTTAAAAGTACAGTAACCCCGACACTTTCGGAAACGAAAAAGAAAAATGACTCTATGGACACTAAATGTGGGAGAAGGACTTAAAAATGAATAGAATTCATTCGAAAATCGTTTCTCTTTTCTTGGTTCTCCGTTTTTTCCCGCCTTTAAATAGGGCGGCTCTTCTTCGCCCAGCAACACAAAAAACCCATCTTTTTGTGCACCGTGTTTGCTCAACCACAACTCTCAAAAGTGATGTGAAAGTGTACAAGAGCGGAGGGGGGACATTTTTACTTTTATAACGGACAGTTTGTTTGAACTTTTTTGGAAATTGGAAATCGGAGAATGTCGGAAATGAGGAAGTGCGCTTACTATTTGTGATCTTATCATTTTTCTTGTCTAGTATCCGCCCCGCAAAGAGGAATAGACCGAGTGCGGTGTCGAACCCGGACCCCCAAAAGGGGCGACAGGCAAGCGTGTTATCCACTGCGCCACCGGTGCACACGATCCGAGGGGGGAAGAGTGCGTACAGGAGACGGGGGCGGCGCCGCAAAGAGAAACAGACAGAGTGCGGTGTCGAACCCGGACCCCAAAAGGGACCGAGTCTCAGGCAACCGCGTTATCCACTGCGCCACCGGTGCACACGATCGCCGCGGGTCAGAGTGCGTGCAAGAGCGAGGCGACCCCAGAGGCGCACGCCTGCAAAACTCTACTTATAATATCAAAATATCAATCCCCGAATTTTCCTAATCCAACGACGTCAGATATCGAATACAACTGAATACTACAAGTAGTCTCATAGACCTCACAGACAAAACATCTGTAGCACCGAAAGATAAAAAGTTTTGGAAACGCAGACGCATCAAAAAATCGGTGCTGATGTTTCCTCGGCGGACAAACAGAAGAACGGAAATACAAACAGACTAGAAACTACACCGAGGGGTTTATAAAGCGGCTCTCGTTCTCATAGCCGACCGTTTGGGAATGGGAATTGGGAGCAAAACTCACAATCAGGTCATAGTACAACAGTCATGATCAAAGTTGAAGGTTAATAGAACCTGAACAGTTTGACATCAACGACACACTCAGTTTAACCTTGTGTTTATTGTGATCGTCCTAATTAGATCGAATTGCACTAATAGTTTTGATGATAAACACCTCGTGAGTGGCTCGAGGTAGGTCTTGTGATTAGTAGAAGCTTCAAAACTAGAGAGTCTAAGGATTCTCATAATGAATTTTATATCAGTAGAAAGGTCTTCTCATGAGGATTTCAGAACTGTTTTTAATTTTTCTTAATGTGCTCTGTGAGCCGAGATACAGAGCTCTGAAGTTTGAACATTTTTCAGTACTGAAAAAAATTTGGAGCTCCATATCTCGGCTCACAGAGCTCGTTAGGAAAATTTAAATATAGTGTTGAACTCCTCAGATCAAGAGCTTTCAAATGATATAAACCTCATACTCATCAGACTTTCAGACTTTCAAGTACGACCCCGCAACTAGATCTAACCGGCCGTTAAAACTATGACTCAATCTGATCCTAACAAGACCATTGCGAAATCATTTCGAAATTGCAAAAAGTCAAGAAACGTTTGCGCGTTGGATTACGGAAAGGGTCACTTCGGGGGGAGTGAGGAGGAGGAGAACAGCTGGCACGACGTCTCATTGATCACACTCCTCTCAAACCCCAGCCTGTCGAGCTCTAAAATGTCCCTACACCCTATTCCAAAGGACGCAAAAAAGTTTCGACTCAAGGGGGATCGAACCCCTGACCCTCTGCACCATATCCGCGTGCGTTACCGCCGGGACCATCCGACACACTCAGAGGGGGCAGCGCAGGTGCGTAGGGGGAAACCCCACCGCGAAACAGTAACTGTAAAAGAGGACAACTCTTGTCTCCCGTCCACCACTTTGGAAATACGCCTTTTATACCCCCCTCTACCGGCCGCCGGCTGGCCAGAAAAACCGGTTGACGAGAATCTCTCGACGACCTCTCGGCACCGCTCGCTGCCTCATCAGGTTAGATGACGTTCCGATGAAACCTGAGAATGGGATAGGCGAGATAGTTCAGAGGTCGTTAGAGAATGTACTTTTGTGTAGTTCAGGCTACGGAGAGATGAGGAGGAAGATCAGGAGTTAAAGAGGTTCCAGAAACTAAAAACGAGGAAAAAAGGTCACGAGAAATGTCAATCATTGGCGAGAGTGAGAGAGAGACGATCATCTGTGTTGCTGTGGAACTGATATATCACATTATATCACATGTAAAGTGGCGGAAAACAAGACGAACACAGTAATCGGTGGAAGACAGGAAGATAAAGGTTGTAGATCAACTAGTTGCGCAATTTGACCTGTTATAATGCCCATTTCATCTTAATAATCAGCTAGAATGTCCTAAAACACTTTTACAAAGGTAGCAAAAAAGTTTTGCACCCAAAAGGGATCGAACCCCTGACCCTCTGGACCATGTCCGCCTGCGCTACCGACGGGACCACCGCGACACACCTGCACTGGGCGGCGCAGGTGCGTACATGAGCGCGCGGTCCCCCTAATTTTGAGAAAGAGTGCAGCTGGAGAGAGGGAGTGGGGGGGGAGTCAGTAAACGCGCTCCATTGGACTTTGACGCTTTTTTCGAGTTTTTCCAGCTTTTAAAAGCTTTTGGTATATAAAAATGACGGAAATTGTCTATAGATTGTACACACAATTAGTACGAATCATTGAAAAACCTTGAAATTCCCCAAATCCGCAAAATTGAAACGATCACGAGATAAAACATTTTAGGCCACCTCAGATGAGTATCTCTACTGATCAACAGTAAAGATATCCACTTTTTTATTCCCCCCGATTCACAATGAGCTTGAGGTACAAAGAGGAATGTGTTCTGGGGGGAAATGGGAGAAAAGAGCTCTGAGCCACAGGTGGCACGGGGAGGCGAGGTGTAATAATGAAGATGATGAGGGGGAAAAGTTAGGCTCCAAATTCTTTCAGCTCTATATTCTAAACAATTCTTTGCAACTTTATGTAAACGTTTTAGAGCTCAAAGTTCTTTGATCAAAAATGAAATTCTGATGGGCTCTTTTCTAGTTTTATACCCGCTTCAGTGATCTTTTCGAGGTCTCCGACTGCAAACATTACTACTGATGTGATATTAACAGAGACAACTCGCAGTCATGAGCCCCGACCGAGCTCAATTTCCGTTCGAATAGAGCGAGAGAGAGGAAGAAATCGCGTCATTTTTCAATAAACCCGTGTCATTTCCTCTTCACCCCAAAAGTAATTTGGATTTTTGAAAAGCCCCGTTGTTATTGTTATGACTTTCTGACGCAATTTCCCGCCGATCGCTGGCAAAATTTTTGTCGACTTTTATACCTGGCTAGAGAGAAGGGAGAGAGATAAAAATGATAAGAATGTTGTTGCTGATCTTTCTAGCTAATCGACGAGAAACGGAAATGATCTTTTCGCTGCTGCAGCAAAGAAGACACAAAATTGGAAAATTGATGCTTTTATCTTGGGTTTTTCGTGTTATTTTCGATAAATATAGAATCTATAGACAGTATTTGATGGTTTTGAACCTTTCTACAAAATTTCAGCTATTCATTGCATACCAAAACCTGGAAAATCTCGAAAAAAGCGTTAAAGTCCAATGGAGCGCGTTTGCAGACCCCCCCCCCCCCCCCTCCCGCTGCACCTTTCCCAAAACTTCTGGAAACCTGGCGCGGGGTCCCCCCGCACATGTACGCACCTGCGTCGCCCACTCCAAGTGTGTCGCGGTGGTCCCGTCGGTAACGCAGGTGGACATGGTGCAGAGGGTCGGGGGTTCGATTCCTATTGAAGTCGAAACTTTTTTGCGGCCATTGGAAAAGTGTACTAGGACATTGAAGAGGAGTAAAAGAGCAAGATCTGTACAGTAGCAAAGCTGTTACACTGTTCGGAAGCCGTTCATCGAAGCGGATATTAGTTTACAATGAAAGAGCGTTACAATGAGCATTTCAAGATTAAAATCGTACTTTTACAATCTTACAAGCAAGTTCATTATGCTACGAATAGTACACAGAACTGACATTCTTGATAAAAAACTTCCCCATTCCTTAAAATATCAAAAACACAATCGAACAGATTGAAAACCCCAAAACAACACCTCACTTTTCATCACTGTACTTTAAAAAACACACCCACCAACATTATTATATTTAGAACCATCACAGGGAAAGTGTACAGTTTTCAAGACGACGATGATAATGATAACGACAGCCGCGGAGCCCTGGAGAGAGCACACAGTTCAACATTATCAGCACTTGCATGACATTCCCTCCCGAGGGCTCCTTTTATACCGTTTCAGTGCTGATAAGCCACGTGTTATCAGTGCTGTTTAAAAGGGAGTGTGCTGCTTCATAAGGAGAGCACAACCCCGTGATGAGATGTGTTTCGCAGAGTAGACAACGCGCCACGTCATCATTTGGTGACTAGAGATTTGGGGATAAAGTCAAAAGACCAAGTGAAGTTCAAAAAGTCATGATTGTTAGTTCAAAAGGTTACTGAAACTCATCATTCACAGAATGAGATCAAAACATAACTGAAAGATCTGCTAAAACCATGAGAAAACTCTCTCGGAATCCCACGACAAATTATATTATCACACGCGTGATTAGGGAGTTCAAAAAAAAGTCCAGAAAACCAAATCATGCCATCCTCCAACTTTGTCCTGTCATTCTTTTCACAGCTTGTAGGATGACGCAACATCATTAATGGAGTTAAATGTTTCCGCGACCTCGGACTGATAAGCAGCGCTCTTTTTTCCATTCCTATATAATCAGCGTTTCCCGGGCGCCGCGCTCTTGTACGCACTCTGATCCGCGCCGATCGCAGGCATCGGTGGTGTAGTGGATAACGCGATTGGCTCGCCCCCTTTTGGGTTCGGGTTCGACACCGCACTCTGTCTCTTTCTCTTTGCCGCGGGGTCCGGGATCATCGCGCTCCTGTACGCACTCTTCCCTCCCCCGATCGTGTGCACCGGTGGTGTAGTGGATAACGCGCTTGCCTGAGGCTCGGTCCCTTTTGGGGGCGATGGGTTCGACACCGCACTGTGTCTCTTCATTTCTTTCGCATTGCGCCGCGCTCTTGTACGCACTCTTTCGAGGTGCGAACTGAATTTCCCATACAAAAAAGTTCATTTTCCAGCAACACCACCAATTTGAGCATGAGCGACAGCGGCGAATGAGCCATTTTGCGCGGAGCAATGCTGTTCATTATGGTGCTCCACCTCCCCGGAAACAGGTCTCCTCCCCACTGCCCGACCAATCTCGGCGAATCTACGAGCGTGGTCACGCCCACTCTCGCTCCTGGAACCCGGGAGCACAACCCTCTCCACCGCCCCTTTTGAATCCGAACCCGTACAGGTTCTACGAGCCACAAGTGATTCCCAAGAGGAGCGAAATAGAAGACCATCAGTTTGTGGCTCAGAACTCTCGACGGCTCGACGTACCTATCATCAATGAGCCATCCTCGTCGCCCATCGAACGTCGGCGGAGCCACGTGCCACGACAAGCCAAATCATTCGAGAGCCATCCGGTGGAACGTCGTCACGCACTCGACCATCGGTCCTACACACTTCAGACCGCTGTCGAGGCCGAAAAAGAAGAAGTCTCGGCGGCGTGTCAGAGTTTGTGGGCTGCCAAAGGACATCTGGAGCAGCTGGATGCGTTGGGCATTTCGGAGCCATCGTCGGTGTCGACGTCGTTCGAGTCGAATACTGATAGTCAGGTGACGGCGGACACTGTCGAGCGGCAGAGCAATCAGGTCGCCAAGGCGAAGAGGAATGTGTTCAAGTGAGTTCTGGAAGAGGGGTTTTTATTGATTTTTCGAGGTTTTTCGTAATTTTTCGTGGGTTTTTTATGATTTTTGGTGGGTTTCTATGACTTTTCGAGTTTTTTCATGATTTTTCAAGGTTTTTCATCAAAAAACCTCGAAAAATCATGCTAATTGAAGAAAAAACGGAGAAAAAACAGAAAAAATCTATCAAAAACCAAAAAAAAACCGATGCCGCGGGATGGGGTCTGCAAATGCGCTCCATTGGACTTTGACGCTTTTTTCAAGGTTTCGTCATGAATTTTCGAGGTTTTTTCTTGATTTTTCTTCAATTTTGATGAATTTTCCAGGATTTTCGCCGAAATTGGTCGTTTTATACAATTTTGTGTCTTTTCAAACCATTTTTATCGAAAAAAAACATAGAAAAAACCTCGAAAAATCATGAAAATTGAAGAGAAAACGGAAAAAATCGAGCCAAAACCAACAAAAAAAACCGATGAAGCGGGATGAGGTCAGCAAACGCGCCCCATTGGACTTTGACGCTTTTTTCGAGTTTTTCGACCTTTTTCTATGAAATTGATGACGGAAATTGGTTAACATGATCAAATCCTGTCTATAAGTCGAAAAAACCAAGAACAAAGCATCGATTTTGTGCAAATTGGCGTCAATTCCTGCGCCAACAATAACTTCAACAATCCACAGAGCCCACCGTATCCTCCCAGTGGCTCCAGACGAGTATTCGTTCCTTCAGCAGGTTTTCGCATGGGAATGCCGTCGCGCCCAGTTTAAAAACTTGTAATACCCTAGTTCCCACCCCTTTTCTACCGTAATCTCAGTTCCCACCAATTACAGTAAGCCGGTCCACGTGAACAGCGGCTCCTACGGTAGTCTGCCACGTAGCAAGCCGCCCTCGCTGGAGGTCAAGGCGCGCAGCACTGATAGTCGCAAGAACTCGGCCCGCGAGTGGTCGAGGGAGCGAAAAATGAACAATTTGTGGGTGTGCTCCCCTATAGAGCCCTATGTATTGATACTGAATAACCCCTCCCCTTTACCATTAGAAAGTCATGGTTTTCCCATCAGTAACCTTTTAAAATTCAGAAACATCCTTCTACAACGTCAATTCTTGTCAACTGCGGCCGTGTCTAGTATGGAGTCGAATAACTCTACCGATGATAGCGATCAGCGATTTTCAAATTCTTTTGATTCTACTAGAAGTGAACTTGGTAAGAGGAACTATCAGTTCACTTTCTCTCTATCTCTAACAGTACGTCTTCAGAACGACGACGTTTATCACTTCTGAATCAGGCGGATGCGGGGTCGTCGGATGAAGCGTGCAGTAGTCAGCAGCAGCGGATGAACAATCGGGATTACAGGTGAGACCGCGCTCCTGTACGCACTCTACGCCTCCCCGATCAGCTGCGTCGGTGGTGTAGTGGTTAGCGCACTTGTCTCTGGCGCGACCTCTTTTGGGGGGTCGATGGGTTCGACACCGCACTCTGTCTCTATCTCTTTGCGAGCCTCGCACACAGGTAAACCGCGGACGACGCACATCGGACCCATTTGTCAGTCGCGCGTGGAACTAATAGGAGTCTTATTGTGAAAAAAAAATTCCTGCGACATCGGGCGAGCGCGCGAAAATTTGAATAGGCCCCGCCCACCGAGCGGTCGGCCGACGGTTCCCACACAAACACCACTGCGGCGTCGGCCGACCGCTCGGTGGGCGGGGCCTATTCAAATTTTCGCGCGCTCGCCCGATGTCGCAGGAATTTTTTTTTCACAATATATGCTCCCTAAAAGCGCGCACAATGCGTCCACCGCGCCCGAAATGAGCGGACCGAAAAATGAAAAAATGTGCGGTGGATGGACGCATATGGCATCCATCCGCGACCCATGCCCTACCCATATCCGTCCCATCCGCGACCCATGCCCCACCCATATCAGTTCCATGTGCGATCCTTGTTTTTTGTCCCGAACTTTACCACTGTGCCATCCGTGCGCGTGCGCGGACGAGTGTGAAACGCGAAGACAACTCTGCTGTGTCGCCGGCGGCCGACGCGAGGGGCGTAAGCGCTATGTCAGTGATGAGACATGACTGACAAGGGAAGTATTTTAAGAAACCCTTTTGGACCGTTATGAAACTTGGTCCATAGATAAAATCGACCATGCTGATTCTAAATCTGCATTTAAAAACAGCGGGTTTTGCCTCTGAGCCGAATTATGAGGGCTCAAAGTTGGCAAAATTTCCATTTCAGTGCTATTTGAGCAATTTTTCGGAAATTTTAAAGGCTTCCAACTGCTCCAAAATTTTGTGACGCATTTCATAAGAACTCAAGCTATACAGTCCAGCGATTTTTCTGAAAATCAAAAAAGTTGAATTTTGTTCAAAAAATGTTGGAGTGTATAGAGCAAGTTTTTCTGAGTTGCGTAACATAACTTTGGAGCTATCTGAAGCTCTCTAAGTGGCCGAAAAATTGCTCCAAAGGTAAAAATCGTGATTTTTGCCAACTTTGAGCTCTCATAACTCGTCTCAGAGGTAAGAGTCGCAGTTTTTGACTTCAGATTTGGAATCAGCATGGGATCCGTAAATGATCCACGCGCGATCCTCAAAAATGACCACCGACACAGCAGAAACTCCAAAAACGCGATATGCGCGCATATAGGGTTCTATGTGCATCCAAAACGCAATATGCGTCCATATGGACGCATCGTGCGTCGTCCGCGGTTTACCTGTGCAAAGACAAAGAGACACGGTGCGGCGCCGAACCCATCGCCCCCAAAAGTGACGCGCCAAAGACTATCGCGTTATCCACTACACCACCGGTGCCCGCGATCCACCCGAGGCAGAGTGCGTACACGTCTCTCACTTCCAGCGTCGACCAACGCAGCGACCACCTATTCCGCGAGTGGAGTCGGGTCGATCCCGCCTATGGTCCATCGTCGCGCCTTCAACGCGGGCATACTGTAGACCACTCTGCTATGAAGTGAGTCATTGTCTCGGGTTACTGTACTAATATGTTTTCCAGTCAACCACGCCACTTCCAACGCCAATTCTCGCTCGCCACGTCGCCAATCGCTCAAAACTACATGCCGCCTCATCAACCACGTCGTCAGCAAACGATGGTCTCTTATCGAAATTGAAATCTATCTGCAATTTGAATAAATTCTATTTCTAATTTTGAATTCTGAAAAACCAGGAGACGCAGACGAAAGGCGCACTAAAAACCGCCTGTTTCTCTGCGCCACACTCTCTCGTTTTCATTTTCTTTTTGTTGTGGGGTGGCAAAAAGACGGCTGTTTTCTTTACTTTTTTGTTTTTCGTAGGTTTTTCGGGGATAGTTGGGTAGAGAAGTAGGTTATTCTTTTGCTTCTCGATAAAAGTTAGCTTTTTAATTTTTTTTTGAAATTTGAAACTTTTCTACTGGAAAGTAAAATTCCTTCTATTTTCTTCGTAAACAGTTTACTAAACACCAAAGTCCAATGGCCATTAAAATTCCAATTAGAATTTAACATTCCCCATGACCTCACCAAAATGTTTTAATGTTTTTGTGTCAACAGAGCGCACTTGCTTACCAGTTGCTCTCAACCATGATATTGTACTTTCTCTCTATTTACCTCCCCCCCCCCCTCTTCAAACACATTCCATCCCACCTTGATATTATTATCAGATGCCCGAGTTCACACAGGAAATCACCAAATGGGTCGAATCGCTGCCCAACTGGGGAAAAGCCGCTGTGGCCGGCGGAGTGGCTCTAGCCGTCTACATTCCCTACAAGTTCGTGGTCAGTCGAGAGCGGAAATCGCCGGTTTTGGACGACTGGGCGCCAGGTAGGCTTCGGTGGTGTAGTGGTTAACGCGCTTGGTACCTTTTGGGGGTCCGGTTCGACACCGCGCTCGGTCTCTTTGTCTTTGCAAAGTTGCGGCGGACACCTTACGGGCTCGCGATGACAAATGTGAGACAGTGGCGCGAGAGAGTCTAGAGAAGCAGAGATTAAAGGAGCTTCTTCCAGATGTGGTCTACCTTTATCAATTCCCACGAACCCGTCACTTGCCGAATCTCTCGCCGTTCTGTATGAAAGTGGAGACGTGGTTGAGAATGTCAGATATTCACTATGAGGTTTGTTCCGTGGTCTGCAAATGCGCTCCATTGGACTTTGACGCTTTTTTCGAGGTTTTTTATGAATTTTCGAGGTTTTTCGTGATATTTCAAGGTTTCTAATGATTTTTCGAGGTTTTTAAAGGTTTTTTCATAATTTTCGAGGTTTTTTCATGATTTTTCAAGGTTTTTCATCGAAAAAGCTCGAAAAATCATGAAAATTGAAGAAAAAACGGAGAAAAAACGAAAAAAATCGAGCTGGCGCAAAAAAAATGAGCAGGAGAGGAGTTTTTCCAGCTTGTGGTGTAAAATAGATGACGGAAATCAAAAATGGGTTAAAATTGTCAAATACTGTATATAGATTATATATTCGAGGCAAAAATGCAAAAAACCCAAGATTTCCCATTTTGTGCAAGTTGGCGTCAGTTCCTGCGCAGACACCGTGCACTCATTTTTTGCGCCGACTACTTACCGTCGGCGCAAAAAACTGGTGGTGTCTGCGCAGAACCTGACGACAACTTGCACAAAATTGGAAAATCGATGCTATTTTTGATGTTTTTAACCGATTTCCGTCGTCTAAAACTCGAAAAACCGTCAAAGTCCAATAGAGCGCATTCGCACACCCCCCAGACGATCCTCTCTTACTCACCTTTATCTACTTCCAGATCCCCAAATTCAACTTCACCTTGCGCTCCAAAGAAGGAACGATGCCGTTCGTGGAGCTCAATGGAAAAGAGTACTACGACTCGAACTTTATCCTCCGCGACGTCGACGACGCCATCAAGAGTCCGTCGTTGGACGATCATCTCTCAGCCGAGCAAAAATCCACGTCACGTGCTTTTGAGGCGATGACCGAAAAGTCGCTTGCGATTTCGGCGTGGTTTTATAGAATGGAGAATGTGGACAAAGTGGGTTTTTGCGAGAGAGTGCACTTTTCGAGGCAAATACTCAATGCCTTTCGTTTCAATGCCTTTTTTTCTCAATGCCTTTCGTGCTCACTGCCTTTTCGTGCTCAATGCCTTTGAAACTCAATGCCTTTTTTTCGCTCACTGCCTTTTCGCGCTCATTGCCTTTCACAGTGCTCATTGCCTTTTGAAGAGCCAACTATTTTTAGGTGAATCGTGTCGATAAATCCAGATTTTGTTATGAATTTCGGCAGGAAAAGAGCCACCAGCAGCAACAAGTTATCGGCTTTGAACTAACATTACATTTTCTCTACGAAAGAGCATGCTTTTTACCATGAACTATTGTCGGCGCGAAAAATGAGTGCACGGTGTCTGCGCAGTAACTGGCGCCAACTTGCACAAAATGGGAAAATCGATGCTTTCATCATGGGTTTTTCGCATTTTTTATCTCGAATATAAAATCTGTAGGCATTAATTGACTATTTTTAACCAATTTCCGTCATTTATTTTATAACACAAGCTGGAAAAACTCGAAAAGTGTCGAAGTCCAATGGAGCGCATTTGCAGACCCCTTCCCGCTGCACTCATTTTTTTGCGCAGACAATAAGCCTAGTTGCTAGTGTCATTTCATACATGGTGCGAAATAATTTGTGGAGCCCAGTGTGCGCTACCGGTACCAATTACTTGAACCGTTGGGGTAACTGCTTTCATAAGACTGTGGATCACGATCGGATTTTCCAAGGATATTGGTTTATCGTTGGTTTTCGAAGGTAGTACTCGATTTTCGCCATCATTCAAAATGAAAAGAATCCCATTCTACTGATGCCCCGTTACATTTGGGATTCTAAACAATCGGTTCAAGTGCCCACGAAGTTTCCCTACCAACTAGGCTTAGCTCGTAACTGAAATGCTCTTTTCGGTTCCAGAAAAAATATCAATCCATCCGGTTCTGAAAAATAAACAACTACCAGCTTTCAGTGTGGAACTATGTGCCGATGCTGGTCTTTTCCGGCCGAAATTCAAGGAAAAAATCTGGATTTAACGGCATAATTAACTTCAAAATAATTTTCTCTTCAAAAGGCAATGAGCACTGTGAAAGGCATTGAGCACGAAAAGGCAGTGAGCACGAAAGGCATTGAGAAAAAAAGGCATTGAAACGAAAGGCATTGAGTATTTGCCCTTTTCGAGGAGACGCAGACAATTGTCTGCGTCTCCTCGAAAAGTTGCTGTGCAGTAGAGCGCAAAACCAATTTCATTGATTTTCAGCTGCTCGACTCGTTCGATCCAAAAATTTTCGGCTGGTTCGGCTCGCTGTTCAAGGCCATCGACTCTCGCTTCTACGCCTCTGCTGTAAGTTTTCGGGTCTGCAAACGCGCTCCATTGGACTTTTTCCAATTTTGTGCAAATTGTCGTCAGTTCCTGCGCAGACACCGCGCACTACTACTATTTCATCATTTTTTCAGCTGCTGAAAAGAATCTCCGGCTCAGACATCGGATTCCACTCGCGCGACGACATCATCGCCATCGGAAGCGATGACTTGAAGGCGTTGAGCAAGTATTTGGGCAACAAGCACTATTTCCATGGATTCAAACCCACCAAGGTCATTTTCATCGAAATTTCATTGATTTTATCGATTTTTCCTTATTTTAGGTGTTTTTTCTGTCAGAACAGAAAGGAAATTATCGAAAAATCAATTTTAAGGTGATTTTTCGATAATTTCCTTTTTCAGACAGAAAATCGCCTGAAAAACAGGGAAAAATCGATAAAATCAATGAAATTTCGATTTTTTTTGCAAAGTGCGGCACCAGTTTTCTGCAACCACCGCAAATCAATTTTGTCATTATTTTCATCAAAATTCATTGATTTTATCGATTTTTTCTTATTTTCGGGCGGTTTTCTGTCAGAATACATGAAAATGAAAGAAAATTATCAAAAAATCACTGGAAATCACCTTTAAATCGAATTTTTCACTGAAAAACTTCGCCGCACATCATTTTTCAGTGAAAATTTCGATTTTAAGGATTTTAAGGTGGTGTCTAGTGATTTTATTGATTTTTCCTTTCAATTTCATAAATTCTGATAGAAAAAACACCCGAAAATATAGAAAAATCGATAAAATCCATGAAATCTTGACGAAAAAATTGCAAAAAAAGGTGCCGCACTTTGCAAACTATTTTTCCAGGTGGACGCTTGCATTTTCGCGAATCTGTGTCAAATCTACTATGCTCCGTACACGAGTGAGCATCGCGATTTGATCGAGGGAGAGTGCAACAACCTTGTCGAGTATATTGAGCGGATCAAGAATCGGTAGAAGACGTGGGAATTCTGAATATTCATCAGAATGAGTTTCAGATACTGGCCGGATTGGGAGGATGTCACCAGTAAGTACTCGACGGAAACGAGCAACTGGAAGAAGCGGCATATCGTGAAAATCGGAAGGCATTAGAAAAAGAAATTGGATATTCTTTTATGATACAGGAGTTTATTAATAAAAGTAACAACTTATCAGAACAAATGTGCCATAAAACTATATTTTACAAGAGATTGTGCTCAAAACGGAGCTCCGAAATGAATTTGCCGCCATCGCCGACCTCTTTTCGATCGCAATATGGAACCGCCTTGAATTGCGTCACTTTTCGCCCATCCACATCGAAACAGAACTCTTTATAGCACACGGAGCACAAATAGCCGGGCGAGTTGGGCAGCAGCTCTTCGTGGTCCACTATCATCCATCTGGAATTCATTGTGCTCATTTTTAGGTGAAATTTAGTGCTCACTGAGCCGATGCCTCTTTGCAAATGTCGCAGGCGATTCGGCGGAAGTTGCGCTCGACGAGCCGACGTGGGAATTGTACATTGGAGTGGGATTCGTCGCTGGAAAACGAAAAAAAAATATTTTTATTAAAAAAAATTTTTTTCAAAAAAAAAATTTAAAAAAAAAAGACCTCAGCGCCAGGTCATTGAACACAATCAGATGCTCACAGACGCCTTGATGAATGAAGACGTACGGCTGTCCGAGGCGACAGAACAGGTCGCCGAGCTTCTTCTCGGACATTAATGCCACGTGGATCGGACCGATTTGCTTTCGCTTTCGCGCCCATTTTCGGATTGTTCTGGAAAGGCGCACATTTTCCATCGTTTTCATCACAATTTCATCGATTTTTCCTTATTTTCAGGTGGTTTTCTGTCTGAAAAGAAAAGAAATTATCAAAAAAATCACTGGAAATCACCTTGAATTCAAATTTTCAGTGAAAACTGCGATTTTAAAGTGATTTCCAGTGATTTTTTGATAATTTTTTTTGTTCAGAAAACCGCCTGAAAATAGGAAAAAATTGATAAAATCCATGAAATTTTGATGAAAATGATGGAAAATGTGCGGCGAGGTTGCAACTGGTGCAGCACATCACTTTTCTCATCATTTTCATCAAAATTTCAATGATTTTATCAATTTTCTCCTATTTTCAGGTTGTTTTCTGTCAGAAAAGAAAGGAAATTATCAAAAAATCACTAGAAACCACCAGAAAATCGAAATTTTCACTGAAAAATGATAATAAAAATTTTTTTCAATGAAAAATTCGATTTTAAGGTGATTTCTAGTGATTTTTTGATAATTTCCTTTCATTTTCATGTGTTTTGACAGAAATACACCTGAAAATTAGAAAAAATCGATAAAATCCATGACATTTTGAGGAAAATGATGACAAAAATGGTGCGACACTTTGCAAATTCAAAATTTCATTGATTTTATCGATTTTCCCTATTTTCAGGCGGTTTTTTGTCAGAAAAGAAAGGAAATTATCCAAAAATCACTAGAAATCACCTTGAAGTTCGATTTTAGGTGATTTTTTGATAAATTACTTTCTTTTCTGACAGAAAACCACCTGAAAATAGGGAAAATTGATAAAATCAATAAATTTTACGAGGACGGATCCACATTGTCCTTCGACTCGATATAGAAAGTATCGTGAATGAAGAACATGGCCGACGGGAACTTGTTCTTGGCAAAATCCTGCACCGTCGGGGATTTCTCACTGAAATCCTCGGTGAAGGCGTAATCCGCCGGACAGGAAAAAGCGTTCTTCAGGTCTTGAAGAGAGTGATTTCCAGTAAGTTCCAGACGATCGGTGACTTTCATAAGTCTCCCGAGGCGGACTTCATGGTATTGGAGCTCACGCGAGTAGCCAAGGTAGATTGAGATGGATACGATGAGCTCATTCTGAATGTGCTTTTCAGTTTTGTAGTAGAGCGGAAATGAGCTCGAAAGAGCTCTTAAAACCAACATATAATTGTGCTTTTTGAGCAGCTTCTGAATTCAAGTGATCCGCAAACTTCTTCCTAGTAAGAGAAGCATCAGAACCATTCATAAACGGTGACTTTCTCGCCAGAGCACTCCTCTCAAACTGATCGAACTTGAGAGCCCGGTGAGCAATCGATTTGTACTGAGCATTCCGTCTTCTGGAGCACTCTTCCATCAGAATCGCTTGAGAAGACAGCGGATTTCGATTCAACCCAGAATCCATTTCTCTATTGAAACTTTTGCAGCGCAAATCGGAAACACTAAAATTTTACTTTTTTTGAATCAATTTTCAATTTTTTTTTTCTAACTTCATAATTCTCAATAAATTCTCGCTGATTTCTCTGGAACATTCTGTTTTTCGTTGAAAATTCTTTATCAAATCCGAGTGTTGAGCCACTTTTTGCATTTCTTTTTCCGAGGATTTCGCGAAGAAAATAAAGTTGCTGAAATAAAATCAATTGTTTTATTTATGTGAGGGAAAATGTACCTGAAGCTGACTGGAACTGATACGAAGGGTTGCTCGTCAGCTTTTAGCATCATATCCAATGACATTTTGAGGAAAATTAAACTAAAATTAGCGAAAAAAAGGAAAAAAAGTGGAGAAAAAATTGAAAAAATTTGAATTAAAAAAAATTTCTACCGTATCAACCTACTTCGTGGTGAGACCCAAAAACTTTACCAAACATGCGCCTTTAAAACTACAGTACCTAGCACCATTTTTTTAAAGAAATTTTTTCTTTAAAACTTTTTATTCGCTATTCCAAATTCGGCAAAAAAACAAGTAAAACTCAACAAAATTGTAAAAAAAAATGAAAGGAAAAAAAAACACAACAAAAAGGTGGATAATATTGCAAAAACGATTCAAATCTGTTTCAATCCGTACACTTTCTTCATGTGCTCATACTTCTTTCGGTCCGCCTCTGTCACTGACGGGCGGATTTGAGCGGCCGCCTCCGCAAAGTGCTTCATTCCCACCGCCGTGATCGATTCATCGTTCTGAATGTGTGATCATTTCCATCGAAATTTCATGGATTTTATCGATTTTCCTAGTTTTCCGGTGTTTTCTGTCAGAAAAAAGGAAATTATCCAAAAATCACTGGAAAAAGGTGATTTTCAGTGATTTCTTGATGATTTCCTTTTTTCTGACAGAAAAACACCGGAAAACTGTGAAAAATCGATAAAATCAATGAAATGTTGATGAAATTCTCATCATGATCATCATTTTTATCAAAGTTTCATCGATTTTATCGATTTTTTCTAGTTATCCGGTGTTTTTCTGACTGAACAACATTGGAAAACTAGAAAAATCGATAAAATCCATGGAATTTCAATGAAAACGATGACAAAAATGGTGCCGCACTTTGCAAAAATCAAAATTTCTTTGTTTTTATCGATTTTTCCTAATTTTTGGGTGTTTTTCGGTCAGAAAAGAGAGGAAATTACCAAAAAATCACTGAAAACCACCTTGAAATCGAGTATTACCTCATTTTTCAGTGACAAATTCGATTTTAAGGTGGTTTCTGTTGATTTTTTGATAATTCCCTCTCTTTTCTGACCGAAAAACACGGGAAAATTAGGAAAATCGATAAAATCAATGAAAATAGCCTCCCCACCTCTAAAACTCGAGCTTGAAGCGCTAAAAGCGACGATTCGTGGATCAAAGCAGCTAGATCAGCGCCTCTGAAATCATATTAATAATTATATAACTTCCAATCAAGTTTTGGAAGTTCCAAAACTTGAAGAATTCTTACGTGAATCCCGAAAGCTGCGGAAGCTCAGCGATCGCCTTAAAATCGATATCCTTATCCAGAAGTGGGCGTGTCCCATTCTTCGTCGACTTCCTGAGAATGTCCTCGCGATCTGTGGCCGATGGAAAATCGACGAATAAAATTTTATCAAGACGTCCCGGTCTCAGAATCGCGGGGTCCACAATATCGGGCCGATTCGTGGCTCCAATCAGGAACACCTTCTGCCGTCCCTCCACACCGTCCATCTCCGTGAGCAACTGGTTAACGAGCCGAGCTCCACCCGAGCTCTCACCATGCGATCTCTTCGGGCACAACGCGTCAATCTCATCAAAGAAGATGACGCAGGGCTGCGAGTCCCGAGCTCTTTGGAACACTGTGCGAACCGCTCTTTCGGATTCTCCGACGTACATATTCAGAAGCTCCGGGCCTTTCACTGAGATGAAGTTCATGCCCGTCTCATTGGCGACCGCTTTGGCGAGCAGGGTCTTTCCGCATCCGGGCGGACCGCAGAGCAGGATTCCTTGGGGTCGCGAGTCGATGCCGAGAGCCGCGAAATCGTCGGCTCTTTTGATCGGGTAGAGGATGCTCCACTCGAGTTGTTTTCGGACTTCCACGAGGGCTCCGATGTCGTCCCAGGAGACGTCGGGCACTGTTGCGAAGCCTTCTCGTTTCGCGGCCGGTTGGATTGATTCGAGAGCTCGTTCAAAGTCTGGAATGAGCATCCATTTCGTAAAGCCTTCATAACTTTTTCCCTATTCAATTTTATAAAAATCCAACTATATATTCGAGTTCCTCTTGAAATTCTGAATCGACCTATTATGATAGTGCAAAAAGGGGCGTGGTCAAAGATCTCGTTGATTTTTACAGTTTTTTCCAACTAAATTTTTGAATTTTTAAGAAATTCTTCCAAAAATCGCTAGAAAGGACTCGTTTCCTAGCGATTTTCAGGAAAATTTTCACTTCAAAATTTATAGTTGGAAAAACTAAAAAATCAACGAGATCGTTGGCCACGCCCCTTTTTGCACTGTCATAAATCGATTCAGAATTTCAAGGCAAACTCGAATATGTTGGATTTTTATAAAATCGATTCTGAAGAAAGTTATGAAAGCTTCGAGCTTTGACTGTATCCCGGCTCGCAGAGCTTCCAGAGCTACTTGAAGACGTTGAACTTTTTACCAAATTTATACCCCGGGTAGAATCGAACTCCCTGATTCAGAATCTGCAATAAAATTCTGCGGATTTCTTCTGTGCTCCGAGATATGGCAAGATCGAAAATACAGGGAAAAATTGCCTTCAGTGAATTTTTGGCCTTATCATATCTCGGAGCACAGCAGAATTTTATTGCAGATTCTGAATCAGGGAGTTCGATTCTACCCGGGGTATAAATTTGGTAAAAAGTTCAACTCGCGTCTTCAAGTAGCTCTGGAAGCTCTGAGAGCCGAGATACAGCCAATGCTCCATGAAGCTTTCATAACTCTCTTCGGATTCAATTTTATGAAAATCCAACTATAGATTCGAGTTCCTCTTGAAATTCTGAATCGACCTATTATGATAGCGAAAAAAGGGGCGTGGCCAAGATCTTGTGATTCGAGTAGTTCCATTGTCAGAGCAATTATTCACCCTCAAAAGCAATCTTCAACCCTCCGTTCATCTCGGACAACGTCGACGGATCATCCTCTCCTTGGAGCCAGGCGAGCACTCTCTCGAGCTCCTCCTTAACCTGCTCCACTGTCAACTTTTTATGCCCCTCGTTCTTCGCCACAATCGTGTCGAACACCCTGTCAATCGCCACTTTCGCCGCCTCTCTGATAAGAGCTTGAAGATCAGCTCCGACGTATCCTGGAGTGAGCTTCGCGATCTGCGTCAAACTGACGTCTTCAGCGAGGCTCACTCGGCAAATCTTCTCCAGAATCTTCTGCCGAGCGCTTTCGTCTGGAATTCCCAACGAAATCTCGTTTTCGAAGCGTCCGGCTCGCCGGAGCCCGCCGTCGACGGCATCTGGGCGAGAGGTGGTGCCGATGACGAGGACTCCAGATGAAGAAGATGACGTTGGCTCATTCTGGATTGCAACGCTTCCATCGTCACCGAATGTGAGCTGATCTTTGAGCGGTTTTTCGCGTGGGGGGAGCACGAGTTCTGTAACAAACTTTTTATACCATAGCGAGCTCCTGGAGCTCCTGGAGCACATCATGGGCTCCAATTTTGCAGAATGCTCCCGAGAGCCGAAAAAAAGCAGTTTTTGGCTCATTTTGGCTCAATTTTCCATGTTTTTTCATAAATTACAGCCAAAATATACGTTTTGAAGATGATTTTATCGATTTTTTCTAGTTTAATGCACATTTTTCACATCAGATCCTTTTATCTTGAAAAAATCACGAGTTTCATTGAAATCCAGACATATTAAGCTTGATTGACAATAGAAAACATGAAAAATTATAGCTTCATGTTTTCTATTGTCAATGAAGCTTAAAATGTGTGGATTTCAATGAAATTCATGATTTTTTCAAGATAAAAGGTATCTGACATGAAAAATGAGCATTAAATTAGAAAAAAATGATAAAATCGTGTTAAAAACGTAAATTTTCGCTGTAATTTAGGAAAAAACATCCAAAATTGAGCCAAAATGAGCCAAAAACGGCTTTTTTACGGTTCTCGGGAGCATTTTGCAAAATTAAAGCCCATGAACGTGCTCCAGGAGCTAAAACGGCTGCAGAGCTCACCATCAAGCGAGCTGCACAACTGGCTGACAACCCTTCTCTCCATCTCCCTGGTCGCCGTCTCGCGTCTCGGCGCGATCGCATCAATATCATCGAGAATCAGAATACACGGACTGCTCTGTTTCGCCGCCTCGAACAACCTTCTAATCTTCTCCTCCGTCTCGCCCGAAACCCCCGAGACGAGCTCCGTGGCGGCGAGCTGGAGCATCGGCACGCCGAGCTCTCCAGCGACCGCCTGCGCGAACAGCGTCTTTCCACACCCCGGTGGCCCATGGACGATGAATCCACGTGGCGGATCGACGCCAAGCAGGGCGAACGTCTTCGGGCGCTTCAGATGCATGGCGAGTCGGCACACCTCCAGAAACTGTTTGTCGGCGCCTCCGATGTCGGCGAATTTCACGTGCGATTCGCGAGGTGAGAAGTTGTCTGTGACGGCGCCAAGGCCACGTGGCAGTGGCTTCTGGGGCTCTTGCTCTTTTTTGGTTGGCTTGCTAGGCGTCATCGCCTTCTTCTGACCACTATAAAGATTCAGAATCGACTTATTGGCTCGATTCGTCGGCTTCAATGACTCAATATGCTTCGCCGCCGTCTCATGCTCCTCATCACTATCTATAACCACTTCCATCGGCTCCTTGAGCTCTGGTCTTCTCGACGGCGCCTTCCGTTTTCGATTCTCGACGACGTTCTTCTTCGGCTCCTGGAAGATCTCCTGCACGTCATCCATCGCCTCCTTCTCCTCCTCGACGCCTCCTTTGGCGGCCAGTTGAATTCTTTCTAACGCTTCACGAACCATTCCCAGGAAGACTTTGTGATTTTTTCGCTGGTATTCTCTGAAACTTGACGCATTCCTTTTTTGGCTCAATTTGCTCGTTTTTTGACCATTTTGGCTCATTTTTTTGAAAAAAAGGTTCAATTTGCTCGTTTTTTGACTATTTTTGGCTCATTTTGGCTCAATTTTCTAGTTTTTCGACCATTTTGGCTCAGTTTTTTGAAAAAAAAGCTTAATTTTTTCGTATTTTCATCATTTTGGCTCATTTTGGCTCAATTTTCTCAGGATTTTCAGTTTTCCATGTTTTATTCATAAATTACAGCGAAAATCTACGTTTTGAACATGATTTTATCGATTTTTTCCAATTTAATGCACATTTTTTATCTCTTATCTTGAAAAAATCACGAATTTCATGGAAATCTATACATTTTAAGCTTGATTAAAGATAGAAAGTATGAAAACTATACTCTGATATAATTATAATCTATAGATTATAGACAGAGTACATTTTTCATGCTTTTTATCTTTAATCAAGCTTGAAATGTAGAAATTTCCATGAAATTCATGATTTTTTGAGATAAAAGTTAAATATAAATATCCGAGATGAAAAATGAGCAAAAAATCGAAAAATTCGATAAAATCATGTTCAAAACGTAGATTTTCACTGTAATTTTTGAAAAAAACATTGAAAACTGAAAATCCCGAGAAAATTGAGCCAAAATGAGCCAAAAACGGCTGCACTTTTTGGTGCTCTTTTTCAAATTGTGGAGCTCATACGGATATTTGTCCTTCAGATCGTAGCAAACATTCTCCGGCTTGAAATTTCGCGTTCCCGGATTGTGTCGAATGTGCTCTTGGACACGTGGCAAAAGAGCCGGATCGGCGGGGAACCCGAGTCCAGGCATTTGGCTGAAATTCTCTTCTAGAAGCTTCTGAAAAATCCAGGTCATATCATAAAAATACATGCAATCCACGTTACAAAACGACAATTTTTCGAAAAAATTCTGAAAATTGCAATAAAATTTTAATTTATTTTTGTGTTTTTAAGAATAAGTTACGGTAAAAGTTAAAGAAAAAATTACAGCAAAATAAAAGGGAAAAGTGAGAGAGAGCGTACAAATTGAAGAGAATTTGAGACAATTAACTGGGATTTCGTTTCTTTTTTGCAAATAAATTATTAGTGAATTTTTGAATTTTGGCGCATTTTATGGGAGTTTTACGAGGTTTCTTGCAGTTTACAAATATACAATCAAAATGGGAACAAAAAGGTGATAGAAAACGGTATTAATTAGATTCATATCATATCAAATACTAAAAATCATTATTATGCCAAAAAAGGGGGTGTGAGAAAGGGTGTGAAAAAGATCAGAAGAGATTTTTCGATGGAACAGAATAAAACGGGCGATATGAGGGAGAGTTCTTCAACAGTTTCTGGTTATTATTTCGAAATTGCACCATTTTTTTTTCATGAGAAGGAGGGGGCGGGGCTTTTAGAAAGGCGATGAGAATTTTCCAGAATTTTTCTGATTCTGTGATTCTGAATCTGAATTCAGAATTTCTTTCACTTTTCATTTTCAGGAAAAGTTTCGTTTTCAGTACTATTTCCTGACAAGTGTTGGTTAGACTTTCAGAATTTTCTATAAATTTGATCACTGATAGTTTCGACGTCGCTGATTCTGAATCTGAAGTCAGAATTTCTGTAATTGATCTCATTTTTGAGTGAAAAATGTGTCAAAGCCATTTTCTCTACGAAATAGCACTGAAAACGGCTTTGACACATTTTTTCTCAAAAATGAGATCAATTACAGAAATTCTGACTTCAGATTCAGAATCAGCGGTGTCGAAACTATCAGTGACCAAATTTATAGAAAATTCTCAAAGCCTAACCAAAAAACATTTACTTGTCAGGAAATTGTACTGAAAAACTTTTCTCAAAAATGAAAAATGAGAAAAATTCTGAATTCAGATTCAGAATCACAGAATATCCAAATTTCTAGAAAATTCTCTTTGCCTTTCTAAAAACCACTTGTTAGAGTATTGCTTATATTTCTATGGAGTTTAAAGGGGGAAAAGGCGAAAAAAAAAGACACGAGAGCTCTTTTTCTGGAGCACGAAGTGGGAGGGGGATCACCGATGGGAGGTCAAAAGTGGGCGGAGCGGAGAGGAGACAAATGCCATTTATACCCTTATTGGCATGATTGATACAATCACGTCGAGAAGTTTTCCGACCACGCCGGACTGCTCAGCTCCGTTTTGAAGCCGTCGAGCAGCCCGTTTTTGATCTTTGATATCTCGTTGTCTTCCTGCTGAAACTGTTGAAATTGTTGAAAATATTTGTTAGAAATGGATCATTTTGGCTCATTTTTGCTAATTTTGGCTCAATTTTCTCGTTTTTGAAATATTTCGGCTCAATTTTTTTTTAAAATACTGTGAAATCCATTGGAAATAGCTCATTTTGGCTCATTTTTTCTCAGAATTTTCAGTTTTCAATGTTTTTTCATAAATTACAGCGAAAATCTACGTTTTGAACATGATTTTATCGATTTTTTTTTTTCAATTTAATGCTCATTTTTTATCTCTTATCTTGAAAAATCATGAGATTCAGTGTCATGAGATCTCAGCTTGCTTGAATAGAAAATATAGATTTTTTCTGTTTTCTATTCAGCCAAGCTGGATTTCAATGAAAATCATGGTTTTTTCAAAATCCGGGATGAAAAATGTGCATTAAATGGCAAAAAATCGATAAAACCATGTTCAAAACGTAAATTTTCGCTGTAATTTATGAAAAAATCATTGAAAACTGAAAACTTCGAAAAAAATGAGCCAAAATGAGCCATTTATAATGGATTTCACAGTATTTTTCAAAAATTGAGCCAGAATAGGTCAAAAACGAGAAAATTGAGCCAAAATGAGCCATTTATAATGGATTTCACAGTATTTTCCAAAAATTGAGCCAAAATAGGTCAAAAACGAGAAAATTGAGCCAAAATGAGCCATTTATAATGGATTTCACAGTATTTTCCAAAAATTGAGCCAAAATAGGTCAAAAACGAGAAAATTGAGCCTAAATGAGCCATTTATAATGGATTTCACAGTATTTTTCAAAAATTGAGCCAAAATAGGCCAAAAACGAGAAAATTGAGCCAAAATGAGCCAAAAACAGTAAACAATCATGGAATCAATTTCACGGCTCTCAGGAGCCACGAATGTGCTCACGGAGCTCTCTATGAAATCAAACAAGCAAAAACTGTAAAAAGTACCTTTAACGAGTCGGGCGGCGGTCCAGAAGGCGGATTGCTCATCGGGTTGCTCATCGGATTGCTCAGCGGATTGCCCGGCGTGCTCGGGTTCACATTATTGTTCGCACTGTGCGCCGAGCCCGGCGCCGATCCGGGCCCACCATTCGTTCCGGCTGTAGGCGTCAACGCCTCCGACTTCATCTCCTCGCCATTCGTCGAGCCACCACCACCGGCTCCCGGCTCGGATTTCGGCTGCTGAAGCTGTCCAGGCGTTCCCACAGACGTCGTGGCGGTCTGCGGAACACTTCCAGGACCGGCTCCGCCTGGAACTGATGAGCCCACCATTCCAGGAGTTCCGGGTCCGGCGACAGCTCCACCGCCAGCTGAAAGTGGCTGCTCGTTCATGGTGAACGGCATTCCCGAGGTGGAGGCGGGGTTCGGGGGCATGCCCATAAAGTTGGGCGGCATGTTCGGGTCGGAGCCAGGGGGCGGGCCCATGTTCGGCGAGTTCAGGGACATGTGCGGGAGGCCTCCGTTGGGCATCATTCCACTGCCGCCGGGGGCGCCGAATGGTTGACCGCCTGGCGGCATGAACTCGTATCGTGGCATTCCCGGCATTTCTGCAAGTGGTTTTTATTGGTTTTTTTGTGGTTTTTGTGGTTTTTTGTGGTTTTGGGATTGTTAAAAGGAAAGTGCTTGAACTTTTTACCAAATTTGTACCATGGATAATGCTCAGAGAGCTCATGGCATAAATTTGGTAAAAAAAAGTCGAACTTTTTTCCAAATTCATATCATAGATAGCCCAGAGCTCCCTGAGCACATTCATAGAATCCTATTTTGCAGAATGCTCCTGAGAGCCTAAATACAGTGAAAATGGGGTTCTTTTTCACTGTATTTTGGGTTTTTTGACCCATATCTGGGCTCTCAGGAGCATTTCGCAAAATCTGATTTCATGATTGTGCTCAGAGAGCTCTCAGCTTCCTACGGTATGAATTTGATGATAGATCAACTGACTGCAAATCGATCTCTAGCACATCATTTTCCATGAAAATCAGTTTTGAGCAAGTTTGGGCTCAAAGTGCGTGAAATTGATCTATTTGCCTATTTGAACCTTGAAGACGTGCAAATTTTGAAATTGGTTCACGAAAACTGTGCATTTTGTAGTTAACGTGAGCCAAACTTCAAAATGCACAGTTGACGTAAACCAATTTTAGAATTTCCACGTCTTCAAGGGTAAAAAAGTTAAATTAACCAATTTCACGCACTTTGAGCCCAAACTTGCTCAAAATTGATTTTCATGAAAAATGAAGTACTAGAGCTCGATTCACAGCCACGAACCGCGTCGATCTATTATCAAATTTATACCATAGATAGTCCAAAGCTCCGTGAGCACAATTATGAAATCAGATTTTGCGGAATGCTCCAGAGAGCCGAGATATGGGTCAAACAAACCAAAAATAGATGTAAAAACATACCTCCCATCGGCGGCCCAGGCACTCCGGGCCTCGGCATTCCGCCGGGCGGTCCGGGGAACGCCGAGCCGGGCGGCATGCGCATCGGCTGTCCGGGCGGTATCCGCTGCATTCGCGGATCCGGCGCGAACATTGGCGGGAAGCCGGGTCCCGGCATTCCGCCGGGCGGCATTCGCCCTGGTGGGAAGCCACGTGGAAATCCGCCCGGGTGACCGCCCATCATGTCCATTCCCATTGGTGGGCCGAACTGAAAGTACGATAGAAAAGGTACAGTAATCCTTAAATTTAAAATGTGTTTTTTTTTTGCATTTGCATCTCTGCGTCTCTCTATTGGGTACAGTGTTTTTGCAAGAAGAACTGCAATTTGCAGTCTGCAAATCTACAGTAATCTTTACAATTTTGATCTACCATTGTTTCTGAAAGATCCTATGGACTGAAAATGGTTTTCTAGGCCACAAGTCTCCGAATTTCTGGAAATCTTTAACATGAGGAACTTACCGCTACCGTATCCTTGTGGGCGGGGCTTATTTGCAAAGTGCGGCACCAGTTTTCTGCAATCTCGTCGCACATTTCTCATCATTTTCATCAAAATTTGATTGGTTTTATCAATTTTTCCGTATTTTCAGGTGGTTTTCTGTCAGAATACATGCAAATTATCAAAAAATCGCTGAAAATCACCTCAAAATCGAATTTTCACTGAAAAATGATGAAAAGTTCAATTTTAGGGTGGTTTCTTGTGATTTTTTGATAATTTCCTTTCTTTTCTGACAGAAAACTGCTTGAAAATAAGGAAAAGTTGATAAAATCCATGAAATTCTGATGAAAATTATGACAATTGTGCGGCGAGGTTGCAGAAAACTGGTGCCGCACTTTGCAAACAATTCTGCGCACAATGTATACAATATACGTTGCTCATGTTAAATATTTTTGTAGGAAAAAGTATAATTTCTAATAAATATAATTGCTTCAAGGCTATTTTTCAGTGAAAAAAAACAAATTTTTAGATACTTTTTTCCGAATTCAATTAAAAATAGACTTACATGTCCATTCATAAGAGGCGGCATTCCTATCATCGACTGAAAAAACGAAATTTATTTTTTCTTTTATTTTTCAAAATAGATCTAACTCACATCATGGAAATACTTTGCATCTGGAGTATAAGCCTCTCCAATATCTCTTCGTTCTGGAGCCGCCGCATACAGATCCCAGAAGAGCATCCACCATTCGAGCAGAAACGACTTGTTGTCGGGCACGCACGTCAGATTTTTCGACGGCGAACTGATTTGTTGCGGTTGGAGGACTTCTTCTTTGAAGGCGTCGGCGGTTTTTGTGGCGCCCGTGTGCACGAGGTACTCGTGCACGTAGTTTATCAGTCTGGAAATGGTTTTGAGTTGAAATTATGTTATCAGTTGCGACTTTTTTTATCGATTTTTATCAATTTATGTATAGAACGACAAAGTTTTAGAACGGATTTTATATGAAATGAGCATTTATTACCAAATTCATACCATAAGAAGCTCAGAGCTCTCTGAGCACATTCATGGGCTCGGATTTTGCGGAATGCTCCAGAGAGCCGAGATATTGGTTACAAAAGTCCAAAATATCAGTGAAAAATTATCAAAAAGTAGTTTTTCACTGTTATTTTAAACTTCTGTGACCTATATCTCGGACCTCCAGAGCATTCCGCAAATTCTGACTCCATGAATGTGCTCTGGGAGCTCTGGTCTACTTATGGTATAAATTTGATGTAAATTTCAACTTTTTTTACCAAATTCATACCATGAATAGCCGAGAGCTCCCTGAGCACATTCATAAAATCGAATTTTGCTGAATGCTCTAGAGAGCCGAGATAAGGGTCATGTAAGGTCAAAATAACAGTGCAAAAAGTGTTATTTTGAACTTATGTGACCCATATCTCGGCTCTCCGGAGCATTCCGCAAAATCGGAGCCCATGAATGTGCTCCGAGAGCTCTGGGCTACCAATGCGATAAAAATTTAAACTTTTTTCACCAAATTCATACCATGAATAGATCAGAGCTCGCTGAGCACATTCATAGAATCAGATTTTGCGGAATGCTCCGGTGAGCCGAGATATGGGTCACACAATGTTAAAAATACAGTGACTCTGCCATTTTCTACTGTATTTTTGACATTCTGTGACCCATATCTTGGCTCTCAGGAGCATTGCGCAAAATCGGAGCCCATGAATGTGCTCCGAGAGCTCTGGGCTACCAATGCGATAAAAATTTAAACTTTTTTCACCAAATTCATACCATGAATAGATCAGAGCTCGCTGAGCACATTCATAGAATCAGATTTTGCGGAATGCTCCGGTGAGCCGAGATATGGGTCACACAATGTTAAAAATACAGTGACTCTGCCATTTTCTACTGTATTTTTGACATTCTGTGACCCATATCTTGGCTCTCAGGAGCATTGCGCAAAATCGGAGCCCATGAATGTGCTCAGCGAGTTCTGGGCTACTTATGGTATAAATTTGGTAAAAGTACAACATTTCAAACTCATGAAAAATTCTCATTTTATCCGCTCTATTTTCAAACTAACAGAGCACCCAATCCAAAAAACTCACTTCTCCTTGGCGGACACCTCAAAGGGCTGTGGCGGAGGAGGTGGCTGTTGGGGCGGCGGCTGTGGCGCCTGCATTGGCATCCCGCCCGGCGGTCCCGGAGGGGCGCCACGTGGCGCTTGGAACATGAACTGATCCTCTTGCGGCGTTTCCATGGCGAACGCCGAGGATTCGGACGAGGACTGTGGCGAAAACGTGGTGGCGGTTGGTGTGGGGCGAGTTGGGCGACGACTGACAGTGTGGACGAATCGAGAGAAAGCAGGGATGAAACTGTGCTTCTACAGCCGCATATTAACTCTTGTGTGTGCACTGGAAAGAGCAATATTGTCGTTTTTTATTAAGTTTTCCGAAGGAAAGCGATGTGACGCATAGGAGGTTCATTGATAACGAACGGTAGTCGTCGTACTGATAATGGAATTATTGCCAAATTGAAAGTTCGGAAAAAGTTGGCCATATGGCCAAGTGGAGGGACGAGCGGAGAGGGGGGTGCAAATTGGTATGATGATGATGATGAGAGGGACGGAGGGAAAGACGGCGTGAAACGAAGAAGAAAGCGACCTTCAAAACTAACAGACATTTCGGAGCGAGTATCGTGGACCGAGGTTTTGTGGATGGAACTGTATGGGTTTAATCAATATAGAAGTGCGAGGAGGGGAAGTGAAGCACGAGTCGATAAAGTAAATATTATCGAAAGCGAATGATAAAGTATGGACCCATTTTATAGCTTTTGTAGGTTTTTAAATTTTTAAATTAAAACTTACAAAAGCTATAAAATTCGTCATTTTCACTGAAGCCAAATCTACAGTAGTCTCTTCAAAAGTTCCTTGGCGAAACAAGATCGATACGTTGGCCGACTACATAGTTAATTAGTTCCTTACACTCGGAACGTCGACAGGGGACAGCGCCAGAGAGAATCAAAACTAAAACCCCGCACAGCGGAGAGACCGAGAGACGAAAAACGAACAGGTGTCACCTAGTTATTTTTCGACGCGCTTTCAAGTCGAAGATGACATGCAAATCTTGTGAACAAAACAGTCGGGAGAAGCTGCTGCTGTTGGGGATGAGAAAGTGGGCGGAGCCTGGTGGGGTGGCGAGACGACGAAGCTGCTACTCGTACGGGGGCCCCAAGAAAGGACCCCGAGACAGCCGAGAGAGGAGAATCAGAGAGACAAAGAGGCGGCCAATTGAGGAGACTGTCGGGCGAGTGGAGAGACGGAGACTCTGGTGGAGAACGGCGAAGACGACAGAGAGAGCGAATGAGGAGGAGGAGGAGAAGCGTCCCGAGAGGGATTGTGTGTATTATTGATGCAAATGTGTGGCGGCGAGAGAAGGCAGAGAAGTGAGAGACATGCATTGTTGGACACACAGAGACCCCTCCCCCCCTCTGTATGCATACTGACACACGGCCGTGCGCACTGACCCCTACAGCTGGCAAGCAGCCAACACTCGCTTTCCTCAGGCCCCCCTAACTCCGGGGATATCTGCGTGTCTCCATTATCGATTGATTTCGATGTCGTCCGCCTCGCTTCGCTCCGTCCCTAGTGGCTGTTGGGGGGGGAAGGGGTTAGATGCGCGTTTAACAATAGCCTCGACACTGGCCGCGGGGCGCGCGCCGACCCCTCGGGGACGACCTTATTTACTGTGAAAGTGTGGGGGAAGCTGACTGACTGGCCGACTTCTTTAGCAGGTCAATACTGTGGAGAGAGATGAGGAGATAGTGCGCGAGACACACGTGGAAGCGGAAGATGATTTGTGGGATCATCGGGACACGTTGAATTGTCTAGTTTCAGAGCATCGGAGCATCCAGAAGCCAGATTATGAGCTCACAGTACGCTCACAGTACGATGGAGATGACCATGAATTCTTATAAGGGTTTCCAAAGGAAGAGAAGCCTATTTTTGTAAATTTTTTCGAACTGAATTATCCATTCCCGGCGAAGTGATATTATCCATTCTTGACGGAGTGATAGTGCCCACAGAAATTGCAAAAAGGCGTGACCATGGGTCTCGCTGCGAAAATTTTTCGAATTTTTGAATTTTCACCGTTTTTCGTTGATTTTTCAGTTTTTTCAACATGTAAAAATCTAAAATTGAATAGAAAAATTAGTTTTGAAGTTGAAAACTTTCCAAAAATCTCCAGAAAAACACGAAAAATGGGCCGATTTTCAAAATTACTGTGTCGTTCGCGATGAGACCTTTGGCCACGCCTCTTTGCAATTTCTGCACTATTATCCATTCTCAACGAAGTGATAGTGCGCCCAGAAATTGCAAAAAGGCGTGCCCATGGGTCTCGCCGCGAATGATACAGTAATTTTGTAAATCGATCCTGTTTTTCGAGTTTTTCTGGCGATTTTTGAAAATTTTCAACTTTAAAACTCAATTTTCATCCAATTTTAGATTTACAAGTTGAAAAAGCTGAAAAAATCTACGAAAAACTGGGAAAATTACAAATTATAACTAATCAGATATCAAAGACACATACTGATAAGAATCTAACTATTATCATGTTAAAATATTATCAGTGATTGGTCCAGTTGAAAAAAGTTTTAAAATTTATGAAGTTTTAGCCATTGTAAATTACTGGATGAAGTAAAGCTTTGAAGACAGATTTAGGCTAAAATTTTGACAATGTTCATATTTTTTGATAAAAAAAATGAACCTATTTTTAGAATTCCTACTGAAAATTTAAAAATTTCAGACAAATTCAACAATTAAAACCAAAATTTTTAAAAAAATTCGAAAAAAAACTTTTTTTTGGAAAAATAAAAATCAAATTAAACAACGCGCACTTCGTAATTCCGGAGTGTCGTTGTTGTCTGCGTCTCTCAATTTCCCATACTCTTTCGCTTTTCCGAATTTTCTTTTTCTTTTTTTTCTTCAATTTTTCTTCTTTTTTCCTCTTTTTTTTTCAATTTTTTCAATTTTCAAATTCTCCAAATTACAAAAAAAAAATTAAATTAAATTTTTCATCAGAATGCATCTCTCAACGTCTCTTTCACTTCGTCGCATCCTCAACAGTGGCTTCCATCCGTTCCAAGTGATTCCAAAGCCTGATGTCTGGATGAAGCGGGAAAGACTGAATCGGTTTACAGCGGTAATTCAAATATTCTTTTTTTTCTGATGAATATGAAACATTTTCAGTGGCAATATGCATCGGAACGCGACACTGTGAAAGGAGCCTATCGAAAAGAGGACAAACTGTTCACCTACATGAGCATGCAAAGGGAAGATGAGCCAAAGTTGGAAAAGTTTGTGAGTCTGACGTCTTCTGGAGCATCAACTATATAAAAATCTTTCAGCACGCCGAAGAGCGCGTCAGAACAGCGCTCGCCGAGCACGATATGGAGTACCCAAAGTTCAAAAGTGTGCTCTCACAGGCTCACATCCTTCTCGATAACATTTGCCTCTCCCAGCTCGCCATCTACGAGCCGCGATCTTTTAAGGTTTGCTCACTGTAAATTTAGATATTGCTCATAATATTCTGAATTCTTTCAGAGCCTCGTCGCCTTCGCCAAAGAGCTGGCCCGTCAAGAAGGTATGAATGTGATTCCGGATGAGCCCGAGTTCGCCTATGATGTGCACGTGGACAACGAGGATGTGCTCCGCGAGCCGCTGCCAAGAGCCGTTGAGTACACGCGTGGCGCCGCCGAGAATCACACCAATAAGCCGAGGAAACTTCGAGAGGACGAGTATTGATTTTTTTTTAGTTTGTAGTAGTTCCACTTGTTTTTGCTCAATTGTTGTTTATAAAGATAAAGTGTTCCTCATCATTATAAAGACATTTATTCATACATACAAACAAATCGACGTCAAGTTATGCAATTCTTGGCTATTTTTTGGCACAAAAAACGCCCCCGTCTCTCAAAGCACCGCGTAGTTTTCCGACTTGTCAATATGACAGTTGGTGATGATGATCGTGTTGTGCTCCAGAAGAGCATCGTGTCCGGACGACGAGGCCACCACGGGACTGAAAATTCCAGTTTTAGACATGGATGGGGTCAGCAAATGCGCTCCATTGGACTTTGACGCTTTTTCAAGTTTTTTCAGCTTTTCATGTAAAAAATTGACTGATATTGATTAAAAATAGTCAATTAATGCGAAAAATTCAAGATAAATCATCGATTTTCAAATTTTGTGCAAATTGTCGTCAGATTCTGCGCAGACACCGTGCACGCATTTTTTCCATGATTTTCCGAGTTTTTTTTCGCCGAAATTTATCGTTTTATACAATGTTGTGCCTTTTCAATCCATTTTCATCGAAAAAATCTCGAAAAATCATGAAAAAGAACATTTTCACTACCTGGAAGGCGGACAGACACTGGAGAAGATTCTGGAGATGGAACGGACGCAAGCCAATTCCTTAAAAGCGGACCGAATTTTTCCGTTCATAGAACACAGCAAGCTGAAGATGATGATACTGGTGAGCAGCGTGAGCAGCTCTGTCAGATCGCCGAGCTCATAGATCAAAGTGACAGAGGAGACTGTGGAGAGCACGGCGAGCACGCCTTGTGGCAGCTCCACGATGATGAAGAGGATCATGATCGCTAGAATCATGTTCGTCGTTCGCTGGTGTTGCTTGTCGCGTTCCACGTTGGAGAAGCGAGAACTGAGCACTTGGATTTTTTTGAGTTGGTCCAGAATCAGGCACGTCATCAGGCATAGGATTATCTGGAAATTGTTTGAGTTTCACTTGATAAAAATGTTTGCAAAGTGCGGCACCGGTTTCTGCAATCTCGCAGCACATGGATTTTATCAATTTTTCCTTATTTTCAGGTGTTTTCTGTCAGAAAAGTAAGGAAATTATCAAAAAATCATTAGAATTCACCCTAATATCGAAGATTTCACTGAAAAACCTCGCCGCACATCATTTTTCATTGAAAAGTTCGATTTCAGGGTAGTTTCTATTGATTTTTTAATAATTTCCATTTATTTTCATGTGATTTGACAGAAAAACACCTGAAAATCAGAAAAAAAATCGATAAAATCGATGAAACATTAATTTTTGCAAAATGCGGCACCTGTTTTCTGCAATCATGTCGCGCATCAATTTTATCATCTTTTTCATCAAAATTTCAGTGATTTTATCGATTTTTCCTCATTTTTAGGTGTTTTTTCTGTTAGAAAAGAAAGAAAATCATCAAAAATCACTTTAAAATCGAACTTTTCCACCATTTTTCAGTGAAATGTCCAATTTAAGGTGGTTTTTAGTGATGTTTTGATAATTTCCTTTGTTTTCTGACAGAAAAACGCTTGAAAATACGGAAAAATCGATAAAATCCATAAAATTTTGCTGAAAATTATGACAAAAATTATTTGCGGCAAGGTTGCAGAAAACTGGTGCCACACTTTGCAAACAATTCGATCTGCAAAGATTACGGTAGCAATAAGCTCGGTGTACGCACACTTTTTCGATTATTTTGAAAATTTGAAAGATGAAACACATGAAAAAAAAACCACCCACCGATGGAACCACCTTGGCCACCAGATAAAACAGCCAAAAGTTCAAATTTCTGAGCCAAATACTTTGAGTATAAGACAACTGGTAGGCCGATTTGTTCTTCAGTGTCGGATATCTTTCGGCACATCCCTCGTTTTCAGCGACCTGCAAATATGCACATTTAGTCCCCCAGTTGACACGCTGTCAATTAAAAGTGCTTTCTGTGCCCATGGCTGAAAACGTCAAATAACCACCCCCATCAGAAGACGGAGGGCATCGTAATTAAGAAGGCATCAGAAGACGTGCGCCTCCGAATAAACAACGCGCTTTCTAATGAGCTCCAATCAACTCCGGGGAGCATTAATTAGTGTCTGTGAGCAAAACTTCCTTTTTCTTTGCGAATCAATTCAGAATCCAAGAATTCAGAATTCTGGTGAAAAATAAAAATCCAAACATCACTTACTTGTGTCACTTGCGAAGTGAAATGCAGTGGGATACACAAGAAGATCACACTCACGTAGATCATAACGATCGCCACCTTCGACTTCTGAAGAAATCTCACGTCTTCTTTTTCTTCAGCTAAAACAGTACCTGCCAAGTGAACCAGGGCACATTCGAGTTCACACTGCTCAATTGAGCCAGGGAGAAGAAGCGTATCAGGGAGAGAGCCACTACGTGGAACACCTGGAATTTCAAGTTGATGTGCGTTGCAAAGAGAAATGGATAGAGTGCGGTGTCGAACCGGACCCCCCAAAATGGACCGAGTCAATGGCAAGCGCGTTAACCACTGCGCCACGGGGGGCACACGATCGGAGGGGGGAAAGAGTGCGTACAAGAGCGCGAGGAAGTCGGCACCCCCCGCAAAGAAAATCGACGGGAGTGCGGTGTCGAACCGGACCCCCCAAAAGGAATCGAGTCAACACAGATGATTCGCTGCCGAAGCATTATGCCTCGAAAGCCCATAATGGACACATCGCGACAAAATTGAGCGCGATGCGAGCACAATGCGTCTGAAATGCTCCGATCGCCACTTCCACAATGCGCGCATTGCGAATGATCCATAATGTGTACATCGCGAAACAGTGCACATTATGGACCCATCGCGAAAACATAATGGAAGCATCGCGAACGGCCACTCATAATAGGCACATCGCGAACGCATAATGGAAGCATCGCCGAACCATTGAAAAGGTTTTTACTCCAAGTTTTTTCACTTCTTCTATTTCACAGCAGTAATTTTCCATTTTTAACAAATTTTTTCAATTTTTTCTAGTCAATCAATCTTTATAGTTAATTTTAGGTCAGTTGTCAGGCAATGCCACGTCATACATGTTACCCGAGGGACATATTCCTAGTAAGTTTGTGGTTATGGAAGACATTATTAGTAGCTCATTTCAGAAAATACGGTGGAGTAAGAAGACCAAAATCGAGTAGGAGATAAAGCGGACAATTCAGAAGTTGGAAACGGAGGAACTGGTGATGATGAGTTCTCGACGACGAAATAGAGGAGAGAAGTATCAGGTACATTTTTGAAGATAGTCATTTCAGAAATGTTTGATTATTTTACATGGATCGATTGGAAATGAAGAGCTGATCAGAAGCTTTAACAGCACCAGGTTACGAAAATGACTCTGAAAGCCGAAATATGCTGTCAAAGTGGCAAGAATAGGCTGGACTTGGTGCTTTTTTACACTACCAAACTGCGACTTGGTGCACATGAAAAATTGGGTTTTTAAGTTTATACGTTAGTGCAAAAAAGCACCAAGTCCCGCTCATTTTTGGCACTTTGACAGCAGATTTCGGCTTTCAGAGCCATTTTCGTAACTTGGTGTTCTGATCAGCTCTGCATTTCCAATCGATCCATGTAAAATAGTCGAAAATTTTTGGAATCACGCACGTTATTCTTTACGTAGAGTAACATTATTGTTTTTCAGAGTGGCAAATCGGATGATCGGGAAGAAGAAGGGAACGAAGAAGAGCACCAGGAAGAGGATAGAACAGAGGACAAAGAGGAGGACAAGGGAGAGATCAACGACAGTGGCGAGAGGGGAGTGCGAGGATGTATAATTTTGCTCCATGTTTATTGTTTTTAATAGTTTTCAATCAATAAAATCGATTTGAATTTCAAAATCCAGTAGCATAATTGTTTGGCGATAGACGCATTATGTGTTAGCGATGGGAGCATAATGCCTGAATTTGCTCGCGATGCGCCCATAATGCGCGCCGGCGATCGCGATGTGTCCATAACGGGAGCATAATCATGCTGTTCTCAAGTACCTCTTTGCAGCACGCGCGAACCATATCAGAGGCATAATGCTTCGGCAGCGAATAATCTGTGAATGGCAAGCGCGTTAGCCACTGCGCCACCGATGCACACGGTCGACACTGCGCAGAGTGCGTACAAGAGCGCAGCGCCTCCAAAAAGGAACTCACCGCCGACATATGAACGAGCACTGAGATGGTGACCGAGAAGTGCATGGTGGTGGCGAGGAAGTAGGAGAAGAAGAATGGCTGGCAGAGTTGATCGGACATGAACTTGAAGAAGGTCGAGTAGAGGAAGTTGATGCAGAGGGCCAGTTGGCTGCTGAAACGCAAAAATTGAACAAAAATGGGAAAATTATGATTTTTTCTTGGATTTTTTTGCATTATTTTCAACTTTCCAACAAATATATGATCTAGAGATCGTATTTGCTGTTTTTGAAGCAATTTCCCTCATCTAGCAGCTAGAAAAACGCGAAAAGCGTCAAAGTCCAATGGAGCACGTTTGCATACCCCTCTGATATCAGATCGAGATTAGTATCATTCGAAAGCTCATTTCGTGAGGATTTCAAAACTATTTTCCATTCTTCCCAGCAAGCTCTTAAAGCCGAGATATATCGCAAAACAGGTTCAACTAGACCATCACCTTCTGAAAATCCCTCAGACACTCCCACGTGCACTTAGCTCCCTTCTACTTCCATAATATAAAAACTTCCGGAGCGTTGTAAGAAAAAAAAGAGTGGATTTGTCACTGCATCTCCTTTTTTCTTTCTTCATTTCTGATTTTCCGGATCACTGGATCCGATATGAGCGAGTAGGGGGGTCCGGGAGTTGTTGACAAAACGATGTGACTAATAACGGACTTTATTGGTCCCTAGAGTCGGGCGATAAGAACTGTTCGATGTCATGTGGGGAGGAGCGGAGATTAATCGGATTTCTTCAATGAGATTTCCCGGAAAAACAAAGTCAATGGGATTGTTTTGGAGGGGGGAAAGGTCACCGTCCCCATCGCAAAGAGCAACAGACAGAGTGGGGAGTCGAACCCATCGGACCCCCCAAAAGAGGGAGAGTCAAAGACAAGCGCGTTAACCACTGAGCCACCGGGGCACACGATCGGACCGGGTCAGAGTGCGTACAAGTGCGGGGGGCGCGGCGCCGCGCCGCAAAGAGAAACGGGCAGAGTGCGGGGTCGAACCGGACCCCCCCCCCCCCCCCAAAATGGTCAGAGCCAATGGCAAGCGCGTTAACCACTACACCACCGGTGCACACGATCGGAGGGGGCCCAGAGTGCGTACAAGTGCGGGGCGCGCCCAGAGGCGCCGCAGAAAACTCAAAACTCACCAGCTCATCGAAATCAAGAACATGTTCGTCGGATTGAGCATCGATGATAAAGTGGTGATGGTGAGCATATGACCAAGAGCTCCCGAGATGCACAACAGGAGCACCAGGGGCGGGTGAAAAAGCCTTCCGTACTCGAGGAGAAACGTCTCGAACACTGTCGTCGAGTCGTTGGCGCTCATTCTGCAATGTTATCATAAAAAATGTGGGTGGTTCTAGGGATTCGCTGAAAAAATGACTAACTTTTTCGTCTATATTTTCAGATCTCCCGCAGATTGGGGATAATCTCGCAAAACACGGCGTCACAAAACACCACGAGTTTCTAGATTTTAGATTTTTAAAGGATCGAGTTGCTCTGGCAATCAGAGCGAATAATCTCGAGCCGGGGCCGGAGAACGCGGAAAACAGAAGAAAATACGAATAAAAAAGGAGGAAAGGGGGAGGGATTAGGAGCCTTTTCTCCAATAAAAAGACGAGCCCATTGGAGAAAAAACTAGGAGGAGGGAGAGACCATTGACAATACTCTTATGATGAAAACAGTGGATCGTATTTCTGGATCATGCTCAAGATTCTTGAGCCAAGAATAAGAAGTCAATATTTGCGAAGCAACGCAAAAAAGTTTTGCACTCGAAAAGAATCGAACCCCTGATCCTCTGCACCATGTCCGCCTGCGTTACCGCCGAAGCCACCGCGACACACCTGAACCGGGCAGCGCAGGTGCGTACATGTGCGGGGGGACGCCGCGACGGGTCGTTTTTTTTTTTAGAAAATTTCAAATTTTTTTTCAGCGATTTTTTTGATTTTTTTAGTGAATTGACTCGTTAGTAAAAGTAAAGCTATTCTAAAAGATTCAAGAAGATTCCGAAGATGTGTCAGGTCAATTTTCTAATCTGATATGAAGAGCACATTACCATATTGTGCTCACATGCCCAACGATTTCATATGCTGTCAGTCAAATCATATCCAATTTCCAATTCAAACAACCAAAAAGTCATGAAGCTATACGTAATTGAGTAAAATAAAAAGGTTGTTCTTAATCAAAAAGTGTCAAGAGTTTACAAGTTCACATTCAGTTATATCACCCTGGAAAAAACTCTAGAAAAAGTCTGAAGAAGTCTGAAAAAAATATAAAAAGGCTATGTGAAAAGTGAGTGCAATCAACGAGTGTTTCATCTCCGTTCAATTCAGAAAAAAGGGGGCGGAGCGAAGTTTATTCAAATAGTGAGGACTAGACTAAACACACTTTCTCAGGTTTAAGATGAGTAATTCTCAAGATGAAGTGAAAGAGAGTTCGTTTAACACCACCACAGCTCTTTTCAACGAACGCAAAAAAGTTTCGCACTCGAAAAGAATCGAACCCCTGACCCTCTGCACACCACCCGCCAGCACTACCGCCTGCGCCACCGCGCAACAATTGAACAGGGCGGCACAGGTGCGTACATGTGCGCGGGGTCCCCTTTCTTCCAGACTGATTGAATCCGAAAAAACCAAAACTTTATTTTGAACGGATTTATATTTTTATCACCTGTATTGTTTTTTGGTTTTCTGATGCGAAATAAAAGAAAAAGAAAATAGGAATTTTATTTGATCTCCCTGGTTCGAATAATCTGGAGCTATGGGTGCTCATTTTGGTAAAAATTCGGCTTCTGGGTTACGGTGGCTGCAAAAGTACGCGAGCACCACAGCGCATTCCTGGAAATTAAGCTATCAGGCGTTGAAAATAATAGCGTCAGATGGACTATGGTAAACAATCTATTAATTTTTTGGGCAAGGGCAAGGAGTCTGCATTGTTAAAAATGGAGCTGAAAATTAAAATTCTCTAAAATTCCCTTTTCTCGAGAAATTTTTGCATGGCCGAGTTTTTTCACAGCGATTTTTTAAATTTTTTTTTTTCAATTTTTTGATGTTTCAGCGATTTTCTTGAATTTCCACATTTTTCACAGCATTGTTCGCAGAAAAATCAAAAAAATCGCCGAAAAAATCAAAAAGGGGGACCACGCGCATATGTACGCACCTGCGCCGCCCTGCCCAAGTGTGTCGCGGTGGTCCCGGCGGTAACGCTGGCGGACATGGTGCAGAAGGTCACGGGTTCGATTCCTATTGGAGTCAAAACTTTTTTGCCATCTTTGGAAAAGCGTTTACTAGCAATAGTAAAGTTATTTTACACATCCCGACCAATCAGGTGGGATGCAAGACAAAGTAGGCGTGTCGTTTCCGGAAAACTTGTGCATTTCCGGGGGTAGGCGTGGCCGTAAAGGGCTCGCGGAGCCCCCAATGATTTATGTGGGGTGAATAACTCTCTTTCCATCACCATATCATGTCGGAAATGGGAGAAAACAAGGCAATAACTCAGCCGATTTGCATGAGAATTAATATGAATGAGGGCGAGTTGAAAGCGTTTTTTTTTTTGGGCGACTTACACGATGAGCGGAACGGGGATGGCACCTCCAATGTGCGATCTGGAAAAACGCTCAATGAGAAAGAAGACAAAGGAAAAGTGCAGAAGAAGCGGAGCCAAAATCGGATTGGACCGAACAAAGAAAGCGAACATTTTTCTTTTCTTGTGTGCAAGGACATGCGGAACTTTATTCTGACATTTTATACTCGGAATGTATTGTTTTTCAGTCTGGACACCCCGGGAAAACAACGAGTTTTCAGACTCTTTTAGGGTCGAAAGTCAAACGGAAAAACATGAAGATTTGCAAGAGTTGCGGGGGAGTGATAACTGATAAGTGAGTTGATCAAAGGGCAACGGAAATTGAATTGTTGAAACTTTAGCGGATATTCCACACAATTCCTGAAATAATTCTGCCCTCCACACAATAGCGTAATGTGAAAGAAATGAGGAGGCAGAGTGCGGTGTCGAACCCAGCGGACCCCCAAAAGTCATCGCGCCAATGGCAAGCGCACTAACCACTCGGCCACCGGGACACACGATCGGAGCGGGGAAGAGTGCGTACAAGAGCTTGGCGCGGCGCCGCAAGGAGAAAGAAATGAAGAGACGCCGTGCGGTATCGAACCCATTGGCGCCCCCAAAAGTGTTCGCGCCAATGGCAAGCGCGTTAACCACTCGGCCACCGGGACACACGATCGACGCTGGTTCAGAGTGCGTACAAGTGCGAGGCGCGCCCAGACGCGGAACAAATCGCGGGTCAAAGTTTGAAATGTCGCTCCTAAAAGTATGAGGGCGGGGCTCGAGTGGGAAATCTGATTTATTTTTATCTCGTTTCTTATTTTTTTCCTTTTTTCCTCCTTTTCCTTCTCCCTTTCCTCATTTTTTCTCAATATTTTCTTTTTTTCGAACTCGTTGTCTTCCAAAGTTGAGTAAACAAGAGTTCGAGCACTAATGTTTAGCAAATGAGGCGGCAGAATTTGAATTCCCCCCTTTTCTCATTCGAAATTCACATTTTCATGCACTTTTTTGAAATTTCGGTATAAAAACAAGGGGAATTGCAAAAAGTCGGAAGGAAATAATAATAATAAAAAGTATAAAATATTCATAAGAAGACAGAGCTACAGTAACCCGTGTAGATTTACGAGATCATCTGGACCAAGAATAATAGGGATCAATGAGGAAGTTCCTGCTATTCATTCAGATTAGTCAAAAGAGAGACGTTTCTGATCGGATTAGATTGATGTGAACCGGAAATCAGGAACTTTGCGAGTACGCAGCTTTTCTATAATGTCGTAATACCCTTTTCCAAAGCTGGCAAAAAAGTTTTGCACTCGAAAAGAATCGAACCCCTGACCCTCTGCACCACGTCCGCCTGCGTTACCGCCGAGGCCACCGCGACACACTTGGAAAGGGTGGCGCAGGTGCGTACATGTGCGCGTGGTCCCCCTTTTTTATTTTTTCAGCGATTTTTTTTATTTTTCTGCGAACAGAGCTGTGAAAAAAGTAGAAATTCAAGAAAATCGCTGAAAAATTGAAAAATCGAAAAAAAAAAAGGTTAGCAAAAGTAAAAATTGATCCTTGAATCAAATCAGCAGTTTCAGAATTAGAGGGGCGTGAGAAACATAAAAAGAGCAAGATCCTGATCCTGAGAACCTGATTCAGATGAACATATTCGCACTTTCAAACGTCACTTTTCCCTAAAACTGAAAAAAAGGCTTCGGAACGAGTTCCAAAACGTTGTACTCTGAACCAATGTCTAGATGATGTGAGGGATTATGGAGAGATTTCAGGTCAGCACTGATTAGTAGTGACGATGAGGGAAGACACAAAAAATGATTCAAGTGGTTCCTTGAAGAAGACAAAGGAATGGACGATATCATGTATTCTACGAGGGCACTTTATGTTCCAAAGACCTCGCTCTTTTTTTGTTTCTTTCAGTTTCTGTTTCCGAGAAGGTTCAACTTTGCAAGAAACCCAATCTGTGCCTCGCAAAGGGAAACAGACAGAGTGGGGAGTCGAACCGGACCCCCCAAAATGATCCGATGGCAAGCGCGTTAACCACTGCGCCACCGGAGCACACGATCGGAGGGGGGCCAGAGTGCGTACAAGTGCGGGGCGCCCAGAGAGGCGCGCCGCCAAATCATCAAAAAGTTCATTCTGGTATTCTGACATTCTCGACATCCGGAGATGTCAAAAATTGACGTCTTCCCGATAATTTTCTACTGCGGAAAGACGGAAAAAAGGAGAAGGCATGATGATGTTGGTCTTTGAATCTCCATCTTCTCGAACACTTTCCGATAATGTTTACGTCTTCGAGACTTCTGCTTCAGAAGACGTGAAATAACACCGGGGCTTAAAAGAAGACGTCGCTATTTAATTTGATGGAGCAATCTGGATAGGTCACGTTTTCCCAGTTGGAAATTAGAATGGATGGATGGAGGGGAAATGATCATTGGGTAATGGGTGCAATTGGTGACGAATTGGCACTCGGAATACAAGTGCATCATTCAGATGTCATTTGGAAACAGTGAAAATCACTCAAATACACTTTCCAAAGAACGCAAAAAAGATTAGCACCCAAAAGGAATCGAACCCCTGACCCTCTGCACCATCTCCGCCTGCGTTACCGCCGGGACCATCGCGACACACCTGGACAAGGCGGCGCAGGTGCGTACATGAGCGCGCGGTCCCCCTCGCGGGGTGATTTTCGGTTTTTTCAGCGATTTTTTTGATTTTCTTTGACCGCCCGTTCAAAAACACTACTTTTACTTTGAAATCATCAATTATTAACTAGTTTTCAGACATTGCACATAATTATTTGTCTTGATCTTTTCGTCTCAAAAAGTAAATCAAACTACAGTATTCGTGACCTATTTTTACCTTCATCGAATAGGAAATGAAAACTCGCACTTTGTGTGACCACCAAAAATGCGGGCACAAGTGTGGCTAAATATTGAATATTTCATGAAAGGGGCGGTAAAAAATGAGGAGAGAATGGCGAATGAGGTGTTAAATGAGGTGCTTGAAACACGGAAGAGTTCTCAAGCGCCCATTTCAAGTGTGTCGAGGTGGTTCAGGCGGTAGTGCTGGCGGGTGGTGTGCAGAGGGTCAGGGGTTCGATTCCTTTCGAGTGCAAAACTTTTTTGCTCTCTTTGGAAGCCATGAGCAACCAAATCTATAGTATAAAATACACGAAACTCTGCCAAACAAAAAAAAACACAATTTCCTTATGGTGTATGTGTAAGCGAGGGCGTGGCGCCGAAACCTAATAGCTGCGACACACAAAAAAAACGGGAAAATAATAACATTTTCTTTTTTTGGGAGCCCCGAGCACATCAATGTTTGGGGCGGCTCTGGGAGAAATCTGAACGGTGGGCTACAAAATACAGATGGAAAAGCAGGAGAAATTTTTAATTAAAATAGGAAAGTGCAGTAGGTAGAGCAATAATTCGGAGAGAGAAAGAGGAGAACCCATCGCACCCCCAAAAGGGACCGAGTCGATGGCAAGCGCGTTAACCACTGCGCCACCGGGGGCACACGGTCGGAGGGGGGCAGAGTGCGTACAGGAGCGGGAGGGGAGGAGCGGCGCCGCAAAGAGAAATAGGCAGAGTGCGGTGTCGAACCCAGCGGACCCCCAAAAGGGACCGAGTCGATGGCAAGCGCGTTAACCACTGCGCCACCGGTGCACACGATCGGAGGGGGACAGAGTGCGTACAAGTGCGGGGCGCCGCCGCCTTCCTGCTTCATTATTATTATATTTTTCCCCGACGCACTTTTTCTTCTCATCGGTGTCGATTCCATGGGAACTCCACATGACACAATTTTCAAAAAATTGTACCACTTTTCTAATTCTATTCCTAGAACGATCAAGAGTACAGTGGGAAATTTCCGGGTGTTCATTTTCATTTTCAGGTGAAAAAATGCAGGGTCTTTTTTTCGTATTTTTCGTGTTCTCTCCTAAAATAGAAGCGAACAAATAGAGAAAAATTCAGGATATTTTGAATGCTGGAAAAAACAGGGAATTGGCTTAATTTCGAGCGGTGCAGAATGGGGTATTCGGAAAGGACAATGTGTGGAATTATAGTAAAAACAACAGAAAACAGATGAGTGAAATGAAAAGGGTGGATGGAAAATAAAGAGATTTCTACTTTTCGGAACAGATTTGTATGTGGGTGTTCTAGGGGCGGGGCGTAGTCTGAATCACGACGTCAATTTTATCATGGATGTGTTTTCTTATTTTTTCAGATAGTCCTAATGACCATGCGCGGGGTCCCCCTGCACATGTACGCACCTGCGCCGCCTTGTCCAGGTGTGTCGGGGTGGCGCAGGCGGTAGCGCTGACGGGTGGTGTGCAGAGGGTCAGGGGTTCGATTCCTATTGGAGTCAGAACTTTTTTGCGTCGTTTGGGAAGGTGTATAGACGCCTCTAATCTTTTTAAATCTGATACTGCTATCAGTAACATTTTCATAATCTAGAGACAGTCTAGATCCCAGACAGCGACTCCAATTTCAAAAATCCTTACCCAGAACGAACTAGACTAGTTATTTTTCAGCACCTCCTTCAAATATCAATGAGTTTAAACTCATAAGTAGAAGATGTGTCTGCTATGTAAATAGAAAATTTTTCAGACAAAGATCCGCGGATGAGCGAATTGAATATGAAAGCGGATTTTCTAAACGTGTTGATAAAGGACGGGTGTTCCCAGAATGAGAATCCCTTGGAAAAGAGGGAGAGCACAAGAATAAGAGATTATGTCAAAGTGGAGTGTTTTGAAATTGACGTGCAATGCACAGACCTCAAAAAGTGACAAATGTGATCGGAACAATATGCCAGCGGCGGCGCCCCCCGAACTTGTACGCACTCTGGGCCCCCTGATCGCGTGGTGCCGGTGGCGCAGTGGGTAGCGCGCTTGTCTGGCTGTCGGTCCCTTTTGGGGGACCCGCTGGGTTCGACACCGCACTATGTCGCTTTCTCTTTGCGGGACGGACTATGGGTAGCACTGCCCATAAAAAAGATAAGGAAGCCGTATGCCGCACTTTTAAATGTTTCATGAGCCCATGTCACTCTAAAAAGCTATGTTTACCTATCGTTTTCCGGTTGAGGGTGGCGGCGACATGAATATTTCAGTATATAAACTGACAGGGCCTTCAGGTTTTTGATCATTTTTTTATTATTTTCCTTAGGATTCGGGAGACGTGGCTGTGTGGTAATAACAAATAGCCAATCAAAGAGTTCCATAAATAGGAAATGGAAAAACGGAAGAAAGTTATGAGAATTCGTCTACCAACAAAAAAAAAATTAGAATCCTTTCAAAAACCTTTATAAACTTCCACCTAATCGTGGAAAACGAAACAATTAGAGAGAGCTCCTCCTACTGATCAAGTCCCTCATGGACACGAATGATCTTTGTGAAGCTGAACGGCTCGAACTGGATTCCAGTTCCACCATAGAACTTTGACTGGAACTCGACCCAGTGAAGACGAATGGCGTGGAGGAAGGCGGACAGACCCTCCATCAGAATCAGGATGCAGATGGAGAGAATCGAGAAGATGAAGTAGAAGATGATGGTGACGGCCGCGGATCCTCCCCAGCCGCCCATTTTCAGCGAGATGTCGAGCACCATTGTCCACAACACGTCGGAGAGCTCTGAATGGTATATCATTAGAAAGCCCTTGTTCTGAGGAGTTCAGAACTGTGTTTAGTTTTTTCTATGGAGCTCTGTGAGCCGAGATATGAAGTTTTGAAGTTTTGCACTGGAAAATTACAAGTCCAGAAATGATATAGTGTTGACCTATTCAACGAATCGTATGATTAATTTTGAATGTTCCAGATTATAGAGGAAGCTCTGAAACAAGTTGGCCCAAAATGCTATAGCATATCGCCAACTCGTTTTTGATTTGAACCCCAATTACTTTTTCACAATTTTTGTTAGTGCAGTTCAGTTCAAAATTCGGAGCTCTATATCTCGGCTCACAGAGCTCCGTAAAAAAAATTGAGCACTGTTCTGAACTCGTCAGAACAAGAGCTTTCGAATGATATAGGTCAAACTTACGAGCATGAGCAAGCGAAAGAGCCCAGAGACGCAAGTAGGAAGCAGTGTGAGAAACGCATCCGAGCACGAACTCGATGGTGTGAATGGCCTGGTGCACCATGACGTCTCCAAAGTTGAATTCGCCATGATCATCATCCGGACCATGTCCAAGAACAACTGGAAGTCCTCTGGAGTGTCTCCAGCGGATGTAGAATGGCTTGACGAGCAGCATCACGGGCACCGAGACAACCGCGATGAGCAGGAGGATCACCTCGATCAGCGACTGATTCGGGTACCATTGTTGAAGGTAGCACTGGTCGTAGATGGTGTACGTCACATTCTTACCGTCCACCATCACCCACTCTTTGCCATGGCCGTTGTTCACGTCCTGCGCGAATCCGTTGTCGCGGCTCTTCACCATGAACATGTTGATGAGACCGATCAGGAGGGATGGTGCACAGTTGGAGCCGGGGTAGATTCTGCCGAAGATCCACGCGGGTTTCACCCAGAAGAAGATCCACTTCATGATGACCTGGAGGCAGAGGTAGACGAAGATGCAGCCGAGGAAGAGGCACTGGGGGATGAAGACGAACACGATGTCGACGACGGAGCGGTTGCCGCTGGAAGTGGGAATGTTAGCAAGTTGGTTAAACAGTGTTATTTGGAAGGTCTTGAGGATTTCAAAACTATGTTTAATTTTTTCTACGGAGCTCTGTGAGTCGAGATATGGAGCTCCAAAGTTTGAACAGACTTTTCTAGTGCTAAACTTTGGAGCTTCATATCTTGGCTCACAGAGCTCCGTGGGAAAAATGGAAAACAGTTTTGAAATCCTCACAAAAAGACCTCTCGAATGATACTAATCATGTTTTGAATAACCAACTCCAACCCCTGTGAAAGCGCGCTCCATTGCACCTCCTCGGGTGAGAGAGAGAGAGTACACGATTCGAAAAGACGCAGACTGCCTGACGGTCTGCGTCTCGCCGAATCGTGTACTCTCTCATCCAAGGCGCAATGGAGCGCGCTTTCACAGAGGGTGTAGCAAACTTACATGTGATTCATCAAAGACAACATGATACCAAAGGCCATCTGAGCGATACCGAGGATGATCGACGTCTTCATTTTCATCGGATTCAAGAAGTTCAATCTGTTAATAGCCAAGTTCCACACCGGATCCACACCAAACGGATACGGTCCGTAGTCGTGAAGGAAGGCGGTGTCGGGCGGGAAGAACAAACTCAGCTCGGACTTTTGCGCGGCGCCTTGCTCGTCCATGGAAACGAGCAGCGACTGCTTGTACGGGTTCACCCAGCTCGATCCGAAGATGTTGATGGACTTGGAGTAGAAGTCGTTGTAGATGAAGCCGGTGTAAATCGCGAACATGCCCATCAACAGGATGACGTAGCGTCCGCCGAAGAACGTGTTGAAGATCTCGTCCTTGATCTTCATCGCGATCAGCTTGTTCTCGAAGAAGACGAACGCGGCGGCGGCGAGCAGCATGATGATTCCATGACCCGCGTCTCCGAACATGACGGCGAAGAGGAATGGGAACGAGATGATGGTCCATGGCGCCGGGTTCACCTCCCGGTAGTTGGCGATACCGTAGGCATCCACAATGTTTTGAAATCCCTGGGTGAACTTGTTGAGTTTAAAGTAGGTCGGTGGATACTTGTGGGTCTCCATCTCGTTGAGAATCGCGGGGACCGTCGAGCCAGAGTGGATTGTTCCCATGTGCAGCGAGTTCTTGATGAGCCCGATGTCGGCCTCGGGCACCCAGCACTCGGCGATCAGGCACTTTTGCGTGACATCCACGGAGAACATGTTGAGGATGTGGAAGATGCTCTTCAACTTCAACAGCATGATCCCCCACTTGTTGAGGTTGACGGCGGCGGTGGTGATGCACTTTTTGCGGTAGTCCAGCGTCTTCTCGATGACCGCCTTCATGTCGGTGGACTGCGCCTTCAAGTTCTGCAGCAGCTTGGCTCTCTCCACCGGGCTCTCGGGGATCGTGTAGCACTTTGCTTGGAACCCGTCGCAAATCTTCTTCACCTTGGAGCGCAACTGCTCTCCGGAGAAGAAGAGAATGAAGACTGACTTGTCCTCAAAGTCGTGCGAGAACATGTCGGTCTTCTCGTTGATTGGTACGAACTTGGCGAACACCTTGGCGCGGGAGAGACGCCAGAGGAAGCGCTCGAAGGCGATCGATTTCGCGCGGGAGATCACGCCGGTTACGAACCTGGAAGAATCGTAAGAAGAATAAGTATTACTAATCAGTAGGGAGCACTTACTTCAACTCATTCTCATCTCTCACTGGCTTATCAAACTCGGACTTCATCCCGAGAGCAAATGGTCCAGCCTCACCCCTAGCGGCCTCCGAAATCGACATAGCAGCCTCTCGCTTGCTCTGATGATCCATCAACTGATTCACATGGGTCAAAACAGCAGTCATCTCATTGATCTGGATGTGATTCGTCTTGAGAACCTTGGTGTTCTTATTGATCTGAAGAAGCTCTTCCTCCAGCTTCTCCAAGTTCGCCTCCATCTCCCCCATGTGTTTTGGTTGAGGCGCGGGGATGTGGTCATCGAAATCTGGGATGGGGACTAGGTCCTTGGTGATTTCCTCTTGCACAAAGTCTGGAAAAATGTTTTTTCAGTTCTATAGAAACAAGGCAAAAAAGTTTGAAGTCTGAAAGAATCGATCCCCTGACCCTCTGCACCATGTCCGCGTGCGTTACCGCCGGGACCACCGCGACACACCTGAGCGGGCAGCGCAGGTGCGTACATGTGCGGGTCATTTTCAAATACTCACTAATTTTCCTCTCCATCTCATCGCATCTTCTCACTTCATTCACAAACTTTCTCTGGTACGAATTCTGATCCTCATTCAAATCGATAAACTGAGCCAGCCCGAGCTCGCCGAGCTCCGCCACACACTGATACGCGGATTCAGACTGGAAGAAGATTTGGCACAATTTCATGTGCTCCGATCGGTAGATCGAGCCCATTCTTGGATGCGGGTAGGTTTAGAGTGCCCTGGAAGAGATTTATGGAAGCTTTGTTATTAAAAAGTTATCGAATAAAGAAAATTTCAGCAAAAATCATAAGGAAATAGGGAAATTGCATTGTGAAAAAGTGCTCGCGGTGAAAAACCAAAGACAAATTTTCAGTTTTTCGCTCTTCTTATCAGTTTTCAGACGACTCTGTGTGCTCAATGGAGCAGCACATTATCATTATGGCAAAAAGAGGGAGCCTGAAACGTCATTAAATTCCGGGGAAAAGTTAATAATCCCAGTGAGCAGATCACAAGTGAAACTTTCAAAGCTTAGGTGGAATTTTCAGTATCTAGTCTACTTACAAGAAAATTCCGGGGGGATCAATATGAAATGTATATCATTGGGAAGCCAGTTTTATGAGGATTCAGAATCTGTAATTAGTTTTCTTTTAGTAGCTCTAGGAGCCGAGATACAGCCATCTCAAAAAATTGAATTTTTCAGATTTTTATGAAAATTTGACCGTTCATAGCTTTCTCCAGAATTAATATTATGAAAATCTAACTAGATATTTGAATTTGTCTTAAAATTCTGAATCAAACCATGCAACATTATACACATAAAAGCATACAGTTAGGAAATGGTGATGAGTACAAATTGACAATTTGTTCAGGCATTATCAGTGACCGATTCCACTATTGATGGCTCTTTTGGCGGTACACACCTATGAAACTTATATCATTCGAAAGCTCTTGTTTTGACAAATCTAGAACTGTGCTCAATTTTTCCCACTGAGCTCTGTGAGCCGAGATATGGAGCTCCGAATTTGGAACTGCACTGACAAAAATTGTAAAAATGTTATGGGGGTTCAAATCAAAAACAGGTCGGCGAAAAGCTATGTAATTTTGGGCCTTCTTGTTTCAATGGTTCTTCTATAATCTGGAATATATAAAAAGTTCTGGAAGATTCGCTGAATAGGTCAACACTATTACACTTTTGGTAATTTTTTTCAGATTTCAATACTAACAAGGGAATGGTCAGAGCAGTCCCCGGAGTTTCCGTATGAAACGTATATCATTCGAAAGCAAATTTTATGAGGATTCAGAATCTGTATTCAATTTTTCCTGAATGGCTCTTTGAGCCGAGATACAGCCGTCCAAAGCTCAAAAAAGGCGATTTTTGTGAAACTTTGAGCGTTCATAACTCTCTTCGGAATTTTTCTCATAAAAATCCAACTATATATTTTAGTATAGCTTAAGATTCTGCATTGATTCATGTAAAAAACTCACATTTTGAAAATTCTGGACATCATTTACGACCATGCCAAAGTTAGCTACTTTCGAACGATGGTGACAAGAGATTCGTTATTAGTAAGAAATTAATTTGTACATGAATCGATGCAGAATTTTAAGCCATACTAAAATATATAGTTGGATTTCTATGAGAAAAATTCCGAAGAGAGTTATGAACGCTCAAAGTTTCACAAAAATCGCCTTTTTTGAGCTTTGGACGGCTGTATCTCGGCTCACAGAGCCATTCAGGAAAAATTGAATACAGATTCTGAATCCTCATAAAATATGCTTTCGAATGATATACGTTTCATACGGAAACTCCGGGGACTGCTCTGACCATTCCCTTGTAAACTTCAGAGCTGCATATCTCGGCTCTCAGAGCTCCATAGAAAAAACCAAACATAGTTCTGAACTCCTCAGAACAAGAGCTTTCAAATTGTCTAAGTCTCATCAGACCATTTCCATGTTATCCTGATCAAGTCGATGAGCTCCCTCGTGTCAATTTTCACTGTCCCCAATAGTTGTTCAACTATAAAAATAAGCATCTCCGGGACAAACACCACATCGTTTGATAAGACGGTTTGATAAAGATGGTGTTGCACGTTTCGATTATAAATCATTTGCCGGCTCAGCACGTCGTTGCTCGATCAGAAAGTGTGACGTCATCATTTTCTGTACATTTGGCTCTTTGAGAATCTATATAAAGTATCTAAATATCTTGCCAGTAACCCTTTCTAGTATACTTTACTATAAAACAGGTCAATCGATAAGTAATCTCTGTCACCATGTTTATTATCACAGACTACGCTATAGTCTGGTCAACACGTTCTGATAAGACGGCTACAATCTCTTTTCTCTTTTCCATTCTCGGTCATTTTTATACCGGTCTTACCTAACACTTTAACCAATCAACTTGAAAATTTTAGAAAGCATGCCGAACGATCCATCCGACGATCAGCTGAAGAACTACAAGGCTGCTTACCCGGTAAGACCTTCATAGTCCACCTCAGAGAATTTTTGGCAAGGATGTAGCAAGAGAATAGCACGTTGCCGCGCAAAACGGCAAGTTGCTACAGAAAACGGCAGGTTGCTGCATTTCGAGGTCCCGGCGTGAAAGTAGCAGCCCAGTAGCAAGCGTCGCAGAGCCTCCTTACGGCGAGCGTTGTGTCGCGCAGACGCGGCATGGATGCAGCACGGATGTAGCATGCGAACGGCAAGGATGTAGCAATCTTTTAATACGCAAGCAGCTGACTTGTTGACTCATATGGCTTGGCGCATTTGTTTTAATTTATTTTCGAAATGAATTTTATCATCACTTTTCCCTATTTTTCATCAGAAAACATTCAAACTTCGATGGATTTTCCGCCATAGACGATGGAATGAGCATGTAAGTCTGTTTGATTACATATATTATGTTGGAAAATGTTTGTGGAACCGAGAAATTATGAGTGAAACCCATCGAGTTTTCAGAAAATATTCAACTTCGAATTCAGAAAAATCGTAACTAGATTTTCATATTTCAGCCATGTTGATGCAGTATCCAACCAACGATCCATCGATGGAAGGAATTCAAGCGAAAATTAAGAAATCTCCGGAAATTGGGATATTTGGTCCAGCGTCTACGCAGAACTATGGAATTGAAGCTCAGAAGGTAAACTCGTCAAAATATTGTGAAAAAATCTAAGTAGCTGTTCTTAGGATTTGACGATGACTCCGATTGGGACTATCATCACAAATTGATCAACTACACTCCGGACCCACTCGCCTCTGTGAGATTAACCGCCTGAGTGGTGAAGTGCCCACGATCAGGAGTGACGCCCGACCAGTATATTCAGTAAGTTCGGGATATTATTGTTCTCGGAGTAAATAGTAAATTTCAGGCAGATGATGTACAAAACTGTTGACGGCTACGAGTTATCTACACGAACAACAATTTCAACAGGAGATTTCGGAGAGGGCACACCTGAATGTCTCGACGGACTCACAAGTGATTAGCCTCACAAGCCGCCGTTGATAATTTTTTTTGTTTTTTGTTGAATTTTTGATTAAATAAATTGGTTGTGTGCAAAATGTTTCCAATCGCCAATCAATAATTGAATTTGGAACCGCAAGGGGGAGAAAGAAGGCGCATTGAATGCAGCAGGCTGCCGCACAAAACGGCAAGCTGCCGCGAGAATCGGCAAGCTGCCGCCAAAATCGGCCTAGTTGCCGTTGGCCAACGGCAACTAGGCCGATTCTCGCGGCAGCTTGCCGTTTTGTGCGGCAGCCTGCCGAAAATTCTCTGAGACTATAAGTAATATAACAATTATCAGAGACCACAAGTGATCACCACTTCCAATGGAGCCCCGATCTACTCTAAAACTGCGGTCCTGACGGCAGGCCGACGTGGTCCGATGCTCATGCAAGACGTGGTTTACATGGACGAGATGGCTCACTTTGACCGAGAGAGAATCCCGGAAAGAGTCGTCCACGCGAAAGGAGCAGGCGCTCACGGCTACTTTGAAGTCACCCACGACATCTCCAAGTACTGCAAGGCGGACATCTTCAACAAGATCGGCAAGCAGACCCCGCTCCTCATCCGCTTCTCGACAGTCGGTGGAGAAGCAGGATCTGCTGATACGGCTCGTGATCCACGTGGATTCGCCATCAAGTTTTATACCGAAGAGGGAAATTGGGATTTGGTGGGGAACAACACCCCCATCTTCTTCATCAGAGACCCCATCCACTTTCCCAACTTCATCCATACCCAGAAGAGAAACCCGCAGACTCATCTGAAGGACCCGAACGCCATGTTCGATTTCTGGATGCACAGACCCGAGGCGTTGCATCAGGTGATGTTCTTGTTCTCGGATCGTGGACTTCCGGATGGATACCGGAAGATGAATGGGTATGGAAGTCACACGTTCAAGATGGTGAACAAGGATGGGAAGGCGGTGTATGTCAAGTTCCATTTCAAGGTGAGATGATGCTCTAGTACTATTATGGTTTTGATAGTGAGGAGATGTCAGTTGAGCTTAAATCGGTGCAGAAAGTGAGAGAGCACGGCGGTGCGAGAGAGCCGAGAGAAGCAGAGATTAAAGGATCTTCACCTCCGCGGCGAGACCCAACTCCTCACAATCAGAAACAGATAGTCTGATTCCAGCCATCCGAAGGCGTGAAGAACCTCACCGTCGAACAAGCTGGCCGCCTCGCCTCCGAAGACCCCGACTACGCCATCCGCGACCTGTTCAACGCCATCGAGAAAGGCGACTTCCCGGTGTGGAAGCTGCACATCCAGGTGATGACGTTCGAGCAGGCGGAGAAGTGGGAGTTCAACCCATTCGACGTCACCAAGGTCTGGCCGCACAAAGATTTCCCGTTGATCGAGGTCGGCAAAATGGTGTTGAACAGAAATCCGAGGAACTACTTTGCGGAGGTATATATTTATGACAGTCGTTATGATAAGAAGGTGGTTTTCAGGTCGAGCAAGCCGCCTTCTGCCCCGCCCATATTGTCCCTGGCATCGAGTTCTCGCCAGACAAGATGCTCCAAGGCCGCATCTTCTCCTACACCGACACCCACTTCCATCGCCTCGGCCCCAACTACATCCAGCTGCCCGTCAACTGCCCGTACCGCTCGCGAGCTCACAACACCCAACGCGACGGGCTCATGGCCTACGACAACCAGCAGCACGCGCCGAACTACTTCCCCAACAGCTTCAACTACGGAAAGACTCGCCCCGATGTCAAGGACTCGGTGTTCCAGGTCACTGGAGACGTCGACCGTTACGAGACGGCTGATGATAACAACTATGAGCAGCCGCGACAGTTCTGGGAGAAGGTGCTGGATAGTGGAGCACGCGAGAGAATGTGCCAGAACTTTGCGGGGGCTCTTGGCGGGTGCCACGAGTTTATTGTGAAGGGAATGCTCGAGCATTTCGCCAAGGTGCATCCGGATTTCGGAGCACGTGTCAAGGCGATCATTCAGAGTCAGGCTAGATCGCATCTTTAAAGTGATACTTGATGCTTGTGTATTATAAAGATGTTTAATAAAGTGCTTCATTCAAAGTTTCGAAAAGCACTCCGGATGAAGCTTCCTAAACTTCTCCTCCAATCGTTTCCCTAGCAATGAGTCATGTTTCAGTATCTCTCTTTCAGTTAACAGTTCCGGCGTCTTTCTCCAATGCAGTGGACTCAATATACAAGAATTAATGAGTGTCTGCACAAAAACATCCCTTTGAGCATGAGATCCTCCAATCCGAATCACTTTTTCTCTAATCGGGTACATATTCTCTGCTGCTCTATCGTACTCCTTTTTGGCATACTGGATCATTCCATCGTACAGCGGAATTCCAATAGTTCGACTGATTTGGGCATTGTCTTCTTGTGATTGACTTCTGAAACCACAACTAATGCACGGTGTTTGCACAGTAACTGACGCCAACTTGCACAAAATTGGAAAATCGATGTTTTATCTTGAGTTTTTCGCCTTATAGACAGTATTTGATCATCTAACAACTGGAAAATCTCGAAAAAACCGTCCAAGTCCAGTGGAGGGGTTTGCAAACGCGCTCCACTGGACTTTGACGCTTTTTTCAAGTTTTTTGAGCTTTTGGTATGGAATAAATGATGGAAATTGGTTAAAAACAGTCAACTACTGTATATAAAGCGAAAAACTCGAGATAAAAGCATCGATTTTCTAATTTTTTCGGTTTTTCTCGATTTTTCCCGTTTTTCTTCCTATTTTCATGATTTTTTGAGGTGAAATGTATAATTTTCTATTCTTTTGCGTTTTTGCAAACCTTTTTTATCGAAAAATACTCGAAAAATCATAGAAATCGGAGAAAAACGCGCAAAAATTGGTGCAACGGGAGGGGAGGGGGTCAGCAAACGCGCTCCATTGGACTTTGACGGTTTTTCGAGTTTTTTGCAGCTTTTGATGTGAAATAGATAATAGAAATTGGTTCAAAATCATCTACAGATCATATATTTGTTGCAAATAAAAAATTTCCGAGATAAAAGTATAGATTTTTCAAGTTTGTGCAAATTGTCGTCAGTTCCAGCGCAAAAAAACTAACCCCGCATAATCCTCCAGCGAACTTCTCAAATGCTTCTCAATTCCATACTCCTCTTGCCGGAACAGCGCCATTCCCATATGAACATCATTAAAAACCACAGAATGCTTATCAGTATGCTTCTCCAGCTGTCCAATCCTCCTCCACCTCTCCTTCCCCACTTCCACTCCCTCCAACTCGAGCCTCCACAACAATGAGCTCGCATCATCCATATCCAGTAGAGAATTAGATCTATTATATCGCTCAATGATTTCCCTGTCGAAAATCTCCAACGCCGCGTCGTACTCCTCCACCTCGATGTGGAACAGTGACAGGTGCCAGTAGTTGTGCGAGGCTATCATCCAGCCTTGCTAAAAATATTGATCTTATTACCGTAGTCTACAGTAATCTACAGTAATCCACCTTCCAGAGCTCTTCTGTACTGTACATGAACGATTTTCCTTCTTGGTGCCGGCCATTCATTTCGAGGACATGCGATTTGGCGTGTGTCGCCCAGCAGTCGAATCTAGAAAATTCTGGGTTTTGTGGGCGGGGCTTATTTGCAAAGTGCGGCACCAGTTTGTCGTCATTTTCATCAAAATTTCATGGATTTTATCGATTTTTCCACATTTTCAGGTGTTCTTCTGTCAGAAAAGAAAGGAAATTATCGAAAAATCACTTTCCACTGAAAATGATTTCAAAAAAGTTCGATTTTAAGGTGATTTCCAGTGATTTTTTGATAATTGACAGAAAAACGCTTGAAAATAAGAAAAAATCGATAAAATCAGTGAAATTTTGATTTTTTGCAAAGTGCGGCATCACTTTTCTGCAACTTTGCCGCAATTTTCATCATCTTCATCAAATTTCATTGATTTTATCGATTTTTCCTCATTTTCAGGTGTTTTTCTGTCAGAAAAGAAAGCAAATTATCAAAAAATCAATAGAAACCACCTAAAAATCGATTTCTAGTGATTTTTTTGATAACTGCCTTTCTTTTCTGACAAAAACCACCTAAAAATAGGAAAAAATCGATAAAATCCATGAAATTTTGATTTTTTGCAAAGTGTGGCACTAGTTTTCTGCAACTTTGCCGCACATTTCATCATTTTCATCAAAATTTCATCGATTTTATCGATTTTTTCTCATTTTCAGGTGTCTTTCTGTCATAAAAAAGGAAATTATCGAAAAATCAATAGAAATCACCTAAATCTAGTGATTTTTAGTGATTATTTGATAATTTCCTTTCTTTTTTGACAGAAAAACACCTAAAAAAATACCGAAAAATCGATAAAATCAATGAAATTTTGATTTTTTGCAAAGTGCGGCACCTGTTTACTGCAACTTTGCCGCACATTTTATAATTTTCATCAAAATTTTATGGATTTTTCGATTTTCTCTTATTTTCAAGTGTTTCTTGTCGGAAAAGAAAGGAAATTATCAAAAAATCAATAGAAACCACCTAAAAATCAAATTTTTCATAATTTTTTATTAAAAAAATCGATTTTTGGTGATTTTCAGTGATTTTTTGATAATTCCCTTTCTTTTCTGACAGAAAAACACCTAAAAATACCGAAAAATCGATAAAATTAATGAAATTTTGATGAAAATAATGACAAGCCGCATTTTGCAAACTCCGCCCACAAATTACAGCAACCTATTGAGCATCAAAGCTCGATCCGCTTCCACTTCAGCATCGCCGTACAACCCGCACTCTTCTAATCCGAAGGCGTACATCCCGTGCAGATAACTGGAGCAAGGAAGATCAGAGCTCCACTTCCCGATCACTTTTTCCACGGAATCTCGTTTTCCAATAGAGTTGCCGTTGAAAAAATGAGCATCGTGGGCGAATTTCACGGCGAGCAAATCGGTTGGATAGTCGTCGAGAATACCGTCCCAGGTGTCGGCTGCTTCGTGGTGTTTTCTGAATGTTTGTATGTCAGCAAGTGCGCTCCATTGGACTTAGACGCTTTTTCGAGTTTTTAATGATCGAAATTGTTTTAAAAAAGTTCAAAATCTTCAATTCCTGAACATAGGGCGAAAAACCCAAGAAAAGTATCGATTTTCGAATTTTGTGCAAATTGTCGTCAGATTCTGCGCACATACCCTCTTCCCCACAAAACTGCAGCCTTTGCATGTCTCTTTTCCCTTTCGTTTCCAAATTTTTCAGCGTCGATTTCGAGTTTATCCAGTTTTCGAGCAAATTCTGGATCCCGAGCGGTCATTTTCGTGCCAAGACCCGACAGTCCTATCAGGAAGGTGCGGCTCATTACTGAAATATTCAAAATAATCGATACTTTGTCGGCATAATTGTTTGCAAAGTGCGGCACCAGCTTTTTGTCTTCATTTTTATCGAAATTTCATGGATTTTATCGATTTTTTCGTATTTTCAGATGGTTTCTGTCAAAAAAGAAAGGATATTATCAAAAAATCATTAGAAATCACCTAAAAATCGATTTTTCATCATTTTTCAGTGAAAATTTCGATTTTAGGTAGTTTTTAGTGATTTTTTTTTATAATTTTCATGTATTCTGACAGAAAAACGGCTAGAAATAAAGAAAAATCGATAAAATCAATGAAAATTTGATTTTCGCAAAGTGCAGCACCAGTTTTCTGCAACCTTGCGCACATTTTTCATATTTTTCATCAATATTTCAAGGATTTTATCGATTTTTCCGTATTTTCAGGTGTTTTTTGTCAGAAAAGAAAGGAAATTATCAGAAAATCACTAAAAACCTAGAAATCGAATTTTTCAGTGAAAATTTCGATTTTTAGGTGGTTTTCAGTGATTTTAGATAATTTTCATGTATTCTGACAGAAAACCACCTGAAAATTAGGCGTTTCCTATCAGAATACATGAAAATAAATGGAAATTATCGAAAAATCACCAAAAATCACCTAAAAATTGAATTTTTCATCATTTTCAGTGAAAATTTCGATTTTTAGGTGGTTTCTATTGATTTTTTGATAATTTCTTCTCATTTTCATGTATGTTGATAAAAAAAACACCCAAAAATACAGAAAAATCGATAAAATCCATGAAATTTTGATATAAAAATGCAAAAAAAAATTGCAGAAAACTGATGCCGCACTTTGCCAAACAAGCCACGCCCACAAATTCTCACTGGCTTCCGGATCCGACTGTATCAACTTCTCCACGGAGACGTGAAAACCTCCAAGGCTAACGCAATCTGACCAGGAGACGAGCTGTCGAATACAGGCATCCAGCCACTTGGCATTCTCATCGGATGTCGTCGACAATTCGAGACCTGATGATTTCCAGGCTTCGCAGTTTCGGAGGTGCTCTGCGCACCATTCGGCCATTTCTGATGATAAAAATTGAAAACAATGACTGAAAAAGATTATGTTTTTGTTTGAAAAAAAAATGTAAACAAGACTCAAAGACCAGCGGCGAGAGAGCAGAGACGCAGAGAAAACCCATGTGGTCATGTGACCAAAAAATTTCACAAGTTGATTCATATTCTTGCTGATAAAGCTTTTTACATAATGGGCGGAGTCATGAGTTTCAAGAAGGAGATACCGTTCAAAATATAGCACACTGATAACTGATAAAAAAGAGCAAAATAAATAAAAATTTTAGTATGAGCAATTAGTTTCTCAAATTGAACATCTCATTGACCAGCGTGCTCAGCTCGTCCTTCTGATGCAGCTCCGGCACGTTCTCATGAGCATCTGACGTCAAATCGAGGATGATCACCTTCACCTGATTACAATACATCTGATCGCCCATCTGAAAACTCATCGTTTGATCTGAAGACTGAAGACGTCGCATTGCTCACTCTAAAATCGGGCAACGTCTCCACGACTTCCGAGCGCCCGCAAAGACACATCAGAATCTCGACGGTGAGCCGCATGACGAGCGGCTCGTCGTCGGTGAGTCGGAACACTGTCCGAATCGCTTCCGCCATCGTCGCCACGTCGTCTGGAGCAAAAAAGAAGACATTGAGAAGGCGTCAGAAGACGACGTGAAACCTACTCGAAATCTGAAAGAAGACAGCGGCGAGTGCGTCAATGGTTTCAACGCGAGATTCAGCGGGGTGAAGGCGTCGGAGAAGCGTCTTGGCGTGTGGAGACCCGGCCACCTCATCAGAATCACTGAAGATGCGGAGAAGAGCTGGAAAATTCAGAATTGGAGCAGGAAACCTTCACAAGTAATGTGTTTTTGGTTAGGCTTTGAGAATTTTCTATAAATTTGGTCACTGATAGTTTCGACGTCGCTGATTCTGAATCTGAAGTCAGAATTTTTGTAATTGATCTTATTTTTGAGAAAAGATCGCCATTTTCAGTGATATTTCCTTTCGCTCGCTACGAAATCGTAGAGAAAACAGCACTGAAAACAGCTTTGACACATCTTTTCTCAAAAATAAGATCAATTACAGAAATTCTGACTTCAGATTCAGAATCAGCGACGTCGAAACTATCAGTGATCAAATTTATCGAAAATTCTCAAAGCCTAACCAAAAACATTTACCGTAAAATCTGTATTGATATTGCATGCAAGTCTATTGTTCAAGTCACCTCAAGGGGTGCAACTCTATTAGAGGGGCAATTCAAATAGAGGCTGCAATTCTATTTTTCAAACTACGAAAATTTTGAAAAAAGGTTTTATTATGAAAATCAACAAAAAGTAACAAATTGAACACAACAAAAGGAAAATATTCAAAAAATTGAGGCGTCACTGTCATAGTTATTGTCTTCCTCCTCGGCATGGTTCATTTCTCCATCGTCTTCCTCAATTTCAATATCTCCCAAAATCTCCTGAATTTCTTCCATTTCTCGTTCTGCTCGTCTTGTCTTCAATAACTGTACGCCTTCTGGAATTTCTCCATCTTTCTTGAAACAATGAATTGCCTCATCGTCTTCGCCATTTCTTCCATTTTTTAATCCGCATCCTTTGAATGATCTTACAATGTATTCCTTCGGGATATTTTCCCACGCCAATTGAATCCATTTCAAATAAACTTCCATACTGGGAGCACGCATATTTCCCGCCGGGGTGAACGATTTCGTTCCATGAACCATCCAATCTTCGTACTCTTTTCTGATGAAAGCTTGTAATCCAAGGGGTGGGCTCCACGCTTTCTCTTTCTAGAGTTTCCACCAACTTTTTCAACGTCTTCCACGTCTTCCACGTCTTCCACGTTTTCCACGTCTTCCACGTCTTCTACGTTTTCCGCGTCTTCGAGGAGTTCTTCAGAACTCATTGCTCGTGTTGCTCGCTTCAATAAATGGAAAATATTGTTAAAAAAACAAAGAAAAATAAAAATAAATCAGAAATTAAGTAGGTAGAAAAAAAAAAGAAATTCGAAAAACAACTGTGCAATTGTTCGTCACGGTGTCACAGACTAAAAATTGCACAGTACTCCCGGCGGAGCCGCAATTCTGCTGCAGATGCAATTGTATTACGGGGGCAATTCAATTAAAGGCTGCAAGTCTATTTTTCAAGTGCCCGCAAGGGGTGCAAGTCTATTAGAGGGGCAATTCAAATAGAGGCGCAATATCAATACAGATTTTACGGTACTTGTCAGTCTAGAAGACGTTACCAAATATAATATTAGCTCTTTCATCAACCGAGAGCTTCTCCAGAGCACACTGGCTCAAATACTCCATGAGCAAGCATGTCTGGGTGATACCAACCCCCGAATTCCAGTCGCTGCCACGTGGATCCACGGGAGCTGTTGCTCTATAAAAAAAGAGCAAGTTTAGTATTAGAATTCTGCGACCCACACTTCCCGCACAGTGATCCCCTCGCCACGTGGCACCAGATACTGCGGTTGGCAGCGGATCGCCGCCGCCAGTAAGGCGACAACGTGATCGTGGCTCGCTTCTGGAGCCGATTGAGCCGCACGTCGCATCAGGTCACGATGATAGGCTAAAACATCAGAATTTTATTGATTTGAAGGAAGATTTTTTTGATAAACCAATAGCGATCGGGTTGTCAGGATGAATAACAAGCCAGATGTGAATTATGGGGGTTTCCATTTCACACACTTCTTCTGCGAAATGATCAATGTCCTTTTGGGTGGAGAGGAGTGCTTCTGAAGGCAATTTCTATTTTAGGTCACTGTTCATCCATGAAATCACGCTGCTCCATTGACAAAAGGGGCGGCAATTCAAATTTATTTCAGGTTTTCAATGAAAATTTCGATTTTTTGGTAGATTTCACTCATTTTATTCACCTTTTAATGTCTCAATTCAGTTTTCAATTCAATTTGTCAGTTTTTATCGCCAATATCGATTTTCTGATCGGCAAGCCGGTAAAAATTGATATTGGCGATTAAAACTGACAAATTGAATTGAAAACAGTGAATCAAATGAGTGAAATTGACCAAAAATCGAGATTTTCATTGAAAACCTGAACAAAATTTGAATTGACGCCCTTTTTGTCAATGGAGCAGGGTGATTTCATGGATGAACAGTAGAAATATAAGAAGAATATTGAACTTACTGTTCCGATTGTGCGTTCCAAAATAGCGCATTCTGAATTATCTGGAAAAGGTTTTTAATTTTTTTTCAATTTACATTGAATTTGAAGATATTTTTCGACAAAACGATACTGAAAAAAGCTATCAAAACGAAAAAAATAACAAGATTCATTGAAAACAAGACAAATCAACAATAAAAAAAATGAAAATTCCATCCTAATTCGCAGCTCGAAGAGATTCGACGAACTTCCGACGACGTTGAGCGGTGATTTCGCACATTTTCTGAAAATTTTCATTGATTTTTCTAGGCTCCCTGAAATTTTTGGCCTATTTTGGCTCAATTTTCTTGGTTTTTTCATAAATTACCGCAAATATTTACGTTTTGAACAGGATTTTATCGATTTTTTCTAATTTAATGCACATTGTTCATGTCAGATCCTTTTATCTTGGAAAATCATGAGATTCATTGAAATCCAGACATTTTAAGCTTGATTGACAAAAGAAAACAAGAAAAAACGTATATTTTTCATGTTTCTATTGTCAATCAAGCTTGAAATGTGTGGATTTCAATGAATCTCGTGATTTTTTCAGGATAAAAGGATTTGACATGAAAAATGTGCACTAAATTGGAAAAAATCGATAAAATCATGTTCAAAACGTAGATTTTTGCACGAAAATTGAGCCAAAATGAGCCAAAGAGCTCACCTTGAGCAATCCGAACTTGCTCATCCTCCCCCTCTCCCGCACCATCACCATTTTCTCATCCTTCCCCACGATCACAGAACACGTCGCATTACAAACGGCGACTGTTTCGGAGCACGGAGCCAAGAGCAAGATCTCCTTGGAATCGGAGAACACGCCGAATGAGCAGCACATGAGGGGCTCCTCAGTGGCGAGCTTGTGCAAAGTACGATGATCGGCCAGAATTTGAGATTTTTCGATCGGCGACTCGTCTTCCGAGGAGTGATTCAGAACGATCGATGGGAGTTTTGTGTCGGATAGAGCGGCGGTTATGGCGCACTAAACAAGACAATTTTTGAGATTTAGGAAGCAGAAGAAGAAGAAGAAGAAGAAGAAGAGAATTCACCACAACAGAATCCAGAAGGTTTCCCTCGAGGCTTAACACCTTCACAGTGACCTGGAGCTGCCAATCCAACGGCAACTCGTCTCCCTTCACATCCCGACACTTCAGATTTTCCCTTTTGATGAAGAATTCACTGGTAAACAGTGAAAGCAATAAGTTGTTATACTCATCAGAATCCTTCTCTGAAAGCTGTTGCGACGGCTCAATAGAAACTTCTATGAGCTCGCCGTCACTGGCCAGAGAAACCGACGCTTCAATGGAGCAAGAAACAGTGACTCCCTGTGTGCTCACCACCGCCGAGCCCACGCCGCCACATTCTCCTTGCTGAAAGCATACTCTGATCATGAATTTCAGAACGAATTTTACTTTAAAAACCAGCTTTGGCTCGTCCAAAATGCCTCTTCCATCCGGATAAACGCCTTGTTTTAAGAATGTTGCAAAGTAGCCACGTGGATCGATGCCTCGCAGCACTTCTGATGACATTTCTGAAATTCAGATGAAAATTTGATATGGAAAATTGAGAGTTTTTGGAGAATTTTTCGTCAAAATTTGGAAAAAAAGGAAAAAAAATGTGCGATGATTCTCAATGGAGCGCGCTTGCAGCGCTCCAAACGCGCGCGTTGTTCAAATTTAGTTTTTTTTTTTGATTTTGAAAACACCGTTTCTGCAGATTTCTGAAACATTTTCTAAAATTAAAGAAGACGTTACTTACAGCAAAATAAAATCAATATAATTTCAGATAAATTCAATCAAAGTACTCTATAATCCTATTAAAAACTGAAAAATTCACTGATAAAATGTCTAGTTTCATCATCCTGTTATTCCGAATTTTTTCAGATTTTACACCCCCATTCCAACCCTTTTATGAACTTTTTAACAGCTTTTTTCGCAACATTTCACCAAGAAAAGAGACGCAGACAGTAGTCTACCCAATTATAATGATTTTTTGTTATCAGTTGTCGAAAAAAAAAATGAAACTGATATTCGTGTCCCTTTTTCCGTGTTTCAGAGTCGTCGCCTTGTTTATGTAAATTCTTCGTCGTATAAAAAGGGTCTATCACACTAAACAGGTCAAGTTTCCAGATCACCATGAACTGGGTACTTTTGCTGTTGTTCTGTCTGCCAATCGCCCTCTCCGCAGACTCCCCCACACCTTCAGTAGAAGACGTCGTGATCCCCACGAAATTCGGCTATATCCGTGGAGCACGAATGCCCACCAAGAAGGGACACATGGTGGACTATTTCAAAGGCGTGCCGTTCGCCGAGAAGCCGCAGAGATTGAAGAAGTCACGTCTCGTGCATCGATGGAATGGAGTGGTGAATGCGAAGACGTACCCGGCAAAGTGTCTTCAGAATGTGCGACCCGTGAATGCGTCAGAGTTCAGCGAGGACTGTCTTTATTTGAACATCGTCAGGCCTAGTAATGTGAGTTGAAAAAAATAGTGTGTCTGCGCAGGAACTGACGGCAACTTGCACAATCTAAAGTAGATGACTTTGAATCAATTTTGGTAATCTAAACTAGAAAAAAAAGCGTCAAAGGAGCGCGTTTTCTGACCCTCTCTTTCCGTCATTACATTTCCGAGCTTGCAGATCACCGGAAAACTTCCAGTCGTCGTGTTCATTCATGGCGGAGGATTTCAGGAAGGTACCCTTTATCATTCGAAAGCCCTTGTTCTGACGAATTCAGAACAGTGCTCCATTTTTTCTACCGAGCTCTGTGAGCCGAGATATGGAGCTGCAAATTTTGAACTGATATCAGAACTCAAAAACTTTGGAGCTCCATATCTCGGCTCACAGAGCTCAGTAGAAAAAACCAAACACAGATCTGAAATCAGCAGAACAAGAGCTTTCGAACGATATACAGGTTTCGGAAACGACGCGCCTTGCGAATCATTCGCGGAGAACTTCGTAGGCGAAGGCATGATCGTGGTGAACATCCAGTACCGTCTCGCCCTGCTCGGCTTCCTCTCCCTCGGCTGCGAAGACCCGCGAATACCATGCAATCTCGGGCTCTGGGACATGCTCACCGCGTTCCAGTTCATCAACCGCACCATCTCCGACTTTGGCGGAGACCCCATGAACATGACGGCAATGGGCCATTCCGCTGGTGCAATGGCTGTCAGTCTACACTCAATGTCGCCGATTTCCTCCGTCTTCTTCTCCAAATACATTCAGATGAGCGCGTCGTCGTGGTGTTTGACTGGTTACAAAAATCAAAACTTTATGCAGAGCCGAAAAATATTGAACGATTTGAAGTGCAATATGACGAATGCGCAGACCATTTTCGAGTGTGTCAACTCGACGTCGCTGGATATGTTGTACACTGCTCAAGTAAACTTATTTTTGTAGTCTGAAACTTCTGAAAGTATTATATTCCAGATCGACACTCATCTGTGGCCAGAATTCGGCGACGCTCTCCTCCCCGATATTCCCGACAATTTGGTGAAGGCGAATGCGAAAAACCAGAAAGTGATGACGGGGATGATGACGTTGGAGTCTTTGTATTTCAGTGAGTATATTCTTCATTCGCGAAAAGCTGAGCCTTCTCGGATGTCAGCGGTCGCATCGTGGTTTGTGGGTCTCGAGAGGAAGAGCCGAAATATTTATTTTGCTCAATTCGTTTTCCTGAAAACAATATAATTTAAAAAAAAATCAAGAAAAATCAAGAAAAAACCCAGAAAAATGAAGACAATGTGTGAAATTTGATTTTTTTTTTCAAACAAAAAAATTTTTGGCGCGCCGCAACCGCGACGCGACCGCCGCCATTGGCGACGAAGGACTGTTTTGGCGACAAGAGAATATTTTGATGAGTCCTCGGAATCCCTAAATGAGACCTATATCATTCGAAAGCTCTTTTTCTGACGAGTTCAGATCTGTGCTCTATTTTCACTATCGAGCTCTGTGAGCGGAGATATGGAGTTCCCAAGTTGAGTACTGAAAGCATCAGCTCAAACTTCAGAGCTTCATATCTCGGCTCACAGATCTTCGTAGAAAAAATGGAGCACTGTTCTGAACTCGTCAGAACAAGATCTTTCGAACCATACATGTCTCATTGGGATACTCCGAGGACTCATCAGAATATTCCCTTGTCAGTAACTATCCTATTTCAGCGTACCTAAAATCCTCCCCTGCGATTTTCCCATTCATCCATCGGGATACTGTAGAAGACTATATCAACTCCTCCATCGCCATTCAGTACGGAATCGACTCGACGAGCGCCTACACTTCTGCCACCGACTATTATCTGGCACAGAATGTTTCAGATGACGATTATCCGTACTTTATGAGACAAAGATCGAAGGTATATTTTGCAAAGTGCGGCACCAGTTTTCATCAAAATTTCATTGATTTTATCGATTTTTCCGTATTTTCAGGTGTTTTTCTGTCAGAAAAGAAAGAAAATTATCAAAAAAACACTTTTTTAGGTGATTTTTTGATAATTTCCTTTCTTTTCTGACAGAAAAATACCAGAAAATAAGGAAAAATTGATAAAATCAATAAAATCCCATTCTAATTCAGCTCGACTCCAACATCGGCTTTGATATCCCAATTCTCCGCGAAGTTCGTGCTCGGCTGAGCCAATCCGCCTCCACTTATCTCTACTACTTCCCCTATTTTAATCCAGCTGAATTTGACAAGGATTTTCCAGTACAGGCAACTTATCACTGTCAAGAGTTCCCGTATGTTTGGGGGATCTACAAGGACAATTACTTTGACCTGAATAATGAAGATCAGAAGGTCTCCGAGTTTTTGATCGGAGCTCTTGTTAATTTTATCAAGACTGGCGATCCATCGAGCTCTAATTTTACATGGCCGATAATCGACGCTGATATCACTCATACAGTTATTCAACCTAATCCGACTACTGGAAAAAGTGCTCATTTCTCATTTTTCTTATCATTTAAACTATTTTCAGATCTTTTCGCCTCTGATTTCAACTTCTGGGACTCAATGGCTCAAAAGTACAACTATGATCTTATCACTGGACTGCCAGTCGTCGCCTACGAAGCCACCACGGGTTCCTCGCACCACTTATCAGTGCTCATCATAATCCTATCAGTTTGGTTATCGCATAATCTTGAATTTATTGGATGATAATGATTGAATAAATTTTGTGTTTGCTGAGATCCATCTAAAATAGGTGGGAAAAAGGGGGAGGAACAACAAGAAAATGAATTAGAGCGATTACTTTTGGGGAGGAAACAACTTGGTGTAGACGGATCCACGAACATTGATTGGAAAAGGAACAGGATAAATTATTAGAGGGTTTTAAAAACAAGAGCTCTAATTGTCACCCTCCCGATCGGCTGGCGAGCCGCTTCGAGAGCGAGCAGCGGCTGGAGAGCCGCTTCTAGAGCGCGGAGCTGGTGGAGAGCCGCTTCTGGAGCGAGCTGGCGATCCTTTCTCGGACGGAGAGCGAGAGCGACGGCGTGGAGATTCGGACTGCTTTCGCGGAGTTCCAGGAGATGCGGAACGCGATTTTCTGAAATTAAATGTTTGATTTTGTTGTACTATTTTTTAAATTTTGAAGATTTTTACATAGATCGACATAATTTTCCATGACAATCAGTTTTGAGCAAGTTTGGGCTCAATGTGCGCAAAATGGGTGGAGCGTGTGGTCAATTTGCCTATTTGACCCTTGATGACGTGAAAATTCCGAAATTGGTTCACGTAAACTACAAAATGCACACTTTTCAGTGTACAGAAGAGAAATACGTGAACCTTTCTCTTCTGTACACTGAAAAGTGTGCATTTTGTAGTTTAGGTGAACCAATTTCCGAGTTTTCACGTCATCAAGGGTCAAATAAGCAAATTAACCAATCAGCGCGCCGCCCATTTTGCACACTTTGAGCCCTAATTTTCATGAAAAATGATGTCGATCTATGTATAAATCTTCATATTTTTGGAAATAGTGGAATTCTAAATTTCTACCTTCCAGGACTGCGAGACCGGCTCTTGCTGTTGGAGCGAGATCTCGACTTGGAGTCTCTCTTCGCACGCTTCACCGGCGGTGAACGCGAACGGCTCTTGGAGCGACTCTTAGAACGGCTCTTCGAGCGGTTCGAGCTGCCCGAGCGCGAACGACGACGACGATCGCGGCTGCGCGAACGGCTCCGCGAGTTGGAACGGGATCTCGAGCGAGAACGTCCGCTGCTCTCGTGCGAATCGTCCGTCATCTTGATCTTGCGCCCGTTCAGATCCATTCCGTCGCACTTTTCGATGCATTTTTTCAAATCCGAGGAGGTGGCGAAGCAGAGAAGTCTGGAAATTGATTTTTTTCTAGGTTTCATGGAAATAAAGTGACTTACGCCTCATTGGGACGCTTGTGAGCCTCAGCGTAGGTTGGCTCCACTCCCTGACGGCGAACTTGATCTTTCAGATCCTGGAAAACAGGAAATTGATTGAAGAATCATGAAAATCACTTGTAAATCACATAAAATCTTATAAAACGATCTCATAAAATCACTAAATCGTGAAATTCTGTGGTTTTCATATGGATTACCAGGGTGGAATCCGTCGCTGGAAACGAGGAGACAACACGCGAACCACCGAAAGATAGACCCAAGACCAAAAGCAACGCTAACGCCAATTTCCAAACTCTGCGGGCACCAGCAGCACCGACATCAACCAACTATCCGCCTTTGACCTTCATCATCAACACTCATCCGTACAAGAATCAAACATCTTCTGCTTAAATAGGTCAGATTAGAGAGTTGTACTAGGACCCCATGAGAAGCAGTTGAGTTTATTCTGAATTTTTAGCTTCTGAATCGATTACGAACCTGCCAGGAGATGCGGCTCGAGAGATTCTCGACGAGCACACGGTGACGAGTGCTGTACGGACGTCCATAGCGGCTCTCTCTTCTCGAATCCCGAAAACGATCCCCGCGATCGAAGCTTCTTCCGGCGCCGTTGCTGTACGAGCTGACACGCCCGCCGCCACGTCCGCCAAATCCGCCACCGCGCGGCTTCGAGTAGTCCAGAATCACGCGCTCGCCACCCAACTCTTTGCCGTTCAAATCGTACACGGCGTCCTCGGCGTCGCGCTTGTCGTCGAACTCGACGAAGCCGAAGCCGTTCTTGAGAAGTACGTCGCGTATCTTGCCGTAGCCGCGGAAGAAGTGCTCGACGTCGCCTTGCGACACGCGCGACGTCAGCCGGCCGATGTAGATGCGAGCAGCAGACATTGCTGAATTGGTAATTGATTATTATAATGATAATAATAGTGAATGTGAATGAAATGGTGAGGTGAGGTGAGGTGAAGAGAACGAGGTCACCATAGAGACTGACGCAGTCGTGAAAACGCGCACGCCGACCGCTACGCGGAGCAGAAATCGATGTGAGAGACGCGATAACGGTGGCCTCGGCGCATTCGTCATTTCACTTGCCCACACACACGCACACTCTCTTCGCCTTTTTCAGTTTTCTCTTGCTTTTTTGTTTGCTCGAATAGAGCATTTTTTAGATGTTTTTATTTTTTCCTCCTAAAAACTTTAAAAACTCTAGTAATTCTGAGTCTGTCAAACAATTATTTTATTAATTTGATTAATTATAAGGAAAGATTTCGATGAAATTGAATTTTTCACGAAAAAATCGATTTAAAAAACCTAAATTTAGCTGCCAAATTTCGAAATCGAATCGAAACTTTGAATCCAAAAAAATACGCGCCGCGACCGCAACGCCTTCAACAGTTTTTTGAACGCCATGTGAATAATCACGGCCGCCTATCAGCGATTTTTTGGGGGCGGAGTCAACGAATCATGGCGCGCGGTCGCCCAAATCTAGTCCAAAAACTTGCATTCAAATTTATTGCTCGAAAGAGCAAAACATGCAAAATTTAATCAGAACATTATTTTTATCAATTAATACCCTTTAACTTCGAAAAAATTTAAAAGAATTAGCAAGGGTTATCTAGCAATAAAACGATTTTTCTGAACTAGGCCATGACGATTTCTCGGTCGCCGGCCTAGAAATCTCGGTGGCCGAGGGAATCGGATTAAATTCATTGATTTTCTGAGAAAAACGTGGCCGCTTTCAAACTTTATTAATTTTTAGGTTTGAATCGTGAATTTCTGAACATATAATCCGCCCATAATCCCTCTCACCCCGATAACAATTCCATCTAAAATTCAGGGAAATGGTTCGTGTATACATCGGCCGTCTGCCAAACCGTGCCACCGATCGCGACGTCGAACACTTTTTCCGCGGATACGGAAAGCTCAGCGATGTCATCATGAAGAACGGATTCGGATTTGTGGTCAGTCAGTGGAGCTCTCCACTATAATTCTGATACTTTTCCAGGAATTCCAAGACCAGCGCGACGCCGACGACGCGGTTCACGATCTGAACGGCAAGGATCTGTGCGGCGAGCGTGTGATCCTCGAATTCCCACGTCGCAAAGTGGGATATAATGAGGAGCGCGGCGGGCGTGGCGGTCGCGATGGCGGACGCGACTCGTTCCGCCGTGGTGGAGATCGCCAATTCTCGAACCGCTACTCCCGACCGTGCTCCACCCGCTTCCGTCTTATCATTGATAACCTGTCGACCCGATACAGCTGGCAGGTGAGTAGCCGCGTGTGTTCTCTTATATTTTTGCTGAAAACTAACCGATAAGAACTAGTGAAACCTTCTTGCTACAGCGGCATTCATTGGCAAAATCACCCAATTTGATTCAAGTGCCTAATTGCCTCAAGTCTTCTGCCTTGCCCAAAATCAGTGGTGGCTCAGTCTCATTTGGTCACACACATTGCGCATTGAACTTGAGCACAGAGAGCAATGCGCCCCATTTTTAGGACATCAAGGATCACATCAGAAAACTGGGCATCGAGCCGACCTACTCGGAGGCGCACAAGAGGAATGTTAACCAGGCGTAAGTATATCACACTGCTCCAACGAAAATATCGATTTTTGCTCGATTTCACTCATTTTATTCACTTTTTCATGTCAAATTGTCAGTTTTTATTGTCAATATCGATTTTCTGGTCGGCAACCCGGTAAAAATCGATATTAACGATAAAAACTGACAATTTGAAAGGAAAAAGAGAATAAAATGAGTGAAATCGACCAAAAATCGAGATTTTCGTTAAAAATTTGAATTGACGCCACTTTTGTCCATGAAATCCATGAAAATCCATGAAATCACACTTTTTTGTTCAAGTTTTCAATGAAAATCTCGATTTTTGATCAATTTCACTCATTTTATTCACTTTTTTCATTAAAATTGTCAGTTTTTATCGCCAATATCAATTTTACCCGGTTGCCGACCAGAAAATCGATATTGGCCATTAAAAAGTGAATAAAATGAGTGAAATCGACCAAAAAATCTAGATTTTCGTTGAAAATCAATAAAATTGCAGACTCGTCTGCTTCTCCACCCACGACGATCTTCGCGACGCCATGAACAAGCTCCAAGGCGAGGAGCTCAACGGACGCAAGCTCAAGTGCACCGACGAGACCCGCGACAGAAGCCGTTCGCGCAGCCCTCGCCGTCGCTCGCGCTCCAGAAGCAACTCGCGCAGCCGCTCGCCACCGCCGCGCCGACGCAGCCCCAGCTCCGACTCGGATCGCAAGAGCCGCAGCCCGTCGCCCAAGAAGCGGTCGGAGAAGCGCGCGAGAAGCGAGAGCCGCTCCCAATCTCCACCGGGGAGACGTTCGCGCACCAACTCGCCGCCCAACCGATCGCCTTCGCCAAAGAAGACTAAGAACGATTCGCCAAGATCTGGATCCGCCACACCGGAAAACTGAAATTTCGCTTGAAGCTCTTCCATCTCATTCTCCAGTAATCCTTATCCACTCCGTCTCCCTCATTCTCTCTCTTGTTCCATCCCCCCATATTTTATTTTTTCCAAGTTTGAATTTGTTGTCACATGATTTCTCACTTTATTCAACTTTAATAAAAGGCTTTTAATCCAACTCGCTCAACGTCATGAAACCAGCGCAGTTTTGACTGTTCTTGGAGGTCGGGAAGAATGGACAATTCTAAATAAGGAAATGACTGGAAATATGATAAATAATGGGCTTACAGTGTCCGGACAGTGCAATCCGACGGATGGGTCACTGAGGTTCACACTTGTCTGCTTTTGACCGACCTGAAATTATAATTTTTAATTGAGAAGCAAATGGGGGTCTGCAAACGCGCTCCATTGGACTTTGACGATTTTTTCGAGTTTTTTCAGCTTTTTGTATGAAATAAATGACAGAAATTGATTGAAAATCCTCAAATACTATCTATAGATGATATGTTTGTCGAAAATCATGCAAAAATCCAAGAAAAAGCACCGATTTTCCAATTTTGTGCAATTTTTCGTCAGTTCCAGCGCAGACACCATGCAGTTTTGTTTTTTTTTGCGCCGACAATAGTTTCTAGGGAACAAAAAAGTAGAAAAAAGGTAGTGAGGGACTAGAAAAACAGAAAAGTTGGATCCTAGGCCAGCTGAATTTCTCAATTTTCAGTTTTTCTCGATTTTTTCGGTTTTTTCCCTTTTTTCTTCAATTTTCATGGTTTTTAGAGGGGAAAATGTATCATTTTGTGCCTTTGCAACCATTTTTATCGAAAAAAAAACTCGAAAAATCATGGAAATTGAAGAAAAACGCGCGAAAGGGGGTCTACAAACGCGCTCCATTGGACTCTGGCGCTTTTTTCGAGTTTTTCGAGCTTGTGATGACGGAAATTGATTAAAAATGGTCAAAAACTGCTTAAAAATGCGAAAAACCCAAGAAAAAGCAACAATTTTCACATTTTGTGCAATTTTTCGTGAGTTTCTGCGCAAAAAATTTCCAAAAAACCAACAGGCTGAACGATGGTGTTCCACAAGTGCATTCCAATGTTTCCGTGTCCATAAGCGGAGAAATGGAAGCAGTCCGGCGCGAAGAAAGTCATGTCGACGACTCCAGGGCTCTGAAAATGGAATACGGAGAATCAAATCCATTTTTAGCAATAGAGCGCGCTTACCGCATACGGCGGATCGACGATGCCGTTGAAGAAGGGCTGCACGACGAACGTGAAGTCGTCGTGATTGTCGAAGATGCTGCTCATTTGGATTTGCTTCTCGCCTTGCTGAAATCAAAAGATGTACGCACCTGCGCGGGTTGTTTCAAGTGTCTCGGGTGGAGCAGGCGGTAGCGCTGGCGGGTGGTGTGCAGAGGGTCACGGGTTCGATTCTTTTTGGGGTGAACACTTTTTTGCGTCCTTTGGAAAGGTGTGCTGGGACATTTTGAAAACGGAAAAAGTACGTACCATGTATCCGAAACAAACTCCTTGAATGTCGTCGTCGGTGAACTTTTTGTTCGACTCGCAATCGCATTCGAATCTGGAAACAAACGCGCTCCATTGGACTTTTTTCGAGTTTTTCCAGCTTTTGGTAAACTAACGTGTGCAATCCTTCGCAGAAATACTTCTTTCTATCGATTTTTCGGAGCATTCTCATATTAAACATTCCAGTCAATGAGACAATTGTTCTGAAACCGATAACCTTTCAAATACCATCTGAAACTCGAAAACCTCGGCAAGTTCTGTTGAAGAATAGTGACGGCCTGAATGATGTTGTTCTGGAAGGTCGTCGAGCCGTGGGGAGCAGTGGCGTTAAAGTAGGGATCCTCGCAGTAGACGCAGATGTCGTTGGCGCCGATGAAGATGTTCACCAGCTTCCAGTCCTCTTTTATGTTGATCTGGAAGGGGGTAGTCTTTTTTATGGTGAAACTTATATCATTCGAAAGCTCTTGCTCTGACGAGTTCAGAACTGTAATCTATTTTTCTCAGTGAGCTCTGTGTGCTGAGATATAGAGCTCTATTACTAGTACTGAAAAGTTTACAAGTACAGAAGTGTAGTACTGTTAGTTTTTTCCGTTGTCTGACCTAGACTATATAGGTATCATTGTATCATTCAAAAGCTCTTGTTTTTACGAGTTCAAAACAGTGCTCAATTTTTCCCACGGAGCTCTGTGAGCCGAGATATGGAGCTCTGAATTTTGACTGTCACTTTCAGTACTGAAAACTTTAGAGCTCCATATCTCGGCTCACAGAGCTCCGTAGAAAAAACTAAACACTGTTCTGAACTCCTTGAAACAAGGGCTTTCGAACCATATAAATCTCATCCACAGAATCATAATATCCGCAATCTCATCACACCAACCTCCGAATGCGCCCTCATAGTGTTGACAAGCGCCCTCGCTTGTCCAATAATGTCCTTTGACTCGGCGCCAGGCACACCCATATTCAAATGAGCCACTTCCCACACGTTCTCCGAGCCGATGCCCTTTGATGGGCCGACGAGGCCCGGGTTGAACTTTCGGAGCACATCTGCAAGGTCGTTAAATGTTGCGCACCTTTTACGAGGGTGTGGTTTGATGGGGGAGAGGAGTTCCAAAAAGAGTTGTATATCATTTGAAAGCTCTTGCTCTGACAAGTTCAAAAAGATGCTCTGTTTTTTCTACGGAGCTCTGTGAGCCGAGATATAGAGCTCCAAAGTTTTCAGTACTGAAAAATCAGTTCTAACTTTGAAGCGTCATATCTCGGCTCACAGAGCTCGGTTGAAAAAACTAATTATAGTTCTGAACTCCTTGAAACCAGCGCTTTTGAATGATATACCACTCACTAGCCACAGTAATATGCTCATCGAGGCTCTTGTCGCCGCCGATTTGAAAAGCAAGTCCTCGGTACTGAAGAATAACTGCGAGTGGATCTCCCGGTTGAGCGCCAGCTCCATTGGCAGCCTAGAACTCTCTTTATTCACTTTTATGATACTTTTATAACATACAGTAAGAGAATCTCCAAGTGCTCCGATGACCTTAATATCGGCGAACCGCACACTGTGCACACTCGTCGGCACCTTCTTGCTCTTCGCCATGACGCTCGCCGGGCATGACCAGTTTGGAGCTCCGAGGTCTTTGAGCCCGTGCACCCAGAGGATTGAGCCGAGAGCAGTGCATACTGGAAGAGCAAATTAAGATTTTATTTTGTTTTTGAAGGGAAGGAACTTACATAACCACCAACGCATGATGTCTGTGGAGAGAGAGAGTCTAACCGGAATGCAATTATTCTTATCGCTCCTTTTATCATCACTCCCCTTGTGCTCTTCACGTTTGTCATTTGTATGTACATTCATTGGGAAGGTCATGACAATCGAATCTAGTAGGGAAGTGAATCGGATTCAAAAAGGGGTATATAAATGGAAATGGAAAAGGCACTAGTACAGAAAAAGTGCTCTCCTTTAATGACACTAATAATGATCCACAACTGTTTGAATTGTATATCATTTCAAAGATAATTTTGTGAGGATTCTGAATCTGTAATCAGTTTTTTGTAATTAGTTCTGGGAGCCGAGTTAGAGACAGATCAAAAAAATTAAAAAAAAATTTTTTTCTGAATTTGGTGAAAGTTTGAGTAACTTTCTTCAAAATCTATTTTATAGAAATCTAACTACATGGATCGATTCAAAATTTCAAGAAAAACCCGAATATATAATTGGATTTCCAAAAAATTGATTCTGAAGAAAGTTATGAACGTTTGAAGTTTCCCCAAAATCAGAAAAATTCGATTTTTTGATCGGGCTGTATCTCTGCTCTCAGAGCCAGTACGGAAAAATTGATTACAGATTCGGAATCCTCATGAAATCACCTTTCAGATGATATGCATTTCACATAGAAAACTTCAGAATTTAGCAGACAATTTTGACTTTCAAAGTTATAAGTATGATCTTACCGAGATGAAGCTCTTTTTCTATTTTCTAGTTAATAATACACATTTTTACCTATTATTAGAACAAAAGAAACACATCACATTTATATATATATACACAAATAATTTAGATAATTGCTCCATTCCAGTTATCATCCACCAGCCGGCGCCTGAGCTCCCAAAACTCCAATCCCACTGTTCACCCCCACCAGTGACTTCGGTGGAGCATACTTTGGCAACTGAATAAATCCAAGATTCACCGCCTGAATATACTTCATCGCTTTCCCCGACACAATCAGATCCTTGTTGCCATCATAGTCATTCAACGACTGTTGCTCTCCCTGTAACTTTTCCCTCTCTTGCATGTTTTATATTCCATAGAAAGAAAGGCATCGTCGTGGCGTGATTGTGTATGCATATGCAAAAAAGCACCGTCCCCGAAAACATAAAATATCGCGTCGCTTTTTTTTCCGCGATTTGATCGTTTGGGAATGGTCGGTGCTGGTGCCTTTTGGTGGTTAGCACGGCGCTTTTGGGGGGGAGCGGATTCTTGTACGCACTCTGGACCAGCTTCGATCGCGGGCATCGGTGGTGTAGTGGATAATGCGCTTGTCTGGGGATCGGTCCATTTTGGGGGGTCCTGGGTTCGAGACCGCACTCTGCCTGTTTCTCTTTGAGGCGCCGTTCCCCCTCATTCCGCATGTGTACGCACTCTGGACCTTCTTCGATCGCAGGCATCGGTGGTGTAGTGGATAACGCGCTTGTCTTCGAGTTGATCTCTTTTGGGGGTGGGTTCGACACCGCACTCTGTCTCTTTCGCTTTGCGGCAGGCAGTTCACTACATATTCCCCATCCAATGTAGCTCCAATAGTATCACAATCCCAGCGGGCGGTCTCCCTTTCCACTTTATTATTACCATGCCACATCATCAAAGCCGCGCCACATATGCATATACAGAGACGCAGACACCGGTCCACTGTAGCAATCAAAAGGGGGCGGGTGTTTGTACAGCTTCCAGCACTGTGTGCTTTCGTGGAAGCCACGCCCCCCACGGGGGTATAAAAGGGCACCCGGCGTCCATGATGAATTCTATTATTCACTCCGGTCTCTCTCGATTATAAGTAGTAGTGCCGCAGGTAAAAATTCATGGTTTACCTACTGCCTCCTGCTTAGAATCGTTTTCGAAGACCCTTCTTACCTGTCGCGGAAAAATGGTCTCGGTGAACGGGGGAAGTCGACCGGCGGGTCCTGACTCGTCGAGCCCCACTGATACCCCCGTTCCAACGGAGACTGGATCGTTTCCGGGGACACCTACGCCAACGCCGAAACCGACTCCTAGAAAAGAGCATTTTTAGAGAAAATGGAATTCTGATATGGCTAGTGTCTTATATCATTTGAAAGCTCTTGTTCTGACGAGTTCAGAACTGTTTTTAGTTTTTTCTACAGAGCTCTGTGAGCCGAGATATGGAGCTCTGAATTTTGACGGGTACTTTCAGTACTGAAAACTTTAGAGTTTTGTATCTCGGTTCAAAGAGCTCGTTGAGAAAAATGGTAAACTGTTCTGAACTCGTCAAAACAAGAGCTTTTGAATGATATATGACTTGACCCACCAATAGACCCGATATCCTTCAAACCACCATTATGCCTCGGATCAGGTGGAAGATCAGTAGTGGTGATGCCGAGTTGAGCGTCTCGAATCGCGGATTTCAAGTCTTCTGCTGGATCCACGGTGGTCGTTTGGATTCTCGTTTTCTTCGATGATCTGTAGCGTTGAAGGAGAATTTTCTCGTTCTCATTCATCACGTGTGGATTATGAGTGTGTTGAGATGAGGTTCCAGAAGACGTGGACGGCGTCACGTCTTCTTCTTCTTCCTGTTCGAAGCCCCATGTATTGTGCTGGTTGAAGTTTTCTTGAGTTTGCTGTCTTGTGAATGCCGGTGACGGGCGATGGTGGGAACTTTCGTCGCGTCCTTCTCGTGTTCTCAACAACTTTTTGTAAATTTTGAGAACCTCTCACTAGCTGGGAAATAGTTGGAGTTCCCTGATGAAACTTACATCATTTGAAAGCTCTTTTCTTGAGGATTCCAGAACTGTTTTCCATTTTTCAATCGGAGCTCTGTGAGCCGAGATACGGGGGGTTCAAAGTTTGACTACTAACCTTCGGTACTTCTTTCAGTTCAAATTTCAGAGCTCCATATCTCGGCTCACAGAGCTCCGTAGAAAAAACTAAACACAGTTCTGAAATCCTCAGAACAAGAGCTTTCGAATGATATAGGTCTCTTATCAACCGGAAACAAAATTAACGTACAATCCAGCGCTTCTTGAAAACGGATCAGGACGATCATCGAGACCGAATGGAAATGGATCGACTGGAGCTGATTCCACGGGCTCTGAATTCTAAAAGCTCAATGAGCAAAAAAGGGGTTTTTCTCACCGTTCAACAAATAAAAATAAATGAAAAAAACCGAAAAAAGCAATAATTTAGACATGAGGACAGATGAAGTGTGATAAGGTTTGATAGCCTAGTGGTGTAATCTCAAACATGATCGAAATCAGGTTTCCCTATACTCTCTCTATGTATAGACGCAGAGAAAAGTGCAGTGGAGCGTCATTGCATTTCCAGGGAACGTACTTTTCTAGAAACTTTTGTGATCACTCATTCTCAGAACCGAGAATAAATTATGTCACGGTCCGCAGAGAATTGCTTATTGGAGCAGTGATAACAAATCAGTGGGTGGAGATCAGAAAACAAAAAAACAAAAACAACAACATGAGTAATAAAGGGAGCTCTGGATTACTGTAAATCATTTTGACAAAAAAGCAAAAAAGTTTGGTAGTCGAAAAGAATCGAACCCCTGACCCTCTGCACAATGTCCGTCAGCGCTACCGCCGCGACCACCGCGACACACCTGAGCGGGGCAGCGCAGGTGCGAACATGTGCGCGGGACCCAGTCGGCGCAAAATTGTGGGCAGTGGGAGGGGGTCTGCAAATGCGCTCCATTGCACTTTGACGCTTTTTTCGAGTTTTTCCGGTTTTTTAGATGATGAAAATTGAAAAGCATCAAATACTATCTCTGGATCTTATATTTGTAGAAAATAATGCAAAAATCCAAGAAAAAGCATTGATTTTCCAATTTTGCGCAATAATGATCTCCTCATCTTTCCGTATCTACTCGTCTCTCGCTCTCAAAACAAAAAACTTGACGACGAATTCATGCTCATCGGAGCGAAGAGCTCGACGTGCTCACACCCTAATCCCTTCTCAGTACTTTCAAATGGAAGCCCAGTATCGAGTGTACCGTACCACTTGCCACGTGGCCAACTCCACCGTCGCCAGTCAACAATTCCTGACGATTGCCTGTCACATTGGCTCCATTCTCATGTTCACCTCCTCACTCTACGCCCTCTTTTTGGTGGTGAAGGTGTCCCCGAGGGTGATGAGATCCAGTATCCCTTACATTTTAAACCTCCATTTGTGGACCATGTTTTGCGATTTCATGTTCGCAATTATGCTCCTTCCCTATTTTATGCTCCCTATGCTCGTGATCCGACCACTCGGATTGTTGCAAGCCATTGGGACCCCTCCGAAGCTACAACTCTGGTTGGCATTTGCATCGTTGGGAGGTAAAATTTTTTTTTTGCAAAGTGAGCACATCATTTTTCAGTGAAATGTTCGATTTATGTGTGGTTTTTAGTGATTTTTTTTTGGAATTTTTCCGGATTTTTGGGTGTTTTTCTGTCAGAATTTATGAAAATGAAAGGAAATTGTCGAAAAATCACCAGAAACCACCTCAAAATCGATTTTTTCGCTGAAAATAATGAAAATTTCGATGTTCGGGAGATTTCTAGTGATTTTTTGGAATTTTTCCAGATTTTCGGGTGTTTTTTTCTGTCAGAATACATGAAAATTAAAGGAAATTATAAAAAAATCAGTGGAAATCACCTTAAAATCGATTTTTTCATTGATTTTCCATAATTTTTCAGTGAAAAATTTTTTTAGGTGATTTTTCGATAATTTCCTTTCTTTTCTGACAGAAAAACACCAGAAAATACGAAAAAAATGATAAAATCGATGAAATTTTGAAAAAAATGATGATAAAAATGATGTGCGGCGAGGTTGCAGCAAACTGGTGCCGCACTTTGCAAAAAATCAAAATTTTATCGGTTTTATCAATTTTTTCTCATTTTCAAATGTTTTTTCTGTCAGAATACATGAAAACAAAAGGAAATTGTCAAAAAATCAATAGAAATCACCAAAAATCGATATTTTCATCATTTTACGGAGAAAAGTTTGATTTTCGGATGTTTTCTAGTGATGTTTTAATAATTTCCTTTTATTTTATGTATTCTGACAGAAAAAACACCTGAAAATAGTGAAAAAATTCCAAAAAATCACTAGAAATCACCCTAGAATCGAACTTTTCACTGAAAAATGATGTGCGGCGAGTTGCAGCAAACTGGTGCCGCACTTTGCAAACAATTTCGTTTGCAGGAATGTGCGCCGCCATCACCACTTTATTCGAGTACCGCCACCGAAGCATCGTCTCGAATTCCCGTTATGTGATGCGAAGGAAATCCACTATTTTCCTGTACAATTTGATTTTATATGGATATCACGTCAACTTTGGAGTGCCAGAAGTGCTCACAATGCCTGATAATCAATTGGAAGCGAAACTGACGCTTCTGGAGGTAAAGACGTGCATCAGAAGATTCAGAATCCTCAAAACCATCAGAATTCAGACGTTCCCCTGCCCTCCCGAATTCTTCTTCGAAGACGACGTCTTCGTGGCGCAGCTCGACGGCCGGCGACTCTTCAACCCGCACATGTACTTCACCTGCTTTTCCCTCAGTCTCATCGTCGCCTTCTTCGGCCTTCACACTCTCTGGCACCTCCTTCCTCAGAATAACCCGCTGATGTCGCAGTCCACCAGAAAATTCCAAAAGAACTTTCTCGTCTCGTCGATGGTGCAGGCTTCGATTCCTGCGACTGTGATTCTGATTCCGAATGTTTATTGGAACATGTCGATTACTTTCGGGTTTCATTCGCAAGGTAATGTCTGCGCAGAATCTGACGCTAAAATGCACAAAACTGGAAAATCTATGCTTTTAATTTGGATTTTCGCTTGATGTTTTGCATTTTTATCAAATTTATAATTTATAGACAGAAATTTATGATTTTTAACCAATTCCTATCATCAATTTCACACCAAAAAGTTGAAAATCTCGAAAAAGCGTCAAGTCCAATGGAGCGCGTTTGCAGACCTCCCTCTCCAGTTTTTGCCCGCTTTTTCTTAATTTCCATGATTTTTCGAGTATTTTTTGATGGAAATGGTATAAAGAAATAGAAAATTATACATTTCCACAAAAAAACTCAAAAAATCATGAAAATTGAAGAAACAACCGGTAAAAATCGACAAAAATCGATAAAAACCGAAAAAATCGAGAAATTCAGCTGGCCTAGGATTCTACCTCGCTGATTTTCTAGTCCCTTTCTACTTTTTTGTTCTCTAGAAACTGTGTATGCGCAGGAACTGACGACAATTTACACAAAATTAGAAAATCAATGATTTTTTCGCGGGTTTTTCGGATGATTTTTGATTTTTTTGACAAATATATAATTTATAGACATTAGTTGACTATTTCTAACCAATTCCCGTTATTTTTTCACACCAAAAGCTCAAAAAACCCGAAAAAAGCGTCAAAATCCACTGGAGCGCATTTGCTGACCCTTTTTCTTTTTCAGAAGCCAACAACCTGTCCGTCTTGATTCTAACACTTCACGGATTCGCCGCCTCGATCGGCATCATCTTTTTATACACGCCGTATCGAAACTTCACCAAGAATTTGTTTAGAAGACGTCAGCATGTGATAACTCCCGTCTACAGTACTACTTATAATCGACCGAATACTTTAGTCAAAGGTTTTTTTTTAGTTTTTTCAAGCTCTTTGGTAGTTTGACTTTTTTCAGATATGGTGTTCCATGATCGAGTTTCATCGATTTCAATGACCAATCTGGAGAGCAGTGTGAGGCAGAGCAATCGTCGATGGACTACATAAACTGGTCATCAAGAAATTTTTATATATCAATATAAATATAAATAAACATTTTCAATCAATCACAAAATGGCACAAATTCAAAAAAAAAACGCATTAGTTAAGCACATCCTTGGCGTTCAGCACGCCGAGCACATTTCCCTTGTTGTACTGCACAATATTGTCGGCGATCTCATTGGCGACACGGAGCTGCGCGTCGATGGTGGAGGCGCCAAGGTGCGGGGTGGCGATGACGAGCGGGTGGTCGACGAGCTCGCGGAAAGTGGGCGGCTCCTGCTCGAACACGTCGAAGGCGGCGCCTTTGGCGTGGCCGGCATTTAGGGAGGCGACGAGGTCGGGCTCGTTGACGATGCCACCGCGAGCCACGTTGATCACACGGACTCCCTTTTTGCAGAGAGCCAGGGCTGGAATAGTTGTTGGTTTTATCATTTTTGAGCAAGTTTGGGCTCAAAGCGCGTGAAATGGGTGGGGAATAATCATTGATGACGTGGAAATTCTTGTAAACTACAAAATACACAATTTTTGTGTATTTTGTAGTCTACGCGAACTAATTTTAGGTTTTCCACGTCATCCGCGCCTTACAAGTAATGTGTTTTAGGTTAGACTTTGAGAATTTTCTATAAATTTGATCACTGATAGTTTCGACGTCGCTGATTCTGAATCTGAAGTCAGAATTTCTCTCATTTTTGAGAAAAGATGTGTCAAAGCCATTTTCAGTGCTATTTCCCTCCATAGTGGAGAAAATAGCACTGAAAATGGCTTTGACGCATCTTTTCTCAAAAATGAGATCAATTACAGAAATTCTGACTTTGGATTCAGAATCAGAGAATCAGCGACGTCGAAACTATCAGTGACCAAATTTATAGAAAATTCTCAAAGCCTAAACTTGCTCAAAACTGATTTTTATGAAAAAATCTTCACACTTTTATCTAGTTTTTGCTCTACTCACTATCTTTGTTGATCAAATTCTCGGTCTGCTTAATAAGCGGCACATGAACAGTAATATAATCGGCCTGCGGCCAAATCTGCTCCAACGGGAGCAGCTCAATGTTCTTGGCCTCGGCCTGCTCCTTGGTGACCATCGGGTCGTAGCCGATGACGCGCATGCCGAAAGCTTGGAGCCGCACGGCCACCTCGGTACCGATGCGACCGAGCCCGAGCACTGCGAGCGTTCGGCCGTAGACCTCCTCTCCCATGAAGTCCTTGCGCGCCCATTTGCCCGCCTTCATTGAGGCGGCGGCTTGTGGAACGTGGCGGGAGAGTGAGAGGATGAGAATGCAGGTGAGCTCGGCGGCGGAGCGAGAGTTGGCTTCTGAAGAGTACTTTTATTTACTGTTCGTCCATGAGAAGCAAATTCGCTCCAAGGAGGAGTTGGCGCGCGCGAAATTTTTGAATTTCGAATTTTCGTCGTTTTTATCGAATTTTATCGTTTTTTCATGATTTTTGATGGTTTTTCCTGTTTTTTCTTGCATTTGAGTGTTTTCCGACACGATAAAATTCATTTTTTGAACTGTTTTCGACCAAATTCTGACTTTTTATCCTAAAAAAGTTGTATTTCATGGAAAATGTCAGAATTTTGTCGAAAATAGTTCAGAAAATCAATTTTATCGTGTCGGAAACTACTTAAACGCAAGAAAAAATAAGAAAAACTATCAAAAATCACGAAAAAATGATGAAAATCGTAAAAAACGACGAAAATAAATTTTTTGATAGAATTTCATCGTTTTTTCATGATTTTTGATGTTTTTTTCTTTTTTTTTTGCATTTAAGTGTTTTCCGACACGATGAAATCCATTTTTTGAACTATTTTCAACACAATTCTGACTTTTTCCAGTAGAAAGTAGTTTTCATGGGAAAAGTCAGAATTTTGGCGAAAATTGTTGAAAACAGGTCAGAAAATGGATTTTATCGTATCGGAAATCACTTTAATCCAATAAAAACTAAGAAAAACTATCAAAAATCATGAAAAAACGATTAAAATCGTAAAAAAACGACGAAGAAATAAATTCGAAATTTTTATCGAATTTCATAGTTTTTTAATGATTTTTCATGATTTTTGATAGTTTTTCTTGCATTTTAGTGTTTTCCGACACGATAAAATCCATTTTCTGAACTATTTTCGACAAAATTTCCGACTGTTTCCACTAGAAAGTTGTTTTTCATGGAAAAAGTCAGAATTTTGGCGAAAATTGTTGAAAACAGTTCAGAAAATCAATTTTATCGTGTCGGAAGCCACTTAAATGCAAAAAAAAGAAAAACTATCATAATCATGAAAAAACGATGAAAATCGTGAAAAACAACGAAAATTCGAAATTCAAAAATTTCGCGCGCGCCGACTCGTCAGTGGAGCGAATTTCAAAAAGTGACTAACGCGGCGTATTCATCACTAGAATCTTGCTCTTCGACGCCGCTGGCACATCGATATTATCAACTCCGGTTCCGGCTCTTCCCACCAACTTCAGCTTCCCGGCGGACGCTTCCAGGAGCTCGGCGGTGATCTTGGTGGCGCTTCTGACAATGACGGCGTCGTGCTTCGGAAGCGACTCGAGGAGCTGCTCGCGCGTCTGCTTGGTTTGGACGGTGACGTCGATGCCGTTCTGTTTCAGAATGTCGACGCATTCTTGTTCGATGTCGTCGGCGATGAGCACTTTTTGGATGGGGTTGGCCATTATTCTGGAAAACGGGGGAATTTAAGATGAGAGATCGGTTTGAAAATGAGAAAAAGAAAGCGAAAAAAATCAAAATTCCAAACGAAAATTTTAAATTTGAAAAATTCGCGCTCTCCCGCTACAGTAACTTTCTTAAAGGCGCAACCCCCTCCCTCAAAAAACTATATATTTTTTGAATTTTGATTAATTTTCGACCAAGAAACCAAAGAAACGCTTCTATTTATACAGTCTGCTCTCCAAAAGTGATGTAACCTGACTCCGCCCACTAGAACTACAAAAAACCTTTACAAAAGTCACGTAGTCATAATTCGCTGTCAGATTGCCGAGATAGGAGGAAGATTTACAGTGTAAGATTCGCGGAAGGAGATCGAATCGATTCACGGACATTGTACACAAAATATGGTGTGATGGACGACGGGAAGAACGTACAGATAGCCAGTTTTTGGGGGGAGGGAAACAGGAAATTGGTGATAAGACAGGCGGAGGTCAAAATGTCGGGTATCAGAGAACACGCAGGCTATAGAAGGCTCAAAAGTCCAGTTGTGCATGGTGTCTGCACAGGAACTGACGATAATTTGCACAACAAAGCTGGAAAAACTCGAAAAAACGCCGAAAAAAGCGTCAAAGTGCAATGGAGCTCGTTTGCAGACCCCTTTTTCTTCAATTTCCATGATTTTCTGAGTATTTTTGATGAAAATGGTACAACAAACTAGAAAATTATACATTTCAGCTAAAAAATCATGAAAATTGGAAAAAAAAACCGAAAAAAACTCGAAAAAACGCCGAAAAAACCGTCAAAGTCCACTGGAGCGCGTTTGCAGACCCCCTCCTGACACTAGTTCAAACCAGGTGGGAATCACGTTTTTATACAGATCAAGCGCACGTGATTCCGACTGTTTGACAAACTTTTCGTCACGTTTTTCATCGGAAACTTTTTTGAAACTGTAAAGGAACAGAAAAGATGAAAAAAGTCAAAAAACGGAAATTTCTATTGCAAAAGAACGGCATTTTCTTCTCTCAAGTCTCTTGTTTTCGTGTACAAATACGGAACATGGAAGAGAGAAAGAGGAGAGAAAAAGACAACAGTGGAAGAGAAAAGTGGACAAAAATGGGGAGAACGAGAGCTTTGTGGGTGCGCGTGAACCCAAAGGCTTGGTAAACCTGCTGAGAGATCTTTGTGATATCAAAAGGGAGTGGAAATGGGGAAAGTGATAAGGAAAACTGTTCTAGGAATCAAGTAACAACTAAAACTAGCAAGAATTGAATAATGGAAATGGGAAAATGATGCCAAAACTTTGAGATTTTAAATTCCCTGCGAAAGGGAGAGAGAGCACACGATTCAGCGAGACGCAGACTGACAGACAGCCTGCGTCTCCTCGTATCGCGCACTCTCTCCCCCGCGGCGCGACTGAGTGAGAGACTACACGATTCGGCGAGACGCAGACCGCTCGCTCGCCGCCGCCCGGACCACTGAACCACACCTTTTGACCTGCCGCCGGCGCCACAAACTGAACCATCGCGTCCCTCTGCGCCTCCTCGTCTCGCACACTCTCTCACCCTCGAACCGTCCGGAACAACTCGGAGAAAACTATATAAGAGGATCCCTTGCCGGACCTCTCCATCACTTTCTCTTGAGCACTTCCTCACCTTTCTAGGCTACCCGGCTAGCCTAGAAAGGACCTCTATAGCGAGGCAGCCATCGTCACCTCAGCAACCCGAGGCCAGCTGGCCTATACCCCTTCCATCCGACCCCATTTTATCGAAAATTTTCGCAGAGTTTTTGTTTTTTCTCGACCAGTCGTACGAGACGGGGCGCACATGGGTGTGACCTACTAGTACGAGGCCCTATGCTGGAGGGGACCGAGAGACGGCGATGGGGTTAGGCGGACCTCATTGTCGGAGTGCTGTGTGCGCGATATGTGGTTTTTGGACACAATAGTGTCCTGGGCCATAGAGGTGGAGTTGGTGGCCCCTCTATAAAGGTCTATCATAGCTAGACTGCTAGTCTACTATGAATGTGTTTGACTATGTCTGCACTATATTTATTTGCTGGTATTATTGTCCTATAAAGGATTGGCTTTTGTAGTCTGTTTGACTATTATGATGGTCCAAGAGACTGTCACTACTGCTGGATATGCTCAAGTGTTTCTATCACTATAAATGGTTAGCCAAATGCCTCTTTCTAAATATAGATGGTCCAAGAGACTATCATAATGGGTAGTTCAAGTAACTATGACCAAGTCGAGATAGCCAAATGCCTCTTTATAAGTATAGATGGTCCAAGAGACTATCATAATGGGTAGTTCAAGTAACTATGACCAAGTCGAGATAGCCAAATGCCTCTTTCTAAGTATAGATGGTCCAAGAGACTATCATAATGGGTAGTTCAAGTAACTATGACCAAGTCGAGATAGCCAAATGCCTCTTTCTAAGTATAGATGGTCCAAGAGACTATCATAATGGGTAGTTCAAGTAACTATGACCAAGTCGAGATAGCCAAATGCCTCTTTCTAAGTATAGATGGTCCAAGAGACTATCATAATGGGTAGTTCAAGTAACTATGACCAAGTCGAGATAGCCAAATGCCTCTTTATAAGTATAGATGGTCCAAGAGACTATCATAATGGGTAGTTCAAGTAACTATGACCAAGTCGAGATAGCCAAATGCCTCTTTATAAGTATAGATGGTCCAAGAGACTATCATAATGGGTAGTTCAAGTAACTATGACCAAGTCGAGATAGCCAAATGCCTCTTTCTAAGTATAGATGGTCCAAGAGACTATCATAATGGGTAGTTCAAGTAACTATGACCAAGTCGAGATAGCCAAATGCCTCTTTATAAGTATAGATGGTCCAAGAGACTATCATAATGGGTAGTTCAAGTAACTATGACCAAGTCGAGATAGCCAAATGCCTCTTTCTAAGTATAGATGGTCCAAGAGACTATCATAATGGGTAGTTCAAGTAACTATGACCAAGTCGAGATAGCCAAATGCCTCTTTATAAGTATAGATGGTCCAAGAGACTATCATAATGGGTAGTTCAAGTAACTATGACCAAGTCGAGATAGCCAAATGCCTCTTTCTAAGTATAGATGGTCCAAGAGACTATCATAATGGGTAGTTCAAGTAACTATGACCAAGTCGAGATAGCCAAATGCCTCTTTCTAAGTATAGATGGTCCAAGAGACTATCATAATGGGTAGTTCAAGTAACTATGACCAAGTCGAGATAGCCAAATGCCTCTTTATAAGTATAGATGGTCCAAGAGACTATCATAATGGGTAGTTCAAGTAACTATGACCAAGTCGAGATAGCCAAATGCCTCTTTCTAAGCATAGATGGTCCAAGAGACTATCATAATGGGTAGTTCAAGTAACTATGACCAAGTCGAGATAGCCAAATGCCTCTTTCTAAGTATAGATGGTCCAAGAGACTATCATAATGGGTAGTTCAAGTAACTATGACCAAGTCGAGATAGCCAAATGCCTCTTTCTAAGCATAGATGGTCCAAGAGACTATCATAATGGGTAGTTCAAGTAACTATGACCAAGTCGAGATAGCCAAATGCCTCTTTCTAAGTATAGATGGTCCAAGAGACTATCATAATGGGTAGTTCAAGTAACTATGACCAAGTCGAGATAGCCAAATGCCTCTTTCTAAATATAGATGGTCCAAGAGACTATCATAATGGGTAGTTCAAGTAACTATGACCAAGTCGAGATAGCCAAATGCCTCTTTCTAAGTATAGATGGTCCAAGAGACTATCATAATGGGTAGTTCAAGTAACTATGACCAAGTCGAGATAGCCAAATGCCTCTTTCTAAGCATAGATGGTCCAAGAGACTATCATAATGGGTAGTTCAAGTAACTATGACCAAGTCGAGATAGCCAAATGCCTCTTTCTAAATATAGATGGTCCAAGAGACTATCATAATGGGTAGTTCAAGTAACTATGACCAAGTCGAGATAGCCAAATGCCTCTTTATAAGTATAGATGGTCCAAGAGACTATCATAATGGGTAGTTCAAGTAACTATGACCAAGTCGAGATAGCCAAATGCCTCTTTATAAGTATAGATGGTCCAAGAGACTATCATAATGGGTAGTTCAAGTAACTATGACCAAGTCGAGATAGCCAAATGCCTCTTTATAAGCATAGATGGTCCAAGAGACTATCATAATGGGTAGTTCAAGTAACTATGACCAAGTCGAGATAGCCAAATGCCTCTTTATAAGTATAGATGGTCCAAGAGACTATCATAATGGGTAGTTCAAGTAACTATGACCAAGTCGAGATAGCCAAATGCCTCTTTATAAGTATAGATGGTCCAAGAGACTATCATAATGGGTAGTTCAAGTAACTATGACCAAGTCGAGATAGCCAAATGCCTCTTTCTAAGTATAGATGGTCCAAGAGACTATCATAATGGGTAGTTCAAGTAACTATGACCAAGTCGAGATAGCCAAATGCCTCTTTATAAGCATAGATGGTCCAAGAGACTATCATAATGGGTAGTTCAAGTAACTATGACCAAGTCGAGATAGCCAAATGCCTCTTTATAAGCATAGATGGTCCAAGAGACTATCATAATGGGTAGTTCAAGTAACTATGACCAAGTCGAGATAGCCAAATGCCTCTTTATAAGCATAGATGGTCCAAGAGACTATCATAATGGGTAGTTCAAGTAACTATGACCAAGTCGAGATAGCCAAATGCCTCTTTATAAGTATAGATGGTCCAAGAGACTATCATTATGAATGGTTCAGTCCTTTTGTACTGTCATCTGTTGAGACTATACACTGATTAAGTTTTTTGTTTCTCACCCTCACATTTTTGCACATCACATTACTCATAGAAATGTGGGTTTCAACAAATTATTCTATCTCTTCAAGTGAACTTCAGTGCGTATAAGTGTCCTGAAAGGAAAGTGATGGTGACTGCTCCGGTCTACACAAAATTGGATAATCTATGCTTTTGACTTGGGGTTTTCTCATTATAGACAGTATTTGATGATTTCGAACTAATTTCCGTCATTTTTTGTGTGTATTGCTGTATTGAAACAGTAAGAAAATAATAAAAAACGAGTCAAAAACGAAAATCTTTATTGCAAAAAGAACGGCATTTTCTTCTATTGAGTCTCTTGTTTTCGTGTACAAATACGGAACATGGAAGAGAGAAAGAGGAGAGAAAAAGACAACAGTGGAAGAGAAAAGTGGACAAAAATGGGGAGAACGAGAGCTTTGTGGGTGCGCGTGTACCCAAAGGCTTGGAAAACCTGCTGAGAGATCTTTGTGATATCAAAAGGAAGTGGAAATGGGGAAAGTGATATGGAAAACTATTAAAGGATCCGAGTAACAACTAAAACTAACAAGAATTGAATAACGGAAATGGAAAAATGATAGAAAAGATGTCAAAACTTCACAATCCCTGTGAAAATGCGCTCCATCGCGCCACAAGGGAGAGAGTGCACGATTTGGTGAGACGCAGACAGTCTGCGTCTCCTCGCTTCGTGTACTCTCTCACCCGGTGCGCGATAGAGCGCGCTTTGAATAGAATAGAAAGTTGTGTCATCTTTTCTTTCCTAGCTACAAAAAAGATACTTTTTTTGGATTTTTGGGTTTTTTTGGTTTTTCGGGATTTTTTGGTTTTTCGGGATTTTTTGGTTTTTCGGGATGGAACTACTCACTAGATTTGGAATTTGGAAATGGGAAATTTAGGAAACTACTAACATGAAATGCTACAGGAAGATTTTGGGAATTGAAAAAATGATACAGAAACATCGGAACTTTGAATTTTAACACAGAATTTGGTTACAAAGTTGTCTTTCCTAGATAAAAAGTATGATGAAATGGTTATAACTCAATTTTCAAACTCCTTCGATGATAAAACTGCCAGCAGTTTACTTCTTCATGCTCTCCAGGATCGCGTAGTTGATCGGAAGTCCCTTAACAAGGCTGTCGTCAAGAATGGTAGAGTGTCTGTCGAACGGGCACTTCAAGTCGAAGTATCCCTCGCTGGTTCCATCGCAGCATCTCTCGCACAACGTGTGTCCGCATTCTGTAATCGCAAAACTAGTTTTCAGTACAAAGGAATCGAACCCGTGACCCTCTGCACCATGTCCGCCTGCGTTACCGCCGGGACCACCGCGACACACTCAGAGGGGGCAGCGCAGGTGCGTACATGTGCGCGCGGTCCCCTTTTCAGAGTGGGCGCGCACTTGTACGCACTCTGACCCCCTTCGATCGTGTGCACCGGTGGCGCAGTGAGTAACGCGCTTGTCTTCGAGTCGGTCCCTTTTTGGGGGCCCGATGGGTTCGACTCCGCTCTCTCCAAAAACTCACCAAGAAGTCTCGGGCAGGCCGATCCGCTCTCCGTATAAGGCCTAGTGCAAATGGCGCAGCAGTGCTCGCTGTCCACCTCCGGCTCTTCTTTCTTGGTGATCCCCAACATTGTCGCATACTCCTTGACCTCCTCATTCAGGTAGAACACCTTGGTCTCAAGCATTCTGATGTTTCTATCCGTGCTGATGGCGTCAATGCGTGCTTTCTCGTGCAACTCGTTCAACTCCCTCTGCAACCGCTCGTTCTTTGCAGCCTCGGCGATGAGCGCGGCGCCCAGCTGGGTGTACATTGCGATGGGGACGGACATCTGAAATCGAGGAATTGGCTCGAGGTAATTAATGACAGTAAGGAGAGAAAATGGGAGACGACCAATCGGAAGGAGTAAAATGGCAAGAATGACTGTGGTGCACACTGTGGTCCACTGAGGGGGTGGTCCACACCGTCGACACATCTACACATGGTTTCGAATTTTCGAAAAATGTGCTGCGGATATGGGCGGTCGTAAAGAGAGACACCTGCAAGAAGAGGAGGGTAGATAGAGCACAAGAAAAGTGGACTGTAATGGGGGAATTGGAAGGTTGCCACAGAGTGGAGATGAATCATGAAATTGTAATGTCACTGGAAAAGTCAACCGCAGAGTCTCAATTCATAGTCAGACATTCATAAGTAACAATTAGTGTGAATTCTGTAGTGGATTAGTGAATTTTTTCCCACGCAACCAGTTCTAGAAAGTCCGCAGACCATCGCAAAGAGAAACAGACAAAGCGCGGTGTCGAACCGGACCCCCCAAAAAGATCCAAAGACAAGCGCGTTAACCACTGCGCCACCGGGGCACACGATGAGCGGGGCGACGAGTGCGTACAGGTGCGGGGCGGTCTGGAGGGTCGCCGCAAAGGGAAAGAGGAGAGAGGCGGTGTCGAACCGGACCCCCCAAAAGGGACCGAGTGGATGGCAAGCGCGTTATCCACTGCGCCACCGGTGCACACGATCGGCGGGTGGGAAGAGTGCGTACAAGAGCGGGGCGGTGGGAGCCGCCGCGGAAAGCCTTGACTGTTATTGTAATGGAAAAGTGGATGAATCATCGATTTTTACAATTTGTACTGGAAAATACACTTTTTCAATTCAATTCAAACATTTATTAGTAACAATTCTCAACAACTTTCTCCACAAAAATTAACAGAATATTCACAATCCCCGCCACCAAAAACGCGAACAAGTACTGCTTCCAAGTGAGCCCAGAGCCGGAGCTCTCCGGTCGCTGTTGCTCATGACCATTGCTCTGGGCCTCTTGTTGCTCATACTCAGGATCCTTTTCAGTAGTGGGCTGGCACATCGGTATAAGATAAAAGTTCTTGGGGAGCCCATGTGCTCCATTCGGAATGGCAGTCGGCTGACGGTCAAACGGACAGTGGATGCTCTTCGAGCCTCTCGCAATCATCTGAGCACATTGAAGGCAGATTGTGTGGCCGCATGCTGGAATCATAAATTAACTTATTAGAAAGGGGGAAAAGGGAAATTTCTTACCAAGCATCTTCGGCTGCTGTTTTCCCTGCGTTTTGAACGGCGCCATACAAATCTCACATTCGATTTGAAACTTCCCAGTGAGCATTTTATTCTGAACGCGAGCGGCTTCCAGTTGGGTCTTCATACTGAGCAGCTCTTCCGCAGATTGCTGCTGGAGAAGCTTGAAGTCTTTCTTCCAGGTGTTGCTCTGCTGACGTGGCATCTTCAGGTGGTTGTGGGGGACAGATTGATGGAATGAGAAGAACTGTCGGGGAGTAATGACTCTAATTGCAAGGGGTGCAGGTGCAGCCAGGTCATCCAGGTCATCCAGGTCATCTGCGCAGCCATGACGTGGCAATTCGATTTTCTGTCATGGAATGTTGATTTTTTTTGAAGTTTTCCGATGAAATTTATATAATTCAAAAGCCCTTGTTCTGATGAGTTTAGAACTATATTTGGTTTTTTCCACGGAGCTCTGTGAGCCGAGATATGGAGCTCTGAAGTTTGAACTGCACTTATTTGTACTATCAAGGGAATGGTGTGATGACTCTTCAGATTTTCCTTGTGATAATTCATATCATTCAAAAGCTCTTGTTCTGACAAGTTTAGAAATGTAATTGGTTTTTTCTACAGAGCTCTGTGAGCCGAGATATAGAGCTTCGAAGTTTGAACTTGGACTCGTTTCAGTTGGAGCTCCATATCTCGGCTCACAGAGCTCGCTGGGAAAAATTAAACATAGTTCTGAAATCCTCATAAAAAGACCTTTCGAATGATATTAATATAATTGTGAAATACCCAACTTATCTGTGGAACCTTTACTAGTGAAATTTCAAGTACTGATTTTTCAGGTACTGATCCTCGAGAACATTCTCTAGGAAGAGACAGACCTATGATGAGATTTACATCATTCGAAAGCTCTTTTTACAACGAGTTCAAAACTGTGCTCCAATTTTTCTACAGAGCTCTTTGAGCCGAGATATACAGCTTCAAAGTTTGACTACTACTCCTCTGTACTTGTTCCAGTACTCTAACTTCAGAGCTCCATATCTCGGCTCACAGAGCTCCGTGTGAAAAATCGAGCACTGTTCTGAACTCCTCACATAAAGAGCTTTCGATTGATATAGGTTTCCCCCGGATCCCTCAACTTATCCCGTTGCTCCTCGAGGCGATAAACACGCCAAATATTATCCGCTATAATCCCTTCAACAATTTTTCCCCTATATTTTGCACGAAAGTGTCGCGACGGCTTATCAGAAGAAAGGGGTGTGGGAATACATTATTATTCTCTGGTCTCTTGAACCCAGAGCCAGTGTAATGTGCTGGGGAGGCGAAAAATATATATAATCTAGAAAGATCCAATTACCTTAATGCCCTAGGACACCTTAACAATGATCCATCTCCCTGCCATCAGATTCTGGACAGGCGAACACGCCAACTGATTGTCCAATCAATCGAAACATGTCTCTCTCGGAGCCACAACAAATCCCCATCTTTCAATGCTCCTCTGGCCAGTGGTCTGCGTCTCCACCGGATGCCACACTATTTCTGCCCCGGTTTCCGTAGTAAAGAAGCGAAACATCACAACATGACGGAGCCCGAGGAGCCCACACCACTATCTGATTCGAAAGTTTTCCGAGCTCCTATCAAATGTTTCTAGTTGCAATTTCTTTTGTCTTTCTTTTGATTTTAACCTTGCTGCACTTGTTATCAGTAGAAGTCTTTAACTAGGGTATAGTTCACTGATAAGTAGTCCGTTCGGAATGATATTTGTATCGTTAAAAAGCTCTTGTTATGAGGATTTCAAAACTGTAATTCAATTTATTCAGCAAGCTCTGCGAGCCGAGATATAGAACTCTGAAGTTTTCAGTACTGAAAAGTCAAAATCCGTTCAAACTTCGGGGCTCCATATCTCGGCTCACAGAGCTCCGTTGGAAAAACCAATTACAGTTTTGAAATTCTCATAAAAAGATCTTTCAAATGATACTAATCCTCATTTGAAATATCCAAGTTATCTGTAAAATATTCACTAGTGAAATTTCAAGTACTGAAATATCAAAATCTGTTCAAACTTCAAAGCTCCATATCTCGGCTCACAGAACTCCGTTAGAAAAACCAAACATAGTTCTGAAATCCTTATAAAAAACCCTTTTTAATGATACTAAATTTGTTCTGAATTTCCTACTTACCTATAGAATATTCACTAGTGAAATTTCAAGTACTGAAAAGTCAAAATCTGTTCAAAACTTGGAGCTTCATATCTCGGCTCACAGAGCTCACTTTAACAAATAAAATACAGTTCTGAAATCCTCATGAAAAACCCTTACGAATCATACTAATATCGTTCTGAAATTCCTAACTTATCTATGGAATATTAACTAGTGAAATTTCAAGTACTGAAAAGTCAAAGTCCGTTCAAACTTTGGAGCTCCATATCTCGGCTCACAGAGCTCCTTGAAAAAAGTTAAATACAATTTTGAAATTCTCATGAAAAGCTCTTTCAAATGATACTAAACTTGTTTTGAAATTCCAAACTTTTCTGTGGAAAATTCACTAGTGAAATTTCAAGTACTGATTTTTCAGGTACTGGTTTTTCGGGTACTGAACGTTCTCTAGTAAAATTACACCTTTACCTTTGACATTTGAGTATTTGTGTACTCCTTTTAAAGACATTAAACCTACCCAATCAACCCAGTTTCAAAGACTTTTCGAGCAACAAAATGCTCAAAAATGCATGTTTTGTCTCTAAACGAATCTCGTTATGTATCACGCTTTGCCCCCCGTTTTGCTCTGAATTTTTGCTCGAAACTTAAATTTCATTGCCTCGTCCACACAACTTGCTCTTTTTCTTATTTTCTTGTTGTCCGACGCCCAGGGCTCAGTGAGCACCAGCGAGAAATTTTCGAATTTCCGCAAATTGCGTGCCAAACTCGCATTTCTCTTTTTTTGCGCTGCTCTTGGGTCCTGTTGACTTTCTTCTTTTATCTTGTTTTAGATTAAATTCCGAACACTTTTCGATTATTTACTTTGGTCTTTTTGTAACTTACGTTTTGAGAGGTGTGTGTGGGTGAGGGGGAAACCCAACAGACACTTTTATGATAAGACATTTATCGGAAGAATGTATGACAGACTACTGTTTGTTCAAGGTGCAAAAAAGTACAGTAATCCGTTTTATAATCAAAGTTTTTCCATCCTTTTTGCAACCCAATCGGCTCGCAAAGAGAAACAGGCAGAGTGCGGTATCGAACCGGACCCCCCAAAAGGGACCGAGTCCTAGGCAATCGCGTTATCCACTAGACCACCGGTGCCTGCGATCCAAGGGGGCCCAGAGTGCGTACAAGTGCGGGGTCCCCCTTTTTCATCATTGTGCTGCCGAACAAAAGATGTCCGCAAAGTTCCCGAAAGCTGTCCAAACTCGTAAAATTTCATAATAAAGAACATCTGGTAGATCAAATAGAAATGCGTCAGAATGGATTCTGATAACTTCTGATAACTTCTGATAACATTCCAAAACCAACCCATCAATCTGAATCAGCGTCTCATTCTATCAAAAATTCCTTTTTCAAAACAAAAGTGTAAACTTTCTCTCGTGTGTCAAAGAAACGCCGACCATATGACCTGCGGTTTCATGATAAATAGATGGTTATTTTTATCGGAACAGTGGGCCACATGACTCACTATCATCTATTTTGCACCCAATAGTTTATCATGTGAGCATGGAAAAATGAATACATTCTTTGACTTTTGATCAGTGTTCCGAACGACTGACCGGAGTTTGAGATTGAGTGGAGGTTTCTGAATGAAATATATATCATCTGAAAGCAAATTTCATGAGGATTCCGAATCTGTAATTAGTTTTTTTGGAATGGCACTGGGAGTCGAGATACAGAGCTCAAAAGAATGGGAGTTTTGTGATTTTTGTGAAATTTTGAGCGAGTATAACTTTCTTTGGAATCAAATTCGTAAAAATCTAAATATATATTTGAGTTTGTCTTAAAATTCTGAACTGAATCGATCTCTAGTAATATAAAATAAAAAATTTTCACTAGTAGAAAAGCTCTTGTCTTTTTAGTTGGAAAGTTGCCAACTTCAACACCCCCCTAAAATTTTTCCAATTTTTTCAAATTGTGAGTTTGTTACATAGATCGATCTAGAATTTCAAGACAAACCCAAATATATACTTGGATTTTCATAAAATTGATTTCGAAAAAAGTTATGAACTCTCAAAGTTTTGCCCATTTCCTCGAAAGCTCGAAAAACTCGTTGAGCTTGAAGCGGCTGTATCTCGGCTCCCAGATCCATTCAGGAAAAACTAATTACAGATTCGGAATCCTCATAAAATTTGCTTTTGAATGATATACATTTCATATAGAAACTCTAAGGTTATCACTGTTCAATGGAGCCTGAAAGTTGGAGCAATGATTAAGCCAATCATTCTGAATTTTAGTTTCTGGAAAAACCACTTTCAAACATTATAAATCTCTCCAAATCCCCCTCGCTATTAAAATAATTGCCCCTCCAAACCCATTTCCCCCCTCCAACTTTTCTACAGTTGCAGCTGTGTTAAACAAACACTCTTTCTTCTCGTCAGTTCGTTTCACCAAAAAAAAAAGAGCGTCCCCTGGGCAAATGAAATGTGACAAAGGGGATGATGATGATGATGATGATTTAGTAGTAGATTTCACAACTTCACAGACAAAACAAGAACCAAATCGGATTAACCTTCTATTAGGACAGTGTTTACAAAGCGATCTTTTTTTCGAAATAGCAAGAGAGTAATGTGATTTGCGATCACGAGACCTCCCACGTTCTACTCGCAAAAAGTAAAAATCAGATGCTTTTCCTGATTATTTGGAGGGCTTTGTGTCAATATTTAGAGAAAAGGTCATGTGGTCGTTGTAGTTTAGTTCGCGGATAGTCCTTTCACATTTTTGGGTTTTTACACTGGAATAAGTGGATGAATCTAGAAGAACTCTGTATCATTCAAAAGCTCTTGTTCTGAAGAGTTCAGAACTGTGCTCAATTTTTTGAACGGAGTTCTGTGAGCCGAGATATGAAGCTCTGAAGTTTAGTAGTACTGAAAAGTTGGGGTTAAAACTTCAAAGCACCATATCTCGGCTCACAGAGCAGCCTAGAAAAATTTGAACATAGTTCTGAAATCCTCATGAAAAGATCTTTCGAATGATACTAGTCCCATTCAAAAACTCCTCTGATTCTTCAGACCATTCCCTTGCCAAAGAGGTCAAAGTGGCAGACTAAATTTGTACAAACATGGACTTTGATTTCCATTGGTTCTTTGACTTTTGAAAATTGAGTTAGTATAGACTTTACCAAGAAAGGAAAAAAGTAAAAAAGACAGGTGCAAATTTGCTGACAAACTCGTGAGAATGTTGGCATTAGGAAGTGAGAAAGGGCACGGAAATTGGGGTAATTGGGGAGTGTTTTCTAGTTTGAGGTCACTAGATCTTTCACTTGGGAATGATGTAATGAAACCTATATCATTAGAAAGCTCTTGATCTGGCAAGTCCAAAACTATGTTTGGTTTTTTCTACAGAGCTCTGTGAGCCGAGATATGGAGCTCTGAAGTTTGAATACTACTCCTCTGTAAGTAGTTGTTTCAGTACCCTAACTTCAGAGCTCCATATCTCGGCTCACAGAGCTCTGTTCAAAAAGTTAAACATAGTTCTGAACTCGTCATAACAAGAGCTTTTGAATGATACCATTACTATTTAAAAACGAAAACTTCCAACTTCCCCCCAAGAACATTCCCTTGTCACCAAGAAATGTTCACTTTTTGTAACTATGTGAAACTTTTTTTGCGAAACAACCCATCATCTATCCGTTTTCACTTTCCATTACCACATGTTCTTTCCTCCTCCTCCGCAAAGGCTCATCTTTGGTCCATCTTGAAATGAAGTGAAATCCGAGGCGTCAAAACGGTTGTAAACTGCCTAGTTTCGCCGAATGTTTGCAAGAACATATGGCATCCTCTCGACTCATAACCCATCAGGTGTTTCGACGGATATGAAGTGTTCAATCTATTTATTTATATATAAAGTCAATAGTTACCGTAAAATCTGTATTGATATTGCATGCAAGTCTATTGTTCAAGTCACCTCAAGGGGTGCAACTCTATTAGAGGGGCAATTCAAATAGAGGCTGCAATTCTATTTTTCAAACTACGAAAATTTTGAAAAAAGGTTTTATTATGAAAATCAACAAAAAGTAACAAATTGAACACAACAAAAGGAAAATATTCAAAAAATTGAGGCGTCACTGTCATAGTTATTGTCTTCCTCCTCGGCATGGTTCATTTCTCCATCGTCTTCCTCAATTTCAATATCTCCCAAAATCTCCTGAATTTCTTCCATTTCTCGTTCTGCTCGTCTTGTCTTCAATAACTGTACGCCTTCTGGAATTTCTCCATCTTTCTTGAAACAATGAATTGCCTCATCGTCTTCGCCATTTCTTCCATTTTTTAATCCGCATCCTTTGAATGATCTTACAATGTATTCCTTCGGGATATTTTCCCACGCCAATTGAATCCATTTCAAATAAACTTCCATACTGGGAGCACGCATATTTCCCGCCGGGGTGAACGATTTCGTTCCATGAACCATCCAATCTTCGTACTCTTTTCTGATGAAAGCTTGTAATCCAAGGGGTGGGCTCCACGCTTTCTCTTTCTAGAGTTTCCACCAACTTTTTCAACGTCTTCCACGTCTTCCACGTCTTCCACGTTTTCCACGTCTTCCACGTCTTCTACGTTTTCCGCGTCTTCGAGGAGTTCTTCAGAACTCATTGCTCGTGTTGCTCGCTTCAATAAATGGAAAATATTGTTAAAAAAACAAAGAAAAATAAAAATAAATCAGAAATTAAGTAGGTAGAAAAAAAAAAGAAATTCGAAAAACAACTGTGCAATTGTTCGTCACGGTGTCACAGACTAAAAATTGCACAGTACTCCCGGCGGAGCCGCAATTCTGCTGCAGATGCAATTGTATTACGGGGGCAATTCAATTAAAGGCTGCAAGTCTATTTTTCAAGTGCCCGCAAGGGGTGCAAGTCTATTAGAGGGGCAATTCAAATAGAGGCGCAATATCAATACAGATTTTACGGTAAGCTCATATAACTCATGACAAAGAGCAAACAGTTATAATTTATAATGATGAACTTCATCCGAAGGTCCTACCGTATTCACTCATCCAAAAGGGGACTGAAAGTGAGTGAACTAGATCTAATTCAGTACTTTGTTAATTACAACCTTTTATTTGTTCTTATTTGATTTCACGTTGGTCAATATTAGAAGGGTGGGCATATGATGAATGTTTGGCATCGAATCATAAGACTTTCGGTTTTTTTGTTGAAATTACAATTAAAATGGAGCATGTGATAGCTGATAGCTCCGGAAGCCACGAGTTGTGTTCCACAAAACATATTTCGAACGAAAATAAAAAGAATGTGGGTGCAGCAGCTGATAATGGGAGCAGGTGAATGACACTTTGAACGAAATACAAATTGAGCGGAGATTTCGACTTGACGTCAGTGTCTAATCCTTTCTAAAATGCACTTATACACATTTGCCAATGGAAGCAAAAAAGTTTTCACCCCAAAAGGGATCGAACCCGGACCCTCTGCACACCGTACGCGGGCGCTACCGACGGGACCACCGCGATACACTTGATCAGGGCGGCGCAGGTGCGTACATGTGCGCGCGTTTCCCCCCTCCCCGAGTAGGAAAATTTTCAGAAATTGAGTACAGCGAAGAGGGGGGGGGGGGGGGTCTGCAAACGCGCTCCATTGGACTTTGACGCTTTTTTCGAGTTTTTCCAGCTTTTTGTGTGAAATAGATGACGGAACTCGGCTCAAATATCAAATACCACATATAGATTGTATATTCGTCGAAAACCATGCAAAAATCATTCGAAAACCCAAGAAAAACATCGATTTTCTGGATTTGTGCAACTCTGAATCATCCCCATCATAAAAACTAAAACGATTCATGGTTATGTGAGACTTTTATGATATGCAAATCAGCATAAAAGTCGCCATCACTTTTCCACGACTCTTCATTCTATTGCCACGAACGATGTTGCAGTTCTTCGAACGTTTATTCGGAGCCCGTCGGAGCCACCCGATTACCACGGTACGTCATCAGGGGGGCCTCGTTCCATTCCATTACACTCGGATAGCTATACAACTAGAAATGGAGTTAGAGAGTTAGAGAAAACGAGAAAAAGAGCCCAAATCCGGCGCGATGCACTTTCTCTTCCCCTCTGCTATCAATTGGAAATCCGTCTGGTTGTCTGGCACCCTCCGGTGTTCGCGCACTCTCTCTTTTTGAAATGTTTCCTTTTCCACTGGATGCGCAGACAAGTTTGGAGTCAATACACACACCTGTGTCGATGGCGCCACGGCGCCCAAACCCCGCCCCACTTCCTGGCCACGCCCCTAATGCGATAGAGGCGGCGAGACGAAGAGAACCTAGACATCGAGAGGAAGAGGTGGTGCACTTTCAGCGACTCGGCCGCTCATTCCGACACACGAACCTGCCCGTGTCTCTCGCTCTCTTCTTTGCACACTTCCCCCCGATTTTCTACTGATTACATCTTCTGAAACGATGTCCGACTCGTCGTCGTTCTTCTCGTCGGCGTTCAGCTCCGCCAAGAACCTGATCCCGTTCTCCAAGAACGCGGAGAAGGACGTGGATGCACCGGCTCCAGAAGACAAGGATTCCGCGATCCAGGAAGCCGTCCAACAGGCGTCCGCCGTGATCAACGACGTCTTCTCGGATGCCGTGGACAAGTTGGAAGACGTCAAGGATGCCGTCGTGGAGAAGTTCACCAAGGAGGAGGTGAAAGACGAGGTTGGTGAGAAGTTTGAAGCCGTTCATGTCGCTGTCGATGGAGAGGCCAAGGAGGAGGTCAAGGAGGAGGTCAAGGAGGCGCAAGTTGTTGTCAAGGGGGTGCTTGCTGATGGCACGCCGGTGGTGGAAGGTGTTACCGAGAAGAAGGAAGGCGATGCTCCAGTTGAGGCTGCTCCGGAAGCTCCAGAAGCCGCTGCTCCAGCTGAAGAGCACAAGGAGGAAGCCGCTGCTCATTCTGATGCTCCAGCTCAAGATGCTGCTCAAGACGCTGCTCCAGAAGCTGCTCAAGAAGCCGCTCCAGAAGGAGCTCACATCGTTTTCAGTGGAGTGTTGGCCGATGGAACTCATGTTATCGAGGCCGTCTCTGCCGACCCGCCAGTTCAGGCGGCTCCAGTTGAGCACCAAGAAGATGCTGCTCCAGCTGAGGAGCACAAGGAGGATGCTCCAGCCACTGACGTTGAGCAGAAGATCGAGGTCAGCCATGTTGCCGAAACTGAAGCTGCTCCAGCTCAGGATGCTGCTCCAGCTGCTGAGCACCAGGAGGAAGCTGCTGCTCATTCCGATGCTCCAGCCCAAGATGCTCCAGCTCCATCTGAAGAGCACAAGGCCGAAGCCACGCCATCTGACATTGTTGAGGAGGTTCTAGAAGCTGTTCATGTTGCCGCCCAGGAGGCTGCTCCAGCTGACGCCCCAGCTCCAGAAGAGTCTGCTGCTCCATCATCCGATGCTCCAGCTCCAGCTGAGGAGCACAAGGAGGATGCTGCTCCAGAAGTCGCTGCTGAGGAGCACAAAGAGGAAGCCGCTGCTCCAGCCGAGGAGCACAAAGAAGAAGCGTCCGTTTCGTCTGATGCTCCAGCTCAGGAAGCTGCTCCAGAATCCAATGTTGTTGAGGAGGCTGTGGAAGCCGTCCATGTTGCTGCCACTGAGGCTGCTCCAGCTGCTGAGGAACACAAGGAAGAAGCCGCTGCTCAATCAGAGGCTCCGGCTGCGCCAGATGCCGATGCTCCAGCCGAGAAGCACAAGGAAGATGCTCCAGCTCAAGAAGCCGCTCCAGAATCCGCTGCTCCAGAATCTCCAGTTGTTGAGGAGGCTGCTCCAGCCGAGGAGCACAAGGAGGAGGCAACTGTTTCATCGGATGCTCCAGCTCAAGACGCTGCTCCAGAAGTCGCTCCAGCCGATGCCGTTGAAGAAGTGATTGAAGCTGTCCATGTCGCTGCCACTGAGGCTGCTCCAGAAGCCGCTGCTGAGAAGCACAAGGAAGAAGCTGCTCCAGTTGAGGAGCACAAGGAGGAGGCCACTGTTTCATCTGAAGCTCCAGTTGTTGAGGAAGTCATTGAAGCCGTCCATGTGGCTGCCACCGAGGCTGCTGCTCCAGTTGAAGACCCCAAGGAGGAAGCTGCTGCTCAATCAGAGGCTCCAGCTCAAGAATCTGCTCCAGAAGCCGTCCACGTGGCTGCCACTGAGGCTGCTCCAGAAGCCGCTGCTTCATCCGAGGAGAATAAGGAGGATGCTGCTCATCCAGAGACTCCAGAGGAGCACAAGCAAGAAACTTCCGTTTCATCTGATGCTCCAGCTGCTGAGCAGGCTGTGGAGGCTGCTCCAGAAGCTGCTCCAGAGGCCGCTTCTCCAGCCGAGGAGCACAAGGAGGATGCTCACGATGTTCCAGCTGCCGTTGTCGAGGAAGTGATCGAGGCTGTCCATGTTGCTGCCACTGAGGCTGCTCCAGAAGTCGCTGCTGAGGAACACAAGGAGGATGCTGCTCAACCAGATGCCGCTGCTCCAGTTGTCGAGGATACCATTGAAGCCGTTCATGTTGAAGCTGTTGAGGCTGCTCCAGAAGTCGCTGCTGAGAAGCACGAGGAGGAAGCCCACGATGCACCAGCTCCGAGCCAGGACGCTGCTCCAGCTGAAGACCACAAAGAGGAAGCTCCAGTTCAAGATGCTGCTCCAGAAGCCGCTCCAGCCGAGGACCACAAGGAAGAAGCTCCGGCTCAAGAATCTGCACCAGAGCACACTCAAGAAGCCGCTGCCCCAGCCGATGAGCACAAGGAGGAAGCCGCTGCTCATTCTGATGCTCCAGCTCCAGAATCTGCTTCAGAAGCCGCTCCAGCCGATGTCGTTGAAGAAGTCATTGAAGCCGTACACGTGGCTGCCACTGAGGCTGCTCCAGAAGCTCCAGAAGCCGCTGCTCCATCCGAAGAGCACAAGGAAGAAGCTCCAGTTCAAGAAGCTGCTCCAGAAGCTCCAGTTGTCGAGGAGGTGATCGAAGCCGTCCATGTGTCCCAGCAGGAAGCTGCTCCAGAAGCCGCTGCTCCATCTGAAGAGCACAAGGAAGAAGCTCCAGCCCCGGAATCTGCAGCCGCACCAGCGGAAGAAGTCGCCGTCGCCTACCACGTCGAGTCCGTGGAAGCAGCTCCAGAATCCACACCCGAGTCGATCGACGACCTGGAGCACGTCACCGCGGAAGACGCGCAACCCGACTCTGCCCGTTCCGTCGAGTCCGAGGAGACCTTCGAAAAAGTCGAGCATTCACAAGTCGCCGAGGCGCCCACTTCCGAAGCCGCTTCGGAGCCTCACATTGTGGAAGACGTCATCGAAGAGCCCATCGTGCAGCAGCTCGTGGCTCCAGTTGCCGCAGTTCCAGTAAGTTAATGAGCCACTTTTCTTTTTCTTATTACTTTTTTCTGTTTTACTTCGCAAAAAACATCTAACTAAACAGCTGTCATGTTTGCAAAAAGTTTAAAACAAATTTCGTGAAAGAAATGTGTTTTAAAACGAGTGGGATGCGAACCTCGGGGTCATGTGTCATAATGTTTCCGCCACGTCATCACCAGAAATCAACTTTCAAAAATTGTGTGTGTGTGTCGAACCGAAAGCGAAACGCATGAAACGCACGAAACTATAGGTAATTGGGGGGAGAGGATGCGAAACCGGTCTCGGGCATTTATATATATATAAAATCTGTCGGCACCTCCCTTTTTCTTCTTTGCGCCTGATGTCAAAATTTGTTTGCTTTTTGCCAAAATCTAGAGACCTAGACTTCAAAGGCGCCGCGCTCTTGTACGCACTCTGTCCTCCTCGGATCGCAGGCATCGGTGGTGTAGTGGTTAGCGCGATTGTCTGGGAGTCGACTCCTTTTGGGGGGTTCGATGGTTCGACACCGCACTCTGCTTGTTTCTCTTTGCGATGGTTGCAGACTTCCTCGCGCTCTTGTACGCACTCTGACCCTCGTCGATCGTGTGCCCCGGTGGTGTAGTGGATAACGCGATTGTCTTGGGATCTGTCGCTTTTGGGGGTCCGATGGTTCGACACCGCACTACGTCCATATCCATTTGCGGGACGGATTGGGTTGCAGCGAACATTCAAAAAACCAAGACGCCGTCAGAGCATTCCAACCTGTTTCTCTCGTGCTCTCTTCTATTCTCTCTCTACGCTCTCTCCATGTTTTTTCCCACGTATCCAACACGACACGCCCTCCACTTCCTCTTTTCAACAAGCGAGATATCATTCGTGTGATCGGCGCCCACAGTTTATTGTCGCCTTTCGTGGTCGCAATTTGTTGTTGTGTAAAGTTGGCGTATTTGATAGGACTTTGTTGTCAAGTGAGAACAAAAGACGCTAAAGGTCAAAATGTTCTGTAAAACTTTGTTTCTCTCTTTCTCACTTCATCGGCGCTGATTTCTTTTTTTTTGTCTAAAAAAAGTTATCTTTCGAGATTTCCACCTCTCGAATGATAAAAAGCGACGTCAACAAGCGATGATAACGCTCTATTTCTCTGGCGTCTCTCTCTGAAATCTCCTCTTAAAAGGGCCCCCGGATCCCATTTCCCTTCCAATTTCCGTTCTTCTTCTCGTCTTCCTCAAAAAAACAATGAAGGTCCATCCGCCTTTTCCACTTCTAAAGTGGTACGAAAAAAGCTAATTGAATTCGTTCTTTTTTTTTTGCAAAAGTTTGATTATGTTGAAATAGGATCTTGCATTTACTTTAGCTTGAAATGATGAGGGACCAACTTTTATCGATTCCAGGAATCCGCGCCGGAAGCCAAAAAGCCGCGAACCATCGCCGAGATGTCGTACGAATCCGCCTTCGTGAGTTTTGTTGTTGTTGTTGTCGACGCCTTCTTTTTAATTGGCTTTGCCTTCCTCCTCTTTGGCAATATCATAAAAATTCTTGTTTGTATCAGAAGACGTCGCTCAAGGTCGCTTGGCGAGAAAGAGAAATGATAAGGCGGAAAAATACCAACAATTTTTTTGCAGCCCGTCCCATACCGCAGCAAGTTGGTCGAGCCATTCGAGCCGGGACAGACGCTCATCGTGAAGGGAAAGACTGGAGAGGATTCGATCCGGTAGGATGGGTTATTGATTTTTGGAGCGGGCGCAGAGAGTGAGAGAGCGTGGCGGCGCGAGAGACGCAGACGGTTAGAGTGTCTGCGTCTCTGACTTTCTCTCGAGTGAGCGTCGCCCGCCTGCGAGAGAGAGGCACAGAGTGCGACAGCACAGCGAGAGAGTTTAGAGAAGCAGAGATTAAAGGATCTTCATCTCCACTGCTAGACAGCGATTCGAATTCAAATCGCAGGGTCTCGCTGCGAACATGAAGATCCTTTAATCTCAGCTTCTCTAGACTCTCTCGCACCACTTTGCTCTCGCTTCGTCAAAAATCGATAATTCAACGACTCCTCTTCCAGCTTCACCGTCAACCTTCACTCCAACACGGCCGACTTCTCCGGCAACGACGTCCCACTCCACATCTCCGTCCGCTTCGACGAAGGCAAGCTCGTCTTCAACACGTTCGCCAAGGGCGAGTGGGGCAAAGAAGAGCGCAAGTCGAACCCGTACAAGAAGGGCGACGACATCGACATCCGCATCCGCGCGCACGACTCCAAGTTCCAGATTTTCGTGGATCAGAAGGAGGTGAAGGAGTACGAGCACCGCGTGCCGCTCTCCACCATCACCCACTTCACCATTGACGGCGACGTGCTCGTCAACTACATTCACTGGGGTGGCAAGTACTACGTGAGTGTTCTTCTTCTTCTGGAATCATCATCTTCTTCTTCTTCTGAAATCATCATTCATTTTCAGCCAGTCCCATACGAGAGCGGACTCGCCGGCGAGGGCCTGGCTCCTGGAAAGACGCTCACCGTCTTCGGAATTCCGGAGAAGAAGGCCAAGCGCTTCCACATCAATCTTCTGAAGAAGAACGGCGACATCGCTCTTCATCTCAACGCTCGCTTCGATGAGAAGGTTTGTTATTCGCAACGACACTCCGCTGATTCCGCTGCTCGTTGTTTAGCCGGGCGATTTTTGAATTTTTGGCGGTTTTTTTTCGCGATTTTTGATGCGATTTTTGAAGCGATTTTTGTGATTTTTGAAGCGATTTTTGCGCGAATTTTTCGAAAAGAAACTGGCTCAACTCATTTTTGGCCTTGGACCTCAAAAACAATGAATTTTTCCAGCACGTCGTGAGAAACTCTCTGATCAACTCGGCCTGGGGAAATGAGGAGCGTGAAGGAAAGCTGCCTTTCGAGAAGGCTGTCGGATTCGATTTGGAGATCCATAATGAGGCCTACGCGTTCTCGGTACTCATATACTTTTCCCTTGTTTCATCTATTCCAAAAAATTTCCAGATCTCTGTGAACGGCGAGCGCTTCGCCTCGTACGCGCACCGTCTGTCGCCGGAAGAGATCAACGGACTTCAGATCGGCGGAGACGTCGAGGTCACCGGAATCCAAATCGCCTAATTGCCCCTTCAGTCTTTGGCCACGCCCCACTTTCAATCCCAACCTTTCCGCCCCTTCTTTCTGTCTGCAGCATCAGCTAACTAAATAACCAAAAAAATGTATTGCTTTTGGCCCACTTTCGCTCTTGAAAAAGTAACAATTTTAATCGCTGTACAGTTTTGTCCACTTTGCTAGTCTCCGGCCACCTTTCGATTGTAAATGTTTTGAAAAACTTGATATTAACTGCAGAATAAAATGTCCGAAAACGCAACAAGGGTATTCAGTGAAAAATGGATTGACAAGGGGATGGTTGGAAAACTATATCATTCGAAAGCTCTTGTTTCAAGGAGTTTAGAACTAGGTTTATTTTTTTCTACAGAGCTTTGTGAGCCGAGATATGGAGCTCCGAAGTTTTTAGTACTGAAAAGTTGTTCAAACTTTGCAGCTCCATATCTCGGCTCACAGAGCTCCGTTGAAAAAATCGAGCATAGTTCTGAACTCCTTAAAACACGAGCTTTTGAATGATATAAAACTCATCATACCATTTCTTTGTTAACACACTCCAAAAGAAGCCTTCCAGTTCGGCTCAGGGACCTATGGCTAGAAGCTGGACCTGCAGATCGATGACACTGGCCTAACTCTGAACTAATGAACAGATACACACAAATCAATTTATTCATACGAAAAGAATACAAAAAGAGAAGATTGTTTTTTTTGAATAAAATCGGAGCACATTGTTCCGACTACCACTCCATCTCCAGGTAGGAGCGCAGCAGCTTCTCGTGCAACTCGGTGTACACCATGTCGCAGTGACGGATCTCGAAGCGCAGCATCTCGCGCTCGTTGTCCACCGCATACTTGTCGCCTTTCAGCTTGTCGAATTCGGAGCAGATCTTCTCGATCAGATCGAACTTCGACGTCATCATATGGATCAGCTCGCCTTCCAGGAACAAGCGGTGGCCCAGTGGGATTTTACGCTCCTGATAAAGGAATATGTTTGAATCATATATCATTTGAAAGCAAATTTCATGAGGATTCTGAATCTGTAATTCGTTTGTTTGTAATGGCTCTGAGAGTCAAGATACAGTCAAAGCAAAGAAATTGAATTTTTGTGATTTTTGTGAAACTTTAAACGTTCATAACTTTCTTCAGAATCAATTTTATGAAAATCCAGTTATATATTCGGGTTTGTCTTGAAATTCTGAATCGAATCATGTAATAATAACATGCTTTCAAAACACTGGAAAAATTTGATGAGTATGTTAAAGTTGGCTTCATCGTTTGAATATAACTTTTACATACTCATAAAATTTTTCCAGTATTTTTGAACTGTGATGTTTTTTGATCAATTGATTTAGAATTTCAAGACAAATCCGAATATACAATTAGATTTTCATGAAATTGATTCTGAATGGAGTTATGAACGAATAGAAAACTCAAAGTTTCATCAAAATCAGAAAATCCCCGTTTTTTGAACTGGCTGTATCTCGGCCCTCAGAGCCATTCCAAAAAAACTGATTAGAGATTCAAAATCCTCATAAAACAAGCTTTCAAATGATATAACTCACACAATGCTCCTCCCAAATCTCGAGTCCCTGGCAGCTCTTATCCAGCAGCTCGGTGAGAATCTCAAAGCGATCCTCCTCAAGGCTGCGATCCTCACGCGGCAGAGCATACAACATTCTCTCCATCTGCTTCACACGACGCTCGAATTCGACGAACCGACGAGCCAAATCCGGCAAGTACTTGCGAGCGATGGCATCAGGAACTTCTTTCATTTTCTTGTACACCGACTTTGCGTCCTTCTTCTTCAGCTCCTCATAGAACTCGAGATCGACGCCTTCCGCCGGAAGATCTAGACCCATTTCCTTGACGATGTCATGGAGCGGGAAGTCGACGGCTTCTGGAACGCCCGGTGGAGGCTTCATTCGCTTGGCGATCTCCTCATCGAGCAGCTTTTGCTCAATGTCGGAGAGCGGCGGGATGATTGAGTACTTCTGAAGGGATTCTTAGAATTGATAGGAAAAAAGTAAAGGTTGGGTGGAACTCACCCCATTCTTGATATCCTTGTCAATTTGCTCAGCCTTCTCCAGAATTTGCTGCTTGTCCTGAAGAGTCAGCTCGGAGAACTCTTGGCGAACCGCTTCCATGGTGTCGGCCATTTTGGAACTGATTCGTTTTTTTTCCTTTTTTACTTCCAACTATTCGAAGCTTCTGGAAGTTTTCGTGGCAAGTGCTCCAGAGGTCAAGGTCGTCAATTTTCACGTGTTGAAACTTTTTGAAAAAGTGACCAGCCTTTCGAGGCGCCTCTGGGCGCGCCGCGCTCTTGTACGCGCTCTGTCCCCCTCGAATCGTGTGCCCCGGTGGCGCAGTGGTTAACGCGCGCGTCTTCCAGTCTCTTTTGGGGGTCCGAGTTCGACACCCCACTCTGCCTGTTTCTCTTTGCCGACTTCCTCTGAAGATTTGCGGGCACCGAGGTGAAAGTTCAAATGGGCACAGATAAGAAAGCTAATCAACAGTACAAACTCGATGTTTTATTAACAAACAATTCATCAGAATCACGACCTTTTACACAAAAAATGACTAAACACTCATAGAGAACGGCCTCTCAACATCCTTAAACACAGAAGCCGCAAAATCAGTGTGATTGAAGACGTCGTGGTCGAGAATCCAGTCGCAAAAGTACTGCCATCGTCGCGCATAATATCCGGAGATGAGTCCCGACCACTCTCGTCTCGCATAGTCCAGATTCTCGCCGTTCGGTCCCCAGACTGTCAGAATGTCGGATGCCGAGATTGGGAAGGTTTCAGTTTCGGTGGCACTGGGAGCTATTGATTTTGCGGATTCTGAAAAATCTTTAATTTAAAAGTATCAGTTTTGTTGGTAACTCACCAATCCAAGCCCCATAATCCCGATTCGAATACTCCTCGAGTTTCCCAAACATCACCATGAGATTCTCACAGCTCGCACTGACCTGCTGCTTGTCCTCCATCAGATAGGCTTCCGAGAGCATGAGCACTGCATCGTTGCCAAGTGCGAACTGCGTCACCGCTCGCATCACATCGTTCATGTCTTCTCTGGAAAAAACGGATAGAGGGGGTGGGGTGTCGAACTCGGAGCCCCAAAAGAGGGGAGTCGCAAGCGCGTTAACCACTGCGCCACGGGTGCAGATGGTCGGAGGATGGAAGAGTGGGTACAGGAGCGGGAGGGAGGGAGTGGCGCCGCAAAGAGAGTGAGGGATCGAACCCACCCATCAAAAGGTACAGATTCATTGGCAAGCGCGCTAACCACTACACCACCGGGGCACACCGTCCACACCGCGCCTAGTGCGTACAAGAAGTCAACCCTACCTGAACAATGGATGCTCGCCCAACACGTGAATCAGCGATGGGATCAGTGACTCGATCTGCTTGAAAGTCTGCTCCACATTGAACCAATACTCGATTTTCTTTCCAAACCCTGGTCTTTCGTACAGAAAAACATGAAATCTTTTTTCGGTATCAGGCTGACTATAAAAGGTAGCTGCCAGCACGTTCCAAAACTTTTGTGAAACTTTAAAATCCGCCGAATACCGCGACTCTGCATACTTCTTCAGCCAACCGTTTAACTGAACGGGTTTATCCGTCCACATCCGATCTATCATGAACTGATACACCACATAGTTCTGATCAATAGCCTCCATTGAAAGTCCAGCTCCGATGAGATTGGGCGAGTTGAGAAGAGCCAACTGATACGACTTGTCCACCTTCAGCAGGTTGCCACGTAGTTCTCTCGAGCCCCCAAAGTTGTGGAGCATGCACCAGATGAAGTTGTGGCCGTAAAAGTTGGCATTCTGCCAGGCAGGTTTCACTTCAGCGTAGAGGTCCAGAATCAATAAGTTGCCGACTGGAATTGCTGTCAGGAATGACTTAATAGCCCAGGTGGGCCACTTGTCATAGGTGAACGACCAGGATTGGAGCACCCTGGAGCACATTATTTTATAGAAGAAGGAATTGAAAATACTGGAAAAATTGCTCACCATACACAATTCTTGTCGACTTTCCGACAGCCTCCTGTAATGGCTTGAGCGGTTTGCTTCACAAATTTCGCGTCAAATTTCGCAGAATCACTGGGTAGGATCTCATTGAAAGGATCCGCGCTGTACATGCTTGTTACATCGCCAAACTTTTTCTTCTGAAGCTTTAAAAACGACGTGGCAATCTTCTGGAACAATGGATCGAAAGGAGAGACTGAAAGGAGACAGGAGGCATCCGATGAGAAGTTGTTCCAGCATGGGAGGCGGTTGAATTTGGACGTTGGGAATAGTCTGGAAGTATTCATTATCGCAATATCAAATGCAGCAAAAAAGTTTGGCACCCAAAAAGGATCGAACCCCTGACCCTCTGCACACTAGTGCGCGCCTGCGTTACCGCCGGGACCACGCGGACACACCTGGATAAGGCGGCGCAGGTGCGTACATGTGCGCGCGGTTCCTGATTCTCTCGCAAGGTAATTTTCAGAAAGCAGCAGTGAGGAGGGGGGGGGGGGGGGTGGTCAGCAAACGCGCTCCATTGGATTTTAACGCTTTTTCGAGCTTTTTCAGCTTTTTGAGGAAATAGATGGTTCAAAAACATCAGATACTGTCTATAGACTATATATTTGTCGAAAGTCATGCGAAGCTACTCACGCTTGCAACTGATCAGGTACAAATCCAGCGAAAGTCGGGAGAATCGGGGTGATACCGAGCTCCAGGAGCCTTTCAATGATTCGTTTTGCCAAATTGAAGTCGTTGATCATCTGATCGTCGGAAAGACCTCCTCCGTACCCCTTCAGATTGCCCATTCGATGCCTGAAAGTTTTTTTCCGCAAATTTTCCACTTTTCTGCATATTGTCGTCAGGTGCAGACACCAAGCTACAGTAACCCACCAAGCCAAATACGCCTGCGACGTGAAGTACTCATTGAGCTCCTCTCTTCCGACCCCCAATCCCATGAACACATCCCGCCAGAGCAGCTCTTGACCCAATGGCATTAGCACCGTGTTGAAGCCATCTGAATTTTTTTATTATTATATTAAAATAGGTTCTAGGAGCTATAAATAGATCTAACTCAAAGCAATCCAATCAATAAATCGCTCCCATTCGGGCCACTGCCACCAGACGAACGAGTAGGAGAAGGTGCACATGTTTCCAAAGTAACGCAGTCTAAAATTGCTCACTTTTATTGGTAGTTTTTTGAGCAGCTCACTGTTTAGATTCAAAGTTCAGAACATCTCTGGAAGCTTTCCGACAGCCATTGGAGAACGAACTGTTCGACCAGGAGGTTTGCGAGAGACAATTGTTTCGTAAATAGAACTGAACGCTTGATAAAAAAAGAGAATTTTAATGGAAAAGTAACTCACATTAATAGCGTACAAAGCATCAGTGGGGGTGCTTGCAAACACTGTCTTTCTGCCGAATTCGTCGATTTCGATTTTGGCGCCGCCTTGTTTGGGGAGCTGGAAAGTCCACTTCAATGAAAGTGCGTCTATATGAATTGTATATCATTAGAAAGCCCTTTTCATGAGGATTCCGAATCTGTACTCAGCTTTTGCTGAATGGCTCTGGGAGCCGAGATACAGCTAGTTCAAAAAATGGAAGTTTTTCGGATTTTGGTGAAACTTTGAGCGTTCATAACTTTCTTCGGAATCAGTTTTATGAAAATCCAGTTATATATTCTGGTTTGTCTTTAAATGCTGAATCGATTCATGTAACAATCTCACAATTTGAAATTACTGGAAAAATTTTATGAGTATGTTAAAATTAACAAAATTTTTATCGAATGAATGTAACTTGTTTATAAAACTTTTCCAGTGATTTCAAATCATGAGATTGTTACACGAATCGATTCAAAATTTTAAGACAAACCTGAATATCGAGTTAGATTTTCATAAATTTGAATCCGAAGAAAGTTATGAACGCTCAAAGTTTCACAAATTTCAGAAAAAATTCCATTTTTTGTGAGCTCTGTATCTCGGCTGTCAGAGCCAATCAGGAAAAACTGATTACAGATTTGGAATCCTCATAAAATTGGCTTTTGAATTATATATTTTCATGGCCTAGGAAACCAAGAATAGGCTAGATGGCCTAGAAACCCATTGTATGGTCCCATGGCCTAGAAACTCAGAAATAGGCCAGATGGCCTAAAAATACAAAAAAAGGATAAATGGCCTAGTAGTTCAGATAGCCTAGAAACCCATTTTCTGATTAATTGGCCTAGAAATCTCAACCTAGGCCATCAATCTCCTACCTGTCCCCCATTCTCCTTCCAACTCATCACTTGCACATCCTGAAACTCGTCGAGCACCCAACCGGGTGTGCTCCTCATGAGCACACCCTTCCAGCTCTCCACATCGTAGTCTGGAAGCCTCATGCGCAGTGCTCCGGCCGCGGTTCCCACCAAAGTGAGCAGCGCAGTCACGTGGAATTGTGACATTTTTGGAGCCAAGCTGGAAAAGGACTACGGTAGTTTCAGAGAGTCGAGTGACCGTGAAGTGTGCAAAGGAATTGAATTGGTCCCAAAGGAGATGCCAAGGCTAAAGAATGTCTGGACTTTCGGAACCTTTGGAAGACTCCGCCCACTCCTCTATAAACAGAAAGATGAGCTGCCTAAGTCAAATGCGCTTTTTGGTGCCAATCGGGGCAGGGGAAATGATAAAAATAATGGAAATAATAAGAATAATAACGGAGGCGCGGGATTAGAGAGTTTTTAATCAAATGGGATGAGCTGCAGAACATTCGCAAAGAGAAATGGACAGAGTGTGGTGTCGAACCCATCGAACCCCCAAAAGGAACCGAGTCGATGGCAAGCGCGTTATCCACTGCGCCACCGGTGCACACGCTCCGAGAGGTGAAGAGTGCGTACAAGAGCGGGGCGGTCTGGAGGGGCCGCTGCCATGGTTTTCAAAATCTCATTGTCAATCCGTTTATAATAATCCGCAAATCTGGATCTGAATCTGAATCTGATTAGCACAGCCTCAGCAGTCAAAAATTATTATTAATATTTTAAAAATCGTGCTCCACGAAAACAAGAAGCTCTCCGAAGCCTAACCTTTATCTTCTGCTAGCCCGCTTATCAGATCAGAATTAGGAGGAGTGATAGTATTACGACGACAAACATCAGAACTTTTCATTGACGTCAAGAGGGCTCTCGGATGATGTGACTGAGGGGTCAATTCTAAGATGGACACCCACGACGCCTACATTTGGAATGTTTTCGGAGAGCTTTTCTATGGAAAATTCTAAAAAAAAAAAGTTCACTGACTTTACACTGGAATGGTTGGATGAATCCTAATAATACTTATATCATTCGAAAGCTCTTGTTCTGACGAGTTCAGAACTATATTCAATTTTTCCCAATGAGCTCTGTGAGCCGAGATATAGAGCTCTGAAGTTTGAACTCCAACTTTTCAGAACTGAAAACTTTAGAGCTCCATATCTCGGCTCATAGAGCTCCGTTTGAAAAATTAAACATATTATTGGAATCGACAGAACAAGAGTTTTCGAATGATATAAGTCTCATTAGAAAACTCCACCTCTATAACCCCAAAACCTACTGTAGATCACTAAAAACCTACCAAAACCCGGAACACCCCCTCCGCAAACTACGGTAGAACGCCCAGTGCGCACGTGAGCCGCAAAATGTGGAAAACACGAATAAAAGTGAGCCGCCATGTGCTCCACCCCCTTTCCAGGTCGACCCCTCGGCCGCTTCGCCGCCCCGGGGGACCATTATATGGGGGAAAGGCACAAAAAAGTGAGAAAACGATAGCATGTACATTTATTTTTCTCCGGCGTTTTCCACTCCCGAAAAAATTGGAGAGGTCTCGCCTACACTTGGCACAGGAGGAGAATGACATCATGGGTCCCGGTGGGAAATCGCGTTACTGTAGGAAGATGGATGGGAGGGAGTGGGGGGGAGAGATCAGTGGCAGTTGATCTACTTGCGGTGTCGAACCCATCGGACCCTCAAAAGGGATGGAGTGGCAGACAAGCGCGTTATCCACTGCGCCACCGGTGCTGACGATCAGTAAAACAGGCGGACTTGGTGCAGAGGGTCAGGGGTTCGATTCCTCTCGAGTGTAAAAGTTTTTTGCGTCCTTTGGAAAAGTGTATTTGGACATTCCCGACGTCAAAGAGCAATACACGAGTATGAAAAAAGTTGAAAACTGGTGAAAAGAGTGGGAGAGACTAATAAAAAGTACCCAGTTGGTGTCTCAAAAAAGTAGGGTCACAAGTTGGTGAGTATCTTTTCGAAGACGTAAACGGAAATGTGACGATTTCCGGTTCCCCCTTCTTGACTTTTTCTCGGAAACTGACAATGGCGGGACTTTATTAAAAACAATAACAAAATGGTTCAAAAATCTAGAACTAAGGACTACTTCTCATCATTTTTCTTGGCACTTTCGCTCATTTTCTTCATCATTTCCGGGTCCTCGACAATTTTGCCAATGTCTTTGAGCGACACGGATTGAGAGCCGCGTTTCGCCGGCTTCGGCATGTTCGGACCCGGTTTCCAGCCGATAAACGAGACGATTTTGAAGGTGGCGGGGTATTTCCCATCCTTGGCGTACATCGCCTGATAAATCGCCTCCGCTTCCATCAGAACGTCCCTTCGAATCGTGTGATTCCTCCGATGGGTGCAATTGGATTCGCCCATCAGTTGAAGGTCGTGCATTAGAGCGAACATGTTCGGGTAGCCGACCTCGATCTCATCGGAATCCAGGGTGATCATGTCGAAGCCGGCGGCGGAGAGAAGACCTCCGATGTCTTGGGTGCGGACAAAGGGCGACATGTGCGATGAGACTCCACCGAGTCTTTCCATCTGGAAAAGTGGTCATTGTTTTTATCAGAAAAATTGATAAAATCAATGAAATTTTTATGAAAATGATGAAATGTGCGGTGAGATTGCAGAAAACTGGTGCCGCACTTTGCAAAAATCAAAATTTCATTGATTTTCTCAATTTTCCCTAATTTTCAGGTGGTTTTCTGTCAGAAAGGAAAGGAAATTATCAAAAACGCCGTAAAAACGAACTTTTCCATCATTTTTCAATGGAAAAGTTCGATTTTATGGTGATTTTTCGATAATTTCCTTTCTTTTCTAACAGAAAAACACTTGAAAATACGGAAAAATCGATAAAATCACTGAAATTTAGGTTAGGTTTTTTGCAAAGTGCGGCACCAATTTGCTGCAACCTTGCCACACATCATTTTTGCCATAATTTTCATCAAAATTTTATTGATTTTATCAATTTTTCCTCATTTTCAGCTGGTTTTCTGTCAGAAAAGAAAGGAAATTATCAAAAAATCATTAGAAATCACCCTAAAATCGAACTTTTTACTGAAAAATTTGATTTTATGGTGATTTTTCGATAATTTCCTTTCTTTTCTGACAGAAAAACTAATGAAAATGAGGAAAAATCGATAAAATCAATGAAATTGTGATGGAAATCATGACAAAAATGGGCATGCACACTTTTACGACAATAAACAGTAGCAATGCTATTTATAGTCTCCTTATTTCCGGTACAAGGTATCATAACTACCTCCGCTAACTGCAATGAGCACCTGAGCTCGTACAACGTATCATCAGCCAGCATGCTCCCAATAAAAGGACAATCCGGCTTCAGAATCTGATGACACCTCCTAAACCACTGCGGCAGATGATTAATCCAATGCGCCGACATCGAGGTGAGCAGCAAATCGAACTGATCCTCCTCGAATCCATCCAACGTCTCCTCGTCGACGCACCGTCTCTCCACGACGACTTCAGGATCTTCGCATCCGGCAGAAGACTGCACCATGCCGCCCGACATGTCTACTTGGATGATTTTGCCCACGTTCTCCTTGATGAGGTGCGGCGTGATGTGTCCGGCGCCGCATCCAATGTCCAGCACCAGCGGGTTGAATTTCGTCAAATCGAACACTTTGTCGGCCACTCGCCAGCCGACCTCTTCTTTCAGGTACTGCGCGGCGGCGAAGTCAGGCTGCGTCACCGCCCAATCTCGCTGTTTTCGCTTGGTTTTTCGATCGAATACCTGGAATTTTTTTTGCAAAGTGCGGCTTTTTGTCAAAATTTCATTGATTTTATCGATTTTCCCTTATTTTCAGGTGTTTTTCTGTCAGAAAAGAAAGGAAATTATCAAAAAATCACTAAAAACCACCGTAAAATCGAACTTTAAGGTGATTTCTAGTGATTTTTTGATAATTTCCTTTCTTTTCTGACTGAAAATCACCTGAAAATATGGAAAAATCGATAAAATCAATAAAATTTTGTGCTCACCAAGCTCTGCTCAGGCGCAGAGCTCGTGCTCGCCTGGCAACTTGACAGTATCCTCCGGAGATATGTGCTCGGCCGGAGCCGAGGGATCATTCTTTAATATTCACTTTTAGAAAACTGATTATTATTGATTGAAATAATAAAAGGATCAACCTTATAAAAACGTTTTCAGTACAGAAAAACCTGTATTTTTGACTTTTTATAAAACGATAAAACAATAAAATTACAAGAATAAAGTACCCAAAAATCAACCATAAAGCAAAAATCAACAAAAAACATCACAATAGAAAACCCATTTATTATTCTTTCGGAGCTCTTCGACGTCTCACTTCTGGAGCCGGCTCTTCTTCAAATTCTGAATCCGATGGCTCTGAGTAGTGAACGTGTCTTGTATCTTTTCCATTTCGAGCCCGTCGCTCCGCCTCTTTTTCGTCTTGTAGTTGCTCTTGGAGCTGGAAAATTGATTATCTTATTCTTGTTATAGAGAGCTCGCGGAGCCCAACCTCAAGAGCTTCTGCATAGAGCAGTTTGACTTTCTCGTGGAATTTCAGTTTTGAGCCATCTTCGAGAGGTGGCAGGCCTGTCACTTCCTTATCGCCATTTGAGCCGTACTGGAAAAGGATTATATAGAAAGTGGGCGGAGTCAGAGCATTTTGAAGATAATGAGGATTAGGAATCTGTGAAACTTTCATAACTCTCTTCAGAATCAATTTTATAAAAATCCAACTATATATTCCGATTCGTCTTGAAATTCTGAATCCTGAATCAACCTGTTAGGATAATGCAAAAAGGGGCGTGGCCAAAGATCTTGTGATTTTCGAATTTTCGTTATTCGTTGATTTTTTAGTTTTTCCAACTTTTTGAAGTTGAAATTTTCCCGAAAATCGTCAGAAAATCGTGTTTTTCTGACGATTTTTGGAAAATTTCAACTTTAATGTTGGAAAAACTGAAAAACCAACGAATAACGAAAATTCGAAAATCACAAGATCTTTGGCCACGCCCCTTTTGCACTATCATAATCATTCGATTCAGAATTCCAAGACGAAACCGAATCTATAGTTGGATTTTCATAAAATTGATTCTGAAGAGAGTTATGAACGTTTCACTGAATTCCAGAGCTCCCAGAGCTCCCAGAGTCATCAGATTCCAAATCCTCATCAGCTTTCCAACCCACATAAACTCTGTGCTGCTCTCTAAAACTGAGCATCTCCCGCGCGTACCACAGCTCAAAATCAGTGTCAATCTGCTCCGAGCCCTTGTACAACTCCCTTCTCAGCTTCCTTCTCTTCTCCCCCCTCTCCCTCTCCGTCAGCTCTCTCATCGGCGGCATCACCGTTCCATGCTTCTCATAGCACTTCTGAAGCCTATATTGTCGCTTTCTGAGCACATCCATCGTGGCCTCCGAAATCGATTCAATAGGACGAACAGGTCTCGTGTAGATCAAATAACCAAGAATTATTCCATGGCAGACATGAAGAAGACCAGAAGACCACCACGTGGAAGGATACACATTCCAGCAGAGCTCGACGAGCAGCAAAAGCGGCACTTTCCAGAAGAACTGTCTCCAGGGAATTTTATAGACACTATCCACTTGCGGGTAGTTGCAGAAGAGGAGGAACGGGAGTTGGTGGAAGTACCACGAGTAGAACTGGTAGTGGAGGGAGCGAGAGAAGGTGATGCCGATGAGGTTGGCGGTGTAGAAGGCGTAGACAGTGTCCAGGGGGCCCGTGATGGTGGGGATGGAGCGGAAGAGCACCAGGGATACTGATTGCCATAGTCCGTTCATTCTTCTGGAAGTTATGACGTTCGCTATACTCGCCGCATCAGAAAGTGCGCTCCACTACAAAATGACCGAAATGGAAGAGAAATTTGGAGTTTCCTAGGCCGCGGCCATCGATTTTTCACCGCGAAATTTTTTGAATGGTGGCCGTGGCCTAGAAAACTCCACTTGTGCAATGGAGCGCACTTACTGTATACTTGTTTTTTTTAACAAGGGTCAGATTCTCAAAAAGGAAAGTCAACTTTCACTCCCTCATCTTGATTCCAAAACTGTTTTCAAATTTCGCACATTTTGTGGGCGGGGCTTATTTGCAAAGTGCGGCACCAGTTTGTCATCATTTTCATCAAAATCTCATTGATTTTATCGATTTTTCCCTATTTTCAGGTGTTTTTCTATCAGAAAAGATAGGAAATTATCAAAACTTCACTAGAAATCACCTTAAAATCGAACTTTTCACTGAAAAATGATGAAAAGTTAGATTTTCAGGTGATTTTTGATAAATTCCTTTATTTTCTGACAGAAAAACACCTCAAAATGAGGAAAAATTGATAAAATCAATTAAAATTTGATGAAAATGATGAAAAATGTGCGGCGAGGTTGCAGAAAACTGGTGCCGCACTTTGCAAAAATCAAAATTTCATTGATTTTCTCAATTTTCCCTAATTTTCAGGTGGTTTTCTGTCAGAAAGGAAAGGAAATTATCAAAAACGCCGTAAAAACGAACTTTTCCATCATTTTTCAATGGAAAAGTTCGATTTTATGGTGATTTTTCGATAATTTCCTTTCTTTTCTAACAGAAAAACACTTGAAAATACGGAAAAATCGATAAAATCAATGAAATTTCGATGAAAATGATGACAAAAGCTGGTGCCGCACTTTGCAAATTATTCAAATTCTTACCTGTACCACATAAACCAAGCAAAAAGCGCCAAGAATGTCAAGTGGCCAACTAGAAGTGAAACGTGGAAGCGTTTATCTAGGAATATCTGAAAATCTCCTTTCCTTTTCAGTCTCTTTCACAAAACTAACATCTTCCGGCAAAAACCGCCAGTTCACCGTCCACTTGAACATGAAAACTCTTCCCAAATCGAATGACCTAGTGACATATGACTTCCAGTCGTGGAGCAAGAACGGACTTCCCACATATAATTGGATTACACTAAAGATTATACCATATTTGAGATAAGTGAGAGCTCCGCGAGCAGAAATGCTCCGGAGAGCCGAGATATGGGTCACAATGTCAAAAATACGGTATTTTTGACATTGTGACCCTCTCACAAGTAATGTGTTTTTGGTTAGGCTTTTAGAATTTTCTATAAATTTGGTCACTGATAGTTTCGACGTCGCTGATTCTGAATCTGAAGTCAGAATTTCTGTAATTGATCTCATTTTTGAGAAAAGACGTGTCAAAGCCATTTTCAGTGCTATTTCCCTCCACATTTTCGATAGTTACGAAAAAGTGGAGAAAATAGCACTGAAAATGGCTTTGACACGTCTTTTCTCAAAAATGAGATCAATTACAGAAATTCTGACTGCAGATTCAGAATCAGCGACGTCGAAACTATCAGTGACCAAATTTATCGAAAATTCTTGAAGCCTAACCAAATACACATTACTTGTCAGGAGCATTTTGCAAAGTCTCACTCACCCACAAAGCGCAATACACCCAAACGTCGGCAAAACATCATTATTCAGAAGAAGAACCACAAAAAGAGCCGGAGCAAACAGGAGCACGTTCATTTTGATGGAAACCGCCAAACTGTAAATGACGCATCCGAGCACCCACTTCTCCTCCAGAAACATGTCCAATGCCACGTAGAAAAGGAGCATGGCAATAGGATCGTTGAAAAGACGCAACATAAAGATGGAATGGATACGGTACCCGGTTACCGTAACCAGGAGGAGGACGATGGGCGGGATCTGGAAAGTTTTTGGCTCATTTTGGCTCAATTTTCTCGGGGGTTTTTTAGTTTTCGATGTTTTACAGCGAAAATCTACGTTTTTAACATGATTTTATCGATTTTTTCTCATTCAATGCACATTTTTCATCTCAAATCATGAGTTGAAATCTAGACATATTAAGCTTGATTTACAATAGAAAACATGAAATTAGCGTTAATTTTCCTGTTTTCTACTGTCAATCAAGCTTAGAAAGTCTAGATTTCAATGAAACTCATGATTTGAGATGAAAAATGTGCTAAAAATCAGAAAAAATCGATAAAATCATGTTCAAAACGTAGATTTTTGCTGTAAAACATCGAAAACTGACTGAAAACCCCAAGAAAATTGAGCCAAAATAGGTCAATCAGTACCCTCATAGTTTTATACAGAATTCTGAAGACGAAGAACAAATTGATGAGATAGAGGGCTTGGAAGATGTACTGAGCATGGCGGATGTTTTTGCCCGAGTTGGTGAAGAAGTGCAACACGCGGTACACCCAGATGTGGCCTGCTGGATAGCTGAAGAGGTTCATTTTCTATCATTCATTCTTGACGAAGTGATAGTGCGCCCATAAATTGCAAAAAGGCGTGCCCATGGGTCTCGCCGCGAATGATACAGTAATTTAGTAAATCGGTCCTGTTTTTCGTGTTTTTCTGGCGATTTTGACGATTTTCGAGAAAATTTCAACTTCAAAATAAGTTTTTTTTAATTTTAGATGTTTAAAAGTTGGAAAAACGGCGAAAATTCAAAAATTACAAAATTTTTCTTTGGCCACGCCCTTTTGCAATTTCTGGGCGCATCAGCCGTTTTTGGCTCATTTTGGCTCAATTTTCTCGGGATTTTCAGTTTTCGATGTTTTTTCATAAATTACAGCAAAAATAGACGTTTTTAACATGATTTTATCGATTTTTTCTAATTTAATGCACATTTTTATCTCTTATCTTGAAAAAATCACGAGTTTCATTGAAATCCACACACTTTCAATGAAACTCATGGTTTTTTTCAAGAAAAAAGGTATTTGGGATGAAAAATGTGCATTAAATCAGAAAAAAATCGATAAAATATGTTCAAAACGTATATTTTCGCCGTAATTTATGAAAAAACATTGAAAACTGAAAACCACGAGAAAATTGAGCCAAAATGAGCCAGAATCGGCTGCGATGTGATAAAAATTTATGTTTTTATTGAATTCCAGTGAACTTTTCATTCCCTGTTTCAAAATGATCAAATTTTACTTTTACAATGAGCAACCATTTTCACTCACACTACAGGTCCAGTATCCCCTCCGATTCTCGTATAATTCAGAATCCCTTTCACATAACAATCCACTTGCTGCATATAAGTGCTCCAATCGATTTCAGTATCTGAAAACGTCTTCTGAAGTCCGAATTCTTGGAATAGTCTTACATGGAACCTTCTGAATGACATAATAAGAAAGGAACGTCTCCACTGCCATCAGAAGTATCGCCATCGTGACGAAGCCATTGCGATTCGCCGAGAAAAGACCCAGAATGATGCGGGAGGCGAGCCTCCGGATCATAATTAGATCTAGTATAAAAATATCTTATTTTGCTAATGATAAGGTTAATTTTAAGTGAATTTTTAAGTATTTGAGAGAGAAAATACACAGAATTATTCAATCAGTATATAAAACTTATACAAAATTTTAAAAAAAATCGAAAATTTTCATTGAAAAAATAAGTTAAAAACGATGGAAATTCCAAAAAAACATTAAAAAACTGATCAACGTCGATAACGATACTTCTTAAACATGAACCACAGCTGAAAAACGCCATTCTGAAACTGGCACTTGTAGCCGTTCTTGTGAAGCGTCTCCCACTCCCGATTGACCACTTTAAAGGCGATATCTTCGTACGGAGGGCCCGCCTTGAAGCGGATCACCGCGAAATCGCGGTCGTCGCATGGTGTGATGGTGAAGGTGGGCGTGCGGGTGACGTCGAGCAGGTCCGGGTAGAAGATCTGGAAAAATTAGGGTGAGCAAGACGTTGTTAGTTTATTTTGGCTCAATTTTCTCGGCCTTTTTTCAAGAATCGGAGGGGATACTGGACCTGTAGTGTGAGTGAGAATGGTTGCTCATTGTAAAAAGGAGCTCATTTGGAAAAATTCAAAAAACCCCATAATTTTTCTTTGGCCACGCCCCTTTGCAATTTTTGGGCGCACCAGACGTTTTTTGGCCTATTTTGGCTCAATTTTCTCGGGGTTTTCAGTTTTCGATGCTTTTTTCATAAATTACAGCGAGAATCTACATTTTGAACATGATTTTATCGATTTTTTTCAATTTAATGCACATTTTCATCCTAGATAGGTTTCATCTACAAACAATCATCAGATTCATTGAAATTCAGACATATTGAGCTTTTTATGTCTGGATTTCAATGAATCTCATGATTTTTTTAAAGATGAAGGATATCTGACATGAAAAATGTGCATTAAATTGGAAAAAATCGATAAAACCATATTCAAAACGAATATTTTCGCTGTAAATTATGAAAAAACATCAAAAACTGATATTTTTAATGTTTTCGCAGCCGTTTTTGGCCTATTTTGGCTCAATTTTCTCGGGATTTTCAGTTTTCGATGTTTTTTCAAAAATTACAGCAAAAATATACGTTTCGAACATGATTTTATCGACTTTTCTAATTTAATGGACATTTTTCATGTCAGATACACTTTATCTTGAAAAAATCACGAGTTTCATTAAAACCCAGACATTTTAAGCTTGATTGAATAGTAAATATGAAAAATATAGGTTTTTTTTCATATTTTCCATTCAATCAAGCTTTAAATGTGTGGATTTCAATGAAACTCGTGATTTTTCAAGATAAAAAGTATCTGACATGAAAAATGTGCATTAAACTAGAAAAATCGATAAAATCCTGTTCAAAACGTATATTTTCTGTAATTTATGAAAAAAACATCGAAAACTGAAAACCCCGAGAAAATTGAGCCAAAATAATCCAGGAGCCCTCACATTAAACTTGTATCCTTGCACAATCTTGGGCGGCGGGTTGTCCTGATCATAATGCGTCTGGTTGTACTTGTTCCAGTCAAAACCGGTTTGCACCCGGTTCAAATAGGTGGGTTTACGGGGGCGGTACTTGTCGGACCACAGGTGCTTCTGAGTCTCCAGTTGCTCCTCGACGGAGAACGTCGACTCGTCGCCTTCCATTCCCTGACGAGCTATTGCCAGCATTTTCGAGTCGGGGCGCTGGAAATGAGGATTAGGAATCAGAATTTTTCAGAATATCTCTAGGAGCTCTGGGAGCACTGAGAGCCGAGATACAGCTCATAACTCTCTTCAGAATCATGTTTATAAAAATCCAACTATAGATTCGGATTCGTCTTGGAATTCTGAATCAATCTATTATGATAGTGCAAAAAGGGGCGTGGCCAAAGATCTTGTGATTTTCGAATTTTCGATATTCGTTGATTTTTTAGTTTTTCCAGCTTTTTGAAGTTGAAAATTTTCCAAAAATCGTCAGAAATTTGGAAAAATTTAAACTTGAAAAAGTTGGAAAAACTAAAAAATCAGCGAATAACGAAAATTCGAAAATCACAAGATCTTTGCCACGCCCCTTTTTGCACTATCATAATAGATCGATTCAGAATTTCAAGACAAATCCGAATATATAGTTGGATTTTCATAAAATTGATTCTGAAGAGAGTTATGTGCTGTATCTCGGCTCGCGGAGCTCCCTGAGCCAAAACTTACATCCGACGCCTCCGCTCCAGAAGGCCGACCTCTTCTATTCGCCTCCCGCTTCTCCATCAAACTCTCCACATCTTCTTGCACATCCAGAATCTCAATCCCCGGCATTGTATCATCAAAGTTATTATAAGGCGGACTATAACATCCAATTCTGTAGAGCTCATGGGTCACTTCCTCGAGCTGATCCACCGTCAGAGCTCTCCACTTGCGCTCTCTTTCTTGCTCATCGAGCTCCGGATCCTCGAGAGCTCCCACATCCACCTTTCTTCTCACTTTTTTCGCCATTTTCTCATTGCTCTTATCCTCATTTTCTTCGTCTTCTTCCGATTCTTCATCTTCCGTCTCCTCGCTCTTCACCTTTCTCACCACTGGCGCCACACTTTGAATCTGATCCAGAAGCTGTTGCTTCTCAGTCATCGCATCTATTTCCCGTTTTTGCTCCTCACGAATTCTGGCAAGTTGCACCCTCAATTGACGTCCGTGATGCTCGCGAATTCGTTTTCTGGCAATGTAGACTTTCAGACTGTCTTCTACGTTTTGCCAGAAGGGCTTGTTGCCCACGTTTCCTCGAAGCTTCATGTCAATGTCGTCTTCCAGTTTCAGAAGCTCTTCGATGGACTTGTTCTGTGAAAGGATTACTGTAGGTTGAACTTTTTATATCATAGATAGCCAAGAGCTCCGTGAGCACATTCATAGGGTCAGATATTGTAAAATGCTCCATTGAGCCGAGATATGGGTCACAAAATACAGTGAAAAATTGTCCGTTTTCACTGTATTTTGTGACCTATATCTGGGCTCAATGGAGGATTCCGGAAAATCTGATTCTATGAATGTGCTCAGAGAGCTCTCGGCTATCTATGGTATACATTTGAAAAAAGGATTACTGTAGATGTCATATTTACAGTAATTCTTTTACAAGGGTTGAAATTTTTATACCATAGATAGCCGAGAGCTCCGTGAGCACATTCATAGAGTCAGATTTTGTAAAATGCTCCAGAGAGCCGAGATATGGGTCACAAAATACAGTGAAAAAGTGATTTCTCTTTTTTCTCTGTATTGTGTGACCCATATCTGGGCTCAATGGAGCATTTTACAAAATCTGATTCTATGAATGTGCTCACGGAGCTCTCGGCTATGGTATAAATTCGAACAAGGATTACTGTAGATTAAAAAAATCGTGTTCTAGTGACCTTTACGCGCTCTAATTCCACGTCAACCAGACCCTCCCTTTCCCCCACCAAATCAGTTCTCGAAAGTTCTCAGAATGGAGACATTGGATCAAGAAGACGTCATTGGACCGGCTCTCCCGCCCACCAGTCAGAAGACTGAATTCTTGGAGAAGAACGATGTGGAGTACGAATTGGTGAATGGCATTCCGTGCTATCTTCCGGAGCACGTCATCAACGGACAAGTTCAGGTTCGTGGATTTTCTGATTTTGAATCTGAATCTGCTGTTTAAGTCAGAATTTTTCTCATTTTTCATTTTCGAGAAGATAAACGGCTTTATCTTCTCGAAAATGAAAAATGAGAGAAATTCTGACTTCAGAATCAGATTCAGCTTCAGAATCAGAGAATCAACGACGTCTATCAGTGACCAAAAGTTCTACAGATTTTCGAGCGTATCGGCTATGACGATCGCGTCGGAGCAACATTCCTCGGGCTCGGAGCCGATCAAAAAGAGCTCGTGATTCGCGTGGCTCCGCTCGACGCGAGCACCCACGTCGTTCGTGCAGAAGCTGCGTTTCTTTGCAAGGTGGAGGCGGATAAGGACGACTGGCGTCACTTTTCGCAAGTTCACAAGATCTTCATGACCGACGACGCCTTCCATCTGACGCTTTATTTCCGCGGAGGACCCACTTTGGAGCAGTGTTTTGCTCTGAGAAACAAGTTCAGCTATGGGACTGCTGGACGGCTTGCTAGTGATGTGCTCAATGTAGGGATTTGGAAATTGGGGTTTTTTGAGGATTACAATTCTGAATCTTTCCTGAATGGCTCTGGGAGCTCTAGGAGCCGAGATAAAGCCGTCCAGAGCTCGAAAAATGGGATTTTTGGAAACTTTGTTCATAACTTTTTCGGATTCAATTTTGTGGAAATTCAACTATATTTTCAGGTTTGTCTTGAAATTTTGAATCGATTTCTGTATAGGTCGATTCAGAATTTCAAGACAAACCCGAATATATAGTTGGTTTTCCACTAAATTGATTTTGAAGAGAGTTATTTCACAAAAATCCCATTTTTGGAGCTTTAAACGGCTTTATCTCGGCTCCTAGAGCTCCCAGAGCCATTCAGGAAAGATTCAGATTGGTAATCCTCAAAATCATTCCTTTCAGATCATCAAATGCGCTCACAAGCACGGCTACTTGCTCCGCAACCTCAACATGGACTGCTTCCACTACGACGCCGCCAGTCGCCACCTCTTCCAGGCCGACATTTCTTCTCTAGTCAAAAACGTGGCTCCCAATGAGCCAATCACCTTCTACGCTGGGAATCTGGACTTTGCTCCATTGGCATCTCACAATGATCAGAGAACCGGAGCCCGTCACGACCTGGAGGCGTGGTTCTACCAGCTGATGCACATGGTGCTCGGCGAGCTGCCGTGGGGAGCATTGAGCAGAAGAGAGGTGCGAATCAAGAAGATGGGCTTTAGAAAGAGCGAAGCCTTTTTGAAAATGCCGGAGCAATTCCATCAAATCGCCGAAATTGTTTTCGCGGAGAAAATTTTGCCAACTGAAGCGGAATACACCAAATTGTCCGAGCTCACGGAGCAAATCTACACGGAGCTGGGAAAGGTGACTGATTACGAGGAGAACATGGACTTTGAGCGTGAGCCGACTCCAGATGAGATTCCACGTCTCGTGATGTGTCGTGACGATGAGCTGGAGCCGGTGAAAGAGGAGGACGAGGAGCAGTTGAACTAGTGCATTTTTGACGAGTAGACCTGATAGACGTCGTTGATTTTCTGATTCTGAATCTGAATCTGATTCTGAGATTCTGAAGTCAGAATCTAAAGTCAGAATCAGAATCTGAATCAGAGAATTAACGATGTCAAATCAGTGACCAAAAAAACAATTACTTGTGAATAAACCCATTTGTATACCAACCTTGAACATGTCTTCCACTTGTTTCTTCAATCCAGAATCGATTTCCTTCGTCCGCTTGATAATCTCGTCTTCAGCGATTCTGGAGACGTCAAGCCACCACGTCTCATTCTTGGTCCACCCATCCAGCTCTCTATAAGTCCGAATGTCCTCCAACAGATCCTCGAGGTCATCTGTCGAGTGGCACGACGTCTTAATGTAGTCGATGGGGCTCTCCAGCTCGAAATCCGGAATCATCTCGACGTCGTCGATGAATCGCGCATATCTCGTGAGCAGATCGATGGCCTTGGCGCGGCCCTGATCGATACGAATCCGGGTTCGCTCCTTGACCTGATCCAGTTGAAACTCTCGCTCCTTTGAGTCTGACATTTGCCCGGCGCGTAGATCCGCGTCTCGTTTCATCATTTCCATGTCCTCCTTCGCGGCGGCTCGCGAGTCACGAATTCGTTTGAATTCGGCCGCCTCGGTGAGATTTTTACGGATTCGTTGGCTGGCTCTGAAGGATAATATTGAACGGGGATTCATTATTTTTCATGAAAATCAGTTTTGAGCAAGTTAGAGCTTAAAGTGCGCAAAATGGGTGGAGAATGAGCCTTGATGACGTGGAAATTCAGAATTTGGTTCACGTAGACTACAAAATGCAAGTTTTCACTGAAAACTGTACATTTTGTAGTTTAGGTAATCCAAATTCTGAATTTCCACGTCATCAAGGCTCATTCTCCACCCATTTCACGCACTTTGAGCTCTAACTTGCTCAAAACTGATTTTCACGAATAACAATGTCGATCTATAAGTAAGAACGTACTGTTTCGTCATCTCCTCTTGCGTCAGCCCACTTTTCCCCTCCTTCTCCATCTTTTTCCCCCATACAAAAGTCTGTGTGAGCTTTGTGTCATTGAATGGATTATTTAGGTTCGTGTAGTTCAATTCTGGAGGGATCAACGTGTCCTCTTCGAGATCTCGACGATTCGCTTCTTTTCTCGCCTTCTTTTCCATTCTTCTGAGCCTTTTCTCTTCTTGGGTCTCGTTCGCCTTCATTTCCTCTTTTTGCTGACGTTTTTGCTCCTTTTTCGCTCTTCTTTCTTCTTCGAGTCGTTTCTGAATATAGAATTTTTTGAAAATCAATAAAAATTAAAAAAAAATTAATCCTTACCTTTACTCTCATACTTTGCTCATCGTCAGTGTCCGAGGCAGATGACAATCTGCTGCGTTTTCTGAAAATATTCAGGTTTACTTTTAGTTGAGGATCAGAAAATCAATACTTACCGATCTTTTTTGTGTTTCTTGTGTTCCTTTCCCATTTTTTATCGTTTTTTCGAAGGAAAATGAGAGAAAATAAGAGAAAAAGATTCGAAAAGTCGAAAATATTTTCGAAAAACTCAAATGTCGTAAGATCTAGCGCCTAGTGTGCAGACACATTGTCTTGTGTTTGCACACACTATCCAAAAAATAATTTTTTTTGAATTTCTTTGCACGGTAGGATGGCCGCGACGTATCCGTGCAAAAACTCGACCATACGGCCACGGCCCTCAAAGCGGATTCATAAATCCCAGCCTTGTGCTCCAGTTATTTCGAGAAAAACAGAATTTTTCGAAAATTTAATCGACATTCTGATTGGGAGTAGCCTTGAAAACAGCTTATCAAAAACTCATCGGCCAGATATGCTCCGTTATGCTGGGAATTTTTTTCAAAGATTCAGTGCTCTGAGGGGGGATTTGGGTTTTCTTAACTTTTCTCGGGAAACAGTAATTTTTTTGAAAATCGCCTCGAGGTTTATGTTAAGAACCACTTTTTCTACAATTCACAGAAAAAGTTTCTTTCAAAACTTCCTCTAACTTTCTGGCAGATTTTTTGAAAAATCAGCGAAAATCCCAATCCTACATTTTCTCTTCCACGGCCACCTCGTTTTCTCTTCCATTTCGAAAAAATTTTTTGTTTCGAAAACTGTTTGGCCGATGAATGTTTAGATTGAATAATTTACTTTGAACAGTTTGTTTATTACTTAATTTTCTATGAAATGTTCGAAAAAAATTTCAGAATTAATATTCTCAACTTCTGGAATTTTGTGTTTATTAATTGTTCCCAATCATTGGCAAAAATTCGTGCGGCGTTTTTGCAGAATTAGGCTCCTCCCACCGCGTTTTGGCTTGAACGTCCCGTTTCTCCCACCGTGCTTTGCTTTTTCTTTTCTTATTTTCCAGCTTTTAATCCACAAAAATCAGTTTTTTCTTCAAATTTTTATTGAAAACCCTTCATTTAATGTTATAGAATGGATGCCAACTCGCCAGACGATGCCATGTTCGCCGTTCCAGCGGTTTCGGGAGAGGGAACTTCTAAGACACTGTAACTTTTTTATTTTTTGAAGAGCTCTTATCCAATGAAAACTCGTAATTTTCAGCGATATCCCGCGAAATGAGCCAGTCCGTTTGAAGCCGATCAAATCGCTCGCGAGTCGAATCGACGGCTCCGAGTTCTCCGAGGAGCCAACCATGGAGAATGTGCTGTAGGTTATCGATTTTTTATCAAACTATTCAGTGTCTATGTTAAATTATTCCAGCGAAATGCTCGAAATCGGTCGTACCGAAGAAGCGGTAGCCTACGCGGACAGTCTCTACGCGAGCATCATCGACGACCACCAGCAGGACATTGTGACGCTCGCCGAGTACGTGAAAGTGCTCACCGTGCTCCGACAATGGGGACGTATCAGTCACCTCATCGCCAAGCGCAACTACCATCAGATTCACATCGTGTTCGCCTATTATGCGGCCACTGCTCTCTTCCAGCGGAGCATGTTCGACGAGGTCACCGAGCTCGCCGTCGGACATCTTCTGCCGCAGAACTCACACGTCGGACCTCTTCCAATCCGAACTCTCTCTCAAGTCACTGGAAGATACGTTGAAGAAGAACGACTAAAATACTCTTTCGCCAATCTATCTGAACTGGATAGCATCGCCAAGAAGCTCCGAATGGTGCCGGCGCTAATGATCACTATCGCGGAGAGCTATCTGAAGCTGATGAATCGAGACGCGGCACTAATCTGTGTGAACTATGCGATGAATCTGGATAAGACGACGTTGCACGTCGAGCGTCTGATGACCAAGTATAATATGGTGGAGCCGGCGTTATGGGAAAAGTACAAAAAAGTGAGAAAAGAGCAGTTGAAGCAACACGACGGGAGCCATGACCCCAGACTGCTCATTGAGAAAGCTCAGCATTGTTACGAGATGGGAAGATTCGCAGAAGCGCGGAAGCTCACTGATGAGCTCTTCGATCTGTTCGGCCCGCATCAGGAGTGTCTTCTCCTGCGAATTCATTGTCTTACGATGCTCCGCGACTCCGGAGCTCTACTGAAACTGGGCCACCAGTTAGTGGCTGAAAACCCCCATATCCCCCTGCCCTGGTATTGCATCGCCATGTACTACCATACAGTTGGAGCCAACGCGCGGGCTCGAAACTTTATCAGCAAGTGCACTATGATGGACTCGACGTTCGCGGAAGCCTGGGTGGCGTTCGGACACATTTTGCACTATGAAGTGGAGCATGAGCAATCGATGAGCTGCTATTATAGAGCATCAAAGCTCGTGGATCGGAGCTCCGAGCCATTTTTGTACACCTCGTTGCAATATAGTACGCACAGTCAGAAATTGAGCAAAAAGTTTATGATAGAGGCGGTGGCGCGTGCTCCCAACGATCCGTTGATTCGACATGAGGAGGCCTGTATCGCCTATGCAGCTAAGAACTATCAGGAGGCGGATGAGCTCTTTCGCACTGTGCTCCACATGGTCACTGACACGGAGAAAGGCTCGTCGATTGAGACGGCGTTGAAGCAGAATATTGACGACTTCTGGCGCCCGATGCTCAATAATATTGGACATATTGCGAGACGAAGTGGTCGACTTGACGAGGCGATTCTGTTTTATGAGTGAGAAAGAAGCTCGGCTCATTTTTCTCATAAATTACAGCAAAAAAATACGTTTTAACATAATTTTATCGATTTTTTCTAATTTAATGCACATTTTTCATGTCAGATCCTTTTATCTTGAAAAAATCTCGAGTTTCATGGAAATCTACAAATTTTAAGCTTGATTAAAGCATAGAAAGTAGTCTGATTATGTTTGGATGCTTTCTATGCTTTAATCAAGCTTAAAATGTGTAGATTTCCATGAAACTCATGATTTTTCAAGATAAAAGACATCTGATGTGAAAAATGAGCATTAAATTGGAAAAATCGATAAAATTATGTTGAAAATGTATATTTTTGATTTAATTTATGAAAAAAAAAACATCGAGAACTGAAAACCCCGAGAAAAATGAGCCAAAATCTCCAGAGAAACCAAAGATATCTTCCAGAAGAGCCATCAAAATGGAGCCCAAATTCGTGGACGCCATCGCCTCCATCGGAATGTGCTACGGAGTGATGGGAAAGACATCAAGAGCCACCGAGTTCTTCAACAGAGCTCTGGCGATCGACCCGTTCAACGAGACGATTCGACAGTGCATGTCGAAGATGATCGCCGCCCACAAGACGCTGTTCGATGTGGAGGAGCAGACGGTGAGTGAGCACATGAAGAGCATATGATAAAATGAGCATTCAGAACGTGGACGCGCTGAGTCTCTTCAATCTGCGGATTCAACCCGTGATTCCGAATTCTGGAATGAGAAAGTGCCACAACGACGGGTTCGCCGTTCCATCGATCGTCTCGGGCCGCGAGCCATTCCTCACCTTGCTCAAAGAGCGGCTCGGCAGTGAAGCGGCTGGCTTTTGATCATTTATTGAATTTTTCAAGCATTGCAAGTCTTTCTTATGAATGAAACTGTATTTATTTATCTTATTTGCTCAATCTACTTTTTCTCTCATTGACAGCATTCTCAAAAAGCGACAAGCAGGTGGGCATCGACATGGATTCTTCGTGACATTTCGAGTAGACCAACGTCGGGAGCATTGAAATGGCTCGTCCTGATAGTCCTTTGGCTCTTTGTGCAATTTTGAACAGCGCCGTTGTGTAGTAGTTTTTGGGTACTTCTGACTGGAAAATGGGAATTTTGAAAAGTCCATAAAAATCAATTTTGAGCAATTTGGGGCTCAAAGTGTGCAAAATGGGCGGAGCTTGAGCATTGATGACGTGAAAATTCAGAATTTGGTTCACGTATAGATTGAAAACTGTGCATTTTGTAGTTTACGTGAACCAAACTACAAAATGCACAATTTTCAGTGTCCAGAAGTGAAATACGTGATCCAAATTCTGAATTTTCACGTCATCAAGGGTCCAATGCATCAAGCTCCGCCCATATTGCACACTTTGAGCCCAAACTTGCTCAAAACAGATTTTTATGAAAAATCTTCATATTTTTTCAGTTTTTCCGACTTTTATCATTTATTGTCGGCGCAAAAAAATGAGAGTATTTAGCGGGAGGGGGTTTGCAAATGCGCTCTATTGGACTCGGACGCTTTTTCGAGTTTTTCCAGCGGAAATCGGTTAAAAATAGTCAATTAATGCCTACAGATTCTATATTCGAGGCAAAAAATGCGAAAAACCCAAGATAAAAGCATCAATTTTCCAATTTTGTGCAAGTTGGCGCCAGTTCCTGCGCAGACACCGTGCACTCATTTTTTTTGCTCTCACATCAAGAATATCCTGCGGCAGCTCTTCCACGGCCACCGTCGCATCCACCACCACCCCGATTCGCATCAGCTCCATCACACACGACTTCAGCATTGCATAAAGTGCGAACTCTGACGGCTGCCCGACATTTTTCACAATATCGGCGCGATCCACAAGCGCTCGATCCAACGTCGACTCGAGGTTCGATGTGCACAAAATGAGCACGTTATCTCTGCGGCGGATTCGATCAATTTGAGTCAGCAACGCGTTTACTGCTCGGATAGCGTCTGCCGGCTCCGAGCGCGACGATTCTCGACACATTCCGAGCGATTCCACCTCGTCGATGAGCACGAATACCATGCACTTGACGTCTTCCGCGAGCTCGTCGATTTGATCGAACATCTTCTGCACCAACTTCCCGCTCTCCGAAAACCACTTGGAGAACAAACTGTGACTATTGATTTCTACCATTACGGCTCTCGGATATCGATCGTTAAGCCTAATCGATAAATGTTGAGCGAGTCCCTTACAAAGCGACGTTTTCCCCGTGCCCGGCGGCCCTGTCAGCAGAATCAGTCGATTCACATTGATAATCTTGGTATTCACGTGCTTCTCCGATAGTCGGACGAGCGAGTAGACGTACGACATCACCTCATTCTTCAGGTCTGAATCATAGATCAGATTCTCCCAATAATTGTCGAATTCAAGGCAGGGGAGCTGCCAGAGCTGCGAGCCGACGATGTTGTCGTCGTCGCCTTCGTTGATATTCTGGGATAGTGGTCCATCGGTGTTGAGTTTGTAGATGTGCACATTGGAGGGGGATAGGGTGACTTCTGAGAGATCGGCGAGTTTTTCGCCGTCTTTGAGGTGACATGTGCCGAGAACGAGCTTTTCGAAGAGATCGGTTACTGAAAATTGGAAATTATGATCGATGTCGTTGATTCTCTGCTTCTGAATCTGAATCCGAAGTGAGAATTTCTCTCATTTTTTTCATTTTAAAGCCGCTTTCAGTACTATTTGCAAGTACTGAAAACAGCTTTCTAGAAAATGAAAAATGAGAGATTCTGCTTCAGATTCTGATTTAGATTCAGAATCAGATTCTGCATCAGATACAGATTCAGATTCAGAATCAGAGAATCCCCGACGTCAGTCTCTATATTTCCAGAAAATTCTACCTTCCGACACATTCTGCGCCTCTACCGGCTTCCAGTTCCTCGCCGTCGACACTCCCGTTCTGATGAACGTCTCCAGCTCGGTCAGTTTTGATTGAACAACTGATTTGGCACTGAAAATTGCTTTTTTCTTGAAAAAGTTTTTGGAAATTGCACTCACTGTTTCCGATTGATTTTCACTTCGACGTGCAGGTGTTGGGACATTTTGATTGAATTTCTGACAGATTATCGATTAATTGTATTCTGAAAAGAAACTGTGTAAGAATTTTTATGAAGAATTCAGAATTCGTTGGGAAAAAAGAAAAAGAAAAAAAAAAGAAAAGAAAAGGAAAAAATAAATTTTCAAATATTCCGATTTCGCGCACTTTCTGCGGTTGGCGCGTTTCTCGTCAGTTTGCGCGTTTCTCGTATGACGTCATGACATGTACAAGGCCTTGGAAGTGCATCTGTCAAACAAATCGGAATTTCTCAAATTGAACAAAAATATCAAGTACTTCATCAGTATCAGTACTTGATCGAAAACAGGAAGGACATTGGGGAGTTGTTAACATCAAGTAATAGTTTTACTATACAAACTGAATTGATAATGAGAATGAAACATTCAAATTTTATGAATGGCTCGTCATGAAGATCACATTTTGAAGTAGACAAACAGGTCCGAGACAAGGCGAGACGAGACGAGACGAGACGAGACGAAACCGGACCAGACCATACGTGGATTCTCACGTACGCCGATTCTCAATTCTCTGAATTCTTATTTTCCTCGGGACACTCGCATTCATTTCATTTCCATTTTTCGTTGGTTCATACCAAAAGCGGTGAGCTTCATTTTTTTCTTTGACACTTCGAATCCGAGAACGAGTCGACCTTTCCAGATGCAAGTGCCTCTGAAACTTCAACTATTCGCGATCCGCCCACAGCCGGCCAACACTCCGGTAAATGGGAAATGTGAAAAGGTTAACAAAGACGATTTGATCAATGAGGACGACCGGAATCTGCACAAAATCGTTTGTCGTCGCTGCAAATCTGTCATTTTTCCAGAGGACGTCGTGATGACCGTGGAAAGTGGGTATCAAATTCACAAATCTGAAATTGAAATTTTTTAAAAATTTCTCGTTTTTTTCGTTCTCGAAAAATTCGCGTTCAAAAACGCTAAAAAAAGCAAAAATCGGAGGGACTAACATTTGCATGACCGAGTTTTTTCGTCAGTTTTATCGATTTTTTGGTTTTTTCAGCGATTTTCTTGATTTTTTCAATGAAAAAATGTGAAAAAATGGAAAAATGTTCAAATACAAGACTTTCGCGACTTTCGGGGGGACTAACTTTCGCATGGCCGAGTTTTTTCGCCACTTTTATCGATTTTTGGTAGTTTTTATCGATTTATTGGTTTTTTTCAGCGATTTTCTTGATTTTTTCAATGAAATAATGTGAAAAAGTGGAAAAATGTAAAAATACAAGAAAATCGCCAAAAAAATTTCTAAAAATTCGATAAAAATCAAAACCACAGTCAGGTTTTCGGCGATTTTCTTGATTTTTCAGCAATATTTCTGAGCAATGCACTGAAAAATGTAAAAATACAAGAAAATTGCCGAAAACACCGAAAAATCGATAAAAATCAAAACCACACTGAAAACCTCGGCCATGCGAAAGTTAGTCCCCCGAATTTTTTTAAAATTCAGTTTTTTTGAAATGCAAATTTCTCGAAAACGAGGAATTTTTAAAGAATTTTGATTTCAGATTCAATTCCGACGAGTAAAAAATTGCAAACTCAAATTTTTTGCAGACCAACCCTACGAACTGCGCGTGATGACCCATCAGGCGGCCGGACCGCCAACTCACGAACGGATCACCTGGTGGTGGTACACCGAGAACGACATGACGTTCGACACCGTCGGATGGCAGACCGTCGACAAGAAGAAGGTGTTGATGTGCGGCGATTGTGAGCTGGGACCGATTGGCTTTCGTTCGGAAGACAACAAAAAGTTTTGGGTGGCGGTAGAGCGTGTCAAGTACGAAAAGTCCTAGTTTGTGTGCTTTGTGATAGTTTTATTCGTGAATAAACGTTTTTTTCTTTTTGAAAAAGTTTACGCATGGTGTCTGCACAGGAACTGACGCCAACTTGCACAAAATTTGAAAATCGATACTTTTATCTCGGAGTTTTCGGATGATTTTTGAATTTTTGACAAATATACAATCTATAGACTGTATTTGATGATTTTGAACCAGTTTCCATCGTCTTTTTCGAATCAAAAGCTGGAAAAATTCGAAAAAGCGTCAAAGTGCAATGGAGCGCGTTTGCTGACTCCCTCCCGCCGCTCATTATTTTTGCCATCATTTTCATCGAAATTTCATTGATTTTCTCAATTTTTGTCTTATTTTTTTAATTTTTTTAGGCATTTTTTATCAGAATACCAGCTTGCTGGGGCGGCTCACGCCGCCTCAGCATGGCTGGGAAGTCATTTAGAAATATTCACGTGAAAATGTTTGTATGGGTGGTTCATTCGGTAGCACGTTTGTCTTTCGTTCCAAAGGTCGCTGGTTCGACTTTTGTCCACTTCACGTTATTTCTTTCGTTACCCTACATGCACAGAGTTGACTACTCATACATACATACATACATACACACATACACAAACATCCCCCAACAGGATTTTAAATATAAGAAAGATAGGGAAATAAAAGGAAAATCACCATAAAATAGATATTTTCCATCATTTTTCAGTGAAAAGTTCAATTTAAAGATGATTTTTTGATAATTTCCTTTCTTTTCTTATGGAAAAACCCCTGAAAATACGGGAAAATCGATGAAATCAATGAAATTTTTATAAAACTCGAAAAAAGCGTCAAAGTCCAATGGAGCGCGTTTGCTGACCCCCTCCCGCCGTTCTCCATTTTTTATCATTTTCATCGAAATTTCATTGATTTTCTCACTTTTTTTGATCCAATTAATTTCAAAGCAGCTCACTATCAGTAAACTTGAAAATCTCATGAGTCAATTCAAGTGGAAATGTCATCTTTCATTTTTTTTTTCATATCCTCTTCTTCTTACCTCCCCCTTTATGATCCATCGATGATATTCCTTGTCAACAATTCCAACTTCTACTATCTCCCATTCTTTTCATTCAACGGACACGAGTATCAATCGCCGTTCTATGCGATTCTTCTAATTCTGGAACTCATCCTAACCATTCTCAGTTGCACATTCACAATTCAAGTGTGTCGAACGGTGTGGAAAGTGCGGGTTTATCATATCAATATGACAATTATCACCAACTTTTATTTTCTGCAATATTTTGAGCTCGTGCTGGGAAAAGCATTGATGGCGTTTTATCAGTATGGCTATTTTCGAATTGCAGGTAGTGCCCCGCACTTGTACGCACTCTGGGCCCCTTCGATCGCGTGCACCGGTGGCGCAGTGGTTAACGCGCTTGCCATCGAATCGGTCCTTTTTGGGTTCGACACCGCACTCTGTCTCTTTCTCTTTGCGGCCGGATCCGGGCTTCCTCGCGCTCCTGTACGCACTCTTCCCCCCCCCCCCCCCCCCGCTGATCGTGTGCACCGGTGGCGCAGTTGTTAGCGCGCTTGCCTGTCGCCCCTTTTGGGGGGTCCGGGTTCGCCACCGCACTCTGTCTGTTTCTCTTTGCAGGAGTTCCCAAATCACAACATTACATCGGCTGGGCTAGCACAGAGATCAGAAGCGTTCCTAGAGTCCACCAGTTCTCTGATGCGTGGCCAATGTTCGTTGGCGGCTTTCTGATCTGGCACTACATGATGCAAATGGTCTTTTTCATCTTCTTCTACTGTCTCGAGAGAGTAGTGGCCACGCTTCTACTAGGAAGTTATGAAAAGCACAGTCGCTCTTACATTTCGATATCCATTTTGATAACTGCCAATTTGGTGACTTTACTGGTGACATATTCATTGTTTACAACTCTAATAGACTTTATATCGAGTGTTATCATCTGCTCCAGTGTGGTTATAGTGTCTGTTATAGTAAGTTGGAGCAGTTTTATAGCAATTAGATCGAGTTTCAGTTGTATATTGCAACATTGCTGGTAAATGTAAAGATAAACAATGATTTGAAGAATGATACAATCGAGAAAAGAAAGAAAAAGTTCGACAAGTACTCCTTGGCATACCGATTTCAGTTAGAGGAGAACTTGAAGGCTTTCAATGTAAGTGTTATGAATTGTATATCATTTGAAAGAAAATTTTATGAGGATTTTGAATCTGTAATCAGTTTTTTTGGAATTGCATTGGGAGATGAGATACAGCCGTTCAAAGTTTATGGGATTTTTGTGAATCTTTGTTCATAACTTTGTTCAAAATCAATACTGTGGAAATTTAACTATATCAATCAATTCAGAATTTTACGACAAACTATATATAATTGCATTTTCATAAAATTGATTTTGAAGAAAGTTATGAAAGCTCAAAGTTTCATGAAAATCCGAAAAATTTAATTTTTTGTTTTGACTGTATCTCAGCTCCCAGGGCCATTCAGAAAAAACTAATTACATATTCAGAATCCTCATAAAATGTGCTTTCAAATGATATAAAACATTCAGCTCGCCCGTCAAGTAATCGTCTGGATCGGCGTATACATTGTGCTCAACATTCTCATAATCTTCCTCATCAATCTGAATCTAATTTCCGCTTCATGGAATCTGATACTGGTCTTCGTAATGGAAAACTGCATCTATTTGTAAGGCGAAAAGCTCAAAACTCAACTCGAAATTTCTCAGAAACCCGCTGCTCATCTGCTCCGTCACCGTGTGCGCAGTTCAACCGTGGCGGCAGGCAGTTGGAAGGGATCTCGGAGCATTTGGAGCATTCGCTAGGCTCAATCGGGTTGGCTCCGAGAAGAGCATCTTGGTTTCTGAAGCTTCTGCTGTGGATCGTGTTCCTACGCATCAGAAGGAGACAGATATTTATTTCAGAGACTTGAATGCAATGTGGGCTTGATTCTACTAGTTTTAAATGAAGTTTTATATACTTTTTGTGTGTTATTTTTGAAAAAGGACTCAAATTTCAGATGTAAAGTACAAAACTTGCACAAAATTTAAAAATCAATAATTTTTCTCGGATTTTTCGCTTGATTTTTGAATTTTCTAACAAATATACAATCTATTGACAGTATTCGCCTATTTTTAACCAAGTTTCCGCCATTTTTCATTCCTAAAGCTGGAAAAAACTCGAAAAAAGCGTTCAAGTCCAATGGAGCGCGTTTGCTGACCCCCTCCCGGCGCTCATCATTTTTGTCGTCATTTTCATTGAAATTCTATTGATTTTCTCAATTTTTGTCTTATTTTTCCATATTTTCAGGTTATTTTCAGTAAGAATACATGAAAATGAAAGGAAAATCACTAGAAATCACCTAAAAATCGAACTTTTCACTGAAAAATGATGAGAAATCAGTGAAAAACTAGATTTTTAGGTGATTTTCAGTGATTTTTTGATAATTTCCTTGCATTCTCATGTATTCCGACAAAAAAAACGCTTAAAAATAAGTAATTAAGGAAAAAAATAAATAAAATCCATGAAATTTCGATGAAAAATGATGCGCGGCAAGATTGAGCGGGAGGGGGTCAGCAAACGCGCTCCATTGGACTTGGACGCTTTTTCGAGTTTTTTAAAGCTAACTGACGTCATTTTGAGCAAACTCACAAACTCAACGCGACTTAACTTAAATCAGTCTCACTGAAACAGGTGGAATTATAAAGAATTCTTAACATGAGCAAGATTAATCACAAAAAAAACTGCCAACCTGCCAACCCTTCATTACACTATGTTTATCAAAATCGCCAATTCCACCAATTCCACGTCACTTTTCTGGCTCCCCATCTACTTTTACGACGAGCCGCGTCTATTGAGAATCTTCATAAGCGCTTTGGAACTTCACTTATATATCTTATGTTTTTATATCGTTACTATCAACTTGAAAGTCTTCCTGACGATTCGAATGTTCCATCAGAACCTGATAATTCTGGGGGTGCCCATGTTTGGGTTATGGTACGAGTTGGTTGTCGCCAAGTTGATTGTGATGGCTTATCAGTTGAATATAATCAGTTCTGGGGATCGGTTAAATCAGTTTTTTGTGTTTTGGACTAATAATGTAGATGAGATGCTGGAAGTCGAAGAGCTGGAAAGTCTCGAGTTACTTGTAGTGGCTGGATTTATACATTGGCATTACATGCTATCAATTATCTTTGGGGGTTTGACAGTTTGCGCCGAAAGAGTTTTAGCGTCCATGTTGATAAAGTAAGGCCTCAATTAGATCTAATTACAAAGAGTTTCAGTGACTATGAAAAGAACTCTCAACTCTATATCCCATTAACCCTCATTGCTCTCTCGCAAACCGCCGCTATATCAGGCTCCTTTTTGATAATGACGAATCGCATCGGAGTGCTCACCGCGGCGGCTCTTTGGATAACAGTTTGTCCGTTTGGAGTTTCGGGCTATTTTATCACGAAAAAGCTCAACGAGGATTGGCTCCGTGAGATGGAAAGTGTGCAGCGGAAGAAAACGTTCACGATTTCGCAAAGATTTCAAGTCAAGGAGAACTTGAAGGCTCTTCATGTGGGTTTATATACTGAAACCCTGAAACTAATACCATTCGAAAGCTCTTAATTTGGCGAGTTTGAAACTGTTTTTAATTTTTAATACGGAGCTCTGTGAGCCGAGATATGGAGCTCTGAAGTTTCACCAGATTTCACTTTTCTTCACTCAACTTTGGAGCTTTATATCTCGGCTCACAGAGCACCCTAGAAAAATTTGAAAACAGTTCTGAACTCGTCACATCAAGAGCTTTCGAATGGTATAAGTTTCATTAAAGATATTCTGAAGGCTCCTCAGAATATTCCCTTATAACTTTCAGATCGCCAAGCGCAGCGTTTTCGCCGTCGCCGGAGCAGTTCTTCTTTGCGGCTCCGGTGTCTTTTTATCCATTTTTAAGCTGATTCCTCCTCCAGTATGCCATTGTGTCGAGAATTGTATCCTATTGTAAGACCAATCTAATAAAAAAAAATCACAAAAAAAAAAAAAAAAAAATTCAGGAACCCATATGCCATCTGCTTTGTCGTAATGTTCAGTTTGCCCGCTTGGAAGAAGCAGTTTTTGAAGCATTTTCCTTGTATTCTCGGCTTAAATCGGAAGAAAAAAGCGATTGTTGGAGTGGAGCTGGTGGACAGTTCGAAAAAGTCTATTGAAACTGCAATTTATTTCGAGCAACTTAATAAATCGTGGATTTGAAAGTTAAATCAGCCTAAAACGTCCCAGTACACTTTCCCAAAGTCAGCAAAAAACTTTCGCTCTCAAAAGGAACCGAACCCCTGACCCTCTGCACCATGTCCGCCTGCGTTACCGCCGGGACCACCGCGACACACTCAGAGGGGCAGCGCAGGTGCGTACATGTGCAGGGGGGACCCTTAGGGTCATTTCAGACATTTTTATTACCAATGATCAACAAATTTCAGTATCAATGAAAGCATTTTTCCAGATGTCTAACTCCGACAGGTGGATTCATACATTTTTTTTTCTCTCTCATCACAATTTTCTTCTAAGAATCTGAGAGCGCAGAAAAAAACGAGAGCACTCTGTAATTTTGGGACTAATAGCTGGTTGGGATAACCAACCTGTTCACCTCATTCTTTCCTTTTTTTGCCTTTCAAGTTTCTTTTCCTCCTTTCAATGGTGTTAAATTGTTGATTTTCAGAAAGATGATTCTGATTCTGGTAATGATAAGCCGAAACCAGACATTCTGGATCCCGGTCTATACCATGAACGATGTCACTTTCCAATCCGGATTCTACCTCACTCTCACCTCCCTTTCTTTCATTTTCACTGCACTAGTGATAATCCGGACAGTTAAAGTGTTCTCAAAAGTAAAACTGTTTCATGAGAACATGAACCGGATGATGAAGCACTTTCTTTATCAGTGGGTTGAAGCCATTATTGGGAAGATTATACTGCTTCCTTATCAGATTGGATATATCAAACTGAATAGTTAGTTTCTTATAAGTTCTTAGTAGATTCTATTTATTAGGGTTTCTATTCAGATTCCACCAAGTCTTACGTCAGTTGGTGGTCCGAAGATCAAGACGAAATGATAGGTGTGGATGGGCAGACAATGCATGGTTGGGTCGTTTTGTTCGCAAGCTTTCTCATCTGGCATTACGCTTATTCCATGATATTTGGGATCATTAATTTGGGTGTGGAGCGAGTTTTTGCAACGGTTATGTTGAGGTAATCTTTACTATTATTTATTTGGTGGGAAATCCATGAAAACTCCAATTTTCTCTTCCATTTTGCAATGGAGCGCACTTTCTGATGCGTGCGGTATACTTTACCTGAAAATTTTTAAAAACGAAGCTGCGCGGGGTCCCCCGTGCACATGTACGCACCTGCGCTGCCCCCTCTGAGTGTATCGCATGGTCCCGGCGGTAACGCTGGCGGACATTGCGCAGAGGGTCAGGGGTTCGATTCTTTTCGAGTGCGAAACTTTTTTGCTTTTTTTTAAAACTGTCTTATTCAAGGGATTATGAAGCGGAGCATCGCTCCTACATCCCTATCATCTTGTTGATTCTGACGCATCTCATAACCACTCCATTCTCATTGTTCGTGCTCACCAATTCAGTCGGCTTTTACATCGGGATTTCCCCGTGTTTTATCAACTCGGCTATCACTTTCCTGGTGAGCAATCAACCGTAACTGTTATTAAAGCTGTGTTTAGATCTTCACTCTAGTCTGGAAGGTCAACCAACATCGTCGGAGTCTGATCGAAAGACCTGGTGCCAGCACCGACTACTCGGTGTCGCAGCATTATCAGGTCAAGGAAAACTATCGGGCTCTCAAGGTAATTATCATTCGAAAGCTCTTGTTCTGACGAGTTCAGAACTATGTTTAGTTTTTTCCACGGAGCTCTGTGAGCCGAGATACGGAGCTCTAAAGTTTGAACTGATACTTGTCAACTTCAGAGCTCAATATCTCGGCTCACAGAGCTCCGTTGAAAAAACTAAACACAGTTTTGAACTCGTCAGAACAAGAGCTTTCGAATGATATAAGTTTCAGCTAGCCAAAAACTTGATGATAGTGGTTTTGTGCGCCATGTCGATTCCGTGTGCATTGCTCATTATGTTGGTGATGGGTTGGTTGACTTCTTGGAGAACGCTGTTCATTCATGTCATGGAAAACGCGATTTTTTTGTGAGTTGGTGGTATTTGGAAGGTGAAATTTGGTCTTTCACACTTTGCATTTCCTGAGTTAGCGTTTCTTTTCTCTAGAGCAACATGCAATTATGTTCGCAAAAAGTCACAGCTGTCAAACATCGCCACCACGTTTTGCATACCGATGAGTCATATCATTCGAAAGCTCTTGTTTTGACGAGTTCAGAACTGTGTTTGATTTTTTATTCGGAGCTCTGTGAGCCAAGATATGGAGCTTTGAATTTTGACCGATACTTTTCAGTGCTCAAAACTTTGGAGCTCCATATCTCGGCTCACAGAGCTCCGTGGGAAAAATTGAACATAGTTCTGAAATTGTCACATCAAGGCCTTTTGAATGATATAGGTTTCATTAAGGAATTCTGAAGGCTCATCAGAATATTCCCTTCTGAAGCAACCTCTCTATTCCAGAAACCCGATCCTCGTCTGCACAGTGCTGATGAGCAGTGACCGAGCATGGCGCGCCGAGTACTTCTGCCTGCTCCCGATGCTGAAAAAAATGAAGACGTCGCAAGTCTCGGTGGTGCCAAAACCCATCGAGATGCAGCCGAGAGAGTCGGTGGCTCCAGATGAGGGTCAAGTCTATTTCGAGGACTTGAGGAGAGCGTGGAGTTGAATTTATAGTATGAATTGTATAACAGTAAAAAGCTGATGCTATGAGGATTCTGAATCGGTAATTAGTTTTTTATGATTAGCTCTGGGAGCCGAGATATGGAGCTCTAAAGTTTTTAGGATGGTTGTAAAACTTTGAGCATTCATAACTTTGTTCAAAATTAATATTGTGAAAACTTATTTATATACATCGGTTGAAAATTTTAAGATAAATCCGAATCTACATTTAGATTTTCATAATATTGATTTTGAAAATAGTTATGAACAAAGTTTCACAACAATCAGAAAAACTCAATTTTTTGTTTTGACTGTATCTCGGCTCCCAGAGCCATTCAGGAAAAACTGATTGCAGATTCCGAATCCTCATGAAATTTGCTTTCAATTTTTATAAGTCTCATCTAGACAGCTGTTTCCCATTCTCTTTTTAGAGCTTATCTTTCGTCTCTATTCCTCATAGTCATCACCTCTAACTTAATAAACCCTTTCTGCCTCTTTCCTTATAAGTTATAAGTGCAACCAAATACGAAAACAAAGTTCGGTTCGTCTCCACTCATAACACGCCAGAAGCACAGCCGCCAGCCGGCGGGACGGAGACTCAGACGCTCAACAAAAAGAACACCGGCGAGAGAGTGTGCGTCACTGCAGAGACGCAGAGAAGCACACGGCAGAGCTTTCCTCTTCCACACCTCTCATGCGCCCTCATTCAGCTTCTCGTTGTTAATTCGATTATCATTTTTTGGCATTTTTTTCAGATTATTTTCAGATTTTCAGAGATCCCGATGGAGAACAACGAGGTGTTGATAACCTATGCTACGTTCCTGAAAATCGCGAATAGGTATTTGTTGACCAATGTGAGTTTGCTTTTATTTTTTTCTTTTTCTGATTGTTTTGGCTCTGGTGTTTTTTCTTACCGAAAATTTCTAGAAAAAAACGGAAAAAAGTCGAAAAAAAAGAAAAAAACCAAAAAAAAAATGAAAAAAAAATGTTTTTTTTTTGAAATTTGAAATTCAAAATTGAAACTTTCCTAATCTGATGAGTCTCAGGAGTTCCGCAATGATACTTATATCATTGGAAAGCTCTTGATTTGACGAGTTCAGCACTATGCTTGATTTTTCCCACGGAGCTCTGTAAGCCGAGATATGGAGCTCTGAAGTTTGAACTGCAATCACAAAAATTAAAAAAAGTTTTTGGGGTGTAATTCAAAAACGAGTTGGCAAAACGCTATATCCTTTTGGGCCTATTTGTTTCAAAGCTTCTTTTATAATCTAAAATATATAAAATGTTCCGGAAGATTCGTTGAATAGCCCATCACTACTACACTTCTGGACTTGTAATTTTTTCCGTCTTTTTTTCAGTCCTCAACTTCAGAGCTCCATATCTCGGCTCACAGAGCTTCATATAAAAAGTGGAATACAGTTCTGAACTCGTCAGATCAAGAGCTTTCGAATGATCATTCTTATAAGAGATCATCACTTTCAGCTCTCCTACAAAGACTTCGGGCGCGCCAGATACGATCAACTCCTGTTTGTGAAAAAGAACGGTGTGAAAGATGTGGAGGATTGGATGACGAAAGCAAAGTCTCGACTGAGTGAGTTATACTAATATACATATACAGGATTGAGAAAACGAAACTTATGTTTAAGGAATGTATGGCTCTCATCAAGAGCTCGCTGAGAATCTGTACAAGTATGCTTGCTTACCAGGCAGCGAATTTTTCTTCCGCACTAACTTTTGCGAGCCTTATAAGGTAAACTTAACTTTGAGTCTCTGATAATACTTTGAGCTTCATCAAAATCAAATTCAGACCACACCACACGTATACTATAGCACTGATAAAGTGCCATACATGTACAAAAGAGATGCTTTCAAAATGTTCCTCCCTGTGAGCAGGAGAGAGATGCTCTTTGATGAGCTGGTGGGTCATCCCTTCTTCTAGTTAACACCAAACACCAACACCAACACCAACCACCATATTTTCCAGCATTTAACTCTACCACAAGCAATGGGGAACCTGTTCCTCCGTTGTCGCGAAGGAGACCTCTTCCAATGCGTCGAGTTCACCAAGTACAACGAGGAGGACATGCTGGAAATCAATAGCGAGTTCATCCAGCTCACCTCGAAGCCGACATCGGCTCAGGAGAGCGAGTGGGATGAGGTGTGTCTGCCGGATGGGCCATTGGACCTCGATACCATGAGCAGGGCGTTTCGAAAATTGATCCCCGATGGATTGATAGTGGAGGATTCGAGTTTCGACATGATACGGATGATGTTGAAGGATCAGCTGACAGATGAAACTGTTGAGGAGTGGTTCTATCATTCGGTGTACCGTTGTAGTTACATTATCATCCAGACAATGCAGCAGATCATCAATTCTCGTCCCGCGATTTTTTCTGCCACAATTCCAACTCGAAGTGAAAGTGATGAGGTAAGGGCTTTCTACTGGAGATGTATATCATTAAGAAGGCAATCTCATGAGGATTCTGAATCTATAATCAGTATTTTCTGAATCGCTCTGGGAGCCGAGATACAGTCAAAACAAAAAAATTTTTTTTTTTTTTTTTCATTTTGGTGAAAATTTGAGCGTTCATAACTATAATATATACATTAATGTTTTATACCATTTTAAAGGCAATTTTATGAGGATTCTAAATCTGTAATCAGTTCTTTCTAAATGGCTCTGGAAGTCGAGTTACAGCAGTCCAAAGTTTATGGGCTTTTTGAGAAACTTTGAGCGTTCATAACTTCCCACAAAATTGATATTGTGAAAAACCAAGTACATATTCCGATTTGTCTTGAAATTCTGAACAGTTTAAAGTTACTGAAAAATTCTATGAGCATGTTAAAACTATGAACAAAGTTTCACAAAAAAAAAAAAAAAAAAAAAAACATTTTTTTGAACGCCTATATCTCGGCTCCCAGCGCTATTCAGAAAAAACTGATTACAGATTTGGAATCCTCATAAAAATAGCTTTTGAATGATATACGTTTCATATTCACAACCTTTCAGGATCCCAATGCTCCTCTGCAGCTGAAGGATATTGTCAGAGTCTTTGTGGACGGTTCTGAAAGGTTCTTGATTGCCGAGGAAGTAATCTCTGATATGGAAATGGAACTTGATTTGAGAGCGGATAGAATGTCGGATATGATACGTATCATCTCATATCGGCGTTTCTGCAAATTGTTAGAAGAACTGCACTCTCCGTTTGTTCCGACGGTGAGGAAACAAAATCATTATTCGAAAGCTATATCATTCGAAAGCTCTTGTTTTGACGAGTTCAGAACTATATTTAACTTTTTCTACGGAGCTCTGTGAGCCGAGATATGGAGCTTTAAAAAATGCGCGAGAGTAGAGACGCAGAGTGTCAGACAGCTAGAGATGCACGTTGAGCAGAGACGCAGAGTGTTGAAGGGTGACAAACTTTAAAGCTTCATATCTCGGCTCACAGAGCACCCTAGGAAAATTTGAACATAGTTCTGAGCTCGTCAAAACAAGAGCTTTCAAACGATATAAATCTCATCATCAGCTCATTCTGAGCAGAAAAGTTAGACTGACAATAAAATTTTCAGATAATCGAGGTGCCGATAGTTCGCACTAAACACCATCAGATCCCAGTTCCGATCCTTGACGGATCGTTTGGCATTCTGGCCGCCGACGCCTTCTTCGAAATAATGCGCGAACTGATTTTAGAAGTGCAGCTGTTCCAGAAGGTGAATCTGAAAAACTGGACCGCTGTGCATACCTACTTCTGCCGTATGTTGCGGTTTTTCCGCCCCGACGTGGTAAGACTCCTTCTTTTTTTCTTTTCCAGACCCACTTTTCCCGTTTCCAGGCCGCAAAGTACTTTGTCTCCGACGAAACAGTAAAAGAGATCAATGAAAACACCGATATCGAGCTAGTAGACTTCTTCAACACTGATGTAGCCCCTATTCGGAATGCGAAACAGGACGGATTCACGTTGCAAAACTTGAAAAACGAGTTGGTTCATCTGGGACTGGAGACAATTTTTCCCGAGATTCAAGAGTACGCCGAGGAAGCGTACAGAAAAGTGGTGAGGGAAAAAGCGGAGGATGTTCTCAGGACCTGCGACTTATTCGATGCAATCGAGCACTGTCAGCTTGCCGCGTTTCTTCAGAGAATGCCAGAGGTGGGATCTATATGAATCGCATATCATTGGAAAGCTGGTTTCATGAGGATTCCGAATCTGTAATTGGTATTGTTTGAATGGGTCTGGGAGCCGAGATACAGAGCTTTAAAAAAAATGAAGATTTATGGGATTGTTGTGAAAATGTGAGCGTTCATAACTTTCTTCAGATTCAATTGTATTAAAATCTAATTAAATATTCGGGTTTGTCTTAAAATTCTACATAGAATGATGCAAAATAACTCGCTTTTTTGAAATTCTGGACAATTGAGAATATAAGCCTTTCACTGGTAGCGAAGCATCAACTTTAATTTACTCATAACTTACTCATGTTTCCAGTTTTTCAAATTATGAGATTTTTACGTTAATCGATGCAGAATTTCAAGAAAAATCAGGATATATACTTGGTTTTTTACAATATCAATTCTGAAGAAAGTTATAAGCACTCAAAGTTTCACACAAATCCCAAAAATCCCTATTTTTTTGAGCTCTGTATCTCCACTCCCAAAACCACTCAGAAAAAACCAATTACATATTCAGAATCCTCATAAAATTTCCTTTCAAATGATATACATCTCACCCAGCATTCTTCCAGTTCGTCGCCTTCCTCCACTACCAGAGGGCGTGCTCCCGTGTGATCTACACACCATGCACCACGTGCCTCCCAAGGCACTCGCAACCGCTGCTCGAACACCAGTACACCCTGTGGCGAGAGATCAAGTTTATGGACCTACCAGCGGTTGCCATCGACTCGCAACAGAACCAGAGACCTAATGCGGTTAGTTGGCTCATTATTAGTTTTCAAGTGCATTCCATTTCATTTCAGTTCAACAAAAAGCTGAAGCTCTCCGACACCAAGTACTTTGTGTACAATATATCGCGTATTCAACCGCCGGGCATGAAGGCGACGAAGAGTTTGGAGCAGCTGAAGGTGAAACTTGTGGTGCTCGATGCGAAAGACTGCGAGAAGCTCAGTGCAAAGTTGAACGTGATGAGTCAGAGCAAGAATGTGGCGGTGGCGGTGAGACTTTGGCAGAACCAGATGGCGAATTTGGATGGGATTTTGGTGGGTATCATTTGAAAGCTCTTTTTGTGAGGATTTCAAAACTATGTTTAATTTTTTCCAAGGAGCTCTGTGAGCCGAGATATGGATCTCCAAAGTTTGTACTAGTGTTGTCTGCGTCTCTACTCAACACGCTTCTCTCGCTGTCTGACACTCTGCGTCTCTACTCATCTTTAAAGCTTCATATCTCGGCTCACAGAGCTCCTTAGAAAAAATCAAGCATAGTTTTGAAATCCTCACAAAAAGACCTTTCGAACACTACGCCTATCTTTAAGTTAACCCTTCCAGAAAATAATACCTGAAAAGTACATCTATCTGCGCACATTCTCATCGTCGGACGTCAACAATGAAAGGGATCGACGAGTGTTTGCGAACGACGTCATCGACGTTCTCCCACATCTTCTATATCTGCAAAGGTCACCACCGAAGCCCCACATGATCGAGAAGTACACGAAGAAGTGGGCGACCGGGTTCGGCTACCTCACTATTTCTCTAACCGAGCTTAAAATGGTGTTGGAGTTGTTTGGCATCAATAAGTCGAATCTTACGGTATTTTCTGAATTCAGATGTTTTCAAAAAAGTCAAGCTTTCAGTTAGTCAACGACATCTCGTTCATGGCTTCCGTCGACGAGGGTCTGTCGGGCGAACCATCCTTTGTCGTAGCAATTCTGTCTCCGGATAATGTAAAAGTTTTGGATGTCACTCAGGCAGTGTTTTATATCTTTGAACATGTGGTTTGCGAAGTCAGCTGGTACTCGAATCCGTGTAATAAGCACAAGGACTGCTCGAACAAGTTGAAGAAAAATGTCATGGATGCGATAAAGGAGTACACTGATCTTAGGGAGGTACGTTCAGCCCACGTGGGGAGAGAGAGTGCACGATTCGGCGAGACGCAGGTTGTCAGACAGTCTGCGTATAGTCGAATCGTGCACTCTCTCACTTGTGGCGCGATAGACGCAGACCGTCAGACAGTCCGCGTCCATCGTGCCACAAGTTAGAGAGTACACAATTCGATAAGACGCAGATTGTCTGACTACCTGCGTCTCCCCGAATCGCACATTTTATCACCACTAGTGCAATAGAGCGCGCTATAACAAAACAGGGACTTAGAGTATACCTCCATTTTCAGGGAACATGCATTCCACTAAAACACGTCGAAAACGTCGTCGAGCGACTCAAAGACTGCTGCATTTTCAAGTCCAAGAAAAAAGAAGTGACACCGCTGCAAGAGATGTCCAAACTGCCCGACGATCTCCACTACGAGTTTGCCGATGTGAAGAGCTGCGAAACGTTCAAAGTGATGCAGCTCGGCCAACTCATCGGACTCACCGAGGAGAAGTACATGTCTGTAATGTCACCGCCGAACGCGCTGCGAGTGCTCTACATGCTGATCTACGCCACCACGTTCTTTGTGGGCGACGACAAGCCGCTGACCGCCGTCGTGCAGCAAGCACTGGGCTTTCGAATGTCGCACGTCGAGCCGGCCGAGATCACACCGCCTTGTACGAGAACTGTATCGGAAAACTCGAGTCTGCAACGGCTGATGGATTCGCCAGCGTTGTTCTCGTTGTTCAACCGCTTCTATGAGATGAAGGAGAATGTGGTGGAAGTGGTGGACGAGGTCGAGGAGCCTGTAGTGGTAGAAGAGGTGGTAGAAGGGGTGCTCCAAGAGCCGAAGAGGGTAGAGACACCCATCAGTATAAAACCATCCGAGCCAACGCCGCCTGTAGAAAAGAAGAAGAAGGTTGTAAAGCCTCCACCACCTCCACAACCTCCACAGGCTCCTCCACAACCCCGCCCCGAAAAGCAAGCCGAGTCAGAGAACTGTAAAAAGTGCTATCGAACTCAACAGCGATGCGAAGAAGCCAAGGCTGAGTTGAAGGGCGTGACGAATGAGAAAAAGAAGCTGGAGGCACAGCTAAATGCTGTTAACAAGAAGGTCGAAGTGCAGCTGAACAACGAGTGGAAGGCAAAGGTGGAGGAGTTGGAGAGGTAACTTGGAACTGGTTATAAGTACTTGGATATGAGTTTCAGGAAGCATAAGGAAGAGTTGGACAAAGTCATCGCGGAAAAAGTCTTGTGCGAGGAACAACTGACAGTGTGAGTCATATCATCCGATAGCCAATCTTTATATTAGTCTATCCTGAAATTTTCAGCCAAAAACATTAAGTAGAACCTGAGAAAATCGCAAATTACTGTCGACTAGGTGGGCTTGGGACCAGCGGGCGGCGTCGAACCACCGACGCCAGATCGCCGCGCAGCCGCTTACCCGACTGAGCTACCACAGGTGATTCGCGGTTGGCCAACCGTAGGCGTAGGTCTACAATTCGCCAATCATTTGCCGATTGCGAAGATTTGAGTTCGCCGTAGGCCCACCACCAGGTCGTCGCAGATAGGCCTACCGTGTGCCCACCGTGTGCACATCGCGAACGCACATCGGCCAACCGTCGGCCAATCGCGAAAATCGTCAATTTTTTTTGTCACTATGTTTTTTCTTCCTGTTTCGATTTATGCTCATTTTTCACAGAGATTTCTTTCAATTTTTCGTTTTTTTTTCATAGCTTGTTTTTACTCGATAACGAAACATGTTTCAGCCTTTTGAAATTCGATCGGTCGTCTTTCACCACTCGAACAAACTTGACAGGGTTTAGAAGTGAGTGTTTTCGGAAAATAATGAAAAATCTAAAACGTTTTTTGCGATTTTTTCTCAAAATCACAATAATTCCAAGTTTCAGAGTGATCGAAAAAAGAGCGCCATCGACAGAAACTTCGACTTTCGACAAAGTCATGAATGAGGTCCACACGGAATGATAAAAGGTCGGTAAAAAATATAACTTCTTACAAACAGTTCGAGCATTCAGATCATTGGCAAATGGGATTCTTGCGCCGGAAGAGCTCGCAACTTGGAACCGATGTGCAAATCGAAAGGAGAGGGACTCATCGATAATTCCATTGAACTCTTCATGGATAACGATGAGTGCGAACGACGAGAAGTAAAATAATCTAGTAGATTATCGAAAATCTATGGAAACTCTAAACGAAAATAGAATTTCTGTAGTTGTTAATCAGGCGGAAAGCATCAACTGTCAAAATAGTTGGTGTTTTCCGGCTGATGACCAACTACAGAAATTCTATTTTCGTTTAGAGTTTCCATAGATTTTCGATAATCTACTAGATTATTTTTACTTCTCGTCGTTCGCACTCTTTGCCAACCATTGAAGAGTTCAATTTGTTCTCGCTTTATTGTATTTTTTTTACTATTTTCCAATAAATTTTTTGAAACGAAAATCAATAATTGACTTTTCGCGATCGACCGACGAGAGTGTTCGCGATAGGCACATCGTGGACGCTTCTTCGCGATCGGCCCACTATCAAGTTCGCGATGCGCACATGGTGGCTCAAACCGCTCGCGATGGGCCCACTGCGCGCCGATTGTGGGCCAACGTTCGCGATGCGCACACCGTGCGTCGATAATAGGCAAATCTCTCGTACCTCAACGGCCAACGCGAAGCTTCACCGTTGACCAACCGCGAATCACCTGTGACCGGTGCGCGACGCGGCGCAAGATCTGATTGCGTACAAGTGTTCGCTGTCTTGGGGGCCATCAGAAGCTCGCGCAAATTTGTTCAAACCATATGCTGTAGAAATTTTAGGGACGGGGGAATTTCAGTAAATCTCAATTTTCTTCAATTCCACCCTATATTTTTAGCTGAAAATTAACGGGTAGACTATTATCAACCCTGGCTATCGAATAACGCTTTTGAAAACACATGAAAACTATTCAATTCCAGCGAACAACACCGAGTGGTTCAGCTCGAGGAAACAGTTGCTCATTTGCAAACCTCTCTAGCCGCACAAGAAAAAGACAAGGTCACAGAAGTGGCCACCATCATGGAGGCTTTAAAATTGAAAGATGAAACTATCAAGCAGCTCGAGGAGACAGTCTCCGCCCACTCAAGAGCCACGGAAGGAGTCATGAAGACGTCTCACTTAACTTTAAGAGATATCCGGAACTCTTTGCTGCAAGAAAATCCAGTTGAGCAACTGGCTCACAAAACCAGAAGGCTAATCCAATCAACTGATGACGCCAATATAAAGAACGGCGCCAATTTGACGCTGCTAGAATTCCGGACCAAATACCAAGACTACATGAACGTTCTGGAGCAACTCATGGAAAATAATCAGAGCAATGTAACTCCTGATGTGCTCGAAGCTCTTCCGATGTTTCCAAGTTTGTCGGAGGGCTTTTTGGTCACTTTTGAACGTGTCAGTAAACATGAAATCTCAAAAAGTGGGTTCTGGCCGGAGGAGCTGAATCAGATGAACCCTCCCGAGGAAAAAGAGCTTGCCGATAAGGAATGCGTGATTTGTCTTCTGAATATGCAGAATCGATTCAACACCGTCAAGTGCAAAAAATGTTGTCGTCGTTTTCATAAACAGGTTATTGCATCATTTCTTTTAATAGTTTGAAGTTCTGATGTTGTCCATATGAAACTTATATCATTCAAAAGGTCTTGATTTGACGATTTCAGAACTATGTTCAGTTTTTTCTACGGAGCTCTGTGAGCCGAGATATAGAGCTCTGAAGTTGATTAGGGCAGTTCAAACTTCAGAGCTCCATATCTCGGCTCACAGAGCACCCTAGAAAAAATTGAACATAGTTCTGAACTCGTCAGAACAAGATCTTTTGAATGATATAGGTCACATTAACAATTGTAAAACTTTCAGTGCGCTGCGGAATGGTTGAAAGGAAACCACACGTGTCCCACTTGCTCGATGAAGTTTGAGCCCGCATAAAACACCATTTCGTTATAATAAGCAATACATTTATAGTCAATATACTTTTCATCACTCCTACGGTTCACTGTCACATAATATCTCCATTTTCTTTGTGATCTTTGTGATTTTGATTAAAAGTGATAAAGTTTATTTTGGGATGAATAGCAAAGTGTTGCTCAGCTGAGCAAGAAGATGGCGAAGAATGAAACCAGCGAGATGCTCGACAATCCGATGACGCACCAACGGAACTCTTCTGAAATCATAAATCTTTACTGATTTGAGTCTGTCTAAAAATGACGAGAGGGGACCGCGCGCACATGTACGCACCTGCGCTGCCCTCTCTGAGTGTGTCGCGGTGGTCCCGGCGGTAACGCAGGCGGACATGGTGCAGAGGGTCAGGGGTTCGATCCCTTTCGAGTCAAGACATTTTTGCTTACCAATGTTCTCGATCCGCACACTTTCCTCCACAATCCCACTCTCGGCGGCCACTTCCTCCTTCTCATCCTCTTTCAGATCCAATTCCTCGATATCAGGCTTCATTCCCTCTTTCCAATCAATGAGCTCTCGTTGCTCTAGAGGCTTCGAATCCTCTTCACTGTCGTTTTGTGGCTTTCTTTGACACAGTATGTTTCTCTTTTTGATACACTTTTCTTGATAGGGTACAGCTTGCTCATTCTTAAAACACAATTAGTATCACAATCATAAAAAGGAACGAAACTCACATCTTCAAACTGATAAGGTCGAAAATTGCACGTTTGAACCACAACTTCAGATTCCCACGTCATCTGAACATCATAAAACGATGCGTTGTCAGCGCTCATCGAGATCTCGTCAAAATGATAGTATGCTGCTTCCAGAGTGTCGGGCAGTGTTTTCTGCAATAAATAAATGATAAGAAGTAAAAGTTATAGAGTTCATACATGCTCTGTCAGTGATGAAATCGATGGCTGCACAATCATTGTGTTCGAGTCAGAGGTGATTCTGCAAATTGACATGTTTTATATATCATTCGATTCCTCATGACAAGAGCTTTCGAATGAGCCAAGTTTCATTGAGATGAGAGCACGTTGAAGTGAGTTATGAGCGTTGGAAGAAACGAGGGGAAAAGTGGTTGCGGCGCGGTCGCGTCGCGTGCGCGGCAAGAGACGCAGAGAAAGGGGAGAGACAACGCGTGCTGACGAGACGCAGAGAAGTGAGTTGAAACTTTCATCTAAAACACTTACGTCAATCTCACAGAAGCTCTTCCTTGTGGATTCGCCACGTCACTTTTCATCGTCTTCATGGCGTCGTTCTCATTCAATCCACTCAACGTCAGTCCCCAATACGAACTTGTATCGACGGCCAAAGAACATTGTAAAACTGTTTTCCCCTTCCATTTGAATAATACTTTCGCTTTGCTGAAATCTTTACTATTACTAACGGACAAATTCTGTGTGTCTGTCGCTGTATCTGTGTGTCGCTAACCCTAGCGCCGTCCCCAGCCATAGAAATGAGCCCAATTTCCGGTTACGGCCCTTATTTGGTGCCGCGGTGATGCCCGTCCAATCTAGAAGTTGATAGCTTTAATTTGAAGGGTACTTTACCTGAAAATTTCTGAAAATGACCCTGCGCGAGGTCCCAAATCCGCGTTCATTTGTACGCACGTACGGAGTCATTTTGAAAGTGTCGGGGTGGTCCCGGGGGTAACGCTGGCGGATGGTGTTCAGATGGTCAGGGGTTCGATTCTTTTCGAGTGAAAACATTTTTGCTTTTATTGGGAAAGTGTATTGGGACATTTAGGCGTGTTCCCGGCCCTATAAGAAGCCAGCCGAAGAGCTGCGACAGCAGCTCGACCGGCTGGTCAAAATTGAAATAAAAACTTTCTTTTTTTCATTGTTTCAACCCCAAAATCTTTAAAATCGAATGATCTGATATGAAACTTATATCATTCCAAAGCCCTTGATGTGACGAGTTCAGAACTATGTTTAATTTTTCGAACGGAGCTTTATGAGCCGAGATATGGAGGTCAAAAGGTTGAACTAGTGTTGTCTGCGTCTCTACTCAACGCGCTACTCTAGCTGTCTGACACTCTGCGTCTCTACTCTCGCGCATCTTTAAAGCTCCATATCTCGGCTCACAGAGCTCCGTTTGAAAAATTAAACATAGTTCTGAACTCCTCTAAACAAGAGCTTTCGAATGATATATACCTCCAATCAGCTCCAGCGATCTTGACCTCGAAAGCAATTTTATTCTCTGAATTTTTGTCAGTCGCACTTGTTTTATAAAAATCGTAAAATGATGAGGGCACTGAAATCGTCGAGGCGGTTTCAAAAAATAGATTCACTCGAAAGTGGCCGTTCTGAAATCAGATTCTTTTTTTCGGATCTTTTTTTTTCTATAACGACCTTGACATCAGAAGACTCAAATGGCGTGTTTTTCCTTTCAAAATGATAAGATCCGATACCCGGACAGACTTTCGAGTGTTGAATGCTTGAAACAATCAGGTTTTTGATGGAAATGTCAGTGCTTCCAGTGTAGGAATAGTTCTTGGGAATGTCAAGATGTGTGTCGAGGAATGAGATTCTTTTGTCGAGGAAACTGAAAATTCGGAAATTTTGCAGTGGATGCGTGCGAATTTTTTTGCTTCTTTTTTACTATTACTATATGTTTTTGAACCAATTTCTGTAATCAATTTTATTAAAAAACCGGAAAAACTCGAAAAAAGCGTCAAAGTCCAATGGAGCGCGTTTGCTGACACCCCCTGAAAATTAAAAAAAAGGGCCCCGGCGCCCGCCGGATTTTGGGACCCCCTGCACATGTACGCACCTACGCCACCCCCTCAAGTGTGTCGGGTGGTCGCGGCGGTAACGCTGGCGGGTGGTGTGCAGAGGGTCAGGGGTTCGATTCTTCTCGAGTGCAAAAGATTTTTGCGTTCTGTGGGAAACTCACTCCAACGTCAAAACACCAAAATATTCATCGCTGACCAGAAATTGCTCATCTTTCAGTTCGATTCTACTGAATTCATTGACCCCATCATGCTTGAATTTGCAAAATCTCTTTCCCTCGCTATCCACTCCAAAAATTAATTCAATCGATTTTCCGACTTTCAAACTTCCTTCCAAGATTTTTCCAGTTTTATTAAAACTTCCAATTGAGAACGTGACACTGACTCGATCCCCTTTCCGAATTCCCCTTTTCAATTGCACATTTCCTTGCTCATTGAGCCGTACAAGATACTCTGGAGGTTTCTCATAGTCCACACTTTTGAATTGACTCGTCACAGAGCTCTGGAATGCTTTGTAGCAAGACAGTGTGGGCTCCATTGATCGGCTCGAAATGTCCGCCAAAATCGCCTTTTCCGCAGTGTTTCGCACCTCTGCTCCAATGGATTTTGTGGCTTCACACAAATTGAAAGCTCCTGTGTAGTCTGTGGAAAAGTCGGGGACATCGAAGAGCTGTAAAGGTTATGCGGATAAGTCAGGTATCATTCGAAAGCTCGTGATTTGACGAGTTCAGAACTATGTTTAACTTTTCCCTCGGAGCTCTGCGAGCCGAGATATGGAGCTTCAAAGTTCAGTACTTCTGGTCAAACTTTGGATGGTCAAACTTTGGAGCTCCATATCTCGGCTCACAGAGCTCGGTAGAAAAAACTAAACATAGCTCTGAAATCCTCACAAAACGACCTTTCGAATGATACCAATCTCGTTCTGAATATAGAAAATTCTTACCTTCCAGCAAACATGTCCTTCTGCGAGACTCACAAGGTGCCAATTATCAGTGCAAACTTTAATGAAATGTTACAGAGTACATAAATACTTGTAATTACCTTGCGCTTCTGATTGACCGATAATTGATACGATCAGCAATACTTCAAAGAAACGCATAACTTTTAACTGTGGGATTCTGACAATGAGAAATAAGGAATAAAGGGGAGAGTGCACGTTGTAACAGTTTTATTGATTTACTTAAGAAATAACATTTTTCACGCATGAAACAAAAATAACTATAAATTAACTGAAAAACTGGAAAAGAACACCACAGAAAAGAGAAGAAGAAATGAGGAGGAGTGGGGTGTCGAACCAATCGCTCCCCCCAAAAGCGACCGAGTCGATGGCAAGCGCGCTAACCACTACACCACCGGTGCACACGATCCGAGGGAGACAGAGTGCGTACAAGAGCGGGGGCGCGGCGCCGCAAAGAGAAAGAGGCAGAGTGGGGTGGCGAACCCATCGAACCCCCCAAAAGAAGTCGACTCCAACGCAAGCGCGCTAACCACTACACCACCGATGCCAGCGTTCCGAGGGGCCCAGAGTGCGTACACGAGATCAATTCCAAGCCTGTCCAAGTTGCTCGAAATAATTGTCAGCGACGCGTCTCGCTCTCTCCTCCAAATTGATCTCCTCCGATTGTGACACTCGATTCTTCAGTTGCAGCTTTCGAATCACACAGAATGTCCGCAAGAACACGTTTCTCCAAGCTTTCACCGAGAAAAGCATGAAAAGCACAATGAACATGTTGCTACTGCAAATGAATAATAAAATTTTTTTTTAACCTGATAACACTTACTAGTAAACCACTGAATCCATGACATAGACGAAAATCTCCCAGTAATTGGATTCAACTCCCAGGTAGACGCACATCAGACAGATTTCACAGAGTGCCACGTAGATCGCATGGATTGTCACTACATATTTGGCCATCTGAAATTTGAATTGTATATCATTAGAAAGCTCTCATTTTGACGAGTTCAAAACTATTTTCAACTTTTTCTACCGAGCTCTGTGAGCCGAGATATGGAGCTTTGAAGTTGAGAGATGACACGTCCAAACTTCAGAGCTCCACATCTCGGCTCACAGAGCTCCGTTCAAAAAACTAAACACAGTTCCAAACTCGTCAAAACAAGGGCTTTCAAAGGATATTCCTCACCGTCAAAGAGCGCAAGTTCTCTTTGGTCTGGAACGATTTTGCCAGGGTGTAGTTCTCGTCGTTCCGCATCGACATCTTCCGCACTCGAGTGTTGTAATAATACACATACATGTAGAGAGCAATGGAGCAGCTTGCCACCAGGAGGATCAAGAATGAAGAGGCGAAGAAGGTGAAAAAGTTGAGGGCGAAGATCATGGAAAATCCAGCGGAGAAGGTTAGGGATACCAGAATAATGATGGCGGGGATGTAGGGTCGAGTGTATTGCTCGTAGTCGCTGGAAAGTTATATCATTTGAAAGGTCTTGATTTGAGGAGTTCAAAACTATGTTCAAATTTTTTCAGGGTGCTTTGTGAGCCGAGATATGAAGGTCCGAAGTTTACTAGTACTGAAAAGTTCGGAGCTCCCTATCTCGGCTCATAGAGCACCCTGGAAAAATTTGAACATAGTTCTGAACTCCTCCACTCAAGAGCTTTCAAATGATATAGATCTCATTAATCTCACCTCAAAAAATAACTAGCCACGGCTCTTTCCACAGACACTGAAAGCAGGAAAAACAAGCAAGACGCATAGTGATGAGTGTACAAAAAGCCTCCCAAAAACAACGGCCATTCACTTATAATACACGATATTGGCACCATTTCCTTCACATCCTCCGTCCAAAAATGATGGTAAATTTTCGAATTATCTCCAAGAAATCGTCTCCCAATCATATATGGAAACAATAAGTACCGGGCAAGAAGGATTTCGAACCATTGACAAAGTTGGAAGATTAGAATCACTCTCAGGTTGATATGGAATATGTTGCAGATTCTGATGATGTAGCTGGCATAGAGAATAAGGATGGCGGTTAGGAAGAAAGTAAACATATCCATGGATAAGACGTATGGGTACTTCCAAGAGGTAAAGTAGGCCTTGTTGAGCATCGGGATGGCTACCCAGATTGTATAGCTCCCATTGATAAGGAATATCATTTTGAGGAGAGAACTCGTTGGGAATAGTCTGAGGGAGAAACTCCAGCTGCTCTCCTCAACCAAACAAAAATGCGCCGATAATTGCAATGTTGAGGTTCTTCGAGAGGTGATGCGGAAAATGTTGGGTTTCACTTCTTCTCGAAATGTTTATCAGTATGAAGAAGGGAGAAGGAAGTAGTGAAGATCTTTGAACTTTACGTTTTGTTTTGACTTCTTATGAGGCCAGGAACATTATAGCAAAAAAGTTATAAGCTAGTGGGGATCGAACCCCTGGCCCTCTGCACACGGTCGGTCAGCGTTACCGCCGGGACCACGCGGACACACTCAGAGGGGGTAGCGCAGGTGCGTACATGTGCGCGCGGTCCGCCTCTGCAGGAGGGGGGGGGGGGCGTCATTTTCAGAAGCTTAATTTTAAAGCTTCATTAGCAAGTTTATATTCAAATGACCTTCATCAAACCCATGCATTCTTAAACTGATTAAAGTACACTTCGGTCTCCTCTCCAGGCCGCAACCCTTCCTTCCTCGACGATCTCCGATGGCTCCAGAAGTTGCGAACCACCGGAATCGACCCAACAAACTCCTCCTTCCACGTGGCCACCGAAAACATCATTACCGTGCAGATCAGTAATGGGTTCCTACAAACTACATTGTGCTTTTTGTGCTTTTTGTAGCGCCTACAAAAATATGCAATTCTCGATGCAATGCGCCAGTGGATTCTTGGCCCAGTAGGGCAGCATGTCGAGCACTATAATCATGAGCAAAGAGCAGATAATGGCGACGAAGAAGGTCGCACAACAGATGATGTTTCGAGCCAGCTGAAAGTGGTGTTAAAAGTGGCTCGGTGAGCAACAGCTCACCATAATATGCCTGATGTTTTCTTTGACCTGAAACTGCTTGGCCAGTCGGTAAGACCCGGGGACGGTGAACTTTTTCCGCATTCGCTCGTTGATATACCACAGAGAAGCGTAAATCTGAAGGATTCACTTCAAACATGGAGGAAAGAGCTCAAGAAGGCATACCATGGACACCAAAAGAACACATCCAATGCACAAAGAGTCGGCTAACACGAACCCGATTTTGTTGTTGATCATAAAATAGGAAAAAGGAATGGTGACACCATGAATGAAGACGAAAAGTCCTATCCCGATATGCTTCCTTGGAGTCTTTTCGTAGTCTCTGCAAAAAATTTCTTTGCGAAAAAAACACGAAAAAAGCGTCAAAGTCCAATGGAGCGCATTTGCAGACCCCTCCCGCTGCACTCTATTTTTAAAAATTGACTTGGTTAAAAGGGGACCAGCGTTCGCGGCACCCCCGCACTTGTACGCACTCTGGCCCCCCGCTGATCGTGTGCCCCCGGCACAGGCAAAACGCGATGGGTGAAGTATGACCCATCAATGGGTACGCGATGGGTGAATTCACGGACCAGGCATGGGCGAAGAAATGAATCATCAATGACCCATTGTTCGCCCATCGACTCGAAATTTCTTCAGGGGCCCCCTTCGCCCATCGATGATCCATCAGTTTACCCATCGATGACCCATTAAGAAAATTTGAACACATTTTTTACTTTAATAATATTTATTGGAAGAGAAGTGATAATAACAAACATTATAACTATTTTGAAGTCGATCTGTTGATCCTTCGATGCTGTCATGGAAATTTGTTGAAAATTTTGAGCTTGGACGTTGGCTTATGTCGCTATCTGTAAAATCAAAAATGAGTTTGAGCGGCCAGTTTTCGAAATCTGTTGAGTTGTTAGTTCGAAAAATTCCGATTGGATTGACTCGAAAAAGATATTCTGAACAACTCGGAGTATGGTGATATTTCCCCTTTCATCGTTTCACAGTCGTGAGTGCCTGCTTTGCTTAAAGCTTTTAACTTTGAATAATTTTAAAATATTACATATTCACAATGTTTACTTGTACTTGAAAATGTCATGAAACTAGGTATACAGATAGAACCATTCAGATTCCAAATTTGCCTTCAACGTTCTGTATAAACTTTTAAAAGTTAAACGCATTGAGCAAAGCAAACGCTCACTGTTAAAATATGATCTCCATACTTCTAAGAAAAAGTTTTCAGAAAACCTTTTTTGGGGTAGATTACTCGAAAGTTTCTCTAATTTTCCAACTTTCAACTCAACAGATTCAATAGCAACCACCTTTTCTCACATACATACAGCATACAATTACACAGGACAGTTGTAGACGAACTTTCGATGAGAAATTCTCTGTAAACATGTTAATATTGTTAAATGTAAGACCTTAAAAAATCACAACGTACTTTGTGATAACCGTCGGTTGTTTTTGGACTTGTAGATGCCAGCTGTAAACCAACAAATAGTTAGGCAATTTGAAAAAGTGGAATAACGAGAAAAATTATCAATAAAAAAACAAATAACGAACAACTATCGTGGTTCTCGTGGCAAGTTCTCAACCATCGATGACCCACTAGTTCGTCCATCGATGGCTCATTGCTCATTTGGTGGGAGGATGGGTAAAGAATGGTCCATCGATGGGGCATGATCCTCAAGCATCGATGACCCACCATTCATTCACCCATTCTTTATCCATTCTTCATCCATATTTCGAAATCGTTTGACGATGGATCATCAGTGGGTCATCTAAGGGTCATAATTCGCCCATATCGCCTGATGACCCACGGATGGGTCATACTTCACCCGTGGCGTTTTGCCTGTGGGTGGCGCAGTGGTTAGCGCGCTTGCCATCGACTCTACCCCTTTTGGGTTCGACACCGCACTCTGCCTCTTTGTCTTTGCGGCGGACACCCACTTTCACCATCGCTTCCGTAGCGCAGTAGGCAGCGCGTCAGTCTCATAATCTGAAGGTCGTGAGTTCGAGCCTCACCGGGAGCAATTCCACTTTTTTAATCTCTTCCAGTAAGTTGTAAGTCTTACTTGATATAAACCGTTGCAAACGTTCTCTCGATCGCAACCGCCACCACTGCCATGAACATTGAGTAAATATAATGCCAGATCAACATTCCCGGAACGAATAACGACATCACCGAAAAGAAACTGGACACCACAATCATATCTTCCGGATCAGAAGTCCACCAAGAGATATAGACTCTTTCAGGATCCCCGATACTCAATATTCCAACTTGGTACTGCATAATAATCAGTTTCGCAAAAAACGCTTCTAACCATTGAAATATACAGCACACAATGATCAGGTTCATGTTTCCATGAAAGTGTCTGGATTTGCCAACTATTACACAGGTTTTTACGACTATAAATGCTGTGATAAGGTAGCTCAGAAGCTCTAGGAGTCCTAAAATTGGGTAGAGAACTTCATTGTTCTCATTGAGAGTGTAAACGGGGAGCCAGATAGTGTCAGTGGTTCCGTTTATCCGGAGAATCATCTGGAAAGAAAATCTATAGAATTCGGTCAAAGCAAAAAGAAAAGAGAAGAGTGCGGGGTTGAACCCATCGAACCCCCCAAAATGGCGGAGTAGAAGGCAAGCGCGTTACACAGATGATTCGCTGCCGAAGCATTATGCCTCGAACGCCCATAATGGACACATCGCGACAAAATTGAGCGCGATGCACGCACAATGTGTCTGTAATGCTCCGATCGCTACTTCCACAATGCGCGCATTGCGAACGATCCATAATGTGTACATCGCGAAACAGTGCACATTATGGACCCATCGCGAAAACATAATGGAAGCATCGCCGAACCATTGAAAAGTTTTTTACTCCAAGTTTTTTTCACTTCTTCTATTTTACTGGAGTAATTTTCCATTTTTCAACATTTTTTGACAACTTTTTCTTGTCAATCAATCTTTTTAGTTAATTTTAGGTCAGTTGTCAGACTGTACCACGTCATAAATGTTAGCCGAGGGACCCTTTCCTAGTAAGTTTGTGGTTATGGATGAAATTAGTAAAGTCTGATTTCAGAAAATACGGTGCAGTTAGAAGCCGAAATCAAGTAAGGCGATGGAACAGCAGAAACGGACCATTCAGAAGTTGGAAACGGAGGAACTGGTGATGATGAGTTCTCGACGACGAAATGGAGGAGAGAAGTATCAGGTACATCTTTTGAACAGAGTTTGCGCAATTTCAAAAACTATCGATTGTTTTTTCATGGATCGATGGGAAATTCAGAGCTGATCAGGATTTTTCGCTGCACAAATTTAGAAAAATGGCTCTGAAAGCCGCCATCTGTAGTTAAAATGCCAAAAATGATCGAGACTTGGTGCCTATTTTAAACAAAAAACAGAAATTTGGTTGTTGGTACTTTCGACGTCGCTGATTCTGAATCTGAAGTCAGAATTCCTGTAATTGATCTCATGTTTGAGAAAAAAATGTGTCAGAGCCCTTTTCAGTACGAAATCAAAAAAGAGAAAATAGTAATGAATACACCTTTGACACATTTTTTTCTCAAACATGAGATCATTTACAGGAATTCTGACTTCAGATTCAGAATCAGCGACGTCGAAAGTACCAACAACCAAATTTCTGTTTTTTGTTTAAAAAAAGCACCAAGTCTTGACCATTTTTTGCATTTTGACTACAGATGGCGGCTTTCAGAGCCATTTTTCTAAATTTGTGCAGCGAAAAATCCTGATCAGCTCTGAATTTCCCATCGATCCATGTGAAGTAAACCGAATTTTTGTTTAAAATATTAATTTTTCAGAGTGCAAAATGGGGGCAGCTGGCTATTAGGAAGAAGAAAGGAACGAAGAAGAGCACCAAGAAGAGGTCAAGGAAGAGCTCAACGACAGGGAGGCGAGAGGAGGAGTGCGAGGATTTATAATTTTGTTCCATGTTTATTGTTTTAATCGTTTTCAATCAATAAAATCGATTCGAATTTCAAAATCCAGTAGCATAATTGTTTGGCGATAGACGCATTATGTGTTCGCGATGGAAGCATCATGCCTGAATTTGCTCGCGATGCGTCCATTATGCGCGCCGGTGATCGCGATGTGTCCATAACGGGAGCATAATCATGCTGTTCTCAAGTACCTCTTTGCAGCACGCGCGAACCATATCAGAGGCATAATGCTTCGGCAGCGAATAATCTGTGTAACCACTACACCACCGGTGCCGACGGTCGGAGGGTGGTCAGAGTGCGTACAGGAGCGAGGCGCCCAGAGGAGGGGGGAGCCGCCGCCAAAAGCTGGTGTGTTTTTGGAAAAATGAAAAAAGCACAGCGAAAAAAAGAGAGAAAAAAAAGAGAGACAGATTATTCTGCTAGAAGTAAATTTGATAAGCCAACATCATTATCGAAAGACGTTGGTTTTTGGAGATCTATGAACACAATGAATTTCAGGGTTCCCTGATTTTCAAAAAAAAAAGAAAGTTCAAACTGAAAAAGTCAAGGGGCGGGATTCCTGAAAAGAAACAGGTGTAAAGTGTAAAATTGTGATCAATACTTTTTCGATTCGTGAGCATTTCATAAATTCAATAGACAGATGTATTTCCGAATGAAACTATGTAATAAAATGGTGCATTTTCAGATTTTATGATGTCAATCAGGAAGTTGAAGACTTTTTATGTCCCAATACACTTTCCCAAAGGACGCAAAAAACGTTTGCACCCAAAAGGAATCGAACCCCTGACCCTTTGCACCAAGTCCGCCAGCGTTACCGCCGGGACCACTCGACACACTCAGAGGTGGCAGCGCAGGTGCGTACATGTGCGCGGGGACCCCCCTTTTTTCAGAAATTTTTATGGCAACTCAACTAGACTCTTCTCACGGTTCTCCGTAATTTTTCGTCACTTTTTGCACCAAGTACTAATCATCGTTCTGATAAAAAAAAACCGGTATAAAAATGAGTCAACTCACCGCAACTTCTATCAACATGAAGATTCTCACGTTCTCCCTCGTCTTGATTTCCAGCACTTTTTGCTGCAATAAAACCGCCAATACCTGGATTCTATTCGAACGTATTCAGTCGACGGCTTCATATCCGGTGCAGGATTTTCAGAATGACACGTTTTGCGTTCAGGTTTTTTACGGTTTTCAGCATAATTTTTCAATCGGCTGTTTTAGAACACCCAACAAAATAAGCTATTCTCCATTTCCACAAATCTGGTGAATTCGTCGGCTTTTCAGAATTTTGAAGAGTTGAATGGGGAAAGTTTTGGTAATCTAGTGGTTTTTCAATTTTTAAACATAAAAGACTGAATGTTTCAGATATGTACAAAAACTGTGGAAGCCACATGAATTACGTACAAGGTTGCTATTCGCATTGCTTGAATAAAGACATAGAAGCCATTGTGATCAAAGCTGTTTCGACGAGCCATGTGCCGAATGCGATTGTGAATGAGGTAAGTTAAACGCAAAAATGTTTTGACTCCAAAGGGATCGAACCCCTGACCCTCTGCACACTGTCCGCCTGCGTTACCGCGGGGACCACCGCGACACACTCAGAGGGGGCAGCGCAGGTGCGTACATGTGCACGGGGTGCCTGCGCCCGTTCGTTTTTAGAAATTTTCTAGTTGAAGTTGTGCGTTAGTAATACTAACGATAGTAAAAAAATTTCAGATCCTCCAAAATCTCCGATCCTCCTCTAAATCCGTGATAATCAGTGCTCAAGTGAACCTGAACGGTGACGACAGTCAAGTGAGCTACGATTGGTTCAACGACTTCAACTTCTGCTCGGTTTTCCTGAAGATCAAGCAGCCCAACATGTTCCCGTACGCAATCATGACAACTGTGCAGACTATTCTTTGAAGTTTATCAATAAATTGTTGCATTTTCAATCATTTTTCGTCACACTACAGACTCACACTTTCTTAATGTTATCAGTGAGTATAAAAATCAACAAAAAGTCAGTGAATTCGTATCAGTATGAAAGTTCTCACGCTTTTTTCTTTCTTTTCTTTGGTCGCAACTCGTTGGTGCTGCAACGCAACAGTGAATACATGGCTGGTAGCGGAAAACATTAACATCTCGGCGACATATCCGCAAATAGACTTTCAAAATGACACGTTTTGTGTGTCGGTGAGCAGGATGATAGTTTCAGACTATATAATGAGCAGTTTCAGACTCAAGATTTGACAAGTGGCAAGGTGTTCTACACGACAACGATGCTCATCGATCCGACTGCCAGGCAACATTTCGAGCAACTCAATGCTAATAGTTTTGGTAAAAAGCCGCCTCTCCCTTCTGGGCGCCGCGCTCCTGTACGCACTCCTCCCCCTCGCCGATCGTGTGCACCGGTGGCGCAGTGGTTAGCGCGCTTGACTTCGAGTCGACTCCTTTTGGGGGATCTCGGGTTCGACACCGCACTCTGTCTATTTCTCTTTGCGGCCGGGTCCGGGCTTCCTCGCGCTCCTGTACGCACTCTGACCCCCTCCGATCGTGTGCACCGGTGGCGCAGTGGTTAGCGCGCTTGCCCGCGACTCTCCCCCTTTTGTGGGATCCGATGGGTTCGACCCCCCACTCTGTCTCTTTCCGTTTGCGCGTCCCGCAATCGAATCTAAAAACGTTCAGAATCGCTAGAAGACTGTGGAAGTGGTATCGCGTATGTGCAAGGCTGTTATTCGCATTGTTTGGACAAGGAAATGGAGGCCCATGTGCTCCGAGCGGCAGCCGCCAGCAGTGATGTCAACGTTGTGGTTCAACAGGTTCAAGTTTTCAGCTGTGAGGTTGTAATATTAACACTTTTTAGATCGCTAAAAAAAGTAGAAGGAAGCTCTGTGATCATAAGTGTTCAAGTGGGGCTCTCCAACGATGAGCAACAAGTCAGTTACGACTACTTCAACGACTACAATTTCTGCTCGGTGTTTGTAAAAGTGAAGCGGCCTGCTATGTTCCCATATGCAATCATGACAACGGTCCAAAGAGTATTTTGACTTTATTCACATCACATTTATACCCATGAATTCCTCAGCTGCTCGAAATAAACATTGGTTTCCAACACTTTGCTCGACTTTTTTAAAGTTGTCACTCTCGATGTTCCATAGTTTTTCATGCCGGGAAAACCGCGAATAAAGTTGATTTTCCAATGGGGAGAGCAGAACAAAAGGGTGATGCACATGACGGGAGCCGCACTGAAACGGAATTGTTATGAATCTTATATCATTCAAAAGGAAATTTCATGAGGATTTCAAATCTGTAATCAGTTTTTCTGGATTTGCTCTGGGAGCCGAGATACAGCCGTTCAAAGATCAAAAAAGGGACTGTTGTGAAACTTTGGTCATAACTTGCTTCAAAATAAATTTTATGAAAATCTAGTTATATATTCTGATTTGTCTTAAAATTCTGAATTGAACTATATAAATACAAACTTTTCACTAGTAACGAATCGCTTGTCTTTATAGTTTGAATGTAGCCAACTTTAACATACTCATAAAATGTTTCCAGTACTTTCAAATTTTACGTTTTTACATGAATAGATTTAGAATTTTAAAACAAACCCAAATATACAATTAGATTTTCATAAAATAAATTTTGAAGAAAGTTATGAACGCTCAAAGTTTCACGAAAATCAGAAAAATCAACATTTTTGTTTTGACTATATCTCGGCTCCCAGTGCCACCACAACAAAACTGATTACAAATTCAGAATCCTCATAAAATTATCTTTCGAATGATATACAGTTCAAAGGGACTCACAAAAAAGTAGCAGCATCAAGGAGATGAACAACGACCGAGTTCTCATCTTGCACCCCTCCGAACACCATAAAAATGAGCACCCCCATTGAAGCGGATATGTAGAGCACCGCAACGATTACGAGCTTTTTGGCGAGCTGCAACTGTTGATTTTCAAAAAAAAAAAAAAAAAGGAAAAAAAACTTGAAAAAAAAAAAAAAAAATTAAAAAAAAAAAAAAAAAAAAAACGCTCACCGACAAACTGCGAATATTCTCTTCAACTTGAAACTTCCTAGCCAATGAATACTTCCCTTTTTCAATCCTTCCACTTGTCATCTGCTTTCTCATCACCAAATTTATCCGCCATATGATCAAAAAACCAAAAAACACGATGCCACCATTCAAGAAACAAATGCCATATGCGAGCCAGAATGGAATGTGATTATTGGTAATCTGATACGCAAATGGAATTGTGATTAGGTTGGTGATAATGATCAGAATGACTGGAATGTGACGCCGCGGAACTTTTTCGTAGTCTCTGCAAAAGTTGGTCTCGAGTTTGTCGGGGTGTTTAGGGGATGGTGTGATAAGGTCTAATGAAATTTATATAGTTCGAAAGCCCTTAGTTTGACAAGTTCGGAACTATATTTGGTTTTTTCTACGGAGCTCTGTGAGCCGAGATATGGAGCTCCAAAGTTTGATCTGATACTTTTCAACTTCAGAGCTCCATATCTCGGCTCACAGAGCCCCGTTAAAAAAACCAAGCACAAAACCAAGCATAGTTCTGAAATCCTCACAAAAAGAGCTTTCGAATGATTTATAACACTCTACAGAACATGACTCATTGAGCCGAGATATGAATCTTTAAAGATGCGCGCAGCGAGAGTAGAGACGCAGAGTGTCAGACAGCAAGAGTAGCGCGTTGAGTAGAGACGCAGAGTGTCAGACGGCTAGAGCAACGCGTTGAGTAGAGACGCAGACAACACTGGTTCAACTTTAACGCTTCATATCTCGGCTCACAGAGCTCGATAGGAAAAACTAAACATAGTTCTGAAATCCTCACACCAAGAGCTTTCGAATGATATCTTACTCAATATAAATCGTCGCAAAAACCCTTTCCATTCCAATCGCCAAAATCGCAAAGATCATCGAGTACATATAATGCCAAAGCACACAACACGCCATGTACAACGGCAGAATCTCATTGACGCTCTGTATCTTCACAATGTCTTCCGGACTATCACTCCACCACGAATAGAACGTCTTCTGCTTATCATTCCCAATTGTGATCAGACCGACTTGATAGGGAAGCACCACGAGTTTGGCGAGTATTCCTTCGAACCATTGGAACAGAAACCACGCCATCAGAATGTTCATGTTGTCATGGAACACTTTAATTGTCAAGAAGATCGAGCACGTTTTAACGATAATGTAGCCCATGATAAAGTAAGAAGTGATTTGGATGAGTGCGAAGAGCAATGGACCTTGCTCGGCGTGGAATTTGTCGTTTAGCGTGTAGATGGGCAGCCAGAATAGTATAGAAGAGTTTTGAATTGTCAAAATCATGGACAAGTGTTTTCTGATTAACGTGTAATCTCTGGAATTGGGGGGTAAGTAGTAAATAGAGTGGTGTGTAGTTGAATGCGAGAATAAAAACTCGAAAATCACCTGCCGTTTGTCGAAATACCACGTCGATTTTAGGCTTCTGTCAGATGAAGATGATGAATAATGAGATGAGAAGATAATGAGAACATGGGGCCAGGAAGTTTCAGTGTGTGTTCAAGCATAATATTATGCTTTTTCGTTTTTGTCTTCTTTTTTTTCAAAGTCTGTGCTCTTGGTTATGATAAAAGTGAACGGATCAAATTGGAACGTTATTGGTTTTCATGATAAATTTTTTATATTGGCTAAAGTCGGAAAAGATTGCGATTTCAGAGAGAGAGAGAGAGAGAGAGAGCGATCTTTTCGAGGCTGCTGAAATGTGAGTTTTTCTCACGTAGTCCTTTGGCTTTCTATATGAAACCTATATCATTTGAAAGCTCTTGATCTGACAAGTTCAGAACCATATTTAACTTTTTCTTGGGAGCTCTGTGAGCCGAGATATGAAACTTTTAAGTTTGAATGATTTTTTTAAAGTGACAAAAAAAGTTTTTTTTTTCATAAATCGGCACTTCCTCGAAGACGGGAGTCACCGGGAGGCGCCGAGGGGCACTGAACACTTGTACGCACTCAAATCGTCGCCCGCGTTCCGCACCCATAGCGCAGTCGGGTAGGCGATGGTGTGCCGCACACCGGTCGACGGTTCGACACCGGGCGCTGGTACAATTCCCAACCACTGCAGAGAAAAACGTAATTTTCTCGAAAAGTACCCAACCTTTTTGACTGAAAATTTCAGGATACACTAATATCGACTCTGGCTATCGAATGATATAGCATTCAATGCACAATATCAAGTTTTTTGCACATTTATCAATTTCTACACCCAAATATTATTGAGTTGTTCGAAATACACTTCCGACTCGTTGTGCTTGATGGGCGGAGTTTGGAGCTCGAACTGAGACACCCGCGACGACTTGAAATCCTTCATAAAGGGCAGCCCGCGAATGAAAGCTCGCTTCCATTGGGGCGAGCAGAAGAGCAGAGTGACGCACAGGACTAGCGCTGCTCTGAAAACGACCTTTTAAAGTTGGCGAGTTCGTGGAGCTCACGAGAAAATGGCGTTATCCAGGATGTAGACAAAAAGCGATTGATATTCTTCGACGAGACCGAATACTATGAAAAACAATAGTATCAGTGAGACTGATAGGTAGATGATGGCCACCATCACAAATTTTCGAGCGATCTGGAAGGTGATGTATATCATTTGAAAGCTCTTGATGTGACGAGTTTGGAACTATATCTAGTTTTATCTACGGAGCTCTGTGAGCCGAGATATGGAGCTTTGAATTTTGAACTGCAACTTTTCAGTACTAAACTTCAGAGCTCCATATCTCCGCTCACAGAGCTCGGTGGAGGAAGTTGAATATAGTTCCAAACTCGTCAGATCAAGAGCTTTCGAATGGTGTAAGTTTCATATAGAAACCTAAACGTCTTCATAGGAAAAAACTTAAATTTATAAATTTCACTTAAAAAATTTACCAAAAAACTCCGAATGTTCTCATCGATCTGAAACTTTCTTCCCAACGAATACTGTCCATTCTTATCATTCAACATTCGGTTTCTCATCACCACATTGATTCTCCAGATCATCAGGTACCCGAAGAACACAATTCCCGCGTTCACAAAGCACTGCCCGTAGGCAATGAGAAACGAAATGTGATTTCTGGTAATGTGATAAGCGTACGGGATTGTGATGATGTTGGTGACGGCTATCAGGATTATGGGAATATGACGACGTGGAACACTTTCGTAGTCTCTGTAGTGTTTGGGAAGTTGGTCTTTTGGAACGAAACTGATATCATTCGAAAGAAAATGTCTTGAGGATTTCAAAACTGTATTCCATTTTTCCTGAATGGCACTGGGAGCCGAGATATGAGCCGAGATAGCTGTCTAACACTCTGCGTCTCTACTCAACGCGCTACTCTCGCTGTCTCTGCGTCTCTACTCTCGCGCAACTTTAAAGCTTCATATCTCAGCTCAAAGTGCGATTTAGAAAAAAAGAAAAACAGTTTTGAAATCCTCACAAAAAGCTCTTTCGAATGATACCAATCTCGAAAAAAAACTCACTCGCTATACCAAGTGGCACAAATCCTCTCAAAGCCCACTATCACAATCGCAAAGATCATCGAATAAATATAATGCCATAGAAATCCACATGCCACATACAATGGTAGAATCTCATTGACACTCTGAATCTTCACAATGTTCTCCGGCTTGTCACTCCACCACGAGTAGAACGTCTTCTGTCTCTCCATTCCAACGCCCACCAGTCCGAACTGATAGGGAAGAATGACGAGTTTGGCGAGAATCGCCTCGAACCATTGGAACAAGAACCAGGCCATCAGGTAGTTGAGATTGTCGTGGAACACTTTCCGGGTCATGAAAATGTTGCAGGTTCGAATTATGGTGTACGCGGTCATCAGGTAAATGGCGAGTTGAAGCATACCCAGAGTGAAGTATCCGGGAGTCTCGTAGAACTTATCGTTTAACGTGTACAGTGGGAGCCATAGAGTTTCAGAGGTGTTGAGCTCCGCGAATATCATTGCAGGTAGAATAAGTGTGAAGAAATAGAAAACTTTCGAGCGGCGGGCACCAAAGAACGTGAGAAATCAGTGGCACGAGGAAAGGAAAAGGAGGGGCGAGAACAACTTTCAAACGTTGTTTTTTACACCTGGTTTCTGATTATGTCGAAAAGTAATGTGTCAATTATTCAGTGGAGACTTGACTTCTACTAATGATTTCATAGAAAGCTGTAACTTCCTTTCTTGTCTTTGAAATTCCCTCTCTGCACTTTTGCCCACTCATCTCCGGCCAATCCAATTTGTAGGCGAACGCCGCACCCATCGCAAAGAGAAACAGGAATGAGGCGGTGTCGAACCCGGACCCCCAAAAGGGTCCACTCGAAGACAAGCGCGCTAACCACTGCGCCACCGGTGCACACTATCGGAGGGGGCCAGAGTGCGTACAAGAGCGCGAGGAAGCCGGACCCCGCCGCAAAGAGAAAGAGGAGAGAGGGGGTGTCGAACCCGGACCCCTCAAAAGTGTCGACTCGAAGACAAACGCGTTAACCACTGCGCCACCGGTGCACACGATCGGGGTGGGCTAGAGTGCGTACAAGTGCGCGGCCTCTCATCTTCAAAAATATTTTTCTTTCCGGCTGTTTTCAGATACAAAAAGTGCATTTCGATCTCAATTTCCCCCCATTCATCTTTAAAAATCTGAATTTTAATAAACTCCATTCATATTTCGTTAACAATCCTTCTTAACTCTGTGCTCTCCATAACAACATTTCAAAAAAAGTTCTTGTTCAAAAAAGGTGGTGCCGAAGAAACATGCAAAAATGTCAAAAAACGTCAAGTCTTCGTCTGGATCATTCGAACGTCGTGGATCGTTTTCTACGCTTCAGAAGGCAGCTGAGCGGCGAGAACTCGCAGTCGTTCCAACCGTATCCGTCGGCGCGCTTCAGCAGCTCGAACTGAATGCCCGGCTCCACTCCGTTGTACTGAAAGTGTTTCTTTTTCAGAGTGAAATTAATCCTTTTTCCCATTCTTGTCTCGTCGAAATTGTCCCCTCAGGGCCATAAAAGTATGCATTAAACTTGGTGAAACGTTTCAAACATCGCTTCTAATTTCTCTTGGTTTCATTTGTCAAACATTACGTATTGATGAAACGAAACTTCTCTGCGTCTCTCCCTGCCGCCACTCTCTCCGCGACCGCTCCTCGGCCGCGACGCAACCGCGCCGCAACCACTTCAATCGGGCAAAAATTTCAAACCCTCATAACTCGCTTCAAAATGACCCAATCGCGATGAAACTTTCAGAAAGTCTTTATTTCATCATACTGACTACAATAACGTATAATTTATATGAATGTCTTGGGATTCTAGAAACTCCAGTGTGTGGCTTGAAGACAAAAAAAGTATATATAGCTTAACATTTTGAGACCATGACATAGGCGGGGGGTGTGAAAGAAAGTACTATAAATGGTGAAAATGCGATTTACCTGTGGAACAGTTCGAACTGCCATCGTCTCATTCGCCAATAGTGTGGCAACAAGTATCATGAATACAAACTGCATTATAACGTGAGGGGAATGATTCAAAAAACGAAGAAGAAGGGGGGGGAGGAGATGAGGAGTTGTGCAATCGCCGGGGGCGCGCAAAGAGTGACGGTGAAGCCACGCCCCGACAACGTGGAGCCTTGCAGGCCACGCCCCTTTTGGGGGAAGAGGGGGAGGAGAAAACGCCTTTTCACCATTAAAATAGAATCGGAAACACAAAAAAATAATGAAAAACACAAAAAGGAAAGAAATGATAATTTGAGGATCTACCAAACACGACATTTATCAATCGGGTTCATCGGACTTCCTGGAGCACAGTTGAAGGCTTTTGCAAAGTCGAAACTGTTGGAAAGTGGGCCTTTCACTCTGGAAACGATTATTATCATTGTCTGCATGGTGTGTGATATCGCGCTCGATTGCACGGGAGACGCAGACTGGCAGACAGTCTGCGTCTCGTCGCATCGCGCACTCTCTAATCCTAGAGACAATGGAGCGCGCTATCACAGAGAGTGGATGGAGTTTCTATATGTGTTATATATCATTTAAAAGAAAATTTCTTGAGAATTCGGAATATGTAATTAGTTTTTCCTAATTGGCGCTGGGAGCCGAGATATAGAGCTCCAAAGTTTTTGGGATTTTTCTGATTTTTGTAAAAAATTTGAGCGTTCATAACTTTCTTCAGGATCACTTTTATAAAAATCTAAGTATATATTCGGGTTCGTCTAAAAATTCTGCATTGATTGATACCACAATCTCAAAATTAGAAATTCCTGGAAAAATTTTATGAGTATGTTAAAGTTGGCAGAATTTTCTGATTTTTGTGAAACTTTGAGCGTTCATAACTCTCTTCAGAATTGTTTTTATGAAAATCCAAGTATATATTTGGGGTTGTTTTGAAATTCTAAATCGATCCATGTTTATCATAATTTGTATTAGTGGCGAAGCGTTTGTAGTCATCAATTGAATATTGCCATTTTTAACATACTTATAAAATTTTTTCAGTATGTTGAAATTGCGAGATTGTTATATCAATCGATTCAGAATTTTTAGACAAACTCAAATATACTATTAAATTTTCACAAAATTAATTCTGAAGAAAGTTATGATCGCTCAAAGTTTCACAAAAATCAGAAAAAAATTCAATTTTTGAATTTTTTGTTTTGCCTGTAACTCAGCTCCCAGACCCATTCAGAAAAAACTGATTACAGATTCAAAATCCTCATAAAATTATCTTCATAATAATATAAGTTTCACTCGCAAAAAAACAGATAACGTGTGTAGCTGCTATAAATGTTTAACACATCTCCCTCCCCCCTTCATATAGAATTGGAATTCTCGATGAATTTTTCATGCGCAAAAGTTTATCTACTTCTATGAATAACACGCTACGAAGCTAATTGTGCCATCCTTGGAATTGGCTCAATCAGCATGTGTGGGTGTACCTGATAGGTCCGGGCGAGTGCTCCGATGTTCGCAGCTTCCGGATCGCCTCCTTATCGTTCATGGTGCCGCACCAGATTTGCGCGTAGTTCAGGAAAAAGAGTTGGTCGTGCGTCAGATTCACACCGGGAAGACGTGCCGGGCGGGAGTGCATCGTTTCGTACTTTTTGTACGCTCTGAATTAGATCGAATTGTGATGGTTCTCTTTGGATTAGTGGGGGTGGAACCTGTAAGCTTGTTTGAGGCCTCCATTATCCGCAATATTCTCTCCTTTCGTTGATTTTCCGTTGATTTGCATGTTGATTTGGTCGAGGACATAGCTTGAGTACTGTTTTTCGATGCATTGCGCCTGAAGGTTTTGTTTTTATGTTAGTTTTTTAATGCTCTGTTTGACCAATGAGGTTGAGGCTTATATCATTAGAAAGCTCTTAATCTGACGATTCCAGAACTATGTTTAGTTTGTTTTACGGAGCTCTGTGAGCCGAGATATGAAGCTGCAAAGTTGAGCTGTCTGTCACTCTGCGTCTCTACTCAACGCGCTACTCTCGCTGTGCGCATCTTTAAAGCTTCATATCTCGGCTCAATGTGTCATACTCTATAAAGTATTTTATATCATTCGAAAGCTCTTGTTCCAACAAGTTCAGAACTATTTTCCATTTTTTTCGCGGAGCTCTGTGAGCCGAGATATGGAGCTTTGAAGTTTAAACTTGCACTCATTTCAGTTCAAACTTCAGAGCTCCATATCTCGGCTCACAAAGCTCCGTAGAAAAAACTAAGCACAGTTCTGAACTCGTCAGATCAAGAGCTTTCGAATGATATAAGTCTCATCGAGAAACTAAAAAGGGAAAAGGTACCTTTTGCTCAAACTTTGAAATGGTCGCATTGTCCCACCACTGACGAATATTTCCGAGATTGTCGTAGAGTCTTCCTGGAAAAAGTGAAAAAAGTTTAAAAAAAGGTTGAAAAATTGTGTTTCACAATTAGAATTAGTTCTAGTTCTAGACACAAAATGAAATAAAAAAGTTATCCGCCTAATGAAACATTTTACGAGTCGTCGGATGAGCAAGGCCATGTTTCTCGGAAAAATGAGCAGCAAAGAGCAAGAGCACAAAGAGCCCACCTCTATCATCAAACCCATGGGTGATTTCATGCCCTATAACCACTCCAATTCCACCAAAATTCATCGACGATGGAAAATCTTTGCTATAGAACACTGGTTGCAAGATTCCGGCGGGGAATACTGGAAATTGAACTTATTGTTTTATCATGAGCAATTGATTCTCACTGATTTCATTTGTGTTTGGACTGTAGAAGGCGTTCACCAATGCGGCTCCGGCGACCCATCTGAAAAATCCGTTTTTTTTTTACTTTCATAATTAGTATCATTCAAAAGGTCTTTTCATAAGGATTTCAAAACTGTTTTCCATTTTTTCTAAATGTCATTTTGAGCCGAGATATGGACAAAAGTTCAACTAGCGTTGTCTGCGTCTCCACCCAACGCGCTACTCTAGCTGTCTGACACTCTGCGTCTCTCGTCATCTTCCAAGCTTCATATCTCGGCTCCCAGAGCCATTCAAGAAAAATGGAAAACAGTTTTGAAATCCTCACAAAAATCCCTTTCAAATGATACCAATTTCATCATTCTCCTCGCCTACTCAAAAGTCTATTCATAGCTTTCTCTGTAAAGCGGCCATTAGCTCGTCTTCATCTATAAATAATTGCCTTCTTTACTAAATTTAGCCAATTTTCTTACCAAATCCCTAACGAAAACAAAACTTCTCTACTATTTTTCAGCGAGGGAAGGGGTTGACTCACCTCTCCCGATCCACTGGCTCGGTGATTCGTTCCAACACATCTCGCTGGTACTGTTCATAGAAACTGAACTTTGTTTTGTAGTAGTGGTTGGGGTAGACCTGCAACAGTAAATGAGGAATAAAATGAGCAATATAATCAGGGAAGCTTACAGTAAAAGTGTGGTATTCCAGGTTGACCGCCGCTGGATCATTCAGGTAGTCCGGGTATCCGATTTTCCGCTTCATTTCGTTGACCTGGAAATGGGAAACCATTGGGAAACTCAACGCAAAGAGAAAGTGGCAGAGTGCGGCGTCGAACCCAGAACCCTCAAAAGGTGCGACAGGCAAGCGCGCTAACCACTGCGCCACCGGTGCACACGATCGGCGGGGGGAAGAGTGCGTACAAGAGCGGGGCGGTCTGGAGAGGCGCCGCAAAGAGAAAGAGGCAGAGTGCGGTGTCGAACCGGACCCCCAAAATGGACCGACTCCAACACAAGCGCGTTAACCACTACACCACCGATGCATGCGATCAGCGCGGTTCAGAGTGCGTACAAGAACTCACTTTCTGCTTGGCAAACTGTTTCGTCTCCCTTGTCAACCAGTCCTCTGTCACGAGAAGATCCACGAACGACTCCATGATCAAAGATATCATTTCTTCGACCTGTTGCTTCGCCTCATGATCGAAATGGTTCTTCACATAGATGGCCGAGGTGGCCATCGGCATCAGGCTATTGATACGGGTTACACATCCGTGCCATCGAACTTTTTGCACATTCATCACTGAAAACAATTACTACTCAAACTCTATTAGGTGAGTTTTCAGCTCCCTACAATTCAGTGACTTGTAGAATTTAAAGATGGTCAATGCAAATGGATCTGGAAGATCGCGAAGCATCGTCTTGAAAAACCAACACCATTCCAGGTAGTTTATGACGAGTCTGGAATGCAATTTACGTTATTGCATCAGTATGAGCAATCACCTCGGATGATACATGGGCAACAGTTGATCGAGCCGCCGCAGGAACTCGAACCCGTACACCACCACCTCGGTCTCATCGTCGAATGTGATCTTTTTGCCGGACTGAAACCTTTTTTCTTTTTTTTTTATCAGAACTAAAAAAAGTTGTAACCTTATCATGAAGATCCTTGAACATATGATTGAAAAATACACTCCAGTTAAAGTTTGGAAGCTGTGCAATCATCTCGCCGAGGGTGATCTTGGTGTAGAGCTCCGCGATGTCGTGGCGTTGTTCATCGGCCATCGTGATCTGAAATTTGCTAGTTCCAAAGGGCGCAAAAAAGTTTTCACCCAACAGGGATCGAACCCCCGACCCTCTGCACCATGTCCGCCTGCGTTACCGCCGGGACCACCCCGACACACTCAGAGGGGGCAGCGCAGGTGCGTACATGTGCGCGCGCTTTAAACTCACATTCGCCAACGCCGTCTCAAAATTGATAATCTCCTTGGCATCATTAGTTGCAGAATCTCTGTTCGCATTCAGTAAAATCAATACATCTCTGCAAAAAAATTATAAATTTCGATAAAAAAGGAAAAAAGGATAAGTATTTACCGAATCAACTGAAGGTACGCCATTCGTTCCTCATTTTCAGCTGCTACATAAAAGTCTCGGGCGAACAGGTTCAATTGAGGTTGATCGATCTGGAAATTTTCAGTGAAAAGGCATTTTAAACAATTAAGGGATGGGGGCTCACCAGAAGAACATGCCTTTGCGAATTCTTGTCATCCGGCTGAACAGTGGCTTTGAAAAGTGAGTCGGCTTTGAATTTGGCAACCATGTCGGCTGAAAATGCCCCCATACACTTTGCAAAACAACGCAAAAAAGTTTTGCACCCAATAGGAATCGAACCCCTGACCCTTTGCACACCACCCGCCAGCGTTACCGCCTGAGCCATCCCGACACATGCCCCAACCCACCGTACAACTTCTCAATGCTCGCATCTCTGCTCAGCGGATGGCCCAAACTCGGCCAGCCGCCGAAGCTCTTCACCACCTCGTCGAAGGTGATTCTCCAGTTGTCGAGGATCTCGGATTCGTTGAGACAGAGGTTATAGAAGTACTTTGCCTTTCCCACAGCCGATGTCTCATACTGATTCAGTTCTTCGTCTTCTTCCAGGAGCTCTGGAATGCGATTCATTCGAAAGCTCTTGTTCTGACGAGTTTGGAACTATATTTAGTTTTTTCTACAGAGCTCTGTGAGCCGAGATACGGAGCTTCAAAGTTTGACCGCCCAGAGAGGGTAGAGACGCAGAATGTCAGACAGCTAGAGTAGCGCGTTGAGTAGAGACGCAGACAACACTAGTTCAACTTTTACCCTTCATATCTCGGCTCACAGAGCACTCTAGAAAAAATTGAACATAGTTCTAAACTCGTCAGATCAAGAGCTTTCTAATGATATATGTCTTTATCACCTTTCAACGCAAATTCCAAGTCCTGCCCAAGATTCTCAAAATTCGAAACACTGGGCGCATCGTCCGGTATCGGATGTCCTTTTATCCATTGCCCACAAGCAAACTCGTAGAAATCACTACACGGGTCCACCGAAGCGTTCATTGAGGATAATATCACCGATGCTGAAACATAACATGAGCAATGATAACTTAAAGATGAGCAACACTGACCTGTTTTAATGCATCCCGGTGTGAGGCAAACATCAGAGCTCTCCTTGTAGCTCAGATAGAAATAGATAGCGGTGCATAGTACTAGAATGAGTAAAATGGTGAGGATGATCGCCACGAACGCCCATATCCTCGTCCACGCCGACGACGATGCGGTGGCCTTGGTGCCATCTGAAACTGGGGAAAGTTTGGAAGTGAATTTGAAATTGAAATGGGATGAGATCACCTTCCTCGTCGGGCCTCATCTCAGGAGGCGTCCGACCGTTTGCGTCTTGTTGCTTCTCAATTTTGACACAACTTGATGATGCTTGATATTTTACCACATGAAAGTGCCACAAAGTCTGGAAAAGGGACTGAATGAGAGAGAGGAAAAACACTTGAAAACATGGAAAACATGGAAAACAAAAAACCAGTGAAGTATTTCTTTTGATAGGATGAGGATGAGCAAAAAAAAACGGAAGGAAGGATGGTGGAAATAATAACGAATGCGAGAGTTTTCCCCCGTGTTTTTTCTTTTTCTCCTCGGAAGAATATTGGAAATACTGACAATTTCTGAGATTCTTGAGCTGAAAGTCTATTTCGATCTATACACTTTCTCCAATGAGCTCCCCTGCGACAGAGCACAATCACAAGGGGTTGAAAAATAAAAAAGATATTGATGATGACGAGAAGTGTAATGTGTAACATGAAGTGGAAGGTCACCGTCAACGAGACAAAAAAATGTGTGTGTCGAAAAGTTTGATCTGGCAGCACACACAAAATGTTCTGGAGTGACATCAGATATATCATTTGAAAGCTCATTTTATGAGGATTTCGAATCTGTAATTAGTTTTTTCTAAATGGCGCTGGGAGCCGAGATATGGAGCTCTAAAGCTGGAAGACATTTTTCGAGGTTTGGGCGAAATGGGGGTGAACTTTGAGTGTTCGTAACTTTCTTCTGAATTGATATTGTGAAAAATTGATTATATATTCGGATTTGTCTCAAAATTCTGAATCGATTCATATAAAAAACTCGCTTTTCGGAACATCTGGGCAATTTTTATGATCATGTCAAAGTTGGCAACTTTCAAACGATGGACGCAAGAGCTTCGCTGTTAGTTAAAAATTGATTTAAATATGAATCGATGCAAAATTTCAAGACAAACACGAATATATATTTAGATTTTCATAAAATCGATTCTGAAAAAAGTTATGAACGCTCAAAGTTTCATAAAAATCAGAAAAATTCACATTTTTAGTTTTGACTGTATCTCGGCCCTCAGTGCCGTTCAGGAAAAACTGATTACAGATTCGGAATCCTCATGAAATTTACTTTTAAATTATATACAATTCAACCTATTGGAAACCAGTCAGAATCATATGAGTAAAGGGATATATCAAGTTCAAAGGGAGGCAATTTTCAAAACGCAATTTTTATACTGTTTTGTTGACTCACTACTAGCCACTAATAGAAACCAGTTTCAAAATTACCATCCAAACTTCCAAAATCCACACAAATTCAAAAAAAACACCCTAAAACCAAATCGACAAGTACACTGTTGTCGAGTTTTTAATAAAGATCGGCTTCCATCCGTTTTCTTCAGAAGACGCTAACTGATGATATTGTCGGCAAGTGACGGGTGGAGAGAGCAAGAAGAAAATGCCACGACGAGTGTAAAACCCAGGTGATAGAGGCGATGGAAGCGGGAGGGCGGGAGGACGACAAAGAAATGAGATCTCTATTCAGATGGGTCGGAAGGGGATCGCGTTATTTGAGAAAGATACCAGGGCGCGAGAAGGTTCAGAGCATCATCATTTTATTTTTGACGATGGAACATGTTGGCCGCGTGCCAAATAACGTTGCATTTATTACTTCTCTAGGGACTTGTCTGATAGTCAGAGAGAGAGAACGTTCTGTTTTGATCGGTCCGTCCCGCAAAGAGTAACAGACAGAGAGCGGTGTCGAACCGGACCCCCCAAAAGGAGTCGATCCGATGACAAGCGCGTTAACCACTGCGCCACCGGTTCACACGATCTGCGGGGGTCCGGAGTGCGTACAAGTGCGGGGCGAGGCGGCCCAGACTGGAGGGAGCGGTTCGTGAAAATCGCCGCACGCACCAGTAAGTGCGCTCCACTGCAAAATGACCAAAATTTGGAGTTTTCTGGCCGAGAAGACTCCAGTTGCGCAATAGAGCGCACTTACTGTCCACAGTATTCTTAAATGCACTTTTCGATACTTCGCTTCTTCGAGCAAGCGCTTGCAAAACCAATTTTTAAAGTTTACATTTTCGTGCTCATTTCCCTCATTTCCGAAAGTTGTTTATTTTAAGGGAACTCGTAAAAACAATGTTTTTTGCAAGTCAAATACACTTTTCCAAGGCCAGCAAAAAAGTTTCGCTCCCAAAAGGGATCGAACCCCTGACCCTCTGCACCATGTCCGCATGCGTTACCGCCGAGGCCATCCCGGCACGCTTGGAGGGGGCAGCGCAGGTGCGTACATGTGCGCGCGGCCATTTTCAGAAATTTAACAATAACAAGAAGTATAGAAGGAACAAGAGAACTCTTTTGACCAGATACCTTCGACGAAATTCCTCAGAGACGAGAAAGTAATCAGAGTGAGTAGTGTCATAAATGTTTTATGCTTCTCAACGAGCTCCCCCCCGAGTCGTCAAAGTTCGCAACGAATTACAGAATCCTAAAACAAAATGCAGAAAACTGGAGAAAAGAGTTGCGAAAACAAAAGAAAATTGTGTGTCTACAATTTTCGAAGGAGAATGCTGCTGATTGTAGGGCTACCCCCTAAATCCAATTGAATCGTTTTCCATTTTTTTTCGCCTTCTTTTTCATCGATTTTATTATATATCGTACTTAAATTGCAAAAAGTATTGATTAATGATTAGTTTATCAATGAATCGCCTTGGGTCTTGTGCTCATTCCGGAGAACGTTGGTGGTCCGCCAATTTCCGTGTTTTTTCGGTGTCGGTGCCGGAGTTTCTCGTCGGAAAGTTGGTAGCAAGAGCAAGAGGCTAACTGAAAAAAGAGCCTTGAAACTTAGAAAAAAGATCTTTAAAAAAACTGAATAACGAACCGAAACATTATCCGAAAGTGGAAGTCGTTCCCCGTAATCGTCTCCTCCTGCAGGGTCGCCAACACGAACTAATCCTCGGGCGGCGAGAATCGCGGCTCTGAAACACAAACTTCTCTATAAAATTCGATATATACTTTCCCCAAAGACAGCAAAAAACTTTTGCACCCAAAAGGAATCGAACCCCTGACCCTCTGCACACCACCCGCCCGCGTTACCGCCGAGGCCGCCGCGACACACTCAGAGGGGGCAGCGCAGGTGCGTACATGTGCAACTCACTGTTCATCTCTCCTTTCATCTTCCGTGTTCATCGTCAAAAATCGAAGCACCAACAAGTTCATAGCCGCCGAGATTACAGTAAGTCCGAATAATATGAAGACGATGGAGAATACAACGTATCCTGGCTGCGTCTGAAGCGATCCGCGCTTCTGAAGTGCCACGTAGTCTCCGAATCCTGCACGTCATCTTTAGACTATATAATTTTCAGTACTTTTTCTCACCGATGGTTGTCAATGTGACAAAACAATAATACACTGCATCGAAATAGGTCCAATTTTCATAACTGGAGAACGCGAATGCTCCTGAAAGACGTTATCAGAATGGAAAAAGAAGAAACGATACCTCCGAAGATCAGAAGACCTCCCCATCCGGTACAAATCACTATCAGATCCGATGACGTCACATTTCCAGGTTTTCCAGTGGCGATACGAACGAAGCGGAGCAGTTTTGCGGCGAATGTGTTCATTCGTTCGCCTGACATTGGAAAGCTCTTGTTTTAACTGTCCAAACAAAACTTGCTCTTTTGGACGGTAAGGGGCCAATATTGTTTAATAAAACTTATACCATTTGAAAGCTCTTGATGTGACGATTTCAGAACTATATTAAACTTTGCTCAGCGAGCTCTGTGAGCCGAGATATGGTGCTCCAAAGTTGAGCAGCTTCTCTACCCAACGCGCATCTCTAGCTGTCTGACACTCTGCGTCTCTACTCAACGCGCTACTCTCGCTGTGTGCATCTTTAAAGCTTCATATCTCAGCTCTCCGAGCTCCCTAGAAAAAATTAAACATAGTTCTGAACTCGTCATAACAAGAGCTTTCGAATGATATAAGTTTCATACATCCCACTCACCAATGCTCTGAAACATAATCAGTCCTAATGGAATGCCAGCGAGCGCGTAAAGCATGCAGAACATTTTGCCAGCGTCCGTCATCGGAGTGCTGTGTCCGTATCCTGAAGAAACTTGAGAGAATTAGATCTAATTCGATGACTTACCAATAGTAGTAATGACGGTTGTGGCAAAATAGAAAGCGCCACTGAATTTCCATTGGAAGCCGGCTTTGTGCGGTACTGATTTGACAATTGTTGCCTATAAAGAAATTGAAAAATGATTGAAAAAATCATAATAAAATTTAAATTTACCTCTAAAATTTCATAATCTGCATCTGACATGTTGTACTTGGTCTTTAGCTTTTCACGAACTCGTCCTACTAGTTTTCTCTGAATACATTGAATTAATAAACTAACCAACAGCTCTTCGGCTGGCTTAATGCCCTAATACACTATTCCAAAGAAGGCAAAAAACTTTTGCACCCAAAAGGAATCGAACCCCTGACCCTCTGCACCATGTCCACCTGCGTTACCGCCGGGACCACGCGACACACTCAGAGGGGTCAGCGCAGGTGAGTACATATCCTCACCTGTAAAATCTCATTTTCAGTCTCCAACGCGTCGAAAACAGCGGCTCCTACTAGCAAATAGGTCAAAGTACAGACAATCAGTGATAAAGTTCTGATGTTCTGGCGCTTCATATTTCTTCAATTTTCTTCAATATTATTATAATTATCAGATAACTGATATCAAAAAAGCTCAAAGAATCAGAATATTCAGGAAAGAATCTGGGAGAAAAGTGAGAGATAAAGAGAGGGAGAGATAGAAAAAGTGTAACACACACCACGCAAAAGATGAGCCAGAGTCAATCAGAGCACACTTCTTTCTTTTATTCTTCTCGACAACATCACATTTTGTCTTTATTATTATAAAAAGTTGAGCAAAAATAAAAATAATCAGTTAATATTGTTAATATCGGCAATCTTTCGATCCGCATAAACATGAAAAGCTCTGAAAATAGATCATTTTGATTCAGAATTCAATGAATTCTACCTTATTAGTCCACCACGAACTTCCATAATCGATCGTCAGCTCTTCACCCTTCCTGATATCTCTATCAGTGAAAAAGCACATGTGGATGAGTTGCGACTCTTCGAAATCCCAACTTATGTTTGCTACCTGAGATTTTTTCGCTGTTATAGCGCGCTCCATCGCACCACAAGTGAGAGAGTACACGACGCAGATTGTCAGACAGTCTGCGTCTCGCCGAAACGCGCACTCTCTCACTCCATAGAACCCACAAGAGAGAGAGTACACGATTCGGCGAGACGCAGGTTGTCAGACAATCTGCGTCTCTCCTCGCGCACTCTCTCACTCCAACACGTCACAAGTTAGAGAGTGCACGTTTCGGCGAGACGCAGACTGTCTGACTATCTACGTCTCCTCGCATCGCGCACTCTCTCACCGTGCGATAGAGCGCGCTATCAAGAGAGACGTACTTTAACGTTCGGTGAGCAACTGTGATTGATAAACCGGGTGTAATTTCCAGAGTATTTGGCGTCAATTGTAAACGTTTCGCTCCCCTGAAACCCTAACTTTTAGTACCTCAAATTAACCCTGATATCTCTCACCACTCGAGTCTCGAACAAAAACGTGGAATCATGACGACTGGTAGCCTCATCATCGTCGATGAGCTCGCCCGAGTACTCTCCAATAAAACTGCCCGAGTGAATGTCCACTGACGCGCGAACTCCCCAGCCGCACCACGGGTCTCGGGCGAAAATCTGTATGAAATGTATATCATTTGAAAGGGAATTTTATGAGGATTTTGAATATGTAATCAGATTTTTTTGAATAGATCTGGGAGCCGAGATACAGAGCTCAAAAGATAGGGATTTTTTCGGATTTGTGTGAAATTTTGAGCGTTCATAACTTTCTTCGGAATCAATTTTGTAAAAATGTAATTGTATATTTAAGTTTGTCGTGAAAATCTGAATTGAATGATGTAACAATCAATTTGAAAACACTGGAAAAATATTATATTCAAGTTACATTCAAAAGATGAAAAACTTTAGATCCAACCTAAACATAGTCATAAAATTTTTCCAGTGATTTGCAACTGTGCGATGTTTATATCGTTCAATTCAGAATCTCAAACGAAACCCGAATATATATTTAGATTTTCATAAAATTGATTCTGAATAACGTTATGAACGCTCAAAGTTTCACAAAAATTGGAAAAAATCCCACTTTTTGAACGACTGTATCTCGGCTCCCAGTGCCAATTAGAAAAAACTGATTTCAGATTCGGAATCCTCATTAAATTCCCTTTCAAATGATATACGATACATATAAACACTCCTTACCTCAACCGGATAATGAGCCCCTTTCTGAGCGATCCTATTCCCACACCATAGAGCGCACTCGCAGTTCTCATTGCACTCTCTCACTGTATCCCATAATAATTTGTCCATATTTTCTACAGTACCAGCTGAAAGTACGTCTTCTTTTTTGATTTCAACTTCAGAATTAGATCTACCTAGACTGTAAACGCCCAACGAGCAATCGCATCCTTTTGAGCATTGACCCGCACATTGACAAAACTGAATCCAATCTAATCTAATCTGAATCCGACAAAAAGGAAACACTCACATAAATAGGCGCACATTCCTGACTCCGTTTCGACTTCAGAAGACCTTTGGAGTCGATGATTCTAGAAGTGTACTTGAAAGTTTTGAAAACCATCGTATCCATTTCGAAGAGTGGATTGGAGATGACAGGCACTGCGAATCGTTCTGCTCCCAGTGAAATGTCTCTGAATCGTGGTTTTTCAGAACGAAGTTGGTATCATTCGAAAGGTCTTTTTTTGTGGATTTCAAAACTGTTTTCCATTTTTCTTGAATGGCCCTGGGAGCCGAGATATGAAGGGCGAAAGGTTGAACTTGTGTTGTCTGCGTCTCTACTCAACGCGCTACTCTTGCTGTCTGGCAGTCTGCGTCTCTACTCAACGCGCGCTACTCTCGCATCTTCAAACCTTCATATCTCGGCTCACAGAGCTCACTGGGAAAAACAGAAAACAGTTTTGGAATCCTCACAAAAAGACCTTTCGAATGATACTAATCTCCAACTAACTTCGAACATATTTCCTAGTCAAAAAACACTCACTCAAAAAGCACTTTCGATGACAGCAACTCGTATTTGATATCCGGCTGTAACCCCAAACTTTGACACTAAAAAAAACTCTAAAAGCTTACCATTCTGCTAATTTCCAAAACTCGATGCATACATAGAAACTCTGGAAAAAAGTTTTTTCTTTGATTTCGAAAAAGACAAAATCTGCGAAAATGCAAAACAATCGTTTGTGCGACGGGGGTGAGAATCGAGTTTGTAACTCAATTTTCCATTTTTCTTGGGAACTTTTTTTCCTGTTACTTTCGTTTCAAAAGTAAAACGTAAAAAGTAGGAAAAAAGTGAAAATTGAGACAAGGAAATGGATGTGAACATTCAAAAAAGGAGAGAAGTTTTTTGAAGGAAAAGGATCGGGATGTCCCAAAATTCAATTAGATCTAGGAAATCAAAACTTGATATTTTTGCTTTGTTTTTTTTCAAAGAAACAAAGATGTTTTACAAATTATTATTGAAAGGGAAAGGGAAATGTGATGCTCTTTAAAAATGGACAAGGCAAAAAAGTTTTAACCCCAAAAGGGACCGAACCCCGGACCCTCTGCACACCACCCGCCAGCGCTACCGCCGAGACCACCGTTGCACACCCGAGCGGCGCGGCGCAGGTGCGTACATGTGCTGGAACCCGCGCTTGTCGCAGACAAAATTCGTCAAATGGCGTCAGTTGCAAAAAGCACCAAAATGTTCAGAAACTCGACATCATCCCAAAATCCTTAATTCCCCATTTTAACAACAAAATCTGGGGGGAGGGGGAAAAAAGAGAGAGGAAGCACAGCTTTCCGTGTGTTTCTCTCGTTTTGCGTCTATCCATCGCGAGCACAATCCCGTCCAAATTGCTCTTGAAGGGGAAGAGGAGTTGTATTCATGAATATTATGCCCTTTTCTTTTGCGCTTTTCAGGTCCACTTATTCTTTATTTTTTCCCACTCCCCGAAGAAGAAGAAAATCATAGAGGGGGGTTACTCGAGGAAAATAATAGTGTATTCCGGTGGGTATGGTTGGCTCTCCTCAGAAATCCATTAGGAAAAAAGGGAATTCATAATGGTGGATGGAGATGCGAGAATTCAATGGAACTGACAACCACAGCAGATTCGAAATGTCCTAATACACATTTCCAAAGAAGGCAAAAAAGTTTCGCACCCAACAGGAATCGAACCCCTGACCCTCTGCACACCATCAGACAGCACTACCGCCTGGACCACGCGACACACCTGAACAGCGGTCCATTTTCCAAATTTTTCATTTCGATGCCACCAAACCAACAAAATACACAAAACAAACCGAAAAGGAAATATGAAAAAACGAATTGGGTAGGGCTCGGAGGAAAGGATTAGTTGCTCAAAAATGGGTACGACAATGGAAATATTTTCTTTCAGATTGTTTATTCGTTCTCTTTCGATCAAAAATTTATACAATTAAAAACAAATAAAATCTTGTACAGAAAGTGGCTCACCAGATAGTTTATATCACGAGGATCGGTGTACATTTGAAATGTTAATGGCAATATGTTAAATATCACTTGGATCGAATCGCATGGCAGCTGGAAGCATGGGTCATTGGCTGGAGGGACTGGATGAGCTGGACGTCGAGGATGACGCAGTGGGCTGTCAGTTTCGCCTGGTAGTGAATCAACCGTCCCTTTCCGCCGGAGACGATGATGCTGGAATTGGAGTGATGTTTCTTACGGGCAAAGAGGGAGAGACAGTGTGGGGTGTCGAACCATCGGACCACAAAAGGGGCCGAGTCGCAGGCAAGTGCGTTAACCACTACACCACGGGGGGCACACGATCGGAGGGGGGAAGAGTGCGTACAGGAGCGCGGGGCGCCCAGACTATTGTTTAAAAAATGAGTGCAGCGGGAGGGGTCTGCAAATGCGCTCCATTGAACTCCGGCCCTTTTTTGAGTTTTTCCAGCTTGTGTTATAAAATAAATGACGGGAATCGGTTAAAAATAGTCAATTAATGTCTACAGATTTTATATTCGAGGCAAAAAATGCGAAAAACCCATGATGAAAGCATCAATTTTCCCATTTTGTGCAAGTTGGCGCCAGTTTGCTACAAAGTACTCACTGTCCATCCGAATAGGTGCACACTTGCAAATTATCCGCTTCCAATGGCACCTCTTCATTGTGAAGCGATTTGAGCACAAACTCGCCGTCCTCCTCAATCCGCCACAGCCGGATTTGTTTGTCGGCGGACACCGACGCGAGCATCTTCTTCGGCGACGACTCCCAATGCACCACCGCCAGCGACGTCACATTTCCCTCGTGGCCACGAACACACCGAACCGGCCGCGGGTAACGGAGATCGTAGGACTGAAAACATAATAATAATTGGTGGGTTAGGAGCTGGAAGAGAACCGTGATTTCACAGCCATCATTATTGAAGCCGTTGGAGCAGGAGAAGAGGCGATCGTCGCCGGAGAACTCGCAGAACAGTTGGATGTGTCCTTTTCGGGGGAACTCGGTGGCCACTTGCATTGTTCGTGCGTCCCACAACCTAACAAGGGAAGTACAAACAGACAGGTGTTGAGAATTTGATGAAACTTTGCACATAGATAGAGTTTGCCACGCTGATTTCGAAACTGAAGTCCGTTTTTCCCCGTTTCATCTGCTTCTGGAGATATGACGTCTCCAAGTTTCGTATTTTTCTACCATTTGGGGGCGAGTCGGCGGCGCGTCGGTCGGCGCTGCCTTTATGCCCGCCCCCCGGACCATCGAAATTTCGAGGTGGGGTGGCCGAGTGGCGAAGAGGGATGTCTGTGAATCTGTTGATGCAGGTTCGATTCCCTTTTGTGTTTTTTGTCTTTTGCTACTCTGTTTCCGGCTTCCAGACTCATTTTCGTTTGATTCTTGATTGTATTAAACATGAGAACACTGTTTTCGATGCAAAAATGACAAAAAAAATTTCGAAAATTTTTCAAAAATTTCCCATGGACACCTCATGGTCATCCTTGACCAAAAAAAAGTTGCAATTTTTTGCTTCCGAACTTCCTCGAATAAACATTATACTCCATTCAAAATGTTTGATTGCTTACTTTTCACGAAATGATCCCAGAAAGAAATTTTTACGGTATTCTCACCAGTCAGATCATCAAGATTTCATCATTTTTCTCGGGTTGAAAAGTGATTTCGAGAAATACAGTTCAAATAGACAGTTTTTTCTTGTCCAATAATTAGTTTTGAACATTTTGAAGAAGTTCGGAAGCAAAAAATTGCAACTTTTTTTTGGTCAAGGATGACCATGAGGTGTCCATGGGAAATTTTTGAAAAATTTTCGAAATTTTTTTTGTCATTTTTGCATCGAAAACAGTGTTCTCATGTTTAATACAATCAAGAATCAAACGAAAATGAGTCTGGAAGCCGGAAACAGAGTAGCAAAAGACAAAAAACACAAAAGGGAATCGAACCTGCATCAACAGATTCACAGACATCCCTCTTCGCCACTCGGCCACCCCACCTCGAAATTTCGATGGTCCGGGGGGCGGGCATAACGGCAGCGCCGACCGACGCGCCGCCGACTCGCCCCCAAATGGTAGAAAAATACGAAACTTGGAGACGTCATATCTCCAGAAGCAGATGAAACGGGGAAAAACGGACTTCAGTTTCGAAATCAGCGTGGCAAACTCTATCTATGTGCAAAGTTTCATCAAATTCTCAACACCTGTCTGTTTGTACTTCCCTTGTAAAAAATGTTTTGACTCAAAAAGAATCAAACCCCTGACACTCTACGAACCTCACACTCTTATCCTCCGACGTCTGCGCCACCAATTGCTTGTTACAATTGTAGGTCAAATGGGTGACCAGATTCCTGTTGATGCTCTTCGATTGCAACGGTTTCGACGATTGGATGTCCCACAGTTTCATCGTGCAATCTCTCGAGCCAGATATGAATTGGTTCTCTGAAAGTTAACCTAATTGTACCTACAAGTAAAAGCCGTTCTCTTACCATTAATGCTCACCACTCCAGTGACACCAAAACCGTGTCCCTCGTACACTGCCGCCGGCTCACTCCCAAAGTCATTGGAGAACATCCAGTAGCTCAGCGACCCGTCACGCCCCCCGGTTATAATGGACTGTTTCGCCACATAGTTGCGAAAGCACAACTTGTTGATTTCGGACCGGTTGTTCCACACCTGTGCGATCTCCCCGTTGTCCGTATTTGTGAGCACAGCTCGTCGATCTTTCCCGCCAGTGAGTACCATTCCGGTGCGGAGCACAATCAGCGAGTTGATCGTGTCGGTGTGAGCAGGCGCCGTCTCCAGCAGCTTGTGCATTCTTCCGTTGGATCGCGAGTTTCGCATTCTGAAAAAAAAGAAAAGTTGTAAGAGCAAAAGAGAGAAAGTTGGCTGCTCACCTATCCGCGACAAACTCGCTGGTGTCTTGTGTGTTGATGGGTGCATACGTGGCGCCGAACTTGTGGTGTACATAGTTCACTATCTTGCCCAGTTTGTCCATCCCTAGAAGTCGTTCTGTTACTTAAAATGGGCCACGCAAAGAGCTGGACAAAAATGCTGTTCACACTTTACAAAATAGACGAACGGATTCCAACAAGTTTCAGTAAAGCGACTACAAAACGAAATGGCCGGAAAACGAGGTTTTTGCCGTCCATAGTTACCGTGGCAACGCCTTGAGAGATTCTGAGAAAAGGTGGCGGCGGGCGAGAAGACGTGCTCCGAGAGAAGCGAAAGACGGGGCTTATTGGCAAAATAAGTATCACCTCTTCGCTTCTTTTCGTTGAGAACAAATTATAGGTAAAATATTATGTTTTGGAGGGCGCAAACAACCAATTGATAAAGGATGATTAACAATGAGAATTTATTTTGTTTCATAAAATATTGCTGAACGAAGTCCTCTGAGAAAAAGTGGGGGGTGAGATTCAATGGAGTCATTGGAAAGTTTCGGTGGATATGAGATTTCAATGTGATCAGCGTTGTCGGTTACTTATAACTCTCGTCGACAATCTTGATGAAGCCGTCGCCATCGCCACTGCACTTGAACTCGACGAAATTCATCTTGTGCCCCCAGACAGCATGAGAGTCGTTCTGAAACTTTTCCAAAACTACACGACTTCATTTTCCTCCGAACCTTCGAATATATCTTCGACTGAAACTCGGCTCTCAGTTGTCCTTCCGGATTGAAATTCACGAGGAAAACAAGCGGCGTTCTCGTGCCCCTCTTCGATATCTCGGCTCCAGAAGTCTGCCACGAGCCAGAATACACCCCGGTTTTTTCTTCTTTCAGCTCCAAATCGTTGCCGTTCACATTGATTCTTCTGAAGAACGCAAAGTTAGAAGCTAAGTTAGAAGAGCAGACTCACGTGACTTCAGTAGCGGGTCTCGTGCACACTTTCACCAGGTACGTCTGATCCGTGCTGAACTTCAGGGTTCTCTGGGCGCCGTCGAATCGTTGTCCGTCCATTTTGAACGCCAGCGGGTCGCCGCTATCGTATTCGCTGAACAATGAAGCTCCTTTAATCTCTGTTACTCTACACTCTCTCACGTCGCAGTGCTGTCTCACTCTGCGTCTCTGACTCGCCGGCGGACGATTTACGGAGTACGCATACACTGCGCTCTACCGTATGCTTTCTGGGCGGATTGCAAAGTGCGGCACCAGTTTTCTGCAACCTTGGCGCACATTTGTCATCATTTTCATCAAAATTTCGCGGATTTTATCAATTTTTGCCTATTTTCAGGGGTTTTTCTGTCAAAAAAAGGAAATTATCATAAAATCACTAGAAATCACCGTAAACTCGAAATTTTCGCTGAAAATCATTTTTGTCATCATTTTTCAGCGAAAAATTCGATTTTTATGTGATTTTTAGTGATTTTTTGATAATTTACCTTACTTTTTTGAAAGAAAAACACCTGAAAATACGGAAAAATTGATAAAATCCATGAAATTTTGATGAAACATGACAAAAATTAAGTGCGGCAAGGTTGCAGAAAACAGATGCCGCACTTTGCAAAAAAAAAATCGTCCACAAAGTTCTGAAGAATTGAAATTTTAAAATTTGTAAAAAGTCAATAATTTTTCTTTTCGAAAACATTCGAAAATTCACAAAATTACTGTAGCGATTCGCTGCGAGACCCACGTTTTTAAAAGTTGGCACGATGCCAACAATTCTCACCTTATAGAAAGCTCCACGGTAAACGCATATTTTGGCATTTTTTACCTGAAACTGTTTGGTTTAAAATATTTTTAGCCGAGAGCAAACAAGAAAACAAGAAAAAAAGAGAAAGAAAAAGAAAAAAAGTGTGAAAATCTGGAGTTTTAATGAACAAATATCGCCCAATTAAGAAGCGAGACAAAAGTGAGAGTGCACGGACTCTCTGCCTGCCGCATACGAAACTTTTTCATCAAATCGGGGGGAATAGAAAGTTCCGCAGGCGAGAGAGCGTGCGAAATGGGGAGGGTGCGAGACGAGCAGAGAGAGCTCATGAAGCCGTCGCCTCTTTTTGGTGTCTCTCACTTTCGCGTAATGTTTCACTTCGTCGCATGCTGCTGCTGAATGAGCAGCGGGAGGAGGAGGAGGAGAAATGCGACCAGGCTGTTATGCGGACGCAGCTAATAGCGGCAGGAATTGAGAGATTCTCTCAATTCAGAGAGGTGTTTATTTTATTATTGGGAGGAAGAAAACAAGGAAGAACAACAACAACATGGAAGTTTTGGAAATGAGGAAACGAAAAAAACAATGAAAAATGGCAAATTCAGAATTATCAGTCATCATTCGGTCGCAGGAACTTCCTCTCGGGCTCCCCGCTCCGGATGTCCTTGAAGTTCAATCGAGCTCCTCTCTCCTCGCAATTCTCCATCTCTCTCCGCTGCCGTTTCGTCTGCATTTTCTTGGAAAGCGACCCCAGACTTTCCGCCATTTTCTGATCGTTCACATCTTTTCCCTCGTCGTCTTCATCGTCGGACAGCTCGCCGTTTCGAAGTTTTTCGTAATATTCCATGAGAATCTGCAAAAAAAAATTTCCTTTTTTTTCAATTTTTCTCAATTTTTCCTCGATTTTTGAATATTCACCTCCACATCCTTATTAAAACCATTGAAAGACAGTCTCCCGAACATTAGATTCTCCAGCTTTGAGTAATCGTTGCAATATTCCAGTTTGCTCTCCGTGGGAATCGATTTGGAGCTCGACGCCTCGCCCTCCTTCTCCTGGATGCTCTTCTCGAGCCGCGCCTCCTTGATTTTCGCCTCCTTCGCTTCAATCTTCTTCTTCTTGCTCAGCATGAACTGAAAATCAAGTTATTTCAAATTATTTTCATATTTTTTCGATTTTTAAACCAATTTTTACCTTCATATCGAGAAGACTGCTGGATAACTCTTTGACGACCACTCGTTCACTCGACGTCGACGTCATTTTTGTGCTGGAAAAATATCGATTGATTTTTCATAAAAATATTGAGAAAAAATCGCGAAGAAACGAAGATTTTTGACAGTTTTTGCAGAAAAAAATTGGCGAAAAAAATACACAAGGGGGCGGGGCGAAGGTCCTAATGTGCGGCGCGCCTTTTTGCAGTTTTGCCGCATGGGGTTTGTATATGTTTGGACTGTTTTTATTGGGTCCGTGGCAACTTATTAATAATTATTGTGAACATTTCAAAACAAAATTTCTCAGAATTGAAAAAATAAATCATAACGCATCCTTAAAATCAATAAAACAAATGTTATTTAATATTTAAAAATAATGGGATAGCGAGTCCCGAAATGACATAATCTGGACTTTCAACGATGCGACGCAAGGGATAACTATTCTATTCAGAATCGCCCCCCGTCACACCCACGACGACATTGACAATTTGCCCCCGATTCTATTGATCCAGATGTGTTCCTGCGCATCCTGTTCTCCAAGCCGCGCACTTCTTTCGGCTTCTTCCTTCCTGGATATTCCTGAAGAGGTTCTCGAGAGTTCGTTTGATCATCTGAAGATTTCTAAAAGTTTTGGCGTAGTTTTGTATGTTTTTTGAATTCGTTTTAGCGCGAGGGTCGCGGAAAAAACCACTGTGAAGGCGGTAGTTAGGCCACGGCCTCGCGGCCACCGTTTTTCGTAGATTTTTTCGATTTTCATCGATTTTTCATCAATTTTTATAAATTTATGAGGTTTTTTTGGCAAAAACTGATGGAAAATAGCACAAAAAACTATAAGAAAGGTAATTTCGTGAAAAAACCTCGAAAAATTGATGAAAATTACCTTTTTTCTCCATTTCTCCGATTTTCATCAATTTTCACTGATTTGTCGATGTTCTTTTCTTGAAAACATACTTTTATTCGTTTGTTGTGTTATTTTCCACCAGCCGGTCGAGCTGCTGCCGCAGCTCTTCGGCTGGCTTTTTATAGGGCCGGGAGCACGCCTAAATGTCCCAATACACTTTCCCAATAAAAGCAAAAAGTTTTCACTCGAAAAGATTCGAACCCCTGGCCCTCTGCACACCATCCGCCAGCGTTACCCCGAGACCACAACGACACCTTTGAAATAACTCCACACGTGGGTACAAATGAACGCGGTTTTCGGTGTCCGTTCAGGTTCATTTTCAGAAATTTTCAGGTAAAGTACCCTTCAAATTAAAGCTATCAACTTCTAGATTGGACGGGCATCACCGCGGCACCAAATAAGGGCCGTAACCGAAAATTGGGCTCATTCCTATGGCTGGGCACAGCGCTAGGGTTAGCGACACACAGATACAGCGACAGACACACAGAATTTGTCCGTTAGTAATAGTTATTTTCCATCATTTTTTGCCGGAAAAATTTCAAAAAATCCCGAAAAATCATGAAAATCGATGTAAATCGATGAAAATCGACAAAAAACGGTGACCGCGAGGCCGTGGCCTAACTACCGCCTCCACAGTGGTTTCTTCGACCCTCGCGCGCCAGAAATGGCCGGTAAAAATGAACGAATGGGTTCTAGATTTGGGTAATTATGAAAATAGTCGCCCCCTTTCCTCCAATCGTCTTGTATCGATGGATAAATGAGAAACCGCCAAGAGACGATGAAAAAGACGAAGGCTTTGGCTTTGCCACACGAACCAGTTTTCATCATCCGAATCGAAATGACGTGCGTATGCTTCTTCACACTATTCCGATGGAAATCACTCTGGTTTTTTGGACGCTCCGATGTGTCGAGGAATCGGTCATTGGCGGATATACGTGTGTGCGTATATGATGGACAGCTTTTTTCAGGGCCAATTAATTTTCACGAACATTTTGGCGCCACTTTTTTCCACTGTTGTACTTTTCGACTTGTCGTTTTTCTAGACCTCCATATCAGCATGATTTCAAGTAAAGTATTCTGAAAAATTCGCCAAAATCAGATAAAGACTACTATAGCCGGAGAAAATGTGGTGCGTGAATGCACAGAATGCGTCGTGTAGTCCTTTCGGACAAGCGAATTAATTTTTATTTGAAATTTTTTTGTTTTTTCTTGATTTTCAATCAATTTTCATAGATTTTTCGAGTTTTAAAATTTCATGATTTTCATACTAGAAACCGAGAAAATTGACAAATCCGACAAAATCGTTGAAGAAAAGTGCATTATTTGAAAAGATCTTCATTTTACTCGTGCAGATTTCACTTTTAACTTGAAAAAACTCGAAAAAACAATGAAAATTGAATAGAAATCAAGAAAAAACTTGAAAAATTTGAAAAAAATAGTCCGAGAGGACTACACGACGCTCTCTGTGCATTCACACACCACATTTTCTCCGGCTACAGTAGTCTTTGTTTGATTTTTGCGCAGAAACTGACGACAACTCGCAGAAAATTGGAAAATTAGGGCTTTTTTCCTGGTTTTTTGCATGATTTTTGAATTGTTTGACAAATATCTAATCCACAGACAGTATTTGATGTTTTTGAAGCAATTTTTGTCATCTATTGTCGGCGCAAAAAAATGAGTGCAGCGGGAGGGGGTCTGCAAATGCGCTCCATTGAACTCCGGTCCTTTTTTCGGGTTTTTCCAGCTTGTGTTATAAAATAAATGACGGAAATCGGTTAAAAATAGTCAATTAATGCCTACAGATTTTATATTCGAGGCAAAAAATGCGAAAAACCCAATGTAAAAGCATCGATTTTCCCATTTTGTGCAAGTTGGCGCCAATTACTGCGCAGACACCGTGCACTCATTTTTTTGCGCCGACAATAAAAACCCGAAAAAGCGTCAAAGTCCAATGGAGCGCGTTTGCAGACCCCCTGCGCCGATAACAAAAGACGAAAGTTGTGTACCCCCTTTTTCCTTATTAAACATTTCTCACAGTACCACTTTTTCATTAGTTTGGTTAAATGAAAAATGCCTGGTATCAATCACAATCATCGATTTTTTCCTTTTCAATCAGAGCACAAAGAGAATTCCTTCCCCCCTGAAGATAAAACTTTCGCTCTCCAATTCAATCTCGAACTTAATTGTGTCCCTGTACTCTGCGTACATTTAGTGTTTTGCCGTTTTCCAATCATCATCATCCAGTTTTTTGCTGCCACTCTTGAAACATCTCGACGTCGCCTACCCGTTTCCAAAAATTGATACGTTCCATCTCTGAATTCGTCGTCGTCGATTTCCCTCATTCGGTTCCAAAACCGCCCCCAACGTCGTCTGATGACCTGTCCTCTTTCCTTCTCTTCTCCATTATATTTCGGTTGCCCGAAAAGGGGTGATGACCTCCCGTTTTCTAACTTCAAGATCTTATTCTAATGGATTTTTCCACTTCTTTTCTGATTCTGATTCTTTTGTATAAGTTAAGTTATTGATATTAAGATTCAAATAACACGCTAAAGATTGTTGGTTTTTGAGATGCTAAACTGTGATAAATAAGGGAAATGTAGTGATCGTGTAGTGTGTGTGATCGTGTGACCTGATTAATGAAATGACGAGGGCCCTTCTTTTTAAAAGTATCAGTCGTCTAGATCTAATTCAATTTTATTTACCCGTTTCAAATGTTACACACGAACTGAAACACTATACAGTCGGCAACTTAATAATAATGTACGATTCTGGAATCAGAAATAAGAGAATGTGTTGCTGTAAATTAAACTAACGGTGAATCAGTGTGAAAAGTGAGGCAATTGAATACTTAAATTCTCCCCCCTCTATTTGCATCTAAAATTCCTTGTCGATTGACAAAGAGAAAACGGTTTTCGCAGGCAGCGTGTCCTGTTCTTCTTTCCCTCCTTGTTGACTTGTTTTCAGATTCCTTCCCAGTTTTACAGTTTTACAGAGAAAAGTTTTTGGTATTGCCAAGTTTTGTAGTTGGTGTGTTTTCTGTATAGATTTTTAGAACGTTACAGTAGGGCTTCTAGAGAATGGGGTGTTATATGAATTGCATATCATTCGAAAGCAAATTTTATGAGGATTCTGAATCTGTAATCAGTTTTTTCAGAATGGCTCTGGGAGCTGAGATACACGCGTCTAAATTTTGTAGGATTTTTTTGATTCTTGTGAAACTTTGAGCCTTCATAACTTTTTTCAAAATCATTTTTATGGAAATCCAACTATATATTCTTGTTTGTCTTGAAATTCTGAATCGACATCAACCTTTGAAACTATAAACACTTCACTAGTAGTATCACTAGTAGTGAATCTCTAGTTTTTATAGTCTGAATGTAGCCAACTTTAACATACTCATAAAATGTTTCCAATTTTTTTTCTAATTGTAGAATTGTTGCATGAATCGATTCAGAATTTTAAGACAAACTTGAATATACAGTTGGATTTTTATAAAATTGATTTTGAAGAAAGTTATGAACACTTAACGTTTCATAGAAATCAAAAAACTCAAATTTTTGTTTTGGCTGTATCTCGACTCCTAAAACCATTCAGAAAAAACTAATTACAGATTTGGAATCCTTGTAAAATTGGCTTTCAAATGATATCCAATTCATATGAAAACCCATTTCCGGTGAGGCATACTGTAACTAAGACGCATACTACAAAACTTGCATTTTTTTTCAAAAAACTTTCAAAAACTTTTCTAGCTTCTGACTATGCGGAATATAGAAAAATTCCCTTGTCAGTAAGCATTACTCACTTTATACCATACCCTGAGACCCCAGATCCTTTTTTGTACCCTACACCAAATTGCCCCTTTTTGACAAGGTGTGAATCACATTCAGACAAGCTTCCCCCTTCCCCTCTAGCTACTGAACTCCCCCCGCTTGTCCACCCTTATCACGTTATCTCGTCTCCCCCACTCCTTTCTTTCAAATCCACATTTTGACCGGTTTTTATTTGTCTCTATCACCTATTCGTGTATCACTCAATCTTCATCGAATTCTGGTCGTTTCCTTTTCCCACTAACCTGATCCCTTGTTAACGGTCACATTCTCGACAAAAACTGTCGTGTAGCCTAGAAGACTCTAAGGTCTTCTAAATAGTTGTCAACTTCTAAACGTTGAACTTTTCGCCAAAAACAAAACAGACGAATAGATCGGAAGAACAGATAGCAAAAAGTGACCTTAAGGAATTTCTGAATCTGGCAAAATATATAGAAAAATACCTGTTCTGCAAATTATTCTCTTTTCGTTTTCTATATAGTAATTCAATACTGTTTTTGTTTCTTTCTTTTCCACACTCACCATAATCTCTCTAGTGAAACCGTATAGAAACTTTCGATATCCCCACCCGCTAGTTTGTTGCCATTTCGTTCATTGTACTGTTCATGTGTATCAGAAGCTTAACATTATGATTTCAGCTCTCCGACTAGTCAAAGAAGCTCCAGAATTTGAAAAAAGAGCAATCGCACATGAAGGTGCACACAGAACGACCGCCAGAGGCCGATCGACCCGGAGCGTTCCGACGGGTAAGGTGGTCCCCTCGGTAACACTTGCGGATGGTGTGCAGAGGGTCAGGGGTTCGATCCCTCTTGGCTCATAACAAACTTTCAGTTCGTCGAAAGCCGCCTGATTGGCAACTTCGACTCGGACGACTTCTCGGATGCCTGGAAGAAGAAGTTCGCGCACGCGCCAACCTGGTGTGATGCCGACATGTCATTGCAGCAGATCAAACGGGTTGGTTTTTAGTTCTAGTAGTATTTACCTCATGAAAACGTGAAAACTAATCGAATTCCAGGGAAAAGCCGTCGGCAACCGGATAGCACTCTACGCACGAGCCTTCTTCCAACTATGGCTCTACCGCATCGGATGCTTCGTGCAGCGATACGCGTGGTCCACGATTATCATCAGTATGGTGCTCTACTGCTTGTGTCTAGGAGGCCTTCAGCACGTGGTCATCGAGACTGATCTCGTGAAGTTGTGGGTGTCGGAAGGCGGACGGCTGAACGAGGAGATGGGGTATTTGGGAATGGTAAAGCATGAAAGAGAGCATGGACGACATAAACGAGATGCGAAGCCTGCTGCGGTAAAAGCGGAAGTGCGGAGAGGTCCCGAACTACCCAAGGAGAATGGGTTGGGAGGAGGGTTCCAAGTCGTCATTCAAACCCCCGCATTCGATGGAGAAAATGTTTTGACAAAGGAGGCACTTCAAAGACACACTCGGCTCATGCAAGAGATATCTTCTTATGAAGTCAAGATGTTCAATGAGTGAGTCTTACCACTAACATCAAAACGAATGTTACCACTAACTTCCAGAACCTGGACGCTCTCCGACATTTGCTTCAAACCGCCAGGACCATCCTTTAACAGTGGACCATTGGCCGGAATCATGTCAAAACTCCTGGACAAGATCATTCCATGCATCTGGATCACACCAGTGGATTGCTATTGGGATGGTGCCAAGCCACTAGGACCGAATCCACCGCTGAATTTGGGGTTAGTCCGGGGTTCGATTCCTCTTGAGTGAAAACATTTTTGCAGCCCTGAAGTCGCCAGCTTCATCTCATCTCTGCCGCCTGGCAATGTGACATGGAAGAACTTGAACCCAACCTCTGTGATCAAGGAAGTAGGAACTCTCTTCGATCTCGGACCAATCGGCAACTTTTTCGAGAGAGCAGGAATCGATGGAGCCTATCTGGACAGACCATGCATCGATCCACTGGAAGAAGAGTGCCCCAAATCTGCACCCAACTACTTTGATAGATGTGCGGCTCTCACCAAGTTCAACGAATGGAACATGGCAAAGGCCATGAGCGAGCAGATCACATTGGATCGCAAACCGCTCCCGAAAGACGACGCTAAGTCAGATATCGCCGAGACGATACTAAATGACATCTTCGGAAAGAAGAGAAGAAAGCGACAGGCGGCTCCAGAAGAACCGAAGAAGCCAAAGTCGGATAAGAAGGACGAGGACTACTATGCGTACGAAGACGACGCCGACTACCTAGATGGTATCAGCAATGCGACGTCCACCAAGAAAACGGAGAAGGAGCAGAAGGATGTGGTCTGTTTGGAGTACGGAAGCTCGCTGCTCGAATGGATGCAGAAGAATCCGGATCGGCTCGGCGAGTTCTTGACGAAAGAGGAGCTGCCACAGTACCCGAACTATGGAGATGTAAGATCGCATGACAAAAAGATAAGAAAGATTGTTGTTTTCCAGGTAATGACCGGTGGATGCAAGGGTTTCGGAAAGAAGATCATGGAATGGCCCGAGGACTTGATCATCGGAGGAATCCAGCGCGAGAACGAGAAACTGGTGTCGGCAGAAGCGCTTCAGTCGGTGTTCCTCGTCTCCAGCCCATACGACGTCTTCGTAAGAATCGCGGTGAGTTCTAATACCAACGATTTTTTATATATTAGAAGAGATCAAATTCAGAACGACAAAACCGATAGTCATCCAGGACTGAACAGAGCCACATTCGCACCATGGATGGCCGGCGAGATCATCACTTCCTGGCAGAGAAACTTCACCAAAAAACTGTACGGCCATCAGGAGAACCAGGGCATCAGAAAGTTCCATCCACTCGCGTCGACGTCGATCGCCGACATGTTGGAGGAGTTCTCCCAGTTCAACTACCTCATCATCGTCATTGGCTACATTCTCATGATCATCTACGCGGCGTTCACACAGGGTCGCTTCCAGGTGCTCACCTCATTGTTAGGTCAAATCTTATTATCAAAAAGTTTTTTTCAGGGATGGTGGCTCGCTGTGCAGTCGAATGTGGCACTTGCCATTTGTGGAGTGCTCCTGGTCACATTCTCCTCGATTTGTGGTCTCGGATTCGCTACTCACTTGGGAATCAACTTTAATGCTGCCACTACTCAGGTACCGGGGGTGTATTGTATATCAATTGAAAGCCAGTTTCATGAGGATTCTGAATCTGTAATCAGATTTCTCTGAATGGCTCTGGGAGCCGAGATACAGGCAAAACAAAATTTGGATTTTTCGGATTTCCATAAAACTTTGAGCGTTCATAACTTTCTTCGCAATCAATTTTAGCAAAATTCAACTATATATTCGTGTTTGTCTTAAAATTCTAAATCGATCCATGTAAGATTTGAAAGATTTGAAAACACTGGAAAAATTCTATGAGTATGTTAACATTCTAACGATTTCACTACTAATGAAATGACATACTCATAAAAACTTTCCTATGATTTCAAAATGTGTGATTGTTACATGAATTGATTTAGAATTTCAAGAGAAACCCGAATATATAGTTGGTTTCTCATAAAATTGATTCTGAAAAAAGTTATGAACGCTCAAAGTTTCACAAAAATCAGAAATTTCAACTTTTTGTTTTGGCTGTATCTCGGCTCCCAGAACCATTCAAAAATAACTAATTACATATTCAAAATCCTCATGAAATTTGCTTTTAAATGATATGCAATTCATATTGAAAAACAATGAGTTCAATTTTCAATTCCAGGTCGTTCCATTCCTGTCCCTCGGCCTCGGAATCGACGACATGTTCCTCCTGCTCCATAATTACGACGAAATCATCAACATTTGCGATCGAAACGAAATCGGTGTTCTTCTGAAAGAAACTGGAATGTCGGTGATGGTGACCTCCATTAACAACATCCTCGCCTTCATCTCGGGATACGTCCTTCCCATTCCCGCGCTCCGATCCTTCTGCTCCCAGACCGCGATTCTCCTCCTCTTCAATCTGCTCTTCCTTATGTTCATCTTCCCCGCAATGATCGGCATCGACTTGAGGAGACAGCGGAAGGGAAAGAGAGATCTGGCTTACTGTAGCCGAGGAACTCCGCAAATGCCCGTCAGTCAGAGTGTTCCAAGCAATGTGTCTAATGTGAGTGGCTTTTTGACTAGGGAATGTTAGTGTTTCAGAACGAGTGGGATATCATTCGAAAGGTCGTTTTGTGAGGATTTCAAAACTGTTTTCTGTTTTTCCTAGTGAGCTTTGTGAGCCGAGATATGAAGCTTTGAAGATGCGCGTTGAGTAGAGACGCAGAGTGCCAGACAGCTAGAGAAGCCCGATGAGTAGAAACGCAGAGTGCCAGACAGCTATCTCGGCTCGTATCTCGGCTCCCAGAGCCATTCAGAAAAAATGGAAAACAGTTTTGAAATCCTCAAAACCTTTCTAACGATACTAGTTAGCCAACTCACCATTCCCTAAAACATTGGGGTCGATGTGCGACAAAAATCAGAGAATATCTAGAAGACACAGATGTCGTCGCGCGCCGAACTGGCCGGATATGGCAAGCAGCAGGCCGAGTTCAAGAGGCACGAGCCGTGGTACACCGTCGGCGGCTTCCTGAACAACATCTACATTCCGGCTCTCAAGAATAATGTTGTCAAGGTTGGTTACCCTCTTCCTCTGAATTCAAATTCAAAAAATCGTATTTACAGGCCGTTATCTTACTCGGAACCGCCACTGCTGTATGCTTCGGACTCTATGGAATGTACACCTCGACCCTCGGCCTCGAGCTGGCCGATGTGCTCCCCGAGCACACTCCACCAGCGGCCTTCCTTCGCGCCCGTGAAAAGTACTTCTCGTTCTACCCAATGTTCGCGGTGCTGCGAGGCAACGAGATCGACATTCCGAACAAGCAGCAGTTGATCGAAGAGTACCGCGAGCAGCTCGGCTCGTCCAAGTTCATGATCAAGGCGGAGGGCAAACTGCAGCCGTACTGGATGACCATGCTCCGCGTTTGGCTCAAGTCTCTTGATAAGGCGCTGGAGAAGGATTTGGCGGCTGGAAAGTTCGACTTGACCAATGGTAATCCGATCAAGGTGAGTTCCGATGGTTTCGACACCGCACTCCATCGGATATCCTTTGCAGTGGAAATGCTTCAAATATAAACAATTTTCCAGGTAAACGGCGAAAAACCGTCCCCCGAATCAATGATCGCCGCGCGTCTCGTGTGCTCCTTCGGCACCACCTACAACTGCGACGGACGTCTCGGAAAACTCAAAATGGTCGACGACAACGACGTCATCCGCCCCGACGCCTTCTACAACTACCTGACCGGCTGGTTCAACGTGGACAACATGATGTACTACGTGTCGCAAGCATCTTTCTACCCCGCACCGCCGGGATGGGAGTACAATGAGAAGAGCGCGAAAGTGGTACCGGCAGCGGAGCGATTGCTCTATTCGCAAATCCCATTCTATCAGAATGATCTCATTGATACACCGGCCATTGTTAGAATGATCGAGGTGCGTTTTTTTTGTGGAAATTGATTTTAAAATGAGGACATGTTCAGGAGATCCGTGCCACTTGTGAAGAGTACACACAGCGAGGACTTCCAAATTATCCATCCGGAATCGCGTTCACCTTCTGGGAGCAATACCTTTCTTTGAGGTAGCTTCGCCTGGAAATTATATCATATTAAAGTGTATGATTCAGGTTCAACTTGTTCATGGCTATCCTGATTATCGCTGCCGCCGTGTTCACCGTGATCTCGATCCTCATGTTCAACCCATGGGCGGCTTCTTTGGTGAGATATCTGTCCTTGCAAATTGATAACGCGCTCCATTGTATCTCAAACGAGAGAGTATGCGGTTGAAGAGATGCAGCTCGTTAGACAGTCTGCGTCTCTTCGGATCGCGTACTCTCTCGGACTCAATGGAGCGCACTATCATTTTGCATAGACAAACAGGATTCATACGTATATCATTTGAAAGCCAATTTCATGAGGATTCCAAATCTGTAATCAGTTTTTCCTGAATGGCTCTGGGAGCCGAGATACAGCTAGTTCAAAAATTGGGATGTTTCTGATTTCCATGAAACTTTGAGCGTTCATAACTTTCTTCAGAATCGATTTTATGGAAATCCAATTATATATTCGGATTTGTCTTGAAATTCTAAATCGATTCATGCAACAATATAACGATTTGAAAACACTGGAAAAAATTTATGAGTATGTTAGCATTCTAACGATTTCACTACTAGTGAAATGATATACTCATAAAATTTTTCCAATGATTTCAAATTGGGAGATTGTTCCATGACTTGATGGAGAATTTCAAGACGAATCCATATATATAGTCGGATTCTCACAAAATTGATTCCGAAGAAAGTTATGAGCAAATTTCACAACAATCCCTAAAAATCATCTTCAAAATGATAAACGTTCAGATCATGTGCATCGTCATCATCACCACCATCGAGCTCGGCGGCTTCATGGGCCTGATGGGCATCAAGATGAACCCAATCTCCGCCGTCACGCTCATCTGCGCCGTCGGCATCGGCGTCGAGTTCACCGCGCACGTGGAGCTCGCCTTCCTCACCGCGCTCGGCACCATCGACCAGCGGCTCGAGTCGTGTCTGCGGCACATGTTCGTGCCCGTCTACCACGGCGCCATCTCCACATTCCTCGGCGTCGTAATGCTCATCTTCTCCGAGTTCGACTTCGTCGTCAAGTACTTCTTCTACACGATGACGGTGCTCGTGGCGCTGGGGGTGTTCAATGGGTTGTGCGTCCTGCCGGTGATTCTCACGCTGGTGGGTCCGGAGCCCGAGTTGACGCCGTTGAGCGGCGACTGCGTGCTGCCGCCACCGCCGCCACTGAGCCAGCAGCAGACGGAGAAGGAGGCGTTGGGTGGAGAGAGCGGGATGAGGAAGCGGAAGGAGAAGAAGCAAGAGGTGAGTTGACCTATTGTGAAAAAAAAATTCCTGCGACATCGGGCGAGCGCGCGAAAATTTGAATAGGCCCCGCCCACCGAGCGGTCGGCCGACGGTTCCCACACAAACACCACTGCGGCGTCGGCCGACCGCTCGGTGGGCGGGGCCTATTCAAATTTTCGCGCGCTCGCCCGATGTCGCAGGAATTTTTTTTTCACAATAAATGTGCATTAAATTACAAAAAATCGATAAAACTGTAATTTATGAAAAAAAAACATTTAAAACTGAAAAATTTCGAGAAAATTGAGCCAAAATACTGTCCGATTGTGGGCGGGGCTCATTTGCAAAGTGCGGCACGAGTTTTCCGCAACCCGCCGCACATTTGTCATCATTTTCATTTTCATCAAAATTTCATTGATTTTATCGATTTTTCGTCATTTTCAGATGTTTTTTTGTCAGAAAAGAAAGGAAATTATCAAAAAAATTTACTTTTCATTGTTTTTCAGTGATTTTTCGATAATTTCCTTTTTTTTTTCTGACAAAAAAACCTGAAAAAAACCAAAAAAATTCAGAAGGAAATATCGATTTTTCAGGTGGAAATGTCGCCTCGCGACTCGCCGTCCACGTCTTCACGCTCATCCGACGAAGAGGCCGGACAGCCGAAATGATCGTTAACAATATGTTTTTTCTTGCCGAAACGGGTTACCGTTCTTTTTTTGTCAGTTCCAAAATTTTTCACTTTTTCGGTAATTTCGTTTTGCATATCTGTATAATGTGGTTTTGAATGGTTAATATTTTTGATATAATTGCGTCATTTTCTGATTCTCGAATAAACTTGGCGCTCGTAATCCGAGTAAACATCTTCATACTTTTAAATAATTAAAAACAGGCAATAAACATATTAAAAAGCTCAGAATTTGCTCTGCTTCTTCTTCTTCTGCTTCTGGAAGTTGGGACGTTGCTGACGCGGTCCTTCGGCCACTGGAACTGGAAGTGGGCGTGGCGAATTCGGCGACGCCGTCACAAACTCGACGTTCGGGTTGGCGCTGGACGATCCCTGAGTTCCACGACCGATCTCACGCTCGCGATTCTTCCTCTTTCGCTTATAGGTCGAGCGTTCTTGACGTGGAAGCCAGCGTTCCGGATCTGGAGCCACATTAGGATCGTACTTCTGCGGCAGGCGGATCTTTCTCTTTCTCTTCGCGTTTTTCAGCTTCCGAGTGATGATTTCAGCGTCCGCGGTGGCCGGTGACTTTGCCTCCTTCTTCTGACGATACTTTTCTCCGTAGAGAATCCAATCGGATTCTTCGAGTTCATCGACATTGACGTCGACTTTCGAGGTCTCCGGGAAGAGCTGAGCACTCAAGCTTTCCGCCTTCTTCGGATCGGTTTTCGAGTAGACTCCAACGAGCCGACATTGCACCTGAAGGTCATCGGGGAACTTCTTGCTCAGCTGCTCGAGATGCTTCGACGCCTCCGAGTGGTTTCCAACGGACAGCTCCAAATCGACGAGCGCCTCCAGAATCGACTTCTGAGCATCTGAAGACAGCGACTTCGCCGAGAGAGCCGAAGAGAGCTGCTTGATGGCGGCGTCCTTGGCGTCAGTGGCAATCAGGGTGGAGGTTAGAAGAGAAGCAGGTCCGAGTTTCGCGTGAATCGGAAGAGCCTTGATAGCGCCGATGGCTTCCTGAAGGCGTTGCGCGTTGAGGAAGACATGAAGACGTGCGACGCTTTGCTCCAGATCGGCTCCTTCAAGCACCTTGAGCGCCTGCTCCGTGTCTCCAGCCTTCATCAGAAGAGTCGCTTCGATCAGCGAGACATCTCTAGAACTTCCGAACTTGGCGACAAGCTCCTCGAGAGCCCGCTTACACGGCTCACGCTGATTCGAGTTCAGGAGCACCAGAGCATTATTGAGCATGAGAGTGCGACGTTGACGACGGGTCAGCTTGCTCTGGTCGACTTGAAGTGCCGCCTTGAACTTTTTGCGGGATTCCGCTAGGGAGAAGTCGGCAGAGGCGGCCGGGATGTTGTTGGTTATGGTGGCCTTCACACTGTCATCAGAATGACTGAAAGAAATGGTATGAATTTAAATTTATGAAGATTTTTACATGATTTTTCATGAAAATCAGTTTTGAGCAAGTTAGGGCTCAAAGAGCGCAAAATGGGCGGAGCTTGGTCAATTTGTCTATTTGAATCTTGAAGACGTGGAAATTCTGAATTTGGTCCACGTATTTCTCTTATATTCACTGAAAACTGTGCATTTTGTAGTTTGCGTGAACTTTTTTAGATTTAGTTCACGTAAACTACAAAAGGTACAGTTTTCAGTGTACAGAAGAGAAATACGTGAACCAATTTCAGAATTTCCACGTCATCAAGGATCAAATAGACAAATTGACCAATCAAGTTCCGCCCATTTTGAGCACTTTGAGCCCTAACTTGCTCCAAACTGATTTTCATGAAAAATGATGCTCGAACTCACTTCGCATTTTGCACTTTCTGATAAATATCAAGTGCCTCCTGCTTCTTCCCCATTCTCTGCAAGACGTACGCCTTCTGAACGCGAATCGAGTCCAATTCTTCCTCGATTTCCTCCTCTTCACGATCCTCGTCCTGAAGCGATTCACGGCAAGCCACTGAACAAATTCTTACATTCCATAGGCTTTTATTCTCTTTTCCCACTAACCCAACGCCTTCTCAAGGCTAGCAAGAGCCTGTGGAAGACGTTCCGCCTCAATCTCCACACAGGCTCTATTATAGAGCTGAGAATACGAGTCCTCGGTGTCCTCGAGCTGCTGCTTGCTCCCCTGAGCTTCGAGCCGAGCTTGAACCGCCAAAAAGTTGGCTCTTCGGAGCTCATCCGAGTCGTCAGAGTGGTTCTTCAACAGGTACAAGTAGATGTCGTAGGCTTCTTGGAAGTTTTCCAGTTTGTAGAATATCTGAGCCTTCAGCTCCATGGCACGCACGTCGTCTTTGGCGCAGGTGTTCAGCTCCTTGACGGCGGTCTCCAAGTCTCCTTGACGATAGTAGATGTAGGCTTTTTCGAAGCCGACGTCTCTGGAAACATATTTTTTTAAGAATTGACAGCAAGAAATAGAGGAAATTACCCCATCTGATGAGCCGGAGTCTTGCGAATCAGGTCGAGAGCGTCCGCCCATTGAGACAGTTGGATTTGTGCGACAAGTTTGCACTTGAAAGCGAAAGTCTCCTTTGGATGCTTGCGAATCACTAAAAAGATGAGCTTTAGCTAATTTTAACGAATTATAGTATAAGCATACACTTATTAGCAGCCTGAAGAGCCTTCTGATAGTCGCCGCTGGTATCCGCGCGGGAAATATCGGTCAAGCATTGGTACAAGCCTCCGGCAGAAGCGTCCGCCATTCTGGAACATAAATTTAGTAGACTTATAACGGAAATGTTTTATTTTTTATTTTTTCTGAAAATCAGGCTTCAAAAATTCGACTGAAACACGAAAAAGAACCCGAAAAATGAAGCTGAAAAACCGGAAAAAAATTGCCAAATATCAATCGCGCGGTGTTTGCAGAATTAGGTGCACACTCACGCGCAACTGCGGACTGCACCGTATTCGACGCGCAAAGGTTCTTTGAAGGAAAATGTTTATAAAAAAGGAAAATGCTCCGACTTATGAGTCGTTGTATAAAAAGGGACAAAGTTCGTCCGAATATTTAGCAGTACAGACATCCAGAACATCCAATGACGGCTTCTAGAATCTTCGGATCTTTTCTGAAAAAAAAAATGTGCATAGACCCAGTGGAATTAAATACTTATTTGTATCGTAAACATCCTATATTTGAGTGTCCGTGTTAGTTTTCCCGAAATTTTTTAGAAAACACGCATTTTTTAGATGCGCAGCTGTCGGGAAAACTGCCAAAAATCTAAACTCCCAAGAGAGCAATACGAGTCTTCCCCTTGAAAACTTTTCAGTTTCAAGTTTTCATAGTCATACATCCAAGCTTCTAAACTCTATTCTGTATCCAATGGCATTCTATTTCGCACTGTTAAATGTTTCGAAAAAGGATAATAATAAGCAGAAGGAAAAGGGTGAACGGAGACATCGAAGGCATTCGATTGCTTCCGTGGAATCGCCACTACTAGACTATCGCCTTTTGCCTCGGTAAGCTTTGAAATTAGATCTAATTACTAATTGGGGATTTTATCCCAGACCACAACTTCTATCTGACGACGTGGTTATCACAAACGATTTGGCCCATCAAATGGAGATGTCCTCGTCGAGTTCCCATCACAATGAGCCCCTGAATCGAGCCAGTCGGGGAAGCGCGAGAGCTTCGAAATGGGTTCATGATAACCATTTGTCAAGCACTGGAAGGCAACAGGTATAGCTTGAAAGTTTTTGAACCGATTTCCAGCATCTATTCATACCAAAAGCTGAAAAAACTCGAAAATAGCGTCAAAGTCCAATGGAGCGCGTTTGCAGACCCCCTATCGCTGCCACGGTGACACAAACGCGATGTGGACGAGCAAAAACTCGTCCGCGGCCACGCGGGGACTAGGTTTCGCGCGGATTACTCGTCCCCCTGTTTTTCTCGAAAACTTGTGAACCGAATTGTTTTGTACTTAATGTGTCGATAGAACATGTATTTTTTAATACATTACAGCAAAAAAACGAGAAAAAGTAGAGTTTTTGGTACTTTTAAAGCTCCTTGAAGGACGGTGGCCGAACGGATTTTTAGGCCATTTCAGGTTTTTCGCGATTTTCTCAAAATTCCTCCGATGAAAATTTTTTTAATTTTCAGGATACATTTTCGAATAGATTACAAACATTTTAAGTATAAAAAAAAATTCAAACAAACCAGGCTGGAACACCTAACGGACGCCTCAAAGTTTGGAGGCCGAGCGTAAATTCTAGGCCATTTCAAAGTTTTCCCATTTTCTCGGAATTCTTCCGATGAAAATTTTTTTAATTTTTAGTATAAGTTTTTAAATACATTAGAAACTTTTAAAACATAAAAAGTTTAAGAACAAACCAGGCAGGCATACCGAACGGACGGCTTAAAGAGAGGGACTAACTGAAATTTTTAGGCCATCAGGGTTTTTCGCGAATATCTCGAATCTCTTTCGACGAAATTTTTTGAAATTTTCATGATTAGTTCTTATGCTTATTATAAACATTGTGAATACAAAACATCCGAGAAGAAATGAAAAATAACATCTGAAGATCACTTTGAATTTTTGAAACTCAATATTTCTGAAGCAAACACGATTTAATCTACTTTTTATATTATCGAAACGTTTGTGAATGTTTTCTAATGCTGGTTCCTCTCAAAAATGTCATCAGAAGTTCGAAACAAGTGAGAAAAGTCACACTTTCCTTCCACATTTCCCCATGCCGCGTCGTTGCAAAACGCTGTGCACGCTTTGCACCGCCCACTTTTTCGCTGATTGGTGGACTTTTTTGCTTCAACTGGACATCGCGTTTGTGTCACCGTGCGCTGCACCTTCGGTTCCCGAAAATTTCTGAAAATGGCCCTGGGAAGCGCGTGCATATGTACGCACCTGCGCTGCCCCCTCTGAGTGTGTCGCGGTGGCCTCGGCGGTAGCGCTGGCGTGTGGTGTGCAGAGGGTCAGGGGTTCGATTCTTTTCGAGTGCGAAACTTTTTTGCGTCCTTTGGAAAAGTGAATAGGGACATTTTTGACAGCTGAAAACCTCATTTTCAGCCCCAACCGAGTTCATCTCAACAATGGAACGACAATCCCAACCCCAACCCGCCTCCTTTATCCCGAAGTAAGCCGATGGTATTCGACAGGAAGAATGGGAAAGAGAAAATGGAAGTGAAAGAGAAAAGGGGAAAGTTGAAGAAGACGAGAAAATCAGAAGAAGACGAAGAAGTGCCGAGAGGAAGAGTTCGAGGGAGGGAGAGAAGCGAGAAGTGAGAATTTTTTGATTGAAAAAAAGTTCAGAATAATAATAAGTTCAGTTTCAGAGCTACTGATGTAAAGAAGAACGAAAAGAGCAAGCAGGGAAAGCAAGAGCAAGTTGGAAAGAAAAAAGATGTTTCCACGAGTAGTACGGTACAGAATTTTACTCTACTAGGGAATTGTCCTCGGAGTTCTTTAATAAAAACCTATACCATTCAAAAGCCCTTGTTTTGACGAGCTCAGAACTATATTTAACTTTTCCAACCGAGCTCTGTGAGCCGAGATATGGAGCTCTAAAGTTTTCAGTACTGAAAAGTTGACTAGTACAGAAGTGTAGTAGAGCACTACCCTAACAAATTTTTCTTACTGAAGTCTATATCATTCGAAAGCTCTTGATCTGACGAGTTCAGAACTATGTTTAATTTTTTCGACGGAGCTCTGTGAGCCGAGAAATGGAGCTCCGAAAAACTGAATTTTTTTTTCAGTACCACTCAACTTCAGAGCTCCATATCTCGGCTCACAGAGCTCTGTTGAAAAAACTAAACATAGTTCTGAGCTCCTCATAACAAGAGCTTTCGAATGATATAGGTTTCATCACCAGAATATTCTTTCCAGGAGCCATCAACATCGAAAAAGAAAGCGGTTCCTCTTCGACCAGTACCCATCCCCTCGTCCGCTTCTATGCCGAAGAGCCTAGGCAAACCGTCCAAAAACTTTCAGACTATTCCGAAAGTGTTGAAACCAATGGACCAGCCAACAAGAAGGAGACTTATATCTGGTAATTCATTTTTTTTAATTTTTTCTTTCCTTTAAAAAAATTTTGATCCTTTCCAGAACACCCACACCTTCAAAAAACCGGAACGGCAACCGATGAAAGTGGCCGATCCAGTAGCCAAGTGAGCAACGAGAGTCGGACACCACGAAGAGATGACAGTCCAGCATCCACATGTGATGAGGAAGACACTGATAAGAACTCTGCCATCATGATATCGAACAAGCTCCAGAAGGAAGAGACTGGAAGTCAGATCGACGTGGCCATGAAGCTGTCGGGGGTGTCAATGTCGTCGAGGTCCAGCGAGCCGCGGCTCAAAAAAGTCACCTTCGAGTCTTCGCCCTACGTGATTTCCAACTCTTTTTTAGGTGAGTTGAAAACTTTCGCGGCGCCCCGCACTTGTACGCACTCTGACCCGCGCTGATCATGACCCCTGGTGGCGCAGTGGTTAGCGCGCTTGCCTGTGACTCGGTCCCTTTTGAAGGCGATGGGTTCGACACCCCACTCTGCCGATTTCTCTTTGCGGGGCGGATTTTCTCTACAGATTTGGTTGCAGGAGAAGGCGCGGGAAAAGTTCTGGTGGTGCGGCGGAACAGTGGCTCGGCAGTTCGGAGAGTGAGCAATGACTGGAAGTGTGCATGGTGGGATCGGAAGGACGAGGAGAAGCAATCACTGATCACTGACAATCTGGCGAATCGGGAGATTGAAAAGTCGCAGACTAGGTGGGTTTGGTATCATTCGAAAGCTCTTGTTATGACAATTTCAGAACAGTTTTCCATTTTTCCAACGGAGCTCTGTGAGCCGAGATATGGAGCTCTAAAGTTTTTGCTCGGTCAGTACTGAAAAATTCAGAGCTCCATATCTCGGCTCACAGAGCTCCGTTAGAAAAATTGAGCATATTTCTGAACTTGTCAAAACAAGAGCTTTCGAATGGTATAGGTCTCATTTCGAACATTTTCCAGATCTATCCTTCGTCGAGGACTGATCCGCCGCCGAAGCACTTCTGATAAAAATCGACTCCTGGCTTATCGAAATTCCGGTTTTCTGTCCAATTCTCAAGAACGTACACCTGGTAATCAAATTCTTAATTAATATTTCAGTATGAGAAATTTCAGAATCAACTTCTTTGTCCGCTTCTCGAATGACTGTTTCAGTGGACTGCCAGAGATACTCATAATTATTTTAAAATCTTTATTGAATGCTTTTATTATCACATTATTAAACCATTAAGAAGTGAGCTTATACTTAAGTTTTCTCGCCTTGACCACATTGTCCCAGAAAACTCGGTTCATATCCAGCTCCTCGTCCGCCTTTTCATCCTTGCTCGTTTTTCCTGTAAAGTTTTCACATTATGAATATAATATAAACCAAAACAAACCTTGCAAAGCTTCTGGAAGATCCGGAAAGTACTTGTGAAGGAACATTTTCCAATCAGGCGTCTTTTCCTTCACGGCTCCAATCAGACACGCCCGCTCGGTGTGACGCACGCAAATGTGACGACGAACTTTCCACTGAAAGCCGATTTTACTTTGAGTTTGCCGCGCTCCTGTACGCACTCTGGCCCCCGGTGATCGTGTGCGCCCGGTGGTGTAGTGGTTAGCGCGCTTGCCATCGAGTCGGTCCCCTTTTGGCGGTCCGGGTTCGACACCGCACTCGGTCTCTTTCTCTTTGCGCCGCCTCTCCAGACCGCCGCGCTCCTCTACGCACTCTGGCCCCCGTCGATCGTGTGCCCCCGGTGGCGCAGTGGTTAACGCGCTTGCCATCGACTCCATCGCTTTTGAGGGCGATGGGTTCGACACCGCGCTCTGTCTACCTGATAAGAACTCTTCCAGTTGCATTCCGTACACTTCCAGGGCATGCATTGCAGTGTGTGATGCATTCGTAGATGGGAAATGAGCTGGCTCTCCGGAGCCAACTCTTTACCGTCCACCGTACTGACACGAGAATGGCATTCGGCGCAAGAGTAGGTCGATTGGGTGGCTGCCTAAAAAGGTAGATGAGACAGATGCGAGTGGAAAGTTTTACTTCTTCAGGTTGAATCGTGTTCGTGATCCTTTCCCTTAACATGTCCAGCTGTTGATTGTAATCCGGAAAGCATTGTTCTAGGAGGTCATTTATCTCTTGTTGGATCTCGTGTTGCGATTTGGAAAGCGGCGGGTGATTCACCAAGGAATGTTGCTGCTTCATGTGCGTTATCACCTGTCAATTCGAATGATTTTTATCAATAACACTTTTCCAAAGGACGCAAAAAAGTTTTGCGCTCCAAAGGAATCGAACCACTGACCCTCTGCACACCGAGCGCCTGCGTTACCGCCGAGGCCACCGCAACACACCGAACAGGGCGGCGCAGGTGCGTACATGTGCAGGGGGTCCCCATGCAGGCGCCAAAAAAGAGTGCACTGTGGGAGAGGGGGAGGTGATGATGGAAATTGGTGGAAATTGATTCAAAAACCCCACCTTCATTTTCCCGGTGCTCGCAAACGAGCACTCGGTGCACTGAAACTTCTTCAATAGGCAATGCTTCATCACATGATTCGCCAAATGAGAATGTCGCGTAATTGGCACCATGGTTCCACATAACCGACATGATGTTTCGAGAGGATCTAGTTTCAGTGGGGTCCCGAAAAGCGTCATGAAACAGGTATTGGCTTCGGCGAATGAGATTGCAGATTTGGAATCTTTGGAAGTGGAGGTGGAAGTCGCCTGAAAATGATCCTGATAAGCAAGTTATAAAAAGTTATAAAAAGATTTTACATTTTCTTTAGCTTTTCCAATCACTTTTTGAACGTCTGGATGTTGCGTCAAATCGTCGTAAAACCTGACATCGCAACCCGTGCCCAACTGGAAGATCGAACATGAAAATACCAAAAATTTGAAGTTTAACGTTAAACTCACCAAGTTTTTGGCCAAACTGACCGCATTGGTGTCCTCTGGCATGCTGATCACGGCGAATTTCGGATGAGATCTGAACTTTTGAAAATTCTGAAGGGATTCTGAAGAGAATGTAATATATATAAAAGGTAGAAGAGAGACTGATGTAAATGGAAAATGGAAAATTTTAATCCGATAATTCCATACTTTTGTGGTCGCGACCAACTCAACGATTACCATGGCAACACGTCGTTGTTTTCCGAGAGATTTGAAAAAGAGATTTAGACAAGGGAATAGTATAACGAGACCTATATCATTCGAAAGCTCTTGTTCTGACGAGTTCAGAACTATGTTTGCTTTTTCCCACGGAGCTTTGTGAGCCGAGATATGGAGCTCTAAAACTTTGGAGCTCCATATCTCGGCTCACAGAGCTCCGTAGGAAAAACTAAACATAGTTCTGAACTCGTCAGAACAAGAGCTTTTGAATGGTATATTGTACAAACTAAAAAGATATGGAAAAAGCAGTTTTGCTCACCTGAACAAATCGTCGACGCGATACTCGCCGATGACCGTATCGGCGCCTCGCTTTCGTCGGTGTGTCAGGATTACGGTAGTTGGTAATAGAAACAAAAACTGTAAAAGCTCGAAAATCTGCGGCAAAAGTGACTGAAAACCGACTGAAAAGAAGAGGAGCTGTCAAGACTCGTCTTTTGTTCTCTGTACCTCCTTATACCTCGCAGACTCTCGCGAGCATCGCACTGTTGGAAGATTTATCTGCTCGCCTCGCACCTCTCCACTGTCCTCCTTTCCATCTGGGTCTCCATCTTCTACTTTTTTGGGGGGAAATGGGGGACAGAGAGAGAACGAATGCAACCTGTAGTGAAAAGATCCGCCCCGCAAAGGGAAACAGACAGAGTGCGGTGTCGAACCCATCGGACCCCCAAAAGAGGGAAACTCGATGGCAAGCGCATTAGCCACTGCGCCACCGGGGGCACACAGTCAACGGGGTCGGAGTGCGTACAAGTGCGGGGGGCGCCGCGGAGGCTGGTCCCTTTTTTTTAAAGTCAATTTTAAAAATATGAGTGCAGCGGGATCCCTCGAGGCGTCGTCTGCAAGGGCGCTCCATTGGACTTTGGCGCTTTTTCGGTTTTTTCAGCTATTAGATGACGGGAATTGGTTCAAATACTCTCTACAGATTATATATTTGCCAAAAATTTAAAAATCATGCAAAAAATCCAAGAAAAATCATCGATTTTCTCATTTTCCGTAGCGAATTTATCGCTAAAAATATTCAGAAAGAAACAAAATGAACAATCAGTGTCCTGGCTGGTCCCTTTCCAACCAAAACTTTTTCGAACAAATTTCGCCCCCATCTCGGCTACCTCCCCCCGTTTGTTGTGTTTGGTCAAATAGAAAAAAAAGAAAGGCAAATATCGAAACGGAATGATTGTAGAAATTTCAAAGTTAAGCTTATGAGCCTCTTTTGTTAAATCAAACTTCCAAAATGCTTCCAGTAGAAAGTTCATCCGATAATTGTGCTATTTCGGGGAGTTTTCCGCCGGAAACCATAAAATAGTATGTTTAGACGAAACAAGTGATAAGAAATAGTCATTGGATTCGAGGAGAAACGGAGAAATGGTGATAAGAGGTGGTCGAATAAAAACTTCACTCTGAAACATTTCCCGACTCCAATTTCATTTTGTGTTGTATGTTGTCATAAAAAGTGGGTGGTCAATAGGAGAAAGGCAAGGTCTTATAACCATATGACTGATCAGCTGAAAATGTGAGAGAGAAAGAGTGTATGTGGAAAATGTAATGTGATATCGACACTGATTGTTCATTTTGTTTACAATCGCACCAATCTTCTCACTTCATCTGGTACTTTCTGAATATTAGCGATAAATTTTAAAACTTGCAAAAAAAAGGAGAAAATCGATGATTTTTTGGATTTTTTTCGCATGATTTTTGAATTTACGGCAAATATATAATTTGTAGAGGGTATTTGACGATTTGAAACCAATTCCCGTCATCTAATAGCTGAAAAAACTCGAAAAAACCCGAAAAAAGCGTCAAAGTCCAATAGAGCGCACTTGCAGACCCCCTCCCGCTGCACTCAATAAAAAAAATTTACTTTATTAAAAAGGGACCAGTCTTCGCGGCGCCCCCCGCACTTGTACGCACTCCGACCCGCGTCGATCGTGTGCCCCGGTGGCGCAGTGGTTAGCGCGCTTGCCATTGAGTTGACCCCTTTTGGGTTCGACACCGCACTCTCGCCGATTTCCTTTGCGAAAAGAAAACATGGGCTGCAACTTGCAAGGAATTCAATCAGACACCTTTTTAATTTAACCAGCGAACATTCTTATCTCCCATACCTTTGTGCTGCTCTTTGAAAATGCGTTTATTCGCCTCTCTTGCCTCATAGTTTTGTGCTCCCCGCGTCCCCAGAGACACAGAGAAAAAAGTCATACACAATACTGGGAAGGGATGGGAAAACGGGGGGTAGAGTGCCCAAAGAAAATGGGAAAACGCATTGAAAGAGTGAGAGAGAGAGAAAGAGTACATGTTTTAAGCCACCCCACACACATTTTCTTCCTCTATTTCCTTCACTTTTTACGTTATTTTTTTTTGGCTAGTGTTACGATCTTTGCTTCAAATTGCGATTTCTCACATGTTGATCACGGTCAAAGTTTAGACTTCTTCACATTCACGTGAAGTCTCTTCGGCAATCTCTATCATTTCCCAGACGGTAGTAGGTCGTGCAGAGAGACGGGGGTCGTATTACTGATGAGGGTGGTGATAAGCGAGGTGAAACAGAAACTGGAAAGTTTGCAACTAGATTATGTTGATGGCGGGTGTGGGAAAAAGATTATCGAAACAGTTTCTATTTTTTGGTTTTTTTTTTGTTTTTTTTTGTCACTGATGTAACTGTACAGAAAGTGTTTACCTTCCTCTCTGATGAGTGGTAGAAATTTTCTAATGAAGCATATATCATTCGAAAGTTCTTTTCATGAGGATTTCAAAACTATATTTAACTTTTCTTATGGAGCTCTGTGAGCCGAGATATGGAGCTATGAAGTTTTCAGTACTGAAAAGTTGACTAGTACAGAAGTTTAGTAGAACACTACCCCCAATTAATTTTTCTCAGTGAAACTTATATCATTTAAAAGATCTTGTTCTAACGAGTTCAGAACTATATTTAACTTTTTTCACGGAGCTTTGTGAGCCGAGTTATAGAGCTCTAAAGTTTTCAGTACTGAAATGTTGACTAGTATAGAAGTGTCGTAGAACAATACCCCAACAAATTTTTCAAAATGATATCTATTCAAAAGCTCTTAATTTGACGAGTTCAGAACTGTTTCTCATTTTTCCCAGCGAGCTCTGTGAGCCGAGATACGGAGCCCCGAAGTTTTCAGTACTGAAATCTGAAAAAATCAAGTCCAGAAATGTAGTAGTGTTGACCTATTTAACGAATCTTCCGGAACATTTTATATGTTTCAAATTACAAAAGAAGCTCTGAAATAAGTTGGCCCGAAATGATAAAGCCTTTTGCCAACTCGTTTTTGACTTGACCCACAAAAAAATTTCACAATTTTCGCCTGTGCTGTTCAAAATTCAAAGCCTCATATCTCGGCTCACAGAGCTCCGTGGGAAAAATTAAACATAGTTCTGAAATTGTCAAATCAAGATCTTTCGAATGATACAAAAATTACTTTGAAACTTCGAAGACTCACCTTGTTAGATCAATGACATTACAAAGACTCAAAGATCACCATGTTATCAGTCTAGATTGTAAATTGCACACTTTGTACCCCTCATCCTCATAAGGATGCCATAAATCTCCCTCCCTATTTCCCCGCCATCCCTTCCCCATTTTTTCTGATTAGATTCCGATCAATCAATTCTCTGTTATCTCCGCCCGTGCGTCTCTCTCCCTGTGCTCTCCCACCCATTCCTATCACTGTCTTGCGCCCTCTTTCTCTCGTTTTTCTTGTCCCTTTCCTATCTTTTCCCCCACTTTTTCCTATTCGTTTTTATCCACTGGATTGTATAATTTTCATAATTGGCAAAAAGAAAATTTTCCAGTTAGAGAGAGAGAGAAGATGGGCAAAGTCGACACGTCGAGTCTGGAGAATATGACGGCGTCCATTTCCAGAAAGTCTTCGTTGAGTCAAATCGCATCGCATTCTGGTGAGTTTTTAACATTTTTTGGTAGAGATTCACCATATGAGAGAGAGCGCGCGACGAGAGAGTCGAGAGAAGCAGAGATTAAAGGAGCTTCTTGCAGGCAGCAGTGACACTTGTCGAGTGTGCGGCGATGGGAACGCGAAAACTCATTATGGTGTGGTCACATGCTTCGGATGCAAAGGGTTCTTCCGGCGAACGCTGAAGAGACCCTCAGAGTACACGTGCAGACACAATGGGAATTGTGTCGTGGATCGACATGAGAGGAACTCGTGCAGGTTTGTTGATTGGTATCATTAGAAAGGTCTTTCAGTGAGGATTTCAAAACTGTTTTCAATTTTTCATATGGAGCTCTGTGAGCCGAGATATTGAGCTTTCAAGATGCGAGATGCGCGTTGAGTAGAGACGCAGACTGTAAGACAGCTAGAGATGCGCGTTGAGTAGAGACGCAGAGTGCCAGACAGCTAGAATATCTCGGCTCATATCTCGGCTCCCAGAGCCATTCAGGAAAAATGAAAAATAGTTTTGAAATCCTCATGAGAAGATCTTTCGAATGGTACCAATATTATTTAGCTAACTCACCTCCTTTCAGATACTGCCGCTTCAAAAAGTGCATCGAAGTAGGAATGGACCCAAAAGCAGTTCGACCGGATCGCGACGCCACCGGCCGACACTACCAGGGAAGACAACGACGATCAAAACTGTCGGCCGAGGACGAAGGAGAAGTGGATGCGGAGTGGATGCGCAAACTGCCAGTGGACATGCGCACCACGCTCATGCAACTTCTGAACATTGACCTGATCGTTGGAGGAGGCGATGGGCACACTGAGCCGATTAAAATTTATCCACTGCCATTCGCACAGTCCATCCGGCAGTTGCTCGAGGATCCGTCGCTGTTGGATGGGAAACGTACCGAGGTGGGTTGCACTTGTACGCACTCTGTCCCCCCTCTGATCGTCGGCACCGGTGGTGTAGTGGTTAACGCGCTTGTGTTCGAGTCGGTCTCTTTTGGGGGGAGCGATGGGTTCGACGCCTCAGTCTGCCTCTTCCACCCCCTAACCCAATTTAAACATAAAAAAGTGCAAAATTCAGATGCGATACGAAGCGTTCCGTGAGATCAACCCCGAAGAGCTGCCCTGCATCGCTCACCGCCGCCTGATCGCCATGATCGACTGGGCGGACCATCTCTTCGACATGATGGACGTGAACAATATGAATGATAAGGTGGCAATCGTCAAGGCCAGCTATGGACCACTGATGATATTCTCGTTGTGCGCCAACACGGCTCGCCACAAAACGCAGGACATTGTGTGCCTCTCCACCTTTGGATACATCTCCCGATATGCTCCAAACTCTTGGAGTGAGCCTTAGTGAGTCAAAGGGATTGAAACTTATTAAAACTAACTAAAACTCATTTTCAGTCACTTTGGAAACCAGCTCGCCGAAAAATGCATTGATGAACTGATCGATCCATTGAGAAAGATGAACTTGAAAGAGGAGGAGATCACCCTTTTGAAAGCCATTATTGTGTTACAGCCTTGTAAGTTTTACTATGCGAAAGGTCGTTTTGTGAGGATTTCAAAACTGTTTTTCTTTTTTCCTGAATGGCTCTGGGAGCCGAGATATGAAGCTTTGAAGATGCGGACAGAGACGCAGAGTATCAGACAGCTAGAGATGCGCGTTGAGTAGAGACGCAGAGTGCCAGACAGCTAGAATGTCTCGAATCATATCTCAGCTCCCAGAGCCGTTCAGGAAAAATGAAAAACAGTTTTGAAATCCTCAGAAAAAGATCTTTCCAATGATACTACTATCGTGTTTCCAGACCTGAAAACTCTCACCCAAGATGGATCGGAAGCCATCATGGACCTTCGCGATCGAATTCAAGAGACACTGTACCATGTGGTCAGGGAGACGCATCCAAAAGAAGTCGCGTCGAGCCGATTCGGAAACCTTCTCCTTTTTGTGCCTTCTGTCATGGTATTAGTTGCAAGAAACATTATCGCATTAAAAGGATTAAAATTACAATTTCTTTCAGATGCTCGGACGGCTCGTCATGGAAAACTTGTCATTCGTCGACAGCTTCGGACAGATGAACGATCAGTTGGTACATGATCTCGTGCAGGAGGCGCCGAAAGTAGACGTAAGAATTAAATACAAATTCAGAAGTTAGTCAGAGATTCAACGTCTTCTGTTTAGCACATCCCATCGTCATCCCCACCACTCGCCAACGGAATGGACACATCTCCGAACGTCAATCCATCCACGTCGCAGGAAGAGCAGATGATCACGAATGGGCTCTCCAGAAGACATAGTGAGCCGAGGATGGTGCACTCGTCGAGCTCCAGCTCCATCGAGAGCATGAACTCGTACCCGTGCGCCAGTGATGCGTCGTATCAGAATCAAATGGGAACGCTGCCGTATAAGTGAGTACTTGTACGCACTCTGACCGCGGCCGATCGTGTGCCCCCGGTGGTGTAGTGGTTAACGCGCTTGTCTTCCACTTTTGGGGTGATGGGTTCGACACCCCACTCTGTCTGTTTCTCTTTGCGGCGCCTCTCCAGACCGCCCCGCTCTTGTACGCACTCTGACCCCCGCTGATCGTGTGCCCCCGTGGTGTAGTGGTTAGCGCGCTTGCCATTGGCTCGGTTCCTTTTGGGGGGATGGGTTCGACACCGCACTCTGTCTGTTTCCCTTTGCGGTGCCGATTTTCTTCACAGATCGAATGTGAGAGAAAGCTATTTCAGTTTATCGTCGAATTCTCTACCAGCACAAGTCAATGACTTCGGTGTATCTTTAAATGGAGCATCTTCAATGCCTAACTTGGAAATGGCGGAATGCGATCCAGACTACAATGTGACAATCACCCCGGATATGTATGGAGGTGAGAATCACTTCTTCTAAAAGAAGTTTTGCTGTAGCATACAAAAAATTCACCTTCAGATATGCGTCAAGCAATGAACGTGAATGGAATGCATGGTGTCATGGAAATAGATGATTCCGGGATGAATGGAACTCCGAACATGGAACGAAGAGACTCGATCCCCCAATCGCCGTCTTCGCAACAACCCATGTTTTATATTTCCACGGTGGAAAGCACCAAACACAAGTTCACAGTGACGACTACTTCTTATGACAGGTTGGTTAGATCGTGTTCTGACGAGTTCAGAACTATGTTTAATTTTGTGAACGGAGCTCTGGGAGCCGAGATATGGAGCACTGAATTTTGACTGATGCTTTTCAGTACTGAAAACTTCGGAGCTCCATATCTCGGCTCACAGAGCTCGGAGGAAAAAATAGAGCATAGTTCTGAACTCGTCAGAACAAGAGCTTTCGAATGATATAAGGCTCATACCCTCTCCTTTACAGGTTCCAACAAAACGGTCCAAACGGCCCCGTGTACGGCGAAAACGGCTTCCATCAAACCGGCTCGGCGGGCTCCTTCACCTCGGCAATGCCTACCCAGAATATGCCCAACCAGCAGCAGCAACAACAACCCCTGTGCAAAACCAACAGTCTGCCGCCGCAGTACATGGCGCAAAACTACGAGATGACGCAAGGCTACGTGGCGGCGCAACAGAATCAGATGGAGTGCGACGACGCCAGCTACATCAACTTCAATCCGCCAAGCTAACCAGAGACTTTTACGTGTTTTTTCTGCTCATATTGTATTTGCTCCGACTTCTCATCAATGGTGCTATCGTTTTGCCTTATTTTTCTCACTTTTTCCCTACGCTAAAACAAATTTCGATGCCATTTTATTTTGTGATAAACGTGATGCTCCAGTAACAGTAACCGTTAGATTCTCTATCCACGTTTCTCCACTCGACGATAATCTTGTATTATTTCTGGTTTAGCGGCTATGAAGTAAGTTTCAATCAAGATGCTCTCACCTCATCAAATCTCAGGGACGGTTCAAGATCTAAAAAAAGTATATCGAGAAGGGATAAAACGTCAAAAACTACAAAAAACCCGGAGCCCGAAGCATCTAGACCATCCCCATGCACTGTGCTCGCCGTAGTGGTCACTCTCTTCATCCTCATCGTCCTGATCGTCGCCCTCGGACAGTTCGGGTTCCACGACCCATCGGCTTTCGATTTCGATCCGAATGCGGATCGACCACACCGAAAGAGGCTGAACCAGTCGTGCCAGACTGCCGAGTGCGTGAGGTACTCGGCGCAATTGGTGAGCAAAAATGTTCTGACTTGGAGGGGATCGAACCCCTGACCGTCTGCACACCATCCGCATGCGTTACCGCCGCGACCACCGCGACACACTTGAGCGGTACGGCGCAGGTGCGTACATTTGCGGGGGGTCCCTGGCGCCTTCCCGAGACGCAAAAAAATTTTTCATTAGTAACAGTAAAGCTTGCAGCTCGACCAAATCGACAGCTCCGTGAGCCCATGTACTGATTTCCACACCCGAGTGTGCTCGGGCTTCGATCCACAAAAACGTCGCCTCGAACGTCTTCTCAAACTTCTGGAGATTCGGAAGCAAGAAGAGCACAAAAAAGCCGCGGGAATAGTGCGGAAGATGTTGGGCAAGTGTGTCGGGGAGAAGAAGTCGGTGAGCAGCGATTGGAGGAGTAAAATTCTGCCTCCAGAAATTCCATTTCCAATCTTAATGAGCACCGTCAATAAGAGCTTTACCGACTCTCCAGTAACTGCTCTCATCGCTCATATCGCTCAACACACTCCTGAAAACATTGGAGGAATAATGGGCATTGAACCGTCTCAAGACTCGGAATTCTCCCTTTTCGTCGTCAAACCCAACTTCCAACTGCCCACGGAGTACGCCTATCGGAATGTTCTCGAGTTTCTGAAGCCACGTGGATTGCACCTGGATACGGATAGCGTCGAGCAACAGCTTCACGATGTGATGAGCATGCAGAAAAAGTTGCATGAGGTGGAGTTTCACATTTTCGATTAGGAGAACCTTTTTTATAAAGTTAGTTGCAGATACCATTCTCGATGAAACAAGAGCTGATGAATTTCACTCTACTTCAAGAGCAAATCAAAGAAATCGACTTGAAATCACTGAGCAACTCGCTTTATTCGAAACAAGTTGGGAATTATTCGCTGGCGGACAAGGTGTTTGGATTTAACACCACCTACTACAAAAAGGTAGTTTTTCCATTCACAATGAAATGGTTTGATGATGAAACTTATATCATTCGAAAGCTCTTGTTCTGACGAGTTCAGAACTATATTTAACTTTTTCTACAGAGCTCTGTGAGCCGAGATATGGAGCTCTAAAGATGAGGACAGCGAAGCGCGTTGAGTAGAGACGCAGAGTGCCAGACAGCGAGAGATGCGCGTTGAGTAGAGACGCAAAGTATCAGAGAGCAAAAACATTTCGGCTCATATCTCGGCTCACAGAGCTTCGTAGAAAAAAACAAACATAGTTTTGAAATCCTCACAGAAAGACCTTTCGAATGATATAGGTCTCATCAACAATTTCTTTATCAGAGAGCCAACATACTCATTTAAGGTCTCCGAAGTGATCACTGGGTACCCAAAAGACACGATGCTCAATCTGCTCTTCCTCCACTTCTCCTACAACATGCTCCAAACGGAAATTTCGAACAATCGAGAAGAAGCTTGTCTCCTGCAAGTCTCCCTTTCAGCTCCTGGACGCATTATGATTTTCGGATCAGCAGAAGAGAAAGGACTCGAGGAACTGAAAAACATGTTGATTATCGTGAGGAAACATTTGAGGACGTCGCTGGCGAATCTGAAGTGGATGGACTCGCACGGCATCGAGGAAGCGCTGCGGAAGTTTGAGAACATTGACATTCAGTTTGGGTTCGGAGGCGAGGACCTGATGAGTGAGGTGAGTTATATCATTCGAAAGGTCTTTTTATGAGGATTTCAGAACTATGTTCAATTTTTTCCACGGAGCTCTGTGAGCCGAGATATGAGCCGAGATATTCTAGCTGTCTGACACTCTGCGTCTCTGCTCAACGCGCATCTCTAGCTGTCTGACACTCTGCGTCTCTACTCAACGCGCAACTCTCGCATATCTTTAATGCTTCATATCTCGGCTCACAGAGCTCCGTTGAAAAAACTAAACATAGTTCTGAAATCCTCATGTGAAGACCTTTTGAATGATATTAATCTCGACCTATTTACAGCTCATCATCCCACCTAAATCCGACTACATCGCCATTCTCCAAACCGTTTTGCGATGGCAAACACAGAAAATGTTTGAAGCCGTCGTCCATGAAACGGAGAATGTGTATTTGAACACGGAGGTGTTTTACAATGTTGAGAGGAATAAAATCAGTAAGTTCTCCCATTGAGACCTTATTTATAACTTAAATTATAAGTTAAAACAATTTATAGCGATCTCGCGAGCCCTGCTCCACTACCCGTTCATCTCTGCCAATCTGCCCGAGTACATCAACTTTGCCACGATTTCGGCACGCATTTTGCCCCAATTGGTGCACGTTTTTGATGAGCGCGGACGGTTTTATGATTCGAATGGAAAGCACAGGGATTGGTGGAACAAGAAGACGCACGACTTGTTTCACGCCATCGTCGCGTGCTATGAGAGCAATATGGTGGGTTCCTGTACGCACTCTGACCTGTGCTGACCGTCGGCACCGGTGGTCTAGTGGTTAGCGCGGTTGCCATCGACTCACCCCTTTTGGGGGATCTGATGGGTTCGACACCGCACTCTGTCTCTTTCTCTTTGCGGGGGCAATACATACTCAAACCTCATTTCAATTTCAATTATGACATGTCGTTTTCAGCAAGACGTGCTGGGATCCTCGATCTCTCTGGGACTCAACGCCTACGACTCGACACTAACTCCCTATGCACTGCTTCCCGGATACGAACGTTCCACGGATATCGCCTTGTTCTTTTACTCGTTCGTCTATGTAAGTTGAAACCTACACCATTCGAAAGCCCTTGTTTTAACGAGTTCAGAACTATATTTAACTTTTCCTATGGAGCTCTGGGAGCCGAGATATGGAGCTTCAAAGGTCGACCGGAAGTACTCAACTTTAGAGCTCCATATCTCGGCTCACAGAGCTCCGTAGAAAAAACTAAACATAGTTCTGAATTTGTCAGAACAAGGGCTTTTGAATGATATACTGTTCCAGACAAAATGTGCATCCGATTCGGAGCAAGTGAACGAGGCGCTGGCAAATGTGCCGCAGTTCAACAGCGTGTTCGGATGCAGTCGGAAGTTGAAGTCGAATGGTGTTCAGTGCAAATTGGCTTCATGATTACTGTTCTTACTGATAAAGATTGTATTTTGAACTCGTATAAAACACGAAAAATTCACATTTTTTCAAATTTCAAATTCCCATTTCCTTATCACTTTCCTTATTTACCAAAAGATTATCAGCGTCTTCCTTTGTCTATAATAGTACAAATAGGAATCACAATCACGCCCTTGGATTAAATCGTCCACCACTTTTTGCTGAAAATGCTGAAATACATTGTACTATTCTTTGTCATTTCCGTCTCCGCAGCCGATGAATGCAAAGATTTGAACGAAAAGTTAGTTTTTCATGGGAATGGTCTGATGAGTCCTAATGAGAGTTATATCATTCAAAGCTCTTGATTTGACGATTTCAGAACAGTTTTCCATTTTTTCTACCGAGCTCTGTGAGCCGAGATATGGAGCTCTGAAGTTTGAACTCACGAGTACTCAACTTCAGAGCACCATATCTCGGCTCACAGAGCTCCGTTCAAAAAACTAAACATAGTTCTGAACTCGTCAGAACAAGAGCTTTCGAATGATATAAGTTTCATAAGGGTTAAACTTGCTCACTTTTCAGTTGTGCGGTATGGAAGAAGAACGGGTTCTGCGACAACTGCTTCTACAAGTGCACCGACCGGATAAAGTACTGCGCGAAGACGTGCGACTACTGTGACGCGAACGCGACGAACTGTAAGGATTGCTCGGTGACCACCACGACGGCTCCGCCAACCACGACGGCCCCGCCCACAACGACAACCATGGCTTGTTATGATATGGTGGACAGGTAGGAACCGCGCGCACATGTACGCACCTGCGCTGCCCCCTCTGAGTGTGTCGCGGTGGTCCCGGCGGTAACGCAGGCGGGTGGTGTGCAGAGGGTCAGGGGTTCGATCCCTCTTGGTTGCAGAACTGTTTTGCATTATGATTTCAGTTGCACCGCATGGAAGAAAAAGGGCTTCTGCGACAGCTGCTTCTACAAATGCTCGGATCGTGTCAAGTGGTGCGCGAAGACGTGCGGCTTCTGCTCCCCGGATTCGTGTAAAGATTGCTCGAATTAAGGTCATTTTTTGTCTAATAAACTTGAAAACGTGTTCACAAGAAAAAGGAATCGTTCCAATTCATTTCTATCGTTTTATTGAAACCTGCAAAGCGAGAAGTAGATGTGAACAATGATACACGCTATATCAATGGTGATATTTTTCCTCCTTTCAATAGTGTCACTTTCGATGTGTCGGAACTCGAAAGAGTCTCGTCTGAAGGCGTCGTCGCCAGCTAAACGGCAGAGCAAGAAGGTGGAGAAAACTGAGAGCCCAAAGATTGTGGAGCCGCCCAAAAAAGAAGAGACATTGAAAAAAGAAGATGCTCCAGTTGAGAAGAAAGATGGAGTTAAACTTTGTCCAAGTCCTGAGAAGTCGAAAGAGTCGAAAGAGCCCAAAGAGCCCAAGGAGCGACTGCTCTCGTCACCCAAACAGTCTCCAGAGCAGCCTTCTGAAGCCGTGGTACCGAGGAAGAAGTCAGTGGAGCCAACTCAGGATAGCTCACGAAGACACTCATTGATGCCACGACCTGGTGAGCCATTACTCGAGGAGCACACTGCCATAGGCACCAGGAAGCAAATCGAGCCGACGCAGGAGTCGTGTAAGTTTATGTTAGAGTTAATTAATTAATTAATTAATGTTTTTCAGCCAAACACAAAAGCGACAAGATCATGAGAACGGCGCGACGAAGAGAGTGAGTTCGAAACAAAACGAAACGAATGATGTTGAAAAAAATAGAAAAAACTGAAAAAGTTTCCAGGTTTCGAGTAGAAATGATGGAGAGTCAGAACGAGGACGAGACGCTGATCGGTGTGAAGAGCATCGAGAATTCGGAATGAGCTTTTTGAATAAAATGTTGAACTTTTTGTTGTCTCAGACTCTTGACTTTAGGGAATGCTTCCGAGGATGAAATTAGTATCATTCAAAAGGGCGTTTTGCGAGGATTTCAAAACTGGTTTTCATTTTTCCTGAATGACTCTGTGAGCCGAGATATGAGCCGAGATAGCTGTCTGACACTCTGCGTCTCTACTCAACGCGCATCTCTCGCTGTCTGCCACTCTGCGTCTCTTCTCAACGGGCATCTTCAAAGCTTCATATCTCGGCTCACAGAGCTCATTAGGAAAAAAGAAAAACAGTTTTGAAATCCTCATGAAAAGTCCTTTCGAATGATACTAATTTCCAGACTCCTCTCCCCAGAAACTGATAAAGAAAATTTATTTCAAAAGTTCAAAAGTGAGATTGTGAGATTCCAAATTCAGGGAAAGGTTCAGTTAAAGATCAAGTTCTTATTGAGCTCGGGAATAATGAACTGCTCATTCATCGTCGGTGGCTTCGTAGTCGTGGTGCAATTGGTGCACACATACCCTTGATGACAGAATCCACAAGTTCGAGCACAATAATCCCGTCTCTGTTGGCACGTGTAGTGACAGTTGGTGCAGAAGCCGTTCAGCGCCCAGTTTCGACAACTGAAGGGTACATTCTTTCAATTAATTGTAAACTGATAGCCTTGACTCACTTTGCTCCATTATCCTTGCACACATCATCTGGTTGAACCGCCGGTTTGGCGGCGAGGCAAACTATGAGCAGTGAAAAAAGTACGATAGTCTTCATTTTGACTTGTCATCATGTTATAATCCGTGTTTTATAATGGTTTAAAGTCGGGGCGTGGTTTTTTCGGTGTTAAAAAGACAAAGAGAAATGTGACTTTTATTCAACTGATAACAGAGAAGATAACAAAACTATGTGCACATTGGAAGGTGGTATGGACACTTTACAACCGATTCTGGAGGAGCTAGTCTTTACACGTGGCAGGATTACAGTATCCGCACGACTTCTGACAGTACTTGATGCGGTCCGCACACTTGTAGAAGCTATTTGTGCAGAAGCCATTCTTGACCCAGTTTACACAACTGAAAATATGTACCTACAGTAGTTGAATCAACCTGGTTGACCTACTTTGACGACATATCCGAGCAATTAGGAGCAGAAGTCACTGGCACGGTGGTGGCTCCCGGGCAGAAGTTGCACGTCACCGGACAGAACTGCTTCAGAAGCGGAATGTACTTTTCGTTGCTGCAAAGACTTTTGAACTGATCGCAATTGGTGTTCGGGTCATCTTCGCATGGAGCTGACGTCGAGGATTCTGAAGTGGTGGAGGCGTCCGTGGTGGAGGAGGAGGCGTCGGCGGCGACTTCTTGCCAGATGACGTCGGATTTGGCGAGAAGCAGAAGGGAGAGAAGGACGAGGGTGGAGAACTTGGAGACCATTTTGATGGGGGTTGTGATGGGAAGTGATGATTTCAGTTCGGGGTTTAGATGATTTTATAATAAGCCATGTGTGCGGGGGTTGGAGGTGGGGTTAATTGATAAGGGGATTAGAGAAGAAGGGAAGAGCTTGAATTCAGACAAGGTGGGTAGTGAATTCCCACTCATCGCAGGCCAATCTGTACAGAAAATTGGCCACGCAAAGAGAAATGAGCAGAGTGCGGCGTCGAACCCATCGCCCTCAAAAGGTGTCGATTCGCATGCAAGCGCGTTATCCACTGCACCACCGGTGCACACGATCAGAGAGGGGCCCGGAGTGCGTACAGGAGCGGGGCGAGGGGCGCCGGCGACCAAGTCGTCCGCGCAAAAAACATGGAGTAGAGACGCAGACACTCTGATCGTCTGCGTCTCTCGTCTCTCCATCGTCTCTCGCTTTACTCGCCGTCCGCAAGTGCGCTCCACTGCAAAATGACCGAAATGGAAGAGAAAATGGTGCGGATTTGGATCTTCCTCTGCACAATAGTGAAAGTAAAATATACAATAACTTGATATAAGTACAATTAATCGAATCTTTGTCGTTTCGATTAGTGTCACTTCCCCTGGCAAAACTTTCGCTTCAATTAGACCTTCATTCCGCATAATTCGAAATCCCGAGCACCCAATCGTCGGCTTATTGGCCTTGCGGGGGTTAATCGTCACTGTCTCTGTCCGCCCAATTTATATCCGGGCGAACCGGCCATTTTCGCTTTTTCACTTTTTCACTAGAGATGCTATTTGAAAATGGCTTACAATTCTTTCTGTTCTAAGCTTCTTATCAGTTGGGTGTGGTGCACGTCATTCTGTAGAGGATTAGGTGTGAGCTTTTCGTTTCAGACTAAAAATGAAAAAAAAATGGATTGTCAGGGTGGTCTTAATTCACTTATAGTTAAACCTGGAATAAGCTGATTACACCTACCGTAGCCGAAAAACTACAAACTACAAAGACCAAATAGTCTAGCCTTATCAAGTTTCCTGGATGAATCCGCAACTTCATATCTCGCTTATCAATGATTAAATGATTATATCATCAAGCATCATTTCCCCCTAACAGCTCCAGAATCCCTGATACCCATCTCGACAAGAAAAGGAAACCGTTGAAATCTAGAAAATTGAAACGTTGAACACACCAAGCGATATCGGCGCGAGATTTGAAAATGAAGAAGGCGCAGACAATGAATCTGGTTCGTTCGCTTCCTCTCCCCCACCCAGCCGGTTCCTGTGTGGTCACTTCTGACAGAAGACGTGAAAGATGGAGGAGAAGTCTTATTATCCCCTCTACCCCCCGCACTTGCAATAATAAGATGTTGCTTTGACTTCTCCTTTGCCATTTGCTATTATTGGGCATTGTCTCATTGTCGTTCGGTTTTACAGTATGGGATTGTATATGACACTATATAGGGGGTTTTCATGTAGTTATTGTAACTTTTCTTGCTACTTTTAAGCAAAGAATCAGTAGATTCGTTCGATGTAGTCGATTTAGAAAATATTTTTGACAGTTTCTGTTCAAGAACTTAATTTCGTTATTTCTTCCTAGTGAGTTGACTTTTCAAAGAGATTAGTATTATTCGAAAGGTCTTCTCATGAGGATTCCAAAACTATATTTAACTTTTCCTACCGAGCTTTTTGAGCCGACATATGGAGCTCCGAAGTTTTCAGTACTGAAAAGTTGACTAGTACTGAAAAATTTACAAATCATATAGATGACGAAATTGCTATGAACTTAGTATCATTCGAAAGCTCTTATTTTGACAAGTTCAGAACTATATTTAACTTTCCCCACCGAGCTCTGTGAGCCGAGATATGAAGCTCCAAAGTTTTGAAGTGAAAAATTTACAAGTCCAAAAGTGCCGTAGTATTGACCCAGTTAACCAATTTCTAAAAGCAAAATATATTGTTCAGATTGTAGAAAATGCTTAAAAATAATGTGGCTCAAAGTTTGAGCTTTTGATGTCGTTTGGAATTTGTTGGATGTTCAAATTAACAATGTGAAACTTCGTGAATCTAAATCTAATGCAAGCTTCAATTTGATATGCTATACAAACAAATCAAACTTGTTCCTCAATGGCACTTATTCTCAATTCTCAACTTCCTTCAACCAGTTATCCTTGAAATGCACTTCTTCTTCATAACATCGAAGCTTTTATCTCGGTTTGACAGCCCTTTATACAGAATTTGACAATTTCTCATCACTCTTACGTACTTCGATACTTACATTAGCTCGAAAAACCGTAGTCCAATAGAGCGCATTTTCTGACCAACAATCTTCCAGAACGATGACCCTAGACCCGATCCTGATCCTCTTCCCACTCCTCCTCATCCCATCTGCCCTCTCCCAATTCACCTCGCAAACCTACCCGGACCCCCGCCTCGACCCCTTCTCCTGCCGCCTCGCACTCCCCTCCCAGGTGTGCGATCCATCGGCGGTGGTGTCCGATGAGGAACGCACTCGACTGGTGCAAAGGGTCGGACAGCTTCACTCCCTTACCTCGGGTATCAAGAATACGTCGCCGAGCTGCGCGCTGATGCCGGATAGGAATTTGGAGGTTTGTGGATGTTACAATTTGGGGGAGATGGATAATAGTGGAAGAATTGAAGATCATTGTCGCGATCATCGATAAGATCGGAAGCGTTCCGGGAGTGCCTGTGGATATTGAGAAGTTTGCGAATAACTTGAAGAGGAGATATCAGAATTTTCAGGTATGGTGGTTTGAAATGGTTTTTGTAATGATAATGTTTTGGCAACTGTATGAGCATTATATCATTCGAAAGCTTTTAATTCGACGAGTTCAGAACTATATTTAACTTTTTCAACAGAGCTCTGTGAGGCGAGATATGGAGCTCTGAAGTTTAGTACTGAAAATATCAGTTCAAACTTCGGAGCTTTATATCTCGGCTCACAGAGCTCCGTGGGGAAAAATGAGCATAGTTCTGAATTCCTTGAATCAAGAGCTTTTGAATGATATATGCTTTACTAAGAAAAATTTGTTGGGATAGTGTTCTACTACACTTCTGTACTAGTCCACTTTTCAGTACTACTAAACTTTAGAGCTCCATATCTCGGCTCACAGAGCTCCATGGGAAAAGTTGAACATAGTTCTGAACTCGTCAGAACAAGAGCTTTCGAATGATATAAGTCACATCATTCCCTTATAAACTTTTTTGGATTAAAATTAAAATTAACAAAATCCGGTGAAGCCCTTCATGATTACTCTGTCAATGAAAATATGAAACATTATCCGAAAGAATGCACTCCCATCCCAATAACAATTCATTCTAATTCAACTTCAGGATGTCGGAATGTGCGACACAACTGTTCTCATTGTCAACTCCCGACAAGATCGTCAAGTGTTCACAGTAGCTGGAAGAGACGCGAAGATCTCCAAGGACACACTGAAATCTGCCTTTGAGAGGAACATTGGGCACTTCAAAACTGGAAGATACGCCCTCGGACTAGAGGGAATGATCGAGGTGATCGTGGCTGCTTACTCGAATGCTCACATTGTGCAAGTGCCAACGCCAGAGGCTTTCCGACCGACTGAGTGAGTCTTTCCTAGGGGACCGCACATGTACGCACCTGGGCCACCCTTTTCAAGCGTGTCGCGGTGGTCCCATCGGTAACGCTGTCGGGTGGTGTGCAGAGGGTCAGGGGTTCGATTCTTTTCAAGTGCAAAACATTTTTACTTTTCCAGCTTCTCGAAATTCATGCCAACCCCATCTGTGTCTGCCGTCGAGGCGCAACCGTTCCGTGCCGCCGGACTTCCGAACAGTGTGCAGCCATCCAAAAAGCCATTCGCGGCGCTCAACACTATTCAGGAGAACATTGATGAGGATGATAAGGTGAGAGAAAAGAGCAACATCGAGAAAAGAAAAGATGTTCAGATCTGGGTGTCGATTCTCCAGCAAGCGATGGCTCGGTGCGGACAGAACGATGCGGATCTGCCAAAGCACGTGAGAGCTGTTGTCGAGGGTTAGCAAAAAGAGCAAATGGAATTTGGCAACTTCATCATATAAATGTAACGTTTCAGAAGCCATGAACATCTCCTTGAAGTTGATCTCGGATTCGCGCTACAACAAGATCGAGGAGGAAACTGAAACCAACAAGGAGGTGTTGGGAAGTCGGCAAAAGTGAGTTGACAACTTCTTCTTTTTAGACCTAATTACAATTCGCAGGGCCTGGGACACTGCGACCGCCGACTTTATCCGTCCGCTCTTCCAAAAGTACCGACACACGATCCAAGCCGGCGCTTCGCAGACCTGCCCGGTCAGTGCCACCGTATCCCGGAAGAGAAAGCACTTGTAAAATCTTCTGATGCGTCTTTGTTTTCTACGGGTTCTTCTTGTTTGCATATTTGAACAATAAATACGTTTTTCTTACAGGATTTACTATAAATAACTCGAAAAAATCAAAAAAAGCGTCGTAGTCCGATGGAGCGCGTTTGCAGACCCCCTCCCACAATACTGCACATGTACGCACCTGCGCTGGATGGTTCAGGTGTGTCGCGGTGGTCCCGGCGGTAACGCTGTCGGGTGGTGTGCAGAGGGTCAGGGGTTCGATTCTTTGTTGGGTGGAAACTTTTTGGCGTACTTTGGAAAGTGTATTAGCTAGCTTCTGTAGCTAACTACAAATACTACAACTTTCAAAACAAATCTCCATTTGACCTTTCGCATCCTTTGCCACGTGGCGAACTAAAACCATTTGTCATCCAGCCCCACAAATTATTTCATATTTCCCCGCACCGCTCAAAATGCCACGTGGAGTACATGTAAGTTTTCCCTTTTTGCCTCTCACAACCAAACAGTCATGGAAAGGCAAACAATGACACAGTTGGCAATGATAATGGGATGGGGGGAAAAAGTCGGGGGGAAAACGAAAATATATTGATAACATTTTCCCTCCTTCCCTCGCTCAAAATTTCACAATTTCAAGTGTTCCCGGCTGGATCGAATGTGTCAAAAGTGCTCGGAGTGAGTGGCGCGAGTTTAATATGAAAAAGTCGCTGCATTAGTAATGTGCTCGGGGGATAATCTGACGCATCCGCGATAATCTCGCCGCCGCCCGCCTTTTCTTTTTCGCACTGCTTTCTCTTCAGTCATATTTCTCCCCATCATCATCTCGCTGTTTTCGAGCACACTGATCCATCCTTTCGTCCCGCGCGAGATCATGGATGGTTCACATCCGATGGTCCGACGCACCAGTCGGAAGAAGACAATGGCCGAGCGGGCGGTCGTTGTCTCGCACTTTATTCCCGGGCTCGATGATAAACAGGAAGAGGTGAGCTCTCTCCTGGGATTTTGGGGTGTTTTTGAGAGCGTTTAGAAAAACACATCTTGTGATAGCGCGCTCTAATTTGCATCGAGTTAGAGAGTGCACGATCCGCGAGACGCAGCTTGACAGACAGTCTGCGTCTCGTCGTATCGTGCACTCTCTTTTCCAAGTGTGTCGCGCAGAGGTTCAAGGGTTCGATTCCTTTTGAATGAACCACTTTTTTTCAGCGAGACGCGGCGGCAGACAACCCGCAACCCGGCTGCTGCACCGCCTTCCTGGAGCTGCTCCGCGCGTGCGGCCTCATCTGCTACGTGGCATGCCCCCCGGTGCCCTCCGTAATCACCCGAAAACTCGCCTTCCACCCGCCCGAACGAGGCACCACTTATCGCCTCGTCCTCAAGTCGGACCCCGAGAAGACGGTGAAGAATGTGGCGAGATGCAAAAAAGACGCATATCAGCTCGTCGTCAAGAACCTGCAGAACGGGAATGATTATGTGCATCCGGAGCGCGACGTCGAGGTGTTCTCGGTGACGACGGCGAATCGCAACGAGCTCGTGGTTATCAAGTGTCAGCCAGAGCTGTACTCGACGAACGCGGCGGTCAACGATCAGGTGATCCTGTTTTGTCAACCCAACTCGTCGGACCTCGGCGGGTTTCTTCAGCCGAACTCGATGAACTTTGTCACCTATGCCAACGTCTTCGAAACGGACTTCTATGCGTTTGATTATTCGGGGTTGGTATCATTCAAAAGCTCTTGATTTGACGAGTTCAGAACTGTGTTCATTTTTTCTTATGGAGCTCTGTGAGCCGAGATATGGAGCTCCAAATTTTGAACTGATACTTTTCAGTTCTAAACTTCGGAGGTCCATATCTCGGCTCACAGAGCTTCGTGAGAAAAGGTAAATATAGTTCTGAACTCGTCAGAACAAGAACTTTCTAATGATATAGGACTCATGCTTTTTTCCAGGTACGGCTACTCTTCGGGCACACAGGGCGAGAAGAACATGTACGCGGATGTGCGTGCGGTGTACCAGAAGATCCGAGAGACCCGGCCCGACAAGAAGATTGTGCTCATGGGCTACAGTATCGGAACGACGGCCGCCGTGGATCTGGCGTCGACGAATCCAGAAGGGCTCTCCGGCGTCATTCTCATCGCGCCGTTCACCAGCGGCCTCCGGCTGTTCTCGAGCAATCCGGACAAGCCGAACACGTGCTGGGCGGATTCGTTCACAAGGTGAACTGTTGTCGGCGCAAAAAAAAAACTGAAAAAAACTGATTTTTCACCAATTTTCGTCATCTAAAAGCTGAAAAAACTCGAAAAAACTCAAAATAAAACACATCAAAATAGAAAATTGAACATTTCCGCAAAAAAAAACTCGAAAAAATCATGAAAATTGGGAAAAAAAACGGAAAAATACGAAAAAAATCGAGAAAAAAAAGCGTCGGAGTCCAGTGGAGCGCATTTGCTGACCCCCTCCCGCTGCACCCGTTTTTTTTTTCGATTTTTCCCGTTTTTTCACCAATTTTCATGATTTTTCGAGGATTTTTGGATGAAAATGGTTTAAAAAAGCAAATTTCACCGAAAAAACCTCGAAAAAATCACGAAAATTGAGCTAAAAACGGGAAAAATCCAGAAAAAAATCAAAATTTTTCCAGTTTCGACAAAATCGGCCGCATCGAAACGCGAGTGCTGATCTGTCACGGCGACCTGGACGAGGTGATACCGCTGGCTCACGGAATGGCTCTCTACGAGAAGCTGAAGAATCCGGTGCCTCCATCAGTGGTTCATGGCGCCAACCATCACACGATTCTCAGCGGAAAGTACATTCAAGTGTTCACTCGAATTGCAAGGTATAATCCATAAAAACCATGAAAAGTTGGATCAAAATGAGAAAAGAGCACTTTTTGCAGCTTTATCCGCAACGAGACGGTGCTGAGCTGTCGATCGAACGACTTCGAGAACCAGACGGGCGAAATCAGCGCGCTGAACAACATTGTCGAGCAGACGTCGCCGTCGATGAAAAAGTCCAAGTCTTCATCGAAATGAGCTTTCGCAAAAATCTCTTTATCAGCTCTTTATGCTCTTCAATGAAATGTGTCATACTGGTCGAATACGATTTTTCTTTGATTTTGGTCCGCGGCGCCCATCGCACCGCACTGTCTAGTTTCTCTATGTCTATGATGAAAGGGTGGTTCTAACTGTTTAGCATCTCTGCGTCTCTTAAAAAGTTATGTCTATGAGAGAGTGTCTAACCGTCTAACGTCTTTCTGTCTATGATGGAAGGATGTCTCTAACTGTCTAGTTTCTCTGCGTCCCTCCTCAACGTCTTATCTCTAGTACTATAGCTTCTCTACGACTACTCTCTAACTCTAATCTCTATGTCTCTCTCTTTCTCTATTTCTCTTTGCGAAGCGGATTTTCTTCATAGATTTGGTTGCATCATGGTACAGATATAAAAAAGATTTATCATTATCAGTTTCTCGGCGTCAACTTCAACGGGAATCCCATCGTTGGTCGCATAATCGTCTCGGGCAACGGCACATTCTCCAGAAGCCCGACATCCGTGTGCACGTCGAACTTCCGAAGCACCCATGAAATGACCGTCTTCTCCTCCTGCATCGCAAACTTCTGTCCGATGCAATTTCTCGGCCCGGCGCTGAATGGGATGTACGAATAGGCGTGTCGTTTGGCGATTTCCTCCTCGGAGAATCTTTCGGGGTCGTAGACGGTGTGATCCGGGAAGGTGCGTGGGTTGTTTTGGATGAAGGCGGGAGAGACTAGGAGGGAGCAGCCACGTGGCACGATTTGACCATCTGAATGAGGTTCTTTCATTTTGAAGGGTACCGTAAATTTCTGAAAATGGCCCTGTGTGGGGAAGGGAGGGAACCGCGCACATGTACGCACCTGCGATGCCCCCTCTGAGTGTGTCGGGGTGGTCCCGGCGGTAACGCTGGCGCACGACATGCACAGAGGGAGGGGGTCAGGGGTTCGATCCCTTGTGGGTGCGAAACTTTTTTGCGCTCATTACCTATCTCAAACTCCTCCTCCACGGTTCTCGCAAATTGTGGCACCGATGGTCGCATTCTGAGCGCCTCCTTCACACACTTTTCGAGGTACTTCATTTTCTTGATGTCCTCGACTGTGCATTCTCGGTTTGAACCTTCTGCAATTTAGTAACTTTATACTATTCGGTTGTCCATTCCTGGCCGCCAGTGGGTCTCGCAGGGATGATCCTTTAATCTCTGCTTCTCGAAACTCTCTCGCGCGGCTGTTCTGTCTCACTCTGCGCAATGATCTAGTGATCTACTGATCCTTGACCTACCAAAAATCGCATCCAGCTCCTCCTGACACTTCCTCTGGTGCTCTTTCTCATTCGCCAGACACCATAACGACCACCCGATGCCCGCCGACGTGGTATCATGCCCTTCGAACATGAAGGTGTCGACTTCCTCGCGGATGTCCTCGTAACCCAATCCACCCTCTTCTTTCATCTGAATTCACGTCTTCGTACGGCCCACTTTCCAAAACAAACCTCAATAAGCATGTCCAAAAACGCCTTCTTCTTCCCCTCCTCCCCGACGCCTCCAGATTCTTCAAACTCTCGAGTCTTCTTCTCGATGACGTTCTTCGTGAACGACGTCACAATATCCAGATTCTTCAAGTGCGCCGCTTCGAAGCCGGTCAAGTGGCGGATGGGTTTCAGCCAGAGCCATGGCATTCGCTGGTACTTGAACGCCAGATTGTTCATCTCGTTGACGGCGACCACGTAGGGATGCTCGTGGTTCGTTTGAGCATTCACGGTGATTCCCATTGCGGTTTCTGGAAAAGCACAGAAATTATGATAAACTTATGATAAAACTGATAAAAATCTACCACAAATGATATCAAGAGCGCATCTTTTGATATAGGGGAAAGTGTCAATGGTGCGATCTTTAACACCCTTCGAATCTTCTTCGAGTTGCTCCACGAGAATCTAAAACTTTTATAGTTTCCTTGTTACTTTTATAGTTTCCCAAATCTAAAAAAAACCTTGGCCTGATAATCAAAAACTGCTTGGAAATCATTGAGCACATTAAAGTGGAACGAGGGCGTGAGCATCTTGCGCCGTCCGCGCCACTTTTCACCGCCGGCGAGCAGCAGACCGGTGCCGAGCCACGAGAGGAAGATGTCGTACTCCGAGGACTTGTTGATGAGCACATTTGATTCGAGCACTTTCTGAAAGTTTATGAAAACTATGATAAGGATCAGGAATAGAGCTGACTTTGATGGCGTCTGGTGTCAAGACAATGATCATGGGCTGCGGTCCGATCCAGAATTTGGCCATCGATGCGCCTTTTGTGCTGTACTCGAGCCCCCAGTTGTAGAGTTGCAGGGAGAACTCTGAAGAAACATGTATGCACCCCGCAAAGAAGATCCACGGGAGTGCGGTGTCGAACCGAACCCCCCAAAATGGATCGACTCGAAGACAATCGCGTTAACCACTACACCACCGATGCCAGCGATCGGCGCCGGGCAAAGTGCGTACAAGAGTCGGGCGCCCCCAGTTTGGGCACCGCGCGCACATGTACGCACCTGCGGTGCCCCCTCTGAGAGTGTCGGGTGGTCCCGTCGGTAACGCAGGCGGACATGGTGCAGAGGGTCAGGTGTTCGATTCTTTTCGAGTGCAAAACATTTTTGCGTCCTCACCAATCGGATCCAATTTGAATTGCCATGTGGTGCCGATCAGTGGTAACGCCATAGGACCATCAATTTTCGCCACACACTCATACATTCGTTGTCGATGCTGAAAAAAGAAACAAAATCAAGAAAAATTTTTACATTTTTCGGTAAATTCTCACTTTAATAAAAGCCATCACTTTCCGAAAGTTGAAAAGCACGTAGATCAATAATAAAGCGAATAGATAAATAGCCACGCCCATTCTGAAAATCAATCTGAAAATTTCAGTTCAATACTGCTTTTATAAACAGAAATAAGAAAATGACTGTGTAGTATAGTTTGGCGAAATTTCAAAAACTGATAAACTCGCCATTGATATGAATGGTCTTGGCTAGACAAATGGCTAGAAAATGCACAAAAAGAGCACGATGTGCAAAACTGCGGAGCCCCTTAAATAGGAACCGTTAAAAGTGCATTGTTTATCACAGGCTATTAAAATGTTGCGAAAATGTGTGCAAAACCAGTATAAACTTTGTAAAAGTGCTCTTTTTCATTTGGAAGTGATTAAAACATCGGTCTTCAAACAAACATCACGTAGATCGACTGATAAAGAGCATTTATTTTCAGACCCGCAACTTGTCATGATAGCAATAACATAAATTTGAAAAAAATTAAAAAGGGGCTATAACTGGTATCCGAAAACAGTGTAGTCGTGCTCATACAGGTACCGGAATAGTCTCCAAAGGTCCTCGTCTCTCCGAATCGTCTCCATGATCTTTACCTCTTCTTTGGTGAGTTTTAATGGGATTTCTGTAATCTTTTCATTTATTTGTTTTATTATTGTTTTGTTGGTTTACTCATAATTTCCTCTTTGATAGTTTCCTGAAGCTCTGTTGCCACTCCCTGCTCGGCCAGGACTTTGTTAAAATTCTCGGCAAATGCAACTTTTTCAGTGTCATTTCCTCCAAGTTTTATCATCTGGACGTTATGTAGGTCACGATGGAAGTGACAGTTCCTGAAATTTAACAATTGATGAGCTCAATTGCTCAAAAGGTACGTCCTCAGACAGCCAAGGTGTCTCGACATGTGATCGTTCTGCTATTATTTAGCGAAACCTGTCCATTTTCTATCCTCACCAGACGCAGAGTGGCCCACGCAGCGCGCTCTAGTCATTGAGTCGCGCGGCGGACACCTCGCGGGTTCCGACCGCCGCTATCTTTTGTGTGTGGCGCGCGGCGAGAGAGTGTGCGGTGCGCGGAGGGCGCAGCGTTTTTCACTGCCTGATGTTTTAACAAGGGAATGGTTTGATGAGTACCCGGAGTTCCTCAATGAGACTTATATCATTCGAAAGCTCTTGTTTTGACGAGTTCAGAACTATGATTTATTTTTCCTACCGAGCTTTGTGAGCCGAGGTATGGAACTGCAAAGTTCAGGCTGATACTTTTCAACTTTAAAGCTCTATATCTCGGCTCACAGAGCTCGGTCGGAAAAATAAATTACAGTTCTAAAATCGTCACAACAAGAGCTTTTGAATGATATAGGTCTCATTAGGGAATTCCGGAGAAAAGCTCAACATACCATGTCTGCGGACTAAAATGGCTCGTCAGATACGTCCTGATGTGTCCTTGCAACCCTTCTGCCAACTTCTGATGATCTTTTAGTAGCTTTCTCATGAAACATGCAATGTTATCCTTGCAATTGTAGCATTTTCGTCTACTGGAACCTTATTTTTATCTTTTTACTAACAGACAAGTCATCTACCAACTTACACTTCACAAATCCTTCTAAACTGCCTGGCGAACCGCTCCAGCGGCTGTTGAACAATGGCTATCCGTCTCACTGGCAACTTTAACAGCTTGTAGTCGTCCCAATGGGCAAGGGTTAATGGGGTCGTCGATCCGCACAACCCGGTGTCTTCTAGATCCGTGGAAATCGATTGATTGTGACGGTCGAAAAGCTGCGGATCGGAAAGAAAACAAAAAAGTGCGGCGTTGATCTCGGGGAAGTTGCCGTTGATAGAGCAACTTGTTAGGTTGTACTTTGGGAGGTACTGGAATCGGAATTAGGTTGGAATTTAGAGTCGAAAAAGATATGATTGCTCACTTTTTCGACTCTGTATCCATCTGCAAACGGTGGCAGTGTTTTGAGCAGGTCTGGCATCCACCACACTCGCTTTTTCACTGAAAAATATTGTAAAAAGTCTATAAAGACAATTTCTTTGAGAATTTATAACTTCCAAGAATAATTTCACTAGTTTTTATGCCAACTTGCACAAAATTGGAAAATCTATGCTTTGTTCTTGGATTTTTCGCATTTTTTCCCTCGAATATAAAATCTGTAGACATTAATTGACTATTTCTACCAATTTCCGTCATTTATTTTATAACACAAGCTGGAAAAACTCGAAAAAAGCGTCAAAGTCCAATGGAGCGCATTTGCAGACCCCCTCTCACTGCACTAATTTTTTTTTGCGCCGACAATACGTCCGGACTTGGTCCGCGGCGCCGCTCCCCCCGCACTTGTACACACTCTGGCCCCCCTCCGATCGTGTGCCCCCGTGGCGCAGTGGTTAGAGCGCTTGCCATTGAGTCAACTCCCTTTTGGGGTGATGGGTTCGACCCCGCACTGCCCTCATTTCTCTTTGCGATGGGGTTCCTTTGCAGATTGGGTTGCGACGAACCCGTCACTTGCAGATCAATCATCAGAACAACACCCAACTGAATTAGCCGCGTTTTGAAATTGCCTACAGATCAAATTAGCTCCATTATATTATAATAAACCTCACCACCGGCATCCTCGACTGTCGCAGGCTTCTGCTGAATCTGCGGAGGATGATACCATTGAGACCACGCGAACCAGAGCAGACCGACGCAGATCAGCAGGGGGATGAGCATATACATCTTGTTGGAAGGGGGCGGAGCCGATTGGGAGCTCGACATTCGTTTGTACTCACTTGGCAGAGTGCCAACTGATGGGCATTTTGATGTTGGAAGAGGGGGAGGAGGAGGGGGTTCTGACATGGCTGGAATGGAAGGAAATGAATGGTTTATAAGATATTATTACATCTGAGTTAGTTTGGAACTTTCACCAAGTGAAATGGGAGAGAAAAACGGAGAAAAAGAGGTGAGAAAGGGAAATGTCTTGGAGATTCAACAGATAAGGACGAGTGAACTAACACCGAAACTAGGAAACAGGCTAATAACTTAATAATCCCATATATCCATAACGATACACCGATCGACTATAACAATTGGAATTTTTCCCAGTTTTTTCGCGTCTTCTGAGAGAAGACTGGCTTTTGATCCGCCATGTCCAATTTGATGTCATTTAAAAGGAAGGGAATGGCAGAAACAATAGAATTTTAACTTCAGAAGATGCTAAACCAAGTTTCTATTGAGCAAAATGCCCCAATACACCCTTACAAAGAACGCAAAAGAGTTTTGTACCCATAAGGAATCGAACCCCTGACCCTCTGCACAAAGTGCACCTGCGTTACCGCCGGGACCATCGCGACACACTCGGAGGGGGCGGCGCAGGTGCGTACATGTGCGCGTGGTCCCCCCATCATATCAAACTATCAAAGATCAATGCGGTTTGCCAAAAACAGCAAAAATTTCGCCTTCTTTTCTTTTCTTCCCTCTTTTTTCTTTTTTCTCCTAGGAAAACGGGATTTCCTGCCTTCGCAAATAAGTTTCTTTGAAGACATGGCGTAATCAAACGAATATCCAATTTTTCCGCGCCGACAAACTGTTTCGTTAATTACGTAATGAGGAGGAGGAGAGGGAAACGATACAGTTGGATAAATTATGAAAGAGAGTAAATGAAAATGTAGTATGATTATAGGGAAGAAAAGGTGGAACAAAATGAGAAGCGAATAAATCTTGGCAAAATATCAAAGTGGGAAATCTGCGCAATGAAAAGAAAAGATTCGCACTTTTTTATCTAGGCAATTCATTCTTACATACAATGACAGAACACCTAGAAAATTCCAAAAATTCATTCAAAAACACAAAGGGTATATTATAATATTGACAACGTCTGATTCGCAAGCTGACCAACCACACAACAAAAAATGATGGGAAGAACCTGTCGGAGGAGGAAAAGTGGGCGGAGTCGGTGGGCAGCTTTCTGCTTCCAGTCTCAAGGTCAGATTATCAAATTAACAATGTTGCTACAGTATCTTCCATGAAATTCAGTGCCGCAACCCAATTTATAGAGAAAATCCGCTTGGCAAATGGAAAGAGACCGAGTGCGGTGTCGAACCCATCAGACCCCCAAAAGGGACCGAGTCGATGGCAAGCGCGCTAACCACTGCGCCACGGGGACACACGAATGCCGGGGGCCAGAGTGCGTACAAGTGCGGGGGGAAGGGCGCCGCGGACCAAGTCCGGGCGTATTGTCGGCGCAAAAAAATGGGTGCAGCGGGAGGGGTCTGCAAATGCGCTCCATTGGACTTTGACGCTTTTTTCGAGCTTTTTTTGAATACAACAACAAGTGCGTAGTATAAATTAACCATATTTATATCAAAATCATATCATTCCTGTTTCGATACGAACTCTTTTCTTTTTTTGGAAAAATACCGATAATTACATGCGTCGTCGTTCTCGTGCAAAAAAATTTGGGGAAGCTGTCCTGAACAAATGAGTTGGGTGAACCGGATGTGAGAAAATATTCGAAAGGAGAAAAAGTAACTGAAATGGGTAGTTAAAACTCTTGTAGTTTGTAGGGGTGGTGATGGCGAATAAATAACCGAGGCGATAGATACAAGTGTGATTGCTCAAGAGATACATGTTTGTCTGGAATTGGGGGGCTAATTCTAATTTCTGATGAGTAACTATACAGGGGATTAGAGTTTAAGACAGCTTGCGTATGGGAATCAACAAAGAACACAACAGGAAATGAAAGAAAATGATAAGGGAGGGCGGAAAGAAAGAGGTACCTAGAAAGTATGGCAAGTGGGGGGTGAAGAGATAGATTTTGTATGGTATGTACATGTCTGGAACTCTAGTTTGTACAGTACAAAAGGCATTTCAGTCATTGTCAACTCTTGACCGACTTTAACAAGTGACTAAAGTGCTCGTAGGCGTCGGCCGGCAGTTTCGGGTACAGAAGTGGGAACACCGTGGGGTTCGACATGGCCAGTGAGATTTGTTGCTTCTAAAAAAACACATCTTGTTTGTATGAATCAATCAATAATAATATACCATAAGCTCGACAGTGTTTGGCACTGGAGGAAGGGTGGCTTTGACCGGTAGAGCGATTGGCATGGGGAGCATCGGCGAGATCATGGGCAGCTTGACGCCGCTGGCGAGCAGCTGTTGAGCAAAAAGCGCCAAATTTGGAAGTGAGATCATTGGATTGATTGGCATTGGTAGCCTTGGCGGCGGCCGATTATTAAGTACCCGTAGCGCGTCGTCGGAGAGGTGGGCGAACAGCGCGTGCTCTTGTTTCACGATATCCCATGGATTGATGGAGCGGTTGATCCTGGCGAACTTTTGCGCGAGCTCCAGAATCTCTTGTTTGGTGGACCGGACCGCCGAGTCGAAGTAGTGCATGTTCTCGAACTCGCCGGAGCGCGGATTGAAGTGCGCGGACGAGGTGCTTTTGAAGCCGGGCGCCTCGCGAATCTTCTGCCACTCCGCGTGCTGCTTGGCGACCTTCCGCTCGAAATCCGCCTCCCTGATCCACGCCATAAACTCTACGGGCGGTTGCAAGAACAGCTTCTCGAGGGACTTCTCGTCTAGCTTGTTGAGACACTTTAGGAACTGCTGCTCCAGCGGTGTCTGCGCCTCCAGGCCCTTGGACCCGGATGGACCTAGGAAGTCCGCCACGTGCAGCTTCTTCTTCACGGGCACTTCTTCGTCCAGCCAGTGCTTCCGCTTCGGCGCGATCTCCTCTCCCTCTACCACCACTTCGGCCGTCTTGTCCACCTCCATCTTGAACGGTTGCGCTGGTGCCGCCTCGTCGTAGGCTCGCTTTCCGATGCGATGTGCGTTCATGACGAACTTTTGCCAAGCCGCTTTGTTGTCCTCGGTGTTGGCGCTTTTGTGGATTGTGATGTACTTGTGCCAGTTGGCCGAGGTGAGTCCGCAGTGCACCATGCCAAAGTTCTTGAGGGTGAAGTGATGGTGGAGGCTGAAGTCGGTGGGCGTGAACTTCTTCTCGCAGTGCTGGCAAATGATGCAGCGCATGTTGATGCGGTTTTTGTACCAGTATCCATGAGTTCCGTACTGAAAGAAGATCCTTTAATCTCTGCTTCTCTGTCTCTCTGTCTCTCTGTCTCTCTGTCTCTCTGTCTCTCTGTCTCTCTGTCTCTCTGTCTCTCTGTCTCTCTGTCTCTCTGTCTCTCTGTCTCTCTGTCTCTCTGTCTCTCTGTCTCTCTGTCTCTCTGTCTCTCTGTCTCTCTGTCTCTCTGTCTCTCTGTCTCTCTGTCTCTCTGTCTCTCTGTCTCTCTGTCTCTCTGTCTCTCTGTCTCTCTGTCTCTCTGTCTCTCTGTCTCTCTGTCTCTCTGTCTCTCTGTCTCTCTGTCTCTCTGTCTCTCTGTCTCTCTGTCTCTCTGTCTCTCTGTCTCTCTGTCTCTCTGTCTCTCTGTCTCTCTGTCTCTCTGTCTCTCTGTCTCTCTGTCTCTCTGTCTCTCTGTCTCTCTGTCTCTCTGTCTCTCTGTCTCTCTGTCTCTCTGTCTCTCTGTCTCTCTGTCTCTCTGTCTCTCTGTCTCTCTGTCTCTCTGTCTCTCTGTCTCTCTGTCTCTCTGTCTCTCTGTCTCTCTGTCTCTCTGTCTCTCTGTCTCTCTGTCTCTCTGTCTCTCTGTCTCTCTGTCTCTCTGTCTCTCTGTCTCTTTTTACCTCCACCGGATCCTCCTCCAACTCGTCGCTATCATTGAGCCACTCCTCGTTGTAGTCGATGAAGTTGACATGCACCACGTGCACACGATCCGCGTCGTTCCTAAAATGTGATGTTTCACTTTCAGTAGATCTTAGAGCACGAAAGCACATCATCATCCCCTCTATGTGATGCAGTGAGTGGGACGGCTCAGTGAGCTTTGGCTGAGAATGCGCAAATGGAGAGAGTGCGGCTCTCTCTCTCTCTAATTAGAAGCAGGAAATGAGAATGCGCGTGTATATCTTGTTTACCAACATATCACATATGATTAAAAACACATCAAAACACGCACCACGGGTCCTGAGTCTCGCAGGCGGTCGGACGGCTCTCCTCGCGCAGCTCGCCCATGATTCGCTCGACGTCCGAGCGGCTCATCAGGTTGAACGAGGTGATCTTCAGCTGCTGCGAAAGGTCGCACTTGGCGTTGATCGCCTTGAATTGTGTGTCGGTGGCCATTTTCACGTAGATGTTCTTCTTCCCTGCAACGAACAACTGTCTGGAGCTGCTCATGAATTTCATGAGCCTTACGTAGCAGCTCATCAAAGAATCGTGCGTCGTCGACGTTCTGCCGTCGCAACGCCTCCTTGAGCACCTCGATGGGGATGTGCGGCTCGCCGTTGATCACCAGCGTCGGGAAGCGGATACTGTAAATGACGAGTGTGAACTTTTTAGAAAAACACATTTAGATTTGAAGAACCGAAAACGTGTCAGTACATTTGACCTCTTTGTTGACTCACTGCCGAGGATTGTTTTGCTGGTGTCCAGACTTTTTGTGTTGTTTTTGTTATGCCGGAGTGGATCGAAAATCATGTCTACCAGCGGGTTGAGAGAAGGCAAAAAGTTTGGCAGTCGAAAAGAATCGAACCCGTGACCCTCTGCACAATATTGGTCAGTGTTACCGCATGGACCACACTGACACAGCTGAAGGGGGCCAAGCAGGTGCGTACATGCGCAGGGCCATTTTCAGAAATTTTGCCGCGTTCAGATGGTCAAAAAGTGTCATGTTTCACTTCCCGGAAGTCAATGTTCACCCTCACTTCTGACTACTTTGTGCTCATTGTAACCGCCGTGAAACAGATTAGCTATTATAAAGCTAATCTCTTTAATCCCCCCCGACGTCTCTTACACGTTCCCAGACGACAAAACATGATCTACGGCGTGCCTCGACCTTTGTCCCGTACCTGCTCTTTTGAGCTTCTTCCTCCTTTTCAACAATGTTGCAACATGCGAAAGCTCTCATGTGACCCCGCGCGCGCTCTTCGCGCTCCGGCACACATGCATAATGATGGTCACGCCAGGCGGCTAGACGAGCAGAGTAAGAGCAAGTCTACACAAGTTGTGATGTCACGCCAATTTGCGCTATTGATAATGGTTTTAGGTTTTCGGTTTTAGAGTGAGCACATGGCTCTATGTTCAGGCACACAACATGAACATACCCCAACAACCAAATGTACATGAACCGTCCCGGGTCTGTCTCCCTTTTCGGCACCACCACGTGCACATTGCACGGCAGCTTGAGCGGATCGTCGTCCTCAGTGTCGGAGCGCGTCTCCTGGTTCAACACGTTCAGGTTCTCGAGCAGATGGTCGTTGTCCATGTAGTCCGGCGTTCGGTGCTCGGGCTCCTCCTCCTGCGGCGGCACGAACGCCTCCGAGGACATATATGGTCTGGAAGTTGGGATTTTTTGGAGAAAAATGGATGTGAACACGAATGAAAACGAAAAACACACTGGCGTCTAGTCATGATAGGGGGGAGAGGTGTGGTTATGCAAAATAACAGTGATGTGGCAGGGTGTGTGAAAGCCACGAGATCTGAATAATAATTCGGAAAAGCAAAACATGGGGCTAGACTCTCTTCTCTCTTGCGGATTAGATCTCGGAACGACTACAACGTGAAAGGTAACCTAGAGGCGTGCTCAAGCTCCGCCCCCCCTGCACGTCGTCTGTTTTCGACACACATTCTATATAAGTTCGGAAGTGATGTAGGCGTCTAGATGAGGAGGTGAAGGTGATAATGTCTGATTGAATATGTAAATTTCAGCATTTTGGAAATGCTTTCAAACTCAAAAACTCAAACATCTGGTACACTTTTCAGTGTACCTTTTTTAGAGTCAGACAATTTGATTAGAAGTCTCGCGGCGGCTCCCCCTCCGGCATTTGTACGTAAAGCTCGAAAAAAGCATCGAAGTCCAATGGAGCGCATTTGCAGACCCCTCCCGCTGCACTAATTTTTTTTGCGCCGACAATACGCCCGGACTTGGTCCGCGGCACCAATCCCCCCGCACTTGTACGCACTCTGGCCCCCTCCGATCGTGTGCCCCCCGTGGTGTAGTGGTTAGCGCGCTTGCCTGCGACTCCCCTTTTGGGGGGTTCGATGGGTTCGACACCCCACTATGTCGCTTCTCATTTGCAAGGCTTTGCGGTGGGGTGCGAAGTGAATTTTCAACATAAGAAAGATGAGTTCAACAGTATACATCCACAATTGAACCGTCTAGACTTGCGCCTCCCGTCCGTCGTCTCTATAGTTTGGTCAGCCGCCCCTCCTCCACCGTCTCCGCTCTTTCTCTCTATGTGTTTGGTGCTGTCCCTCACACTCCAAAGCTGATCTTTTGATACCATTTCGCTTCGGTATGCATTGCAAAAGCATCCGGGACATTGCGAACGATTTCAGTTTTGCTGGAAAGGTGCGCGCGTGCCGATGTGTGGGAGAGTTCACACTGAACTTTTGGTTTCCACGTTCGCTGGGCGACAGTGTCAGGGGGCAGATTAACACTTTGACAGTTATATTTTCGACAGATCAGAATGGGGAGGATTGGAAACCGAACAAAATATCAAATTGAAACGAATAGTTTTAAGAAGGCAACTTCATAACGAGCAGTACTGAAGCAATACTGGAAATCAAAAGTTTCAAAACGCTTATCATTCCTTATCATATCATAAAAAGCTGAAGACGGAGGACAAGACTCGAGAAGAGATGATAACAAAAGTTTGAGCAAAAATCACACAAGAATCAGAATGTGTTTACGTCGAAGCCCTATCAGTGTGGCGACTACCCCACAAAAAACTTGCAGGAAAAAGCAAAAGACACAGAGAGAGAGAAGTGCGTCGGTCCTGATCCGAAACATACAACAAACACATAGACTGAACAGAAAGAAAAAGGGGGCGAAAAGATAGAGGCGAAAGGGATGGAGGAGTCTGGCGCCACGGCCCGCCGCCGTCGCCTCCCCCCTTTCAAACACTACTGACGACTGAGGACATGTGACCGAACGACTCTCTCCTTTTCCTATACGATGTTTCGGAGGACAGACAGACGACGGATGCAAGGATCAGAGAGCGCAGTTGCAAGTCCCGGGTGGCGAACCCAAAAGGAAAGGGGACGAGTCGAAGTCGCGTTAGCCACTGAGCCACCGATGCAGGTGGTCGAGGAGGGGGAACATACCACGCCGCAAAGAGAAAGTGGCCGAGTGCGGTGTCGAACCAGACACCCCAAAAGGGACGTGTCGACAAGCGCACTAACCACTACACCATGGGTGCCTGCGGTCGACGAGACGTAGGTGCGAGCCATCCTCACGAGAATGGCTCGTGATAAGATGTTCGTTGTGTCATGTTCATGCTAACCTTGTTCATTTCGATGCATAGTTTCAATACTGATACTGAACATGCATTATGATTCAGATATATATCACGTGTTTAAATGTTAACAAAAACAAATAGAATCCAGCAAAACAAAAGTCCAGAGCAAGAACATCAGCCATGAAACAACACGCACTTTCCACTTTTCCCGATTCCAACCCCAAATCGCCGATTCGACGCAGATCACTGAAAGAGGCGCAGACACCAAAAGGCGGTTGAAAAATGCGATAGAGACGTCTAGACGTGCGCGCGCGGAATATTTCCCTTCGTCGTCTACGTTCTCTTCGCCGCCTATCTTTTGCAAATTCTTCGGCCGCTGCTGCTCTTTTCCCTCTTTTCTCTCGCTTCTCTCTGCCTTCTGGATGGTTTTTTTGTGTGTGTGCTTCTGCTTCTGAGCTTCTGGGCTTCTGGGAGTCCGTCGGAAAAGCGGGGGTCGAAAAGGAGGGATCAAAATACCAATGGGCATTTGCAGAGCCATCCGTCCAACCTCGGTGATAGTGCGCTCTATTGCACCGGTGAGACAGTATGATGGTCTGCGTCTCGTCGAATCGTGTACTCTCTCACGTATTTCAGACCGACTTCCTGGTTTTGTTGTTCACAGAGCCACCAACAAAACACATTCATGTCTATCAATTTTAAAGGCACTTTGTGCAAATTCTGGGAGTTCCCCCACGTCTCGCCACAAAACGTGAGAAATGCGAAGACGCTCGGCTCTTCTTCTTCTTCTGCTCCTTCTTCTTGTCGGGACGGCTGCAACACAAACGAAGGACCGAAAATCCGGTACCCCTCACGCCCCCTAGGGGGGAAATTGATGGAACAGTAGAAGAAGAGTTGATGACGTTACGAAAAAAAACCGGGAGGAGCCAAGGGAAATTGGAAGGGGAAAGATGGATAGACTTTTGGGGCAGCAGAACGTTTTGTTGGAATTTGGAAATGGCTCTCGTGGAGGGATGGGCAATGAAAGTACAGTAGTCGTCAAGTTCTTACAAACGGCCTTGAAAACGAAATAGATCACCGCCCGTCTAGACCTCCCGGGTGGTGGGAAATGGCAAGGTTTTGTAGGTGGTCGAAGAAAGGAGAAGAGGTTTATTGGACTGGGTACCGGTGAGCAATACCTATACGAACGATGACTCATTTGTGATGTCTTCAGCTGGAAACTGATGAGAATAGCACGTCTCATGTTCAATTGTCTTGTGTTTTCAGGCGTCAGATGAGAATTGGGAACAAAGGCTGGTATCATTGGAAAGGTCTTGTTGTGAGGATTTCAAAACAGTGTTTAATTTTGCCAAGTGAGCTCTGTGAGCCGAGATATGGAGCTCCAAAGTTGAACTAGTGCATTTTCAAAGTCGCTATTGGAAGAATCCTGTTATTCTACACGCTATGAAATTTTCAGCCATAGCATTTTAACGCGTTTTCTACAATTTGAACAAAGTTTTCTGCTTCTAGAAATTGGTTAAATGGGTCAATACTACGGCACTCCTGGACTTGCAAATTTTTCACTTCCAACTTTGGAGCGCCATATCTCGGCTCACAGAGCTCGGTGGAAAATGGTAAATATAGTTCTGAAATTGTCACAACAAGAGCTTTTGAATGATACTAGTCTCGGAGCAGTCTCGTCATCTAATTGGACACTTTTGGAGCATAATTGTTGAATGCGTACTTTGCTGTCATTTTTGAAAGGATCTTTTGGTCTCAACTCAATTACAAAGCACAAATCCCCTGGAAATTTTAATCATCTGCCTATATGTCCAGTTCATCGGCTTGCAATTCATTTCCGTTTCGCCTCTCTTTTCCAGAGGATAGCCCACGTCACCCATCCTCTTTGCCCCAGACCTTGAGCCGCGTAAACATTCGAGTTTGCACGGACGCCTTTCCTCTTTTCGCCTCTCCAAGGGACCCTTGTGATAACTGGTTGTGTCTAGTCGCACTCCATCACGTGTAAACTTGTGCAGCAGAAAAATGGGGGGGGGGGGGGGGGGGGGGGGCATCGGGTTTCAAGGGCTCGGCGAGCAGCTGGCAAGGCTAAGAAGCTATAGTTTCAACCGGAAATCAGGGATATCATACATAGTTAGGAGAAGGAATGTGATGGATGTGATAAGGGGGGTCAATGTCGGATGTCAATGGAAGCAAAAAAGTTTTGCACTCAAAAAGTATCGAACCCTTGACCCTCTGCACACCGTTCGGCAGCGTTACCGACGGGACCATCGCGACACACTTGGAATGGGTGGCGCAGGTGCGTACATGTGCAAGGGGGTCCCCTCAGACTGGGCGCCGCGCTCTTGTACGCACTCTGGCCCCCACTGATCGCGTGCACCGATGGCGCAGTGGATAACGCGCTTGTCTGCGACGTGTCCCCTTTTGGGGGGATCGGTTCGACACCGCACTCCCTCCATTTCTCTTTGCGTACTTCCTCCACTGATTGGGTTGCGTTCTTATCGCACTTTTCCACGACACAGCATTTGCATTTGCCACTTCACGTCTGGTAGGAAGACAGACGTTGGATCACATGCCCCGACGCCGGCGAAAAAGAGGAAAGAGAGAAGAATGTGGTAAACAAAAAGGGTTTTTCTGTGTGCGGTGTGATCAAAGTTCTCTTGTTCTGATGGTCTCCACGTTGTTATCTGTCTATGGACCCACACACTTGATCTTTCTCACGTTTGGTACTATTCTGTTTTTCCAAAACTTAATCCACAAGTACCACCCACTTCACCTTTTCGCAACAACATGAAAAATAGAGGGGGGAGGGAGAAACCGAAAGATTAATGGGTTTAATACGGAGACAATTAAAACGCCAGGAAGACTAAGACACCCGTGGATATTCGGAGGGAAATGTACAGACATATGGGAAACGGGTTGGAATCCCCGGGAGATCAAAAGATCATTGGCAAAAAGTGTGGAGGTCAGAAAATTACCATAATGTGGGAGATGTTGGGGGAGGAGAGCAAAGAATGATATCAGGAAGTGTTGCGTTTGAGAATTCAAGTTTGAATAAATGCGGAGAATGATACGGTGTGAATGGCGGCGGGGGGGGGGGGGGGATTTGCGAGGACAGTGTGGTTTGATCAGCACACATATCCCATTGCCGGAGGACACTTTCCAAAGACAGCAAAAAACTTTTGCACTCGAAAAGAATCGAACCCCGGACCCTCTGCACACTGTCCGCAAGCGTTACCGCCGGGACCACGCGGACACACTTGAAGAAGGCTGCGCAGGTGCGTACATGTGCGCGCGGTCCCCTCCAGACTGGGCGCCGCGCTCCTGTACGCACTCTGGCCCCCGGTGATCGTGTGCAGCGGTGGCGCAGTGGTTAACGCGCTTGCCATCGACTCGACCATTTTGGGGGGGTTCGATGGGTTCGACACCGCACCCGGTCTCTTTCCCTTTGTGGTGGAGTTGGGACTTCCTCTACACGTTTGGTTGCTGTGGACCGCGATGAGTGGGCAAATGTGCAGGAATGCACTTCCCCAAACGAATTTTAAAGATAAGAATGATGTGATTTTTATACTAATAAGATTGATCATTTGGTACTCTACCACGTAACATCACTGAGGAAACGAAACACCTCATGATTGGCTGTGCAATCAATCCAAAAAACTCATATGCCAGACTGTAGTTTGTTTGTTGTGCGACTCTCTAGCTCTCTCTCTGTGTGTGCCCATTCAAAACGCGTGGAATCGCTGATGTGGACGGAATGGAATATGTGTGTGTGTGTGTGAAAAGTGATCGCAATGGTATGAGGATGGACAGGTGATAAGAAGAAAGAGCAGGAAAAGAGAAGGAATATTTATTGATTGGAAACAATGTACATGAAGCAGAGAAATAGAACAGAAGAAGAAAAAGAACAAGGAATGTTTATTGATAAAAAGAAATATTCAGAAATAGAATCGAATATGGAAGATGATTGAATTGACAGACAATGATAGGCAAATTTCGATCCAAATCTCTCTCACCCTGCCAAGGTCACTCTTTGTCCGTCTATCTCTCCCTCTCTCTCTATCTCTGCCAACTTTTCCACGAAATGATACTTTTGCCCGTCGCGCAAGGTGTCTGGCCCGTTTGCAGTGAACTTTGTTCCCGCGCCGACGCAGCATGTGATAAGGAGAGATGCAGAGAATACGAGAGAATTGGCGTCTAGTCGGGGGATTGGTGGAGAGATGCAACAGGGGCCGGTTCTTCGGGCGGACAGACGGGCGGAAGATGCGACGGACAGACACTGTGTGATACTGATGTGTGTAAAGGTGTAGGTAGTACAAACAATGGTGTTCGCAAAAATGTGCTACACTCGAAAGGAGTCGAACCAGTGACCCTCTGCACAATAACCGCCTGCGTTACCGCCGGGACCACCGCGCCACACTTGGATGGGGCGGCGCAGGTGCGTACATGTGCAGGGGGGGGAGGGGGGCGCCGGGTAAAAATTTCGAAAAAATCAGAGAGCGGCACACTGCAGTAAGTGCGCTCCACTGCACAACTAGAGTTTTTCGGTGAAAAATCGATGAAAAATCGATTACCGCGACCTAGAAAACTCTAATTTTTCACCGGAGATCCTTCAAAATTATCAAACAAGACAACAAATTGCACATGCCGCATGTACTTTGCACCCCGACTCTGTTCCGCGTGCCAGCGCGCGCGGAATCGAGATCAAAAGATCAAAAGAGTGCATAATTGCGCAGAGTGTGGTGTTTCACGTGCACCACCCGATAACAAATTCAAAATGAGCCAGATTAATGATAATTGAAGTTAAAAAACAAGAAACAGTTTGAAAACAAGCACAAGTATAAACGAGGTGAACCAGATGGACTCGAAAATAGTGCGCGCAAAGAAAAGTGGGAGAAACGCATTGCAAGGAAATCGGGCGCGCGCGTCGAATGGGTAAACATTGTCTACCCCCCAGCGACGAGTGGTCTTTCTTTTTGATCTTTAGAGATGTGGACGGACAGACACATACACTAATGATAAGAGACGCAGGTCCTGGAAGAACAGGGAATTGGTGGGGCGAAGAAAGTACTAATGGGAAGCGCCGCAATATGAAATGAAATGAGAAGAAGAACCATGTGATTTGAAGACTAACAGTCAAAAGATGATAGGTTTTGTGTTCGTGTTTGCAGAGAAAGTGTGTCTGGTCGCAGAGGGGAGTGGTTTTGTTGACCTAGACGCCTTTTTTGACATTTTAGTGAGTACTGTAGTGCAAGTTGTCTAGTCGGTTGGATATCGCGCTCTATCGAACATCCGGTGAGACGCAGATAGGCAGACAGTCTGCGTCTCGCTGGATTGTGCACTCTCTCTCTCTCACTCCATCGCACCTCCGGTGAGAGACGCAGACAGGCAGACAGTCTGCGTCTCGCCAGATCGTGCACTCTCTCGCTTGTAGCGCGATGCGAAGAGACGCAGACCGTCAGACAGTCTGCGTCTCGCCGGATCGTGTACTCTCTCGCTTATTGTTCTACGGACGCAGACAGGCAGAGAAAGAGAGAGAGAGAGAGAGTACACGATGCGAGGAGACGCAGACAGGCAGACAGTCTGCGTCTCCTCGCATCGTGCACTCTCTCTCTCCCCCTCTCTCTCCCCCTCTCTCTCTCTCCGGAGGCGCAGAGAGTACACGATTCGACTAGACGCAGACCGTCACACAATCTGCGTCTCCTCTCCCTCCCTCTCTCCCTCTCTCCCCCCGGATACAAAGCCACAACGAATTCAGAATTCAGATGACGTCGCCACCACGTGTATATTCATTAAAACTGCAGACCCACCGGGATTTTGTTGTTGTCGTCGCACTCGGAAGACGTGATGACGTCTCCTTTTCGCCTCCTTTTGTCGTGAGAGCTGAGAAGATGTCAGAAACGAGCTTCAGATGTAGTCTGTAAAAAAGCCAATTACATCAAAGTGAGAGACTAAAGAGACGAAAAACATAGTGTCTGGAGGGGTCTGGCGCCGGGCGCCAGACCTCCTTATCACCTGTTACACAAAGAGAGCCCCCTTATCAATTACACTTCCAGTGCACATACACACACACAAAATGAGGGGCTAGAGAAAGGGAGCTATAAAAAAGGTGTCCGGTAGGCTGCGAAACAAGCTCGACATATCAAAAAGAAACAAAAAGCGTGAAGCTCCGCCCCACTTGTCTCGAGTTACCCCCTCTTCACTGCTACAGTAATCCTGCTCCGCCCCGGACAGACAGATACACACACATTACGTTCAGGGACTATTCGACTCATAAATTTGGCAAGTCCTTATCAGTATACACAGACGGCGACGAAAACGAATAGCAAGTAAAAGTGTTGTTTGTTTCGTGAAGTCGTTGCTGATAAGCGGTCTCGCCACGAAACAATTTCGCATTTTGAATGTATTTGAGGGAGATGCTGATTGGGAAATGGCAAATGACAAAAAGCACCTGGAGTGGTGTGTGACTCACTTGCTCATCACACATCAGGAATTTGTTTTGTTGGGCGGGTTATAATTGAGTTTTGATAGGGTTTTAGTGGTTTATGAATGTGATGATTGAGAGTTTGCTAATTATAGCTAATGGTAAAAGGTTTTGTAGTTCTGAAGAATTATTTGGTAGCTGATAATTTTGAGTTATGGTATCTTGTATAAAAAGTCCTGAGAAATGGGAATGGTTAGAGCAGTCTATATAAAATGTATATCATTGGAAAGCCCTTTTCATGAGGATTCTGAATCTGTAATCAGTTTTTTCCCAGTGGCTCTGAGAGCCGAGATACTGTCAAAACAAAACATGGAGATTTTTTGAAAATCCCGGATTTTCATGAAAATTTAACCGTTCATAACTTTCTTCCAAATCAGTTTTATAAAAATTCAACTAGATATTCAGATTTGTCTTAAAATTCTGAATTGATTCATCTAAAGAACTCATTGAAAATATAAGAATATAAAAATTTAACTACTAGCGAAGTTTTTTAACATTTGAATGTAGCTAAATTTAACATACTGATAAAATGTTTCCAGTGAGTTAAAATTATAAGTTTGTGCATAGATCGATGCAGAATTTTAAGACAAACCCGAATATACATTTAGATTTTCATAAAATTGATTCTGAAGAAAGTTATGAACGCTCAAAGTTTTACGAAAATCACATAATTCTTTCCTTTTTTTGCGGAAAGAAGAGCTCTGTATCTCGGCTCCCAGACCCACTCAGCAAAAACTAATTACATATTCGGAATCCTCGTGAAATTTGCTTTAAAAAGGTATAAGTTTCATAAAAACTTCTCTAACCATTCCCTTGTTTTTTCGAGACTTTTCATGCTAGACACTTCACAAAGAATGCGTCAAGGCTCCAATCACCCAAATTATGGAGCAATTATAGCCACCTTTGCATCATCATCACACGGAGCTCAAAGGATCAGGAGGAGCTAAACCAAAACACTGGCGACAGACGTGCCGAATTGCAGAAGTGAACTTATTCCACCTGCTCCAACGGAATATTTTGACGGGACATCTACCCGGAAAAGGCTAGACCGGGAAGTTGATTAACTGCATAATGTAAACAAGTGCCAATTTTAACTACACAGGGGTCTAGACAACTATGCAGTTTCCGAATCGCACAAAAATAAATCAAGACGGCGGAACAGAACAGTTTTTGCGAGAAAGTCACGGGGTTTTTGGGAATGTGATAAGGCGGCGAGTGGCAAGAGAACCGAGAACGGGGCGCTAGGTGGCCTCGCCCCGGGGGATTCAAATTGTTGTGACTCGAAATGTCTAGTGCAAAATGATGAGAGTGGAAGAGAAAATTGGAGTTTTCTAGGCCACGGCCACCATTTTGCGGTGGAACCCCAATTTCTCTTCCATGTCGGTCATTTTGCAGAGGAGCGCACTTACTGACAATGCTCATGACTATTTTGTCATTGGAATTTGGTAATTTCGAGTACCTCATTCACGAATCTGAAACTGAAATTCTCTGAAAATTCCTCATTTTCTCGTTTTCTAGAAATTCGCGTTCAAAAAGCAAAAATTCAAAGCAAAAATCCCGGGGACTAACTTTCGCATGGCCGAGTTTTTTCGTCACTGTGGTGTTTGGTTTTTATCGATTTTTATCGATTTTTCGGATTTTTCATGGGTTTTTCGGCGATTTTCTCGATTTTTTTTTGTGTTTTCAACTTTTATCACATTTTTCTCATCAAAAACACAAAAAATCAAAACGAAAAATAACTGAGAACACCAAAAATCCATAAAATGTTTCTTTTTTTTTGTATTTTTACATTTTTTCACTGCTTTTTTTCATATTTTCTCAAATGGAAAAATGTGAAAAAGTGAAAAAAAATGTGCAAGTACAAGAAAATCGCCAAAAAACCTATAAAACATCGATAAAATTCCGAGGGGACTAACTTTCGCATGGCCGAGTTTTTTCGTCACAGTGGTCTTTCAATTTTTATCGATTTTTCGTGGACTTTTTCGGCGATTTTGTTGATTTTGTCACTTTTTTGTCACTTTTTTCACATTTTGTCATCAAAAACACACAAAATACTAGAAAATCTCTGAGAAAAACCGAAAAAAAAATCGAAAAGTCTTTAAAATCAAAAACCACAGTGAAGATCAAACTAGGCCATGCGAATGTTAGTCCCCCGAATTTTTGCTTCAAATTTTTGCTTTTTTGGGACCTTCGTTTTTGAATTTTTATCGACTTTTTATGGATTTTTCCGCGATTTTCTTAATATTTTCACTTTTTTCCTTTTTTTTCACATGCTTTCCTCAAAAACAGAAAAAATCAAGAAAATCGTCGAAAAAACCGAAAAGTCAACAAAAATCAAAACCACAGCGACGAAAAAACTCGGCCATGCAAAAGTTAGTCCCTCGGATTTTTACTTTAAATTTTTGCTTTGAATTTGGTTTTTTCGACCGCAAATTTCTCGAAAACGAGGAATTTTCAGAGAATTTCAATTTCAGAGTGAAAACTGAAAAAGTGCCATTCTCCAGCAAAGAAACCGAACAGAACGAATAGTTTCCCATGGACATTTCGATGAGATTTTCCACTTCCTGATACGAAATTTTATATGCAACACAATTTGCATTCCACATTTATCGATCTCAATGGACCCTTTTTTTGAGTCTAACTGTCAATACAGGAAGCTCTAATTGGCCACTGGGCGGCGCTGATTACGGTAGCCAACTTTTGCGAAAAACTCAAACAAAAATCGAGAACTTTTCGTCCTTTTGTGGGAGGGGAAAACGGTCGAAACAAACAGAGACGAATAGTCCCGAATGGGGGAGGGCGACCGGGGGGCGGGGGTGATAAAATGATAGGAGGCCATAAATCTGAGGTGGCTCGATTGTTTTAGGACATGCAAATTTTATGGCGGGGTACTGTAGCGGCCGAGACGACCGTCTATTTCTTTTATGTGCGGCCAATAGAAGTGGAAAGTTACGGTAGCTGTGTCTGCGCAGAAACTGACGGCAATTTGCACAAAATGGGAACATTTCGCATGATTTTCGACAGTAGTTGATGATTTTGAACCTATTTCCGTCATTTTTTTTACACTGAAAGCTTGGAAAAACTCGAAAAAACCCGAAAAAGCGTCAAAGTCCAATGGAGCGCACTTGCTGACCCCCTCCCCCGCTGCAACGATTCAGATCGATTTTCCCCGTTTTTTCTTCAATTGTCATGATTTTTCGAGGTTTTTTCGACAAAAATGATATTAAAAAACAGAAAAACATCAAAAAATCATAAAAATTAAAGAAAAAACATTGAAAATCATGAAAATTGAAGATTTTTTCAGTTTTTCTTCAATTTTCATGATTTTTTGAGGTTATTTCGACAAAAATAGGTTTGAAAAGCACAGAAACTTGGAAAATCATAAAAATTAAAGGTTTTTCAGTTTTTTCTTCAATTTTCATCATTTTTCAAAGTTTTTCCGACAAAAATGGGTTAAAAATGTAAAAAATCATAAAAATTGAAGAAAAAACTGAAAAAATCTTCAATTTTCCTAATTTTCCAAAGTTTTTTTGCTGTTTTTACATTTTTCAATAATTTTTATCGAAAAACCCTCGAAAAAACATCGAAAATCATGAAAATTGAAGAGAAAAACGAAAAAAACCCAAAAAATCGAGATGGCCTAGAATCCGACCATTTTTTCTAGTCCCTCTTTCAAATTCTGTACAATCCACCGAAAACCAAGAAAAAAATTGCTGAAAAAGAAAAATCGCACTTTTCTTACAACTTCCAAAAACGTCTGAAAGTACAAAAGAGAAGACGCCGTCTGTTCACTGCGTTCAGTTTTCGAGGGCAGGTATCCAGTTTTACACTTTCTTTTGTATCGATAAACAATGATTATAAGAGACGAGGATCAGTGGAAGCTGGTCGAAGTGCCATTGCAGATTGCTCAAACTTCCTGTGTGGTACTCGCGCTCTCCATCTCGGTCAAAGAAAAACAAACAGGCGCGAGAGGAGTTCTCCTCGAATCGCGCACTATTTCCCTTTGATATAGTGTCAATCGAGGAGCATTGAACTATTTTTAGGAAGCGGCTAAAAATACTTGATATTTACTATGAAGTACACTATTTTTAGATTGCACTTCCGAAACGTTTCGATTAAAGTGTATTTTGGGACAAAAAAATTGTGCACGGTGTCTAGGAATTGACGACAACTTGCACAAAATTTGAAAATCAGTGGTTTTATCCTGGTTTTTTGCAGTTTTTTGCCTTTTTTTGCAGGAAATTCATGATTTACAGACAGGATTTATTGATTTTGAAGCAATTCCAGCCATTTTTATTGTTCCAAAAGCTAGAAAAACTCGAAAAAACTCGAAAAAGCGTTCAAGTCCAATGGAGCGCACTTGCTGACCCCCTCCGGCTGCCAGCTCGATTTTCTCCGTTTTTTCTTCAATTTTCATGATTTTTCAAGGGTTTTTCGACAAAAATGGGTTAAAAATTCAGAAAAACGTCGAAAAATCATGAAAATTGAAGAAAAAACAATGAAAAATCATGAAAATTGAAGAATTTTTGTTTTTTCTTTAATTTTCATGATTTTTCAAAGTTTTTTCGACAAAAATTGTTTAAAAAAGCAGAAAAAATTCGAAAAATCATGAAAATTTAAGATTTTTTGTGTTTTTTGTCAATTTTCATGATTTTTCGAGGTTTTTCTTCAATTTCCATGATTTTTTGATGTTTTTTCTTCAATTTTCATTATTTTTCGAGGTTTTTCCGACAAAAATGGGTTACAAAATCACAAAAAACACTGAAAAATCATGAAAATTGAGCTCGAAGCTCGTGTACTTCTCGTGGACCCCCCATCGAGTGTAGTTTGTTCCCATCTTCCGATTTGTCGCATTTTGCAGATTACGGTATCTCGGAAAACACCTCAACATTTGAGACATCCCGCCGGGTTAAGTATATGTATCACGAAACCCCAAAAAACCGTTCGACAAACAATGCAAAGAGCAACGAGCGAGCCGAGAAATCACTTTTTATGTATTCAATTTCACACTATCCACGCCCCACTCGGTCCGATTCGCTTTAAAAGTTGCGCAAACACCAAACTCCGTACGAACGAAATTTGAACGGCGCGCGCATCGGGAAACGCGCAAAGGCACGGGAAACGCGCCAGCGGTAGAGAGGCAGAGAAAATTTTTGAAAATTTTTTTTTTCGAAACATTTTTGGAGTTGTTTTCGAGGTGTTTTCTTTGAATTTTCTTCGAAAATTTTCAGAAAAATCAATTTTTCAGCAAAAAATGAATGCTCCAGCTGCTTTCGAATCATTCTTGCTGCTCGACGACAAGAAATTCTACATCGAAAAAGACACAAAAGTAAAAAAGAGAACGATTTTCCCCTCAATTTGAACCTTTTCAGGTGCCAAACGCGGCGATTTTCACAATTAACAAAGAGGATCACACGCTGGGAAACATGCTCAAAGTGTAAGAATAATCTTTTTCGTGAATCATCTGAAACAGTCAAATTTCAGACAGCTTCTAAAAGACCCCGAGGTGCTGTTCGCGGGCTACAAGAACCCTCATCCGCTGGAGCACAAAATCCTGCTCCGCGTGCAGACGACGAACCGCACGACGCCGGCGGACGCGTTGACGACCGCCATCACCGATCTCGTCGGAGAGCTCTCGCTTCTGGAGCATCGCGTTGAGGCCGCCATCAGGAAGTGCAATAATGCGAATGAGCACGAGAGGGGATACTCATAATTTGAATTTTTGTGCTTTACTTTTATCATTTTGATTGAATCTCAACCAAAAGCTTCACTTTTCAGTACAATTTGCTGTTTATTGTGTCTAATTGGGTAGTCTAAACCCACAAGTATCTAAACTTTGAAAAAACCATTCGTTTTTGGCCTATTTTGGCTCAATATTCTCGGGATTTTCAATTTTCGATGCTTTTTCATAAATTACAGCGAAAATATACGTTTTGAGCATGATTTTATCGAATTTTTCCGTTTTAATGCTCGTTTTTCACATCAGATACCTTTTATCTTGAAAAATCGTGAGTTTCATTGAAATCCAAGCTTGCTTGACAATAGAAAACATGAAAAATGTACGCTGAATATAATTTTTCATGTTTTCTATTGTCAAGCAAGCTTAATATGTGTCGATTTCGATGTAACTCGTGATTTTTCAAGATAAAAGGTATCTGATGTGAAAAATGTGCATTAAAATCGATAAAATTATGTTAAAAACGTATATTTTCGATGTAATTTATGAAAAAACATCGAAAACTGAAAATCCCCGAGAAATTTGAGTAAAATAGGCCAAAAACAGCTGCGAAATGTCCTGGAGCCATTATTGATGGGATTCATTCAGATTCAGAAACCCTAATCAATATGAACAGTCCACTCATCCGAGTGAGCCGAAAACGAACCGCCGACCCCCATGAAGCGCTCATCCTACATAACAAAAGAGCAAAACAGGCGGGGCCAGTGGTGTTCACGCTTTTCAAAGCGGCCGCCGATGGAAATGACGAAGAGCTGGAAGGCGTGCAAGTGCTCGACCTTCCTGCTAACGATCAGAATATGGAAGAGGTCGAACAGGCGAATGAGAATCCGCTTGGATTGGTTCAAGACGCCGTCGGACTTGTAGGAGAGGTGGAAAAGGGGAAGAAGCGGGCTCCAGAAGGAGCAGAAGAACACGTTTCGGTGAGATTATTATAAAACATTAACGAAACATTGACGGCGATTGACGAGGAGCACGTCTTCCGAAAATGTCAAAAAGTGCACGTAGTCATGAAAATTACAGCTGAATGGACGGAAAATGCAACCTGTAGAGGATCAGAAGCAAAAAGAAGAAGCCCAAGAAGAAGAAGACGTCGTCTTCGACTACTACCGAATCCACGAGAAACGCGGAAACGCGTGGAACGCCGAGCTCGACATGGAGGCGATCGACGTGCGATTCGCGAATCGAGACGACCTGAATCTAGAAGAAGAGGATTCGGATGGACCGCGTCCAGATGATGAGGACGACTCGAACGATGAGGACAACTGGCGCAACGACTATCCGGATGAGGATTCGTATGATGAGGTGGAGCAGGAGCTCGTGGAGTTTTCATGATTTTTTGCAATTTTTTCAGAACAGCGACGGCGACATTTACGGAGAGCTGGTGGCCGAGGAGTGGCACGGCGAGTTTCCAGAAGACAATCTTCATCGACGACTTCAGAAGTGAGAGATTCGCCAGTTTTCGATGTTTTCTCATAAATTATAGCGAAAATCTACGTTTTTAACATGGTTTTATCGATTTTTTTCTGTTTTAATGCACATTTTTGATCCCAGATGTTTATATTTACCTTTTTATCTCAAAAAATCGCGAGTTTCCTGGAAATTTACACATTTGAAGCTTGATTAGAGCTTAGAAAGCATAAAAATATACATCTATGGATTATAGGTATATTTTTATCCTTTCTATGCTTTAATCAAGCTTAAAATGTGTAAATTTCCATGAAACTCGAGAGTTTTTGAGATGAAAAGGTAAATATAAATATCTGAGATGAAAAATGTGCATTAAATTGGAAAAAATCGATAAATTATGTTAAAAACGTAGATTTTCGCTGTAATTTATGAAGAACACTGCGAAAACCCTTCTGAAATTTCTCCTTTTCAGCATCGCCATCAATGATCGCTACGAGGCGTACTTCGAAGGCGAGGATACCGATGACGAGGAGTTGAACTAATGTTTTCTCACCTTATCAATCATTTTTTTTTGTTTTTCCGACTCTTCCATTCTTAAAAACATCATCAGTTTGCTCTTGTCGAAATGAAATTTTATATTCTTGCTCTCATCTTTTTATCTTGCTCCGCGTTTGGCTCCGCAGCGGAGCCTGTGGAGCACATCCACATAGATCTTGGAGATGTTATTCATAAAATTCAAAACTTTTTCTCATTTCTCTGCTCTCGGTGCAAGGAAGTGGTGGCGAAGATAGACTCGGCTATCGATAGTGAGAGCTTGAAAAAAGTGAGTTTTTTTAATTTTTTAAAATAATATTTCCATTTTTAAACATTCAGGATGCAAACGCGCTCTGCCAGACACTCCTAGGATTCAACGAGGTCGTCGAAAAGGTGTGCAAATCGGTGGTAGAAGACGTCCTCGGCGAAGTCTACACACAGCTCAAGAAACTGGAGCCGAATGACGCCTTCTGCACTCATTTGCACTTGTGCGACGCGTGCCTCGTGCCAGCGCACACTACAAGGTTATCAGTGGAGCGTATTCTTCTAAAAAACAGAAAAATGAAAAATTTTTCTATTTTTCAGAAGACCGTTCAAGCATCACGAGCCCGTCGACACTTCCAAGTTGCTGCACGGCAAACTTCACCACTTCAGTCTTGATCATAATCACACTGATTCATCATAAAATTGGATTTTTTGAATAAAAATTTATTGATGGTTATGAAATTGGTATTTTTAAGATGAGAACACTTTTTTATTGTCAAAATGGTAAAATTGTTTGCAAAGTGCGGCGCATCATTTTTGTCATCATTTTCATCAAAATTTTATTGATTTTATCAATTTTTCCTTTTTCCGGCGTTTTTCTGTCACAAATCCCCTCAAAATCGATAATTTTTCCATCATTTTTATCAAAATTTCGATTTTAAGCTGATTTCTAGTGATTTTTCGATAATTTCCTTCCTTTTCTGACAGAAAAACACCCGAAAATAAGGAAAAATTGATAAAATCGATGAAATTTTGATGAAATTGATGACAAAAACTGGTGCCGCACGTTGCAAACAATTGGACAAAGTATACGGTAGCGGCGAGGTGAATGCACACTTTTCTGCAGAGGTGAAGATCCTTTAATCTCTTTTTCTCTGCACTCTCTCGCGCCGCTGTGATGTCTCATTTTTACGGCGGTGATTTGTTTTGAAAAACTTGAATTTTTTCCAAATTTTGAAATTTTTTCCAGAGATGTTTGAAGTCGAGAAGCTGTTGGACGCCGAACTTCGCGATGAGCTGGCCGCTCGTGGTGTAAACGTCGGTCCAGTCGTCGCAACGACTCGCCTGTTCTATGAGAAAAAGTTGAAAAAACTGATGGCCGGTTCTGGGAAAAGGGTACTCAATTATAATAATATTCAAGTCCATAATTGTGTTCCTTCAGAGGCCAAAGACAGATACCACTCAAAACTCGACATTCAATCGATCGGAAATAGAAGACATGAGTGGTTCAGATGAGGTGGAGGAAGAAGAAATTCTGAGCCCGAAGCCAAAGTCTCGTCAGACGTCGTTCACTCGTCGCCCGGTGTCATCGACTCCCACTAAAATACTTTCTCCGAATATTAGTCCTTCGATTCACGTCCCGAATCTGATCACCGAATTCACACCGAGCTTTTCCAAATTCAGAATTGCCACGTCACCCAGAAGTCACAATTTCAACGACGAAGACGATCTCGAGGGCATCGAGTCTTCTAGAATCATCCACAACGATTCTAGAGGTCTTGGAATGACGGCGTGGAAAAAAGTACTAGGAACTCCACGCTCCAAAAACAGAAAAAAACCGAACGTCTTCAACGACGCCGTCTGGGTGGCCCTCTACGCGCTTCTCATTGTGCTCGCCGCGCTCATCGCCGCGGTTTTCGTAACGAGCAACTCGGAGCAGAAGTACTGGTCTGTACTGAAAGCGGCCGCCAGCGATTCGATGAAGTTTTTCTACAATTACGCCATTCTTCCACTAGTTTTCATTGCGGCTCGTTAGTTTGATTTTCCAGAAATTTGGTACTGATACGACGTCGCTGATTCTCTGATTCTGATGCTGATTCTGAATTTGATTCTGAATCTGAATCTGATTCTGATTCTGAATCTGAATCTGAAGTCAGAATTTCTCTCATTTTTCATTTTCCAGGAGTCCTTTTCAGTACTATTTCCCGACAAGTACTGAAAACGGCTTTCGAAAATGAAAAATGAGAGAAATTCTGACGTCAGATTCAGATTCAGCATCAGAATCAGAAAATCAGCGACGTCGTATCAGTACCAATTTTCTAAAAAATTCTCCCTTTCTAAAAATAAAAAAAGAAAGTTTCAGTCATCCTCATTTTCATCGGACTCTACATCGCTCATCGCAAATACAAGAAAAACCAGGAAGAAGAAGAAGCCAAGCTCTACGACCTAATTGATAAAATCACGGAGCTCGTCGAGCAATCTGATGATTCATACGTGTCCCAGCCACATGTTCGTGACCTGCTTTTTCCACCTTCCAAGAGGTTTTTCTTCTGAAACTGAAGAAAAGCTTCTGAATTTTCTATTCAGACGTGCGCCTGAAATGGCCCGATGGCAGAAAGCTGTAGAGTTCATCGACGCCCAAGAATCCCGAATCAGTACCGATGTGACGATTCTGCCTTCTGGAAACGAGTGCGCCGTCTGGAAGTGGATTGGTCGGCAGAACCGAAATTTCAAGAATTCATAATTTGTGAATATTGCTCACTTTAACTTTAACATAACTTTTGTCAGCATAAACCCTTCTGCTCTACCGCTTCCCCTCCAATTTTCCAAAATCGGTCTCTATCCGTCGCTGTCTGCGCCCTCTCCCCGCGCCACACTCTCTCGGGAGGTCTTTCGCGTCTGGCTCTCTTGGTCAGGACACCTCGGAGATATTCGCGAGGTTTTATGTTTTTCAGTGTGCTTTTCATTTTTTTTTAAATTTTTTTCGAGGGTTGAAAGGAATTGACAAGTTCTTTGTTAAACACTTGAAGGAACGAAAATGTTGTGAAATTTTGTCCAATTTTGCAAAATTGGACAAAATTTCAATTTCTCCAACTTTCACTTTCTCCCACATTTTTACAATTTTTCAGCAAACTTGCTCATCGCAAGTAATAAACCACTTGAAATCTAGCTCAACTAGCTAAACTAGTAACCACCTAGCAATGGGCGTGCCAAAGTTCTACCGATGGACCTCGGAGCGCTATCCGTGTCTATCGGAGGTGATCAACGAGACGCAAATCCCGGAGTTTGACAATTTGTATCTGGACATGAATGGCATTATTCACAATTGCTCGCATCCCAACGATGATGACGTCACGTTTCGGATCACTCAGGAGGAGATCTTTGCGAATATTTTTGCGTATATTGAGGTAGAATAATGATTGTTGGTTTTGACGTCATCTGATTCTCTGGTTCTGATGCTGATTCTGAACCTGATTCTGAAGTCAGAATTTCTCATTTTCGAGAAAAGCCGTTTTCAGTACTTTTCAAAAATAGTACTGAAAACGGTTTTATCTTTTCTCGAAAAAAAGGAGAGAAATTCTGACTTCAGAATCAGGTTCAGAATCAGAATCTGATTCAGATTCAGAATCAGCGACGTCGAAAGACCAAATTTCTGAAAAATTCTCATTCCCTCTAAAAACCCAATTTCTAGAACCTCTACAATCTCATCCGCCCCCAGAAAGTATTCTTCATGGCCGTTGACGGCGTGGCTCCGCGAGCCAAAATGAACCAGCAGCGAGCGAGGCGATTTATGTAACTGACACCAATACAGAGCACATAATGATCTCAATATCTCAGGTCAGCTCGAACTGCAAAGCAACAACTGGCACAAGCCATTGAAAAAGGCATGGAAATGCCAGGGAGCGATCGATTCGACTCGAACTGTATCACTCCTGGTACTTATTTCATGACGACGCTTCATGAGAGATTGGCCGAGTGGGTCAATCGAAAATCGGCGAGCGATCCGAGGTGGCAGGGCCGGCGGATCATTCTTTCTGGACATGATGTACGGTTTATTCATGAAACGCGCTCCATTGACAATCTATTCAAATTTTGGTCAGGTTTTCAATGAAAATCTCGATTTTTCGGGCGATTTCACTCATTTTATTCACTTTTTAATGTCAAATTGTCATTTTTATAGTCAATATCGATTTTTACCGGGTTGCCGATCAGAAAATCGATATTGACGATTAAAAATGACAATTTGACATGAAAACAGTGAATAAAATGAGAGAAATCGACCTCAAAATCGAGATTTTCATTGAAAACCTCACCAAAATTTGAATAGATTGCCAATGGAGCACGTTTCATCGATGAGCAGTACCTGAAAGTCCGTTTTTCAGTGCCCCGGAGAAGGCGAGCACAAAATCATGGACTTTATCCGTGAGCAACGAGCTCATGCCGACTATGACCCGAACACCCGGCACTGCATGTACGGCTTGGACGCCGATCTCATCATGCTCGGCATCGTGTCGCATGAGCCGCACTTTTCGCTGCTTCGCGAAGAGGTCACCTTCAATACGCGACCGCGGAAGAACGAGAAGGCGAAGAAGCCGCAGCGCACCGACTCGGCGGAGAAGCAGTTCCATCTGCTCCACCTTTCCCTGCTCCGCGAGTACCTGGCGTGGGAGTTCTACGGAATTAAAGACGCGCTTCCATTCGAGTACGACATGGAACGAATTGTCGACGACTGGATTCTGATGGGACTGCTTGTGGGCAACGACTTCTTGCCCCATCTGCCGAACGTTCACATTCATGATGATGCGCTTCCGCTGCTCTACGCCACTTATAAGAAGGTGCTGCCCACCCTGGATGGGTATATCAATGAAGGCGGTTATTTGAATTTGGCGCGTTTCGAAAAATTCTTGGCGCAACTCGCGATCAATGATAAGGACTCTTTTATGGAGAAATTGGAGGATAGCGAGTGGTTGGAGGCGAAGAAGATTAGCAATCAGAAGGGAAACGAAGAGAAGGAAGAAGAGCTAGTCGCCTTCGAGTCTTCTGACATTGAAAATGACGATGAAGAAGTTGAGAATACAGCAGAAGAGGAAACGGATCCGGCATTTGTGAGCGATCATGAAGATGGAGACGAAGAAGACGAGGAAAATGATCAGACGAGAGATTTGGATGTGAGACAAAAGGGCATCAATTCAAATTTAGTTCGGGTTTTCCATGAAAAACTCGATTTTTTGGGCGATTTCACTCATTTTATTCATTTTTTCCGAGAAAATAATGTCGCCGATGACTGATTAATCGATTTTATCGGTAAATTCACTGTTTTCAACTCAATTTGAGATTAAACCTGACAAATTAAGTTGAAAACAGTGAACTTATCGAAAAAATTGATCAATCGGTCATCGGCGGCATTATTTTCCTGGAAAAAGTGCATAAAATGAGTGAAATCGACCGAAAAATCGAGATTTTCATTGAAAACCCGCACTAAATTTGAATTGACGCCCCTTTTGTCAATAGAGCAATAGACAATTTCCATCACTTCCAGCTCTCTTCCGTCGACAATGAGCTACTCGAGGGAGAGTTCAACGACGAGCTCGCCACCCTCGCGCTCTCCGCCATGAACGACGAGGAGTTCGCCAACAATGTGGAGGCGTGCTGGACGAGAACCATCAACAACCAATTCAAGCGCCACAAAAAGTCGTACTACGCGGAGAAGCTCCGTTACACCAACATAAGCAAGAGCCAGCTCCGCGAGCAAGCCGAAGGATATGTCCGCGCCATCCAGTGGAACCTCCACTACTACTACCACGGATGCGTCTCCTGGTCGTGGTTCTATCCGCACCATTACGCGCCTTATATCTCCGATGTGCAGGGCTTCGCGGATATGAAAATGGAGTTTGAGCTGTCCGCCCCGTTCCGACCGTTCGAACAGCTGCTTGCTGTGCTCCCGGAGGCGTCGAAAGACTGTCTCCCGCGACCGCTTCAAGAGCTAATGACGTCCGACTCAACGCAATCTGAAATTTCCGACTTTTATCCGGCTAATTTTGAGACAGATTTGAATGGAAAGCGGAATGATTGGGAGGCAGTAGTCCTTATTCCATTTATCGATGAGCAACGTCTTCTGGCAGCCATTGAGTCGAAGGCGAGCCGGTTGACTTCAGAAGAAGTTGCGAGAAACTCGCACGGACCACATATTCAGTGTGTCTCGTCGAAAGATAAGGATGGAAAATGGGTCTCCAAAAGAACTACAATCGACGGAGACACATTCCGCATCCCCCGCGAATCTGTGAAATGGGGACTCCTCCCGAACGTCAAAATGGACGTCTACTTCCCCGGATTCCCCACCATGAAACACTTGAAGCACATCGGAGAGCTGAAATTCGCCAACTGCAACGTGTTCGGAATGGCGTCCCGAAAGGAGTCAATGGTACTGAAGGTGCACACCAACGACACACAAGACATTGTGGAGCTGGGCTCCGAGCTCTGCGATCAGGAGGTGTGCATCGATTGGCCCATTCTGAAGCTGGCGAAGGTGGAGTCGATATGGGGAGACGGGAAGATTGTGAGATATTGTCCTGGAGAGGAGGACATAATTGTGAAGGATATGACTCCAGAAGAGGAGAAGCAGTGGGCGGCGCATGTCAATCATCTGCAGGAACGGATGATGACTCGCTACGCCATAGAAATCACTGGGAAAAAGGACGAGAAGGGGAAGCACATCCGCCCGCCCCTTGTCTGGGTCCGACAGTTCACTGGAAACGTGTACGAGTCGGTATCAGGACCACAAGGCCCATCGCTAAAGTCGGTGAAGCAGTGGTCCAGCGAGCAATCGGTGAAGCCGGTGCTCTTCCCGCTCGCTGTCAAGGATGTGCTCCTTGAGAGCTCCAGGGTGCTGGCTGATCTGCCCATCACTATTGCCTATCCGAAACAGTCGGTGGTTTGGATAACCGATCCGAAAATGGCAATCTATGGGCTGCCTGGAATGGTTTCAGGGTATCAGAATGAGAAGTCGGCGAATTGTAAGTGAAGAAAATAAGTTTTGAGCAAGTTAGGGCTCAAAGTGCGCAAAATGGGCGGAGCTTGGTCAATGATGATGTGGAAAATCCAAAATTCCAAAATTAGTTCACGTAGACTACAAAATGCACAGTTTTTCTTCTGTAGACTGAAAATTGTGCATTTTGTAGTTTACGTGGACCATTTTGGATTTTCCACGTCATCAAGCTCCGCCCATTTTGCACACTTTGAGCCCTAACTTGCTCGAAACTGATTTTCATGAAAAATTATGTTGGAAATAGCGGAATCCCCCTTTAAAATATCATAAATAATAAATAATGATATTGATTCAGGTCGCCTCGAAGTGGTCGGAATGGTCACCCCGAAACACGTCGAAAAAATGCAATCGCTTGCCAAAAAGCAAAACGACAAATCACTCCGCTGGCAACCCGGCTACGATTCAGCACGACAGTGCCAAGTGGATCCCCGCCTTTTCGCCAGAATCACGGGCACAATGTTCCTCTGGAATGAGCCGAGAGCCGTCGTCGAAAAAGGACAGCAGATCTCATCAGAATCCAAGGTCAATTGTGGCCTATCGCTAAAGTACAGCCGTCGCGATCTGTGCGTGGCAGACTACACGGATCGCATCGAGGTGACGAATCAACGAGGAAACACGAATTTATCATGGTTCTACTCCAATCTGACTTGCCGTCTGGTTAATGAGTACAAGAAGAAGTTCCCTGAAGTGTTCCGACACTTGGATTCAGCGTCGTTCTCATCAGCTGAAGACGTCTACTACGCCGAAGACATCTGGCCAGTGGAGAAGCGAGCAGAGCGATTCGCCGAGCTCAAGCAGTTCCTAGAAGGCCTTCCGAGCCGAGACGCGGAGCAGTTAAAGTGCGGCACAGTGTACGCGGATCGTCAGTTGGTGGCAGAGGTGGAGGCGGTGCTCGAGGAGACTGATACCAAGAACAAGCAGCCGGCGACGATGATGAAGTACATGGTGCCGCCCACCGTGCTCTTCAAGTACGAGTTGTACGATGGAAAAGTGCACGTGGATCCGGAAGCGGATTTCCAGTTGCTGGATAGAGTCGCGTGTATGGCTCCGAATATTGTGAGCTTCTAGCTAGGGAATGTTCAGAGCTCGGGGTTTCTAGGTTTCTACATGTCACTCATATCATCTGAAAGCTAATGAGGATTCCGAATCTATATTCAAATTTTTGAGAATGACTCTGGGAGCCAGGAGCCGAGTTAAGCCGTCCAAAGTGCAAAAAAGGCGTTTTTTAAACTGTGTTTTTAACTTGCTATTGGTATTGTAACTAACCAAATATATATTCCGATTAGTCTTGAAATTCTGATTTTAAGACAAATGGAAATATATATTTGGTTTGTTACAATATCAATTCCGAAGCAATTTATAAATGCTCAAAGTTTAAAAAACGCCTTTTTTGCACTTTGAATGGCTTTATCTCGGCTCCTGGCTCCCAGAGCCATTCTCAAAAATTTGAATACAGATTCAAAATCCTCATTAGCTTCCAGATGATATAAGTCACATGTAGAAACCCCGAGCTCTGACCATTCCCTTGTAAGTGGTTTTGATTCTCTTTGAATCAGAATTGTCTTCAGAAGCTTGCTCGTACGGTACTGGGTACTGTTGTTGGAATTCACGAGGAGAAAATCGATGTGCTCTTTGATCGAGCCTTTGAAGGCGGATCCCACGTCCGTGGTTCTAAGAAGGCGTCGGCCTATCGGCTACCCCAGAGCTCTCTTTTCAACGTCACCTATGGGCTCACAAGGAAGGGAGTTGTTAGTGAGGTTAGTGAAAAAAGAAAGAGGAGTTTTCAAGTCAACTGTGAGCTTTAGGAGCAGAAAAAGCTGGAAATTCTGGATAAGGCTTACGTTGCGATTCCGCCGAAAAAGAACGAGAATAAGGAGCAGAAGAAGAAGAAAGATGTGCCATCGACGTCGTCAACGTCTTCACAGCAGAAGAAGAAGTGGGAGAAGAAGGAGAAGCCCAAGAAGCCAGAAAACGTCGACGTGCTCGCTGAATCGGTCAGCAAACTGCTGAAAATCAACGCGACGTCTTCTAAACCGAAACCTGCTTCCGAGGGAAAAGTGGTTCAAGGCAAACCGATTTCGCTTATGGAGATTCTGGGGGGCGGGGCGAAGAAGTTGGAGGATTTGGAAAAAGAGCCGAAGAAGGAGAAGCCGTCAGTGCTGGAGCAGTTGAATGCGGCGCAGAAGAATGCGAAGAATGCGAAGCAGAATAAGGAGATTCAGAAGCAGGATAAGAATCAGAATTCCAAGAAGAATCAGAAGCCGGAGAAGCCGAAGAAGATTGAGATTCTGAAAAGAAAGTCCTCGGAAGAAGACGTTGCTCCGCCAGCTCCAGCTCCACCAAAAGAGCAGCAAAAAGAGCAAAAAGAGCCCAAAGAGCCCAAAGAGCAACTAGAATCAGTTGCTCTCCCGAACCTTTCAGTCCCACCGCCAGGCTACATTCCACCGTTCCATCCGATGGCTCAAATGATGCAATTCCAACACATGCTCAATATGCAGCAAAATCCACCATTTGCTCCGCCAGTTGATGGGTACATTGAGCACTGATTGTGGGCGTGGCCAAATTATTGGCAAAGTTCATTTTTCAGTGAAAAGTTTGATTTTATAGTGATTTCTAGTGATTTTTTGATAATTTCTTGTTTTTTGGCAGAAAAACGCCTGAAAATGAAGAAAATTCAATAAAATTTTGATTAAAACTTTGCAAAAAATCAAAAAATCATTGATTTTATCTCATTTTCAGGCGTTTTTCTGTCTGAAAACAAGAAAATTGTCAAAAAATTACCTAAAACCACCTTAAAATCGAACTTTTCACTGAAAAATGCAAGCCGCACTTTGCAAATAATTTGGCCACGCCCACAATTACAATAGCTATGAAGCTCTAGAATCAATAAATTGCTCATCTTATTTTCAGAAAACGCGCGAATCCCACTCTGACCGACTTCAAACCGTCGTCGACTACCAATCGAAACCATAATCGTCGGAATCACACGGCTCCAAAAGTCACGATGGTTGTGAAGTCGAAGCAGTCTTCTGAAGAGCAAGAGCCGGCTCCGGAAGTCAAGGAAGTCAAGGCCCCGCCCACTGCAACAGAGAGCTCTTCGGAAGCTCCAACTGAAAACAGTCAGAAGACGAAGAAGCCGCGCAAGAAGAGGCAGTCGCGGCTTGCGATCACCTTTGAAAATTGAAATTTCCACGTTGCATTCATGTACCATTTTCTCTTGTTCCCTATCCTTGATATCGATCGAAAATGGTGTTACAGTACTCTTTCTAACCTTTTTTGATTGTTTTGTTTCCTAATTTCGGTCTCTTTGCTCTTCCCATTCTTCTTTATTATTGGAAATTATGAATCGGAATGAATGGAAAGATGATCTTCTGGAGGCTCGAACTCCTCCGCCAAGTGCTCCGAAGGCAGCTCTCGATTGTACCCCTCGATGTACGAATTCTGTTCAGATTCAGAACCAGATTTGCGATATCCAGGAGCAGTGGCCTTTACAAAGTAGCGATATAGCGACGTCGTCTGATCCACATAGACTTCTGAAGTCGTTTCGACGTATGGAGCTTCCGTGGTGATTTCGATGAGCGAAGTGGTGGGAGTGAAGTAGGCTTCAGTGGTGGAAATGTAAAAGTTTTGAGGTGGAGGTGGCTGGCGATAGAAGGGTGGAGGAATGGCGTATCCGGAAAATGGACGACGACGATCTGGACACTTGCACTGACCCACCTGGATGCCCGCGTTGGTGGAGAGGCCGGGGATTCCGGGCTGGAAAATGATTAATGAAACATATATCATTCGAAAGCTCTTGTTTTGACGAATTCAGAACTGTTTTCGATTTTTTCTACGGAGCTCTGTGAGCCGAGATATGGAGCTCTGAAGTTTAGAACTGAAACAAGTACAGAAGGATAGTAGTCAAACTTCAGAGCTCCATATCTCGGCTCACAGAGCTCCGTAGAAAAAATGGAGCACTGTTCTGAAATTGTTGAAACAAGAGCTTTCGAATGATATATTCAAAAACTATTTTACCTCTGCGCCGAGTTAAAAGAGCTCGAAAATGCTCCGAAAGCACTAAAATTGAAATTTGACCTACTTTGAGCCCTCGTAACTCGCTCAAAGTAGGCTCAAAGATGAAAACCACAGTTTTTGACGGAAGATTTGGAATCAGCGTGGTCGATTCTATCTATAGACTGAGTTTCATGAGGTTCTTAAAGTGAGAAATGCTTCCCGAAAGGAGTAAAATTGAAAAAAGTGGATTTTGTGTTTGATTAGTTTTTGATTTTTAATGAAACCTATATCATTCGGAAGCTCTTTTTGTGAGAATTGCAGAACTATATTTAACTTTTTCTACCGAGCTCTGTGAGCCGAGATATAGAGCTCCAAAGATAGGGTACTAAAAAGTATCAGTTCAAAATTGGGAGCTCCACATCTCGGCTCACTGAGCTTGGTGGAAAAAGTTAAATACAGTGTTGAACTCGTCAGAACAAGAGCTTTCGAATGATATACAACTCATTAGACTTTGCCTGGTGAACTGGTCAACTAGTGGTGAAATTCTCTAATTCTTCTAATTCTTGAAAAAAGAAAGGAGAGCACTTTGCATGAACATCTTCAAGTTAACTATACGTTTCATTTTTTAGGCTGACTTTATTGTCTGCGCCAAACAACATCGAGCAGAGAAAATTGCACCGAATCCTGCGCAAAATCACACACTAATTTTAAAATGAGAGAATGAGAGAGCAAGAGACGCAGACCATCAGAGTGTCTGCGTCTCTTGCGCGGACACTCTAACTCACCGCTCCAGGCGCCCCCGGTGGTCCTGGAATGCCATGTCGTCCAGGAGGCCCCGCCACTCCGGCCACCCCCTCCGTCCCCTCGTACCCATAATTTCCACTCTTCCCATTCGGCCCCGGAGGTCCAGCGACCCCGGGAGGCCCCGGTGGCCCTGGCAGATTCCGATATATCTTCGAATCCTCGCCCTTTTGTCCTGGCCATCCATCGTTTCCATAGTCTCCATCGTATCCGCCCTCACCCTCGGGTCCACTCGACCCGGGGAATCCTTCATATCCATCGAGCCCCGGTGGCCCTGTCTTTCCAACACCGCCCTTGTCTCCAGGAGGTCCTGGATCTCCCTCGATGCCACGTGGACCCATCGGACACTTGACGCATCCGAGCACGATCACGCGGTCCTCGGCGTGCAACTCCCACTCGGTGCCGTTGTTGCCGTCCTCTCCGTCGGGAGCGTTTTCTCCGGGGGTGCCGGGGAAACCGGGAGGTCCCGGCGGACCTCGCGGACATGGATTTCCGTAGCATTTTAGGGCGGTGTCAGCTATAATAGTGGTATTTGTTTAGTTGTTTAGGTACTAGGAAATGCTAGGGACACAAGAAAGCTCACTAGGGAATGCTCCATAGATAAGTTAACCGGGCGAGATTGGTATCATTTGAAAGGTCTTTTCATGAGAATTTCAGAACTGTTTTCCATTTTTCCAACGGAGCTCTATGAGCCGAGATATGTAGCTCTGAAGTTAAGTAGTACTGAAAAGTTGACTAGCACAGAAGTGTAGTAGAACACTACCCTAACAAATTTTTCTTAGTAAAGTCTATACCATTCAAAAGGATTTTTTCTGAGGATTTCAAAACTGTTATCCATTTTTTATACAGAGCACTGTGAGCCGAGATATGGAGCTTCGAAGTTTTGAAAAGAAAAATTTACAAGTCCAAAAGTGTAGTAGTATTGACCCATTTAAAACATTTCTTTGAGCAGAAAACATTGTTCAGATCGTAGAAAATGCGTTAAAATGGTATGGCTCAAAGTTTTATAGCATTTTGTCAACTCGTTTTTGAATTAGACCTCAAAACTTTTTTTCGTTTTTTAGTGGTGTTCAAACTTTGGAACTCCATATCTCGGCTCACAGAGCTCGGTAGGAAAAGTTAAATACAGTTCTGAACTTGTCAGAACAAGACCTTTCGAATGATACTAATCTCGTTTGGTTAACTTACCTGTGGAGCATATTGAAGATAGGACGTTCAAACTCACCGCACTCATTGTCATCATCTGCCTCCTCTTCTGTCACGTCTTCTGAATTCCCAGATCCACTGTACTCTTCCTCTTCCTCATCGTCTCCACCTCCATTATCGACCTCCAGAATCTGCGCGAGCATTTTCATCTCTCTTCTTGTCATGCTTCTGCTCGAGTTATCCACATCTTCTACAGGAACGTCTTCAGAATCTTCAGTTGCTTCGATAATAGTATCTGACTCGTCGATGTCTCCTGCAGATGAAATATCCTCGACGTCTTCAGATGTCGTTGACTTCTTCTTCTCAGTTTCCTCATTCTCCTCATGATAATCTGCATTCCGGTACCCCTCCAACTCGGACAATTCTGATAATTCTTCAGCAACTGGAACATATTGTTTTTTGAAATATTTAGGCTTCCGCAGTTTCGATCGTCGGGTCTTCCGAAGACGTCCGACTTCTCGCTTCGTCCTCAAATGCACCTTCTCCAACTGAATAATGTCCTTCCAAGCAGCCTGCTCGAAACTTTGGAACAGCTCCATTTGCGTCTTGCATTGCTCTTCGAAGTTTCGTAAATCGGTTGCCAGAAAGGCCAGGAAGAAGATTACGGTGAGGAATAGTATGGTGGAGATGTAGGCGAAAGGGTGGAGGAATTTGGTGGACATTACTGGAAAGTGTTAGGGGATTCAGGGAATGGGGGAGAAAGGATTTATATAGTGGTAAAAGTAAAGTGGATAGTAATTAGTAACGGACTGAAAGGAGAGAGTGGGAGTAACATGCAGATACTTGTTATAATGAAGACTAGTGGAGAAAAACACTTTCCCAATAAACGCAAAAAAGTTTTCACCCCAATAGGAATCGAACCCCTGACCCTCTGCACCATGTCCGGCTGCGTTACCGCCGAGACCACCGCGACACACCTGAACAGGGCAGCGCAGGTGCGTACATGCCCACGCGGTTTTCGGAAATCCACGAGTTGAAAAGGTCGTCATACAAAGTGCACTTTTACGGTACTTTTCAGAATCCGAGAATTTTGCAACTACTTGAACGCTTCACTAAGGAATGGTCTGATGAAACTTATATCATTAGAAAGCTCTTGTTCTGACGAGTTCAGAACTATGCTTCATTTTCTCTAGGGTGCTCTATGAGCCGAGATATGGAGCTCTGAAGTTTGACTGATTTGAATAGTAGTAAAAATTTAATTGGGGTTCAAATCAAAAACCAGTTGGCAAAATGCTATATAATTTTGGGCCAACTTATTTCAGAGCTTCTTCTATAATCTGAATCTTATAAACTGCTCCAAATGATTCGTTAAATAGACCAACACTACTATGCTTCTTGACTGGTAATTTTTCAGTACCCAGATTTTTAGTACTACTAAACTTCATTGCTCTATATCTCTGCTCACAGAGCTCCGTAAGAAAAACCAAACACATTTCTGAAATCCTCATGAAAAGAGCTTTCGAATGATATTAGGTTCTCTAAGAAAAAAATTTTCTTGGGGTAGTGTTCTACTACACTTCTGTACTAGTCAACTTTTCAGTACCACTAAACTTCAGAGCTCAATATCTCGGCTCACAGAGCTCATTAGGAAAATTTAAATATAGTTCTGAACTTGTCGAAACAAGACCTTTCGAATGATATAGGTTTCATCATTCGGCATCAATAAAAGAACAACTTTCTTCACTACCCCCTTTTAGAACACTCTCCGGATCCGTGGCGCCCCAATAAATCAAATCCACATAACACAACTGATATGTGATTTATTGATAACCATCATAATCCTTTGCGGTCTTTTCCCTCTTTTTTTTTCGCCTATCCAGATGCCGAAGAAAACCCGCTAAGCGACGCCAAACTTTTTTCCATTTGCCATTTTTCGTTTTAATTTTTTGATTTTGTCTCTATTTTGGCATTCCTTTTCAATTTTTCAAATCTCCGATTTCGTAATGAAAAGGGATCAAGATGAATCGGATTCAAGCTCCGATAGCGATCTTTGGATCCAACTGGACTTATTGCTAATTCGATGATTGGCATCTGAAGACGTCTGGAACTCAAGGTCGAAGAAAATTCTGGAATAAAGTCATATTTTCTCACATAAATTTCCCCAGATTCTTTTGTCAGTTCAGCATTGTCCACTTTTATGACTCGTCTTTTACGACATTTTTTCACCATTCTCACCTCATCAAAGTCAAGGTAAAGAATACGGACGGACAGAAAAACACACACACATTTGCATTTTGACCCCTTTTCCTTTTCGAGGTAGATCTAGATTACACTGTTATCTTTTGCTATCAGTAGCAGTGTATTGTTTCATGGAACTTTTTTCTGTCTTTTTACTTTCCAACCGACACAAAGACCATGGAACCTTGCAGTAACAAAATTGTAAACAAGAAGAGTGCTTTAATTTTTCCATTTGCGTCGGGAACTGAAAACACTTGAAAGTACTACAAATTAATGATGTCAATACTACAAGTGTTCAGAATCAGGATTTATTGATTTTTCTGGCGCAGAAAACCCCTGTGAAGCGGTAGTTAGGCCACGGCCTTGCGGCCACCGATTTTTCGCGATTTTCATCGATTTTCATCAATTTTTATCGATTTTGCATTATTTTTTGAGGTTTTTTGGGCAAAAAAGGATGAAAAATAGCACAACAAACGATTCGAAGTTGGGTTTCGTGAGAAAAACGTCGAAAAATTGATGAAAATTGATTAAAAACGGTGAAATTAGGAAAAATCGAGAAAAAATGGGGATTTTTTCCGTTATTCACTAATTTCCATGATTTTTCTTAGTTTTTTTGATAAAAAATAGTGGAAAATAGCACAAAAACAAATAGAAATTGGTTTTCGAAAAAAAAACCTCGAAAAATCGATGAAAATTGGCATTTTCTCGATTTTTCACTAATTTTTATGAGTTTTTGTGGTTTTTTCTGCAAAAAATAATGGCAAATAGCACAAAACTAATAAATGTTTGTTTTTATGAAAAAAATGCCGAAAAAATCACAAAAAATCAGTAAAATTCTGAAAAATCGAGAAAAAACTGAGATTTTCACATATTTTCATCGATTTTTCGAGATTTTTTTCACAAAAACAAGCTTTTATTGGTTTTTTGTGCTATTTTCCATCATTTTTTGCTGAAAAAACCTCGAAAAATCGATGAAAATTGATGAAAATCGCAAAAATCGCGAAAAAAAAACGGTGGCCTAACTACCGCCTTCACAGTGGTTTTTTCCGCGACCTTCAGATTTCATAGTTGCAAGTTGCCAAATTGAAATTTGAAATCTGAAATCAGATGAGTCACTATTTCTGAAAGAATGACGTGGCAAAAGGGGTGCGCCCCTCTGCTTCAGTTTCTGTTTCGCAAAAACATTAATCTGATCTGAACTGTAACAGTTGCATAAAAGTGACCACACTTTCACTTCCTCTTGATCATAATCATTGTTGACAGTCATATGGTTTAAAGTTAGTCACAATCACATGCTTATCATCTGAATCTGAATCCTTCGTCTATTTTCGTTCCCTCCTCTCCGATAACTTTTTATTCGAAATCCGGACACTTTCGCCTTCTCTCCTGAATCACCATTTTCACCCAGATTCCTCGATCCTCGTAAAATTGCAGAAAAGCGAAATTCTTCGCCTCCTCCACAGAGTGGGCGTGTCGTGACGAGGCTCCGCCCACATTTCGCACACAAAAAACGAGTAGAGTATAAAAAGGTGGCCAGCAGCCAACAAATAGTCAAATTTTTATATAGTTTTCCCTCAGCGATATAAGATCCTTTAATCTCTGCTTGTCTCGACTCTCTCTCGCAGTGCTGTTTCTATTGCTGCGATTTGAACTTACTAGGACTTGGAATTTCTTATGAGACCTATATCATTCAAAAGATCTTGTTTCAAGGAGTTCAGAACTATATTCAAATTTTCCCACGGAGCTCTGTGAGCCGAGATATGAAGCGTCAAAGTTTTAACTGATAACTTTCAGTACTAAAATGTAGAGCTCCATATCTCGGCTCACAGAGCACCGTATCAAAAACTAAACACATTGCTGAACTCGTCAGTTCAAGAGCTTTCGAATGATATAAGCCTCATTGAGAAACAGGCAGTCGAAATGGATATCCAGAAAAATCGCAAAGATCGTTATCCCTTGGGCGTCCGGCGATAGTCATAGATAAGAAAGGCGTATAAATAGTGGCAACATCGGATTTTTGAACCTCGCACAGACTTGTTCCTTTTGGCGGCTTTTTCCCAATTTATCCTGTTCTGATATGACGCATTTTTGCGATCAGCAAAACATACCTTTCTGATGCGCAAACTATGTAAGCTTTGATGATTAGTCATTAACTTACACAAAAGCTGTCGTCTCGAAAGGGAAATGACCTCGAAACCGCCCCAATCTTGTTCCGCCTTTTACCCGATTACCAGTTCCTCATTTCTCACACTTCAGACAACAATCATGCAGACCGTCACACTTTTGGCTCTCCTTGCTTGCATCGCTGTCCCGGTTAGTTATAATAGCTTGCACCAAGAGTGAGAGAGTGCACGATTTGGAGAGACGCAGATCGGCAGACAGTCTGCGTCTCCTCAGATTGTGTGATCTCTCACCCGATCCCAAAACATTCTGTACCATAATTCCTCAGATCTTCGCGGACTTTGACCACCTCCGCGCCCGTCGTGACGCTGTCGTCGAGGCTTCTGGAGAAGGATCTGGAGAAGCTTCTGGAGAGTCTTCTGGAGAAAAGCCAGTCGTTGAAGCATCCGGAGAAGGATCCGGAGAGTCATCTGGAGACAAGCCAGTGGAGGCGTCCGGCGAGGGAAGCGGTGAGGGATCCGGCGCCGATGTCGTTCTCGAGTCGTCTGGAGAAGGATCCGGAGACGTTTCCAACGGAGTCATCGCTTCTGACGCCACCGCCAAGGACGTGAAGGAGTTGACCGCCAGCGAGTTCGCCGTCTCCGCGTAGACCTCCAGTCTCTAGTAACTTATCGACAACACATCGTTGTTGAGCTCTATTTGTACCATTGGCCGCATCTTTATCCTTTCTTTTCGAAAGAAATTAAGAAAAAACAAAATAAAAATTAGAAAAGTCTCATTCGTTCAACAACTCGGCCTTTGGCGCCAGTTCGGTCAACAGCGACAACATCATGGCGGTCGCCGACAGCGTCTGAAAATGTGAATCATTAAAATTATTAGTCAAATTCAGTCAGATTCAGTCAGAATTCCCTACTCCAAGAATGAGAGGCCTCGATAGCAGAGCAAATCCCCAAACAGAAACGCCCAAATCGAACTGCTCCATATGAGTGGAAAGTGTGTTCGCGATCAGGTAGACTTCTTTGCGGTACGGAAACCAGATGGAGCGATTCTGACACAAGTGTCCCTTGGTTCGGGTTATCTGAAATTTTCCTTTTACTTCTTAAGGAACTGAAAACATAAAGGGAAAGTTTCAGATCAAAATATTGATTTTTCTGGCGCGAGGGTCGCAGAAAACTGTGGAGGCGGTAGTTAGGCCACGGCCTCGCGGCCACCGTGTTTCTTGATTTTTTCGATTCTCATCGATTTTTCATCAATTTTCTTGAATTTTCGAGATTTTTTTGACAAAAAATGATGAAAAACTGAACAAAAAGTAGATATTATGCGTTCAAAAAATCCTGTCAGTCGCCCGCAACGATGCTCCGCTGTTCCGCCTAGTGTAGTGCAGTTTGCGGAATCACCGGAGCTTAATCGTCCGGCCTAGTAGTGCACATTGTTTAGCCAGTTTATTTTTGATACAATTTTTTCGAAAATCAGCTGGCTAAACAACGTGCACTAGGCGGAATCAGCGGAGCGTCGTTGCGGACGACTGACAGGATTTTTTGAACGCATAATAAAAGTTTGTTTTTATGAAAAAACCTCGAAAAATCGATAAAAATTGATGAAAATCGGAAAACATTTCCATTTTTCTCAAGATTTTTCAGATTTTCACTAATTTTCCAGCTTTATCGTAGTTTTTTCAGGAAAACAAACTTTTTGTTGTGGTATTTTACATCAGTTTTGCCGAAAAAATCTCGAAGAATGATGAAAATTGATGAACATCGTTATTTTTCTCGATTTTTATCCGTTTTTCCTTATTTTTTATCAATTTTTCAAGGTTTTTTCTGGAAACCTAACTTCTGTTGTGCTATTTTCCATCAGTTTTGCAGAAAAAATCTCGAAAAATCGATGAAAATTGATGAAAATCGGAAAAATCGACAAAAAATCGACAAAAAACGGTGGCCGCGAGGCCGTGGCCTAACTACCGCTCTCCACGACCCCCACATAAAATGGCTCACCTCATCATGAAGTCTCGCAGGAGCAATAGTGACGGCGAAAAAACTAAACGCGCACAGTGCAATAGTGGGCATGCACAACAGCAAATCGAGCAGCGAGTGTATCCGATGGTTCATCATCATCAGCGTGAAAATCATTGAGGGAATAGTGATGACGATCATTATGAAGGTGTAGAGACGGAAGATAAGGTCCAACTGACGGATTGCAGTGCACAAATCACTGTAGACTCTCAGATAGTCCAGCAAGTCTTTCGTTGTCCGTTTCTCATCGCGAGATCCATCGTATTCTGAGATTTCCTCGTTGAAGTGACGCATTTCCAGATAAGTGGAATTGGTGTAGAGTATCAGCACGAAGAGAGTCATGTTGAAGACGATGTAGAGGTAGGTTGTGATCAGGGTGTAGATGGGACGGAGCGACGGGTAGTAGAAGATCTGAAGGACAGAATTTGGTAAAAAAAAATTCTCCGAAATTTCCTCGTTTTTGAGAAATTCGCGTTCCAAAAAGCAGAAATTCAAAGCGAAAATTAGTGCAAAAATCCTGGGGACTAACTTTCGCATGGCCGAGTTTTTTCGTCACTGTGATTTTGATTTTTATCGACTTTTCATGGATTTTTTCTGCGATTTTCTTGTATTTTTACATTTTTTTCACTGTTCCTTTTCAGAAATATTGCATTAAAATTACAGAAAAAGCAAAAAATCGCTGAAAAAAACCAAAAAAATCGCATGTTTTCTTGTCTTTATCGATTTTTCGGTTTTTTTCGGCGATTTTCTTATATTTTCACATTTTTTCACTGCATTTTTTAAAGAAAGATAGCATTAAAATTAGAGAAAAAGCAAAAAATCACTGAAAAAAACCAAAAAAATCGCATGTTTTCTTGTCTTTATCGATTTTTCGGTTTTTTTCGGCGATTTTTTTGAATTTTCCCATTTTTTACTGCATTTTTTAAAAATATTGCATTAAAATAACAGAAAAAGCAAAAAATCGCTGAAAAAAACCAAAAAAATCGCATGTTTTCTTGTTTTTATCGATTTTTCGGCTCTTTTCAACAATTCTCTTAATTTTTCTGTGTTTTTAATGAAAAATGTCTGAAAATTGCAATGAAAAATGTAAAAATACAAGAAAGTCGGCGAAAAAACTGAAAAATCAATGAAAAATCGATAAAAATCAAAACAACGATGCCCAAAAAACTCGGCAAAAATCCGAGGGACTAACTTTTGCATGGCCGAGTTTTTCATCGCTCTGGTTTTTGAATTTTCATTGACTTTTTGGTTTTTTCAGTGATTTTCAGGGGTTTCATGAAAAATACTAACGAAAACATAGAATTTAAAAAAAAACGCTGAAAAAACCAAAAATCGATAAAAATTCGAAACCACAGTTTCAAAAACCTCGGTCATGCGAAAGTTAGTCCCCCGGATTTTCGCCAAGTTTTTGGTTTTGATTTTCATTGATTTTTCATAGATTTTTCGGTTTTTTCGGCGATTTTCGTGAATCTTTTCAGAGAATTTTAATTTCAGATTCGTAAATGCGGTACTCGAAAAAACCAAATTCAAAGGAATCAAAGCTTGCTCACATAAGACTGTCTCTCCTGGAACTCGGTGTGCCTCTCCTCCGTGTGATACTTTGTTGCGAACGCCGCCGTGATGGAGCACGTCAGAAAAATGGTGACGAAGAAGAAGCGGTTCGTCCGACGCCCGTACTTTTGACCTCTCTCGCTTGTCAATCCACGCATCCCTTGGCACAGTGCCAACTTTGCTCGGAACTCTGATAAGTGGCCGTAGAGCTGCCAATAAACTAGAAAGCCCATCGAGATGAGCGACTGGATCGCCCATAAAATGACGAGCAGTTGGGCGGCGAGCTCGGCGGATAAATGGCGGGTTAGGAATGTGATGCGGATGTTGTAGCCGATTGTGTAGGTTGCTGTATATCATTTGAAAGGATTTGATGTGAGGAGTTCAGAGCTATGTTTAGTTTTTCATAAGGTGCTCTGTGAGCCGAGATATAGAGCTTTAAAGTTTGACTGATACTTTTCAGTACTGAAAATTTCAGAGCTCCATATCTCGGCTCACAGAGCATCCTAGAAAAAATTAAGCATAGTTCTGAACTCGTCGCATCAAGAGCTTTTGAATGATATATTATACATCAATACCAAGACAGAATAGAATGAGAAATCTCACCCAAAAAGAACATGACACTGGTTACGACTCCATTGAAAACTCTCCAAGTACCAGGGCTCCGTATATCAATGCAAAGGGCTCTTGCCACGTGGAACACATTGGACGCAAAGTGTGGCTCTAATATCTTTCCCTGATCTGATTGTGGCTGCTCTGGAGGATGAGCAATGAGCACTTCGTTCAACTCCATTCTGAGTTGGAATGTTTTGAAGGAAAAAACTCAGTTGATAGGTTACAAACTCTTGGGATTTTGATGATAGAGTAGACATTGGTTAGAAAAGTTTGAAAATATTGGCGTCCGTTTGAATGGAGGGACCCTTTGATAAGATGAAAGATAAAGTGCAGCGTGGGGGAAAAGAAGATGGATGAGCACCACTTTGCTCATAAAGGTGGGAACTCGGAACTCGGAAATCAACTCTTTTTCTTTAGAAAAGTATATCATTTGAAAGCTAATTTCATGAGGATTCTGAATCTGTAATGAGTTTTCCCGAAATGGCTCTTGGAGCCCTGATACAGCTAAAACTCAAAAATTGAAATTTTTCGGATTTTTGCAAAACTTTGAGCGTTTTGAGTTCACTTTTTAGTTGGTCTTTCAGAACAATATTAATATCATTCGAAAGGTCGTTTTGTGAGGATTCCAAAACTGTAATTAGTTTTTTCTGAATGGCTTTGTGAGCCGAGATATGGAGCTCCAAAGTTTATGGGATTTTTCCTGATTTTTCGGATTTTTGTGAAACTTTGAGCGTTCATAACTTTCTTCAAATTCAATTTTGTTAAAATCCAACTATACATTCGGATTTGTCTTAAAAATCTAAATCGATCCATGTAACAATCTTTCAGTTCAAAAATACAGAAAAAATTTTCTGAGTATATTAAAGTTGGCTACATTCCAACTATAAAGACAAGTGCTTCGCTACCAGTAAAAAGTTTATATTTTCATAGATCCATTCAAAATTCCAAGACAAACTCGAATATATAGTTGGATTTTCATAAAATTGATTCTGAAGAAAGTTATGAACGCTCAAAGTTTCACAGAAATCACAAAATCTGACAAACTTTGGCCGACCGTATCTCGGCTCCCATAGCCATTTGGAAAAAACTGATTACAGGATCAGAATTCTCATGAAATTGGCTTTCGAATGATATACATTTCATATAGAACCCCTGTCCATTCCCTAGTGAATGCTACTGCAAATGAGTCCTCGAAAATTATGGAAAAGAGAGCCATTATTTGCTTCAGAAAGGCATAAGCACTTCCTTTTAGTATCACTCACCTATTCTCTCGTACTTTGATGATCATGGTGGAAAGCGAATGAATGAGAAGGAATGGCGGATGGTGTTAATCCCATTCTTTTCTGCACCACCAAATTACATTTTGAAATTCTAATTATCTCAAAGTGCTCTCTGACCGGGCGCGGGGACCCCGCGCTCATGTACGCACCTGCGCTGCCCCTCCATTCGTGTCGCCATGGTCCCGGCGGTAACGCAGGCGGACATGGTGCAGAGGGTCAGGGATTCGATTCCTATTGCGGTGAAAACTTTTTTGCGTGCATTGGAAAAGTGAATATTTTTTATTTGAATAAAATATTTACAAAAAAACATAACAATTTGTATTTGACTCCTTCACTGCTGCTTTTTTCGTTTCGAGACTCGCCATGCTGATTCAGCTGCAATTTTTATGACTTTTATTGAAAAAAAGAAAGAAAAATCAAGGCTAACCTGGTGCCACAAAAGTGTAGTAAGAGACGACGACGGCGATGAGGAGTGTCATGAAGAGAGAAGCATAGAGAGTTATCCATTCACCCGTTTGGAATTTCTGCAAATTTTGAGATTTACTTTTTTTTTTTGAAAATTCTTTTTTTTTCAATTTTAGAAGGGATTTTTTAACCTACCACTGGACTATGAATACTATGATGGGAGGGCATAATGAGGCGAATCGATTTCTGAAGAGAAAGGAGCCCACACGCCAGAAACTAAGCGCTCTCTGCGTGTCTGCGCTCTCTCCTCTCTCTCCACTCTCTCTCTCTCTATGCTCGGACCTCTGGATGGTTTAGAAAGCTCTTTTATAATAGATTCTCACCTTTTAATTTGAATGATTCCTAATTCTTGATGATAAGTGGTCGATGGTAGTTGTGATGGGCGTAGGGATCTGGAAATTGATATATTCCCGAGGTTATTTAGGATTTCAGAACGAGATTGGTATCATTGGAAAGATCGTTTTGTGAGGATTTCAAAACTGTTTTCCATTTTTCCAATGGAGCTTTGGGAGCCGAGATATGAAGCTCTAAAGTTAAGGTACTGAAACAAGTACAGAAGGGTAGTAGTCAAACTTTGGAGCTCTATATCTCGGCTCACAGAGCTCGATAGGAAAAGATAGAAATAGTTTTGAAATCCTCATGAAAAGACCTTTTGAATGATACTAATCTCATTCTGAGAAAACTTCGGAAACATTTAGTAATTATAGAAAATGAGAAAGTTCGAAACTCCGCCCACAAAAACTTTCATTTTTGGTGTTGTTAACCTGTCTATTGGAATAGATTGTTGTTTATTAATAAATTGGATTGATTTAAAGACGTATTTTGTAGTATTTTGAAATTAGAACTTTAAAGGGAATTCTCATAGGAAGAACATAACCAGGCAGAACAGGGGCAAACACTATTTCTTTCAAATTGTCAACATTCTCTCAGATTCGTTTAATGAAACTTATATCATTCAAAAGCTCTTGATTTGACAATTCCAGAACTATATTCAACTTTTCCTACCGAGCTCTGTGAGCCGAGATATTGAGCTTCAAAGTTAGGGTACTGAAACAAGAACAGGAGGGTTGTAGTCAAACTTTAGAGCTTCATATCTCGGCTCACAGAGCATCTTATGAAAAACCGAGCACTGTTCTGAACTCGTCAGATCAAGAGCTTTCGAATGATAACCCACTCTTCTTGCAAAACTTGTAGTAGGCGACCACTGAAAGCGCAAGGGCGACAGTGAAGCAGAACATGATCCACGTGAGGATCTCGCCCGTCTGCATCTTTGTCCGGTTCGTCACTATGTACATCTGAAATCAAATTGGAAATGAGCACAAATAGGAGCTCATAGAAGAAGAAGCTCATAAAAAATGAATAGACAGGACGAAAAAGTTGTGAAATTCGAGTTCGAAAATGATGTCATTATGCATGTGGAAAAGTGGAAATTTCAAATTTCCAGGTGAAAATAATGAAAAAACTGAAGAAAAATGAAGGCTGGATGCCATTGTTATTGCTATCTGATTGGCCTCCCCATTTCTCTTGTTGATAACATAACATGATCAATCAAATGGAGGAGAGGACCCGGAAGAGCACTGTTGCTCCAAAACACAACTAGAAGACGTTCTATTGTCCGTGAGCTTTTTTACGCCTCATAAAAGTTTCCATGGTAAGGAAAAAACGAGAAAAAAAAACGAAAAAATTCCAAAAAATAAGAAGAGTTTTATGAGCTGTATTGGTGAGTGGTGAGTGACATCTCGAAAATGGTCCTAAATTTAGGAAATTGGGAGAAAATTGAAGGAAATGAGAAAAAATGAGCAGAAAATGATGTGGTGGAGCGGATAATGGATATTCTGAAGTCGTTCCACTCATTTTTAAACATTTTTCAAGGGGGGCTCAAGAGTACACAGGACCTTGACTAGAGAATGTCCCCAAGGTGGTTTTTCAAAACGTGATTAGTATCATTCAAAAGCTCTTTTTATGAGGATTTCAGAACTGTTTTCCATTTTTCCCAGTGAGCTCTGTGAGCCGAGATATGGAGCTCTAAAGTTTATTAGTACTGAAAAGTTCACTAGTACTGAAGTGTAGTAGAACAGTACCCCAACAAATTTTTATTTTTCTTAAAGAAACCTATATCATTCGAAAGCTCTTGTTGTGAGGATTTCAAAACTGTATTCCATTTTCCCTACCAAGCTCTGTGAGCCGAGATATGGAGCTCCAAAGTTTTGTAGTAGTGAAAAGTTGACTAGTACAAAAATGTAGTAGAGTACTACCCCAAAACTTTTATGTTTTTTTAATGAAGCCTATATCATTCGAAAGATCTTTTTATGAGGATTTCAAAACTGTATTTCATTTTTTCTACGGAGCTCTGTGAGCCGAGATATGGAGCTCCAACTGAATCGAGTACAAGTGCAAACTTTGGAGCTCCATATCTCGGCTCACAGACCTCGTTAGGAAAACTTGAAAACAGTTTTGAAATCCTCATAAAAAGAGCTTTTTAATGATACCAATTCCTTTTTGTAAATCCAACCTAGTCAGAAAGAGAGCAACGAGTTTCTGAAAACAAAAGGGCAGACACTAAAACTACAATAAAACCTGGTCTAGGCCTAGCTAGTTGACCTCCTTGTTTTTCCACATTCTCTACTTTAAAAAGAGCTGAAATGGTAAAAGAGGTAACTCGGGGGCTCGATGAGCACTGCTCAAAAGAGGTCCACACCACCCCGAAATCGGGTTAAAATTATTTGTGGGGCAGAGCCGAAATTGGATTTCCTTCCCTTTCTCCCCTTTTGAAACAAAACAGGATTGCAAAAGGGTAATTATTGGAAACTTTTCGGGAGAAATCCAAAAAATCCAGAAGCCCTAGTGGGGGCTAATCCGCGGAGCGAATGATTTCTATAGAGGTCGGAAATGAGCAAGTTGGCGGGGAGAATGGGGGGGATAATCCTTTGGCGAAATGAGGTACTAAGATGGGGTGAGAAAGTGGAGAAAAAGTTAAGGAAACATGTGACGAAAAGTTGGTGAGATGGGTAAACAATGAAAACTTGAAGAGCGGTGTCGAACCCAAAAGGTGTCGAGTGAAAGACAAGCGCGTTAACCACTGCGCCACCGGTGCAGACGATCGGAGACGGGCAGAGTGCGTACAAAAGCCGGGCGCCCCCAGTTTGGAGGGCGCGCGGATATGTACGCACCTGCGCTGCTTGGTCCAAGGTATCGCGGTGGTCTCGGCGGTAGCGCTGACGGGTGGTGTGCAGAGGGTCAGGGGTTCGATTCTTTTGGGGTCGAAAATTTTTTGCGTTGTTGTACCGTTCATACGTGAACTCGACCTCGACACACTGACCTTTTCCACGTGGCAAACCCCTCTTGTCCATCAAATACCAACTGGAATCAGTTCTCAAAAGCGAGAAATCAACAATGGGAGTCGAGCTGTCTTTGGACCCACCGGTGTGCCCGATTCAAGCCAACGGAGGCACTTCGAAGCACAAAATCATCAACCATTGCGACAAAATGCTCGCTTACAAGGTACCCTAGCTCCATTTCAACTATATCCCTCAATTTTCCAGGTGAAATCGTCGAACAACTCGAACTACAGCGTCAATCAGATCTACGGGCTCATCCAAATCGGCTACACGGCCGACCTGATCATCACACGCAAACCGGGCAAGCCGCAAGCCGACCGCCTCGTCATTCAGTTCGCCGCCGTCGAGCAGACCTGTCGTGACCCGAAAGCACCTTTTGCGAATGGAGCTCCCACTGGAGAGCTCTGCGGAGAGACCATCATCAAGCTGTCGGCAGCTGAATAGAGCTTGACTCCGCCCCCACCAAAACTTCAAGATAACACATGGTTTTATTGAGATTTTATTGAGAATAAATATTGGGTTTATAACTTTTTTGTCACATCTATTATGGGCTCGGCGGATAGTAGATTTGGACATGCTGCGAAGACCATTATTGTGGTCCCAAATATCAATCCAGTGAATAGGAAGAGAGAGAATCGGTCGATGACCATTGCCATGAATCGCCAGTTTAGAATTTCGTCCTCTTCCTCTTCGTCGTCGTCTAGTTTTGCCTGTGTTGTATATCATTTGAAAGCTCTTGTTGTGAGGATTTCAGAACTATGTTGAACTTTTTCTACGGAGCTCTGTGCGCCGAGATATAGAGCTTTGAAGTTTGACGGATACTTTCAGTACTGAAAACTTTAGAGCTCCATATCTCGGCTCATAGAGCTCCGTTTGCAAAGTTAAACATAGTTCTGAAGTCGTTGAAACAAGAGCTTTCGAATGATATAACATACCTTGAAAATTTTCAAATGTCCGATGATCTCCTCCAAATACGGCACCGTTGGATCCATGACAACCTGACTGTTGACCAGAAGACGTGGCCGTTTTATTCTCTCCGGAATAAGGTCCACGGCTTCTTCTGCCTTCTCCGAATTCTCCACGTCTTCTTTGTCTTTCACCGGTTTTCGAAAAGTGTGCTCCGGGCGGCTCATTAGAAGCAGCCAAGGCATCCATTCCAAGAAGATGTGGCGGGTCTGGAACGATATATTTTTATTTTGAAGGAATTCGATGAAAAATGACTCACAAACTCGCCCATCTTGTGAGACTTTGGATGTCGAAAAAATATATTGATAATGATAAGAGTGGCACAAATCGAGAGTCCGAGGATCACAATGGAGAACGAAAAGAATGCGGCGATGACGGGGATGGATTCAGAAGTGGGCGGAGTCACCTCGGACACCATTCCGAGGAACACCATTACGGAGAGCAGGTTTGTGATTTCTGAAATGAGGGAGTGCGGTGGCGAACCAATGGGACCCCAAAAGGGACGCGTCCACGGCAAGCGCGTTAACCACTGCGCCACCGGTGCACACGATCGGAGGGGAGAAGAGTGCGTACAGGAGCGGGATGAGGGGGAGCGGCGCCGCAAAGAGAAAGAGACAGAGTCCGGTGTCGAACCCAGCGAGCCCCCAAAAGGGACCGAGTCAATGGCAAGCGCGTTATCCACTACACCACCGGGGGCACACGATCGGAGGGGGCCCGAGTGCGTACAAGTGCGGGACCCAAAACTCACGAAGTGTGATCTTCTCTCCACATTCTGGAGGCATGGTGAAGCCCAGAATGTTGCTCAACGAGATCAGAATCGAAGGGACGATCCAGTTCATTCCATAATAGAGCACTCGTCGTTTCAAATGCAAATGGAAGTAGAGCTCCACATACGTCTCGTCCAGAAAGTTTGTGGATTTACGGAACGCGGGCGTCGCGAGTAGATCGAATTCGCCGTTTGGTACGTAGTACTGTAGGTCGATTTTGTGAGTCTCGGAAAGGTCAGTGTCATCGATCTGCAGGTCCAGCTTCTTGCCATAGGTCCATGAGCCGAACTGGAACGTTTTTTTTGCTTTTGGAGGGTGTAATCGGGGGAATGAGGTGATGAGTCCTATATCTTCAATTTTAGTCTTGAAGTTGTCAATTTCTTATTAGGATACCTATATCATTCGAAAGCCCTTGTTCCGACAATTTCAGAACTGTGCTCAATTTTTTCTGAGGTGCTTTGAAAGCCGAGATATGGAGCTCCCAAGTTGAGAACTGACAAGTCCAAAATTCAGAGCTCCATATCTTGGCTCACAGAGCACCGTAGAAAAAACCAAGCACAGTTCTGAACTCGCCAGAACAAGAGCTTTCGAATGATATATTTAAACCTTCAGATAGCACACTTGCTCGTCGTACGGAAACCAGGTCATTGTAAGCGCACAGGAGACTTGCATTATCCCTAAAAGTCGAATTTAATTCTTTTAAAAACGTCTAAAAAATACCAGGCGGTGCAAAAAGCACACTTCCATCACTCGAAACCACCATATTCACTGGAAAACTCGCATCGAAATGCTCATTGGCACTATTGAACAGCAAAATGTCAGGCTTCCACAAAGTGCCATGTGGAATTTGGAGCTTTGTGATGTTGCCGTACTCTTCTGGAGACCACTTCATCTTGTAGTCGTGCCACGTGTACTGAGTCCATACCACCAAAGTGATCAGTTGATTCTTCTCGTCGACATCCACCAGTTGTTGAAGGATCAGACGGAGTTTCACGTTGACCGGCTTGTGGTGGTCGGCTACGGGTCGCTCCATTGGATCGTATCTGAAACTTATATTATTCGGAAGCTCTTGTTTCAAGGAGTTCAGAACTATGTTTAATTTTTCGAACGGAGCTCTGTGAGCCGAGATATGGAGCTCTGAATTTTGACTGATACTTTCAGTACTGAAAACTTTAGAGCTCCATATCTCGGCTCACAAAGCTCTTCAGAGAAAGATATATATAGTTCTGAACTCCTCACAACATGAGTTTCTGAATGATATAAATTTCACTGAGAAAAATAGAAATGTGTTGGGGTAGTGTTCTACTACACTTCTGTACTAGTCAACATTTCAGTACAGAAAACTTCAGAGCTCCATATCTCGGCTCACAGAGCTCCGTTGAAAAAATGGAACACAGTTCTGAACTCGTCACATCAAGAGCTTTTGAATGGTATAAGTTTCACCAAGAAAAATAAAAATTGTTGAAATAGTGTTCTACTACACTTCTGTACTAGTCAATTTTAGAGCACTACTAAACTTCAGAGCTCTATATCTCGGCTCACAGAGCTCCGTAGAAAAAGTTTAATATAGTTTTGGAATCGTCAGAACAACAGCTTTCGAATGATATAAGTCTCACTGTAATACGAATCGACTCACCCCCCTCGTAAATCCTGCAACAAACGGTACTCCTCATCGCTCGCCAGACAGCTAAAATATGATAAAAGACAGTGAAACAGTACAGTCTTCCTCATAAGAGAATAAGAGGTTGTATCCACTTGAGAATAAGGTGTCAAATGGCCAAGAGACTTTGCAAACAACTAATATTTTGGAGGTAGGGGAGGGGAAGTCAGTGGGAAAAATGAAATGATGTTTCGTTGTTCTTGTCGATACGGATTAACAGTGTAATCTTGCACACCGCGCGGCTTGATTGGCAAATAATAAAAGGTTCATGTCTTTTGTCCATTTTATTTTGTAGTTTTTACCGGATTTGATCATGAAAATTCACTGAAAACACTTGACTGTAATTCAAAAAACTAAAATTTGAAAGCGCGCCAAAAGTGTGTAAACAAGGTTTCACAGTGGGATGGCCGAATTACCTCACGGCCACGGCCAAGTTTTTTCCACTGCAAAGCTACTTTTTTCTGATTTTCTTGGAAATCTGAACGACAATCTTCCATTTTGAAAAAAACATTTTTTTTGTATTTCTGGGTTGAGAATTTTCAAAAATTTGCTTTAAACATGAATTACATTATTTTTACTTGCAATTCTTCAGAATATTCTTGTAAAAATTAAACTTTTAACTTCAAAAAATTAAAAAAAAAACTTGTTTTTCATCACTAAAAATGTCTGCAACCTTTTGCGAAATTGCGTGCGGCAATTGCAAAATGTCGGCTCCGCCCTCCGCGCTTTGGAAAAACTGTGAAAAAACTTTGAAATATTTTTTTTTTTTTCACTGGTTTTCCAATATTTTTTCAGAAAAAAACCATTAAAATAGTTATAAATCATAATTTTTCTATAATTAAAATCAAAATACAGATAAACACTCGTCAAATTATAAAAAATATCGAAAAAAATTATTAAAATTGATAAAAATCATTAAAAATTCGACATTTTCATAAAATTGATGATCCCCAAAACAGGAAAATTTATCGTCACATGATCGTGTTTCCCCCCATGCTTCCATCGATTCGCAATATTTTTGTTTACAAAACCTTTCCATTCTCGAACACCTCACCACTTCCTCTCTCTATCTCTTCCTCTCACTTTAGTTTTTCAGTCTATCGATCTGTTTTCCCTCCACTTTCTGATCATAAATTGAATTCGCATTTCAGTATGCAGTAAACCATGATTTATCCACTTATTCTCCTCTCCTTCTTCCTGTCAAATGCACACTCTTTCAATAACCTGGTGGTCCTGCATCAGGAGCTCGAGATTCTAGTCGGGGAGCAGGTCGAGGTGCTCTTCAGTGTGAGGTACTAGAAAAGTGTGAAGATTTTTACATAAAAATCAGTTTTGAGCAAGTTAGAGCTCAAAGTGTGCAAAATGGGCGGAGCTTGGTCAATTTGCTTCTTGATGACGTGAAAATTCTAAATTTGGATCACGTATTTATCTTCTATACACTAAAAACTGTGCATTTTGTAGTTTACGTGAACTTTTTGAAATTGGTTCACCTAAACTACAAAATGCACAATTTTCAGAGTATAGAAGATAAATACGTGAACCAAATTCTGAATTTCCACGTCATCAAGGAGCAAAGTGACCAAGCTCCGCCCATTTTGCGCCTTTGAGCCCTAACTTGCTCAAAACTGATTTTCATGAGAAAATCTTCATACTTTTGAAAGAAAACAGCCCCCTCCCTTTAATATTCTGTATAGAAACCACACCACCACCCTCAACACCACTCGTCTCGCCCTCTCCACTTCACCATTCCTCGATCATCCCGATGTGATTCTGATTAACAATTTCACGGCCGGTGTGAATGTGACCGGCGTGAGTCCGGTGGCCGGTGCCATTGTGGAGGTGCTCAATTGTACGACCGACGGATTAGTCAGTTGTCCGTTGGAGTGAGTAGGATTTGCATAATTTAATTCAAATATATGATCTGTTTTCCAAAAATGCAAAAAAAAAATTGAAAAAATCTGATTTGAGCTCATTGAGAGCTCATTTTGCCTCATTCTGGCTCATTTTTCTCGGGGTTTTCAGTTTTCAATGGTTTTTCACAAATTACAGCGAAAATATACGTTTTGAACATGATTTTATCGATTTTCCCCGTTTTAATGCACATTTTTCATCCCAGATACCTTTTTCTTGAAAAAATCCGAGTTTCATTGAAATCCACAGCTGATTGACCATAGAAAACATGAAAAATAGACCCTGACTATAATTTTTCATGTTTTCTATTGTCAGTCAAGTGTGAATTTCAATGAAAATCGGATTTTTTCAAGATAAAAGGTAATGAGATGAAAAATGTGCATTAAAACCGGAAAAATCGATAAAAAAAACATGTTCAAAACGTCTATTTTCGCTGTAATTCGTGAAGAAACATAGAAAACTGAAAACTCTGAGAAAATTGAGCCAAAATGAGACAAAATGAGCCAAAAAAATAGCCAAAAAAATGTCCGAATAACCCAAAAACGAAATTTTTAGCCTGGAAAAGGCGTACTCGAGAGTCACAGTGATCCGATCGTACTTCTGTGCTCTTCTTGTGCAAATTGTCGGCTGGATCTATTTCGCCGCTTGGAGCATCTCGTTCTACCCCCAAATCTACCTGAATTTCAAGCGAAAAAGTGTGGTCGGCCTGAATTTCGATTTCCTCGCACTGAACCTCGTCGGATTTGGCGCTTACTCGATTTTCAATCTGTTGATGTATTATAATAGTCATGTGAAGGTATTTCCGTGGAATTCTCGTGGGAAAAGAAGAAAAAGAAGACGTTCAGAGCATCTACAATATCGAGAATCCGAGATCTCCACCTCCAGTGCTTCTGAATGACGTGGTGTTCGCTGTGCACGCATTCCTCGCCTGCTCAGTTACGATTCTTCAGTGTCTGTTTTATGAGGTTAGGAGAATGTGCTCATTGTCATCATTTTCATCAAAATTTCATTGATTTTATCGATTTTTCTTCATTTTCAAGCATTTTTCTGTCCGAAAATAAAGGAAATTATCAAAAAATCACTAGAAATCACCTTAAAATCGACTTTAAGGCGATTTCTAGTAATTTTTTGATAATTTTCTTTCTTTTCTGACAAAAAAAAACCGGAAAATAAGGAAAAATAGATAAAATCGATGAAATTTTGATGAAAATTATGGAAAATGTGCGGCAAGGTTGCAGAAAACTGGTGCCGCACTTTGCAAACAGTTGGATCTACTTGGCCCCAACGAGCCCAATCTCTAACGAAAAAGAGTCCCGTTTTAGCACAAAAAGTCGTTCAAAACCGAATTTTGTGAAAAATGAAGTACTGAAGTCGCAAAACCCACCGGTTTTCAGAATTAGTGGAGTAAACTTATAGTAAGATTCACAAAAATAAAGCACTAAAGTCGCAAATCTTCTTCAGTGCTTCATTTTTGTGAATCTGACTCTAAGTTTACTGCATTAATTCTGAAGACCGGTGGGTTTCGCGACAAATTTCATTGACTTTATAATCTTTTTTCTCATTTTCAAGTGTTTTTTCTGTCAGAAAAGAAAGGAAATTATCAAAAAATCACTGGAAAACGCCTTAAAATCGAATTTTTCATCATTTTTCTGTGAAAAGTTCGATTTTAAAGCGATTTCCAGTGATTTTTTTGATAATTTCCTTTCTTTTCTGATTGAAAAGCGCTTGAAAATAAAGGAAAATGGATAAAATCAAAGAAATTTTGATGAAAATGATAGCAAATGTGCGGAAGGTTGCAACTGCCGCACTTTGCAAAGAATTGGATCCACAAAGTACACTTTTCGATTATTTTGACAATATTTGGCTCCAAAAAAGCCGTTTAAAACCGAATTTAGTGAGAAAAAGTTCTTCACAATTATCGGAATACACTAAATCCTACCGATTCCCCCACTTCTCGTCCTCCAGCCACCCAAACCCCCATTCTCAGCGCGACAACCAACGCGTCTCGCCGAAATGCATCGGGCTCATCGTGCTGCTCCTCGCGTTCGGCTTCCTCTCCTCGACAGCCACCGTGCTCAACAAGATCACGATCCTCCAGTTCGTCACGAGCCTCTCCTACATCAAAATGGCAGTGACCTGCTGCAAATACTTCCCGCAAGCTTATTTCAACTATATCCGCAAATCCACCGTCGGCTGGTCCATCGGCAACATTCTTCTGGATTTCACCGGCGGCTCACTGGACATTCTCCAGATGATTCTGCAGGCGATCAACGTCGACGATTGGTCCGCGTTCTACGCGAATCCGGTGAAATTCGGACTGGGATTTGTCTCCATTTTCTTCGACGTCTTCTTTATTCTTCAGCATTATGTGTTTTATCCGGATGCGGAGGTTGGTGGAAGTGCAGTGTGCTCTTTTATATGAAGCGTATATCATTGAAAATGGTTCTGGGAGCTCCAAAGCTCAAAACTTTGCTCATAACTCTCTTCAGAATCTATTTTATAAAAATCCAACTATATATTCGGATTTGTCTTGAAATTCTGAATCGATCTATTATGATAGTGATAAAAGGGGCGTGGCCAAAGAAAATGTTGTAATTTTTGAATTTTTGCAGTTTTTCGCTGATTTTTTCAGTTTTTCCAACTATAAATTTTTGAGGTTGAATTTTTTTTTTCAAAAATTGCTAGAATACCACGAAAAACTGGTTCTTTCTAGCGATTTTTGAAAAAAAAGTTCAACTTCAAAAATTAAAAAAAAGCTGAAAAAATCAACGAAAAAATTCAAAAATTCAAAAATCACAACATTTTCTTTGGCCCGCCCCTTTTATCACCATCATAATAGATCGATTCAGAATTTCAAGACGAATCCGAAAATCCAGTTGGATTTTCATAAAATTGATTCTGAAGAAAGTTATGAGCAAAGTTTTGAGCTTGAGCTCCGAGAGCTCCCAGAGCCCTTCCACTTTCAACTGATATAAGTTTCATATAAAATGCTCTTCAGTGTGTTATCCCCGCTTTCAGAATCCAGTGAAAACTGAAAATCCGCAAGAAATGAGCCGATTTTGAAATAGTTAGTTGAGCAACTAATCAACACTTTTTAGTTCTACTTATTATAATATTGCTCATTATAATCCTAATCCATTAAAAGTTGGCACCATTCCAGGTCTATTCCGGCGTCGACAATCCAAATGCCGAGCTGGGCTCCGATGAGCACGACAATGACTCGATCGGCTCCACCGAGCCCATCATTGTGCACGATTAGATCCCTAAAACGTTGTAAATTTTTGCATATTGCCTCCGGTTTGTGAATAATATCGTCTTTTTCTTTTGAGTTAACAATTTATTGCGCCTCGACTTTCAAACAGATTCTCACACTAAAAAAGTGGATTTCGGGTATCGGGAAGAGTGACACAATCAGGTGGAATCCTATGGATCAGTAACATATATCTCAAGAATGAGAACCACACAATAGAAGGGGGAAAACATGAAGAAAAAATAGACAATGAAAATAAAATTACCAAATCAAATCAAAAAGTTTCCAAAAAAACGATGTAAAAAAAAATGAAAAAGCAGGACCCATATCATCCAATCAACCGAGGCGCTATTGTTAAAGGGGGCGGAACAAAGAAAACATAAATATAACAGTGGGAAAACCAGCGGACACAGGACCAAGATAGGCATATAAAGGGGCGTGGTGTCATGGAACTAATAGGGGGGGTAAATGGAAAGATAGTAGAAATGGCTCAAAACAAAAAAACACACGGAACTTTTTGGTGCAAACGGGAGAGAGAAGATTTCTTTTCAGATTTTACAACAAACAATATAAATGTGCCAAAAAGAGCAGGAGCATTCTGAGCGACCATCAGATGACTACTAAAACAGAAAACAAAGTTCGCCGTCGAACAGTTCGAACAGAGGGATTACTGTAGCCTAACCAATAATGGGTTTTTGGTTAGAGATTTGAGAATTTTCTATAAATTTGGTCACTGATAGTTTCGACGTCGCTGATTCTGATTCTGAATCTGAAGTCAGAATTTATGTAATTGATCTTATTTTTGAGAAAAGATGTGTCAAAGCCATTTTCAGTGCTATTTTCACGTGAAAACATGGGAAATAGCACTGAAAATGGCGACCTTTTCTCAAAAATTAGATCAATTACATAAATTCTGACTTCAGATTCAGAGTCAGAATCAGCGAAGTCGAAACTATCAGTGACCAAATTTAAAGAAAATTCTCAAAGCCTAACCAAAACACATTAAAGCTACAGTAACCCGTTCCCTCTCTTTCTGGCACAAAACTCAACAAAAAATGTACAAATGTTGGGGCGAAAAAGTGTGGGGGAGACATTTTTTGAAGAGAATCATTCTCTCTAGGAAGCTGGAACAACAACAAAAAACCCATTGTGTGAAGCACAGTTTTGGGGATGGAAATTGGGAAATTAAAAGGAATGGAATGCATCTGGACTGACGCCAAAATGCACCAAAACGGTTGGGAAAGGGGGAGTGGGCGGATTATGAAAAAAGGAAGGAAGGTGTTAGAAAAGAGAAGGTGACGTGATAACCAGAGGATAACTTATAACATTGGGAATGATGGTGGGTATCCTTACAAGTAATGGGTAAGGAAGGCGTTGAGAATTTTGGAGAAATTTGACGTCATCTGATTCTGAGATTCTGAATTTGAATTTGAATCTGGATCTGGAGTTAGAATTTCTTTCATTTTTAGGAAAAGACTTTATCTTTCCTTAAAAATGAAAGAAATTCTAACTTCAGATACAAATTCTGCTTCAGATTCAGAATCTGAGAATCAGATGACGTCAAATTCCTTCAAAATTCTCAACGCCTTCCTAAAACCCATTTTCTTGTTAGCGCTGGTCGAAATTTTGAGAAAATTGGGATGAGAACACGCAAATGTTTTCGGGGAACACCTGTTTTTGAGAAGGAGTTGTGAGTCGAGATTCTTCAGAATTTCAGCAACGTCTTCTGAACTTCTGGAGAATCGCGGTGACACGGGAAAGTGGTTAACAAAAGGACAAAAAAACAGAGTAACAAGGAAACAAAGTTAGGAAAGGGGGACGAAGGGGGTTGAAAGGTTGATTTTTGAATACTTTTTGAGAAGAAAACGGTTAACAGAACAAAAATATAATGAAAAATTCCCTTTTTGCCCATTTTTTTGGTCTCCTGAGGTACGATTCCAGCCAAAAAAAGGAGGTAAAGGGTATAATAACTCAAAGGGAAAGAGAAGGACTGACGGTACGAAACCGGGGCATCATGAGACGAAGTGTGCGCACTGGGATCTAATAATTAGGCGCTGATAAGGGAGCTCTTTGCTCTTAAAGAGCTCTGTGTGGAGCAGCTGTATTGTAGCCGTTGAGGAGCTCGACGAGCGGACGCCAGCGAGCTCGGTTCGTCGACAGCGACAGAACGACGCGCTGCATTTCGGAGCGTTTCGAGGCGGTGGAGAAGTCGGGGTACTCGCGAGCAAAGTCAAAGTTGTCGAGCTGCAAAAAGTGACGATGAATTTGTGGCTCATCAGAATTTTTGCTAATTCTGATTCTGATTTCAATTCTGAATTGATCTCAGTTTCATTTTCAGTACTACTTTCGCTCCATTGACAAAACCGTCTATTCAAATTTAGTTTTTCAACGAAAATCTCGATTTTTGATCGATTTCACTTATTTTTTCACTTCTTAATGTCAAAATCCCCTGCTTTCAATTCAATTTGTCAGTTTTATCGCCGATATCGATTTTTACCGGGTTGCCGATCAGAAAATCGATATTGGCGATTAAAACTGATAAAATTGAGTTGAAAACAGTGAATTTGGACATTTTTTATGGAAAAAGTGAATAAAAAGAGAGAAATCGATCAAAAATCGAGATTTTCATTGAAAAACTAAATTTGAATCTTTTTGTCAATGAGGGTGATTTCATAAATGAAGAATAGTATTGAAAACGAAATTTTTGTCAAAAAAAAAAAAAAAAAAAATGAAAAGTGAGATCAATTAAAGATTCTGATTCAGAGAGAGAATCAGAGAATCAATCTAAACTCACATCTTTCGGTGGGCTCAACAAGAACCGCCGAGCAAACTCTGCGATAAAAATCCCACAATCAAAGTTGTTGCTCTGCTGCGGCATTTTCTGCGGCAGCACACACGGAAAAGCGAACGGCATGACTTGGCGAGTGCGCTTCTCGTACGAGTACTTCATGAACTCCTCGAGCAGCGCGCCCATGTTCTGCAGGTTGTTCAGGTCGGCGGTGAGCTGCGAGTCGAAGATCACGGTGCGCGCCTTCTCGCTGTACGGGTGACAGATGACGGCCAGCGACCAGTGCTCCCACTCGTTCACCGGCACCACGATGTAGTCAAAGTCTTGCAGGTCAAAGTCGGCGACAAACTCGTGGAGATCTCCGAACTTCAGGTCCATTTTCTGCTCGTCGCTCATCAGCTTCTCCTCGTCCGAGTCGAGCGCGTGCTGACGGAGCGAGAGGTTGTGCCAGAAGATGGAAGGGAGCACGGTGACTTTGGAGCCGCGGCTGTCCGGGAGCACGTGCTCGACGATGTGATTCAGATAGAAGTCGATCATGGTGTCGTTGAGCAAGTCCTAAAGATGGATTTTTTAATGAAAATGCATCTTTTTTTCTGTTTCTCTCGGGGTTTCTATATCATTCAAAAGCCAGATTCATGAAAATTTTGAATCTGTAAAATTGATTACAGATTCAAAATCCTCATAAAATTGGCTTTTGAATCTGGAATCAATTTTTCCTGAATGGCTCTGGGAGCTCTGTGAGCCGAGATACAGCTCAAAGCTCGAAAAATCTCGAGCTTTGAACCTCTGTATCTCGGCTCCTAGAGCTCCCAGAGCCATTCTAAAAAAACTGATTACAGATTCAAAATCATCATAAAACTGACTATCAAATGATCCCTAGTACACATCAAATCTCGCGCATTTTCTTCTGTTGTAACATGTGTTCCCTGCTCCACTGACCAGAGATCAGCCAGTTGCTCACTCTATATTACTCCCCAACCCCTTTCATAACAGGTTTCGGTTCGAGGCGAGCTTCGGAGTGACCTCCATATCCTTCATCTTCTAGATGTGCGTGCGCGAAAAATGCGCTCGCTCTCAGAAAAAACCAGTTCATTACTTCTTCGACATCAGATGACCCTGAACTGACGACGGCGCAAGAAAATGAGACGAAGAATGTGTGGCGAATTGGATCGAATCATCCAAGGTCCTGAAGACGTGGGAGCGGGGGAACGTCGATTCGATTATCTTCTTGTTTTGTTCCAGGGTCAACACTTGGCGCGGTGCCAAATCGTCATCATGCAAAGGGGTTTTGCTCTCGCGCGCGCTCTTTCAATGAATTCTCTCGCTTCTCTGCACGCTCCAATGGCTCAGCGGAGCCGGCGCCCCGTGGCTATCCAGTACCTGGCACCGAACACACTCTCTGCTGCTCTGCTGCTCTTTCTGGCAGCGTGCCAGTGTCTTTCAACACACACACAAATGGCAGATGAGTGCGCGGTGTGAAGAAGTGGAAAACAGCAATGTTGACAGATTTGTTAGCTGCTCAAAAACAAATCCTTGTTATTGAGAGCTCAGAGTTTCTATAGAAACCGCTGCTCTGTTCAATGCTCATATCGCAACTTTCGATCAAAACCTTGGCAAACAGAAACAGCCCTCAGACAGCCGAGTGTCGGAAAAAAAAAGAAAAAAAAGCGCGCTGACTCAAAGAGAGAGACGCCGGCGAAAAAGTGGGCGCTAAAAGTGCATTCAAAGTGCAACGCCTTCCGTATGTTTCTCATTCCACTTTCTCCAACCCATTTCATTGGCCATTTATACAACAAAGGCCGATTAACTAGATCTGGGAGGTCTTCTGTAGACGTCGAAGACGCAGAGAAACGTTACAAAAACAACAAAAGGGTATGTCAATAGTAGACGCGGGCTCGGCACAAAATCTAAAAATATGAAAATAAGTACCTTCTCCTGAAGACAGCAAAAGTCCGAGATGCGAATCGCTATCGACTGGAATGGGAAACGAATTCTGAGCATCTCCATGGCGGCGTAATACGCGACGCTGTTCTGAAACCCACGAATTGAATTCAGAATCTCAGAATCGCTTTCCGATGGCTACCTGATTGTTATCAGTCCGCTTCTGATTGGTCCACTCATCGTTGTCCTCCTCGTCCTCCTCCTCATCCTCATCGTTCAGGTCTTCTGTGATGTCGGACTCTCCTTCAAACATGTCGTCGTCGGCGGCCACCTCGAACTCCATTTCTTCGGCGCTGCCCGACGAGCTCTCGCCGTCTTCTCCGATGGAGCCATCGAGGAGATGGGCTCCATCGCCGTAGTACCCTTGCGAATTGAAACTTCCCATCCGGTAGAGATCATCGTCTCGCATCGAGACGTCTGAATCTTGAAAGCTGCCGTACTTGAAGCTGACGGCAGGCGTACAAAACGACGTTGACACTTCCATGACTGATGCGCTACGTGCAATACATACAAGGATGGTGGTTCTGGAAATTGGCGCACTATCAGTATCGTTGGAAAAGAGCTTGGTCGAAGAGCTCGAGAAAGAGGAAGAGAGCAAAAAATCATCAGTTGGTGCCCGAAATTCATTCCGAGGATCGCGTCACTCGAAGGTAACAGGTGGTTTTTTTTCGGAAGACGGAAGACTCCAGTTCGCTAGGACTTGGATCAGCACTTTACTACTCCCATCATTTCTAAATTCATTTGAAAGGTCTAACGATAAGAAAAATGTCGATCAGCCTGACAGTAAAATACTCAAGGCCGCTAGTGAACACAAACTTTGTACTCGTCATCATCATAATAATGGTGTTGATGTTAAGCGCGGCTAAACTACGAAACCGTACTCGTTTTCCACCGAAGGCGAATACTACTACTAATTCAAATTCTGTTTTTGGCGCCACCAGTCGGCTGCGACAAAAACCAGACACCGAAGTGAACGGTAAAACACACTGGCAGAGACAGAGACCTTTTTTCTCCCCCTCCAACTGCCGTCCGTCTCCTCCCCCAGGGCCGACGGGCCGGGGGGAGACGGAGAGAGCGATAGGAACGACGGCGGCGGCGACGACCCGAGGACAAGAAGTGGGGGCCGAATGCGAAAGAGAGGGAGAGAACGAGGACATCGAGACGGGAGGGGCGGGGAATGCGACCGCTCTCTTCTTTATCTCTTTGTGGTGGTCCCGTTGATCCGGCCAACTCTTTTTCCAGCTATTCATCAACTGAGAATGAGAGAAACTTCGCGAACTGATGCTGGCTTGCTCCGAACTCTCTTCATGATGGATGAAGAGATAGGAGAACCTTGCAGCGAGATTATCTCGATAGTGCGGATATCAATGCGGAAGTACAGATGTACACGACTTCCATTTGATCACTGATAGGCGAAACAACTATAAGGGAAGTGTTTTTACCAAACTTGTACCATAGAGAGCTCCCTGAGCCGAGATACGGGTCACACAATGTCAAAAATACAGTGAAAAAGTGCATCTTACTGTATTTTTGACATTATGTGGTCCATATCTCGGCTCACGGAGCTCTCAGCTATCTATGGTAGAAATTTTGGTAAAAAGTTATACCCTTGTTATAAGATAATCTCACTTCGAGAAAAGGACCTTGAAATGTTAACGACGACTTTCTCTAGACACGAGACAAAAAGACAGACATAACCATCTGACCCTCGTGACCTTTTTTTTGTAAACCTTGTGAACTGTCAATATTCTTGGTCTCTTAGTCGACACTGGTAAAACTAAAACAAAAATATAACACTGAGCACGGCGAATGACGAAATATTGCACATGATGGTGCCAGTTCTAACGTTAATGAGTCGAAGTGAAAGAAGACAACATCAGGTTCCTACGGTGTTTGTTCAGGCCTTAACTCCCACATAATAATAACAATGTTTGATCGAGATAGGAAAACTGCAAAATGGGGGAAGCCTAACAGCTCAGAAGGCGAAGAATTGTATGATGTACTAGGAAATCTGACAAAACGAATCGCGTGATTTCCAAAAAATGGCAACTTCGGGGTACACTTATCATTCTATTCTGTCTAGACGTAGTTGCCGACAATTCAAAGACGTACAAGTACAATATTAGCTGCCAAATATAACCTACCGTATTAGATGACCGATTGCCCAAAAGTGCAACAATTGGGTCGGTAGAACGTCCCCCGATGAGAGAGAGAGAGATGGCTTGAGTGGTGCGCATACATACAAACAACACACTTCTTCGGTTATCACGGCCCTGTGCTCACACACACTCACCCACTACCACCCAAAAATGTTGCGAATTGTATATGACGGTGTGACGACGAGCGACTCTGTGCATCAGCCTGATAACACTGATAACCGCTGATAACCAACACGACGACAAAATTACGCCCCGGGGAAAGTGCAGGTATACGAGCGATGTGCCAGCTCGACGGACCGAACAGAATGGATAGATGACTCTTTGTTCTTTGTCTGTGGCCATGGGACACATGGCCGCACAAACAAGTTTTTTTCGCACTTTTGAAATGATCGACGGCGACCATCGATTGGGAACGAACGACTTCGAGATGACCTTCGAGTACTCCAAGTCAAAGTCAAAGAAATGAAAAGAGATATGTCGCAAATCACTAGCCAATTTCAACGCATGGTGTGATGTGTGTGCAGGAGAGAGCTATCAGTGTAATAAAGATTATCACACTCATTTCGAAGGCACTAAAAAAACGCATGACATCTCATTGAGATGGAGAGTTCATCATGGATATATCAGTGACTTATGTCTTATGCCTATTATAATCCGAGAAGATGAGAGATATGATGGATCTCCAAACGGCCGAAAGGACAGTTCTGATTTACAACTCTGATTCGCTGATCTTTTGCAGAGTTAGAGTTCTGGAGCCAGAGTGGTTATCAGGACGAATGGAAACGGAAATGATAAGCTAACTTGGCGACCTACAGCTGACCTCATTTTTGAAATCGGATACACTGATTGACAGCTGCTGGGATTCAAAGTCTTTGAATCAAAGAGCTGATCCCCAGAATTCGGACAGACGGCTTTCAATTTGTGCTCGAGAAGAATTCGTCACGCGATTAAGAAGACGTTATTATAACCTCCCCCTCTGATGCGTATCAAATGAGACAAGGTCTGCTGCAACCGGCGGCGCGCGCTTAAAAAAACCGGGGGTGCCTGGGGGAGAAGTTAACGTGGTGAAGGCAGCAAAAAGGGGGGTGGCTGGGGGGGGGAGACAGCCGCCGAGGGCACTGCCGATGGACAAATCGATAGGGCGCAGCGACGTGTTGGAGAGAGAGGAGAGCGAGGAGAGGGATGATGGAGTAGAGAGAGAAGGCGCCGCGCTCGCTGCAAACGACAGACGACCTTTCGGAGCGAAGATCTTCGAGAGTCATCACAGAAACATCATCTGGATTCGGGTACTTTGGACCGGGACATAAGTGTTCAGGAAGGAATTATTTGATATTTGAAAACAGATCTGCTTCTATCAAGAGTTGAACTTCCAAATTCATACCATAGGTGAGAGCTCCGTGAGCACATCAGATTTTGCAGAATGCTAATGAGAGCCCAGATATGGGTCACAAAAGTGTAGAATAACAGTGAAAAACTACTTTTTGATAATTTTTCACTGAAATTCTGGACTTTTGTGACCCATATCTCGGCTCTTGGGAGCATTCCGCAAAATCTGATTCCATGAATGTGCTCAGGGAGCTCTCGGCTATCTATGGTATAAATTTGAAGATATTGTACTTTGGACCTGGCCATAAGTCAGCCTTCAGGAAGTAATTGATATTTGAAGCGAAGAAACCGCATTTGAAAGTACAAATGATGATCAGAATAGAGGTTCTGCTTCTAATTTTTTACTAAATTTATATCATAGATAGCCTAGAGCTCAATGAGCACATTCATGGGATCAGATCTTGCGGAATGCTACTGAGAGCCGAGATATCGGTCACAAAAGTCCGAAATACATTGAAAAAAGTACCAATCGGCCATTTTTCACTGTATTTTTGACCTTGTGTAATCCATATCTCGGCTCACAGGAGCATTTTGCAAAATTTGATTTCGAGATGTGCTCATTGAGCTCTAGGCTATCTATGATATACATTTGGTAAAAGTTAGAAGCAAACAGCCAACTCTGACCATCATTTGCACTTTAAAACACGATTGCTGGGTTTCAAATATCACGAAAATGACAACACTAAAGATCATGGCTTTTCTTGGAAAAAGAAAATTCCACAGGAGTCAAAATCCGCTTACAAGTTTTCCGATCAGATTATCGACAACACAGATGATAAAACGACTACAGTATGCAACACACCCTCGTTTCTTGCAAAACGAGTGAATGGCCGGGCGTGAAATGGTCGAAACGGCCAAGTGGTTTGCTCTTTCGCGGAGGAGAAAAAAAAACTAAAGTTTGCGGTACAGAAAAGTGCAAACTTTTTTCCTTTTCTCTGTCTCTCTACGCGATTTGTTTGTGGAATTTACGTCAAAATCAACACGAAGAATGTAGATGGTTTTTTTCGTCCTAAATGGAATTAGGAATTAGGAATACTTCTTATAGTGCTCCGAGTGAACGGAGCCGACAGAAGGGAAAGATAAAACCAACAGCCAGCAGAATGTTTACAAAAAAGTGACGCCGCAATGTGAATCATTGCAATAAACGATTCAGCAGGTGAGCGGAGGAGAGAAAAGTGTATGGGAGTCAGCGAACGAATTGCGATTCGCTGTTCGATGTGGAGGGAAGTATGGACAACATATGAAAAACGTTGAGAATTTCATGAAAGTTGGTGGAGCTGATTCTGATTGCAAAACAGTTTTCAAATTTCCCAGATTTTCAGTTCCAGCCGAGTTATGCTCAAAGTTTATTTGCACTTTTGAAGCCATTTTTAGGTCATTTCAGATGCTCCAGAGAGCTCCAAAATAATGTTGCGAAACTTACAGGACCTTCAACTACACAATCCAATAGTTTTTAACCGTTTTTCAAGAAATTTTAGATTTTTAGCACTTCTTCCATACAGTACCCAACAAATCAAATTTTTTGAAAATCGTAAAAACTGTTTTTTATTCAAAAAACTATTGGATTGTGTAGTTTTTTCAATAAAAAACAATTTTATGATACTTCAAAAATTTGATTTGCTGGGCATTGTATGGAAGAAGTGTTAAAAATTTCAAATTTCGAAAAAAAAAACGGTAAAAAAACTATTGGATTGTGTAGATTAAGGCTTTTGAGTTTCTCAACATAATTTTGGAGCTCTTTGGAGCTCTGGAGCCATTAAAATAACCTAAAACTGCTCCAAAAGTGAAAATTCTTAAATTTTGAGCATAACTCGGCTGAAACTGAAAATTGGCAAAATTTGAAAACTGTTTTGGAATCAGGATGAGCTCCACCACTCTTTTATGAAATTCTCAACCTCTGCTGACTTTCCCTGTGAGAAAATGCTCAGAAAACGGTGAAAATTTGAGAATTCTGGAGAAATTCTGAAGACTTCTAGAAAATTCTAAATTTCAACTCGAATTCAAGCTTGAAGCAGTGACTTTAGGTCTAGAATTTGACTTTTCCTATTTTAAGCTTTTAATCACACTTAATCAATATCTTTAAACCGATAAACCACGAAAAAAGTGATAATTCTGGAGGCTTCTGGAAAATTCTAGATTTCCACTTCATTTCAAGCTTGAATCAGTTATTCTTGGCCTAGAACTTGAATATTCTGATGTTAAGCTTTTAATCATATTCAATCAGTATCTTTTTTATCTTTTCAAACAGAATGAGCACAAAAAAATCGAGCAAGAAGAGCAAAAAACTGCTCGCGCCAAAACCACGTTTCAAAACTTGAAGCCCCAGACTACGGTAGACAAAAGTCCGCAGCCATCGCGAGGGGGTGCATTGCGTACTCAACGCGTTGCAATCGTCCACCGTACCCCGACTTTTTATATACGTCGCCTTATTTTCTCTCGCACAATTGCGCCGTTTTATCGGTGACTGGTGCATATTTCGCAATATTGTCGTGTAAAATTTGAATATGTGGAGGTTTTTGTATAGGGGGACGTTGGACTGCTATTGATTGAAGCTCACCTGATTCTGTTTTTTCGATATTGGTTTATTTTATTATTTTTATTGACTTCCAGAGCTATAGCAACCAAACAACAACAACAAAAATTGTGAATGGAGTGGAAAAAATGCTAAAATTTCTATTATTACTTTTTCTACTGTTTGCCTCAGCGAGATGTGATATTCCCGGGTTTCCGAATGTAATTTTTATTAATTCAAAAAAAAAACACGTTTTTATCAAAAAAATGGGTTCCAGGAAGAAGAAAACACAGAATACAATGACGAGTACATTATACTAGCCTCAACTATTGATGGACGGCTCCGAGCTCTCGATGGAAACACTGGCAACATTAAATGGACGTTACAAGAAGGTTTTCTATACAAAATAACCTTATTATAAGAGCGAAAACAACTAAAATCCTAATTCTAGAGCCAGTGCTCCGCTCGCCGTCCGAAATCAAACAAGGCTTCACATTTCTTCCGAATCCATTAGATGGAAGTTTATATGTGCTCAAAAATAGCTCGTTAAAGAAGCTACCCTTCAATATTCCTCAACTGGTACAGGCGTCGCCGTGCCGTGGAAACGACGGCGTTCTCTATGCGGGTATCGATTTTTTCCTTCGCTTTTTCCAAATTTTCACATAGATCGACTTATTTTTCATAAAAATCAGTTTTGAGCAAGTTAGGGCTCAAAGTGCACAAAATGGGCGGAGCTTGGTCAATTTGCTCCTTGATGACGTGGAAATTCTGAAATTGGACCACGTATTTATCTTCTATACACTGAAAACTGTGCATTTTGTAGTTTACATGAACCAATTTCAAAAAGGTTCACGTAAACTACAAAATGCACAGTTTTCAGTGTATAGAAGATAAATACGTGGTCCAATTTCAGAATTTTCACGTCATCAAGGAGCAAATTGACCAAGCTCCGCCCATTTTGAGCACCTTGAGCCCTAACTTGCTCAAAACTGATTTTCGATGTACTGAAGTCGTGATCGCCGGAAATTCTAACGTTTTTACAGGTAGCAAAAAAGATGTGTGGTTCGGAATCGATCCAAAGACAGGGCTCAAGGTAAAAATGCTCCATTTTGAGAGCTCTTCAATAAAAGTTCCAGGTCGAAACACTATCATCCGCTTCCGCCGACCGCATCTGTCCAGCCAATCAGAAGCAGACGATCTTCGTGGGCCGCACCGAGTACCGCGTCTCCATGTTCGACGAGAAGAATCGCGGCAAGACGTGGAACGCGACGTTCAACGACTACTCGGCGCATCTGTTGCCGGAGGTGAATGCGTGGCCGTTCAAGCACTATGCGTCCTCGTCGCACGGCTACATTCTGTCGTTTGATAAGGATACTGGTAAGTTTTTGATTTTGTAAGCTTTTTGGGCAAGGTGGGCAAGGGAATGCTGTATATCATTTGAAAGCTAATGAGGATTACAAATCTGAATTTTTCCTGAATGGCTCTGTGAGCTCTGGGAGCCGAAAAAGGGCTCCCGCACATTTCGCAGCTGTTTTCAGCCTATTTTGGCTCAATTTTCTTGGGATTTTCAGTTTTCTTTATAAATTACAGCAAAAAATACGTTTTGAGCATATTTTATCGATTTTAATGCACATTTTTCATCTCAGATACCTTTTATCTTGAAAAATCATTAGATTCATTGAAATCCACACATTTTCAACTCAATTGACAATAGAAAACATGAAAAATTATAATCATCGTATATTTGTCATGTTTTCTATTGTCAATTAAGCTTAAAAAGTGTGGATATCAATGAATCTAAAAATTTTTTCAAGATAAAAGGTATCTGAGATGAAAAATGTGCATTAAAATCGATAAATTATGCTCAAAACGTATTTTTTGCTGTAATTTATAAAGAAAACTAAAACCCCAAGAAAATTGTGCCAAAATAGGGCAAAAACAGCTGCGAAATGTGCGGGAGCTCATTTTCGGCTCCCAGAGCTCCCAGAGCCGTTCAGGAGAAATTGGTTACAGATTCGGAATCCTAATTAGCTTTCAAATGACAAACCCGAGCTCATAATGCTCCGTCGAAGAGCTCAAAGTGAACTTTTCTAGGAGAAATGCAATGGGAGCAGGACCTGAAGCAACCAGTTGTGGCTCTTTACCTTTTACGAGGCGATGGGCTCCACAAGCTGCCATTTGAGGTCATGGGCAAGGAGACGATGGAGAATATTGCGAAGGTGGGTACCAGATTGAAAAAAGCAAATTTATTTTGCAGTGAAAACAATAGGAACCAGTATCAGAACATGAGAAAGACTTGATTAGACTTAAAAAAAACGTTGCACGAAAATTCAGAAAGGCCGGGGGACAACAAAAAGAAAATGAAAAAAGTGAGATGCACCGTACATTGAGCCGTGATATTCTGTGTGTATAGTTTTATGGGGAGCCCGGTTCATCTGGAGACACTGGCCGATCCGAATCGTTGTGCGCTTCCATCGCCAGGTCCTCGTCTGCCGTCGACTTGCGATGACGTCGTTTGTTGGAATGCGAGCTTCTGAATTGAAATGTTTTGACGTTGTTCATGAGTAGTTTTTCCAGAAATTTGGTCAGTGATAGTTTCGACGTCGTTGATTCTTTGATTCTGAATCTGATTCTGAACCTGAATTTGAATCTGAAGTCAGCATTTCTTTCATTTTCGAGAAAAGCCATTTTCAGTACTATTTAGGGAGAAAATAGCACTGAAAACGACCTTTTCTCGAAAATGAAAGAAATTCTGACTTCAGATTCAGATTCAGCATCAGAATCAGCATCAGAATTAGAGAATCAACGACGTCGAAACTATCACTGACCAAATCTCTGGAAATTATCTGAGATTACTGAAACTTTCTGGGAAAAAGTGTTAAAACTAGAAGGATAGGAAGCAAATGCAGACATTCCACATTCCAAAAAACTTGCAAAAGTGCTCTACCGGACTCCTAACGTCTAAAAAAGATGCAAAGCGTACCACAACAAACGAATTCCGTCTAACTCTGTCTCACTTTTTGCGATGTTGATATGGAGCTGTATAGAAAGGTTCTTCCTGATGAACCTCGTCCTCCACCTCTTCCTCTTCACTATTCGAGACGCTGAATGATATAGTGCACCATTGCTCAACTGGAATCGTACCTGTAGTCGTAGTTTCGTCGCACCATGTAGCCGTGCACCGGACACAACGCCTTCATCACTCTGATAGTGCCATCTGAATTGTACTTGCAAAGACAGGGAAGGTCTTCGCCGGGAGCGAGATAACGGCATGATCCATTGGTCCTTGAAGATTCTGTTGTTTCTTCTTCATCGTCACTTTGCTCCTAAAAGAAGACGTCTCACAAGTTGTCAGTGTCATTAATGACGATACAATTGCTTACTTGAATCGCCGGTGGAAGATCCTCTATCAAAATCGACTGTTTACTTTTAGACGAGTGATTCGAGTGAAGCGATTTCAACGATCGAATATCCATCACGGAGAGCTTCACACTTTGAGTGGTGCTGCTCTTGTGAAGAGTATTCAATGATACCCTGGAAGCTCTATGGACGGGTATGGAATGATGGGACTGGGCCGAGATGGAGCTGCAAGATGGGGATCACCCGCAATTTGAATTCGATCCGCTAATCATGCAACTCTGAAAACTAAGGGCTAGTAGGGGCATGCAACTCACCCTTTCCGCTTCCGGACGTAGGCTTGAGTGGCGAACACGACGAGAGACACGATTTCCAGCAGAGAAACTACTGAAGCACCGATCCACAAGCCGGTTAAACCACCAAGATCTGCTAGAACGGAGGTCAATGTGTAGGCGGGACTCTCTTGCATCGTTTCGTAGTTGAGCTCTTCATAGAATATCTGCACCATCGCCGCGTTCTTCCGGTACTTTTCGAGGCATAAAAAGTCTCCTGGTAGACATTCCATCACTTTCGCAGAGCCGGAAGGCCATCGTGCAGATGAATACGTCACTTCGTAGTTGGTTTCTCTGAAATGTCACATTTCAACTTGATAAAGTTACTCGAACTCTTACTGGCAAGGTTGATGACAGTAACAGTCTGGAATCACTGCTTCTTTTCCCTTCGAATAAAGTTCGCCGAGATAGAGAGTGGTGTTCCGAAGACATTCTCTTTGTTCCATATTGACAGCTTGACACGGTTTGGTATCATTACCGAACATTCCCGCCACTGGATACATTGGATCTGCACATCCACACGACTCAATTATAATCTTCTGAGCACAACTTCGATGACAAGCTTCCACAGAGTAATTGAATCCGGAATAAGCGTACGTCTTCGCATCCTGACCACCAGTTTGACAGTGTCCATATGGTGGCTCGAGCCGAATGAATTGTTTCATCCGAACTCCGAACGATGACATGAATCCAGTAGGTGCAGAATAACCGAAAGCGTCAGGAAAGGGGACGGTGAACTTGTCATGGACAGTGATTCGAAAACCGACCGCCTCGGTGGTGGGAAGGTACTCGCTGACGTTGGCGTACAACAAAACGCGAAGACCGTAGTTTGCACCGGCTCGATGAGCAGCCACTTCAGCAGTTCGATTGTAGTTGAACGTGTAGCAGTTTCCGAACGTGTTATCATAGTGGAGCATGAAGTCTCTGAGAAATCAACTATTTTGAATGTTATTGTTATAAGGACTCACCTCTCCATCTGACAATCTTTTTGATTAAAGGAGCACTTCAGAATGAGCTCGTCAAGTTCATACGACATGCCTTCTTTCGCTGTTTCTGACATCTCACCGACGGCGAACATTAGGTTTTCTTGAGCTTGAGAAGTAATCGCAATGTCATCGGAGAGCTCTTCGAATCCCAAAGCTTGCGTGACCGCTGGAGCTTCTGTAGTCGTGGTGGCTGCCAACTTCTGCTCTTGAGCACTCAACTGCTTCGAAACCTTCAGTCCAATATCCAAGTTTCCCAGCTCATCATTTGGGCTGATTTCGATAATGATTCCATCATCACGAGTTGAAACACAATGGTTGTACTCCTTGTGACAAAGACACAAATCGACTTGATCCTTGATATCCTCGTAAAGCTCGTTTCCCTTGTGAAATCTCATCGGACAGTGCCCAGTGTTATCGACGCATTCAGCGCACAGCTTCTCCTTCCACGATGAATCTATAGTTTTTCAATGATTTTTCAAGTCGAATTCAAAAATCTTACATGGAAAACACGGCCACATGGTCTTGGAAACTGTATCCAGCTGACAAAGACAGCGTGAAGTGTGAAGATTCATGGCACCGGCAGTCGAATTCGCATCGATCTCGATCCTCCCTTTGAATGCGGCGAAACAAGATCCTTTTCGATCGCCAGTCAATGGTTCGATGTCACAGAGACACTGAGCCAAGGCCTGATGGTACCTCCTATCTCGTAGTCGTGGCTTTCCTTTTGCTTTTCGCTTGGCTCTTCTCACTTTGGCATGAAGTCCTGTTGAAAGAGCGGCCGCAATGCCTTCAGCTTTGTCTCCGGAACCTATTCGACGCGTGTACGCCTCCATCTGAATAGAAGTATGAGATTATTCATGAAAAGAGAGGAGAAGAGCCCACCATTGCCTTGGTGTTGGGATTCGACTGTATTGCACTTTTCTTGTACGGATTTAAATTACATATTGTGATCGACGGGAACGGAGCGTTTTCGAATTTGAGCTGAAACGAACGTCATGACATTTTCCGAAAAGAAATTCTTCTATCTTACATCAAGATCAACAGTTTTTCCGAATTGACGATACTTCTGAATAATGTAAAAGATCTGAATAATCAACGCAGCCAGACATATCCAGAAGGCAGTGTACCAGAACCTAAGAATCAATTCAAACTCAATCGATAAGGATATTTCTACCATCTCCATTTATTTGTGGGCGCGGTGGCCGCATGTGAAATTCCGTGAAATGTGGACTGCTTTTCGAATCGGTGCTTGATTTCGTCCCAATTCAAGTGACCAGGAATTCGCATATTTCGAAGGCCTGAAAATCGATAATTAGTTATAGTCAGCGAAGATATTGATTTGAAAAAATTTTGTTTCTTACCAGCGCTAAGCCTTCGAATATGTGAGCCAACATACTCGGGGTCATTATTGGAGAGATCGAACCCGAGCTGATGCTTGGGCTCAATTCCCATAGCGAATACTTTATTATTTTTCTCGCCAAAAAGTTTCACACTATGTCATAAAGCAAAAATGCTCTTTTCACTTTTCTCTCTTTCCAGTTCAGAAATTGAGTGTGTCTTGTCATTTGTTGATATCGGGTTACTCGTTTTTTGAGGGATATAAGTAGAGGTGATAAGGGAGCAAAAGTGAAATGGATTCGTTACCATGCGGTCGATACTTGCGGAACGACTCGCCGACCATGATGTGCGGCATCAGCATCGCCATCGGCGACTGTTTCGGCCGCGGCTGAGTGCGATTCGAGATGTGCGACTCAACGGACGGCGGCCGCCGCAGTTTGGACTTGATTCGTTCTTCGGCCATCTTGTGAGAAGGTTGCAGAATATTCAAGTTGCTGAACTTATCCAAATCAGTAGGATAAGCATCGTAGTCAGTAGAACAGTAGAGGGGTTGTTTGGCTCTTCGTCTCTCCCTCTTCGCCCCGTCGCGTGTGACAAAATATCTGTCTGATTGGATTGGAATGAGCCGCAATGGAGTGTAATAGTAGAAGGAGGGGGGAAAAGTGGTGTTCTTCCGACGAGAAGAGGCAGCGGAGCATGGGGCGACAATTGGAAGATGGGAAAGGGTGGAGAGCACCTCGAAATTGAAGAGAGAGCAAATTTTTTCTCCGCGGCTTTGTTTCTATATTTTCCACTTTGAAAGTTCATCTTCTGAAGTTCAGAAGATGAACTGAATTTTGTGGAAGATTATTGATCATCATCACAATTACCATCATGGAATGTGTTGATTGAGCAGTTAAAAAGCGATAAAGTTGAAGGATGCTCGGAGAGCAACAGACAACAAGACATGTTGTTCGCGTTGATTTGTTACCCCTGGCGATGTATGGGATGTGCATTATTGAAGAGATGTAGAGATTTCACACATCTCATCATGAGCCTCTCCTGCCACTGACAAGAGATCCAGTGATCTAGTTCGATACGAAACGGACTCAAGCGGAAGGGATAGAAGTGTACTCTTAGCGACCAACCTCATCGTCAGGGTCACTCACCATGGTTCTGGAAGATGGAGATTTTACTCGCAGTCAATGGGGAATTTCCAGCCGCTATATGAAGCATGGGCTCACAGAGGCACTTGTCGCGACAAAATGATGTATGAAGTGAGAGGATGAATGAAAAGCTGCTCCCGTGTTCCTCTCGAATATTTCTTTGTCGCTCTCACCTACCTATCCTGCCCTCCCGCTATCTCCTCATAACTTTTTTCGCGGTGTCGAAACTAATAAAACGCAAGATCTCCAGCCCACTTTTCCCTTAGTTTTTGCTCTTAAATGTTACCATGACGTCGAAGAAGCTCCGGATTCACTGATAACCGTCGCTTCCAGTCCTTTATCCGCTTGTTGTGTGATCGTTTTCGCGCTCCGGTGGGTGGTGCATTGTCGCCAAGAAATCGGATGTTTTTACTGTCTTCTGATGCGTTTCGAGTTGCTGAAATGGTTCGATTTATAATGGTCCTCATAATATTGATCTCAAGGGTTGAATTTTTTATTAAATTTATACCATAGATAGCTCCGAGCTCCCTGAGCCCATTCATGAAGTCAGATTTTGCAAAATCATGCTGAGAGCCCAGATATGGTCACACAAAAAATGCAGTGAAAAAGGGGTACTTTTTACTGTATTTTTAGTGTGATCCATATCTTGGCTCTCAAGAGCATTTTGCGAAATCTAGTGATGTGCTCACCGAGCTCTCACCTATAGTATAAATTTGATTAAAAGTAAAAAAAACTACCTTGTCCCGACTTCTCGAACGACAAATTCCGCCGATTCTGATCCTGCGCCCACTGTTGCTGTGGCGCGTGGCGAAATTGGTGGTTGTTGGGCGGAAGAGCCGGGTGTGACGACACCTGCGGCTCTGCCACGTCATCAGCCACATCTATGGACGTGTGGGTGGTCGACGGCACATCCTCCATCCTCCCATCGGAGAAATGTCTGGAAGACTAATTGCGATTTGATTTGATTCAAACGTCTGTTGGAGCACACGGAGAAATTGTGATTAATGGCTTGAGGATGGATGTGCATGGGATAGGATTATCAGTGGACGAACTAATTTATGGGCTCATTAACATATCTCTGAGAGAGAAAATCGAGCTCAAAGCGAGCCCAAATAGAAAAAATCAGGAAAAATAGACGTCGATTCATCATATTTAACGTGGTAGGCAGCCTCCAGTGGGGCGCTGGTCCATCTGATATATGTATCTTTTCGCATCTTCTGAAGAGAGCCGAGAGCCCCCCAAAGAGACGTGGGGGCAACAGTTGGACACCCCGCAGCTGAGGGTGGTGGTGGTTGACAAGCTCGTTGAGCTTCTGATTTCTCTGCTTATCACTGCGATCCCTCTCTCTTATTCTCTCACTCTTCGATGTGTGTATGTATGTGTGTGCAAGTTAAGGGCCAACGATGACAAGCGTTTGACAACTTGGAAGAGGCGCTGGAAAAGTGAGAGAAAATAATAATAGTGGATCAACTTTTCACCTAATTTATACCATGCTCCGTGAGCACATTCATAGATTTTGCGCAATGCTCTGGAGAGCCGAGATATGAAATACAGTGAAAAATGATCCCTTTTCACTGTATTTTCCATATCTTGACTATCAGGAGCATTCTTCAAAATCTATAATGTGCTCAGGGAGCTCTATGGTATAAATTTGGTAAAAAGTTCCATTATTTCCAAAAGCATGAAGATTTTTACATAGAAAATCAGTTTTGAGCAAGTCAGGGCTCAAAGTGCGCAAAATGGGCGGAGCTTGGTCAAATTGCCGATGGCGTGGAATTTTCAAAATTCAGAATTTGATTCACATATTTCTCTTCTATCCACTGAAAACTGTGCATTTTGTAGTTTACATGAACCAATTTCAAAAAGGTTCACGTAAACTACAAAATGCACAATTTTCAGTGTTTAGAAGATAAATACGTGATCCAATTTCGGAATTTCCACGTCACAAATTGACCAAGCTCCGCCCATTTTGAGAACTTAGAGCCCTAACTTGCTCAAAACTGATTTCTATGAAAAATAAGTCGATCTATGTAAAAATCTTCATATTTTTGGAAATAATGGAACGTTTTACCAAATTAATACCATAGGTGAGAGCACCCTGAGCACATTCATAGATTTTGCCCTTTAAGGTCAAACACTTCCCTTGTCAAATAACTGAAAATCCACGAAATACTGTCTGTCAAAATAAATACTGTCACGAAATACAATAACGAGTTGAAACTCTGAAAAAAGTACCTTGTTCCAGTTTTCAAACGACGAATACAATTTAGAAACGTATTCCAATAGCGTTTCAGAACATTCTCTCCGTCGACCAATGGCCGACAGTGCTCGGCGTGAATGCTCAAGACCCGCACACCACCTCGCTCACCAATCAGTTCTTCCCGGCTCTCTTCGTCGGCGAGTCTTCATACGGACTCTACGCCATCGAAGCCCTAGTGGATCATCAGACGATCACGTATTCTCCTAAATTGTTAGGACCACCGCTTCTAGAGGGCCCCGCCCCTATTGCCTTGACTGTAAGATTATAGAATACTGAGGAAGTGTGAAGTTTGAAAGTTGAATTCTGTAGGAAATGGAACGAGAGGAGTTTCTACCGCCGCGTCGTCCAATAATTCGAAATATTCCGCCTTCGATAACCCACAAAACCCAGGATGGCGAATTCCTGGTGCTCGGTGAGCTTGCTATTTTGATCTTCCTTGAAAAAGAGCACGAGAGGTGCGAAGAGATAGGCTCACTTTTTGTGTGCTTCTCTTTTGCTCTCTCCCACCCTTTCTCCGAGTTGAAATGTCCCAACGGGCGGTGATGACGACAGAGATCTCCAAGGGTTCAAAGAAAAAAGAAAAATGTTCCAGGCTACCACGATCGCCCCGCCATGACAATGGTGAGCATCATACCACCCAGATACCAACCCGTCCAGAACGCCATCGGCTCCACCATAGAGCCACCACAGATCGCGGGACCCACCACTGAAATTCCCACATCAGAAGACACTTCTCTCGTCCTCCTCCTATTGCAAAAGTACCCAACACCATTTTACGCCACCATTGCGTCATTTGTGGCTCTATTGCTCACGGTTATCTGGCAGTGTGGTCGGCAGTGGGATCATTCGAAGGAGACGTCGTCGTCGACGTCGTTTGAGATTCTGAATCCGGGAGAGTCGAGAAGTGCGCAGACGTCGAAGCAGTCGAATCGAGGCGCGAGTTTGTGGTTGAATCGGAAGATTGAGGTGAGAATTGAGCTCAGAGCCCAGAGCTCGCTGAGCACATTCATGCTCCAGAGAGCCGAGAAATGGGCCAAAAATACAGTGAAAAATTATCAAAAAGTAGTTTTTCACTGTATTCTCGGCTCTCCGGAGCATCTGACTCCATGAACGTGCTCACGGAGCTCTCGACTATTTCGGGTTACTGTATTTCCCAAAATCTGCATTTTTTCGGGTTACTGTACTCTCCAAAATCTGCATTTTCGGGTTACTGTACTCTCCAAAATCTGCATTTTCGGGTTACTGTATTCTCCAAAATCTGCATTTTCGGGTTACTGTACTCTCAAAAATCTTCATTTTTCGGGTTACTGTACTCTCCAAAATCTGCATCTTACGGGTTACTGTACTTTCCAAAATCTGCATTTTCGGGTTACTGTACTTTCCAAAATCTGCATTTTTCGGGTTACTGTACTTTCCATAGTCTGCATTTCTCGGATTACTGTACTCTCCAAAATCTGCATTTCCCGGGTTACTGTACTTTCCAAAATCTGCATTTTTCGGGTTACTGTACTCTCCAAATGTGCATCTTTCGGGTTATTGTACTTTCCAAAATCTGCATCTTTCGGGTTACTGTACTTTCCAAAATCTGCATTTTTCGGGTTACTGTACTTTCCATAGTCTGCATTTCTCGGATTACTGTACTCTCCAAAATCTGCATTTCCCGGGTTACCGTACTTTCCAAAATCTGCATTTTTCGGGTTACTGTACTCACCAAAATCTGCATTTTTCCGGTTACTGTACTTTCCAAAATCTGCATCTTTCGGGTTACTGTACTTTCCAAAATCTGCATTTTTCGGGTTACTGTACTTTCCATAGTCTGCATTTCTCGGATTACTGTACTCTCCAAAATCTGCATTTCCCGGGTTACTGTACTTTCCAAAATCTGCATTTTTCGGGTTACTGTACTCACCAAAATCTGCATTTTTCCGGTTACTGTACTTTCCAAAGTCCGCAATACAACCATTCACAGATCCCCGAAGGCTGGATGGCGGTGGGCAGCAAACTGATGTACAGTCCCGGCGACATCCTCGGCACCGGCTGCGAAGGCACCGTCGTCTACCGCGGAACATTCGACGGCCGAGAAGTGGCCGTGAAGCGAGTCGTCTCCGAATTCGTCAAGTTTGCTCATCGAGAAGCGGACTTGCTCCGCGAGAGTGACGCCCATCCCCATGTCATTCGCTACTTTTGCATGGAATCGGATAGTCAGTTCAGATATCTTGCTCTGGAGCTCTGTGTGGCGTCTCTTAATGACTATGTGGAGCGTCCCGAGGTGCAGGAGATTGTGTCGATACCAATGCACGAGATGCTCCGTCAGGCCACTGATGGGCTCGCGCATCTTCATGCGTCGAAGATTGTGCATCGAGATGTGAAGCCTCAGAATGTGCTCATTACAATGGCGTCCCAGCGTGGAGAAATGAGAGCCGTGATTTCCGATTTCGGGCTCTGCAAAAGAGTGCAACCTGGCAAAAACTCCCTGTCAAGAGGTTTAGCGTCAGGATTAGCCGGCACAGAAGGCTGGATTGCACCAGAAGTGCTCGTCTCGGCGAGCACCTCCTATCCGGTTGACATCTTCTCACTGGGGTGTATATTCTACTATGTGCTCTCGTCGGGAACGCATCCGTTCGGAAAGTCGCTCCATCGACAGGCGAATATTGTTAATGGACAGTTCTCGTTGAGCAAATTGGCGGAAATGGAGGGTAAATTACCAATGAGTTCAGAACTGTGCTCCATTTTTCCGACCGAGCTCTCTGAGCCGAGATATGGAGCTCTAATGTTAGAGTACTGACAAGTAGGCTTTGAGAATTTTCTATAAATTTGGTCACTGATAGTTTCGACACCGCTGATTCTGAATCTGAATTCAGAATTTTTGTAATTGATCTCAAAAGATGCGTCAAAGCAGTTATCAGTGCTATTTTCTCTACGATTTCGTGACGAGCGAAAGGAAATAGCACTGAAAACGCTTTGACACATCTTTTATTCTCAAAAATGAGATCAATTACAGAAATTCTGAATTCTGATTTCAGATTCAGAATCAGCGACGTCGAAACTATCAGTGATCAAATTTATAGAAAATTCTCAAAGCCTACTTGTCAGTACCCTAACTTTAGAGCTCCATATCTCGGCTCACAGAGCTCGGTAGGAAAAATTGAGCACAGTTCTGAACTCGTTAAAACAAGAGCTTTCGAATGATATAGGTCACATCAGATCATTGTCTTCTGATTCAGAAGTTCTGAAACTCTAACAAAGATCCGCCTTTCAGACTGGTCCCTCGCCGACGACCTCATCTCCTCGATGCTCCACACGAACCCATCGGCACGTCTATCAGCAGACGCCGTGCTGAACCACCCATTCTTCTGGTCTTCTGAAAAACGCCTCGCCTTCTTCTCAGACGTCTCGGATCGAGTGGAAAAAGAAGAAGATGGAAGTCCCGTCGTCAGAAGACTCGAATCAGATGCCCGTGCAGTGGTGTGCGGAGGGTGGAGGGAGAAGATTTGCGATGCTCTGAAGGAGGATTTGAGAAAGTTCCGCACTTATAAGTCGTTCTCAGTGCGAGACTTGCTGAGAGCGATGCGGAATAAGAAGCACCATTATAGAGAGCTTCCTGAAGACGTGCGGACGTCGCTTGGCGATATTCCTGATCAGTTTTTATTGTATTTTACGTCCAGGTTTCCGAAGGTACTAATTTTCAGTTGGATTTCGCTATTTCTAAAAGTTTTGAGCAAGTTAAAGTGCTCAAAATGGGCGGAGCTTGACCAATTTTCTCCTTGATGACGTGGAAATTCAGAATTTGGTTCACGTATTTCTCTTCTATCCACTGAAAACTGTGCATTTTGTAGTTTACATGAACCAATTTCAAAAGGGTTCACGTAAACTACAAAATGCACAATTTTCAGTGTTTAGAAGATAAATACGTGATCCAAATTCTGAATTTTGGAATTTCCACGTCATCGGCAAATTGACCAAGCTCCGCCCATTTTGCACACTTTGAGCCCTAACTTGCTCAAAATCCACCATTTCTTCCAGCTCATTCTCCACGTCTTCAAAGCCATCGAATACTGCTCCGGAGAGCCCGTCTTCAGAAGATATTATTCAGATGATGTCAGATTGCGAATGGCGCCTCAAGTGGAAGAAGAGGAACGAATCAGGAAGGAAATCAAAGAGCAAATGGCGAACGAGGTGTGGGCTCGAGCTCCAAAACCGGCTGACGATAGGAGAGCTCCTCTGAAAAGTGATAAGAGGAATTTGAAAAAGAAGCCGGTTCTTAATAATGTTCAAAGTAACTTTTAACTCTCTCTTTATCTCACTGTCCTCGGTGAGAATTTCTAGACATCTGGGATTACGGTAGCTTCAAAATCATCGAATTGCGGAATAGATACTGTATACTTTGTGGGCGGAGCTTATTTGCAAATCGCGGCACCAGTTTGATCAAAATTTCATTAATTTTATCGATTTTTCCGTTTTTTTTTTGGCGTTTTTTTTCAGAAAAGAATGGAAATTTTCAAATATCACCTTAAAATCAAACTTTTCCATCATTTTTCAGTGAAAAATTCGATTTTAAAGCCTGAAAATAGAGAAAAATTGATAAAATCAATGAAATTTTGATCATTTTCATCGAAATTTTATTGATTTTATCAATTTTCTTTTTTTTTTCAAGCGTTTTTCTGTCAGAAATCACCTTGAAATCGAAATTTTCACTGAAAAATGATGAAAAATTGGATTTTAAGGTTATTTCTGACAGAAAAACGCCGTAAAATGAGGAAAAATGGATAAAATCCATGAAATTTTGATGAAAATGATGACAAAGCCGCACTTTGCAAATAAGCTCCGCCCACAAGGATACGGTATTTTGACTATACAAAATATATAAACCCTTTAATTTCCATCCGATCTCTCTACCTCCTTCTCTTGCACCCCTCCTTCTCTGTATCTTTGCGTGTCTTGCATTTGTCTCTCTCTATTTCTGGAATTTCATGATATATTGTGATAAGGATATATATGGTTATTGTACAGGTCATGTGTTTTTTTGAATGAATATAAATCGAGTTTTATAACGGAAATGAAAAAAAGTGGGCAACAGGAAATTGAAAAGGATTTGGGGAAATAGATGGAATTTGAAGTTAGTCGTCATTGGAATGATACTGATATTAGCGGCTTTCAGTTTATGGATTTTGTGAGTGAAATTTTGGTATAAAAAGCTAATTTTAATAGAATAACAAGCCTGTGGAGCTGCGCAGCTCTTGGGCTGGCTTTTTATGCCGTCTAGACACATTGTCGAAAAGAGCAAAAAAGTTTTGACTCCAATAGGAATCGAACCCTTGACCCTCTGCACACCACCCGCCAGCGCTACCGCCTGCTCCACCCGACACACCTGAACCAGGCGGACTTTAGAGCTCCATATCTCGGCTCACAGAGCTCCATAGAAAAAACCAAACAGAGTTCTGAACTCTTCAAAACAAGAGCTTTCGAATGATACCGGTCTCATCCAAAAACTCCATCTTCAGAATCCCAACGTCATCTGCCACCAAGCATCCCGTCGTCTTCTGCGATGACACCTACGGCAAATACACCGCCAACGCCGGCTCCATTTCCCTCCTGAACCTCGAGTTCCCCATTATGTCCACTCTTCCATCGGGCGCCGTAGGGTATTCGGACATCACCATTCCGAAGCTCTCGCATCCGTGCTATTCGTTGAGCCATCAGAATAATTATAAGAATCAGTTGTATGGTCAGAATTCCTTTGATAGGGAGCTTAATCTTTTAAATTTTGCTTTTTTTTCCAGACATTTTTGAGTTTGGCGATTTTGCTCCGTCGGTGTGCCAGCGACAATGTGCACATTTCGTGGATGCTGGAAGATTCCAGTGTGGAGATCGAAGACCGCCTCCGTCTTGGGTGGTGGGCTCCACCGGGCTGCCGAGCCGCAAAGTGAACTGCTCGAATTGGGATCTTCCGTTGACGGAGAAAGGGAAACAGGATGTGGGTATAATATCTGATGTGACCTATATAATTCAAAAGATCTTGATCTGAGGAGTTTGGAACTGTGTTTGGTTTTTTCTACGGAGCTCTGTGAGCCGAGATATGGAGCTCTAAAGTTTAGTAGTGTTGAAAATTTTTCAAACTTTGAAGCTCCATATCTCGGCTCACAGAGCTCCGTAGAAAAAACCAAACACAGTTCCAAACTCGTCAGATCATGAGCTTTCGAATGATATAGATCTCATCGCACCACTCCCTTCCTTCCCTTCCAGACCATGTCATTCAGGGCATATTCTTCACCTTCGCCTACAACACCTACGCCGTTGAGAACGGCGCCGACTTCACTGCTCCATTCACTTTGGACAGTCAATCGATCGAGTATCTCGACAATATGTTCATAAAAGGGTTCCATGTGAAACCGCTCGTTGCTCCTGATAAAAAGGAAAGCGCTTTGAAGGACATGGAAGCGATGTTCGCAGAGTTTGTGGAGAGGCATCCGGAAATTGTGCACATTGCATTCGGAAGTCCCATTGGATTCAATGGAGATCAGTTTCGGAACGAGTCAAAGTACTATGCTCCGAGGTTCGAGTTGTCGGATGGGTTTTATGCCACTCTTGCCAAGTTGCCATCGCTGACCAGTTTGTCGTTGAGTTATGTGAGCATCACTGGAAAGGAGATAGTTGTGAGTTTATTGCAAAAAACTGTTCAGAAAACGCGCTCCATTGGACTTTGACTCTTTTTCGGTTTTTTTCGCTTTTTTCAAGGTTTCCCAGCTTTTGATATGAAATAGATAACGGAAATTGTTTAAAAATCATCAATTCCTGTCTATAAAGTATATATTTGAAGCAAAAAATGCAAAAAAAATCAAAAAAATCCAAGAAAAAAGCATCAATTTTCCAATTTCCTTGACAACACAGTGGGAGAACCGAGACCTCCAAGCCAAAGCGCGAAGGGAGGAGCCGAAATTTTGCAATTGCCGCACGCAATTTCGCCAAATGCTGCAGACAATTTTAGCGATAAAAATTAAGTTTCGAAATTTCTGAAGTTGAAAATTGATTTATTACAAAAATGTTCTGAACATTTAATAGTAAAAGGTTTAATAAACAAAATGTTCGAAGCCATTTTCTCAATCCAAGCATTCATCCGTCAAAAAAAGATGTTTTTCCACAATGGAAGAGAAAATTGTTGCGGCCGTGGAAGAGAAAACCAAACCAGAGGTGCTCTCAAGAATTTCCAAAAATTTGTTGAGAAGCTGGGGAAGGTTTTGGAGAAAGCTTTTTTCAGGAGCTATAGAAGAACTAATTTCCTGAACATTTGAAGTGGGGATTTTTGATTAATTGCTTATTTCTCGAGAAAAGTTGAAAAATGCAACTCAGTACTAATCTTTGAGGGACAAAATATGAAGATCGGTGTTTATCTGGATCTTCATGTTTTGTGATAATGTTAAAGACTCTATTTTCTATTTCAAAATATGTTTTTAGCTATTAAAAATGCATTTTAATCGAAATATATTGAAAGAAAGCCATTTACTTTTAAACCAGTGTGAGATGGCCGTGGGCGACGGTCGAGTTTTTGCAATGAGAGGTCTCGGCCCTCCTACTGTGGACAAAAAAATCGGTCAAAGACTACTGTAGCAGGAGATAATGTGGTGCGTGAATGCACAGAATGCGTCGTGTAGTCCTCTCGGACAAGCGAATTTTAATTTTTTTTCACGGCAGGATGGCCGCGACGTATCCGTGCAAAAACTCGACCATACGGCCACGGCCCTCAAAGCGGATTCATGAATCCCAGCCTTGAGCTCCAGTTATTTCGAGAAAAACAGAATTTTTCGAAAATTTAATCGACATTCTGATTGGGAGTAGCCTTAAGAACAGCTGATCAAAACCGCATCGGCCAGATATGCTCCGTTATGCTGGGAATTTTTCTCAAAGATTCAGTGCTCTGAGGAGGGATTTGGGTTTTCTTAACTTTTCTCGGGAAACAGTGATTTTTTTGAAAATCGCCTCGAGGTTTATATTAAGAATCACTTTTTCTACAATTCACAAAAAAATTTTCTTTCAAAACTTCCTCTAACTTTCTGGCAAATTTTTTGAAAAATCAGCGAAAATCCCAATCCTACATTTTCTCTTCCACGGCCACCTCGTTTTCTCTTCCATTTTGGAAAAAAATTTAGTTTCGAAAACTGTTTGGCCGATGAATGCTTAGATTGAATAATTTACTTTGAACAGTTTGTTTTTGACTTAATTTTCTATGAAATGTTCGAAAAAAAATTTCAGAATTAATATTCTTAACTTCTGGATTTTCATGTTAATTAATTGATTTCAATCATTGGCAAAAATTCGTGCGGCGTTTTTGCAGAATTAGGCTCCTCCCACCGCGCTTTGGCTTGAACGTCCCGTTTCTCCCACCGTGTTTTTGTTTTTTTTTTGGTTTTTTGGTTTTTTCACCATTTTTCTTCAATTTTCATGGTTTTTTCGAGTTTTTTTCGATTAAAATTGAAATCGGAACAAGTAATATTGAGATCTTTTCAAAAAATTCTACCTTTTTTCGAAGAATTTGCCCGAAATTGTCGATGTTCTTAGTCCAGAGAGTAAATTGTCCGTTTCTAGACTTAAAAACATAAAATCTTTGTGATTTTAATAGCTTTTTATTTGAAAAACTCGAAAAAACTAGGAAAATTGAAGAAAAAATACGAAAAAACTCGAAAAAAATGTAAAACAACGAAAAAAAAACATTCAAAAATCGCTTGTCCGAGAGAACTACACGAATATCAAACTACAGCCAACTGAAATGACGAAAAACTTGAAATCCATCGGCTTCTACAACGCCAACTTCTCCGCCATTCCAAGCTGGGTGAAAAGCGACAACCTCCAATTCCTCGAGTTCCAAGTCACTCTCAACGACAAAACGGACATCTCGCTGCTCGACGAGCTGCCCGCTTTGGAGCACTTTCTGCTCTCCGAGTCCTCGTTGAGCAGCATAAAGGCTCCGTTCTTGGCAAAGAGCACAAAACTGATCAGCTTGTCATTGCAATGCAACACCATTAGTTCTATCGCCAAAGGAGCTTTCGACCATATGGTCGAGTTGAAGTTTTTGAATTTGGCGGGCAATCGGTTGGTCAATCTGCCGGAAAACTTGCTGTCGAATATGGGGAGCCTGTTGACATTGGATTTGAAATCGTGAGTGCAGCAATTGCGCTCCATTGGACTTGGCGCTTTTTTCGTGTTTTTTTTTGCGCAATAGTTAAAAGTTCAGTATCGATAACTCGACAACTCTCCAAACCTATTATGAGGTTGAAATCCCATGCCAAGAAAACCTGAATCCATCCGGGTACTACTTTTTGGATTCCATGCCGAAAATTTCACATCCTGAAAAGATAATGGCTTTGGATATTCGTGGACAGCCGACTATGTGGAACAAGAATCCGAACATGTTGAAAGAGTTCAAGAGTTTAGAGGTATCGTTTGCAAAGTGCGGCACAGTTACAACCTCGCCGCACAGTTATCACTTTTTTTTTTGAAAATATGACAAATGTGCGCAAATAAGCTCCGCCCACAAAAAACTTCAGCTTCTAAACCTCGGCAACCTTGGTCTCTCATCAATTCGCAATATTTCTCTGGAAACACTCTGCAACCTCAATGACCTAAACCTCGTGAAAAACCCCCTAGATGGTGACACGTGGATCGGCGATGAGATATTCGTGAATCTAAACCTGGACCGGCTCCGGCTCGGCGAGCCCACCACTATGAAAACCGTGCCAAACTCATTGGTAGCTTTCATGAGAACTTCTTCACAGATCATGTACTCGGCGCCGAAATATTTGAATCGAGTGACAATATATAGGAATAAGACGGATTGTACTTTTGGTGAGAAGATGAGACTGGTATCATTCGAAAGCTCTTGTTCTGATGAGTTCAGAACTGTGTTTAATTTTTTCAAAGGAGCTCTGTGAGCCGAGATATGAAGCTCTGAAGTTAGGATGCTGAAACAAGTACAGGAAGGTAGTAGTCAAACTTTGAAGCTTCATATCTCGGCTCACAGATCTCCGTTAGTAAAGTTAAATATAGTTCTGAACTCGTCAAAACAAGAGCTTTTGAATGATATAAGACTCATTGGGTATCATTAGACCATTTCCCTGTAACTTAACGAAATTGCTGTCGCACTTTCAGACACCGTCTCAAGCGCCACCATGTTCGGATATCAGTTGCAGAACGGAAATTGCGAAGTGGAAGTTGATAATGCAATTGAGAAGATTAGAGTGAGCAATTTTTAACCGTCAGTTTCAAAAAGTTAGTTTTTCAGTCCCTGGAAATGTTAAAGATGGAAACGCAGTGCCAACAATGAGCAATTTATTGAAGTTAACATAAAGTTGAATTCCCTGTTAATCATTTAATCATCCGGTTTACTGAGTCTTGTGTCAGCGGGAGAGAAAAAGTTGCGAATGTTGAAAAAAGAGGAGAAGAAATTGGGAAGTTGAGCGAAGAGTGATTGGAATTGTGAGAGGAATCCGAATGGGTCGAAGGGGACTGCAAGAAATTGATTGATTAGAGCATGTTCCCGTTGTTTTTTCAGGACGAAATTGGTATCATTCGAAAGGTCGTTTTGTGAGGATTTCAAAACTGGTTTCCAATTTTTTCAATGAACTCTGTGAGCCGAGATATGGAGCTTCAAAGTTGAATAGTACTGAAAAGTTTTTGAACTTTGGAGCTCCATATCTCGGCTCACAGAGCCATTCTGGCGAAATGGAAAACAGTTTTGAAATCCTCACAAACAGAGCTTTCGAATGATACCAGTCACGTTTTGAAAAGAGCAACGGAAACATTCTCTACTGAAGCGACTATCATAACTCACAAGAAATGAGACCTTCACTTTGATACTCTCTCAACGTCGCCTTGGATTCTCGCGAGAGTCTCGACGATTTTATAAACTCGTCGAGTTGTTCTGAAAGTAAAAGTTCAATGGAGCGCACTTGCATCTGGAGAAACCTCCATTTTTTATCATCGGAACAGCATTCACAAGCATCGAAGCCAATAAAATTGCCAAGATGGTTTTCACAATGAAAAACATTTTTAGATCTGAATGGAAAGCTACCATATTTTCAGATTTTATAGTTTTCAGAGTCTTTGTTGCACAGTTTGTTTATTTGTTTTTTTGGATGGATGGATTTTATTGTTTTTCGAAATTGTTTATTTGTTTTTGCTTCATCCTCATTTTTATTGGACCAAAGAGACTGCAAAATACTTGATCCGAATAAGAAAATTTTTCTCTATCGAACCAAACAAAAATCAGCGCGAAATATCCAAAACTGGCAAAGTTAGAGTAGGCATGTCCCTTTAAATTTTGAACAAATTACTGTAGCTTTTATTGGAGCTGTAAAAGTGCTCAGACTCAGTTTTTCATTGATTTGAATATATTGTTGAAATCAGCAAATTTTTTTCTATTGAACCATATAAAAAACAACTAGAAATTCGAAATTCACATTTTCGACGCCTTTCGATGCAATCTCGAGTGAGTTGAGGAGCCAAAAAACTTTTCTCTGCTTTTCCCATGCTTTTTATATCATTCGAATCAGAAAATTTTTCTGATTCCGATCCATATGTTCCTGGCTTGAAATATCCAAAAATGGCGAAGTTGGGGTACCCCTGTCCCTTTAAATTTTGAACAAATTACTGTAGCTTTTATTTGAGCTCTAAACTTGCTCAGAATCACTTTTTCATCGATTCGAATATATGGTTGAAATCAGCAAATTTTTCTCTATTGAACCATATAAAAAACAACTAGAAATTCAAAATTCCAATTTTCGACGTTTTTCGACGATCCGGAGCGAGTTAAGGAGCCAAAAAACTTTTTTCTGCTATTCCCATGTGTTTTATATCATTCGAATCAGAAATGTTTTCTCTATCGAACCATATAAAAATTGGCTCAAAATGTTCAAAACTGGCGAAGTTGAGGTACCCATGTCCCTTTAAAGCTCGAACAAATTACTGTAGATTTCATTAGAGCTGTAAAAGTGCTCAGAATCACTTTTTCATAGAGTCAAATATATGGTTGAAATCAGCAAATTTTTCTCTATCGAACCATATAAAAAACAACTAGAAATTCAAAATTCACATTTTCGACAAAAACATCGAAAATTTGGGTTCAGAAGCTCCTTTTTTGTTGTTGGAACGTTGAGGATGAATGTTCAAGATTTTGTCTGTATGGCCTCTGTATGGCCATTATTAAGTTCTCAGTGTATCAGAGAGGACAGGTACGCAACGAACAAAGAGTGCGCGCATCTGTTGGGTCATACACATTTGTTGGGCAGGATTAGCGATCTCTATTCGACTGCCCTCATCACGGCTCCGACCTCTTCAGAATACACTGACACTCTGTGATTATAACCTAGATTTTGGCGCCCTATGGCTCTCAGAACTCGCTCGTCTCTTCTCCACTCATTCTCTCATTCTGATAAAGATTGAAGAAATGAGGGAGCCGCAGGCAATGGCAGACACTTTGTTCTCGCTCTCCCTCGAGAGACCCAGACGGCGAGGCGTTTTTTTGAAACTTTCTCTTTACCTTTGGTTCCTATTTATCGAAAACGTTTTTGTTTTTTGCACGTTCCATACTGATAAAGAGTCCAAAATGTTCTCCAGATGAAGTTCTACGATGTCGAAGATCTTATGGAGATTCTCGCCAAATTCGACGCAGAAGACATGCACTGGGGGCCGCTGGAAGATGACGAAGAGGTGGAATTGGTGGTGGTGGATACGGTCACCAATTTCATGCCGTGCTCGTTGTTCGTCGTGATTCTCATAGTTGTTTTTGTCATTTTGGGGATAAAAGCTACCAAGGTGAGTGTTTCGAAGAAAGCAAAAAAGTTTCCACCCTAATAGGAATCGAACCCCTGACCCTCTGCACACTGACCGCCAGCGTTACCGCAGAGACCACCGCGACACAGGTCAAAGAGTGGCGCAGGTGCGTACATGTGCGCACGACCTCTAAACTAGGGGCGCCCGGCTCCTGTACGCACTCTTCCCCCGCTGATCGTGTGGTCCCGGTGGCGCAGCGGTTAGCGCGCTTGCCTGTCGCCCCTTTTGAGGGGTCCGGGTTCGACACCGCACTCTGTCTCTTTCTCTTTGCTGGGCGACAGAAATAACCTCCCAACTGAAGATGATTGCAGAAAAAAGAAAAAGTGTACGAAGAGCAAGTTGAACGGATAGAAGAGCTTGAGAAGGAGCTGGAAGCATCATTGGAGAAGCACAAGCAACTGGAGGCGGAAATTCTGGCGTTGAAAACCGAAAAGGAGAAATTATCAAATGGGAAGTCACAACTTCAAGTCAAAGACACTGAGAATCAAAAGCGAATTAGAGCTTTAATGATTGAAAACTCGCAGTTGAAGGAGCAAAAGAGCAAGTATCAAAGGGAGATTGCATCGAAAACGAGATCGATTGATGAGTGAGTTTTTTTTACTTTTTACTATTTTTTTGGGTTCAGAATTTAAAAAAAAACTTTCCAGACTCGCAAAGAACCTGAACCGCATCAAAACAGAAGGAAAACTCACCGAGAACCCAAAGAAAGCTGAAACTTCCAGTCCCCCTACTCCACCATCCCCTGAGCTCTCCGAGAAGATGAAAGAAGTGCTCTTCGATTTACAATCTACTCGAAATCAACTTTTACAAGAGAACCCCGCAGAGCAAGTGGCTGAGAAGGCACGAAAACTGATAGCGCTGACTGATAATCCCGAAGTCAAAAAGGGGGCAAATTTGGAGATGAAAAAGTTCAATTTGGGATTCGAGAACTATATGAAGGCGGTGGAGGCGAATATCGAGATTATTCAGGTTAGTATTCGGTTGGGGTTTGTGTTCTCTATGCGCAGTGAGTTCTGTGCGCATTTTCAGTAATGAAAATCCGCCCCACAGAGGGTAGCAAATGAGGAGAGACAGAGTGCGGTGTTGAACCCGGACCCTAAAAAGGGGCGACAGGCAAGCGCGTTAACCACTGCGCCACCGGGACACACGATCGGAGGGGGGCCAGAGTGCGTACAAGTGCGGGGGGCGCCCAGTTTGGGGAGGCGAGGCGCCGCGAAATTACACCAACTTTGAATTTCCAGAAAAACGCAAACATCACCATCGAAAATCTGCCAAAGCTTCCTGATTTCCCAGTGATTTCCAAAGGGTTTTTGAAAGCTTATGATAACATTGTGAACAATTCACAGACTGATGCATTTGCTCAAAAGAAGAGTGGAGCACAAAAAGCCCAAAAAGCCCAAGAAACATCAACCGATGAAATCGACGACAACGAGTGTGTGATCTGTCTTACTGATATGCCTTCACTAGAGACGACTCTAAAATGTGATAATTGTCGGAGACGATATCATCGTAATGTGAGCTTGACTTTCCTTTCATTTGATAAATAGATCATCTTTTCAGTGCGCTTCAGAATGGTTCAAGACCAACTCGATCTGTCCGGTGTGTATGGAGTTGATGAAGGATCCTGAGGAGTATCCACCGTTGTCATAACTGGTTAACTTTTTGTTGTTTTTGATGAAGAATTTCATAAATTTTGATTAATGTAAAACAAGCTGAAATGGAGTTCGCAAAAAAGTTTTGCACTCGAAAAGAATCGAACCCTTGACCCTCTGCACACCACCCACCAGCGTTACCGCCGAGACCACCCCGACACAACTGAACACGGCGGCGCAGGTGCGTACATGTTCACGCGCTTCCCTTTTCAGAGGTTTGCAGTGCAGCTGGAGGAGGTCAGCAAGCGCGCTCCATTGGACTTTGACGTTTTTTCGAGTTTTCTCAAAAATTGCTCACGTTCAGAAATTTTGTTAGTAATAATAAAGATGTTTGAAAAATAAGAACTTTGAGATCAAAAAGTACATAAAGCAATCAATAAAAGCAATCAATAACATCAACTATCAATAAGCGTAGTATCAAAATCAAAAATAATAAAGTCCAAGTAGTAAATCCTCCTCAACCACTCCCTGATCGTCCTATCACTCTCTATCTGCTTCTTGACGACGTCATGTGCATCAGAATCATATGTGGCGTGCTGTGTCTCTCCTTCCAACGCATTCGTCTCGATGTACTCGAGCGTCGAATTCGGCACATTGCTCTCCTTGAGAACGTTCATCAGGTTGTCCAGTCCGTTCTTTCGATCCTTTGGGTCCACTTTCAGCTTCACTATTTTGTACTCGTGCAGGTGTCGGCGGAATTCGCAGTTCCTGGAATAAATTTTTTTGAGAAGAGGTGAACGTAGAGCGCAAAAAAAAACAGACAGAGTGTGGTGTCGAACCCGGACCCCCAAAAGGGGCGACAGGCAAGCGCGTTAACCACTGCGCCACCGGGGGCACACGATCAGCGGGGGGAAGAGTGCGTACAGGAGCGGGGCACAGGGGGAGCCGCCGCGAAAGCCGGCGCAAAAACTAGTGCAATGGTGTCTGCGCAGGAACTGACGCCAACTTGCACAAAATCTAGAAAATCGATGTTTTATCTTGAATTTTTCGCATGATTTTATGATTTTGAACCAATTTCCATCATCTAATAGCTAGAAAAACTCACCATGACAAGGGCGCCGCATGTCGATCCTCGTAAGACGGCCTTAATCTCGAGTAGTCGCTCGCATGTTGGACGAACCGTTCGTACTGCTTCTCCAGGAAACACGTGATGTTACCTTGACAGTTGTAGCACTGCTTTCGATCCGGGTACTTTTGCGCTTCACTGGAAATCAGATGAGACTTATATCATTCGAAAGCTCTTGTATCAAGGAGTTCAGAACTGTGCTTAGTTTTCCCGACGGAGCTCTGTGAGTCGAGATATGATGCTTCAAAATTTTGACGCATACTTTTCAGTACACAACTTTGAAGCTCCATATCTCGGCTCCCAGAGCTCGGAGCAAAAAATGAAAAATAGTTCCAAACTCGTCAAGACAAGCTCTTTCGAATAGTATTAATTTCACAACATGGATCAACTCACAAAATGCACTTATTGGAGAAAAAAGAGATAAAGCGAGAGATGGGCTCTCGGATGACTGAAATCTTGGTGTAGGTGTGATGAGCATCTCCCATCCGCCACTTCACCTCGTTCAACCTCCGATACTCGTTCTTCGTCGCACAGAATCTTCGACTCCACACCTCCAGAATACTCCGATTGTTCCGAATGAACTTGTCGGTGTCGTACAGCACACAAGCCACTCCAGACATCAATGTCGACATGGACTTTTTGATGCGACAGATCGATAAGTTGTACTTCGGAGCAATCTGCAGCTTGTAAAAAACGTTTCGACTCGAAAAGAATCGAACCCCTGACCCTCTGCACCGCGTCCGCCTGCTTTACCGCCGGGACCACCGAGACACACTTGGAAAGGGTGGCGCAGGTGCATACATTTGACGCTTTTTTCGAGTTTTTTATGTTTAAAGTTAAAAATTACCGCGTATTCTCTGTCAAAGTCGATGAATGGAGGAATCAACGGTTTTCCAGTCGAATTGGCCACTGCTTGCAACCTTTCCAGTTGAGATCTTTGATTTTCTCGAACCAATTCATAGAATCGAGAGTAAGTATGGGTTTTCACTGTCTTTATCCAAGAATTTGTGGTGAAAAGATAATACGTGGAATAGGAGATAGCGGTGAGTAAGCAACAGGAAACTATGAACCACTTCGACATCAGGGCCAATATCGAACTAAATTCAACGAAAAACGATGAGAATTTCACCCCCATACCCCCACTCCATTCAGAGTAATCCGCGCTAATCCGATTGCAACTTTCAAAGAGTACAACATCTGTATCAAAAGATGGAAAAAAGGCTGCTCAGCACTCCGGTAAACCGTGTTCTCAGTCAGGGGAATTCAGAGGACTGACAGATTTGAGTATAACATCACTGCCCGGGGCACGAACCAAAACCCATGCGCGCGGTGGACGCACGCGTAGACCACTCGGCCGTGTCGCCGCGATGGAACACGCGTCGGGGGTGCGCTTACATTGTCGGCAGGTGGGGAGGAGGAGGGGGAGGGAGGTGAGATTGCGATGGCAATCTTCGAGTTGGGAGAAAAATTGAATTTTTTTTTTGAAAATTTTTTTGAATTAAAAATTTTTTTGGATTTTTTTTTGTAAAATATACAGTTTCTCAAATCCTTTTCCTTTTTTATGGGACTTCCAGTTTTTAGCTTCTCGTTGTTTTTTTTTAATTTTTTTAAAATTTTGGACACCTCAACTTCGCCAGTTTCGTATATTTCGACCCAAAAACATATGGATCTGAATCAGAAAATTGTTCTGATTCGAATGATATAAAAATCAAACAAAAAGCAGAAAAAGTTTTTGTCTCCTCAACTCGCTCGAGATCGCATCGAAAAGCGTCGAAAATGTCATTTCTGAATTTCTAGTAGTTTTTATATGATTCGATAGAGAAAAATTAGCTGATTTCAACCATGTATTTGACTCTATGAAAAAGTGATTCTGAACATGTTTAGAGCTCGAATAAAAGCTACAGTAATTTGTTCGAAATTTAAAGGGACATGGGTACCCTAACTTTGCCAGTTTTGGTTATTTTCAGCCAATTTTTATATGGTTCGAAAGAAAAAAAGTTTCTGATTCGAGTGATATAAAAAACATGGAAAAAGCAGAGAAAAGTTTTTGGCTCCTCAACTCGCTCGAGATCGCATCGAAAAACCTCGAAATTTTCATTTTTGAATTTCGGGTCAATTTTTACATGGTTCGATAGAGAAAAATTTGCTGATTTCAACCATATACTTGAATTCATGATAAAGTGACTATGAGCATGTTCAGAACTCAAATAAAAGCTACAGTAATTTGTTTGCAATTTAAAGGGACATGGGTACCCTAACTTTGTCAGTTCCTTTTTCCAGATGCCCTTTCGCTGAAAATACTCGTACTTTTGATCGATTCTACCAAAAAAGAACAAAGAACCGCATTTGTACAACTATTACACTCTAGTTCCTCACCGCCAAACACTTGAGACCTAATCACATTATATATTTTCATTTTCATTCTCATTTTGCATACTGTAGATTCTGAATTATTCTCAGAGATCAATCATTAATTTGTTGCAAGAAGATGACGTGACTTTATGCATGATATTTGTATTTTTCTCACACCCACCTATATATATTGTTGGTATTTTGTCCACTTTTCAGTTCTATCTCAAAGTGAAATCTCTACTTTTTTTGTCATGTGAGAACTTTTACTATCACCGAGTCAATCTCCTTTTTTGTTGTTTTCGAATTCAATTATTTAGGCCAGGAGTACGGTACTTTCCAATTAGTTTCAAGTTTCTCGTCGATTGTTCGCAAACAGGAAGAGACAGAGTGCGGTGTCGAACCCCCCAAAAGGAACCGAACCGAAGACAAGCGCGTTAACCACTGCGCCACCGGTGCTGACGATCCGATGGGCGTAGAGTGCGTACAAGTGCCGGGGCGCCCTGCGCAGGGACCCCCTTGCACATGTACGCACCTGCGCTGCCCCCACTGAGTGTGTCGCGGTGGTCCCGGCGGTAGCGCTGGCGACTGGTGTGCAGAGGGTCAGGGGTTCGATTCTTTTCGAGTCGCAAACTTTTTTGCTTTCTTTGGGACGGCTCCAGAACGCATTCCAAACATCTAGATCATAGATAGCGAAACCTCCCTCGCCAAACTATCCTCAAGCGAGAGAAAACCGAAAACAGCGTAAGTTTTTGCGGCGGTTATATCATCCTCCGAACATCAGCTGGCGGACGCGACGTCAGAAGACGTGAAGTGGAAGACGTCACAGCGTTCTATTAGCTCATGACTGTTTAGAAGTGGGCGACGTCAGAAGACGTACGAGACAGAAAAATGTGGTGGGATAATTTGATAAGGGAGTGGTGGCCAGAACTCAGAATGCAACATAAGCCACATGAGGACTTTGATAAATCAAAGAACGTCTTCTGAATCCACCTAGATCTGTGTTTACTGTGTCCCGAGAATCGTATGCTACAAAAGCTATACCATCTAGCCATCAGAAGATCACAATGACGTGTTATCTCTTCATCCTGTTTTGCAAACAACAGATATCACTTTATTTGGTGAACAGCTTTCCTGAATTTGTTAAAATACACATTCCCAGTGAACGCAAAAATGTTTTGCACGCGAAAAGTATCGAACCCCTGACCCTCTGCACAATAAGCGTCTGCATTACCGCCGGGACCACCGCGACACACCTGAACAGGGCGGCGCAGGTGCGTACATATGCGCGCGGCTCCTAATCCTCTCGTTGGGCGCGGGCGCCCCGCTCTTGTACGCACTCTGACCCGCTTCGATCGTCTGCACCGGTGGCGTAGTGGTTAACGCGCTTGACTTCGAGTCGGTCTCTTTTGGGGCCGATGGGTTCGACGCCGCACTCTGACATTTCTCTCTGCGGCGGCAAGTTTGAACGAATCAAAAACCATTTAGCTGGAAAATGACTGACTCACCTCCCACTACAAGTCACATTCACATCCTGCAAAACCGTCTCTTGTTCGGCAAAGACATAATGAGTCGGGTCGAGACAGCGACTCCGCCCCTCCAACCACTACTTATACACCATGCCCCTCTGTCTGTCTCCTAAAACTTTCGAATTGTCAGTTGTCACTGGGTGTCAGAAGACACAAACTGGTCACATTCCATTCCTTATCACTCACTGATTTCGTGTTTCCTATCCGATCGTGATCTCTTTTCCTCATTCTTATTGTTCTTTTCCTCCTCAAAATTATAACTTTTCTAGAAGATGCTCGGAATGATGAACTCGCCATCCGATTCCGTCGAATTCTACGCCACGAACCGAAAAATTTCGGAAGAAGTCGCTGACAACGAGGACTTGAAAAAGTTCTCGGAAGTCAAGCAAAAGGATGTGATCACTTATACTGAAGGTAACTATTATTGCTCATCCTAAAACTTCATCTTAAAACTGCAGACGGTCGAAAAATGATCAATGGAAAGCTGGTGACAGAGTCGGATGCTCCGGCCATGTGGAGCTCTGCGTTGCTCCGCGGAAGAATTCGAACGATCACCGCCTCACCCAACTCGGAAAAGGCTAAAAAAGAAGGTAATTCTATTTCTCATTAGAATCCTTATTTTGTATGGAGTGATCTCCAGAACGCGAAAAAGTGCGTCGAAACTCGAAAAAGCTCGGGAAAACCATTGCGGTGGTGGCCTCGTTGCAGTCACTGCAGAGCACCGATGTTATCGGACAAGGTTGGTATCATTCGAAAGGCCTTTTCGTGAGGATTTCAAAACTATGTTTGGTTTTTTCTACGGAGCTCGGGGAGCCGAGATATGGAGCTGGGAAGTTCGGAGTGAAAAATTTACAAGTCCAAAAATGCCGTAGTATTGACCCAGTTAATCAAATTTCTGGAGCAGAAAACAATGTTCAAATTGTAGCAAATGCGTTAAAATAGTGTAGCTCAAAGTTTCACAACCTGTAAATTGACAGAACTTTGAAAGCGACTTCGGCAAAAAAAGTGAAAATTTCACTTGTTCAAACTTTGAAGCTCCATATCTTGGCTCACAGAGCTCCGTATAAAAAATCAAAAAACAGTTTTGAAATCCTCATGAAACGTGCTTTCGAATGATACCAATCTCCTTTTTGATAGGCTAAAAATTTCCTACTAAAAAATAGTTTTTCAGAATGCGACACCCCAAAACCAGTGGAGATTACCCCCGTCGCAGTCGTTGGCTCCTCAAGTCCGCCGAAGAAGAACTAATGAACAACTTTTCTCTATCAATTCGGCTTGTAGTGCAATAGGAGACCGACGACTGACCTCATTACCCAAATGCTTTATGACAAGAAATGAGTTGTTTTATTATTATTGGTGCCTTCAGAAATGAATGAATTCAAGCTAACAAGTCTACCGGTAATTGAAAATTGAGTTGAGGTGGTGAAATGTCGACGAGAACTTCTGAAACTATTACATTATTCTATATAGCAAAAAAAAAAACTACCCACCTTCTCCCTTTCGATACGACTTCCTCTCATTCTCCTCTGTAGTGGTAATCGTTATCGGGACCTCATACGAAAAGAGCACAAAATTGTGAGCTCTTCCAATCGACACTTTCAATGAGTAATCGGTCTTGAAAAGTCCGTCCACATGAGTATTAGGTGGAAGTGCGGGGATGTTGAAGAGTTGGCGGAAGGAGTATGTCTCGCCTACTGCTATCTTGTGCTTTCCGGATGGAAGACCGACGCCTGCAAAATCAGGAAGTGTATTTGAAACGAGCTTAGTATCATTCAAAAGCTCTTGTTTCGACGAGTTCAGAACTATGTTCAGTTTTTCCTACGGTGCTCTGTGAGCCGAGATATGGAGCTTCAAAGTTTGAACTGATATGAATTGCACAAACCAGGGAATGTTCCCAGGTAAGTTGGCCTTTCACAGGACCCTATAAAACTTTGAGGCACACTATTTTAAAGCACTTTCCACAATTTGAACAATGTGTTCTGATCTAGAAAATTGGTTAAATTGGTCAATACTACGGCATTTTTGGACTTGTAAATTTTTCACATCTCAACTTCAGAGCTCCATATCTCGGCTCACAGAGCTCTGTAGAAAAAATTGAACATAGTTTTGAAATCCTCATGAACCGCTCTTTTGAATGATACTAATCTCGTTCTGATAGTCTAAAAAAGGACCCACCAGTAGTGTCAATTTTCACCGTGCCCACCACCTCGTTATTCTGATTCAATGCTGAGATTCGACGCACGATGTTCAGATGCACGTACTTCAATGATTGTTTCCATCTGTCAAAGGAATCCGAGCGATTTTTTCAAGTTCTAATTCGACTTCAACAGAAAACAACTTACCTGTTACAAACAGTGATATAGTTCTCAATTCGCGCAGTGGTTGTGAAGACGTCAGACGGCACTTTCATTTCAACATCGATTGAGCGTTCTCTGGAAAAAGTGTAGTCATTTATAGTCATCATCAGTGAACTACGCACTTTGAAAAATGAAACGTCTTCTGAAAGTTGACAGGTTTGGGAGTGACGTGTCGCTTCATCGACTCAAAGTTCAGAATGATGAGATTTTCTTCATGGGCGGCGATTTTAAAGCCTTGGAGGAATAGCTGGATCTGAAAAAGAGAGCAAAAAAGTTTAAAGGAATCGAACCCCTGACCCTCTGCACACCACCCGTCAGCGTTACCGCCGGGACCACCGCGACACACTCAGAGGGGGCAGCGCAGGTGCGTACATGTGCGCGCGGCTCCTAATCCCCTTGCTGGGCGCAGGGCGCCCTGCTCTTGTACGCATTCTTCCCTCCTTCGATCGTGTGCACCGGTGGCGCAGTGGCTAACGCGCTTGCCATCGACTCATCCCTTTTTGGGAGACCGATGGGTTCGACACCCCACCCCCCTCTCTGTCCCCTTCGACCATCAACAAACCTCCAATGAAAACCTCACGGTGACCGGCGACCCGGGACAATGAAAAGTGGGCGGTGCAAAATGTGGCACCTCAATTCGAATCGGAAAAGTTGCCGCCGAGGTGAAAACCGAGCCCCCTCCAGAAGAGCCCGAAGCCTTGTCGCTCGAGAAATGCTGATTCTGATTCTCATCATAGAAGACGTCCATGCCGAGCATCTCGCTGACGGTCTGGTACTTCCACAGTTGACATCGTTCGTCAATTATAGAGCGTGTTTTGTGGGGAACTGTGGGCGGATGGAAGAAGTGCACCTCGCCGTGAAGACGTGCTTCGACGGTGTCGATTTCGATGGGTTGGTGCATGTCGCAGGTGACGTGGCCCTGAAATGCTTAAGATCATAAGATCATTAGTTTTAACCCACCAAAATAGTCTGCCCTGGCTGATAAAACGGTCGATCCAGAATCACACTGAATCGAATTTTCTCCATCATTCTGTAAACCGTCTCACGAATTCAGGAGAATTGATAAAAATCGAAAGTAGAAAAGTTTGTTTGCACTTGAAAAGTCCGCTGAAATGGATTATTCAAATTGACAAGAGGACACTACACACTACATGTTGTTATTCAGTATCAGTAGAATTTCTTTCAGAAACTGAGAAACTGGAAGCGAAATAAATCACAATGGGAAAAAGAACGAGGAGAAATCATGAGATGCAATGGTCAGAATGGACTCTTTTTGATAAGCGGATATATTGATGCAATAGCCGCATTGAAAAAAGAAGGTTGAAAATGGATAAGTAGAGGTTATTGCAAATAGTATGAGAGAACTACAAAATGCATTTATATCATCATCATCTATTTATATCACAATCTAAAGAGAAATAAGAAGATCAATAAACTTTGAGAGATGAACCGATTTTCAAAGGTTGAGACACAGCCGACGTCTTCATTTACCTCGTTTCGCCGTCTCGGAACGGGTAAGAACATCGGACAATTAGATCTCTCGCTTTTCTTTTTCTTACAAACCTGTTGGGTGAACAAACAGTGAACAGTCAATATTTGCCAGGAGGTGAAAGGTTGAGTTAGTTGGTTAGCTCGAGGATGAGGAATTGGAAAATAGTGGAGGGGTAGTAGATAGTAGATGACGTTGACTTTAATATAAGTGGACAGGTTTTCTTTCGAAATGGGATTAAGACACTTTCAATCTCAAGAAGATTCAAATGACGCAACTGATGACAGTTCTGAATGTCTGTTGCAGGAAAAAGTGTCCATTCGCTTTTGCTTATCATCATCATAAAGATGTGTCAGCTGACTAACAAGTCACAAGCTTTCAGCGAATCGCAAAGGGAAACAAGCAGAGTGCGGTTTCGAACCCGGACCCCCAAAAGAGACAGAGTCGATGGCAAGCGCGTTATCCACTACACCACCGATGCCGACGGTCAGAGGGGGGACAGAGTGCGTACAGGAGCGCGGCTGAAAAACCTTTTATCTGAACCCTTATTTACCTTTGCACCTTCCAAATTTAGCGCAAAAAACGTAAAGTTTACGGAAGCGCTTATCAAGTTTATCGACGGTCAAAACAGTTCAAAACAAGAAAAAGACAAATGAAAATCAATAGGTTGAACCGAACTGAAATGACAATTTTCGTTGAATGCTTATCAAATGCTCCTTATCAGTCAGACCTGGGTCAGGTCACAAGAGCTTTGCGAGAAAAATTTATTATTGACAGAAGGAAGATGGAGTAATTGATAAATATTTACAGACAAGGCTGACTAACGATTAAAATGAAGTAAAGCAGAATATCATTCAAAGTCACAGCTTCCAAATCACGAATCGCCCTTGATGTTCGGATGTCCCTCGAGATACTCACGGAAGCAGTAACGGATTTTGTCGAACTGACCGATGCAAAGCGCATATTTCAGATAATCGGTCGGCACTCCCTTCGTGGTTTCACAATACGCCATACACGCTGGAAGCACGCCTTGACGTTGGCAGCAGGCGGTGTGATCGGCCCGAGACGAGGCGCAGTCCCACATTTGACCGACGGTTGGACCCTTGGGTGAGCACTCGCCGAGGTAGCCGAGCACCTGAATAAAGTTGATTACCCAGCAAAAACTGACTGGGATAACAGAATACCAGCCGGTCTAGGTGCTATCACAGCTCTTCGGCTGGCTTCTCAATACCCCTATACACATATCCAGTATCCGCAAAAAGTTTTTTCACCCAAAAGGAATCGAACTCCTGACCCTCTGCACACCACCCGCCAGCGCTACCGCCGGGACCACCCCGACACACTTGAACAGGGCAGCGCAGGTGCGTACATATGCAGGGGATTCACCTCGCATGGTCATTTTTAGAAATTTCAATTTTTTCAGGTGGATCCTAGGCAAGCTCGATTTCGGAATGTTCGGTTTTTATCGATTTTTTCAGTTTTTTCGTTAATTTTCATCATTTTTCGAAGTTTTTTCAACAGAAATGCTCAACAAAACGGAAAATCAAGCCATTTTTGTTGAAAAAACGGCAAAAATCGAGCTGGCCTAGAATACCACCCTATTTTTCTAGTCCCTTGCGACTCTCTCGCAGACAATAGCGGACTCACAATAAGCTCCTTTCAAGAAGTTAATAGTCTTCCATAGAACCTTTAGTATCATCTGAAGCCTACCTGATCCGGTCTGAAAGCCTCGAAGTCACAATACTTTCTTCTGCAATCCACGTCCGCATCCTTCAGTGACCGACAGCACACTCTCAACTTCTGGTTAGCGTTACGACGTCCAGGAACTCCGTAGCTAAAACACGTCCACTATTAAATATTATCCCTTTCTGAGAAGATGCCAGTTGAGTTCAAATCGCTGTGGCGGGTCTCGCAGCGGAGGTGAAGATCCTTTAATCTCTCTTTCTCTCGACTCTCTCGCACCGCCGCGCTGTCTCACTTCTTCGGCGCTGCGACAGTCGCCGCAGAGATTCGAACTCAACTGGCATCTCCTCAGAAATGCTTAATAATTATTCTAACTGCTCTTTTCATCCACTCACATCTGAGTGATTCTGTCCTGCACCGCATTCTTCACCCCTTGTTGAGCTGGAGCCGCAAACGCCTGAGGCTGCGGCTGAGCGCCGAAGCCGGTGGGCTGACCCCATTGCTGCTGCTGTGGCCAGACGACCTGCTGGGGTTGAGCCCATTGTTGGAACGGGTTGTATTGCCAGCCTTGTCCGGCGACGGAGACGATGAGCAGGGAGCCGAGTAAGAGACTGTGCATTCTGGAAATGAATTTTACTATTATAGAATAGGGAAACAAAGAAGACGTTGCGAACAACAAGAAGAATGACTATTTATTCTGAACATCTGACGATGATCAGGATAATCCGTCAAAGACTTCACTTCAAATTGAAACTGAAACAGAATCGCCATTTATACCTGTGGGTGTAAAAACAGTCAAAGTTTATGTGTAACAATCTTAGTCATCCAATCTACTAGAAACAGTAAGATGATGTCAGAAAGACAACGCGTACTGAAAAAATGTTCTATATGGCCACAAGGTCGTGTGTAAATAGTTTGGTGTCTTGGGCAGAGAAGGAAGAATGAGAACTTATCTAGATGGCATCTAAGCTGAATACAAAGGAAAAGGAAAGGAGAAAAGTCCAAAAATTTTTCGTCGAATTTCAGTTTTATTCTAGCCGATCGTTATCAGTGTTTGATGCATCAGAAGGTATCAAAGAATCACGTGGCATCGGGTCACTTTTGACCTATCAACTCCGCCTTTTCAAAAATTTGAACAGTTAGACGATGTCAGACGAAAAAATGGCCTAAAAGGACAGAAATCGAGTAAAATTTTAAACGCGCTGGGTTGAAAATGTGCTGGAAAAAATTCTGGATATGAAAAACCAAAAAAAAATCCAAAAAAACTGCTAAAAACCAACAAAAATCATCCAATTTGCGGCAATTTTCAAGAAAATTTGAAAGCGCACTAAACCACAAGCAGTACGACGCTCCGCTCGAACGTTCATTTGCGCGGGAATTCAAATTTGCTTTTGTTATAAACTGACAAAATCTTGTTTTCTAACCAGGGAAACTTGGATTTTTGTGAAGGAAAGAACTACAAACTACAATAAACCACAGTAATCTACAGTATCCATAACCAGAAACATCACCAGAAGACGTTACCAACACGAAGTTGCAATATGCGAAAAAGAGTGTGATAAGCAGATAAGAAGCTAGCTAGCCGTCTCCATATCCATCTCCCCCCATCTCATTGACCGCTTCAGAAAAGAAAATGGCCGATTCGCCAAACCGGTCCCAAGGCGAAAACGTTTCTATTCGATTGCGTTTTCCATTTCTTCTTCTTTTTTTTGTTGTGTAGTCACAAAACAAAATGCGCATAATACCGTAGCTTTATTACAGGTTTAAGAGCGAATCGCATTGTGATGCTTCAGATGGGTACGAAAGCAGAGGCGATACTTGTCGAACTCGGAGGTGCACAGGCCGTATTTGAGCATGTCGGTGGGGACCGCTTTGGAGGCGTTGCAGAACGCACGGCACAGGGGGAGCACGCCCTGGAAATGTATATCATTTGAAAGGTCTTGTTGTGACGAGTTTGGAACTATGTTTAACTTTTTCTATGGAGCTCTGTGAGCCGAGATATGAAGCGTCAAAGTTTGAACTGATCCGATGGTACTAACTAGGGAATGATCCACAGGTAAGTTGGCTTTTCAGAACGTGCTATAAAACTTCGAGCCATTACATTTTTAAGCATTTTCTACAATCTGAACAATGAATTTTGCTTAAGGAAATTGGTAAACTGTGTCAATACTACGGCATTTTTGGACTTGTAAATTTTTCGATCTGAACTTTGGAGCTCCATATCTCGGATCACAGAGCTCTCTCGAAAAAACTAAACATAGTTCTGAAATCCTTAGGAAACGCTCTTTTTAATGATATCACTTTCATCCTAAAAGGCTAAAGTCTCACCTGATTAGCACAACACGTCGAATGATCATGCTTCGAACTAATACAATCCCAGATTCTCGGAATGGTATTCCCCTTCGGCCCACACTCGGCGATGAATGGCAACACCATAAACTGATTTATGTTCGGAAAATTACAGTACTTTGCCGCACATCCTTTATCAATTTGTGGATCGTGTGCGCAGCAGGCTTTCAGTTTTTCGTTCGCGTTTTCAGCGACAGAATTTCTGAAGTTGTTTTTTAATGATTAGATGGAAAAAAGCCTTACCGGAGAAGAGAAGTGATAAAAAGGACGAGTAAGATTTGTTGCATTCTTGGTGATGATGATTAGTGATTGGATGTTCGACTATCATCTGTTGAATGATAAGTGATAACAAAATCCTGTATTTTTGTTGTTTTCGTGGATTGTCTTTTTCTTTTCCAATTAGAAGTTTATTCATGAAGCATACCCGACAACAATAGATAAGAAAACAAGGGCAAAAGAAGAATATATATATAGTTTTCAGAATTTCAGAAATAGATAAGAATTCACCAAACACGAGATCAGTCATGATTTAGAGGATGCGTAGTTAGGTCTACCAGATGCGACACTTTTCAAACGGGTTCATCGGCGAGCCGATCGGACAGTCGAACTCTTTGGAGAACGCCGGCAGATTCTGAAGTGGCACGTTCACACGAAACATGCCCAGCGAATGAACGTCCGTGTCCATGATGTGGTCGATGGCGGATGGTTTGAGGGCTTCGCACCAGGTCTGAAATTAATCTGTAGAAGAAAGCAAAAAAGTTTGGCACTCGACAGGAATCGAACCCTTGACCCTCTGCACCATGTCCGCCTGCGTTACCGCCGCGACCACCGCGGCACACCTGAACCAGGCAGCGCAGGTGCGTACATGTGCAGGGGGTCTCCTCGCAGGTTCAGAAGTTTTCAGTGCAGCGCGCGGGGGTCAGCAAACGCGCTCCATTGGACTTTGAAGCTTTTTTCGAGTTTTCTCAAAAATCGCTCACATTAGCATACGCCAGAAAGAACAGCTGATTCGGACTGAACTCCGTGAGCCCTGGAAGCCTCCTCGTCTCCTTCTCCCTGTCCAACTTCAACTGATACGCCTGAAACGCCACCCGAAGACCTCCGTTGTCGGCGATATTTTCTCCTATCGTCATCTTCCCATCGACTTTTCGTCCCGTGTGCGGCTCCACCCGGCTCCCGTATTGAGCCACAAAACATTGCTTCTTTTTCTGGAACGTCGTCATCGTTTCAGTGTGCCACCACCCACGCAGATTCCCTTTTTCGTCGTATTGAGCTCCTGGAAGTTTGGGAATCTAATTTACTTATAAGGAGGAGAAAGAGGGTACCGAGGTCATCATAACCATGAGTGATCTCATGACCAATGCCCATTCCAATGGCGCCGTAGTTGGCGAACGATGGCGCATCCGGGACGAACATTGGGAATTGGAGGATTCCGGCGGGGAAAACTGGAAATTTCAAAATGAGATTGATATCATTCGAAAGCTCTTGTTCTGACGAGTTCAGAACTATGTTTGGTTTTTACTACGGAGCTCTGTGAGCCGAGATATGAAGCTCCGAAGTTTGAGACACTTTTCAGTACTACTAAACTTCGAAGCTCCATATCTTGGCTCACAGAGCTCCGTAGAAAAAACTAAACATAGTTCCAAACTCGTCAGCACAAGAGCTTTTAAGCGATATAAGTTTCAAATTACTAGAGCACTCACTGATCTCATTCCCAGTAAAATAGTGAAACGCGTCGACGGCAATGATCGGAGACGCCCAATCAATCACTGAAGGTGTTCGGTGCAGCTTTGAAAGTGTGTCTCTGAAAAAGTATTGTTCATATTTACTTGAATTTATGTTTATACTTACCTATAAGCAGCTTTTTTCAGAGAAATTGCATTGTCAAAGTACTGGTTGGCGGTCAGTCGAACCCCGGCATACGGTAGAAGCACTGCTGTCTCATTAAGCAATGAGTCGGGGAATCTGGAAATTTAAAAATAGTGATGTATATCATTTGAAAGCTTGTTTTATGAGGATTCCGAATCTGTAATCAAGTTTGCAATAATGGCTCTGGGAGCCGAGATACGGTCGTCCAAAATTTTGAAATTTTTGTGAAACTTTTTTTTGAAATGCTCATAAAAATTGTCCGAATTTTTCGAAAAGCGGGTTTTGTGCATGACTTGATAAGGAATTTCAAGACAAACCCAAATATCCAATTGAATTTTCATATAATTGAATCCGAAGAAAGTTATGAACGCTCAAAGTTTCACGAAAATCAGAAAAAACCCCATTTTTTTAAACGGCTGTATCTCAGCTCCCAAAGCCATTTAACAAAAACTGATTACAAATTCAGAATCCTCATAAAATTTTCTTTTAAATGATACCCATCTTAACTAACCCAATCTTATGCCCCATCGCATCCAGCTTCATCAGAGCCGCCTCCCGAGTCGACTCGTCAATCCAATCCGCGTTCAGTAGCGTCAACTCCATTGCTTTTTTCAGATCGCGGATCATGTTTTCAGCCTTAAACACTCTATTTGAATTCTCTCTTTGAAAACAAAAAGTTGATCTGAAACTTACAACGCCCTTGTCTCGTTTGGTGAAAAACTTGTGCGCGTACTCGGTGGAAAGTGGCATCGCCAAATTGTCACGAACTTCACCGACGCAGATCTCCCAGAGAGGGTCCTGAACTTATTAATTATCATATCAATCAGTTTCCAGAACTCTGAACTCACATCCGATCCAACACCGTACATCTTCGTCTTAAACTCCATCATCGGTTTCCGGTACCTGGCTGGGAGGTACACATCGTAGTTGGAAACAAGGCACCACATCAGAAAGTTGTTGATCGAGCTCAATGGCTTCGACTTTATCAGCGAGTACAGATTGTCGAAATAGTTCACATCGACGACATTGATAAGCAGTGAGTCTGGCATTCTCCCAAGATTCGTTCGCATTTCCTCATTGAAAAACGCCTCCCAGTTGATCTTATCGTACTTCTTTTTGAAATCCCCGAACGTGATCATATTATTAATAGAGCTATGATTTCGTGACAACTCGATCCGTGTCAAATTCGCGATACGTCTCTCAAAGTCGATGATGTCGTCTACCTGATACTCGATGACGCCCGTTTCGTCCTCCATATCCACTCCCAAAAGTGACAGGAGGGATAGAATGTACTGACGGTAGTACTGAAGATAGACGTTGGAGGATGGCACCTCACGGTAGAACTTTTTCTTCTCCAGGAAAAGTTTGGGCGGGGAGAACATGAGCACGTGCTTGTTGCTGTCGTCGAAGGAGGAGTGCACGAAGACGCGGAAGATGCCATCGACGCCATACAATGCCAGGTGACCCGCCAGAACTTCCCATTGGAAGTCGATGGAGTCGAAGCGGGCGTTGGTGAGTAGAGGCCAGCCACCGAGGTTGGAGATCAGAGACATCAGGGGTTGTACACCGAGATCATCCTGCGCGAACTCGTCCATACAAGAGTCGAAGTAGATTTGGGCGAGCTTCATGGATCGTGTCGCATTGTCGCGGGAGCTCTTCTCGAGGATATCTAAAGAATATCTTGACAACCAGCCGGTAGAGCTGCTTCTGCAGCTCTTCGGCTGGTTTCTAAATGCCCCTATACACTTTCCCAGCATCCGCAAAAATGTTTCACCCCCAAAAGGAATCGAACCCCTGACCCTCTACACAATGCCCGTCTGTGTTACCGCCGAGACCACCGCGACACACTTGGACAGGGCGGCGCAGGTGCGTACATGTGCGCGCGCCAGAAAAATGAGTGCACTGTAGGAGAGGGAGGGAGGGAAGGGGAGGGGTCTGCAAATGCGCTCCACTGGATTTTGACGCTTTTTCGAGTTTTTCTAGCTGTTAGATCATGGAAGTTGGTTCAAAAAGGTTCAAAAAGGTTAAAAATCATCAGATAAAGACAATAGATTATAAATTTGACGCAAATAATGGGAAAATCCATGATAAAAGCATCGATTTTCAATTTTTTTTAACTTCCCACCTTTCAAATGCCGATCCATCTCCTTCTTCATCTCACTCAACACGGTCACCTTCTTCTCATGCTCGGCAATCACCCTTCTCGTCGCATATTTTCCACAAGCAAACTCATAGAAGTCTTCACACGGATTCGCATCCCGATTCATATTATTCAAGTAGTTGGCAGCAAGTCGAATGCAATCCGGAGTCAAACACGTGGAATTTTCGGAGAAGCTGTTGGCGAAACTGGTGAAATGAGAGTGCTTCGTTCCGCCTCCACCATCCTCATCGGTCGCGCAAAGATCAGGGCCTGGAGTGGGGAATGGTAAGGGTGTAGTCATGGTGGTGGTGACATGTAAAGTAGTGGTGTTCATATTAGACACCGATACAGAGAAGGCGTGCCACGTGGCCATCAGAAAGTTGAATACCTGAGATAAGAGTGGAGAAGCCATCCGAGAGGATCGCCACGATCGTGATGAACGATATCGAAATGAGCAGGGTGAGGATGAAGAGGGCGGCGAAAACAGCCGCCAGTCGAGCATTTCTGGAACGTTTTTCACTGTTTGCTAATATTCACGTCATTGAAATCGACGGATATGTTGATATTTTGCCAATCACAAACGCAAATTTGAAACCTCCCCCCAACCCCCCTGCGGCGATCGAAATTGTACTCGAGGAGTGAGCAAACAAGTGAGCAAAAACATTTTTTTGGATAAGGGAACTGGATACAGATGGACTTTGGTTTGTGATATGATCGTAAAGTGAGAAGAGGAACGAGTCGAGTGTACAGGTTTTTTCTGGGGGTTTGTTTGTATTACCTCCGAGATCAAGTGTCAGGTAGTATCAACTACAGTGTCTTAGCAAAAATGTTTTGACTCAAGTAGGAATCGAACCCCTGACCCTCTCCCCCTGTGCATATCGTGCGCCAGCACTACCGCCGGGACCACCGCGACACACTTGGAGGGGCGGCGCAGGTGCGTACATGTGCGCGGGGTCCCTTTTTGCAGGCGCCAAAAAAATGAGTGCGCTGTAGGAGAGGGGGAGGGGGAGGGGGTCTGCAAATGCGCTCCGTTGGACTTTGACGTTTTTTCGAGTTTTTCTAGTTTTTAGATGACGGGAATTGGTTCAAAAAGTTTCAAAAAAGTTTAAAATCATCAAATACCGTCTATAGATTATATATTTGATTCAAATAATGCAAAAAGCCCAATAGAAATCTACTTTTTTCTGTTTTTTACACCCAACTTTACATACCGGATGCCATTTACCACTAGAACCAGCTGGGTCGCCATGAGCTCAACACATTAGAAAAAATCTAGTTGTGTTTTTCGATTTCAAACGGTTGAATGTAGCCCCATATTTGAGCCGCGGCGCGCAATGTTACATAACACAAAGCTCTTGAAAAGTGACCGCAAATACTCAATGTCTTGGAATCTTGGAAGCATAGGAATAAAAAGAGCTTTGGAGGTCTTAAAACGATAAAATGCTCACTTTCGATCTCGCTGCAAGAGCTTGGTGATCGAGTAGTCGATCGTCTTTTTCTTGTTCATCATTGTGGAAGAACAGCTAGGTCGTTCGGAATATACAGTAATCTACAGTAGTCTAGTCAACACATGCTTCCACGTGTGGATGAAGTGATAATAATAATAAGCTCGCGCTGCCGCGCGCCAGACAATCGGATTGGGGCGGCAAAGTGTGGCAAGCACACAATATCTATCGGTTTGGGGGGGGGGGGAGAAAAGAGCAATGGAGAGCTCACGGGAAGAGAGAGAGTGGGCTCGCTTGCACGGGAGCCGGTTTCCACCCCGGCAGTAGTTTGTGCGTTTCGAGTTATGACTTGTTTTTCCAGGTTATGATGAATGATAAGCTGTGGGTTGAAAGGGGATGGGTCTTGTGAGTTTTAGAGTTATATCAATCAGAAGAGCTTGTTTTGACGAGTTCAAAACTGTGTTCCATTTTTTCTACGGAGCTCGGGGAGCCGAGATATGGAGCCCTAAACTTGGGAGGTGAAAAATTTACAAGTCCAGGAGTGCCGTAGTATTGACCCAGTTAACCTAATTCCTTGAGCATGAAACATTGTTCAAATTGTAGAAAATGCCTAAAAATGTTATGGCTCAAAGTTTTATAGCGTGTTCTGAAAGGCCAACTTACCTGTGGAACGAGCTCAAAAAGTTGAACTGATCTGAATTGTGAATTGTCTAAACTAGGGCATATTCCACAGATATGTAGGTCTTTCAGAATGAAATTAGTATCATTTTAAAGCTCTTTTTGTGAGGATTGCAAAACTGTAATTAATTTTTCCTGAATGGCTCCGGGAGCCGAGATATGGAGCTCCCAAGTTCAGGACTGAAAAAAAGTACAGAAGTGTAGTAGTAACTTTGGAGCTCCATATCTCGGCTCACAGAGCTTGCTGGGAAAAATGAAATACAGTTCTGAACTCGTCACATCAAGAGCTTTTGAATGATATAAGTATCATTAAATGAATCTAGGGACCCATCAGACTATGCCCTTGTACTTTTCATCAATCCCAGACATTGGATAGAGAATCAAAGTACCATTTTTCACAGAATTTGAGCTCCAAAGTTTCAGGTTCAATATTTTTTGATAAACTTCAGATTCTCATGCAAAATTCCAAGTTCCTCATCCTCTAACTTATTTTCGTCCATTGCTCATCATAATTTATCATTGTCACTTCGAAACGAAAAAACAAAAGGTAACCGGAGACAAGTCACATGACAACAGTGAGCCAACCTTTGCTCACTTTTTGCAGACTTTCAGCGTGATCCGCCGCCACTCGAACTTTTCCCCATATCTCTCAGAAATGGTCAGTTTTGAATGTTTTCACACAAAGCGCCCCCCGATCTTTCAAGTATCGCCGCTATCACAAATATTGACTTTTTGTGATATATACAAAACGCTTACCGATCAGGAAAATGCTCCAGATGGCTGACGTCGCTCGATGAGCACTCGCTGATCACGGTGGCTCCGGAGGAGGAGTTGGAGCTGGAAAATTGGGATAGGAAATTGATGAAAAGTATGGAAATTAATGGAAAATGCATGGGATGAAAAAAAGGAAAAAGGGTACCGTCCACCACCGGAGCTAGTCGTTATTGTTGTTGATGAGGTATTTTGGCGGCGGCTGAAATCGTTGATGCTCCAATAAACTAATAAGATCATTGCTCACTATCAGCCCAAAAAGAATCGCTTACTATTGAGTGTTCCCGATGTGTTTTCAAAATGAGATTAGTATCATTCGAAAGAGCGTTTCATGAGGATTGTAAAACTGTAATTAATTTTTTTCAGATGGTTCTGAGCGCCGAGATATGGAGCTCTAAAGTTTGAACGGATTTCATTTTTTGCGCAATTTTGAAAGCTCCATATCTCGGCTCACAGAGCTCGGTAGAAAAAATGAAGAACAGTTTTAGAATCCTCATGTAAAGGGCTTTCGAATGATACCAAAATCATTTTGAAATACCAACTTATCTCGGAAATATTCCCCAGTTAAGCTCCACTATCATTTAGCTTTTCATTAAGAAGTTAAGCTTCAGATCTAGAAAAACCAATTCCCTTACTCACTTTTGAAGGATCTTCTCCTCTACCGACACAATTTTTATATCGTCAGAAGCGTCGACGGCGCCCAGTTTGACAAGTTTAAAAGTGACGAGCGCGCAAATGACGGTGGGCGGACCGAAATAGGCGGCACAAAATGGACCAAGAATGGTTATATTGTGTTTTTGTGTGGGGGGGGGGGGGCTAATAGATGAGCAAGAAGAGCCAAAGTGCCTCCTCTTGTTCTTGTTCCGACTGATGCATTTTGAAGAGCGCGCGAGAGAGCGCGCGAGTGGAAGAGACGCCGACTGTTAACACGGTCACTCTCGAGTAGCCAGGCGCCAATAGGTGGTCAGGAATCTGGCCCAACTTCGAAATGAATCAGTCGGCGAGCCTTTTTTGTCGCGGCAAAGAGATAGAGACCGAGTGCGGTGTCGAACCCGGACCCCCCAAAAGGGGCGACAGGCAAGCGCGCTAACCACTGCGCCACCGGGACGCACGATCGACAGGGGCCAGAGTGCGTACAGGAGCGGGGCGCCCCCTGGAACCAGATGATCGTTTCTCGAACTTTCAATGATCTACCAACAACCAGCACACTTGGCAAATATTGCTCAGCGCAAACAATATAAATGGCAAAACTCTCACTTCTTCTTATCGGTCAACTGGAAGCCGTACGAAGGGTTGAAGGCGAAAAACGAGTTCTTGTAACTCCAACTGGCGGTCGTCATCGTTTCGTTAGTCTCTTTCTTTTTTCGTATGGTCATTCTGTAAACTTTCGAATTTAGTACTAGAAATTATGAAATTCTATAGTCATCTGAAACTTGCCATTTGAAATTGGGATGATAAAAGATAGTGAAGGGTCAAGATTTGGAGTTAGACCGTTGCAAATGAAACGAGGGACGAGAAAAAAGGGCTGATGTGCTCGAGGAGCACCTCAAGTGGATCGAAATTGGGCGGAGCTACACAATGACCTCGCGATACTTTCACACCTCTCTTTGTAGAGCCAGATGAATGAAAAAGTTGAGATGAGCTTATAGAACTGTGCACTATTGGCCTTTCAAAATGATAGTGGTATCATTTGAAAGGTCTTGTTGTGAGGATTTCAAAACTAGGTTTAATTTTTTCTGAATGGCTCTGGGAGCCGAGATATGGAGCTTTAAAGTTGCGGACAGCGAGAGAAGCGCGTTGTGTAGAGACGCAGAGTGTCAGACAGCTATCTCGGCTCATATCTCGGCTCCCAGAGCCATTCAGAAAAAATTGATTACAGATTTAGAATCCTCATGAAAAGAGCTTTCGAATGATACTAATCTCGTTTGGCTTATTCGCCTGTGAAACATGTTTAGACTAGAAACAAACAAAATGTATTCTATACTGATAGCCTGAGACTCTCTGACCTTTCCCCCTTGCTCTCCACCACCCACTTTGTAATCCATTTGAAACCAGGTAACAATAGAATTAGTGATATGACCACCTTCACGTTGCAAACCGTTATGGACATTTGTTAAGCCGTGTGCAAACGGAAGGGGGGAACGGAAGGAATGGTTATGTTATACGAAGGATAGTCTAGTAGAAGCTTAACTATGATGATGAACTATCGAAACAGAAACCCATCATTATCATTACAAGTACGATACGGGCCGGCAAATAGAAAGAAACAGAGTGCGGTGTCGAACCCATCGCACCCCCAAAAGGGGCGACAGCACAGGTGAATGGCGGTTGGCCAACGGTGAAGCTTCGCGTTGGCCGTTGAGGTACGAGAGATTTGCCTATTATAGACGCATGGTGTGCGCATCGCGAACGTGCGCCCACAATCGGCGTGCAGTCGGCCAATCGCGAGCGGTTTGAGCCACCATGTGCGCATCGCGAACTTGATAGTGGGCCCATCGCGAAGAAGCGCCCACGATGTGCCTATCGCGGAGATTCTCGTTGGCCAATTGCGAAAAGTCAATTATTGATTTTCGTTGAAAAAAATTTATTGGAAAATCAGGAAAAAATACAATAGAGAGAGAAAAAATTGAACACTTCACGGATCGCGAAGAGTGCGAACGACGGGAAGTGAAAATAGTCAAATGGTTTATTGAAAATCCATGGAAAATCTTGATGAAAATGAACTTCCTGTAGGTTTTTCTTCAAATGGGAAGTCATCGATTGACGAAGTGGTTGAAAAATCACTAAACTATCGACTTTATGTGAATTTTTGTTTTGAACTCGGCCGTCCATTCTCAAGTTTCTATATAAAAGCGATATTTTAGTATTTTTTCAACCACTTCGTCGATTGATGACTTCCCATCTGAAGAAAAACCTACAGGAGGTTTATTTTCATCAAGATTTTTCACGGATTTTCAATAATTTATTTGACTATTTTCACTTCTCGTCGTTCGCACTCTTCGCCATCCATGAAGAGTTCAACGAAATTATCGAATTGTCGATCGATGAGTCCCGAGTCGTTCCTTCCGATTTGCACCGACTCCATGTTTCGAGTTCGTTCGAATTCTGTTTGCAATTGATCTGAAATTTCAGAATTTTTGTAGAAATGTCATGTTTTTTACCGACCTTTTATCATTCCGAGTGAACCTCATCAAAGACTTCGTCGAAAGTCGATGTTTCTGACGATGGTCCCCGTTTTCTTTGCGAAAACACTGAAAATTGGAATTATATGGCGATTTTAAGAAATAGTTTAGAAAAACTTTTTGGATTTTCCATTATTTCTGAAAACACTCACTTCTAAAGCCTGCCAAGTTTATTCGAGCGGATAAAGGCGACCGATCCATTTTTAAATGGCTGAAACATGCTTCGTTATCGAATAAAAACGAGCTATGAAAAAAAAACGGAAAATTGACAGAAATCTCTGTGAAAAATAAGAATAAATCTGAAACGAGAGAAAAAACATAGTGAAGAAAAAAATTTGACGACTTTCGCGATTGGCCGACGATTGGCCGATGTGCGTTCGCGATGCGCATACGGTCGGCACACGGTAGGCCTATCTGCGACGACCTGCTGGTGGGTCTACAGCGAACTCAAATCTTCGCAATCGGCAAACGATTGGCGAATTGTAGACCTACGCCTACGGTTGGCCAACCGCGAATCACCTGTGAGGCAAGCGCACTAACCACTGCGCCACCGGTGCCGACGATCGGAGGGGGCCAGAGTGCGTACAAGTGCGGGGCGCGCTGAAACGGTGGTCCCGCTTCCTCGCCGCACGCATTAGTAAGTGCGCTCCACTGCAAAAATGGAAAACCACACTTTTTCCACCAAAAAATAATGCTTCCTGAAACGGAATGCGAACCCGTGTTGTCTGCCAATCCATCAGATCCAGTCTTCTTTTGAAACACAAATCCCCAGACAATACACCACATTGTATTGGCTCTCCCCTTTTGTGCCCTTTGATCACTTTTTGTTTCAATCTACCCGGCTCGAGCAAGTAGAGAGAGGGAGGGGGAGAGAAAACTCTTGTTTGTTTTTCTTTGCGGGGAGAATAACGAATAACATTTTTGAAATCGAGACGACGAGCGGGAAGTGAAGGGTGGGGGCATGGATATTTAGCCTAGAGAATAGGATACGGTGTCAACAGACATGATGGGAAAAGCGTGTCTATAGTATACCAAATAGTTCAATTTGGGTGAACTTTGGGATTTGCTTTGCGCGGCAATTTCCGTCAAAAAAATCGAAAAAAGCGTCAAAGTCCAGCGGAGCGCATTTGCAGACCCCTCTCCCCCCCCCCCCCCCCTCTCCTACAGCGCACTCATTTTTCTGGCGCCGGGGACCCCTGCACATGAACGCACCTGCGCCGTCCTTCCCAGGTGTGTCCCGGTTGTCCCGGCGGTAACGCAGGCGGACATGGTGCAGAGGGTCAGGGGTTCGATCCCCACTGCTTGCAATCTTTTTTGCCGGTCAGCGGAGGAGCCTCTTATCACCAAGGCCATCTCCTCCTGCCAATTTGCAACACACGTGTTCCGAAATTTTGACTTTTCGCCTTTCCGATGGAAAAATTGTGTTCCGAATGTGAAAAACAAACCGATTAATCAATCAGTGGAGAGTGGTCGAATATCATCGTTTCCTGATGCTGAGTTTTTTCCACATCTTTTATCTCTTCTTTTTATCCGATCCCTCCGATTACTTTTCATTGTAAACAGTTTTCAAAAAAAAAACTCGTTTATTCATTGGAGAAACAACAATATGTTACCTAGTCAAACAAAGTGTACACGTATCATCGAATGAGACTGCTACTCGTAATCAACTGGAGATTTTGTGAAAGTGTTTAAAAAATTGATGAAAGGAAAGAGTTCGATCTACTCCTCCTCGGCAATGTCGAACAGCTGCGGACTCGGCGGTCGCGACGAGATCCTTCGTTTCTGGGAGACACGACGGACTGGTCGGAGTGGGCCCGAAATCAGTGGGGATGTGAGGTGGCGGAGCATCTGGAATAGAAGAACTTGTTGTTGCAAACATCACTTTCGCATAGTCGACAGAGTGCGGCATCGAACCCAAAAGGTGCGCGTCACAGACAAGCGCGCTAACCACTGCGCCACCGGTGCCGACGATCGGAGGGGGTCAGAGTGCGTACAAGTGCGGGGCGGTCTGGAGAGGCGCCGCAAAGAGAAAGAGACAGAGTGCGGTGTCGAACCGGGACCCCCCAAAAGGGGCGACAGGCAAGCGCGTTAACCACTGCGCCACCGGGGCACACGATCAGCAGGGGGAGGAGTGCGTACAGGAGCGCGGCGCCCCCCGAGGCGCCACATTAAAAAGTGACCAACCTTCTGCTCAATATCCTCTATCCGTTTCTTCGGCTCCACTCGGCTCGGCTTGCTCACTTTCTTCTCCACCTCATCATCGTCGCCGCAGCAGTTGATGACGCAGAGGACGGTCATCCAGAAGAGCTGCATGCACCAGTTTTGCAAAGTTTCGATGAGAGCCTGTGCGAGCACTTGGCGCGCTTGTGTCGACGGGAGCTGCAAAATCGATATCAATCAAACTGGTTCTAACTAGAAATATTATTCTCCAAAATCAGTAACATCTACTAGAATCGAATGCTTACCTTTTGCGACTGAAGCTGCATGAAAAGTTCGTTGGATTGTTGTTGTTGAATCATTTGGTGTGGTTTCTCTTCGAATGTGAAGCGAAGTGACTTGCTGACTGGCCTCCGATGAGGGGCGGCAATTGATAGGTGGGCGGAGCGTCGTACTGATACACGTGAAGGGGGAGGATTCACGTGAACGCGTTGCGTGTTCTTTAGTTGCTGTTTTCTACCACTATTTCGCCGCCGTTGACAGAGATCGTGATAGTGGTGATAGCAGGAAGGAAGAGATCACTGGACGGGTGTAGTTAGTACCCAGTACATGAAAAAATCGATGGCCGGCGGACGAGAAAATGGAGATTTTGCAGTGGAGCGCACTTACTGATGCGCGCGGCCAGTGTTGCGGCGCGCCTCGCACTTGTACGCACTCCGGCCCCCTCCGATCGTGTGCAGCGGTGGCGCAGTGGTTAGCGCGCTTGCCTGTCGCCCCTTTTGGGGGGTCCGGGTTCGACACCGCACTCGGTCGCTTTCTCTTTGCGGCGCTTCTCCAGACCGCCCCGCTCCTGTACGCACTCTGGCCCCACAGGATCGTGTGCCCACGGTGGCGCAGTGGTTAGTGCGCTTGCCTGTCGCTCCTTTTGAGGAGTCCGGGTTCGACACCGCACTCTGTCCGTTTCTCTTTGCGATGGTTCTTGGTTCATATAAAGATGGCTGATGGTGTGGAAGGTCAAGGAGAAGCCATTGTTATGGTTTCGAAGCGACCGGAAATCAGTATCATTCGTAGTTTTTCATGAAAGTTGATGGTTTCCTTGAAAGCAATGTACTGGAAATGTTGGAAAAATTTTGACATTTATTGACTGATAAGTAGTTATAGTTGGCTTCAAAACTTTTTTACTGGAAAAAAAGCTCAAAAACTCTTCAAAATTCAGTTTACATTCTATTTTCAAGTCCAACCTTTATTAAACGCCTTATGATTCAACACCTCCGTCCAAAACAATCCAGACAGATTGGAGAGGTCAAAGTCTTTGCAGCCTTCAATAAACAACGACGAAAATCGTTATCAGTGCTGATCTGTGATATATTTTTTCATCGACAAAACCTTTCCGATCTTCTCATTTTTCGGGGTCTTCCCCCAACGTGTTCGTATCAGTAGAAGGGGAAGGGCAAAGTCCAACTTTTTGCAGAATGGGGTTCGAGTTGAGTGCATTCATTGTCTACTTTAAGTTCGATTTCTATTCTAGTTGAATTCTAGTTGAATTCTAGTTAAATTCCAGTTCCCCCCAGAAAAACAAAATGGGGAAACAATTGCATTTCCAAGATGCCATCTTGTTTACCATTTATTGTGAAAAAAAAATTCCTGCGACATCGGGCGAGCGCGCGAAAATTTGAATAGGCCCCGCCCACCGAGCGGTCGGCCGACGGTTCCCACACAAACACCACTGCGGCGTCGGCCGACCGCTCGGTGGGCGGGGCCTATTCAAATTTTCGCGCGCTCGCCCGATGTCGCAGGAATTTTTTTTTCACAATACTCGCCGATCAACAATCGTTCCAGATCGTTCTGCAGCGAAAAGAGAGGGTTGCCCGATGCTGACGCAATAGAACGCCAAATGATAAGCACTTTTTTGGCGTTGATTGAAATTATTATGTTTTGGATGGAATGGGTACACAGATGCGGACTAGAAAGTTCTGCGCTAAAAATATATAGTGCGAACCTGTTCACTTGACCGCAAAATACGTGCAAAAACAACACAAATGTTAGGGAACTGGTACTGGTTGGCTGGTTTTACACCAATTTACACGGTTTGGAATGTTACAACTGGCCGCGGCCGACAAAACTCAATTTTGCAGTGGAGCGCACTTACTGATGCGTGCGGTCAGTGTTGACGAGAAGTAGGTCCCGGCTTCCGCAGCGGCTGGGCGCCCCCCGCACTTGTACGCACTCTGACCCCCGCCGATCGTGTGCCCCCGGTGGCGTAGTGGTTAACGCGCTTGCCTGTCGCCCCTTTTGGGGGGATGGGTTCGACACCGCACTCTCTCTGTTTCCCTTTGCGAGGGTGATCTTCAGATTATCCACTTGTTTACTGTCTAACTTTTTTCGTTTTTCGTTCCCAATGAAAAACAAAACTTCTAGATACCGATCTAGAACTAGTGAAATAGCATCAGAATTAGAATCAGAATCTAAAATCTAGAATTTAAAATTAGAAACAATCGTCATTCACGTGAATTCTCCGCCAGCACAGAAGCATATGACGTAGCGAGGAAGTGATCTTGTGATGTCTGCGCCTTATTTGGTAAATAGGTAAATAGGCTGAAAATGCCATGTGACCTAAATCCTAATTAGGTCCAACCTTACTATTAGTAATTAGAAAGTTCTGGGCCTAATTATTTTTGTTGTTTTTTTTTCGATGACATTCAAAATATTTTTTTTAATTTTTCGAAACTTGCACATGATCATTCTGATTCAGAATGCTCCAGGTGTGCAAAACCATTTCCGATTGTTCTCTGACGTGACAGAGAACGACTCAATCAATGACTGATAGTATTCTGGGTCAAAGAACGTGTAGTCAAACACATCAATACTTTTGCTACAGGAATCAAAATAATGGAATTGTGGAAAATGTGTTTTGCAAAGTGCGGCACCAGTTTTCTGCAATCTCGCCGCACATTTGTTATCATTTTCATCGAAATTTCAATGATTTTATCGATTTTTCATCTTTTTCAGGTGTTTTTCTGTCAAAAAAGAAAGGAAATTATCAAAAAATCACTAAAAAGCACCTTAAAATCGAAATTTTCACTGAAAAATTATGACAAAAAGTGTGTGCATCGAGTTTGCAACAAACTGGTCCGCACTTTGCAATTTTTCAGTAGAAAGTATGATTTTAATGTGATTTTCAGAGATTTTTTGATGATTTTCTTTTATTTTCATGTATTCTGAGTGAAAAACGAATGAAAATAAGGGAAAATCGAAAAAATCAATAAAATTTTGATAAAATTGATGACAAAAATGAGTTTTTCAGTGAAAAGTTTGATTTTTAGGTGATTTTCAGTGATTTTTTGATAATTTCCTTTCTTTTCTGACTGAAAAACGCCTAAAAATGGGTAAAAATTGAAAAAATCAATGAACTTTTGATGAAAACGATGACAAAAACGATTTGCGGAAAGGTTGCAGAAAATTGGTGCCGCACTTTGCAAATAATTGGATTTTTGACGCTTTTTTCGAGATTGGGGTTTGAAAAATGACTAAAATTGACTCAAAATCATCGATTTTCCAATTTTGTGCAAGTTGTCGTCAGTTCCTGCGCAGACACCGTGCACAAGTTTTTGCGCTGACAAAAGAGCCCAAGATCACAAAACGTTCACAATTTAATGTCATCACTTTCAAAAAAATGGATCTTTTCATCAGACAACACTCTTGCATCATGCTTGTTTCCATTGCTTCTTTCATCATTCTCATCGGAAATCACTCGGACAAAGGGCATTCACGTGAAGTGCCATTGTTACACCCGGCCGGTCGTCACCCACACAGAGATCGATCAGCTAACACCACCATTCACGTGAACCATTCCGATGTACAGCTGATATTTGGACAGAGAGACCTCCGATAAAAAGGGCAAAGTATGCGGAGACGGGTGCACTTTTGCGGGGGTTGCAGTTTTTTGGCGGGAAAATAGGTGGCAGCTGATCTGAAAAAACAACATGAGATTCAGGAAGTTTTGTGATTTCTGAAAGACCTTCTCAAAAAACAAAACTTCCACGTGAAGCCTGCTCTGAATTCGAAGCGTTCGCCACGTCCCCTTTCATCGACTGTTTATTTATTTCTGATTCTATTTTCCTGTTGTGCTTGATAAAAATCTGAAATCGAACAGGCATAATGACTAAAGATGGCTCCAGTCGAATCGGCGTCAAAATTGAGGTGAAAAAATGCCAAAGTGATTGTCAATGGAGCGCGATTGCAGCGCATTTTTCAAATTCAAAAAAAAAGAAACAATTTTTGAAGATTTTGACGATTTTTCAACTTTTTCGATAGGATAAAGCGAGAAATTCAAAAAATCTTTTCATCATTTTGTGTAGAATTTTATAGCGCATATTATCGTTGTCTGACTTGTTGCACGTTGCGGTGGGCGGGGCAGTGGGCGGAGCTAAAATATCTCGTAGCGAAATAGATCAAAAATTGTAGATCAATTTCTGTTTTTCACCATTTTTTTAGCGCTTTTTGTCAGAGTTTTCGGAATTTCACAAATGAAAGCCATGCTTTTAATTTTTAGAAGCATGAAAATGCTTAAAAAAGTGAGGAAAATGGTGAAAAACAGAAATTGATCTACAATTTTTGATCTATTTCGCTACGAGATATTTTAGCTCCGCCCACTGCCCCGCCCACCGCAACGTGCAGCAAGTCAGACAACGATAATATTTTGGTATCAAAATCAATCGATAAAATTCAGAATTCGATGAGTTAAAACAGGATTTTACAGAATGATACGGGATTGTCAACTCGTGCAAAATCAACAAATACTATCGAACCATCGGCGCCCAGTGAGAAGCAGGCGAAAAAGAGCAGGCGAGAAGGCAAGAAGACGTCGTCGGTGAACAGTTTGGAGAACGAGGAGCCCAAAAAGAGCCAGAATTCAAAGCTCTCTGCCGACAGTGCCAACAACAACAAGCCATCGGCGGAAAGTGTCGTCAAATCGCTCGAAAAAACCGACGCCGTTCCCGCGAAAAAGTTCGGCATCACACCGCGCCTCAAAAAACCCTCTTCTGAATCAGCACCACTTTTACCTTTTGACGAGCGCTTCGGAAAACGCTGGTTCATCGAGGGCATCATCGGCAAAGGCGGATACGGCGAGATCTACCTGGCGATCGACATGCGACGCGTTCAGCAGGTGGCTGTTAAGGCGGAGCCCAAACATCGGAAGGGCCGCACGGCGAAACGGATGATTCTGGAGCAGGACGTGCTCGTCAAAATGCAGGGAAAACCGCATGTGCCGATTATATATGCTTCGGGGCACACTGAGAAGCTGAATTTTATTGGTGAATTCTGATTCTGAAGTCAGAATTTCTCGGATTTTTTCATTTTTAAGAAAAGATGCCGTTTTCAGTACTTGTCGGGAAATAGTACTAAAAACGGATCTTTTCTCGAAAATGAAAAATTCTAGCTTCAGATTCAGAACCAAATTCAGAATAAGGACACTTTCAGTCTTCCAACTGCTCAGCATCAACCTCGGCGACATTCGCCGAATGAGCCCGACACGGAAATTGAGCCGATCAACCGGCGGCAGAATCACCGTGCAGGCAATCGCGGCTCTCCGTGATCTCCACGACATGGGGTATTTGCACAGAGACGTGAAACCGGGAAACATGTGCTTTGGAATTTCGGAGAAGGTATTACTCTTCGTCCACAAAGTGCGCTCCATTGACAAGGCGCGTTGGCGGTAGGTCAAAATTTTTGATTTTCGAATTTTCTTTTGTAGTTTTTTTAAACGAATTTTATTGTTTTGTCATAATTTTTGAGGTTTTTCAACACGACAATCGTTATTTTCTCTACTGTTTTCACCTGTTTTCACTGGAATTCCCAGTTTTCAGCGAAAAACAGTTTTTTTCGTCAAAAATTCCGAAATCAGTGACTATTCCTGTGTTTCTTATTTCTTTTCTCAATTTATCGGTTTATTTAACTTCAGAAACACGAGAATAATCACAGAATTCGGAATTTTCGGCGAAAAAACCGATTTTCGCTGGAAAATTGGAATTCCAGTGAAAATAGCTGCAAATAGTAAAGAAAATAACATTTTTCATGTCGAAAAACCTTGAAAATCGTGAAAAAAACAATGAAATTCGGTAAAAACTACGAAAAAAGAAATTCGAAAATCAAAAATTTTGACCTACCGAATTGTGGGCGGGGCAAAAAGCGAAAATTATTTGCAAAGTGCGGCACCAGTTTGCTGCAACCTCGCCGCAGATTTGTCATTATTTTCATCCAAATTGCATTGATTTTATCAATTTTTACCCATTTTCAGGCGTTTTTCTATCAAAAAAGAAAAGAAATTATCAAAAAATCAATAAAAATCACCTAAAAATCGAACTTTTCCATCATTTTTTAGTGAAAATGTTGATTTTTTGACGATTTTCAGAGATTTTTTGCTAATTTGCTATCTTTTTTAATAGAAAAACACCTGAAAATACGGAAAAACTGAAAAAATCAATGAAAATCACCTTAAAATCGAACTTTTCAACTGAAACATGATGAAAAATATTGATTTTTAGGTGATTTCATGGATTCTGACAGAAAAACGTTTGAAAATGAGGAAAAATTGATAAAATCAATGAAATTTTGATAAAAATGATGACAAAAACGATGCACATTGCAAATAATTCGTTTTTCGTCACAATTTAGAATCGCCACGTGCTGATGCTCATCGATTTCGGCCTAGTGCGTCGCTTCAAAGACACCGACGGCGAGTGGCGAGCAGCACGCATCAAAGCGGGCTTCCGAGGCACCCAACGCTACGTGTCGCCACGTGTCCATAAACGGTTGGAGCAGGCGCCGTGCGACGACATGATGTCGTTGATGTACACGTCGCTGGAGCTGATGTGCGGCGAGTTGCCGTGGAGAAATCTGGAGAAGAGCGAGGATATTATGCGGATTAAGGAGGAGATGGTGAGATTCTGGAGTCTGAATTTCTTTAATTTTCTAGAAAAGAAGACGTTTTCAGTACTATTTAGTACTGAAAGCGGTTCAGATTCAAAATCAAATTCCCAGATCGCCGGCCGCCTCGACATCTTCGGCTATCGAACGCCCATCAAGGACCTCGTCGACTTTATCAAACTGGTGTGCTCTTTGGAGCCCGCCAATGACCTTCCCTACTCTGCCCTTCAGTCCAGCGTCAAGAAATTGTATCAGCCGAAGAGACTGTCCGATTTGTACGACTGGGAGGAAGACTTCAAGGAGGCCATCGCCGAGAAGACCGCCTCCACTACGGATAACAGCGTCTAGAACCTTGAAATTGGAAATTGTTTGATAACGTGGAATGAATATTATTATGCTTCGTTGTTGAATTCCACAAATTACGAGAAAAATGAAAAATAGGAATAGAAAAAAAAAACTGAACGAAAATGAAATTATTCACTCCCAGGTGTAGGTGGAAGTCGACGGTTGCTCCCAGATCTCGGGAATCCCGAAAAGAGTTCGTAGCTCCTCGGTGGTCTTCCCTTTCGCCATATCGGCCACCGTTTTGCACGCGTAGTTGATGAGTACGTCGATTTCGAGACTGTGCGCCGCGGTCACCAGATCGAAGAGTTCACCTGGAGAAAAATTCTCATTGAAATCAAATTTGAGCAAGTTTGGGCTCAAAGTGTGCGAAATGGGCGGGGCTTGGTTGATTTGTGACGTGGGAATTTCTTCAAACTACAAAATGCACAGTTTTCAGTGAAAAGTGTGCATTTTTGCAATTTTCACGTCACAAATTGACCAAGCTCCGCCCATTTTTCACACTTTGAGCCCTAACTTGCTCAAAACTGATTTTCATCCATGAAATAACACTGCTCCATTGACAAAAAAGGCGTCGATTCAAATTTAGTGCAGGTTTTCAATGAAAATCTCGATTTTTGATCGATTTCACTCATTTTATTCACTTTTTAATGTCTAAATTCATTGTTTTCAACTCAATTTGTCAGTTTTTATCGTCAATATCGATTATGGCGATAAAAACTGACAATTTTATATGAAAACAGTGAATTTAGACATCAAAAAGTGAATAAAATGAGTGAAATCGATCAAAAATCGAGATTTTCATGGAAAAATTTGAATCGCCGCCCCTTTCGTCAATGAAGCAGTGTGATTTCATGGCTGAACAGTATGTAAAAATTTTTATACTTTTGGAAATAGTGGAATCTCCCTGAAATAAATATAATCAGTACCCCGATTCAGACTATTTAACATCTCCTTATCCCATCGGGGCATTCTGAATTGATTCGGCCGAGAACGATGTCTTTCTGGCACCGAGGGATGATCGTCCTTATGGCGATCACAGAAATTGACGATTCGTTGAAGCGTCTCCCCGCAAATATTATCGATCGGAATCACTTCTAATTTCGCGTCTTCTTTATCGTATCCGAGGCTCTCGATGCGGGTTTTCAGGTTGCGGGAGGAGTTCACCAGAGAGCGAATCTCGGTGGTTATGATTTTGCCGTCCGAAGAGCGTAGTTGGACCGTGCGTGTGCACTCGTTTAACGACATTTTTGCTGAAAATTGTAAAATTTTTCGATAAAACGTTTCTAAAAACGAAAAAATTGGAAAAAAACAAGAATAAACTCTCGAAAATAACGAAAAACATGGATTTTTTGTTGAAAAAATGGTCAAAATTGTGGGCTGCGAGGTACTGTATTAAAGGCGCATAGCGCAATTGTTAGTCGGGTCTTGACACGAAAACACTGATTTTTGAGATTTTTTAAAATTTTTGAGATTTTTGTTCAAAAATTTGAACACAATTTGGAAAAAAAATTATATATTTTTTCGATAAAAAGTTTTAAAATATAAAAAAATTGCAAAAAACATGGAAAAATATCGCGAAAACAACAAAAAGCATGAATTTTTCGTTGAAAAATTCAAAATCAAAATGTGTAGTACTGTACTAAAGGCGCATAGCGCAATTGTTAATCAGGTCTCGACGCGAAAACATAAATTTTTCAGTTTTTTCGAATTTTTTCAGTTTTCTTCCAAGTTTGTTGGAAAATTTTTTATTCAATGGCACCAAAGACTTTATACACGTTTTAAAAGTTGAAAAAATCAATAAAAGTTCAATAAATATCCGAACTTGAACTCGTCGTGTCGAGACCCACAATCGGGCAGTACTGATCGTCGTCATCCAAGTGATCCGAGTACTTGTTCTCTATCACCAGGCACGCCGTCCGCCGATGCTTACTGTGACGATAACCCCAGAGGAAGTAGGAGAAGGTTCCTGGAATTTTTAATTTAGTATGAGCAATTATTTATCACTTACCAATTAGAAAAACCACTGTAATATGGAGCAGGGTTTTTGTTGGAATACTGCCAAAAAATGACACAAGAAGCAGGAAAAGTGAGAATAATGAAACAGTAGGGAATAGTGTCACTTTGGATTCTTTTCTGAAAATTTCAAGTTTTTCTATATTTTTTGGAATTAAACAATCAAAATGAGCATACTTGTACAAATAGTCATTGGTCTGGAGCCGGTTAATGCTCACAGTGAAGATCAAAACTATTCCGAGAAAAATCGCACTTAAAATCCAGCAAGTGGCGGTTGGCATCGCCAGATTCCGCACATACGTGGCAAACACTATCGTCATGAAACAGAAGCATGCTAGAAGACGTCGAGAACGATGATAAGTGGAGAAGTTGACATCTGGAGACGGCGGACGAGGTGCGGAAGAGGAGAAGGTGGAGAAGAAGGGCAGTTCGGGTTCTTCGTTGGCGAATAGGTGCACTTCTTGCGAGTTGAAGTCTGGAAAATTGATTTTTTCGTTAAAAAATGCGAAAAAAGCATAGATTTTCAAATTCTGTGCAAATTGTCGTCAGGTCCTGCGTACCTTCATCATTTTCCGCTGCACACTGTTCTGCCACACAATTATGCGCGTGCTTTTTTAATTTTTTGCCATTCCCATCCATCGAATGATACTGTGACACTGATTTGGGCAGCACTGGCTGCAGCTCTTCTCGTTCTCGCTCCTTTTCTTCCTGTAACAAGGTTACTGTAGCCGGTGGAAATGTGGTGCGTGAATGCACAGAATGCGTCGTGTAGTCCTCTCGGACAAGCGAATTAAATTTTTTTGATTTTTTTTTTTGGTTTTTTGTTGATTTTTCTTCAATTTGTGTAGTTTTTTCAAGATTTTTTCGAGTTTTTTTCTAATAAAATTGAAATTTAAACAAAAAAATATAGATCTCCTCAAAATCCGTTTTTTTTTCGACGATTTTTCTCGAATTTGCCAGTTTTCTCGGCCTATAGAGTAATTTGTATGTTTATAGTCTCAAAACATAAAAATTTTCTTGATTTTCTAAAATTTTTCAACCATTTAACATTATTTGCTAGAATTATTTTTTTTTCCTGGATTGTATTATTACACCAGACTGCTCCGGCGGCTATCGCCGCCTCCACAGATCTGGGCTACGCAGCCTGCGGCTGCGTTTTGCCTTGTTTTGTGTTTGGCTCTTGAGGATATCAGAAATTGAAAAGAAATTGCTTAAAAATTTAGTAATTTCATGGTTAAACTAAATTTTATCGGCATAACACAATCATATCTGTTGTAATACCAAAGAGAAACTTAGAAAATATAATGTTCCATTGAAAAACAGTATTTTCGTCTGTTTTATAACTGATAGTTCATGAGGGACTCTCTCTTTCTGTCTCTTTCTCTTTTTCTCTCTTTCTCTCTCCTTCTCTTTGTATCTCTATCTCTTTATCTCTAATTCCCTCTCTCCATATCTTCTGTTTCTCTCTCTCTCTCTCTCTCTCTCTCTCTCTCTCTCTCTCTCTCTCTCTCTCTCTCTCTCTCTCTCTCTCTCTCTCTCTCTCTCTCTCTCTCTCTCTCTCTCTCTTTTCTCTCTGTGTCTGTCTTGCCCAATTTATCACTCTTTCTCTCGCTCGATACGTTCGCTATCTTTCTCACTATATCTCTACGTCTACTATCAGTTTCTTTTCTTCTGTTATCTGTCTCACTCTGCGTCTGCTGCGAATCTGTCTTCCATCTCTTGTTGGCTTTCTCTTTATCTCTCTGTGTTTACTACTAATCTCTTGTCTCTCTCGTTGAGTTTTTCTAACTCTCTGCGTCTACTATCTACCTCTCCTTTTCTCCCTTTCTCCATCATCTTCTCTCTATCTCTACGTTTCTCTGTGTGTCTGCATCTCTCATTTTTTCACTCCCCCTCTCTCTTAATTGTTTCTCATTTCCTCTCATTTCTACATTCTCTTCGTCTCTACCTAAAAGAAATGAAATAGAAAAATGGAAGAGAGAAATAAGTAAAGCCCCTCTGCAATGTCTATCTGAAATTTTAACGTGTAAATCGTTGCATGGATAGTCTATCCGGTAACGTGTTCGATTATCGTTCAAAAGGTCGCTGGTTCGAGTTTTGTTCGCTACAAATTTTCCCTCAATATCAAAAAGTGCGGACAGAATTGACCCCGGCGAACTAACAAACGAACACACGAACACACGAACACACGAACAAACAGACTAACAAAGCAAATTATAGTATAAGTATGATGATTGTATTTTTCTGTTCTAAAAAAGCAAATAAATTAAATTAAATTAACCTTTTTCATTCAAAAAACTTTGAAAAAACTCGAAAAACTACGAAAATTGAAAAAATAAACATGAAAAAATAAATTTTTTTTTAAATTCCCTTGTCCGAGAGAACTACACGACACTACACACTTTCCCCAGCTACCGTACTCCAATCTCACCTTCTCCAACCGCTTCTGCAACCGCTCCGCCTCCATTTTCGTCGCCTTCATGTACAGAAAGGCGGTGGTGTCGAAGCTGGAGTGGCTCACCATTGACTCGTCCTCCTCTTCCTCTTCATCTTCTGCCTCACGTCTTCTGAACGCCACTCCTGACATCGAGTGGTCGATGGAGACGCCGTCGTCGATGTGCACTCGCGTTCGCTTTTTTCCGATCGCCTTGTAGCTGCTGGTCTCTTCGGGAATGCCGATTTGTTCGGGATGGTAGTGTTGGAGGTAGACGAGCACGATCTGGATTAGTTGGTTATTATGATCTGGAGCAAGCAGAAGCGCAGAGTGAGAGAACACAGCGACACGAGAGAGTTTAGAGTAACAGAGATTAAAGGAGCGTTGCTGCGAGACCCACAGCTAGGCTGCTTACCGTAATCCCCATTTTCAACGGCGCCATAAAAATAATAAAGTTCAAGAGCACAGTCTTCTGGAGCATTGCACAAAGAGCCACGAGGAAAGTACACAGTAGAACTGCAAAGTAGGGGCTCTTGGTGGAAGTGTCACGAGCATACGGTATCAGTCTATCTGAAAGTGCGAACTTTAAATCAATACTTTGTCGAATCTTAGTTAGGATTTTTTCAATGATACTTATATCAATCGGAAAGCTCTTGATCTGACGAGTTCAGAACTGTGTTTAGTTTTGTCTACGGAGCTCTGTGAGCCGAGATATGGAGCTGTGAAATTTGAACTGATACTTTGCAGTTCTCAAATTCAGAGCTCCATATCTCGGCTCACAGAGCTCGGCAGAAAAAACTAAACACAGTGCTGAACTCCTTGAAACATGAGCTTTCGAATATATAGGTCTCATTGAGGAACTCCAAAAACTACCATGACAAAGAGCAGCGATGACCCTGGTCGCCGGAAGAAATGACGCGAGCACACCTCCAGAAAGAGCACATACGGAGCACACTGATAGCATGTACCTGGAAAATTTCTTTATCAATCTAACACTTTCCATCAGGTAACAAAAAGTTCTAAGCGCTCCAACAAAGCTCTCAAAAAATCAGGTGCGGAACTCAGAGAAACGAAGGCGATTACCGCATCCGGATGAAGCCCTGCTCGTAGTAGGACCTGAATGCGGAAGGGCTCAGTTCGGTGGTGGATTCAGATGACGTCGACACGATCATCGGGAAACGGCGCACCCAGTGTTTGGTGGATCTGAGCGGGGTGTGGAGGAGGAGGAGTTTTTTTGGAAAAGAAGGTGCGGAAAAGTGGAAAGAGTGAGAAAGAATGGTCATTTTTCGTGTGGACTGTGTGATCATGCTCGTTTTTATCGTTTTCATCGTTCAATTTTCAGGAAGACAACAGTTTGACCCGATGTTGAACTCACTTTGCAGCTGGAATATTGATGACCGAGAAGACTTCGGGTATCATGATCCCTTCCGAGAGAGCTGTGACGTTTGTAGAGAGACTGAAAGTAATTTGAAAGCTCTTGTTTTGACGAGTTTAGAACTGTGCTTCGTTTTTAAAACGGAGCTCCGTGAGCCGAGATATGGAGCTCCAAAGTTTAGTACTGAAGAGGATCAGTTTAAACTTTGGAGCTTCATATCTCGGCTCACAGAGCTCGGTGAGAAAAATAGAGAACAGTTTTGAAATCCTCATGAAAAACTCTTTCGAATGATATAAATCTAGTTTCGAAATGCCAACTTATTCTACCCCCTGTGACATCGCGCTTTATCGCACATTGAGAGAGTGCACAGTACGGAGAGACGCAGATCGACAGACAGAGACAGATCAGACCGAGATTGGTATCAGTCGAAAGGGTTTTTCATAAGGATTTCAAAACGGTTTTCTATTTTTTCTACGGTTTTCTATTTTTTCTACAGTTTGAACTAGCAACTTTTTCTGTACCCTAATTTTAGAGCTCCATATCTCGGCTCCCCGAGCTCCGTAGAAAAAGTTAAATACAGTTTTGAAATCCTCACAACACGAATTTTTGAATGATACCAGTCAAACTACAGTAATCCTCACCTAAAAGTAATAGAGAGAACGAAAAAGATAGTGGTCAGTGTAAGCACCAAAAACGATAAAACACTCGAAATCCGTTTCCTCGGATTCTTGGTCTCCTCGAGCAGACAAGAAGTGCTCTCGATGCCAGTGTAGCATGCACAAAGAGCACATATCGCGTAGAGCACCTGAAAAGTTTCGAGAGCTTTTGAATCTGATTTAAAAAGGATAAACTTTCCACTAACCCCCTGATACCCAAAATGAAAAAATTCCGCTTTTATCCAATTCTCCGGATCCGAGTGAAAAAAAGCCACCATGGTGCAAGAGGCGGCTATCAGTAACGTGACAGCCAACAGTGAGACACAAATGGTGCCAACCACTCGAAGGGAGCACAGAAGAAGGCACAAAGTGATGAGGGCGCAGAGCACCGTGAGCAAGTCCATTTGAGGGGAGAGCACGGTGGAATCGGTAGAGAATATCGGGATGGTGAGGGTTTTGGCGGGAAGTCCGCGGAACAAGAGGTTCTGAAAGAAGTGGAAAATTGAAAGCAATGGGGTTTTGTGGATTTTTCTCGATTTTTTCGGCGATTTTCTTGATTTTTCGGTTTTTTCACAGCATTGTTTAGAGATTTGTTATAAAAACACTGAAAAATCAAGGAAAACGCCGAAAATCCCTAGTTCTCGAGATATTCGAGATCCAAAAAGGGAAAAATTCAAAAATTCAAACGGGGGGACTAACTTTCGCATGACCGAGTTTTTTCGGCACCGTGGTTTTGTTGATTTTTTTTTCGAATTTTCGGTTTTTTTTTCTTGGTTTTTGGCAATTTTCTTAATTTTTTTTCCTTTTTTCTTTACTTTTCTGGATTTTTTCAAAAAATACGGTCGAAAATATCGAAAATCCAAGAAAAAACGTTAAAAAACGCGAATAATCGATAAAAATCAACAAAACCACGGTTTTTTCATCATGGTTTTGGATTTTTATTGATTTTTCGGATTTTCCAGCAATTTTCTTGTATTTGTCCATTTTTCGCTCTTTTCAAATCATTCTTTCATCAAAAACACACAAAAAATCGAGAAAAAGCGCTGAAAAATCCAAAAAAATCAATAAAATTTAAAACTCGGTGCCGAAAAAACTCGGCCATGCGAATCTTAGTCCCCCCACCCCGATTTTACGCTCAAGTTTTTCTTTGAATTTTTTCCTTTTTGAAACGCAAATTTCTCGATTTTTATGAATTTAGAAGAATTTCAATTTCAGATTCCTAAAAATTAGTTGGCTCACAAAGTGATCAGCCCATGCTTTGCAAAACAGTCCGGCTTGTCCGATGTAATCCGCCAAACTGATCCATGCGACGATGAAGGCTGGAAGCTCTCCGACAACTGCATAGGCGAAATGATATTGGACACAGTTTTTCGGCATTGTGCAACTGATTTCGGATAGATGGGCGGCTGAAAGAAACTTTAAAGTTAACAAGATCGGCGCTATGATCTCCTCAAAACCGAATAACTAAACTCACAGAAGAAGAAAACAATCAAAAAGGTGAAAATCAGCGCGAGCACAGTGCTCGGACCGGCGATCTGAGTGAGTGCGAAGGGGAGAATGATGAAGAGCATCATGGAGATGCTCTTGATGCCCGCTAACGCCACCATTAGGGGAATTCCGAGGCGACGAGCCCATTCGGAGTGCCGTAGGAACTGCTCGTCGACCCGTCGCGTTCGGAAGATTTTACGCAGCCAGGGCATGATGGTTCTGGAAATTGGGTATTGATTTTTTGAATGTGAGTAGAAGATAATAAAAGAGGGTGGAAGAAAGGGTGAATCAGAGAATGTTCCTATTGAGTTTTCAAATGGAGATTGGTATTATTCGAAAGCTATTGATCTGACGAGTTCAGAACTATGTTTTGTTTTTCCTACGGAGCACTGTGAGCCGAGATATGGAGCTCCGAAGTCATGGTACTGAAAGTATCAGTTCAAACTTCAGAGCTCTATATCTCGGCTCCCAGAGCTCGGTGTGAAAAACCAAATATAGTTTTGAACTCGTCATAGCAAGAACTTTCGATTGATATAGATCTCATTGAAGAATTAGAAGAATCCGGGAACTCATCAGACCATTTTCCAATTTAATATTGTGAGACTAGTGAAAAGAACATCGAGTGTTTCTCTTTTTCGAAATATAAACAATTTTCGCCATTTTCTAGTTTTTAATGAACATTTATTGGAGCAGGCGCCCTAAATTATAGGTACTTTTAGAGCACCCCAAGAAAAATCACGACAAAAATGAATAAAAAGTAAATAAAAGTGCCGCCCCAAAAGGCAATCTCTCGGCCCGATTTTATCCTTTCCTATTCCCATTCGGCTTAATAGTATCTCTTTCTTCCCCCTCCCCCAAAAAAAGAATAAAAATATTGCGGCTCTTTCGCTTTTCACTATTCACTTTTCACTTTCTCGATTCCAAATTCAAAGTGAAAATTAAAAACGACTTCGACAACAACAAAAAGGGAACGGCTCTTGGGGAGTAGAAGGAGAGCCCCAAATTCAATACTGGAAAGGAAGAACAAAGAGGCGGGGAGGAGGAAAAGCGCGGGAAATTTGAAATTCCCAGAAGACATCAAATTTGACACCGAGAGCGAAATGGGGGAAAAAGTCTCCGGAGAAGTTGTTGTTGTTGCGCTTGTTTTTCAAAAAGATTGTAGATTTATTTGAAGTGTTTAGGGGAGAAGTACAGTAATTTTTGAGTTTTAGAATAAGTTAGGCTTAAAATTGGAATTTTTTTGAAAAAATTTTTTTGAAAAATTTTCAGTACTAGACTTTGCAGCAGGGAAAAATGAAGCATAGCTCTGAGCTCGCTGGAACTATTTCCATGAGACCTATACCATTCGAAAGCTCTTGTTTTGACAAATTCAGAACTATATTTCATTTTCAATACGGAGCTCTGTGAGCCGAGATATGGAGCTCCAAATTTTCAAAACTTTTCAGTACTACAAAACTTGGGAGCTCCATATCTCAGCTCACAGAGCTCCGTAGAAAAAACTAAACATAGTTCTGAACTCGACGAATTAAGAGCTTTCGAATGATATAAATATCATTGACAAAATCCTAGAATTGAAATGTTTATCGCCGAAGCAAAAACTGGTGCAGCGGGAGGGGGTCAGCAAACGCGCTCCATTGGACTTTGACGCTTTTTCGAGTTTTTTCGAGTTTTTCAAACTGTAGATGACGGGAATTAGTTAAAAATAGTCAATTCATATCTTTAGGATCATATATTTGTCAAAAATTCAAAAATTATACGACAAAAACGAGATAAAATATCGATTTTTCACATTTTGTGCAAGTTGTCGTTAATTCCTGCGCCGAGAACACTGATAAAAGTTTGAGTGAAATTGAGCACAATGAGCACAAAGAGCAAGAAATGAGAATTAGAACCAAATCTCAAAAAACATGGCTCAATTGTAGCCGCCTATATAATTCCCATCGGACTCCCGCGGCTTCAATCAAAAGTGACATGCGAACGAGGGAAAAAAGAGAAGTTTTCCACGAATATTTATTGGTGGCCATGGAGATGTCACACATTTTTTGTTTTGGAAAGGGAAAAGTTTGAAAAGCCGAAGAGAAAAGTGTAAATTGAATCAGTGGTTACTTAACAAATTTCGAGGAGCTTGAGAATTTTTTTTTGTTAAAAAAGGGAAAAAAAGGGTTTTTTTCATGGGAAAGTTGTAAAAGAATTTGCATATTTTATTTTTTTCGAATTTTTTTGAAAATTTGAAAAATTTTCGAAAAATTCAAAAATTTTCAAAATCTTCAAAAAATTCAAAGTCTTGCGGCGCCACCCCCCCCCCCCCCGCACTTGTACGCACTCTCCCCATCACTGATCGTCTGCCCTCGGTGGCGCAGTGGATAACGCGCTTGCCATCGGGTCTCCCCCTTTTGGGGACCCCGATGGGTTCGACACCGCACTCTGTCTGTTTCGCTTTGCGATGGATACAGACACAAACTCCAACTGGATTTGGCGCAAAAAAGAAAAAAGAAAGATTGCGTGATCAAGAATTGCCTCTTCAGGCTGCAATTTGGAGAGGTTTTTTCTCGAGTTCTCGAGACACGAAAATTATAATAATCATCTTTTTGTTTTGACACACACTCATTTCCTTTCACAGACACACACAGAGATCAGACGAAGAAAGTATTGCGAATCAAGAGTAAATCTTCGTCTCCGTAAGGCACGGAAGTGGTGCCCCCACGTCTCTTCTCTTTCTTCTTCTCTTCTGGAGCCGCCGTCACGTCTTCTGAACAAAATCGAATCAGACACTTTTTGTGTGTGGGGCGTGTGTGTTATGCGACGGGGCGGCTCGGGTTGATACTTGATCCAATTTAAGGGGCGGAAAATAGGCGAAAATAGAGAAGGATTCTGGCGAAAACCCTGATTTTTGCGTTTTTTGATCAAACTGCAGGTTTTTCTTGGAAAATTAAATAATTTTGAACTGAAAATGCTCTTCTGAAATTAAAATGCTCTGAAAATTCGTCGTTTTCGAGAAATTTGCGTTCCAAAAAAGGGGGACTAACTTTCGCATGGCCGAGTTTTTTCGCCACCGTGGTTTGGTAGATTTTTATCGATTTTTTGGATTTTTCGGTGATTTTCTTGATTTTTTTGGATTTTTTTCATTATTTTCGTGATTTTTTTTGTGTTTTTGATGGAAAAAAATCCAGAAAATTGCAGAAAAATAGGAAAAAATCAAGAAAACTGCCGAAAAAACCAAAAAATCGATACACATCAAAAACCACTTTTTGGAACGCGAATTTCTTGAAAAAGAGGAATTTTAATTTCAGATTCGTCGAGAACAACAAAAAATGAGCTCAAGAATTCAAAAAACTCCCAAAGGATTCACTAATTGCAAACTTCCTCAATCATTTTTTTTCTAGTTTTTTATAGCTTCTTCTTCACGAAACGGCAAATTCGAAGGGTTTTGTCTCAAAATACATTTTTTTTTCAGACAGACAAGAAGAAAATGAAGGCTTTCGATGGGAGAAGGTGTCGTGTTCTCACACCCACTTTTCTCACATTTCAATCAATTATCAGCTTTTCGTCGCGGCGCCCCCGCGCCTCGCACTTGTACGCACTCTGGCCCCTCGCCGATCGTGTGCACCTGTGGTGTAGTGGTTAGCGCGCTTGCCTGTCGCCCCTTTTGAGGGGTCCGGGTTCGACACCCCACTATGTCACTTTCTCTTTGCGATGGATCTACGGGCCCGCAATACTGTTTTTACTTTTATTCAATGAGAACACACACAATCGGAACATTTAAAAGGCACTGGTTGCTTGCTGAAAGGGCCGGTGAGAAACTGAAAATCATATGAAACAAACATAAAAATTAGAAAAAAGTTGAAATCAAGGGGGATATTTCCAAGAGAACATTGCTAAAGCCCTAAGGAGACGAGTAGGTCATGATGAAAGTTCGATATTCGAAAAAAAATCCACTTCAGATGGAAGTGTTCAACAGAAGCGCCTGCTCCAGCAACGGCTTCATGTCGATGAGCGGCTTCACGTCGATCTCGATGTCGTTGGTCGGCTCGCCGTCGCTGCTGCTCGACGTGCTTGCAGCGGAAGTTTCGGAGGAGTTGTCGGCGATGGCGGACTGCGCGAACTCGGCGGTGTGCATGGTGGCGAGGTGCAGGAAGAGCAGCTCGGTGCCGTAGGTGTTGAAGGTGCACAATGAGCACTGAAGGGGCTGGGAGGGAACTGGTGGAGTGCCGAAGATGTTGCTGGTCAGTGGGGTTGGAATTGTCGCTGCCATTTTCTTCCTGGAAAGCAAGTTTTAATGAAGATGCTAATTTTACACTTTTATTTTATTCTTTGAAGTAGTTAGTAGTATCATTCGAAAGAGCGTTTCATGAGGATTTCAAAGCTATGTTTGATTTTTTTTACGGAGCTCTGTGAGCCAAGATATGAAGCTTTGAAGTTTTTCACTCTTCAACACTCTGCGTCTCTACTCAACGCGCCACTCTCGCGCATCTTCAAAGCTTCATATCTCTGCTGACAAAGCTCTGTCAACAAAATAAAAAACAGTTTTGAAATCCTCACAAAACGACCTTTCGAATGATATTAATATCGTACTGAAATACAACTTTTTTTAAAATTCCTTCCGATCTCTGTGTCTCCTATGTTTAGATAGTGATCTTGAATAGATCACTATCCAATCTATAACTTTTAAGTTAGCCTACTTCCAAAAAAGGACATAATTTGGCGAAGCGTCTCAAAGTAGTGTTCCCCAAAAAAAATTCCCCCTGTTTGTCTGAAAATCGACGAGAACATTTTCAGTTCCTTGTTCTACTATCATGTTTGTTTCTCGGCCGCCACTTCATTTCACAGACACTGACTGTTTTTAGTCTTTTTTGGGGGCAAGAGGAATATCGGAAAGGGAACAAGAACAGAAAAACTGGATTCTGGATATTGAAGACATGACGGGAGTAAGAACTGATTTTTGAGAGGCTGTTGGGAGAGATTGGTATCATTGGAAAGGTCTTGATGTGAGAATTTCAGAACTATGTTTGGTTTTTCCCAACGAGCTCTGGGAGCCGAGATATGGACTTGTGAAATTTCCAGTACTGGCCCAATTTTTCAGTACTACTAAACTTTAGAGCTCAGTATCTTGGCTCAAAGAGCTCGGTGGTAAAAGTTAAATACAGTTTTGAAATCCTCACAATAAGAACTTTTGAATGATATAAATCGTAGTCTACCGATCGGTGTCTGTCTGCCGATCTGCGTCTCGCCGTATTGTGCACTCTCTCTCGAGGCGCAATAGAGCGCGATGTCACAGGGGGTGGCATAAGTTGGCCTTTCAGAACGAAATTGGTATCATTCGAAAGGTCTTGATGTGAGGATTTCAGAACTCTGTCCGGTTTTTTATAAGGAGCTCTGTGAGCCGAGATATGGACTTGTACATTTTTCAGTACTGGTCCAAATTTTCAGTACCACAAACTTTGGAGCTCTGTATCTCGGCTCACAGTGCTCTGTAGAAAAAATGAAAAACAGATTTGAAATCCTCATGAGAAGAGCTTTTGAATGATACTAATCTCATTCTGAAAATCCATCTGAAGAGTATTCCCCAGTCAGTTCAAAAATCAACGAAATCCTTGTCCCTCCCCACTTTCCCCTTTCGCCTATTTGGATAGTGGAAAAGTGCGCAACCGTCCTCCAAAATATCACATTAACCGAGTGCACACCTCGATTGCATAACGACCATGAGAATGTCGAGATTTGAATCGAATTCGAAGCTCATTAACTACAGTACTCACTTGCTCTGCGCTCTCTTCAGCGCGCCCTGCGTGGAGCCCTCCGCCTCGTGACGCGCAATGTGCTTCTCGAGCATCGCCGGGCTCTTCGAGACGTGTCGACAGAATGGACACTTTCGGGAGCCTGTAATCTTGAGGTGTTGAAAAGGAGAAAAGAGAAAGGGAGGTTTACCCAGATCAATATTCTCGGGGAGAGGAATATGATGGCGGTAGTACTTGTGGAAGTGGATGTAGCGAGCTTCTCGTGTTGAAAAGTTGCAGCCGTTTTCTTCGCATCTGAACAAAAAATATTGAAAAATTAGTGTTTTTTCGAGTTTTTCTAGTTGGAAAGTGGCTCAAAATCATCAAATTCTATCTTTAAATTAAAAATTTGCAGCAAATCATGCGAAAAACCCAATATTTTCAACTTTTGTGCAAGTTGTCGTCAGATCCTGCGCATTCACACATTCACGCACCCGACTATTTTCTAAATTTTTCAATTTCCGAACCTGACCCCGCGCGGCGCCCCCTGCACATGTACGCACCTGCGCCTCCCCTCCCAAGTGTGTCCGGTGGTCCCGGCGGTAGTGCAGGCGCGCGCTGCGCAGACGGTCAGGGGTTCGATCCCTATTGGGTGCAAAAGTTTTTTGCGAAGCAAACTTACTTGATCGGCGGATTCCGGTGATAGATGGTGACGTGATAGGACACTGAATTGTACCGGCCGTAGATCTTCCGGCACACGGTGCACATGAAGCCGCCGTCGACCTTCTCGATGTACTTTTTGTTGCGACACCACCCTTCTTTGTCGTCGTTCGGCACGATCTTTTCCAGATCGGTGCTGGGCGGGGTGTGATTGGCGCGTGGCGAGCTGCCCTCGGATTGCGTTCTGAAAAGCTTTATGATAAGTCTTATCAGTGAAAAAGCGCTCCATCGTACTCTGGGGTCAGAGAGTAGGCGATTAGACGCAGACAGTCAGACAGTCTGCGTCTCGCCAGATTGTGTGCTCTCTCACGATGCGATGGAGCGCGCTATCAGAACGATTTTGGTATCATTCGAAAGCTCTTTTCATGAGGATTTCAAAACTATGCTTCTTTTTTTGAAGTGAGCTCTGCGAGCCGAGATATATAGCGTTTTACGTACCTGCTATTCTCGGTGTCCGATTGCGAGAGAATTGACAAATTCGGAGAAGAATTGCTGTTGGCGAAAAAGGCAGAAAGGAGTGGGTTGGTCCACATGTTTGTAATCATCGACAGGTAGTTTTGCATCGGTGGCTGAGCATACTGAAGGGGAATTGAGGGCGTGAACGCGTTCTGATCGAGCTGCGAGTTGAGGAAAGCGGAGAGATTCAGTGGAGCTGTGATCGGGGCTCTCGATGACTGGATCTTGGCGGTTAGGCTTGTGACTTGACAGTGATGGGTCACTTCGAGCACCTGGAATGGAATTTTGAGATAAATGCTTATTCAAGGTGACATTTTTAGTACAAATTATATATCATTCGAAAGCTGAGGTCGCGATGAGCTCAAATCTGTATTCAGAATTGAGAACGATCGCCTATGAACCGAGATATTCACGTCGGAAGTTTTCAGTACTGAATTTGAGTGTATTTTTGAAAATTTCAAAAATCCAAAAAATCTCAAGTAGCACTAGCCTTTCGCGGCGGCGCCCCCCGCACTTGTACGCACTCTCGCCCCCGCCGGTCGTGTCCCCCCGGTGGCGCAGTGGTTAGCGCGCTTGCCTCTCGCCCCTTTTGGGGGGTCCGGGTTCGACACCGCATTCTGCCTGTTTCCATTTGCGAGACGGAAAATGTTCAAAAATCGTTTCGTAAGTGACGTCATGGGCTGTTTTTCCCCACTTGTCGAGAACAACTCTTCGAAAAACTAACCTCATCTGGAGTCGCATTCCCCACCAGCTTGATCTCTCCCGTATACAACGCCTCCAACATCACCTTAAAAGCGGCCAACCCATTTTTAAATCCACTCAAATCTAAAGTGATCGCACTGATGTCATCCGACGACTTCTGAAGCAGCTCGGCGAGCAGCGGGGAGAAAGTTGAGAGCACTATTCGGTGAGCCGGTACTGTGTCTTCTAGAATCCCATTTAGGAGAGCTCAAAGTTAAATATTAGGTTTACCTTCAAGTTTCTCCTCCTCCGTCGTGTACTTCACGTGGACAATCGTGTCAAAGTCGGTTTTCATGGTGGATGGTGTCGCTTCTTCCATATCTCTGTAGTTTGTGAGCAAATAAAACGAGTACAGAAGAGGAAATGAGAGGAGCCACTCTCGGAAAGAGGGGGCGTGGCCAAAGGGGGCGGGGCTAAAGGTGATATTTGGAAAAAAAGTGTTATCTTGAAGATCGAGAGAAAAAGACTCTGACCTGTTTTTCACCATTTTCAGGTTGTAAGTGAAAAGTGAACAGAAAATGAAAACATACTTACAGTTGATCGAATGATAAGAGAGAGAGAGACAGAGAGACAGAGAGACAGAGAGACAGAGAGACAGAGAGACAGAGAGACAGAGAGACAGAGAGACAGAGAGACAGAGAGACAGAGAGACAGAGAGACAGAGAGAGACAGAGAGACAGAGAGACAGAGAGACAGAGAGACAGAGAGACAGAGAGACAGAGAGACAGAGAGACAGAGAGACAGAGAGACAGAGAGACAGAGAGAGACAGAGAGAGACAGAGAGAGACAGAGAGACAGAGAGACAGAGAGACAGAGAGACAGAGAGACAGAGAGACAGAGAGACAGAGAGACAGAGAGACAGAGAGACAGAGAGACAGAGAGACAGAGAGACAGAGAGACAGAGAGACAGAGAGACAGAGAGACAGAGAGACAGAGAGACAGAGAGACAGAGAGACAGAGAGACAGAGAGACAGAGAGACAGAGAGACAGAGAGACAGAGAGACAGAGAGACAGAGAGACAGAGAGACAGAGAGACAGAGAGACAGAGAGACAGAGAGACAGAGAGACAGAGAGACAGAGAGACAGAGAGACAGAGAGACAGAGAGACAGAGAGACAGAGAGACAGAGAGAGACAGAGAGACAGAGAGACAGAGAGACAGAGAGAGAGAGGGGAGTTAGTTAGAAGCGCAGAGAAACGAGAGTGAGAGAGAGTGATACCTCGTAAGAGACGCAGAGACGACAGACAGTAAGAGATCTCTAAACACTGTTGTAAGAGACGCAGAGAAAGAGAGAAGTTAATTATTGATTTTTTCAAATATTCGGAATTTGAAGTCGTTGCGAAATCAAAAAATGAACAAGTGGATCACGAGGGGGACTCTGTACTTTAGACCCAAATTCTAACTCGCATTATAATAATGAAGACATTGACTTTTTATAAAGTTTTTAGTATCATTAGAAAGCTCTTTTCATGAGGATTCCAAAACTGTTTTCCATTTCTCCCAATGAGTTTTGTGAGCCGAGATATGGAGCTTCAAAGTTTTTCCATATCTGACTTTTAACCCAAACTTCAAAGCTCTATATCTCGGCTCACAGAGCTCTGTAAAAAAAATTGAACATAGTTCTGAAATCCTCATGAAATGCTCTTTAAGAGCAACTTACCCCAGGAGTGTTTTGAGATCGGCGCCAGCCGGTACCTGTCACCTCGACTGAGCACCGAAAAAATATGCTGACTCACTCGCCTTCCGAACGCTGTTTCCTCTATTTTGTTTTGCCCCCCACCAACTAAATGCCATATTTGCGCACTACCGTACTTTGGGAAACGGGTTACTGTCATCAGATGGAAAAAGGAGCAGCAAACAGCGGCTTATCATTGGGAAATGGAGCAAGTTGGAGCACACATGGGTGGAACAGTTTAGGAATTAAACTTGAAAACAAGTTTTACTGATAAGAAATGGGAAAAAATTTGTTTTGAAGTCGAAAAAAATTCCCTCAAAAACAGCAAAAAGTACTAGAACCATAAAAAGGGAATGAAAAGGGCGGTGTCGAAAAGTGGGCGGAGCCTAATTGGTTATTTGAATTGGTTCCAAATTAGTGTAAAGATGGTCAGAAAAAATAAGGAAGAGGGGTCGAGAAAGTAATAACATATAAAAAACTGGATTTTTCTTGTCTTTACGCGAAGATGTAGTAGTGCTGATGGTTGGCGAGGGGGGGGGGGGGGGGGGGAGACGACGACGAAAAAACATGACAAGTGTTTATTTTTGTAACGATTTCGAATTTAAATTCTGGCAACGCGAATGTCGCGATTCGTACAAGTTCTTACGGTGGACGCAAAACACTTTTGCACTAGCAAGGAGTCGAACCCCTGACCCTCTGCACCATGTCCGTCTGCGTTACCGCCGGGACCACCGGGGGACACTTGGAGGGGGCGGCGCAGGTGCGTACATGTGCGGGGGGACGCGGCGCCGGGGCAATTTTTAAAAATTTTCAGTACAGCGTTGGGCAGGTGAGGGGGGGGGGGCGGTCAGCAAACGCGCTCCATTGCACTTTGACGCTTTTTTCGAGTTTTTCACAGCTTTTGGAGTCCTTTTTACTAAATTTTAATGGAATTTGTTCATTACGGTATTCAGGGTATTCAAAAAGTTGGAAAATTCAAAAATCTGAAAGAAAAAGCGCTCAAGAAACTCATCAAAACAAAACAAAAAACTCGAAACGTCTCGATTGACCAAATGGGAAGGATAAACTGGTCGGATGTGGAGGCCAGGAGGCAACACAAATTGAGCCGCCCCGAAGCTCATTTCAAGGTTTCCGCGAAATTCAATTTCGTGGCCATGTTTGCCCATCATCCTCCTCTTCGCCCTCTTCTCCTTCCTCCTCCTTTTTTTGCCTCGTTTTACCCATTTTTGGCCGCGACTGACCCCTCTCTCTCGAGCAGCTCAAAAGTTTCCCTGACTCATTTGTATGTTGAAGCTTTTCCTACAGTAACTTTACACAATGCACAATGGTGACATATTCATAAAAGAGCACACACACATTGAGCACTATACACAAATAGGTAAAAAATAGAAAGGGAGAAGAAGAAAGAGAAAGTAACAATATATTGCGAAAAGCGTGGAATGAGTGTGTTTCTCTGTCTGTCCAGTATACTGTAAAGCAAAACAAAACAAGTATGTACCATTTTACACTGTTTTTCGAGTCGACTTGTGTGTTTTTTCGCTTTAATTTTATATACTGATAAAAAAAACTTGAACGGCCAGAGCGACATGGTCAAGAAACGAAACCAGTTCCAATTTAGGAGAAGTAAAAGTAAAAGCAAAAGCACTTGAAGCGAATAACACCAAATTTTGAGACTTTTCAAATTGCGAGAACCTGATTTCTTACCAGGCAAAAATGTTCTGACTCCAATAGGAATTGAACACTTGACCCTCTGCACAACGAGCGCCTGCGCTACCGACGGGACCACCGCGACACACTTGGGAGGGGTGGCGCAGGTGCGTACATGTGCGGGGGTCAGCAAACTTAGGGGAGGGGGTCAGCAAACGCGCTCCATTGGACTTTGACGCTTTTTTCGGCTTTTTTCGAGTTTTTCGAGTTTTTCCGGCTTTTTTAATAAAATAGATTACAGAAATCGGTTCAAAAGCATATAATAATAGTAAAAAAGAAGCAAAAAAGAATCCTTTTTGTAATATTTTTGGTAGCAACTTTCTCTCGCCCCCCTTTAATTGTTGGATTGTGACTCATTTTGCGACATGGCGGCATCCTTTCTGATCTCTCTCTCGCGGCCGCCACTTTATTGTATGCAAACTGCCTACAACAAAAATACGTTATTTATTCAGACAGACAAAGTTACATCACAGAGAGATTAAATGGGGGAAACTGTGAAGAAGGGGAAATTATTCGCAAGCGAGCTTTCCGTGGAAGCTGCTCATCGCGATGCCGAACGCCTGAATCGCGGACAGCGGGTACTTGTAGTCCATGGTGAACTCGTCGTCCGAAATTCGGCCGAACTGCATTACGATGTACTCTGGAGCATCGTTGTGCACGATTTGGAAGTTCTTGACGGAGGCCTGAGTCACGCGACCGTGGAAGTTGAGCACGTAGGATTGGGTTTCTGAAAATGAAGGTTTTGGTTGTGAAGAGAAATAGGTTTCTTTGTGAAATTTATATCATTCGAAAGCTCTTGTTCTGACGATTCTAAAACTGTATTTTATTTTGTATACCGAGCTCTGTGAGCCGAGATATGGAGCTTCAAAGTTTGGACTTGCATTCCCCAACTTCAGAGCTCCATATCTCGGCTCACAGAGCTCCGTAGAAAAAACTAAACATAGTTCTGAAATTGTCACAAAAAGATCTTTTGAATGATACAGATATCTCTGAGAGAATACTGAAATTTAACAATTTATTGTCAGCGCAAAAAAACTCCTGCAGCGAAGGGGGATCTGCAAGTGCGCTCCACTGGACTTTGACGCGTTTTTTGAGTTTTTCTAGCTGTTAGATGATGGAAATTGATTAAAAATTAACAAATACTAACTATGATTGTATATTTGTCAAAAATTCAAGGATAAGATGAGAAAAATAAAGAAAGAGCATCAATTTTTCAGTTTAGTGTAAGTTGTCGTCAGTTCCTGCGCAACTAGTATGAAACTTATATTATTCGAAAGCTCGTGATTCGACAATTTCAGAACTGTATTTATTATTTTCTACCAAGCTCTGTGAGTCGAGATATGAAGCGTCAAAGTTTGACCATTCTAAATTCCACTGAAGTGAAGAACTCAACTTTAGAGCTCCATATCTCGGCTCACAGAGCTCGGTATAAAAAACCAAATACATTTCCAAAATCCTCATGGAAAGCGCTTTCGAATGATATATAACACTCACCATCATTCCACTGCGGGCTCTTGTTGTTCAGCACTTTCAGTCTATCCAGATCGTTGACTCGATAGCGCTCCAGAAGCGTGTGCTTCTCATCCACCGGACAGATCTTGTTGAGTCTTCCCGGATTTGTGCCATCTCCTGGCTCGATTCCCGGCACGATCACCGTCATTTTACGAGGCCCCTTGAAGCCGAGCACGTTGGTCTCCTGAAACATGATCATTATAGAATTTATGTAGATTAGAACTCAAAAGTCTGAGCAACAAACTCACATAAATAATAGAGGCCAACTCGGCTCGCATGTGAGCCGTCGACGCGGTCTTCTTCGGGCTCTGCCCATCATCGTACACCGTGAACTGGGTGCCGAGCACATTCGACCGCACCTTGGCGCAATACCCGTCGCCACCCTTCGAAAGATTGGTCGGGTCTGTGCTCAACAGGTAGTTCGCCGTGGCGCTCTTCTTGCGCTTCCGAGCCGCGAGCAGAAAGATTTTGAGCTTTCGATCGGTGTCGACTTCCTCCAGATGCAGGAAATACGTTGGGTACATGCTCTTGTCCATGCCGCTTTTTTGGCGAGAGATGGTGCACTTGTACTGGCAGTGTTCTACTGCGGGGAGGGTCACGAAGCTGGAAAGTGGTATGGTTCGAAAGCTCATGTTTTAAGGAGTTCAGAAGTGTTTTCAATTTTTTATATGGAGCTCTGTGAGCCGAGATATGGAGCTTTAAAATTGTCAGTACTGAAAACAAGTGTAGTCTCCTTGAACCTTGAAATTTTTGACAATATTTCTCTATGAGTCATATATCATTTGAAAGCTCTCGTTTTGACGATTCCAGAACTGTTTTCAATTTTTCCCACCGAGTCCTGTGAGCCGAGATATAGAGCTACAAAGTTTGACTACTACCCTTCTGTACTTGTTTCTGTACTGAAACTTCAGAGCTCCATATCTTGGCTCACTGAGCTCTGTAGAAAAAACTAAACACAGTTCTGAACTCGTCATAACAAGAGCTTTCGAATGATACCAAAACTCTACTGCAATGTCAATTTACCGCGGAAATATTCTCTAGTTAGTTTCAACGACAAGCAAGCCGAAAGCTATAGTTTGTAGCTTGCTGACATTTCAATTTTCAAAATAACGCCACTAGTAAAAGTGCAATGCTGACAAATGTGAGAACCCACGTCTTCAAGTTCTTCTTGATGAAATCGTAATCCGGAAGCACCTCCCCGGGAATCTTGTCCACCACCACATCGTTACAGTTCCACGGGCTGCTCGAGTGGCTCCGCTTCTCGGCCTCCTCCTCATCGGACCCCGTCACACACGCCGATATGTTTTGCTTCGATAACTTGGCAGAGATTTCGCTTTCATAATCGCTGGAAGCAGAAGGTTAGAACAGAGCAAAGAGCAAAGAAGTGATTAGAAGGAGTGCGGTGTCGAACCCATCGGACCCCCAAAAGGGATCGAGTCAATGGCAATCGCGCTAACCACTGCGCCACCGGGGCACACGATCGGCGAGGGGGAAGAGTGCGTACAGGAGCGGGGCGGTCTGGAGAGGCGCCGCAAAGAGAAAGAGGCGGTGTCGAACCCATCGGACCCCCAAAAGAGTCCGAGTCAATGGCAAGCGCACTAACCACTGCGCCACCGGAGGCACTTGATCAGCGCGGATCAGAGTGCGTACAAGTGCGAGGCGCGCCCGTCCCCCCACAATTATCTCACTCACATGAGCGGCTCAGTCGGCACGGCACGAGGCGGCGCGGCTCGCGGAGCCGGCATCGGGTGCGTCTGCATCATCGGCGAGCTCAGGTTGCCAGTCGACGAGGACATCGAGTCGGACATTCCGAAGGGAAGCGAGGATTCGAATGGTGATGAGTAATTTGAGCTGGAGGAGTACATTCTGGAATAGATTGGTTAGAGGGAGTTGTGAGCACGAGTTGTAGCCTTTAGCATTTGGAAACGACCTATTCTTGGTATTTGTCAAGTTTTGATCAAGTTTTTGGTTGATTTCTTGAACGAAACTTATCTGCTACAATGAGCAATCGGAAAACCGATTACAGAACATTCCACTGGTAACCTTTCAGAATGTGATTGGTATCATTCGGAAGAGCTTTTCATGAGGATTCCAAAACTGTTTTCCATTTTTAATACAGTGCACTGTGAACCGAGATATGACGTCTTTAAGATGCCCTCACTAGTTAAAACTTCAGAGCTCCATATCTCGGCTCACAGAGCTCGATACAAAAAATGAAAAACAGTTTTGAAATTCTCATAAAAAGAGCTTTCGAATGATACCAATATCCTTCTGAAAACTTGACTCCTGACTATAACTAGCGGCTTCAAACTTCAATGACCTAGAATCGTATAGCTTTAGAGCCAAGTGGGCTCACGCTATGACCCCTCGAGACCTTGTGCTCAATGAGCTCAATGGAGCACAATCCGCTCACCTATTCCCACTGTACCCTCCAGCGAGACTCAACGGAGTTGCAGTGGTGCGCACACTTCCAGCACTCTGATTGCGCTTCTGCTTCTGCTTGTCCTCGAGCATCTTGCGCTGACGTTGCATGTTCATCTCGATCCACGCATTGTTCTCCGTCATGATCACCTGCTGTTGGCTAATTAGGGTGATCAGAATCACGAGAAGAAAGTTTGTTATGAGTGAGAAAGTGCATTTTACTTGGAAGTTGCTCTCTTTGAACGTGCGTATTAGAGAGGGGGCAGGTGCAACAACATCGCAAATGAGAGACGGGAGTGCGGTGTCGATCGGACCCCTCAAAAGGGAGTCGATGGCAAGCGCGTTAACCACTACGCCATCGGGGTACACGATCAGCGGGGGGCCAGAGTGTGTACAAGAGCGCGGCGACCTGAAGAGGCGCCGCAAAGAGAAAGCGACAGAGTGCGGTGTCGAACCCAAAAGCGACCGAGTCGATGGCAAGCGCGCTAACCACTACACCACCGGGGCACACGATCTGCAGGGGTCAGAGTGCGTACAAGTGCGGGGGGCGCCGAAACGAAAAATTTTCCCACGATGGCTACAACTTTTACATGTATTTTTAGAATCGGGTAAATTTCCACAAAATCCGCTTTCAAAAGCCAAATCGGATATAAAAGTGACCGGGGCTCGTCTTTTGCGCTCACACATCGAATGCGAAGAGGTGCTCGGCGAGCCTGCCGTTTCCAAGGCAACTCGTTGCGTGAGCAACGCCCCAGCTCTCCCCCTCCGCCTCCTTCACCCACGCACACTATTTCTTCATATCAACCAAGGCGCATTCTTCACTGACAAAAAGCAGAAAAAAAATGAGCTCAAAGTACCCGTTCGTGCTCGCCACTCAAATGCTCGCCATTTCCATGGATATCGCGTTCAATGCACTTGGTGTGTTGTGCTATGGAAACAATATGATATTGTTGCTCATTTATATGTAATAAAAATCACAATTAAAGTTCAAAAAAGTTGGAATTTTAGACTTCAAGACACAATGCTCATCATGTCCGCTCTGGTGCTCTTTGTCTCGTTCACAGCGACATTTGTCTTCCAACTAGGTCTAATTACGATCATCCTGATGACGTTTTTACCCACTGTTATTGTGACGCTTCTCTACATTGCAACATCGATTGGGTATCATTATGCTAGCCTAGTAAGTTTATTCATCATTCGAAAGCCCTTGTTCTGACGAGTTCAAAACTATATTTAATTTTTCCCACGGAGCTCTGTGAGCCGAGATATGGAGCTCTAAAGTTTGTAAGAGGGGGTCTGCAAGTGCGCTCCGCTGAACTTGGTGCTTTTTTCGAGTTTTTATGGTTGTTCGATAACGGAAGTTGGTTCAAAATCATCAATCACTGTCTATGAATTATATATTTGTCACAAATTCAAAAATCTTGCTAAAAACCAAGACAAAAGTATCGATTTTCCCATTTTGTGCGAATTTTCGTCAGTTCCAGCGCAGACACCGTTCACATATATATGATACCTATATCAATCAATAGCCCTTGTTCTGACGAGTTCAACACTATATTCAATTTTTCCAACCGAGCTCTGTGAGCCGAGATATGGAGCTCCGAAGTTTGAATTGATACTTGTCAACTTTAGAGCTCCATATCTCGGCTCACAGAGCGCGGTAAACAAAATTAGATACATTTTTGAATTTGTCAAAACAGGATCTTTCGAATAATATAGGTTTCATGTATTGACCGCAAAACAACTAATGTGCACAGTAACTGACGACAACTTGCACAAAATGGGAAAAAATCGATACTTTTCAATTGGGGTTTCGGCAAGATTTTTGAATTTTTGGCAAATATACAATCTATAGACAATAATTGACAATTTTTAATGAGTTCCGTCATCGAAAAGCTAGAAAAACTCGAAAAAGCGCCAATGTCCAGTGGAGCGCGTTTGCAGACCCCCTCGTTCAAACTTCAAAGCTCCATATCTCGGCTCACAAAGCTCCAAATCAAAAACTGAATACATTTTTGAAATCCTCAAAACCAGAGCTTTCGAATGATATAAAACAATTGCAGAGCCAAACTTGGGAAGACCAAACAATCAACGTCTTCTTCGACTGGCGCCTCCTCGCCTTCTTCATCTTCCACAAAGTCATCGCGTGTGTCTTCTACTCCTACTACAAAAGAACCGCCCTTTTTATCGCTGATCCCAAGTACAACTCGGACTCGGATTGGCTCCGCGAGCTCTTCCTCAAGCATCAGGAGGAGAAGGGGAGGCGGGCTCAGTGACGTGCTCTGAATTGTCTTTTTTAAATATCAATAAATATTTTTTATTTCATTTATTCATTATTCATATTCAAAATGTCCGAAAATGTCTCTGAATCGGGCGCCTCCTTCACCGACGCCTCCACATCCGCGTACTCGAATCAATCAACTGTCAACTTGGATTCTACTAACGCCTCCTCCCAATTCGAACTTCCAGAAGACGTTCAGCAAACTCTAAAAGCTGTGGAGAATGAGAAAACTGAGAAGACGGAAAAATTGAAAAATGAGCAAACCGAAAAAAGCGAAGCAATTGAAATTAAAAAGAAAAAGAAGAGAAAACTGGAGGGAGAAGAGGAAGAAGTCGATGAGATCGTTCAGAATGTAAATCTAGAGAATGCAATTGCGCTCCACTGCACTCTTTTAGGCCTTCACCACCATCATTGGCACCGAGAAGTACTCGCCGTTGAGAACCACGGATTGGATGAGCCAGGTCCTCTTTTCGAATTTTTGCGGAAAGGGGCGGGGCTTATTTGCAAAGTGCGGCACCAGTTTTCATCAAAATTTCATGGATTTTATCGATTTTCCCTATTTTCAGATGTTTTTCTGTCAGAAAAGAAAGGAAATTATCGAAAAATCACTAGTAGTCACTTAAAAATCGAACTTTTCACTGAAAAATGATGAAAAATTCGATTTTGAGGTGATTTTTAGTGATAAAATCTAGTTTTTCATCATTTTTCAGTGAAAACTATGATTTTTAGATGATTTTCAGAGATTTTTCGGTAATTTCTGTTATTTTCCGATAGAAAAAAACCTGAAAATACGAAAAAATCGAAAAAATCAATGAAAATCACCTAAAATCGAATTTTCCACTGAAAAATGATAAAAAACTTCGCCTTTAAAGTGATTTTCAGTGATTTTTTGATAATTTCCTTTCTTTTCTGACAGAGAACGCCTGAACACAAAAAAAAATTGAAAAAATCACTGAAAATCACCTAAAAATCAAACTTTTTCATCATTTTTCAGTGAAAATTTCGATTTTTCAGGTGATTTTCTCTGGTTTTTGATAATTTTTTTCTTTTCTGACAGAAATTCACCTGAAAATACAAAAAAAATTGATAAAATTAATGAAATCACTTTAAAATCAGACTTTTTCATCATTTTTTTAATGGAAATTTCGGTTTTTAGGTGATTTGTAGTGATTTTTGATAATTTTCTTCCATTTTTATGTATTTCGAATAAAAACACTTGAAAATAGGGAAAATTTGAAAAACTCATTGAAAATCACCTAAAAATCAAATTTTTCATTATTTTTCAGTGAAAATTCGATTTTTAGGTGATTTTTAAGTGATTTCTAGTGATTTTTTGGTAATTTCCGTTATTTTCCGATAGAAAAACACCTGAAAATACGGAAAAATTGAAAAAAAAATCACCTGAAGATCACCTAAAAATCGAACTTTTTACAGAAAAATGATGAAAACGTTCGATTTTAAGGTGAATTTCTAGTGATTTTTTGATAATTCCCTCTCTTTTTTGACAGAAAACACCTGAAATAAAGAAAAATCGATAAAATCACTAGAAATCACGTAAAAATCGAACTTTTCCATCATTTTTCAGTGAAAACTTCGATTTTTAGATGATTTTTTGATAATTTTCCTTTTTTCTGACAGAAAACCACCTGAAAATACGAAAAAATCGATAAAATCAATGAAATTTCGATGAAAATGATGACAAGCGGTGTATGCACACTTTTCCGCAGTACCGTAATCCCCCTTCCAGATCATCGGAAACGTCTCGAAAGCGCTGATGGCGAAAGAGGGAAAAAATCGAAAATTCGTGGTGCATTGCACAATTTCAGCTCGTATCAAGACGTTTTCAATTTGCTCCGCGAACATGTGCTCTTGGGATCTGGAACGAGACGGTAAGAAGCTCACTTTTCCTATAAAAGCATGAATTTCAGCCGCCTATTACTCCGAGTGGACTTCACAAACCGTCTTCGGTGCAGTTCAAGTGTTTCTCGTTTCTCATCGATTCACTTGATTATAATTTAAACTTTATCAGAAATACAAATAATACTAAAGCACAATTGGTACAGGGGGGTACAGTTAAGGCCAGAATAGTACATGTAACATGAAGGCAACATAGAAAATAAAAAATTATATATAAATGTGTTACGACCGGAGAGTGGACTCATCGAAATCGGTTGGGACGATGTGCGACTGAATCGGAGAGGCTAGAACCATTGTGCTCGAGAGAGGCGTCGGTGGCGGGCCGCCGATTCCACCACTTCCTGCAAGTGTTCACTTTTTGGCGTGAGCAATCTCGAGCTCCTTGAGCACACTTACCGTTCGTCAAACTGGACGATGCCACTTGCGATGGAGCCGGTCGTGCTCTGTTCATCCCTAACTGACTCTCGCCCACCATCGACGCGTAGTCGTTGGTCATGGGGCTCTCACAGTCGCGACGTCTTCTCAACCATGTTTGATCATGAGCCACCGGGCTCAGTGTAGTCGTCTCCAGACGATGTGGTGGGATGCCACGCCGGATAGCTAGGCCGTGAGGCGCTGGTGAGCCCACATAGGTGACTTCGGTGGTGGCTTCCACACGTCCGGTGCCTCCTGAAGTGTCCGTCGAGTTACGATCCACAGTTCCATTTGGTAAAATGCCATCGCCAAACACATAATAGCATTTTTCGGTGAATGTGAGCTTGCTGACCACATGGCGAATCAGGCCAGCGGCTAGAAGACGTGCGGCGTAGACTCTCGCGTGTTTCCGACTGTTGATGTCCACCATGTGCTCCACGAGCCACTCGATCAAGTCTCTTCCGATGAAAGACATGGGGACCAGAATTTTCAGCCACTTCCTATTCTTCACTATTAGTCCAGAGTCGGGACGAGCCATCGCACGCACCACGATGATCGGATCGATGAGCTCCGTGAGTTGCTCCGGCTCGTTCTTCCGCTGCTCCCGCTCGGCCTCCTCGATGAGCGCTCTCGGGATCCCGTTCCGACGCTGATCGTACAGAAGACGTTCCTCGTCGTCGCTGGCGGTGGAGGTGAACGGAAGTGTGCCGTCGTCGATGGTGGTGATCGTCTGCTCCTGTGGATCCAACCCCAACGCCTTCATCTTCTCGGTGTTTTGCACAGCGGTCTCTACCCAGACGCCTACATCTAGTGGCATTGTCTCGGACGCCATGGACGCTAGTGGATCGTCGTACTCGCTCATCGCCGTCTTGGCGAACTTGGAGATGTAGAGAGTGATGGGTCTTCGGGAGGCGGCGGCGTCGCGGAGAGCTCGCACGGCTTGAGGGCCTCCGAGCTCTTCAAAGGAGATGCGGTTGACTTGAAGGATTTGATCTCCAACGTTGACTCGTCCATCCTTCTCCACCGCGCCTTCTGGAGCTATCTCCGAGACAAAAATGTGCCCGTCAATGGTGCAAACACTCAGTCCAAGATAAGGCACATTCTTCATCGGCAAATAGATCTCCAGAATGCGCGGAAGACCACTGCCCACGCTAGACTCGGTGGCAGAGCTGATTGTACTCGGCACGTACGGTCTTCTGAATCGCTCCTTCTTCGGCTTCCGCTTCTGACGACGATCGTCATCGTACATCTGATTCATATCCCGAGCAACGAGTGGCTCGTAGGAGTCGTAGCTTTCTCCAGGGCGTCGTGAAGAGTCTTCATAGTACGGGTCTTCTGAGTTGGAGGTGTAGAGCTCGGCTAGATGCTCTCCGGCTCGCTCTGAAACGGTTTTGATTAGGTTTTGATCAAAAATCTATCAAAATTTGGAGGAAAAAACAAAAAATGAAAAAAAAAACTCACTGCTCACAACGGTGCTCGAAATCAAACTAGCATCAGAATACGGCTGCGCGTCCATGTCCGCGCTTCTTCGTCGACGCTGGAATTCCTTTTGGAGTAATAAAACCCCCGATTCAGAATAATTTGATACCTTATCAATTGTATTTCTTTGAGTTCTCGTCATGGTTCCACTATTCCTCGGCAGAGTTCCATAACCGGGAGTGCTCACGAGGAAAACCTCGTAAAACCCATTCTGCGACTTTCGCAACCTGTCCGAGTCCAGGGTGAGCTCAATTTTCACTTCACTGAAATAAAAAAATCAATAATTGAATAATTAATCGATTTATTACCGCTGAATATCCGGATCGAGCTCTTTGCCGTAGTATTTGTAGCCCCGTTTCGTGAACGAGTTTTTGAAATTTCCGAGCGTGGCTACCCCGTTTTTTGTGTCAATGACGGATACATATGGTGTGGTTTCATCGTCAAGGTAGTAGAATACCTAAATTTATATTAAAATTATTGATTTTAAAACGGAAAACTCAAAAATGCTCACTTTTATCTGACTGGAATCTGATGTGCATGGTGGCTCCATAAACTACACTGGCTGCTGGAAATATCGATTTTATTGAAAAGGAGACCATTATAAAATTAAGGTGAGAAAACAAAAAATTTAATTAGCCGGGAGTTAAATTAAGTGATAATTTTTATCGGCGCAATAAATCTCGATGGGAAATTGGCCCCGCGGCGTGCCGCTTTCAAACGACGTTTGCCGGGTCTCGCCACGAATTGACGGCGAGTGTGTTGCGGGGTACGGTGGATGGAGGTTTCTCCGCGAATTTTCCCGACCCTGTTCAGTTTAAATTTTAAAGCCGGTCCTGAAGCCAGTTTCGCGAAGTTTTTCGATATTTTTTGATGGAAAATTGTTAAAATTGTCAGTTTGAATCTAAAAAATCGATACTTGATTTCGTATTTTTCGCATAGGGGATGAATCTTTCGATTTTGCGAAATTAATTTTTTGAATTTTTAAATTTTTGTTTTGAGGTAATGGCGTCCGCTGGAGAATCCATTCTGGCTCTGACCGGAAAAAGAACTACTGGACAAAGCATTAGATCGCAAAATGGTACGTATTTCCCAATCAAAATCCATCTGAATCGATATTTTTCTAGTCACCGCCGCCGTTGCAATTGCAAACATTGTGAAGTCGTCGCTGGGCCCCGTCGGACTCGATAAGATGCTGGTCGACGACGTCGGAGACGTCATCGTCACCAACGACGGCGCCACCATTCTGAAGCAGCTCGAGGTGGAGCACCCGGCGGGAAAAGTGCTCGTCGAGCTCGCGCAGCTTCAAGACGAGGAGGTCGGCGATGGCACCACTTCAGTGGTCATCGTGGCCGCCGAGCTGTTGAAGAGAGCCGATGAGCTCGTGAAGCAGAAGGTGCACCCCACCACCATCATCAATGGATTCCGTCTGGCGTGCAAGGAGGCTGTCAAGTATATCCATGAGAATATCTCGTTCTCTTCTGATTCGATTGGCAGACAATCCATTGTGAACGCCGCGAAGACCTCGATGAGCAGCAAGATTATTGGACCGTAAGAGACTTGTTTTGGATTTTGGGCTAGTCATATTTATATTCCGTGTGTTGCAGAGACTCTGACTTCTTCGGCGAGCTCGTCGTCGACGCCGCCGAAGCGGTTCGCGTGGAGAACAACGGAAAAGTGACCTACCCGATCAACGCCGTCAACGTGCTCAAGGCGCACGGAAAAAGTGCTCGCGAATCGGTGCTCGTCAAGGGATACGCGCTGAACTGCACCGTCGCCAGTCAGGCGATGCCGTTGCGTGTGCAGAACGCCAAGATCGCCTGCTTGGACTTCTCGCTTCAGAAGGCCAAGATGCATTTGGGTATCTCGGTGGTGGTGGAGGATCCTGCCAAGTTGGAGGCGATTCGCAGAGAGTAAGAAGATTCTAGCAACTTTTTCATAATGAAACCTTTCCAGGGAGTTCGATATCACCAAGCGTCGCATCGACAAGATTCTGAAGGCCGGAGCCACCGTTGTGCTCACCACTGGAGGAATCGACGACCTCTGCTTGAAGCAGTTCGTCGAAGCCGGCGCAATGGCAGTCCGTCGTTGCAAGAAATCCGATCTGAAGCGAATCGCCAAAGCCACCGGAGCAACTCTCACCGTCTCCCTTGCAACTCTCGAAGGCGAGGAGGCGTTCGACGCTTCTCTCCTCGGAAACGCCGACGAAGTGGTCCAGGAGAGAATCTCCGACGACGAGCTCATCCTCATCAAGGGTCCCAAATCGCGCACCGCGTCCAGCATCATTCTCCGCGGAGCCAACGACGTGATGCTCGACGAGATGGAGCGCTCGGTGCACGATTCGCTGTGCGTCGTGCGCAGAGTGCTCGAGAGCAAGAAGCTGGTGGCTGGAGGTGGAGCCGTGGAGACTGCGTTGAGCTTGTTCCTGGAGACGTTCGCCCAGACGCTGTCTTCTCGCGAGCAGCTCGCTGTCGCCGAGTTCGCGAATGCTCTTCTGGTTATCCCGAAGGTGCTCGCCAGCAACGCCGCCAGAGATTCGACGGATTTGGTCACCAAGCTTCGTGCCTATCACTCGAAGTCGCAACATATTTCTCAGCTTCATCATCTTAAATGGTAAGCGAGCCAAACTAATAGTAAGCTGAAGACGTTGACAATTTACAGGGCCGGACTCGATCTGGAGGAGGGCACCATTCGCGACAACAAAGAGGCGGGAATTCTGGAGCCGGCGCTGAGCAAGGTGAAGTCGTTGAAGTTCGCCACGGAGGCGGCCATCACGATACTCCGCATCGACGACCTCATCAAGCTCGACAAGCAGGAAGTCGCCGGAGGAGACGATTGCCACGCCTAATTCTTCACATTTTGTTTGTTTTGTATTCCCTTTTTTGTGTGTTTCCGCGTGCTTCTCACATAATACCGATCTGCTCCGCTATACTTTATGTTTTCCCCACCATCAATCCAAATTTCTCATTTTTCTCTGACTATCTTTATTGGACGAAATGTTGTTTTAAATTGATTGAATAAGCTTTCAAAGAAAAGAAATCGTTAATCCTGCTCCCCCAGCGAGCAAAACTCGCGGTTGCGAGTCTCGCTGTTGGCACGACGACGAAGGCTCAACGGCGGCAGACGAACCCCGTTCGCCGTGCTCACCGTGTTCATCGGACGTTCCTTGAAGCCGCGAAACAGCTCGGTGGGCGACGAAGACGTCGACGGATCTGAATGCTGTGGAAGACGTACTTGATCTTCCTGCAAGAAAGGAATCCAGCGGTTGGGCTCGCGATCGCCGATTACCTCCAGCGAGTAGTTGGTGTGATAGACGGAGGGTTTCGTGGCCACCGACGAGGACCTGACCGCCGGAGCAGCGGTTCGGTCCGTCGGCACGGAAGCCAGACTTTTAGAGTGAGCCGGTGGCTGAAAATTTGAAAATTCTAGATTATTTTAGAATGAGCAATTACCTTCTTGCTAAAAATGCTCCGAATACGTTCACCGACGCTTGAAAAAACACCGTGGTCCTGGGGAGGTTGAGTGAGCTGAGGCGTCGAGGGCTCCGAGGAGTCGAAGGATTCGGATTCTATGGAGCAAGTGCGTTGGGAGAGAAGACGTGAGTGGGCGGATCTGGAATTTAGAATGAGCAAACTTTCAAATTACATTTTCTTTAAGTTGTTTCACTAGAGAATGGTGAGAGCAGTCTATATGAAATGTATATCATTGGAAAGCTCATTTCATAAGGATTCTGAATCTGTAATTAAATTTTCTAGATTGGCTCGGGGAGCCGAGATATGGAGCTTCGAAGATTATGGGATTTTTGAAAAACTTTGAACATTCATAACTTTCTTCAGAATCAATTTTATGAAAATCTAACTAAATATTCGGATTTCTCATAAAATTCTGAATCGAACTATGTAACAATCATATAATTTGAAAAAACTGGAATAATTTTATAGTCAAGTTACATTTCAACGATAAAAATCTTGGAACGTTGCCAACTTTTCCTTTTTTTCATCAGTTTTTTTTGTGAGTTGCATGAATCGATTCAGAATTTCATGAGGAATCCGAATATATAGTTGGATTTTCATAAAATTGATTCTGAAGAGAGTTATGAATGTTCAAAGTTTCACTACAATCTCAATTTTCGATCAATCTTTGGAGCTCCATATCTCGGCTCCCAGAGCCCATTAAGAAAAACTGGTTACAGATTCAAACTCCTTATGAAATGAGCTTTCAAATGATATACATTTCATATCGAAATCTCGCTTCTCTGATAGTGAGCATTATCTTGTAAGTTCAGTAAACGTGCTCATTGTAGAAGTCACACTACAAAAACTACACTTCTTTTGAAAATGTGGCTTTCAGCCAAGAATCAAAGGAACTCTACCTGGATCTCTTGACCATCTTCAAGTACTCATGACCCGCCGACGAGCTCTTCGCCAACGAATTCGACAGCTTCTCCCGGCTCAACTTCTTCGTCACATGCCCATTCCCAGACAGCGTGGCCGATTGTCGCACGAGCTCCTTGACGTAGCTGTCCTCCAGTTGCTCCACATTCCGGTGTCCCAACGACACCGTCACGTCTTCCGGCGACACGTGATGGTCGACGAGCGGGCGCGGCTGAATTAATGATCCTTTAATCTCTGACTGTCTGGACTCTCTCGCATCGCCGTGATCTCTCATTCGGCGCAGCGAAATGGAGAATAGAAATGGGAATCTGACTAACCCGATGCTTTGCGTACTCGCGAGCCACCTTCGTGATCAGCATTGCACAAAGTTCACTGCCGGCACGCACCGCCATGTCGACGCAGTTGAGTCCTTCGTGATTACGCATGTCGATTACCTGGAAGGAGTTGTCCTTAGTATCATTCGAAAGGTCTTGTTTTGACGAGTTCAGAACTATGTTTAGTTTTTTCTATGGTGTTCTGGGAGCCGAGATATGGAGCTTTGAAGTTTGAACTAGTGCACTTTTTGTGCACATTTTCAAAGTGTCATATCTTGGCTCACAGAGCTCGGAGCAAAAAATTAAGCATAGTTTTGAAATCCTCATAAAAAGACCTTTTGAATGATACTAAATATCATATCACTGAGAGTTCGGAATTTTGAGCCGAGATATGGAGCTCCAAAGTTTGAACTAGTGTATTTTTTGTGAACATTTTCAAAGCGTCATATCTCGGCTCACAGAGCTTGGTTAGAAAAATCGAGCACAGTTTTAAAATCCTCATAAAAAGACCTTTTAAATAATCTTGCTTCGGAATTCTAAAAGGCCAACATTTTGAGCCGAGATTTGGAGCTCCAAAGTTTGCACCTTAAACTTTTCACTGTTCAACTTTGGAGCTCCATATCTCGGCTCACAGAGCTCCGTAGAAAAAACTAAACATAGGTTTGGAATCCTCATAAAAAGATCTTTTGAATGATACTTATATCGTTTTGGAATTCTGAAAGACCAACATTTTGACCCCAGATTTGAAGCTCCAAAGTTTGAACTTCTGCACATTTTGTGCACATTTTCAAAACGTCATATCTCGGCTCACAGAGCTCAAAGGGGAACATAAAGCATAGTTTTGGAATCTCCATGAAAAGACCTTTCAAATGATACTAAACTTGTTTAGAAGGCCAACATTTTGAGCCGAGATACCGAGCTCCAAACTTTGACTACCACCCTTCTGTACTTATTTCAGTACTAAACTTTAGAGCTCCATATCTCGGCTCACAAAGCTCCATATCACAAACGAAATACATTTCCAAAATCCTCAGATAAAGACCTTTCAAATGACACCAATCACTCACCTGCCACAACTTGCCACTATTGATGGCCATCGTCAGAATCCCCTTCACCTGAAGAGCTCGATTCTCGGCCGCCGCGAGCATCAGCGCCGAATTCCCGTGCTCATCCTGCCACACAATGTCCAGGAACGCCTACTCGAAAACATTATCAAAAAAAACTAAAAAAAAATATACCGTGGTACAAAGCGACGGGTCCTCAAACGGATCATCCAAATTGAACTCGACGCCCTGATTGCGAATCTCGTCGACGATGCGGCTCACCACCTCTTCGGGCTCCATTTCTGAAGGCGTTACTATACGAGAATAATTGACAGATTCAGAAGGAAAACGACGGAGAAGAAATGAAGACGTGGGGGGGTTGGCATAGCAACCTGATAGCCTGAGGGGGAAACGGCGCACTGATTTGGTTACTTATATGTCACATGGTGGAGGAGAGCACAAACAAACCGAGAGATATGCTCGAGTTGGCAGCCGGGATCAGGGATCGAAAGGGGCGGAGTTTGGAGGGACAATGCGGGTACTTATAACTTATAAGTTATAAGTTCTTACACAAAAGGAGGATAATCCTCTTTTTCCTGGACATGATATTTAGAAGCGTGTTTTTGACGCACTACTGTATTGAAAAGCGTGTTTCGACACACTACTCATTAAAAAGCGTGTTTTCAACGCACTATCACATCAAAAAGCGTCATTTAAACGCACTACTCCATTGAAAAGCGTGTTTTTGACGCACTAGTACATTGAAGAGCGTGTTTTTTTTTGACGCACTACTACATTAAAAAACGTGTTTTGACGCACTAATACATTTAAAAACGTGTTTTCGACGCACTACTACATTAAAAAACGTGTTTTCAACGCACCATTATAGCAAAAACGTGCTCAAACATCAAAATGTGTTTAGAAGCGTGTTTTGACGCACTACTAGATTAAAAAGCGTGTTTTGACGCACTAATACATTTAAAAGCGTGTTTTCGACGCACTACAACATTGAAGAGCGTGTTTTCGACGCACCATCATGACGATTGGTATCATTCAAAAGGTCTTTTCATGAGGATTTCAAAACTGTTTTCCATTTTTCCTACCGAGCTCTGTGAGCCGAGATACGGAGCTCTGAATTTTGAACTGATACTTTCAACTTCAGAGCTCCATATCTCGGCTCACAGAGCTCCGTTCAAAAAACAGAATATAGTTCTGAAATCGTCAGAACACGAGCTTTTGAATGATATAAAAACCACAACAAAATCACTTCATTCTCAACAAGTACACTTTCAGCACGCAATCCAACACCACAATGCTCACCGACACAACCACTGAAAACTTCTGGATTTCTCTATCACCAAGTCTTACCACCTACCAAAAACCGCAGCGATTGTCAATATTCCCACGGGCTCCAAGAAGTCCGTCGAGTTCAGCTCACACGGTCTGTCATGCACCGAGTCGTGGGCGGTTTGAGACTTCTGAAAGTACTCGAACTTTGGAGCCTCATATCTCGGCTTAGGGAGCTCGCTAGGAAGAATAGAGCACAGTTTTGGAATCCTCATGAAAAGGGCTTTCGAATGATATATTACAAGAGCACAAAATACTTACTCTAGAGACTTTCTGCTCCAAAACAATGAGCTCTTCTTCTATCTGATACTTGCCAGTTGTGCTGATAGAAACCCTAGAAATGATTTTCAAAATTATCAATCAGGATTAAAAGAAAAAGAAGAAGAAACCTTTCGAAAGCGAGATGCTCACACTCCGGAGTGCTCGATGAGCAACACGACCAGGGCAGCGAAAAGAGCCGTCTGCAATCCCCTTCCTATTCATAAAAAAGGGGCGGGGCCTCTCACCTCGCCTCCTCGATATAATCCCTCCCGAGCATCATGCGGTAGTACCAAGAGCTCCAAGGATTTGAGAAGGCGATATTGGAGTGATTCCATTTTGTGGTAAGTGGGAGAGGCGTTCCACAGCACTCGGCGGTGTGCTGGAACTTGTGCAGGGTCTGAAACAGTTTGTAGAGAATAGTAGGGTATGTTTTTGATATCATTCGAAAGGTATTTTTATGAGGATTTTAGAACGATACTTAACTTTTTTAACGGAGCTCTGTGAGCCAAGATATATAGCTTTAAAGTTTGACTACCACCCTCCTGTACTAGTTTCAGTACCCCCAACTTTAGAGCTCCATATCTCGGCTCAATGTGCGATTTAGAAAAAATGGAAAACAGTTTTGAAATCCTCATAAAATAGCCTTTCGAATGATATTACTTTCATCAACATACTTTCATCCCTTTTCCTCCAATTTTCAGCGTCTCCGAGAACAAGTGTGGGAACCCATTCGAATCCACTTCGCCGCGATTCCGGATATAGAGTGTCAAGACTAAAGCTTTTTTGGCGCCAACTAGACGGTAATTAACCTACCAATTACTCCAAGAACACCGAGAAAATAGACAAAATTGGAGGCGATCATGACGCTGTGGAGGTCTGGAATTGAAGACAGTGTGCAAATTTTAGAGCTCTGGGCTCACCGAGCTTGTGCTTTGTTATGTAACCTATATAGATCGAAAGCTCTTGTTCTGACGAGTTCAGAACTATGTTTAGTTTTTTCTATGGAGCTTTGTGAGCCGAGATATGGAGCTCTGAAGTAAGGGTACTGAAACAAGGGAAGCAGTCAAACTTCAGAGCTCCATATCTCGGCTCACAAAGCTCCATAGAAAAAACTAAACATAGTTCTGAACTCGTCAGAACAAGAGCTTTCGAATGATATGAAACTCACTAGTTTTCAGAGCCGCTGAAGTGATAAAACTGAGCACGACCTGAAGAGCCATTATCCCAATCAGGAGAACTGCAAGGTTCACAGTCGCTCTCTTATGTGGTGGTGCCTCAAAGCGGCGAGAGAGTGCAAACCGTCTTTTCCCGACGAGTCGGCCCTCGAGTCTGGAGTTGGACACCAGGCTGGGAAGACGGGCTAAAGCTACCACAAAGGTCTTTCACTGCAAACGAGAGCAGCGTCCAATGCTTCTTTTTTGGGTGGCCTCTCCAGAGGTCTAGGCCGACTCCCCGCGCCGATAAGGCAATCCTGCCAAGGCCTCGTAAGCCATAGCTAGGTAGGGGAACAAGAACCCACGAAAAAAATCAGCAAAAACCCGCTCAGATGGTCGAAACTGATCACCGAATGGCAGCCAAGAATTGGCCAGAGATCGAGAGGACGCCCTAAGAAGAGATGGAGCGAAGACGTCAGGGAAGCCCTAAAACATCATAAGGATGTACTCTCCCGAACAGTTGGAACCGTTGACGGAAGAAGGAGACGTGGAATACTACTACCCAACACCACCTGGTCCACCGAAGCCAGGAAAGACCGATCCAAATGGGCTGATTTTGTCCGCAGCTGTACAAGCTCGAAACCAACGGACATCTAAGTATCTAAGTAAGTGGGCTCACCGAGCTTGTGCTTTGTTATGTAACCTATATAGATCGAAAGCTCTTGTTCTGACGAGTTCAGAACTATGTTTAGTTTTTTCTATGGAGCTTTGTGAGCCGAGATATGGAGCTCTGAAGTAAGGGTACTGAAACAAGGGAAGCAGTCAAACTTCAGAGCTCCATATCTCGGCTCACAAAGCTCCATAGAAAAAACTAAACATAGTTCTGAACTCGTCAGAACAAGAGCTTTCGAATGATATGAAACTCACTAGTTTTCAGAGCCGCTGAAGTGATAAAACTGAGCACGACCTGAAGAGCCATTATCCCAATCAGGAGAACTGCAAGGTTCACAGTCGTCGGTGTCAGAAGCTCCCTGAAATGAAACTTCTTCTGATATTCAATTGTTTTAACTCGATTCTAATACCGATTCCGTAAAACCGGAGATAAAATTGAATATCCAGCAAGAAGAGCGATGATTTGAACGAAAACCGAAAGGTTTCTGATGTGACAATGGAGTTTTAAGTAGGTTGGATTCGGAAGCTCAACTGGAAATCATCTTGGAGATATTATAGATAGAAAGAGGAAAAGATTACCCGGATCTGTTTCAATTTCGGTTTCCTTTTCAGTTATTGACGTTTTTTCCAAATCGGACATTTTTGAATGTTAAGAATAAAACGTTTTTATTTTCTTTGAACAAGAAACATGGAAAAAGTTCACGTTGTGGATCTCTAAGATTGTAGACGTTCTTAATGATCTATATCAATCGAAAGCTCTTGTTCTGACGATTTCAGAACTATATTCAACTTTTCCAACCGATCACAGGGAGCCGAGATATGGAGCTTCAAAGTTTCGTGCAAGTTGTCGTCAGTTCCTGCGCATGCACCGTGTACTCATTTTTTTCGATATTTATTGTGACCTACATCATTCAAAAGCTCTTGTTTTGACGAGTTCAGAACTACATTTAACTTTTCCCACCGAGCTCTGTGAGCCGAGATATAGAGCTCTGAAGTTTACAAGTATCAGTTCAAACTGAACTGATACTTGTAAACTTCAGAGCTCCATAACTCGGCTCACAGAGCTCCGTAGAAAAAATGGAGCATAGTTTTGAACTCGTCATAACAAGAACTATATAAATTTCATCAGGAAGTTCCGAGTATTTATAGCGCAGACATCATCTTCAATCCCATCCCAGCTGACATCTCCACCTCCCCCCCCCCCCCCCCCCCCCCCCCACTTTTTGTGTGAAAAGAAAAGAAACTTGTGTTTTCGCCTTCCACCCTTTCCGAAATGTATGATTGTCTCGTTAATTTGAAGACGGGCGGCTGGCCGCCACAAAGTGGGTTAAATAGGTCGTCAAGTTGACAACTGTTTGCGCTTTTACCTCCCCCTTGCTTTCTCTTTTTTTATGGTGATCATCATCATGAAAATGTTTCTTTTTTTGGATTTGGATGGTTTCTGATCTTTGGATACTTTTTATCAGAATCAAAATCAGAATGAAGTTGTCTTCAGCATGATTGTGATTGTCAAGCTGCAGTTGTCTCAGAAGGAAATGATATTATAAGTCTTTGAATTCTTCAAATTCTTTTAATGAAACTTATATCATTCGAAAGATCTTGTTTTGACGAGTTCAGAACTATATTTAACTTTTCCATCGGAGATTTGTGAGCCGAGATATGAAGCTTTGAAGTTTGACCACACTGTTTCAGTACCCTAACTTTAGAGCCCCATATCTCGGCTCACAGAGCTCCGTAGGAAAAGTTGAATATAGTTCTGAACTCCTTAAAACAAGAGCTTTCGAACGATATCAATTTCGTTTTGAAAAACCAACTCCCATTCCCAGTAGCCTTGATTCATTAGGAACCTCCAAGAACTCATGAAACCCTTTCCTTGTCAACTTTGCTAATCTAAACGATCAACAATCATAAATGGTTTCATGATAGGATAAAAGTTATCGAAAGTATGTCAAATCAGTGGAAAAGGGACATTCCCCCCAATCACATTTGCCCTCCTTTTTCCATCCTCTTCTTCCCGATTGTCTAATTTTTGACCCCGTTATCTCGCCCCCTTCTTCCGTTTTCCTGTCGTCACGCCTTCAGGAATCAGGATAGAAGAGACCGATATATTAACAAAAAACGTGAAAAGGGAAAATAGAAACAGAAGTCAACGGAACGGAACGAGATGGAGAATGTTTGTACTTTTGTGGCGATTACTGTAGGCTGAGCGGATTATTGCGTCAAGTCGGAACACTTTAGTGGTTTAGATGGTGTTGAACAAGGTCGTGAAATATCCAGAAATTTATAGATTTGAGGGGAAATAAGGTGACTTTTTTGGCTGTCTTGCTCATTGTAATGTTATAGTCTTACTAGAGAACTTTCCCGTTGGCCTTTTAAAATGAAATTAGTATCATTCGAAAGGTATTGATCTGACGAGTTCAGAACTATGTTTAATTTTTTCCACGGAGCTCTGTGAGCCAAGATATGGAGCTCTAAAGTTTGACTACTTCTGGACTTTTTCAGTGCCCTCACTTTAGAGCTCCATATCTCGGCTCACAGAGCACCCTTAAAAAAGTTAAATATAGTTTTGAAATCCTCATAAAAAGAGCTTTTTAATGATGTTAATTTTCTTTTGAATGGTTTACTCACTCTAGCTAAACACTCTTATTTTCAGAAGCCATGATGCTGTAGGTAATTGACATGCATCTGATAGAGATTCAACTCACTAGGCAAGGCAAATTGTCCTTTCTAAACGAGATTAATATCATTCAAAAGGTCTTTTTATGAGGATTTCAAAACTGTTTTCAATTGTTCCCACCGAGCTCTGTGAGCCGAGATATGGAGCTCCAAAGTTAAAGAAATTTTTCAGCACCACTCAACTTTAGAGCTCCATATCTCGGCTCACAGAGCTCCGTTGAAAAAACTAAACATAGTTCTGAAATTCTCACATCAAGACCTTTCTAATGATACTAGTCTCAACCAGCCACCAAACCTTTTATTCACCGTCGTTCGTCTTCCAAACATTGACACATAAAAGTCAACCCCATTCCCGAACCCATGTTTATATCCGTCATCATCCCTTTTTGCTACAATCTTCTTGTAAAATGTGAATGTGAAACGAAATGAATATATCCGTTAAACCTCCAATTTTCACTTTATTCTCCCCCTCCCTTTCACATCCGTAAGAACGCCGACAAAAAAAACTGGGCGTCCCCTTTGGAATAAAGTACATTCGTTTCGTTTCTCCCCCGAGATCTCCCTCTCTAGTACCCGATAATTCTCACCTAACGAAAATGAAATGAGAGAAGAAAGAAAGAAAGTACACTTTTTTCTTGCATCGCCCCGATCCAAACATAATACTAGCCTCGAGAGAGAGAACTAGTTTCATCTGGTTTGGGATGGGTAAAGTAATGAATAAGTTGGCTTTCAAGTTTGTTTTTATCAGTTATATTATTCTTATTCTAATGTTTTGTTATTTTTATGAATTCTCATTTTTTTTATATCACTTTTTTATCATGAAACTTTACCAACTTTCCCATCGCCCTTCCTGAGTAGGCCCCGCTCTTGTACGCACTCTGGCCCCCTCCGATCGTGTGCCCCCGGTGGCGCAGTGGTTAACGCGCTTGCCATTGACTCGGTCCCTTTTGTGGGTGATGGGTTCGACACCGCACTCGGTCTCTTTCTCTTTGCGGCGGGGTCCGGGCTTCCTCGCGCTCTTGTACGCACTCTGATCAGCATTGATCGTGTGCCCCCGGTGGCACAGTGGTTAACGCGCTTGCCATTGACTCGGTCCTTTTGTGGGGTCCGATGGGTTCGACACCGCACTCTGTCTCTCCTCCTCCTTCACATTGCTGGGCTAACTTTAAAGATTTGGTTCCACGACGAGTGGGCAAATTCCAACCGAATTTCAAATATAAGAAAAAAAACCATTTTCCTTTCCAACTTCATTGAACCATGCCACTTTATCTAGACACCTAGACACATTCCACTGTTGATTTCTAAAGTTCAAAAATCCAGATCCCCGACATCATGACTCATCGCCAAAAAACTTGAAATCCTAATGTACTTAGCTCCAGCAAGTTTCTCTCGACAAAGACGAGATAACAGAAAATATTATACAGTGCCCAACCAATTATTTTGACGTGTTTATGATGTCTAAATGGCTTCTTCTCTTCTCCTTTTCCGTCTTTGGAATGCGATCATCGGAAGATGAATTGATGATGATCCATGAAGTCGTTCCTTTATTTTTGCCAACGTTACGGTTTTTGATCAAGAATGGTTCACGGGTCCGGGGAAGCGCGCGCACATGTACGCACCTGCGCCGCCCCCTCCAGGTGTGTCTCGGTGGTCCCGGCGGTAACGCTGACGAACATGGTGCAGAGGGTCAGGGGTTCGATCCCTGCTGGGTCAAAAGATTTTTGCCTTCCCTGGAAAAGCACCCCGTTCCCAATTCGCAAGTGTCCATTCTGTCTAGAGGCACTTCCCTGTTCTTGTCAAGTACTTCTGCTTATTCTGCATTCTTCCACACAAATTGTCAAGTACCTGTCTTCTCGACTTGTGTCCATTTATCCCCTCCTCTCGCATCCATGACCATCTAGGCGTCCGATCCGTCATTCCGATTCAAACATGTTCCTTTCGTTCTCGCTCGCTCTCTCTCTATGTTCTTCTTCTTCTTCTGTATAAACTGGATAAGCTTGTCGTGTCGCGATGTTTCTCAATGGGGCGTCGCCCCCTCCACTTTTATCACAGCGGCTTTCGGGATGGAAGGAGTAACCCGGCGTTCTTTTATCACTCGATTTCATCGATTTTTAGCGTTTTTTTGTTCGAAAATTTGAAGAATATGAGATTTTTCCTTTCTTTTTTCCATAAAAACAGCTGAAAACCCCCCTAAATACCCAAATTCACTTTCGCAAAAAAATTTCGACTCGAAAAGAATCGAACCCTTGACCCTCTGCACCATGTCCCTCTGTGTTACCGCCGAGACCACCGCGACACACCTGAACAGGGCGGCGCAGGTGCGTACATGTGCGGGGGGCGCCCGGGGTCATTTTGAAAAATAAAAAATTTTCGCACACACATAAAATTCTCGATGCTCATTTTTGCTCATTTTTGCTCTTTTCTGCTGTTTTTCTGCTCATTCTCCACTTTTCCTCTTCATCTTCATCATCTCCAGATGCGGTGGCTTCTGCCAATTCTCTTCCTATCCATATGGGGCCACGTGGATGGGCTCAACTACAAATGCCATAACAATCAGGTACATTTACTATTGAAATCCTCCATCTAACAATGTAAACATCTTCTAGGTCCTCGTGGTACAATCATTTGGCAACGACACCATCCGAATGCACTGTCAGAGGCTCGATCTTTGCGGATACCAGAAGCTAAAGTGTGATTACGATGAGCTGCAGCCGCAGTGCGGTGGAAAACTGAACTTTGTGGCTCATGTGAATCAGAAGGGGTCCACGGCGCCGTTAGTTTGAAGGTGTTGTTCCTAATAACCAGGTATTTTCAGAGTGGAACACACTTGTTGCAACCTCTTCAATCCACGATCGCACGGAGCTATACCAACTCACATTGGAAACGACTGCTTTATTTATGAGCTGCCCGATGGAAGTTCTAATGGGAAGAAGGTGGACCCGGCGCCGGCCGATGATGCGCCGTATGCGGTGCTGAAGGTAGGTGTCGAACCGGGCCCCCCAAAAGGGACCGAGTCGATGGCAAGCGCGCTAGCCACTGCGCCACCGGTGCTGACGAGGTGCGCCGGCCAGAGTGCGTACAAGAGCGAGGCGCGCTCAGCGCCGCGAGGGGGGCCCGCTGCGAAACGCTATACTAGCCGCACGCATCAGTAAGTGCGCTCTACTGCAAAATGACCAAAATTGAAGCGAAAATCGGAGTTTTCTCGGCCGAATTTTGAGCAATGAAGCTTCAAAATCAACCTTATCAATTCCAGAACCCTGCTGAAATTCCACAACAGTTCGACGGCGTCACTGGCTACCGCCTTCGTCTCTTCCTCCTCAAAAACAAATCGCCGCCCACGCTTCTTGTGAAGGGTATCGAACGTCGTCTGTGAGTATCTCTTGCTTTTCCTTTCCCAAATTTCCCTTTTCCATCGGGAATGTTGCAGCGACGGCTACCGGGTGACCATCTGTCGGCCGAGATGCACTGCATTTGATAACGTCGTCGAGAATGAGGTAGGCGAAAGGGAGAAAGTGATGAATTTGATGGGGGTAGATATGCCAAGAGGGATCTTTTTGGCGCATCTTTTATGGTGTTTTTTATCTTTCCCAATAAACGCAAAAAAGTTTTGCACTCGAATAGAATCGAACACCTGACCCTCTGCACAGTGTCCGCCTGCGCTACCGCCGGGACCACCGCGACACACCTGAACACGGTGGCGCAGGTGCGTACATGTGCAGGGGGTCCCCTTTTTCAGCAATTTCGCCTACACACAAAGATCCCAACAAACATCCAGAATTCATTCGTCACTATTATTATAGAAATACCAAAAATTCTGAATTTCCAGGGAACCGCCGACAACGAGTGGAAAGCCATTTCCTGGAGCTCGTGGAGCTCATCCTCCTGGAGCACATGGGCTCGCCACGCCTTCAACAAGGCCGCCGAGGAGAGCGGAAGCGCCGATCGCATCCGCACCAGAATGCCTATTGGTGAGAAGGTGGGAGCTTCTGGAGCAGGTGGAGCCGGAGCCACTGGAGCCAACAACATTAATATCAACGTGGAGTCGAATGGAAATAACCACAATTCTTTCGGTGAAAGAAGCGGCGAGAATTCTGGAAAATCGGGAGAGAAGGGCGCTGATTCGGGAGCCGGAGCCTCCGGTGAAGCTGGAGCTGGAGCCGGAGCCCATGGAAACATCAACATCAACGTGCACACCGGCTCGGGCGGCAACGGAACTGCTCCAGGAGCAGTCGCGATCGCTGGAGCCAATGTCACAGTGAATAATAATGGAGGAGCTGGAGGAGTTGGAGGAGCAGATGGAGCTGGTGGCTCTGGAGCTGGAAATGAGAGCCGTGGAAAGGCGGGAAATGGCGATGAGGATGGACAGGATGGAGGTGAGGATGCTGGAAAAGGAAAGGGAGCTGGAGATGGAGAAGATAATGGAGGAAAGAGCAAGGGAAAGAAAAATGGAGCCGCTGATTCTGGAGAGGATGGTGAAGATTCTGGAAAGAGCTCTGGAAAGAGCTCCGGAAAGCCGAGAGGACAATGGGGTGATGAGGACGATGATGAGGAGGACGATGGAGGAGATGGAAATGGAGCTGGAGCCGATAAAAACAAAGGGGCTGGAAATAGAGAAGGAGACGGAAAGATCAAGATCAACATTCACTCGCCAGATGATACGGATATGTTGGAGACGGATGAGAGTGGAGCTGGAAAAGGAGGAGCTGGAAATGGAGCAGGAGATGGAGCTGGTGGAGCTGGAGAAGCTGGTGGAGCTGGAGCTGGAGATGAAAAAGATAAGGATGGAGCTGGAGCCGGAAAGAATGGAAGTGGAGCAGGAAAAGGAAAGGGAGATGGAGCTGGAAAAGGAGCCGGAAAGAATGGAAAAGGAGCTGGAAAGGATGGCGATGATAAAGATGGAAATGGAGCTGGAAAGGGAACCGGAGCCGGAAAGAATGGAAAAGGAGATGGAGATGATAATGGAGCTGGAGCCGGAAAGGATGGAGCTGGAAAAGGAAAAGGTGCTGGAAAAGATGGCGATGATAATGGAGCCGGAGCTGGAAAAGGCAAAGGAAATGGAGCCGGAGCTAACAAATCTGGAGATGGAAAGGACAAGGATGGAGCAGGAAAAGGAAAGGGATCTGGAAAGGATGCTGATACTGATAACGATGGAAAGAAGAATGGAAAGGATGCTGATAAAAATGGAAAAGGCAAAGGAAAAGGTGCTGGAAAAGATGGTGATGATAAGAATGGAAAGAAGAATGGAAAGGATGCTGATAAGGATGGAAAAGGCAAAGGAAAAGGAAAAGGTGCTGGAAAAGATGGTGATGATAAGAATGGCAAGAGAGCTGGAGCTGGAAAAGGAGCTGGAGCTGGAAAGGGAGCAGGAACTGGAGCTGGAGCCGACAAGAACGGAAAAGGAAAAGGAGCCGGAAAAGATGGCGATTCGGATGATAAAAATTCAGCAGGAGCAGGATCTGGAGCTCCTGGAGCCGGACAAGGACAAGGAAAAGACAACAAGAATGGCACTACTGATGGCTCTCCTGATTCTACTTCTGGCAACGGAGCCAATGGAGCCAACGGAGCAGCCCAGAACAAGGAAGAGCGACAAGGACTCGGAGGAGCGTCTGGAGAACAAACAGGCGAAAAATCTGGAGCCACCGCTCCAGATGACAACGATGGCATCGATGTGACAGATGTGGAGGTCGGCACCAAAGAAGTGGGAACGAAGGAAGTGGGCGGAGACAGGCTCAAGGAGCTGCTCGCGGAGCTTCCAGAGGGAGAGGGAGAGGGAGAGAATGCGATTGGTGATGGTGATGGTGTTGTGGGGTGAGTTGACCTGGATGCATCTTGAGAATTTTGAGAAGTTCAATTTCAGAACCAGTGCAGCGGTACAAACTCGCCGACAAAACGCTGAGAATGAAACTCCTACCACTGGTGGTGATGGCACCACTGACACGGGCTCTGGAGGCTCCGGAGGCTCATCGGGAACCACACAAACTCAGACTTCTGGATCTTCTGGATCTTCTGGAAGTGGCGGCTCCACAGGCACTTCTCAAACCTCAGCCACTCAATCTAGGTCCACTTCTCCTCAAGCTGACACGGCGAACCTCGCCTCGGACGCAGGCACCAGTGGCTCTGGTGGCTCATCAGGAAGATCTAACTGCTTCTCTGGAGACTCCTTAGTGTCCACAGTCACCGGCCAGAAGAGAATGGATGAGCTCCAAATTGGCGACTTTGTGCTGGTGCCATCCGCTGGCAATGTGTTGAAATATGAGAGGGTGGAGATGTTTTACCATAGAGAGCCTAAGACCAGAGCCAACTTTGTGGTGTTGTACACCAAGAGCGGCAAGAAGTTGACACTGACTGGACGGCATCTGTTGCCAGTTGGAGAGTGTCAGATGGTCTCGGAATACACGACGAATCCAGATGGTATCGATGCGGCGATGAGAGAGTCCAAGTATGCGGAGAAGGCGAAGAAGGGAGAATGCGTGCTCTCCATTGATTCGGAAACCGGGAAAGTGGTGGCGGATGAGATTGTTAGAGTAAGTGGAAACTTGATACCTTTCATAGAATGTTTATGAATACATTGCAATTCAGATCGGAAGAAAGTTCTCCGAGGGAATCTACTCGCCGATGACAGTGGAGGGAAGTATCATTGTCGATGGGGTGCTCTCCTCGTGCTTCTCGCATCTGGAGTCGCATTCTGCTCACAAATTGGTGTTTGACTTCATCTACTATGTCTATCACGCATTTGGAATGATTAATAGTGAGTTGAGACCTATATCATTCGAAAGGCCTTGTTCTGACGAGTTCAGAACTATAATTGGTTTTTCCTACGGAGCTCTGGGAGCCGAGATATGGAGCTCTAAAGTTTAGTACTAGAGATGCGCATTGAGTAGAGACGCAGAGTGCCAGACAGCTAGAGATGCGCGTTGAGTAGAGACGCAGAGTGCCCGACAGTTAGAACGTTTCGGTTCATATCTCGGCTCACAGAGCTCGAAAAGAAAAATGGAAAACAGTTTTGAACTCGTCAGAACAAGACCTTTCGAATGATATTAGTCTCATCAACAATTTCCTTATCAGAAAGACGAGTTCAGAACTATATTTAGTTTTTCCTACGAAGCTCTGTGAGCCGAGATATGGAGCTGCAAACTTTTCAGTACTCTCGGCTCACAGAGCTCTCTGAACTCGGCAGACCATTCCCATTAAATCTAAAACCCTTTTGCAGCCGCCCACGTGGATCTTCAACCCATCCCCACATTCGTCACCTTTGCTCAATACCTTTCCAAAACCGTTCTGCCATTCTCATAGATTGTTTAGTATTATAAAATCACGATAATAATTTCCCTAATATTAGAGAAACGCCTCTAAAATAAGCAACCTTTCACACACACGATTGAGCGGGTACACACTTGCATACTGTTCGTTGTCATCCCTCTAACCATTCTCATTTATCAATTCATTGTCTTTCCGAGTGAATATTGTATTCTGATTCCCCCCGTTTGCCCGTCCCCTTTGCTCATTACGTGTTCCTCTTTTGCAATGCTCTTTTTTTTGTAGGTTTTAATTTATATTAATTTATTGATTTTTTGATAAACTATATGTATACATAAAGTATGTATAATTTCTTATCTTTTACGGATCGAGAGCGGAGATATCAATCTTCAAGGACATATGCAGTGGCGAATATGAATAACAGTGCGGCGTTCATTCTGCATAAGATTTGCAACTTTCAACATTATGTTGCTCCCTCAAACGCCCCAGTCGATACTGGTGACATCCACTGTGATCTCCACCTTCACCTTCCTCGCCACCATCACTGCTCTGCCCATTTTCTTCATGAAGGTGCAGCGCATCAACTCACAGATGCTCATGCAAGTTCACAATTGTCATGTAGGTCAGAAACATCGCTTTGAATTTGATGAAATGTTTTCAGCAAGATGGAACCGATATCTGGAAACAATTGTCGCAGGAACATGTTCGTGGAAAGCGTTCTTATGGGAGAGTTGATGCGCAGGCGATTCCGAATGGGAAATGTAAGCGTTCATTCTCTTCGATTGAAAACTTTCTTTTTCTCTTTTTCTCACAGGCTGCAGTTGCCAGCAAGGAAAGCCGGGAGCCATCGGGCCAAAGGGTGCGGATGGAGCACCAGGACAACCCGGACTCATCGGGTTGAACGGACGCAACGGTCGCAGTGGAAAGTACGTGGCCTCCGAGTACCACAAAGAGCCAGCGTGTCAGAAGTGCCCTCAAGCTCCACCGGGTCCACCAGGACATCCTGGTAGAAAGGGTCCACGTGGCTCTGCTGGCACTCCAGGCACCGCTGGCAAAAACGGAATCCCGGGGCGAATGGGCCCGCCTGGACCGCCGGGAGTTCGAGGACCGCCAGGCGACTTGGGAATGCAAGGACCTCAAGGAGACCCTGGAAAAGTGCTCAACGGAGCCCCGCAAGGACAGCCTGGAAGGCCCGGAAGAGTGGGCGCGCGAGGAAAGGCGGGACACACTGGAAGGTGGGTCACACAGATGTGATGATATAATTGATGTCATGATACAGGCCCCTTTTTTCGTTAGCCTTCTATTTGTTTTCACCGCTTTGTTTTCTATTGTGTCCGCGAAGCTAGTTGTGCTCTGTGTGTGCTCACGAGCTCAATGAAAAACTCCAGTTGCTTGGCATGGCTTTTTAATTTCCTTTCCCAATGATATTCCAATCTGATAAGGCGGTAGTCGTAGTTGTAGTTGATAACAGAAACACGACCAATTTATGTTTTCCACTTTCTTGTAAAGGTTTTTGATCTCTTGTTTCTTTTCTTCGACGAAATTTGGTAATTTCCAGTGCCGCACGAATCTGAAAACGAAATTCTCTAAAAATTCCTCGTTTTCAAGATATAAAAAGCAAAAATTCAAAGCAAAAAATAGAGAAAAAATCGGGGGGACTAACTTTCGCATGGCCGAGTTGTAACTTTGAATTTTTGCTTTTTGAAACGCGAATTTCTTGAAAACGAGAAAACGAGGAATTTTCAGAGAATTTAATTTTCCGATTCGAAAAAACCAAACATTTCCGATTTCCAGAGACGGTCGCCCGGGACTCGAAGGAATTCCAGGAGCGCGCGGTGTGCAAGGAGAACGTGGTGCTCGCGGAGCACGAGGACCTCCAGGACCGCCAGGACCCGCCGGAACCGACGGACGACGTGGCTCGTGTGCTCATTGTGCATCTTCCGAGAAGCCGGGAGCTCGACAGGAGCAAGAGCATCAAGAGGAGTACGAGCCAGTGACGACTCAGGCTCCAGTCCCGACTACCACACAGCCTGTATACGAACAAAGATCGTTCCCTTCTGCTGTGCCAACCAGCCACACTTCCAATTCAGAAGCCGTCAACTCGGAAACCTATTCGCCAGTCCATCATCATCAGGTTAATCACCCAGTTGATCAAGGCTACGAATCGCTTCCCAAGACCATCAACTACCCGGACACCGTCGCACAGCCCTCCCATAAGCACGATGGAGACGTGACTTCAGATGACAACTCGTACGACGTCATCCCCGCCGGCAGATACTCGGCCGCTCGTCAGTACGCCGCCAAGAATCGCGCTGGAACCGCCAAATCGATCGGATATTCTAATGATCAGCTGTCCGGCATTGGAGCCTATATGGGAGAAGAGGATGAGGAGTTCGGACAGCCGAGAGCTTTTCAGACTGGCAAGGTGAGCGTTTTAGAAAGAGCACTTCTCAAGTTGGGAAGAGCCAAAGGTCAGAAAAGGCCTGGTGGTAAATATTTGAACACGTGGAGCATTAGTTCGGTACTTGTGGAGCCCTATTGCATTCTAGGAAAGCATTTTGTATATCATTGGAAAGCTGCTTTTACGAGAATTACGAATCTGTAATCAATTTTTCCTGAATGGCTCTGAGAGCCGAGATATGGAGCTCCAAAGTTGAGTAGTACAGTGAAAAGGTTACAAGTCCAGAATTGCAGTAGTAATGACCTATTCAGCGATTCTTCCAAATCACTTTCTATATTTCAGATATTAGAGAAAGCTCCGAAAAAGGTATTCCCAAATCGATATGGCATTTTGCCAACTCGTTTTTGATTTGAACCTCAATAACAATTTTAGTGAAATTCAAATCAGTGCAAACTTTGGAGTTCCCTATCTACAGAGCTCTGAAACACAGAGCTCTGAAACTTATATCATTCAAATGCACTTGTTTTGATGAGTTCAGAACTGTAATTGATTTTTTCTACCGAGCTTTGTGAGCCGAGATATGGAGCTCTGAAGTTTGAACTGCTACTTTTCAGTGCTAAACTTTGGAGCTCCATATCTTGGCTCACAGAGCTCCGTAGAAAAAACTGAACATAGTTCTGAAGTCGTCAAACTTAGAGCTTTCGAATGATATAGGCCTTATCTCTCCACAAAACAAATTGACTTTCAGGGCTACAACGTGCAAATCATGGGCTCAGGGCCCACTTACGGAGCAGCCCCCGTCGGCTCCACGTGGCACAAGCCCACCAAAGGAAGCCACGCGCCGCCCCGCTTCCTCCCAGCTCCCACCTACGCCTGACCAGCCCATCTCCATCATCGGCATCTCGCTGTGGGTGTCCGCCGTCGCCCATTTCCTATACGTGCTCAATTTTATCACATGTAAAGTGGTTATTTATGAAGGCTTTGAATGATTAATTGTAATAAGTCGCCATAATAAATTATGAAGTGATCAAACCGCCGTCGGTGGGGGTTGAAGGAACTGTCGATAGGTGGCAGTTTCCGGGCACATGTCGTCTTCGAAATCGTCGCATTGCGAGTGACTGAATACCGAGTGCCGTGCCCAGTTTACCGAGTGTCGTGTTCTCTGAAGATGTCGTGGAGCTCATTCTCATTCAAAAAGAGCTCACTTCTAGCATGGCGTGCGGCAGATTGTGCAAGGTCTCCACTTTGCAGCAGTGGAAAACAATGACGACGGCGATGGAGAAGAGGAGCAGAAGTGAGCACATGGCGATGGCGAGCACCACGAGAAGCGTTTCGGGTGAAAGAGTCATTCTGCAATTGGGTTCTGATATGGAAGCTCCTTTAATCTCTCTTTCTCTAAACTCTCTGAAGCGAGAGATCACGAGAGAGTCTAGAGAAACAGATCTTGACCAATCGATAAAAAACCCACGTAACAAAGCAGTACTTCTCAACCTGCACAATAGGTGCCGAAGAGCTTTCAGTCGAGGGAGCCACCGTGAGCATGAACTAGCTGTTTCTCTCCTCTCAACACTGAAAGTATTCCAGGTGCAGCCTTCTTAGAGACGGGCGAAAGAACGAGAGCATGTAACTGGGGGCGTATTTTACGGACGAATGAGCTCATAGTAGAGTAAATGTGGAATTCTGGGAGAGGAAGACAATGAGGGGGCCCAGACTGAACGATGCGGGGAAATAATGACGATTCTTACTACCCGCTTTTTTTATTATAGTTTTCAAATTTAATTTTTTTGGATCTGGAATGAAGAATTTGGTCTAAAAGATTCACAGTTTCATAGTTGAGCAAAAAGCTCAATGATAACAATAGCCGAGTTCCCACACATGTGGAACGCGCCAAATAAATGAATTGGGGGGAACTTTCAAAATGCACATGTATTCCGACGAGAGAGCGCACAATCGAGTTCTCCTCCAATAATAATGGGGAAAAAAACGAGACTGCAATTGGATTTTCACACATATTCGTATTTTCTTTTTTTTTCGCCTGATAGACTTGGAATGGAGGGTTTTGGGTTATACGGTAATCATCGGAATAGAATTGGTTTTTTGATTTTTTGTTGGTAGAAGATTTATTCAAACAGGTTAGAATTCGGTACTTTCGAGTATTGATGAATCTGAAAACGAAATTCTCTGAAAATTCCGTTTCACGGTGGGAGAAACGGGACGTTCAAGCCAAAGTGCGGTGGGAGGAGCCTAATTCTGCAAAAACGCCGCACGAATTTTTGCCAATGATTGGAAACAATTAATTAACACGAAATTCCAGAAGTTAAGAATATTAATTCTGAAATTTTTTTTCGAACATTTTATAGAAAATTAAGTCAAAAACAAACTGTTCAAAGTAAATTATTTCATCTAAACTTTCATCGGCCAAACAGTTTTCGAAACAAATTTTTTTTCGAAATGGAAGAGAAAACGAGGTGGCCGTGGAAGAGAAAATGTAGGATTGGGATTTTCGCTGATTTTTCAAAAAATTTGCCAGAAAGTTAGAGGAAGTTTTGAAAGAAACTTTTTTTGTGAATTGTAGAAAAAGTGGTTCTTACAAGGGAAGTCCAAACAGTGAGAATACTGGAACTTGATGAAACTTCGCATATAGACTAAACCGGCCACCGTGATAACGAAACTGAAGTCCGTTTTTCCGCATCTTTTCTGGTTCCGGAGATATGACGTCTGAAAGTTTCAGTTTTTCTACCATTTGGGGGGCGAGTCGGCGGCGCGTCGGTCGGCGCCGCCTTTATGTGCGCCCTCCGGACCATCGAAATTTCGAGGTGGGGTGGCCGAGTGGTGAAGAGGGATGTCTATGAATCTGATGATGCAGGTTCGATTCCCTTTTGTGTTTTTGTCTTTTGCTACTCTGTTTTCGGCTTCAAGACTCATTTTTGTATGTTTTTTTTATTTGTATTAAACATGAGAAAACTACTTTCGAAGAAAATTTGACAAAAAAAATTTTCGAAATTTTTTCAACAATTTCGCATGATCACCCCAATGGACATCCTCGACCAAAAAAAAGTTGAAAATTTTTGCTCCCAATCTTTATTAAATTGTTCAAAAGTAATTGTCGAACAAGAAAAACTGCTTTGCCGCCCTGTTTTTTCAAATTTGGATTTTTAAACCGAGCAAAATGATGAATTCTTGACGATCTGACAGGTGAGAATACCATAAAAATGGCTTTCTGGGATCGTTTCGTGAAAAGTAAGCAGTCAAACAATCCAAATGAAGTATGCTGTTATTTCGAGGAAGTTTGGGAGCAAAAATTTTCAACTTTTTTTTGGTCGAGGATAGCCATGGGGGTGACCATGCGAAATTTTTGAAAAAATTTCGAAAATTTTTTTGTCAAATTTTCTTCGAAAGTAGTGTTCTCATGTTTAATACAAATAAAAACACATACAAAAATGAGTCTTGAAGCCGAAAACAGAGTAGCAAAAGACAAAAACACAAAAGGGAATCGAACCTGCATCATCAGATTCATAGACATCCCTCTTCACCACTCGTCCATCCCACCTCGAAATTTCGAGGGTCCGGAGGGCGGGCATAAAGGCGGCGCCGACCGACGCGCCGCCGACTCGCCCCCCAAATGGTAGAAAAAACTGAAACTTTCAGACGTCATATCTCCGGAACCAGAAGAGATGCGGAAAAACGGACTTCAGTTTCGTTATCAAGGTTGCCGGTTTAGTATATATGCGAAGTTTCATCAAGTTCCAGTATTCTCACTGTTTGGACTTCCCTTGTTAACATAAACCTCGAGGCGATTTTCAAATAAATCACTGTTTCCCGAGAAAAGTTAAGAAAACCCAAATCCCTCCTCAGAGCACTGAATCTTTGAGAAAAATTCCCAGCATAACGGAGCATATCTGGCCGATGAGCTTTTGATCAGCTGTTTTCAAGGCTACTCCCAATCAGAATGTCGATTACATTTTCGCAAATCTCAAAAATAACTGGCTGGGATTCATGAATCCGCTTTGAGGGCCGTGGCCGTATGGTCGAGTTTTTGCACGGATACGTCGCGGCCATCCTACCGTGCGTTTCAAAAAGCAAAAATTCAAAGCAAAAACCCGGGGGACTAACATGACGAAAAAACTCGGCCATGCGAATTCTAGTCCCCCGGATTTTTGTTCAAATTTTTGTTTTGAATTTTTGCTTTTCTAACCCGAATTTCTCGAATTTCGTTTTCAGATTCGTGGGATCGAAATTACCAAATTCAAGTGAAATGAACAAATGAAGTTGTCAAGATAAAAACAAGTTCCTTGCAGAATTAGAATTGCCTCCCGAATGACGACTTCTTCGGCTGTAAATCGACAACGTGTCCACGAAATCAAACCCATCCATCAAATCGGGAGCAAACGCAATTGCACCGTCCTCGTTCTGAGAAGACGTTAGGAAAACTAATTCAGAAGTTGACGTCACCTCCTTCTCGCCGATCATATTCTTCCCACCCAACATGCCGAACTTGGCGAGCGCGTGCAACTGCCCCACACCGAATCCCAGTCCTTGCTTCATATTCAACGACTGTGCGAGCTGGAACATCTTCCCGGCGAGCTCCTTCGCTCTTCCCACGTGCCGTCCCATGTAGTGCACTCGATCGATCAGCTCAATGGCGACGATGTCAACGGTGATGGTGACCAGAATCACACCAACGGCGAGAAAAACCACCATGTGGATCACGTTCATTTCGGGCTGAAATTAATGGGATTTCAGGCGAAAAGGTAGAGGTTGTAACTGTTAGATCACCAAATCCGATGGTGAAAATGGAGGTCAATGAGAAGTAGACCGAATCCAAGAAGCTGATATCGGACGTCGAGTACAAAATGTAGCCGATCAGAAGCGGATAGGCGAACAGCAAGCACACGAAGATCGCCGCCGGAATTGCCATTTTCTGAAGAGAAAAATAATGAGTTTTGCAAGAAAATGGAAGGAAACTCATGCTCACTTCATCGAAGAATCGGGTGACGGCGGCGGCCGCGAACTTTCCAGTATCTGCCATTGTGACAAGAGTCAAAGGAATTCCGCAAAGAGCATAGGCCACAAGAGCAAGTCGTCCGTATGTGGAGACAGGGAATATGTAGCCGTAGCCTTTAAAATAATGATATTCTCATGAAAGGGTCAGCAAATGCGCTCCATTGGACTTTGACGCTTTTTTCGAATTTTTCTAGCTTGCGGAAAAATGTGCACACGGCTACCGTATCCTAGTGGGCGGGGCCTATTTGCAAAGTGCGGCACCAGTTTTCTGCAACCTTGCCGCACATTCGTCATCATTTTCATCGAAATTTCATTGATTTTTTCAGTTTTTTTCCCTAATTTTGGGCGTTTTTTTGTCATAATACATGCAATTTATCAAAAAAGCACTGAAAATCACCTTAAAATCAAACTTTTCACTGAAAAATGATGAGAATTATCGATTTTTAAACTATTTTCAGTGATTTTTTTTATAATTTTCTTTGAGAAAAACACCTGAAAACAAGGAAAAATTGATAAAATCAATGAATTTTTGACAAAAATTATGACAAAAAAGCACAATTTCCTAAAGAACATACCAACTGGGATTACTGTAGTTGTCGTAAACACCAAAGCCGAAGAGAAAGTCCACATATCCTTTGGACCGGGCTCACTGAGCACAAAGTACTCGTACGTGTGCAAACTATGAGCATCTTCCAACATCGACATGAACTTTTTTGTATAGAACTCAATTTGTTTCTCCTGATTCAAAGTATCCGTCGTCAAATTGCTCATCAAATCGATTTTGAGCTGCTCGAACTGATTCAGTGCTCGTTCTCTCCGTTTCAGCTCTTCTGGACGTTCAATAGAGAGAAATAAGTAGGCTCCGCCCACTGCGTATAAAATGCAACTGAGAATGAGGCCAGTGTGAAGAGCGATGGTTCCGAGGTGCTGAAAGAGGGAATTGAGAAAATGAGAGGGGGTCTGCAAATGCGCTCCATTGGACTTTGACGCTTTTTCGAGTTTTTCCAGCTTGTGTTATGAAATAAATGACAGAAATTGGTTTGAAATAGCTAATTAATGCCTACAGATTTTAAATTTGAGGCAAAAAATGCGAAAAATCCAAGATAAAAGCAACGATTTTTTCATTTTGTGCAAGTTGGCGTCAGTTACTGCGCAGACACCGTGCACTCATTTCTTTGCGCCGACAATAATTGGAAGATGAAAGCTCACATATTTCTCGACAACGCCCTTGGTTCCTCCTCTCTCGGTGGACTTTGCGGTGGCTTTACCAGAAAGCATCTGAAGGATTATAGGTGGATCCATTTTAAGGGATGGAATGTTGCGGAATGACGGAGAAAAAGATGGGGGCATATTAAAGAATGCACAAAGGTCTGTGTCTCATAAAAATACTAATTGGAAGGGAAGAAACCCGGCAGGAGCAGAATTCTTAATTTTAGGTTTCATTTTTTTTCATATTTCGAAAAGCTTTGCTTGTTTTTTTTCTGAAAATCGCCCAGCTCATGTACGCACCTCCGCTGCCCTGTTCAAGTATCACGGGGTGGTCCCGGTGGTAACGCTGGTGGACACGGTGCAGAGGGTCAGGGGTTCGATTCCTATTGGACTCAGAGAATTTTCGGCAGGCTGCCGCACAAAACGGCAAGCTGCCGCGAGAATCGGCCTAGTTGCCGTTGGCCAACGGCAACTAGGCCGATTTTGGCGGCAACTTGCCGATTCTCGCGGCAGCTTGCCGTTTTGTGCGGCAGCCTGCTGCATTCAATGCGCCTTCTTCCTCCTCTTGCGGTTCCAAATTCAATTATTGATTGGCGATTGGAAACATTTTGTACACAACCAATTTATTTAATCAAAAATTCAGCAAGAAACAAAAAAATTATCAACGGCGGCTTATGAGGCTAATCACTTGTGAGTCCGTCGAGATATGCAGGGGTGCCCTCTCCGAAATCTCCTGTTGAAATTGTTGTTTGTGTAGATAACTCGTAGCCGTCAATAGTTTTGTACATCATCTACCTGAAATTTACTATTTACTCCGAGAACAATAATATCCCGAACTCACTGAATATACTGGTCGGGCGTCACTCCTGATCGTGGGCACTTCACCACTCAGGCGGTTAATCTTACAGAGGCGGGTGGGTCCAGAGTGTAGTTGATGAATTTGTGATGGTAGTCCCAATCGGATTCATCGTCAAATCCTAAGAACAGCTAGATTTTTTCACAATATTTTGGCGAGTTTACCTTCTGAGCTTCAATTCCATAGTTCTGCGTAGACGCTGGACCAATCATCCCAATTTCCGGAGATTTCTTAATTTTCGCTTGAATTCCTTCCATCGATGGATCGTTGGTTGGATACTGCATCAACAGGGCTGAAATATGAAAATCTAGTTACGATTTTTCTGAATTCGAAGTTGAATATTTTTTGAAAACTCGATGTGTTTCACTCATAATTTCTCGGTTCCACAAACATTTTCCAACATAAAATATGTAATCAAACAGACTTACATGCTCATTCCATCGTCTATGGCGGAAAATCCATCGAAGTTTGAATGTTTTCTGATGAAAAATAGGGAAAAGTGATGATAAAATTAATTTCGAAAATAATTAAAACAAATGCGCCAAGCCTTATGAGTCAACAAGTCAGCTGCTTGCGTATTTAAAGATTGCTACATCCTTGCCGTTCGCATGCTAGATCCGTGCTGCATCCATGCCGCGTCTGCGCGACACAACGCTCGCCGTAAGGAGGCTCTGCGACGCTTGCTACTGGGCTGCTAGTTCCACGCCGGGACCTCGAAATGCAGCAACCTGCCGTTTTCTGTAGCAACTTGCCGTTTTGCGCAGCAACGTGCTATTCTCTTGCTACATTCTTGCCGAAAATTCTCTGAGGAGTCAAAACTTTTTTGCTTTCTTTGGGAAGGCTTCTGGATCACCGAATAAATCATAATAACCGAAAAACATGAAACATCGTATAAGCATAACCGAAAACGCAATTCTCAAAAAGAGACATGCACAACTTTCTCCTGGCAGCTCTCTCTTTGTCTCCCAAATTGCTTATGATACTCCACTTTCCGAGCGCTCTCTCCTGTCTTATATACTACTAGAAAATGCAACGCATCTCACCTTGCCAAGGCTATTATATCTTGGCTTGGCTCTCTCCATTTTTTTTGGTAGTGAAAACCCATTTGAATTATGAACAATTTATTATCAGTTATTATGATTCGGTGTGAGATCATCAATTCGACTTTTTCGCCTTGGCCTCCATTAATCGGATCGCCTCATTGAGCACCTCATCATCTTTCTCGTCCTTTGCTCCCCGACTTTCGTTCAACTTTTTCAGCAGGTTCTCGCGTCGCTTTTGGAACTGAAAACATTAAAAATTATCGAATTGCGAAGTGCAGCATCATTTTCATCAAAATTTCATTGATTTTGGCAATTTTTTCCTTTTTTACTAATTTTCAGATGTTTTTCTATCAGAAAAGAAGGAAATTGTCATAAAATCACTAGAAATCACTTTAAAATCGAAATTTTCCATCATTTTTCAGTGAACAATTTGATTTTAAGGTGGTTTCTAGTGATTTTTCATAATTTCCATTCTTTTCTAACAGAAAAACGCCTGAAAATACGGAAAAATTGAAAAAATCGATGAAATTTTGATAAAAATGACGAGAAAAATGATGTGCGACAAAGTTGCAGAAAACTGGTGCCGCACTTTGCAAACAATTGGATCCGCCCATAAAGTGTCATCATTTTCATCAACCAGTTTTCATTGTTTTTATCGATTTTTCCTTATTTTCAGGTGTTTTTCTGTCAGAAAAGAAATGAAATTATCAAAAAATCACTAGAAATCACTTTAAAATCGGAATTTTCCATCATTTTTCAGTGAACAATTTGATTTTAAGGTGGTTTCTAGTGATTTTTCATAATTTCCATTCTTTTCTAACAGAAAAACGCCTGAAAATACGGAAAAATTGAAAAAATCGATGAAATTTTGATAAAAATGACGAGAAAAATGATGTGCGACAAAGTTGCAGAAAACTGGTGCCGCACTTTGCAAACAATTGGATCCGCCCATAAAGTGTCATCATTTTCATCAACCAGTTTTCATTGTTTTTATCGATTTTTCCTTATTTTCAGGTGTTTTTCTGTCAGAAAAGAAATGAAATTATCAAAAATCACTTGAAAATCGATTTTAAGGTGATTTTTATGATAATTTTCATACTTTTCTGACAGAAAAACGCTTGAAAATAGGAAAAATTGATAAAATCCATGAAATTTTGATAAAAATGATGCCGCACTTTGCAAAAACTACCTTCTTCTGCTTCTTCATCGACTGCTTCACCCTCCAGTTGAACATCAATGCCACCAGAATCAGCGGAATCACCACGGCCGCCACTGTTTCGATGGTGAAGTAGGGCGAGTCGATGATGAGAAAGTACACTTTTTGTATCGTCGGCATGATTTTCATTGACATTGTGAGATCCTGAGAATTATAATACTTCTGGAAGCGGATAGGGAGATGAGAGATGAGAAAAGTGCATACTTTTAAGGATAATTATAAGGGAAAATTAATATAAAATATACATTCATAGATTACAAAACAGATTTAAATAACGAAAAAAAAAATAATAATCACATAGCAGTGTACCCGAACAGGGTTATAAAATAACACGGGGGCAAAGGACACATAAGAAGACGAAGAAGAAGGTAAAGCAAATATTGAATGAGCACTCGAGCAACTGCTCGAAGAGTCCGTAAATAGGGTTGTAACTGTGGGGATTAATTCAAGACGGAGGAGCTCGCGATCTGCTCCCAATGCATGTCGGTGGGAAGACGCGCCTTGATTTCTCGTCTGGAAAATATAGTTTTGAGCAAGTTGGGGCTCAAAGTGTGCAAAATGGGCGGATCTGGTTCACGCCACTACAAAATGCACAATTTTCAGTCTACAGAAGAAAAACTGTGCATTTTGTAGTTACGTGAACTAATTTTGGAATTTAGATCCGCCCATTTTGCACACTTTGAGCCCTAACTTGCTCAAAACTGATTTTCACAACCTCTCATCATAATCATCAATACTGATATTAAAAATCGAAGTGGCGAAGCAAAGAGCCAGTGAGCCGTAGTAGCAGAAACGGCGGCTCGACGCCACGAAACACTTCCACATGCTGCACAACACGAGCCCGCGGAAAATGCTCCTGAAGATAATTGGTTATGAATGTTCCATCTATAAAAGTGACCTAGTTCCATCCATCATCCCGGTGAACGCGTTCACAGCTCTATAGGTGATCCAGAAATCCATGAGCATCTCGAAAACCGACCAACGGTCTAGGGAAATGCGCGGAATCAGCCAGTTTCGCCACGATTTCAGGGTGAGTCGCTTTTGGTATCGGGTTCTCAAGGATTTGATTGGTTTTTTCCATCGAAAAGATACTCACTGGCACTGTATGCACATGATTTTCTGAACAGAATTCGCTTTCGAAAACCACATTTCCAAGCATCGATTATGCACCCACTGTAAACGATTTCTAGAGGAATTCTCTCCATTTTCTTACATGAATCGTCCCACGACACTGACACGGATGTACGAACCCCAGCTGAACGTCATCTTCCTCTGTGCCGAAGCAAAATTTGCAGTATTTCAGCGGCTCTTCCTCTTCATGACCACTCATAATATCGACTGATATTTTTTTTCGATATATAGATTCACTGGCTTGCAAAACAACGCAAAACCGGAACGCAAAACAATGTGAGAAAGTGTGCGAAGCGCGGAGACGTGTGTCGATTTACGCGCCGACGCCGGGCAGACGGCGACGAGAGAGCGTTGCGAACGCGGAGGTTGGTGTCGATTTACGCGCCGCTGGCACACTGCCAAGCAAGTTTTGCGTCGAGTCGCGACGAGACCATTACGGCTCAGCCTAAATTTGTATTGATTTTTGCTAATCGCCCACCAATTTTTTAATTGCTTCCTGGAATTCGACGAAGGAATTCTTGAATTTTAATTTTTTATAGGTTTCAATGAAAATTGTAGTGTGAATTTCGTAATGTATCGATTTTTAGGAGAGAAAATTCTCGTATTTTTTGATTTCTGACTTTCTCATTTCGCAACATTCCCATATTGTTTTTCACAATTTAAAATAAAAATTTCCTTCTTTTAAATCTTTTTAATTTCGGTTTTCAACCCCCTTTTGTGCCTTCTTTGCGAAAAATCGATAGACGTTGTTGCGACACAGGTCCTATCGAATTTTCTGTGCCGCAGGCTAGTTATCTGACCTCGACCTCGTGCTCGTGCGCACACTTGTTCACTCTGCTCACTCGACGACAATCTCGCATTCAGATTCTCATCGTCATATTTTCTATTCTACTCTACTCTACTTTTTTGTTGTTTCAGTAATTTACTCAAACGAAAAGACTGGCATGTCACAAACTCATAGGGGGCATGGGAGAGGAAAGCCGAATCAAGGTAAGTTCTTCCACGAATCGCAGGCTTCCTCACCCTTTCAAGGCTATATTCCAGATCACCATGCCGGAGGAATGCCAAGCAATAAGGATTTCGTGATGCCGATGGTGACGTAAGTCCCCCCCCCCCCAACGATATCAAGGGTTCTAACGCTTGCACCAGTTGTAGAAACTACGGGATGCCGGCGCACATGCCAATGACAGCTCCACAGCCGCATTATCAAACGCAGTACGTTCCGCAACAGCCACAGCAGTACAACCAGGGATACTATCCGCCGCAGCATCAGCCGCATCAGCCGATGCAGCCACGTCAACAGCAATTCAGCTCTTATCGGCAGGACTACGCACCGCAGCAGCATCAATTCATGTACCCGCCGCAGCAGTACACCGATCAGGCCGCCTATCAGCAGCATCCGTCGAATCAGCAGCAGCCAGCGCCGGCTCCTCACACTCTCGAACGGAAACGCGCGCCGCTGCAGATCGTCGATCCGAAGACCCAGCAGGCCATCGAGATCGTCGGGAAGACGCCGCCGGCGCCAACCGCAGTGCTCCCCGATACCGCGGAGGCTGCCGAGAAGAAGCAGCAATTTGAGCGCGAGTTCAAGGATAAGGTCATCAAAGGTAGCATATTGAGTGTATTGAGGGTTCCTGACGGAATAATAGCTTCAGAATTGAACGAGGATCAGTCGAAACCGCAGTCGACGTCTCCGGCCGCTCCACTTCCCACCAATTTCAATGTGCCGCCACCGAATTTTGGTCAAACGCCACCAGCCAACATTCCAGTGTTTGTTCCGAAAGCTCAACGGACGCCTGAGCCACAGGAAGCTGCGCCAGCTGCTCCAGCAGCTCCAGCAGCTCCAGTAGCTCCAGTAGCTCCAGTAGCTCCGCAGACGTAAGTGACCTTCAGAATTCCGAACATCTATGATCCCCGGTTTCAGTGCTCCAGAAGCGGAGGAGCCGAAGACGCCGCCAGTCGCGGTCGACGTCCAGGTGAAGTGTAGCCCGGCGGAGACGGCCACCACGGGCGCTTCTGAATCGGTCCAAGAGGTGCCGGAAGCCGTCACGCCCACCCTGCAAAAGGTGGACTCGAAGGAGGAGGCTGAAGACGACAAGTTCGACGAGAACGACAGTCAGTGCGACGAGTCGGTCACGCCGGAGCCCGGAAGCGGCGAGGTCGTCGAGGAGAAGACGCCAGAAGAGCTGGCTCAAGAGAAGGCGCAGAAGGAAGCGGAAGCCGCTGAGAAGCGTAAGCAGCTCGAGGAGCAGCTCGACGCCCGACTCAAGAACTGTTTAGCCAACGGCGACGCGGACATCTCGAAAGAAATGTACGGTCGCGAGTTCATGATGACGGTGCGCGAGTACGAGAAGACGTTCCAACGCACTCCGTGCCCGCTCTCGCCAGAGCAGCTCAGCAAATTCGGGCTCGACATCAAGACGATGCGCGTGGCTGACAAGAAGCCAAACTTCACACCCAACTGGGCGCAAACCAACAAAGGAAACCGCCAGCAAAATGTAAGCGTTCTTTTCTTTCAAAGGAACTCCTATTTAATATCTTTCAGATCTACCGCGGAAGAACCACAACGGATGGAACCGGACGTGGAGCCGGACAGCCACGCGATCGTCAGAATCACAAACGACCGCCGGTGGTGAGGCCGTCGATCGAACGAGTTCAACGGGTAACCCTGCCATCTTCAAAGGATGCGTGGAAGCCGGATCGTCAGCGAGCTCCTGATGAGTCGAATCAGGAAGAAGCCGCTGTTAAGGTAACTAGATTCTAGAGTGAGTTGGAGCAAATCTTCTTGTTTTCAGGAGGTTTGCAAAAAAGTGCGCTCTCTGATGAACAAGATCACGCCAACTTCTCAAATCGCGCTTACCAAAGAGTTCATCTCCTACAAAGTTTCATCGAACGATGCTCAGCTCAGCGAGGTCGTGGGAATCGTGTTCGATAAGGCTGTCGAAGAGCCCAAGTTCTGCTCCCTTTACGCGGAGCTCTGCAAAGCGCAAGTCGACCACGAGATAGCTCAGCCAGACAACCAGGGCAAATCGTCGGCGTTCCGTAACATGGTGCTCATCCGCACCCAGGCGACGTTCCAAAACAAGTCCGAGTTCGACGAGGAGCGCATGGCGGTCATTGCCAAGGAGGAGGACCCGGAGAAGAGGAAGCTGCTCGAGATGGAGGAGCGTCAGAAGTTCAGACGGCGAAAGTTCGGAGTGATGACCTTCATCGGCCACCTCTTCCGAAACAAGCTGCTCTCCACGAAAATCGTGAACGTTTGCGTCTTCGAGCTCTGCGCCTCGATTCTGCCAAAGAAGCAGGGCAACAAGGAGCTGCCGATCAAGTCGGAAGACATTGACGAGGAGTCGGTGCACTGCGCCCTTCAGCTCATCGAGACTGTCGGCAAGCTGCTCGAAATTGTGACGAAGAGCGGCGGAACGCCCGCCTTCCTGGATCAGTGGCTCGAGAAGCTGAACATTGCGAAGCCGTTCTGCTCGAACAAGATTCGCTTCATGATCATGAATCTGATCGAGCTGCGAAACAACAAGTGGGTGCCGCGAAAGTCGGTGGAGACGGGACCCAAGAAGATCTCGGAGATTCACAACGAAATCAAGCAGGAGAAGGTGGAGAACGAGAAGGCCAGAGATCAGTACGACCGCGATCGTGATCGCCGCCACGGAGGCGTTCGCACCAACAGCAACTCGCTGCGCAAGAACGCGCCAGTGTCGAGAAACTCGCTCGAGCGCAAAGGATTCCAGGCGCCAGAGCTCCGCAGAGCCGCCGCTGCCGCCAACACGAAGCTCGCCTCGACGAGCGTCCAGCCCAAGAACATCTCGCTGTCCGGCATGAACGACACGGCGCTCGGCGGAGGCAAAAACAGATGGCACGCTGGCGCGGCGGGCGGTGGAAACAACGCCTCGGAAGCGCCGGCGAAGGCGTGGAACCGTCGCGACAGCAACGATCAGCGCAAACGATCCACCATCGACGAGAAGGCGGCGGTCATCGCCGCCGCCAAGGAGGTCGGCAACGCATCAAACCGTCGTTCCGGCTCGCAAAACTCGATCGCCGATCAAGTCGAGGAGGAGTTGAGCGACGAGCAGAAGGAGCAGCGTCAGAAGATCATGAACTCGCTGGGCAGCGACCTGGAGGAGGTGCGCGCTGGCGACTCGACGCTCAACGACGTCGTCGACTCCATCAAGAGCTTCGTCGGACAGGAGAAGTACGCGAAGCCGTCGCTGACCGCCGTCTACGAGATGTGCGTTCGTACCGCTGTGGAGAAGCTGAAAGAGAAGGCGATTCGCGAGACGTTGGCTCAGGTGCTCAGGTTGACACTGACTGGAAAGGAAGAGAAGCAGGCGTTCTTGGATGGGTAAGATACTGATTTAGTTCGTTATCAATATGAATATGTCTGCAGAGCTACCAACTTTTGCAAATTCGCCGTCGACGTCGAGCTCTGGTACGACTATCCGCACGTCTGGACGAACACGGCCGAAGTTATCACGAATATGTCGCACGTCTCACCCGACGTCGACATTTCGAGCCTGGAGATTATCTCCCTGAAAGACTTCAACCCATGCTTCTTGGCTGCAGAAATGGAGGATAAAAAGTACACCCTTCTGGTTAAAGTGCTAACGATATTGGTAAGATTTCTTTATTATGGCTCTTTCAAAATGCTCATTTTCAGGCCGAGGCGGAAATAAAGGAGACGGGTGAAAGTCAGTCGATTTCGTGGGAGTTTTCCGACTTGCACATCGAATCCAAGCTCGACAAGGAGGAGCTCAAAGAGCAACTGAGAGCCGTGAAACTGGCTTCCGGAAAATCGCTCGCCGATGTGCTCTACGAATAAGCATCGTTCAATTAGAGTCCTTCAAAGACTATCATCCAAATCGAACGAGTTACTGATACGGTCCTCACATGTCAACGTTTTTCGTTCTTTCTCTACCCCCCATTCTCTGTCCCTTTTTGTTTCTCTGGGTTCCCCATCTAATAGCTGTTTCAAATGACTATTATTGCTCGTTACTCTCACCAATTTTCCATCTTTTTTCCCAAAGAAAATGGACAATTGTGAGCCGTCCTTCTGATGACGTCGTTTTGTGACGAATCAATTATAAAATATCATTTTTTTTTTGCTTCACGTTCCTCCTCCCCTAATCCCTTCATAGTCCTTGTTCCTTTTTCACTGTTTTGTTTTCTTTTTTATTATTTTCTTACACTTCTATCCCTTCCTACTGTCCTTATCCCCGTTTTTGGTCCGAAAACATTTCGTCTCTCTTCCATTCTCCCTTCTTTTTAGTTCATCTTTCATACGGTCCGTTTTCGCGTATGAAGGTGCTTGGGTGTCCCCCCTCCCCCCAAAACAGAGTCGAAGTCGTGCAGAAAGCCATCGATTCGTTGGAGGCGTGACCTTGGAGCATTGCCAAGCCACGCCCCCCAACGACGCCACTGACTTGACAGACTCAAAGTTTCGTTCACAGTATCCCTAATTTTATTATTATTTACTCTGTTTTCTTTTCTTTCCAAGTGTAAGTCAGTGCCTTTTGTGTAAATTTTCTTCCACAAAAAATTTACAATTCCTTTTCTCATTCAATCACCCAAAAGTTTAGTTGTGTGGAGAATTTTTAATGGATGTGCATGCTTCGCTCACTCTTTCTTTTTTTTCCCCACCCACCTCGATCGCCCCCCTTCCCTCTTCTGTTATCCCTCACAGTTCTGATTTCTTTCGGATTTCTTTTTCTTTTGATTTAAATGAAAATGAAGGTGGGCATCGTGAATTTCATTTGATTACCTGGAAGGTGTAGCGTATAGTGCTCACCGTAATATAAATATTTATGAGAGTGAAACCAAATACTCTTGATTGAGGAAGGCGAATAATATAAACAAGCCACTGCTATATGGTTTATGATTTGGGAGAATTTATAACATTATTGTTGAAATCATAGAATTGTGCTCACCGCTTGTGGGCGGGGCTTATTTGCAAAGTGCGGCACCATTTTCATCAGAATTTCATGGATTTTTTCAATTTTTCCTTATTTTCATTCGTTTTTCTGTCAGAAAAGAAAAAAATTATCGAAAATAACTTGAAAATTTCGATTTTCAGGTGATTTTTGATAATTTTCATTCTTTTCTGACAGAAAAACGCCTGAAAATGGGGAAAAATTGATAACATCGATGAAATTTAGATGAAAATGGTGCCGCACTTTGCAAATAAGCCACGCCCACAAGAAGAATTTTTCGAAAATTTTAATTTCGAATCAAATTTTTGATCTTGACCTACCCGCCTTTTTTCAACTTTCAAAACAAAGACAGTTTTTTGCTCTTTTCCATCATCGTTTTCCTTTTCTTTTTTAAATGTCTTTTCTTTTCTCCCAGCGGTTTACAGTGTATATCCACAGAAAAGAGATGTCTTTGCCCTCAAAAAACTGGTCCCTCCCTTCTCTTTGGAGGTGCGCAATGAGAGGGCGCAGACACGAACAGGCCCCCTCTTTTCTTTTTCTCTCGGCGCGAGGATACGCCCCCCGGGCTTTTATGGATTTTCACAGAAGAGAGCTATTTTTTGCAGTTTTTTGCAGTTTTAGAATGCAAAATTAAAGTTTTTGTTTTTTCCCGAAAGATCACAGAAAAGAGCTATTTTTTGCAGCTTTTTGCAGTTTTTGAATGCAAAATTGAAGTTTTTCTCGTTTTTTTCATCAATAGCCAAGATCGTCTGGATTTTCCTTGTAAAACTGACAAGAAACTTGTCATTTTTACAAGAAAAATCAACTTGTACTGATTGAGAAGTTTTAGAATGCAAAAGTGAAGTTTTTCTCGTTTTTTCCCGAAATCTCACACAAACGAGCTCTTTTTGCAGTTTTTTGCAGTTTTAGAATGCAAAATTGAAGTTTTCTCGTTTTTTCACCTATATCCAATATCGTCGTGATTTTCCTTGTAAAACTGACAAGAAATTTGACAGTTTTACAAGAAAAATCAATTTATACTGATTGAGAATCTCATATTTGGAGCTCATCCTGATTCTGATTCTGGATCTGATTCTGATTCCAAAACAGTTTTCCAATTTCGCCCATTTTCAGTTTCAGCCGAGTTATTTATAAAATTCAAGAATTTGCACTTTTAACGCAGTTTTTAGGGAATTGAACGGCTTCAGAGAGCTCCAGAATAATGTTAAGGACTTTATTCTAGACAATACAATAGTTTTTTGACCGTTTTTCCAAGAAATTTCAGATTTTCAGCACTTTCAGGGCTCAGCAAATCAAAATTTTTAAATTATAAAAACTATTTTTATTCAAAAATTGTGTTTTTTGGACAAAAACAGTTTTTATAATTTTTAAAAATTTGATTCACTGGGCCCTGTATGGAAGAAGTGCTGAAAATCTGAAATTTCTTGGAAAAACGGTCAAAAAACTATTGGATTGTGTAGATTTCTGTGAATTTAACTGGATCTCTCTGAAGCCGTTTAATAACCTGAAAACTGTTGCAAATTCTTCAACTTTAAGCATAAATCGGCTGAAACTGAACATGAGCGAAATTTATTTACTGTTTTGGAATCAGGAATTCAGAATACTATTCGCACTACTCGACGCGAAATGTATTCACCAATTTAGTGGTCTCTTTTCCCGATGAAAGGAGCGTTCGCTGTCCCTCCCTCTTCCTCTCTTCCATCCAATTACTGCCCTCTCCGCCTGACGGACAACTGGTTAACGCAAGTCTCATTGATTTTTGGCCGGTCCTCATTGTGATTCAGTAGAGCTTCTGCTTCTCAGCTTCTCAGTTGGCTTTTGAAATATATTGGAGCCACTGTATAGTTTTGTTTGTCATCAGATTCAGTGACTTTTTCAAAATGATAGTCGAAAAAAGTGCACTGTACTCTCAAAAAACCGAAAAAGTTTACTATTTACTAAAAATAGTATTTAGTAAGATATCAGTGGCTCTTTGAGCTCTCGATTCACCACTACCATCACAGATGAACATTACAACGATCATCATCCGCAAAAACGATTTGCGCGATTTTCATTGTAAAGAATAGGGCTGGTCTCATGACCCCTTCCAAAACCACTCGTATATACATTGATTTTCTCCGGTTCGTCGCTTTTCTAGTGTAAGCTTACCGTTTCTGAGATTGTTAAACTTTGAATGTTTTTGTTTTTTGTTTTTTCTCGCTTCCAGCAAGCTTGGCAAAACAATCAACAAAAACTTGATTTTTCATGATTTTTTCCATGATTTTTTCATGAAAATCAGTGGTCTTTTTCCCATTTTGTCGGTCTCTTTCGATGTCGGGTAGCTAGGACGTTAAAGACGACATTATATAATAGTAATTTCGCTAACGATGATGAACTGTATTCCGATAGAGATGACGACGTCGTGTTCAGTTTTGTTGAATAACGGTGTCTGAATCGGCTTGACTCTTTGATAGTGAGAAACTCGCTCTTCTATAAATTTTGACGCAATTCTCAAATTGACCAGATGACGTCGCCGATATCTCTCCACCTAGCCGCCCGAATCAAGATCCCGATTTTGATACGAAAAGGCGTTACGTAAGCCCCCTTTTCAAAAATCACGCGGATCACCCTGGTAAAAGGACACTTGCTTTACGTCATGCGCAGGTGTGCCGGGAGAATCTAGAATCTAGTAGGCAGACAAATAGACGCGGAAAGTGTTCCGGCGCCTTTGTGTGTGCGAGTGCGGAAGAGAGAGAGAACAATCGTCTGGTTCTCTCTCTCGGAGCCTCCAACACGGCACTCTTGCACTCTTTTTCCCTTTTGTGTCAGTAATTGCCATGTTTCGGTGGGATATGGTGACCTTGTGGTATTATTCTCGCATTTTAGGTCGGAAGTGTCCTATTTTAGTTGTAGAACTCTTGACAATTGCAAGTTCTCCAGTATCAGTTGGAAGCTATTTTTATAAGGATTCCGAATCTCTAATCAGTTTTTCCTGAATGGCTCTGAAGCTCAAAAAATGGGATTTTTGAGAAACTTTGTTCATAACTCTCTTCAGAATCAATTTTATGAAAATCAAACTATATATTCGAGTTTGTCTTGAAATTCGGAATCGATCTATTATGATAATGCGCCCAAAAAGGGAACAATGTTGTAATTTTCGAATTTTCACCTTTTTCGTTGATTTTTCAGTTTTTTTCAATTTTAAAAAATCGAAAGTGGAAATTTCTCCAAAATCGCCAGAAAACCATGAAAAACGGGTCTTTTCTGACGATTTTTGGAAAAATTCAACTTTAGATTTTTAAAAGTTGAAAAAACTGAAAAATCAACGAATAACGGCGAAAATTCGAAAATTACAACATTTTTTTTCTTTTTTGGGCGCACTATCATAATAGAACGATTCAGAATTTCAAGACGAATCCGAATATATAGTTGGATTTTTATAAAATTGATTTTGAAGAGAGTTATGTGCTGTATCTCGGCTCACAGAGCTCCCAGAGCCATTTAGGAAAAACTGTATTTTTGAGAAACTTGTCGAAGTACTGCTTCTAATAGAATTACCTTTGACGATTCGAATCGATCGTTTCCATTGGATTTATCGCCTAGTTTTTTTTTCCTTCGACGCAGTTTCCGTTTTCGTCATTCGCATTAACACAAATACATTTTCCCGATGGATGACTCATCGGACGTCCGTTCTCCAGAATCGATTCAGATTATTTTGATTCTGTAGGTCAACGACAGTTTGTTGTTTCTTCTCCAAAATGACGTCATATCGTTATCCCCCCCGGCTTCTGAGTCACTTTTTGCTGATTCATAACCAAACACACTCGCTTCATTTTCAATTAAAACAAACGGGCGGTGTAAAGAACGGTCTCGTTGTCGCTAGAATATTCCTTCGATGAAAGTACGCTACATCACACTTCTTTATCATATGTTTCGATTCTCCAAGATCCTCGACGCCGACGATCAATCACTCTGACCTTGTGATTTTTGACAAGTTTTTGGTTAATTTTTTGGGGGGACACCAGAATTAGTAGTTGTTACAGTAGTCGGTGATTTTCTATAGAGATTTTGAAGCGTTTTTATTAACATGATAGAGCTTATTTCCGTTTTTCCGGGTTCATGAGCATTTTTGATCCCTTTTGCTCATTTTAAGCTCTGTATCAAGGTTAACCAGAGATGCACTGATTGCGGGAAATTTGAACTTTTTTGAAATTATTATATTGCTCATCCATGAAACGCGCTCCATTGTCAATCTATTCAAATTTAGTCAAGGTTTTCAATGAAAATCTCGATTTTTGATCGATTTCACTCATTTTATTCACTTTTAATGGCTAAATTCACAGTTTTCAATTCAATTTGTCAGTTTTAATCGCGAATATCGATTTTTACCGAGTTGCCGATAAAAAACTGACAAATTGAATCGAAAACTGTGGATTAAGACATTAAAAAGTGAATAAAATGAGTGAAATCGATAAAAAAAACGAGATTTTCATTGAAAACCTGAACAAAATTTGAATAGATTGTCAATGGAGCACGTTTCATGGATGAACAGTATATAATTTCAAAAAATTTCAAATTTCCCGCGAGCAATGACCAGTGCATTACAAGTGCACACGAGTCCTGGTAACCTTGATATAGACACGGACAGACTATGTACTTTCATTCGGCTTTGGCTGCAACTAAGAACCGGTCACACGATCATGTGCCTCCTCCTCCTCCTCGTCATCGTCTCCTCTCTACGGTGGTGGTGGTGGCTGGCTGATTTCATACATTTTCGCCTTCTCATCCCTGGTCTCACTTTCGTTCCGCGCACCGCTTTTGTTTCCATCGTCGGTTTTTGACACTACGTTTGTCACACAGTTGTAATCTTGTAGGTTTTTACGCGCATAAAAACCGAGCACGATGGCCCAAAAGTCGGACATATCAGTGGAGACGACGACGGGAACGATGAGTAGCGGAAAACCGAATCCGCCGTCGCCAAAATCGCGATTGGCCATGTTGAAGCGGACGAAGAAAGGTATTGGAAATTGAAATTGTCATGTGATTTGATCGAAAATGTGAAGACTAACTGATGGAGTAGTATTATAGTGAATATGATCAGCGTATTCTTTGTGGCTCATTTGCAAAGTGCGGCACCAGTTTGCTGCAACTTCGCCGCACATTTGTCATCATTTTCGTCAAAATTTCATTGATTTTATCAATTTTTCCGTATTTTCAGGCTTTTTTCTGTCGGAATACATGAAAAGAACTAAAACCACCTTAGAATCGAACTTTTCACTGAAAAATGATGAAAAGTTCGATTTTTTGGTGATTTTTTGACAAATTTCATGTATTCCCACCGAAAAACGCCTGAAAATGCGGAAAAATTGATAAAATCAATGGAATTTTGATGAAAATGATGACAAATGTGCGGCAAGGTTGCAGAAAACTGGTGCCGCACTTTGCAAATGAGCCACATTATTCATTCTGAAAGAGTGATAGTGCGCCCAGAAATTGCAAGTGGGCGGGGCCAATTTTCGCCGTTTTTTATTGATTTTTTCAGTTTTTTCAAGTTTTAAAAATCTAAAATTGAAATTTTCCCAAAAATCACCAGAAAAACGCAAAAAAACGAGACCGAATTACAAAGTTACTGTATTTTTCGTGGCGAGACCCTCGCACTATCACTCGATCAAGAATGGATAATATTTTGACAAAATAAAAAACCAAAAAGTTGGCTCCGAACGTCACAGAGCTCCCCCCCCCTCAAAGTGTGATTTCTATTTGTCTGATGACTACTGCCCCACACACAGTTGTCAGCACACATTGCGATCCACCAAGCAGAAAGTTTGCCTCTTACTTTTCGTCACTGCGACCTCCTCGCTCCGCACGCTCTCTCCGTCTAGTCTCCCTCACTTCCGCACTTTTCGTACCGGTTCCCGCATATATATTTCGTATTATCGATTGATTATTCTGGCTACTGATACTCGAAGCGCTCGAGATGGGAAAGGGGCCATTTCCACGCACATTCTCCAAGTCGTTCAAGCAAAAGAAATCCGGTTGGTTCTGGTGATCAGCTGAGACATTATGATGGGGGCGGGTTTTGCGGCAATTGAGAATCGGTAGACTTGTTTCTGATTAAGTCAGATATTTATAATTATAATGATTACTTAATTTTTAATGCGACGAAAATTGGAATGAAATGGGGATTTTTATCGATCGTTTTTCATGAAAATCGCAAGCTAGAGCTCAAAGTGTGCAAAATGGGCGGATCTTGATGACGTGGAAATTTCAAAATTCTGAAATTGGTTCACGTAACTACAAAATGCACAATTTTCTCTTTTCTACACTGAAAAATGTACATTTTGTAGTTACGTGAACTAATTTTTGAAATTTCAAAATTTCCCATCAAGATCCGCCCATTTTACGCACTTTGAGCTCTAGTTTGCGATTTTCATGAAAAACGATCGATTAAAATCCCCATTTTATTCTAATTTTCGTCGCATTAATAATTAAGTAATCATTATAAATATAAATATCTGACTTAATCAGAAACAAGTAAATTTCAAAAATTGAATTTGATTCGATTATAATAATGGCTGCTTACAGCATCGAACGCTGCTTCCGACCCGTTCCGCTTCCAAAACAATGGAATTTCGTACAAGGTTAGTGGAAAAACTACTGATAAATATAAACTAAACTCGACATTTTTAAGGGAAAACTGATCGGCGAGCAGGATGTCGATAAGCCGCGTGGCGACGCAATGTGCGCGGAAGCCATGCGCAACGCGAAGGGCATCATCAAGGCGGCCGGCGCGCACAAGACGCGCATCACGCTCCAGATCAACATTGACGGCATCAAAGTGCTCGACGAGAAGAGCGGCGCGGTGCTCCACAACTTTCCCGTGTCGCGCATCTCGTTCATCGCGCGCGACTCGTCGGACGCGCGCGCGTTCGGACTGGTCTATGGGGAGCCGGGCGGCAAGTACAAGTTCTATGGGATCAAGACGGCGCAGAGTGCCGATCAGGCGGTGCTGGCCATTCGGGACATGTTCCAGGTGGTGTTCGAGATGAAGAAGAAGCACATTGAGCAGGTCAAGCAGCAGCACAAGACGGAGGGCGCGGATGTTAGTGTGAGTGGATTTAGAAGTTGAGAAAATGGTGAAGACGTTGAACTTTTTACCAAATTTATACGTAGAATCGAGTTCCCTGATTCAGAATCTGCAATGAAATTCTACGGATTTCTTCTTTGCTCTGACTATGAGATATGGGTCACGCAATGTCAAAAATACAATGAAAAATGCACTTTTTCACTGTATTTTTGACATTCTGTGTCCCATATCTCATAGTCAGAGCAAAGAAGAAAACCGCAGAGTTTTATTGCAGATTCTGAATCAGGGAGTTCGATTCTATGTATAAATTTGGTAAAAAGTTCAACGTCTTCAAGTACTATTTCCCGACAAGTACTGAAAACGGCTTAAAAATGAAAACATGAGAGAAATTCTGACATCAGAATCAGAATCAGGTTCAAAATCAGATTCAGAATCATCAGAATCAGAATGAGCGACGTCGAAACCTATCAGTGACCAAATTTCTAGAAAATTCTCAACACCTTTCTAAAGAACCAAAATCTAACCATTCCCAAAGATTCAGAAGACGAAAGAAGACGGCGTCGCCGTTGCCGACCTCCTCGACCTCGAATCGGAGCTGCAGCAGATCGAGCAGGGCGTCCAGCAGCTCTCCACCCTGCCCACCAACTTTGACGCGTTCGGCGCGTCGCCCTTTGGCGACCCGTTCGCCGACAGCTTCAACACCACCGGAAACTCGACGAACGTGTCGAACGTCTCCCAGCAAAGATCCTTCACCGCCTTCCCGCCACCCGCCCCCACCATGCCAGCCACCCACGACTGGCCCACCAACAACTCGCTGCCGTTCGACGCGTGGGCGCCAGGGCACCAACAAATCCACCATGTGCACAGCACGCCCGCCTTTGGCACCACCACCAACTCGGTCGCCTTCTCCGACACCAATCCATTCGCCGCGGCGTTTGGTGCACCAACTGCGCCACCACCACAACAGTTCCGTGACCCGTTTGCGGTGCCCACTGGAACGATTGACTGGAATGGCACTGGAACGACGAAGGAGAACATGGCGCCAATCCCACAACAACAGCCACCACTCCATCACGCCAACACGTTCGCCAATTTTGGCGAGAGCAAGTGAGTTTAAGGGAAGACATTCTCATTCTAAACGATCTGGAAGATTCAGAGCGAGCAGCTGGGAGGAGAAGAAGGTCACCTCGCTGGAGGAGGCGTTCACCAAGCTCGTCGACATGGACACCCTGGTTGGTGGCGCCGCCGTCAAGGAGACGAAGAAGAACCCGTTTGAGCATATTCTGAATCCGCCAAAGGTAGCGTCAAGAGAAAATGGGCGGAGTCGACCCTGAAATTCTGAAATTAGTTCACGTAGACTACAAAATGCACAGTTTTTAGTGTGAAAACTGTGCATTTTGTAGTCTACGTGAACCAATTTTTTGGAGTTTCCACGTCATCAAGGATTGAATTTATTTTTTCTTCGTTTTAATCGACTTTCTTTGTTTTTTCATGATTTTTGTTGGTTTTTCTCACTTTTTCTCACAAATAAGTGTTTTCCAACGCGATAAAATTGATTTTCTGAACTGTTTTCAACATTTTTCGACAGAATTCTCAGTTTTTCCACGAAAAACTCTGAATTTTGTCGAAAGTTGTTGAAAATAGCTCAGAAAATCAATTTTATCGTGTCGTAAAACACTTTTTTGTAAGAAAAAGTAAGAAAAACCATCGAAAATCATGAAAAAACGATAAAACTCGATAAAAACGACAAAAATCATCCAGTGGTTTTTCGAATTCGAAATTTTTGAATTTTTTATCGAGTTTCACCGTTTTTTCATGATTTTTAATAGTTTTTCTTACTTTTTCTTTCAAAAAGTGTTCCGACACGATAAAATTGATGTTCTGAACTATTTTCAACATTTTTCGACAAAATTCTCAGTTTTTTCATGGAAAAAAGCCGGATTTTTGTCGAAAATTGTTGAAAATAGTTGGGAAAATCAATTTTATCGTGTCGGAAATCACTTATTTGTACGAAAAAGTCAGAAAAACCATCGAAAATCATGAAAAAAACGATGAAAATCGATAAAAACTACGAAAATCATCCAATGGTTTTTCCGAAGGCGAATTTTTTGAATTTTTCACCGATTATCATCGTTTTTTCATGATTTTTGATGGTTTTTTCACATTTTCTTACAAATAAGTGTTTTCCGAAATGATAAAATTGATTTTCCGAACTATTTTCAACATTTTTCGACAAAATTCTCAGTTTTTTCGCTGAAAAACTCTGAATTTTGTCGAAAATTGTTGAAAATAGTCAGAAAATGAATCTTGTACTGTCGGAAAACACTTTTTTGTGCGAAAAGGTAAGAAAACCATCGAAAATCATGAAAAAACGATGAAAATCGATAAAAACGACAAAAAATTTCGAATTCAAAAATCTTCAATTTGTTCCAGGCCTCACTGAACTCGCTGTCGACGTCGTGCTCCTCCCAAATGGCGGCCACCCAACACCCAGTGCCCCAACAGCACGCCGACCCATTCGGCGACGACTTTTTCCGCTAATTGTGCCGAAAATGTCATATCTTGATATATCTCTCTCGTGTAAAATTCGCCCCCAATCACACCCTCGAACGCATTCTTCACCGGTGATCATCATTTCACAAGAAGAGCCCATCAAACAAATCTTCGAAATAATCTGTACTGTTTTATATATTTTAGCCCTGCTAACCCACCCATTCTCTGTCAATCGAAAGAAAATTCCAAGTTGCCACGTTTTTTTTTTGTCTATTCTGATTATGAAAGCACTTTGCGACAAGCGGAAACGATATTGCATCCAATGAACTCTGTGATTTCTCTCCACCTAACCCCCATAAATATTGCTTTTATATATGGTAGACTCTGTATATTGCCTTACAGCCCCCTCCACGCCTCTCTAAACTTGTCTCTTTTTCATATTTCGAATTTGATCCATCATTTCCAGACGGAAAGAAATAAATCTATCTTTCTTATGATTTTGAAGATTAAGAATGAGCAAATCGAGCAGAAACAGATGACAAAAGCAATAAAGTTGGAAAATTTTCACAGATCCTGTTTCGATCTAATTCCTACTTCTTCCACGTATTGAAACGTAATTGTTCACAAGAAATACATGTGGAGCGCATAATTTTAATGAGCTAATTAATTAAAAACTATTTAAATCTTCCAATCCACGAGAAAAAATCTCAAATATCCGTTTTCGAGCTCCACGAGCCCAATTTTTTCATTGAGACCGTCCCAAAACCGGGGAAAGTCCGCAAACCGGGGAAGACAAAACCGGGGAAGACAAAATCGGGGAAGATTGGACAAAACCGGGGAAGCTCCGCCCACTTTTGCAGCGCTGCGGCGCGGTATTTTTTCTATTAAATTTCGGAACAAAAATGCGATGATTTTTCGAAAATACTCAAATATTATCGATTTTTATAATTTTTTTTTCAAAAATAATCTTATCTGCATTTGTATTCAGAATAAAACAAACGTTTCCGAAAATAATGACAGTAAATGGCAATTTTATGTCAAAAAATAACGCGTGCCGCAGCGCTGCAAAAGTGGGCGGAGCTTCCCCGGTTTTGTCCAATCTTCCCCGATTTTGTCTTCCCCGGTTTTGTCTTCCCCGGTTTGCGGACTTTCCCCGGTTTTGGGACGGTCTCTTTTCATTTTCTTCTCTCGCGGTGATACGGTAGTCAACGCGTCGTCAAATGTGATGCATTAGTTCACTGCGGACCGCGCGGTGAACATTAGTCAACGATTCCAATTTCCCTATTTTTCACTTGGCCTAAAATTTTTTGCGTAATTTCGCTGCTTTCCCGCTCTTTTTTCGGGATTTTGTTGAGTTTTTGTCATTAAAAAAATTTTCAAAGCTGGTTTTTTCGATTAGACAGCTTTTGCATTGAAAATCAGTTATTTTTGGCCAGGTCTCACATCCCTAACAATTTCGAAATATATCGCGTCACTCGTGATGATGACAATTCATCGTGTTTTTCGTATATAAGCGCTCCGTGACGATCACATTTGGTCTATTCCGTTTTTCTTGCAGAACATGGGTAGACGTCCAGCGCGGTGCTACCGCTACATCAAGAACAAGCCATACCCAAAGTCCCGCTTCTGCAGAGGAGTTCCGGACGCGAAGATCAGAATCTTCGATTTGGGAAACAAGAGGGCTAATGTTGATACCTTCCCAGCATGTGTGCACATGATGTCCAACGAGCGTGAGCATCTTTCTTCGGAAGCTCTCGAGGCCGCCCGTATTTGCGCCAACAAGTACATGGTGAAGAACTGCGGAAAGGTAACCATACGAATTTCAGAGCCAGAATTACATATAATTGTTTTAGGACGGATTCCATCTCCGTGTCCGCAAGCATCCATTCCACGTCACTCGCATCAACAAAATGCTTTCGTGCGCCGGAGCTGACAGACTCCAAACTGGAATGCGTGGAGCTTACGGAAAGCCACAAGGACTCGTCGCCCGTGTCGACATCGGAGACATCCTCTTCTCGATGAGAGTGAAGGAAGGAAACGTCAAGCACGCGATTGAGGCCTTCCGTCGTGCCAAGTTCAAGTTCCCAGGACGCCAGATCATCGTCACCTCCCGCAAGTGGGGATTCACCAAGTGGGACCGCGAGGACTACGAGCGCATGCGTGCCGAGGGAAGACTCGTCTCCGACGGAGTTGGTGTCCAACTTCAACGCGAGCACGGACCACTCTCCAAGTGGATCGACAACCCAATCTAAATTGGTGTTTGGTTATATTTGTTGAAAGCAAATAAATAATTCATTATGTTAAACCCGATAATCTGTTTTACAGCAATGTTCAATTCGTTTATTATTATTCTCTAACGTAGCGAGAAATAGTCCTCCAAAAACACTTCAGATGTCGGGCAACACCTCCGTTCTCCTCCAAGCAATGCGAATGGGTGGTCAGCTTCCCCAAGAAATTGTAGACTGCATGTACGAACACGGCGCCTTCTTGCTTTTCCTGAACTTCCCCAAGGCGTCAGAATTCGGAATCGATTATAAAGCATGGAAGACTGGCGAAAAGTTCATGGGGCTCAAAATGATCCCACCCGGTGTGCATTTTGTTTATTGCAGTATAAATTCGGCGCCTAGAATTGGTAAAGCACTTACTTTTTTTTTAGTTTTTTCAGATAATTTTTTTTGTAATTTAAGGATTTTTTCACACTTTCAAAGCTGGCGAAATTGTTGTCAAAAAATGGAACAATGACACAGAAACCTTTGAGGATGAAAAAGTTGAAGAAAGCGTGAGCAATAATCTTTTTTTCTGGAAAAATCCTTTTTTTTCAGCAAATCCCCGAGAAAAAGAGACATCTGAAGACGATAGACAGCTCACTGGCTCCGTATCCTTATGAAAACTATCGGAGCTGGTACGGGCTCACCGATTTTATCACTCCTGAAACTGTTGAAAGGTTTTTTGGGCTCGGGGAGCCATTTTTGGCCTATTTTTGCTCAATTTTCTTGGTTTTTCGATGGTTTTTTATAAATTACAGTGAAAATTTACGTTTTTATCGAGTTTTTTTCCAATTTAATGCACATTTTTCATCTCAGATCCTTTTAAATTGAAAAAATCATGAATTTCATGGGAATTTACACTTTTAAAGCTTGATTGACAATAGAAAACATGAAAAGCCTATATTTTTCATGTTTTCTATTGTCAATCAAGCTTATTATGTGTGAATTTCAATGAAACGCGTGACTTTTTCAAAATAAAAAACATTTGAGATGAAAAATGTGCATTAAATTGGAAAAAAGTCGATAAAAACGTAGATTTTTCACTGTAATTCATAAAAAACCATCGAAAAACCCCAGGAAAATTGAGCAAAAATGAGCCAAAAACAGCTGATAAATGCACATTTCAGAGTCCACCCGCTGCTCGGACGTATCACATCGCAAGCGGAGCTCGTGAGCCTCGAGACCGAGTTCATGGAGAACGCGGAAAAAGAGCACAAAGAGTCGCACTTCCGGAATCGCGTGGATCGCGAGAATCCGGTGCGCACGCGATTCGTCGATCAGCACGGGCTCCCGATCATGAAAGTTCGCGAGGGTTACGAGATTCGCTTTCAGGAAATTCCACCATTGACGGTATAAATCTCTGATTTTCTGAAACTGAAAGGAAAGGATCTTTTGTTTCAGTTGAGCCAAAACCGGATCGGAATAGAATACTCGGACAGGTTGTACCGCCTGCTTCGAGGGCTCGGAGGAGACTTTAAACAGCTGCTGGCAGAGATGCAAATCGCGTTCGTCTGCTTTCTAATGGGACAAGTGTTCGAGGGATTCGAGCAATGGAAGCGTATCATTCATCTGATGTCGTGCTGCCCGAACTCGTTGGGCTCAGAGAAGGAGCTCTTCATGGCCTTTATTCGAGTGCTCTTCTTCCAGCTCAAAGAATGCCCCACCGACTTTTTCGTCGACATTGTGTCGCGGGACAACTTTTTGACGACTACGCTTTCTATGCTGTTCGCGAATGTTCGAGAATCTGCGCATGCTGGAGAGGAGTTGAAGAAGAAGACGGCGCAGTTTAAGCAGTATCTCACCAATCAGTTTAAATGGGATTTTGATTGTGAATAAATTATTTTTTTGCTTTTTTTTGCTTCTTGACCTATTTTTTGGTTTATTTTGTGTCTAAAAATTGTAAAAAATTGTTCAAAAAAGGTTGGTGGCCAATTTTTTTTTTCGAAAATTTTTTTCTCAATTTCTGCACGCACAGTGGCGCCAAAACGCACACATTTCGTTGTTTTGGCGACCGCCAAAAGCGCGTGCCCGGCTTCTCCAGTTCCAGTTCATTTTCCTTATCGCTGTAATTTTTTATTGATTATCAATTATCACTCAAAAATATCAATTTCCTTATCTTTACACCATTTTTCATTTTTTTCAAGGAACCGAACAATGTCCAACAATTGGAATCAATGGCCGCCGCACCAAAACCCAAACCAAAATCCAAACCAAAACCCTGAGCAGCAAGGCTATCGGAACCACCCACACCATGGAATGCCACCAATGCCACGTCAGCAGCGGATGGGTGGTGGCGGTGGTGGTGGAAATCAACACCAAGACTACTATGGCGCGCGTGCGCCACAACAGAACTTCTGGCAACCCGCCCACCCGCACCAAATGCACCCGCAACAGCAGCAGCAGTGGCGGCGGAACCAGGAGAATCACTATCGCCAACAACAGCAGCAGCAACAACACCAACACCCACACCATCAGCTGCAGCAGCAACAGATACACCACCAGCCACACCATCAGCAGCACATTCCGCAGCAGCAGATTCAGCAGCAGCAAGCGCATCAGCCGCCGCAATTCAGTTAGTGAATCGGGAAATGGAAATCATGGCTCATATTTCGAAGCGCCACGTCATCTGATAACCTAGATGGCGTGGATCAACGTCATCTGGCTCCTGGAAGTTTCGCAGTCGTTTTTGGCTGATTTTGGCTGATTTTTGCTCGTTTTTTCGGAGATTTCGATGTTTTTTCATGTATTACAGCTAAAATAGACGTTTTTAACATGATTTTATCGATTTTTTGCGCATTTTTCATCTATTTTGAAAAAAATCATGAATTTCAAGCGTTTTTCGAATAGAAAACATGAAAATTTACTTCTGGACGTATATTTCTCATGTTTTCTAGTCGAAAATGCGTAGATTTCAATGAAACTCGTGATTTTTTGAAAATAGATGAAAAATGTGCAAAAAATCGATAAATCATGCTCAAAACCTCTATTTTCGCTCTAATCTATGAAAAAACATCGAAAAAACCAAGAAAATCCGCTTGGTTTTCTTGATTTTTAATGTTTTTCCATGGATTACAGCGAAAATATTCGTTTTTAACATGATTTATCGATTTTTTCCACCATTTTTCATCTCAAATACACTATTTTTTTGAAAAAATCATGAATTTCAAGCGTTTTTCGAATAGAAAACATGAAAATTTACATCTGGACGTATGTTTTTCATGTTTTCTATGCGAAAAACGCTTGAAATTCATGATTTTTTCAAAATTGATGAAAAATGTGCAAAAAATCGATAAATCATGCTCAAAACTCGTATTTTTGCTCTAATCTATGAAAAAAAAACATTAAAAACTGAAAATCCCGAGAAAAAAGAGCCAAAATCAGCCAAAACGACTGCGAAACGTTCGGGAGCCCAGATGACGTGGATCCACGTCATCTAGGTTATCCAATCAGAGACCGCCAACTATAGGTGACGTGGCGCCTCGCTTCAGAGTTGAACTGAACGCTATCAAATGCTTTTCTAATTTGACGCGTTTCTTATCATGTTTGCCTTGAAAAAATCAATGTGAACGGTCACATGTCTTCCCTTTTTGAAAAGTAAACATACTGACCGAAAGGTTTTTTTTTACTTTTCAATCAGTAATAATGATAAAATTTTGAACGATTTCACAACCTATTTACTTCAAAATAATCAATAATTCTAGACACGATGATGTCACACCCATCACCAAACGCGCCGTTCGTGTTCAACGCCAACGCGAACGTCTTCGTGCCGCGAAGCGCGATGCAAGCGCCAGTGGTGGAGTACGGAATGCAGTCGCCGGGGCAGCCGGTGTTCTTTCCGATGCAACAGGGATTTCCGCAGCAGGGTGTAAGTTGGGGTGGGGAATTCTGAATTTTTCAGCGAATTTGGTCACTGATGGTTTCGACGTCGTTGATTCTCTGATTCTGATGCTGACGAGTAATGTGTTTTTTGGTTAGGCTTTGAGAATTTTCTATAAATTTGGTCACTGATAGTTTCGACGTCGCTGATTCTGAATCTGAAGTCAGAATTTCTGTAATTGATCTCATTTTTTGAGAAAAGATGTGTCAAAGCCATTTTCAGTGCTATTTCACTCCATGTTTAGTTACGAAATAGTGGAGAAAATAGCACTGAAAATGGCTTTGACACATCTTTTCTCAAAAATGAGATCAATTACAGAAATTCTGACTTCAGATTCAGAATCAGCGACGTCGAAACTATCAGTGACCAAATTTATAGAAAATTCTCAACGCCTAACCAAAAACCCATTACTTGTCAGGGTTTTCAGTACTTGTCGGGGAAAAGTACTGAAAACCATATTTTCTCAATAATGAAGATGAGATCAGTTACAGAATTTCAGCTTCAGATTCAAAATCAGCTTCAGAATCAGAGAATCAGACGACGTCGAAACTATCACTGACCAAATTTTCTGGAAAAACAACTTTTAATTGAGCGAAACTGGACGAATTTAAATACAATGGAACACGACGCATCGTGTCGCCGGGAATGCCGCTCTGTTCGCTCTCTCTCTGCGCCCTCTGCGATTCGTGTGCTCTCTCGCGCCCCGCTTTGCGCTAAAAGTTTGCGTCTGTCTCTGTGTGTTTAGGACAGCCGATCGTCTTTCTCTCGGTCTCCCACTATCTCTGTGGTTTTCCAGGGTCGTGGAAGAACAGAAAATTCCTCTTTTCCAACGCTTTGTTTTTGACTGATTTATCAATTTTATCATACTGTTCAGGGGGTTTGATGATGATTGATTGATGATGGTCAATTCCGAGCTTATAATGAGCACAAATTGTGCTCATTATAAGGTCGGAGATGCACAATGTTTATACCATAGATGAGAGCTCCCTGAGCACATTCATAGAGTCTGATTTTGCGTATTGCTCCTGAGAGTCGAGATATGAACACAAAAGCCTGAAAAACAGTGAAAATTATCAAAAAGTAGTTTTTCACTGTTATTTTAGGCTTATGTTACCCATATCTTGGCTCTCAGGAGAATTCCGCAAAATCTGACTCTATGAATGTGCTCAGCGAGCTTATCCATTCCTGGTGGAGTGATAGTGCGCCCAGAAATTGCAAGGGGCGTGGCCATGGGTCTCGTCGCGAATGATACAGTAATTTTGTAAAAAGGTCCCGTTTTTGGCGTTTTTCTAGTTATTAGAAAACACGAAAAACGGGATCGAATTCCGAAATTACTGTATCGTTCGCGACGAGACCCATGGTCACGCCTCTTTGCAATTTCTGGGCGCACTATCACTCCACCAGGAATGGATAATATGAACTTGGTGCGGCCTTTTCAAAACCATTCCAAAACCAAAAACTCTCTTTTCAGTACGGACCGCAGGCGGCTTCGTCCTCATCCTACAACAACATGCAACAACAGCCTGATGACCCGGTAATATTCTACAGAACACCCCAAATCACTCCAAAAATAAGCGTTCCAATCAGGCCATCGACGCATTTGCTCACTTTGGCCAGCAATTCCAACAGTACATGCCGTCAACTGAGCTCTACCAGCTGATGCAGACGACCAAGTCGCCCGCTTTCATCAGCGAGATACAGGTCGGCTGCGAGCAACTGATTATGGACGTGAACGACACGATGGGCTGGGCGGACGCCATCTGCTACCGCTTCCGCGACCCCGAAATGGATGATCAGTCGAAGCGGGTGGCGGTCAAGTTGATCGTCGAGATGGCGTTCTCGATGGAGCCCAACGGCAACATGGATCCGCAGAACATCTTCAGTAACTTGTTGAGCAATCTTTCTAACCAGGTGAGCTCCGGCTCCAGCTCTAAAAACTCTAGAAGTTGCAGATGAGAGACTTTTTGCGTCACTCGATTGTCCCGGTGCTCGGCGAGTATCACAACAATCGAAACGTGCTGGAGAACGACTTCCGTGTGAATCTGGCGGTCTTCTACGCCGAGTGCTACGTCAAACTCACCCTGGACAACGGCTCGCGCTTCGAAAAGATCGGAGAAGCGTTGTGCGATCAGATTGACGAAATTCTGAAGTTCCCAAAGCAGGACAGCTACATTAGGTGCCTGGTGAGGGTGTTCATGGTGGCTGGAGCGGAGATGGACGTGTCGGAGAACCTTCGCAAGCGCATCGATCAGATACTGACGATCATGGGCGGGTTCGCCAAGGGCTCGCCGCACCTTGGAGAGTGAGTTTTGAAGCTATCGATCCATGTAAAATAGTAACTTTTCAGCGAAGTGAAAGACAACGTCTTCAAGCTCATCGAATGCCGCACCCGTGGATGGGATCGTCGAGTCGGAGCAGCCCGGTCGCGATTCCAACCGGCTCCAGAATCGTTCGACGAGTCGGCGGACGCTGATCTGACGGAAGAGCAGCTCGAATTCCTTGAGAAGCAGATGAACAGTCTGCCACGGAAGGAGAGCAATGAGGACATTGACGAGGAGGTGGAGAAAGAATTCGGAAAATTTGTCAGTGAGGAGTTTCAGGCTATTGAGGTTTGTCTAGAGAGATCTAACAAGTAATGTTGGGCTTTGAGAATTTTCTATAAATTTGGTCACTGATAGTTTCGACGTCGCTGATTCTGAATCTGATGTCGAATTTCTGTAATTGATCTCATTTTTGAAAAAAGATGTGTCAAAGCCATTTTCAGTGCTATTTCCTCCACTATTTCGTAACTACGTGAAAACATGAAGGAAAATAGCACTGAAAGTGGCTTTGACACATCTTTTCTCAAAAAGAGAGAAATTCTGACTTCAGATTAAGAATCAGCGACGTCGAAACTATCAGTGACCAAATTTATAGAAAATTCTCAAAGCCTAACCAAAAAACACATTGCTTTTTTCATTTCAGGACGCCAAAGCGGCTGAAATGATGGCTGGATTAAATGTGAACGACGCTGAGCCAGATGCTTCTGCTGAAAGTGAGCAGAAGCCCTCCGAGCCTTCCGAGTGAGCACGACGTCTAACATTTCTCTCGTCCCCCCATAATGAAGAGCAATCTCTCTTTTCTTTTCTTTGTTGCTAACTGTACTCGACTCCGCCCATTTTCCACTGAGATTCTGTGATTATCATTTGCAAAACAAACCCATAAATTATTGAAGAATTCTCGTTTCGTTTTCTGTCAATCTCTAATTTTTTTTTTCTTTCCTTTTTAATTTCCACCCCAGTATCTTCATGCACTCCCGAGTTTCTTCAGCTTTGTCTCGTTTTATTTGGCTTATTATTGAACAGTTTGCACTCGATTCCCCATCCCATTTAGTTCTATTTTCATCATCTCGGACGACTCTCTCGCTTCTCCACCACCAACTAGTGTATATCGTTTTGAAATAAATCCTGAAAATAGCAGACTGTTTTTCATGAGTCAGTCATCGATCTGTATTGAATATATTTTTGGATTAGGATAAGAATAGAAATAAATTAGATCAGGAAAAAGGAAAAAACCAGTTTTTGTTGTTTACAAAAAGTGCGCCCACTTTGCAAAATCACGCGCCGGCTACTGCGCGTCGCGCTCTCTCGCTGTCTGCGTCTCTCTCGTCGCACGTGAGTTCGATCATGTTTCATCACATTTTCTCATTTATTGACCTGAAAATTTCCACTTTTTCCACGTGAATCAGCATTTTATAAACAATTTTTCTCAAATTCCCATTAAAACGCAACGATTATCAATGATAATAATCGATTTCACAACATTCTTCCAGCGAAAAAGGTGACGTTTTGATGCGTTGAATGCTGCCATACCTTGCTTATCGATACGTGAAAAATAAGCGAGAAAAGAATCAGCGAGACATGGACGAGAATCTCGAGTCGATGGTGCGCAGCATTGTGCCGGATAAGGTAGGTTTTTTTCGGAAAATCTGAATAAAATTAACATTAGCATTATGAAATCCCAATTCCAGACGGTTCTTTGTATCACTGGAGTCGCCGCGAAGCTCGCGGAAGACTCGAACGACTACATTCCGGGCGTCCTCTCAATTGCGGAGAAGCCCACGGGAGTTTTCATCGACTGGCGTCCATCAGAAGACCCAGATGGCTCCTGGGTGATGACGTCAGATGATGGGAACACTGTGACGGTGAGCCCGAGCAGTAGCCCGGAAGAGAAGAAGTCGCACGGGGCGAAAGTCGCGTTCTGTTTGGATGTTAATGATTTGAGCAGCTTCCGAATTGATGAGCCCAAGAGAGGTGAGCAGAACATGAACATTTCATTGATTTTATCGATTTTTCCTCATCACTAAAAAAAACCACCTTAAAATCGAACTTTTTCATCATTTTTCAGTGAAAAGATCGATTATGAGGTGAAATTTTAATGCAAATGATCAAAATTTCATTGATTTTATAGATTTTTCCTCATTTTTAGGTATTTTTCTGTCAGAATACATGAAAATCATTAAAAATCACCTTAAAATCGAATTTTTTACTAAAAAAAAGGTGAAAAAGTTCGATTTTAGTGTGGTGTTTAATGATTTTCATGTATTCTGATAGAAAAACGGCTGAAAATACGGAAAATTTCACTGACTTTATCCATTTTTCCGTATTTTCAGGTGTTTTTCTGTCAGAATATATAAAAATCATTGAAAAATCACCTTAAAATCGAACTTTTCACTGAAAAATGATAGGAAAGTTCGATTTTAAGGTGGTTTTTAATAATTTTCATGTATTCTGACAAAAAACACTTGAAAATAAGGAAAAATTGATAAAATCAATGAAATTTTGATAAAAATGATGGTAGTGCCGCACTTTGCAAATAAGCCCCGCCCACAATTCCAATTTTTTCAGGCGTTGGATTCCCAATGATCCGACTGATTTGCCGTGATGGCAGCAGCCAAGTGCCCCTCTATTTCAGAAACTCGCCCACTGCTCCATTCATCGATGCTCTTCAGGGGTAACTAACTTTCAGAATTCGTCGTCGAAAATCATCATCTGAGTTCAGGTACATCACCCTGAGACGCTCTCATCGCGACTCGAATTTGGTGATCGTGGTGGATCAGAAATCGGAGGCGCTCGCGAAAAGCGTCAGTATGCTTGATGAGAATGGTGATATTCTATCGGTAAGTAAATCAGTTTTGAGCAAGTTAGGGCTCAAAATGTGCAAAATGGGCGGAGCTTGGTCAATTTGCTCCTTGATGACGTGGAAATTCATAATTTGGTTCACGTATTTCTCTTCTGTACACTGAAAACTGTGCATTTTGTAGTTTACATGAACCAATTTCAAAAAGGTTCACGTAAACTACAAAATGCACAGTTTTCAGTGTTTAGAAGATAAATACGTGATCCAAATTCTGAATTGACACGTCATCAAGGAGCAAATTGACCAAGCTCCGCCCATTTTGCACACTTTGAGCCCTAATTTGCTCAAAACGGATTTTCATAAAAAAAGATATGATAATTTTAAAACGAACGTCTTCCAGCGCTTCATGCAAAACCCCTACATGACGGCGATGACTGGCTTCAGTAAAATCACCTCATTCGTCCAAGACCAAGTGATTCCATCGGTCCTGAATGACACTGACGCTGTGAGCCAAGAGGAGAAGATTCGTCTGATGCGAGAGCTCCGACTCGCTGAAGAGCAAATGCGTGTGCATTCCGACGCCGCCGGGGAATTCGAAGTGGTCACCCAGTTGGAGCTCCCACCGCGCCCTGACATTTATCGAGAAAACCCCGTCACCCAGCAGATTTGGAACTCTTTCAAGCTCACCGATGGCTCATTCGACCCCAAAAAGTTGCACCATTTGAAGATGAACGTGTTCCGCGGCGGGCTGAACGCGGAGCTCCGCAAAGAGGCCTGGAAACTGTTGCTCGGGTATCGGAACTGGAACGAGAATGATATAATGTTCGAGAAAAGGCGGGCGAGATTGGCGCAAGAGTATCAGAATATGAAGCAGCAGTGGCAGGCGATTACTGAAGATCAGGAGAGGAGATTTTCTAAATTTGTAAAGAGGAAGTCATTAGTAGAAAAGGATGTTGCTCGAACTGATAGAACGGTTCCATTCTTCCAAGGAGACGATAACAGCAACCTGAAAATGCTCCATAATGTGCTCATGACCTATGTGATGTACAATTTCGACTTGGGGTACGTACAAGGAATGTCTGATTTCGCGTCCCCGTTACTGTTTGTCATGAAAGACGAGGTGGACACGTTCTGGTGCTTCGTGGGCTTGATGGAAATGACGCAGAAGAACTTTGAGAAGGATCAGGCGTCGATTAAGATGCAGATGAATCAGTTGAGGGATCTGGTGATGATTATCAATCCGAAACTTGCTAATTATTTAGGTTAGATTCAAATTTTTACCATTGAGAGCTCGCTGAGCACATTCATAGAGTCAGATTTTGCGGAATGCTCTGGAGAGCCGAAATATGGCTCATGCAAGGTCAAAAATGTGCACTTTTCACTGACAAGGGAACTACTTGAAGAAGTTGAACTTTTTACCAAATTTATACCCCTGATAGAATCGAACTCCCTGATTCAGAAACTGCAATGAAATTCTGCGGATTTCTTCTGTGCTCCGAGATATGGGTCACGCAATGTCAAAAATACAGTGAAAATGGCCAAATGTGCACTTTTTTCACTATATTTTCGACATTGCGTGACCCATATCTCGGAGCACAGAAGAAATCCGCAGAATTTTATTGCAGATTCTGAATCAGGGAGTTCGATTCTACCTAGGGTATAAATTTGGTAAAAAGTTCAACTCGCGCCTTCAAGTAGTTTCCTTTTTAGTGAAAAGTGCACATTTTTGACCTTGCATGAGCCATATCTCGGCTCTCCGGAGCATTCCTCAAAATCTATGTGCTCACGGAGCTCTCAGCTCTCTATGCTATAACTTTGATAAAAAATTCCAAAATTCAGAAAGCCACCAATCGGACGACATGTACTTTTGCTTCCGATGGGTGCTCGTGTGGTTTAAACGAGAATTCTCATTCCTCGATACTTGTAAACTTTGGGAAGTGCTCTGGTCCGGACAGCCGTGCCCACGATTCTTGCTCCTTGTATGTGTTGCCATACTCGACTCGCAGACTGATGTTATCATTGATAATCAGTTTGGACTCACTGAGATCTTGAAGGTAATACTGAAAAATACCTTTGGCTGATTTTATTGGGTTTTTTCATAAATTACAGCGAAAATTTACGTTTTTAACATAATTTTAATGCACATTTTCCATCTCAGATACCTTTTATCTTGAAAAAATCATGATTTTCATGAGAATCCACACATTTTGAGCTTGATTGACAATAGAAAACAAGAAAAAACGTATATTTTTCATGTTTTCTATTATCAGTCAAGCTTAAAATGTGTGGATTTCAATGAAAATCATGATTTTTTCAAGATAAAAGGCATCTGAGATGAAAAATGTGCATTTAAATCTATAATTATGTTCAAAACGTATATTTTTACTTCCTCTTATTGAATAACCTTGATTATTCACGTCATCTGGGCTCCCAGACGTTTCGTAGTCGTTTTTGGCTCATTTTTTCTCGTTTTCTCGGGATTTCCCATGTTTTTTCATAAATTACAACAAAAAATATGCGTTTTGAACATAATTATCGATTTTAATGCACATTCTTCATCTCAGATCTTTTTATCCTGAAAAAATCATGAATTTCATGGAAATCCAGACATTTTGAGCTTGATTGACAATAGAAAACATAAAAAATTATAGTCTTTTCATGTTTTCTATTGTTAATCAAGCTCAAAATGTCTGGATTTCATTGAAATTCATGGTTTTTTCAAGATAAAGGGTTTCTGGGATGAAAAATGTGCATCAAAATCGATAAAATTATGTTCAGAACGTATATTTTTTTTTGTAATTTATGAAAAAAACAAAGAAAATTGAGCCAAAATGAGCCAAAACTGTCTTTTCCAGCACGTCAACGATCTCTCAATGCATCTGAAAGTGGACGACATTCTGACAGCGGCCGAGGCGATCTTCCACCAACTCTCCGCCAGCCAGAACAAACTGCCCGCCCACATTTGTCAGTACTTGAACATTGGCGAATCCGCCGTCAGCTCGCCGAGTGGATCGCCTTCTAAGAATTCTGAATAATCAGATGTACAGAAATAATTGTATTCATCCTTTTTTCCTTATTACCCGGTCCCTGAAATTAATATAACTAAAAGTATAAGTAAAAATGGCCAATTCAGTTGTAAAATAATTAATTAACTTGCCCCCCCTTTTCAGAATAACTTTGTGGTCTTCATCCCACTTTTACTGAATGTAAATACGCATTTTATTCTGTGATGAGCGTTTTCAGGTTGAATAAAGTGTATATTGTTAGCCGAAAAAGTTCCATTTCAAATTGTCGCGTCGAAAGTGTACTTTATCCTTGTTTTTCATCAAATTTTCATTGATTTTATCGATTTTTCCTCATTTTCAAGTGTTTTTTTGTCAAAAATCACCTTAAAATCGAATTTTCCACTGAAAAATGATGGAAGATTCAATTTTAAAGCGATTTTTCGACAGAAAAACACCTGAAAATACGGAAAATTCGATGAAATCAGTGAAATTTTGATGAAAATGATGACAACTATGCGGCAATGTTGCAGAAAACTGGTGCCGCACTTTGCAAACAATTCCGCCTCACCGCTTGTGGGCGGGGCTTATTTGCAAAGTGCGGCACCAGTTTTCTGCAACTTTGCCGCACATTTGTCATCATTTTCATAGAAATTTCATCGATTTTATCGATTTTTCCCTATTTTCAGGTGTTTTTTTTTTCTTTTCTGATAGAAAAACACTTGAAAATAGGGAAAAATCAATAAAATCGATAAAATTTTGATGAAAATGATGACAATTGTGCGGCAAAGTTGCAGAAAACTCCTGCCGCACTTTGCAAATAAGCCACGCCCACAATTCAGACAGTCTCAGAATGAATTTGGTGAGCCGGGTGTCGGGGCTCCGCACGATGCTCCATCAGAATCAGTGCCTTGCTCCATTCTCTTCTAGAAGAAGCTTTGGCGATCAGAAGACGTCGGTTCCATCGACGTCTACACTCTTGAAAGTTGATTGGTTGCTTCAGAAGATTGTAGGCGTTCAGAATTTTTAGAATTTTTTTAGAATTCTAGAATTCATTAGATTAAAAGTGTTTTAGACGCCGTTAGTGCTAAAATCCAATCTGCGTGACTTTATCGACATTTGCCAAGAAGACGTGCGACTTGAAGACCGCGTCTTTTCTTACAATCTCAGTGGAAGAACGGCGCTGATGAGTCACATCGCCAAAGTGCGAATGTACTATCGGTATTTGTCGCCGTTTAATAAAGTTGAGGTGGGGGATTCAGATGATGTTGTGCTCAAAGTTTTGCATTTTTGAAGCAGTGAACGGCTTCAGAGAGCTCCAAACTCACAGCAATCTACACAATTCAATAGTTTTTTGACCGTTTTTCCAAGAAATTTCAAATTTTCAGCACTTTCAAGGCCCAGAAAATCAGATTTTTAATTAAAAAACTGTTTTTTGTCCAAAAAACAATGGAAACAGTTTTTATAATTAAAAATCTGATTTTCTGAGCTCTGGAAGTGCTGAAAATCTGAAATTTATTGGAAAAACGATCAAAAAACTGTTGGATTGTGTAGATTTTTGTGAACTGGAGCTCTCTGAAGACGTTCACTGCTCCAAAAGAGCAAATGAATTTTGAGCACAACTCTAAACTTAAAATGAGCAATTTTTTCCAGTGGATCGGCTCGTGCGTCTACGAGAACGAAGACGTCATCGTGGTGCTGTGGAGGCTGTCGACGTTGGAATCCAGTCTTGCCACGTATTTCCCATCCTTTTTAACCAAGAAAAAGACGAATTTAATCGTCAAAGAAGGAGCTCTGGATGTGCAAGTTAATGAGCAGGGACAAGTGATGAAGATTGTCAATCGAGCTGTGAGTCTTGGGCTCTTTTTGGATCAATTATAGTGAAAATGGACGTTTTTATCGATTTTTTCCAATTTAATGCACATTTTTCATCTCTTATCTTGAAAAATCATGATTTTCATGGAAATCCACACATTTTAAGCTTAACTGACATTAGAAAACATGAAAAATATACGTTTTTTCATGTTTTCTATTGTCAAAATGTGTGAATTTCAATGAAAATCATGATTTTTCAAGATAAGAGATGAAAAATCTGCGTTAAATTGGAAAAAATCGATAAAAATGCATATTTTCACTGTAATTTATCAAAAATTGAGCCAAAATGGCTCCAGGAGCATTAAAAAACCTTTTTCTTTAAAGATCACCGCTTCGGATCGAGAAGGAGCAAAATCGCTGGCGAAACTCAAAGAGCAACAAGCCGAAGAGCACCAGAGAGCCGAGGAAAAGGAGATGAGAAAAGAGTTCGATCGACAGTATCATAGTTGAATGCTTTATTGTACTTTTTCTAGTTAGTTCTATTTTTTTTTGGTTATTTGTTGTCTTTCTTTTCGTAGTGAACTTTTTAACTTTTTGATGACGTGGCAATATGAAGAAAAAAGAAGAAAAAGTAAAAGAATTATTTCTACTTTTACATAATGATAGAGCACTTGTTGACGGTCACTTCAATTGTCACGGAGAACGTATGCTTTTGGAGCTTTAGAGCACCAACCAATTTTGAGCTTTTTTAGAAATATGGATTTATAACTGCCTTTATAATCGCCGTGATCAGTTGGCTCTACCTACTCGATTGGAACAGGAAGAATGCAATCAGTCCGGCACCATCGGAGCAAAATGTGGAGAGCCCCGAGCTGGAGAGCTCGGCGAGCCCGACGAACTTGTTTACCCCGCCGAGGTGGGTGACGTCATCTGGAGCAGAAGTTACAGAATTTTGTGGAATTTTGGTCGCTGAATCTGACAAGTAATGTGTTTTTGGTTAGGCTTTGAGAATTTTCTATAAATTTGATCACTGATAGTTTCGACGTCGCTGATTCTGATTCTGAATCTGATGTCAGAATTTCTCTCATTTTTGAGAAAAATTGTGTCAAAGCCATTTTCAGTGCTATTTTCCTCCATGTTTAGTTACGAAATAGTGGAGAAAATAGCACTGAAAATGGCGATCTTTTCTCAAAAAAGAGATCAATTACAGAAATTCTGACTTCAGATTCAGAATCAGAATCAGCGACGTCGAAACTATCAGTGACCAAATTTATAGAAAATTCTCAAAGCCTAAACAAAAACACATTACTTGTCAGATTCAGAATCAGCCACCAAAATTCTAGAAATTTCTGTCATTTATGCTCCAGATGACGCCACGTCATCACAGAAACCTTCCAGACACAAAGAATTCACGCGCGGCTCCTTCGAACGCTCCTCAAAACCGCCTCCCCGCGAGCTCTTCGAGCCCAACGAGCAAGAGCAAGTGCCCTCGCACATCAAACCCGAAATATTCTTCGTACTGAAAGCTCTCGAAGGACTGGAACTGCCACGTAGTTGGCAATTAGATCCGAAAGATATAGAGACGCTGTGCATCGACACGGGACACACGTTGCTCTCACCGGGAGATGCGAACGATGTGATCGTGGTGGTGGTGTCGGGAGAATTGGGTGTATTCACCAAGGTCGCCACGGTGAGAAATGGCTCGGGGAGCTCTGGGAGCCGAGAAGCTCAAATTTTGCGAAAATTTGCTCATAACTCTCTTGAGAATCAATTTTATGAAAATCCAACTTTATATTCGGATTCGTCTGGAAATTCTGAATCCTGAATCGACCTATTATGATAATGCCTAAAAGGGGCGTGGCCTAATTTTTGAATTTTCACAGTTTTTCGTTGATTTTTCCAGTTTTTTCAACTTTTTAAAGTTTAAATTTTCCCAAAAATTGCCGGAAAATACCAATTTTTATGGTTTCCTAGCAATTTTTAGGAAAATTTCGACTTTAAAAAGTTGAAAAAACTGAAAACTCAACGAAAAAATGTGAAAATTTGAAAATTACATCTTTTGGCTCTGGGAGCTCAAAACTCTGCTCATAACTCTCTTCAGAATCAATTTTATGAAAATCCAACTGGATATTCGGATTCGTCTTGAAATTCTGAATCCTGAATCGACCTATTATGATAATGCCTAAAAAGGGGCGTGGCCTAATTTTCGAATTTTCACCGTTTTTTGTTGATTTTTCAGTTTTTTCCCAAAAATTGTCAGAAAAACACGAAAAAAAGGGTTGTTTCTGACGATTTTTGGAAAAAAAAACTGGAAAAATCAATGAAAAACGGTGAAAATTCGAAAATTAGCCACGCCCCTTTTTTGAGCACTATCATAATAGGCCGATTTAGTATTCAGAATTTCAAGACGAACCCGAATATCCAGTTGGATTTTCATAAAATTGATTCTGAAGAGAGTTATGAGCAAATTATCACAAAAATCCAGAATCCTCGTGAAATTTGCTTTCAAATGATAAAAGTTTTCGCGCTCTATCGCACTTCGAGTGAGAGAGTACACGATCCGGAGAGACGCAGACAGTCTAACTACCTGCGTCTCACCAATTCCTGTACTCTCTCACCCCCACGATGAAAATTTTCCAGGGCGACAAGCAATTCGAAATGAACATGAAGAGCCTGAAAAGCGGCGAATCGTACTTTTCGCAAACCTCCGTCATCGAGATTCTGATGAACGAGAAGCCGGAGAACAAGTACGTGCATCTGAAGGCGTTGTCGAACTGCCGTGTGGCCAAGTACAAGCTGACGTCGTTCTACGCGGCATTTCTCAACAATCCGCAACAATGGATCCGAACTATTCAGGTCGTGATGACACGCCTTCAGCAGTGCACACTGATAACGTGTAACCTTTATCTGGGCATTGGTGGGAAGTGCATTGACTCGGTGAGCCATAAAGGGGCGGAGTTTTGTGCTCTTTTGCTGGTGGTGACGTGAATTATCCAGCAAATTTGGTCACTGATAGTTTCGACGTCGATAATTTTGATGATTCTGATGATGAATCTGACAAGTAATGTATTTTTGGTTAGGCTTTGAGAATTTTCTATAAATTTTGTCGCTGATAGTTTCGACGTCGCAGATTCTGAATCTGAAGTCAGAATTTCTGTAATTGATCTCATTTTTGAGAAAAGATGTGCCAAAGCCATTTTCAGTGCTATTTCTTTTCCCTCGTTACGAAATAGTGGAGAAAATAGCACTGAAAATGGCTCTGACACATCTTTTCTCAAAAATGAGATCAATTACAGAAATTCTGACTTCAGATTCAGAATCAGCGACGTCGAAACTATCAGTGACCAAATTTGTAGAAAATTCTCAAAGTCTAACCAAAAACACATTACTTGTCAGATTCAGAATCAGCATCAGAATCAGCTACATCTTTTCCAGAAGCGAAAACCGCCGAACCCCGAACGATTCGCCGCATTCGACAAGCTCGCGGAGCAAGAGCAAATCGACACTGGCGTCAAGTGGATGGCGGAGGCGATGGGCATTCCGGAGCAGGCGGAGCACTTGAAGAGCAAGGTGAAGCGGTACGAGTGCCAAAAAGGCACGATTGTGACGGAGGAGAACTCGTTCGAGATCGACATGGTTTTTGTGGTGTTCGGAAAACTGCAGTTGAGAAGGGTCAGTAAATGCGCTCCAATGGACTTGGCGCTTTTTTTGAGTTTTTTTCGAGTTTTTGGTGTAAAAAATGACAAAAATTGGTTCAAAATCATTAAATAACATCTGTAGATGATGTATTTGAGACGAAAATTGCGAAAAACCCGAGAAAAAACCATCAATTTTCAAATTTTGTGCAATTTTGCGTCAATTTCTGTGCAGACACCGTGAACTCATTTTTTGCGTCGACAATTTCAGTGATTTTTGACAATTTTCTCTCATTTTCATGTATTCTTACAGAAAAACCCCCGAAAATAAGGGAAAATTGATAAAATTTATGAAATTTTGATGAAAACGTGCCGCACTTTGCAAACAATTGGATTTTTGACGCTTTTTTCGAGTTTTTCCAACTTTTTGTTTGAAAAATGACGGAAATTGGCACAAAATCATCAAATACAGTTTATAAATTGTAGATTTGATCCAAAAATGCGAAAAACTCCGAGATTTCCCAATTTTTGTGCAAATTAGCGTCTAGTTGCACAAAAATGGGAATTTTCTCCAGTTTTTCGCATTTTTCGCCTCAAATATACAATTTATAGACATAATTTGATGATTTTCAAACGATTTTCGTCATTTTTTACACTAAAAGCTGAAAAAACTCGAAAAAAGCGTCAAAAATCTAATTGTTTGCAAAGTGCGGCACATTTTCATCAAATTTTCATTGATTTTATCAATTTTTTACTCATTTTCAAGCGTTTTTCTGTCAGAATACATAAAAATCACTGAAAAAGTTTGCTCACAGGGAGCACTGGACCGAGATGAGACTGGAACGTCGTTGACTTTCGACGTGTGTCCCGGCGACATTCTGCCGTCGATGCAGATTCTGACGAATGAGCCGGCGATGTGCACGGCGACCGCCATGGAGAAGACGATATACTTTAAGATTTGTAGAGAGGAGTACATTCAGTAGGTGATCATCTCTACAGATTGACGTCTACATCTTCTAATTCTAGATTCTTATTCTCCTTTCCGATTATTTATCTCCGTCTCGCCTTCCACGCTCTTCACTTTGTTTCGCCGTTTGCTCGCGTCTTTGATCTGGCCGTCAGTTGGATTCGGATCGATACGGGACAAGCGCTTTTCAGGTAGAAATTCTGACGTCGTTGATTCTGATGATTCTGATGCTGAATTCTGAATCTGAACCTGATTCTGAAGTCTGATTCAAAATCTGAAGCAGAATTTCTGGATTTTCATCAGTTTTAAGAAAATATGGTTTTTAGTACTATTCCCCGACAAGTACTGAAAACGGATTTTTTCTCAAAAATGAAAAATTTAGAGAAATTCAGACTGCAGAATCAGAATCCGACTTCAGAATTATCAGAATCAGAATCAGAATCAACGACGTCACCAGCAACGAATCAACAAAATTTTCAACATTCAGAATCGGCGACGACTCGAACTGTATGTACGTGGTGATGGGCGGACGATTGAGAAGTGTAGAAGCGTCGAAAATAATTGAAGAATACGGAAGACTTGACATCATCGGCATCACTGATATGGCGGAGAAGCGATCTAGACGATCCACGGTGCTCGCTGTCCGCTTCTCGCACCTCGTCTGCATTCCCGAGAAGTTGCTCGGATTCGTCAAGTCTCGCTACCCGCAAGTTGGCACCAAGTTGCTCCAACTGATAAGCAAGGGATGGAAAACGCCGACGCTGGAAGCGATGAGTCATCTGGAGACGAACAAGATTCAGAATCTCCGAACCATTGCCATCGTACCCGCTTCTGCTCACGTCCCACTGACGTCATTCACCTGTGAGCTGTACGATCAGCTCTCGAAGCATGTGAAAACGCTTCGGTTGAGCAGCACCGTTGTCGGCAGATTCTTCGAGCCAGATGTGATCACAAAAAAAGCCGATTACGGACTGATGCATTGGCTCAATGTGCAAGAGATCTCGTACTCGCTCGTCATTTATCAGTGCGACTTTACCAAGTCGAGCTGGACGCGGCGGTGCTTGAGAATGGCCGATGCGATTCTGGTGGTGGCGATGGGGAACAGGCCGAAAGAAGTGCAGACGATGGTAGTTTTTTGAGTTTTTTCAGCGAAAAATGATGCAAAATAGCACGAAAGTATGTTTTCTGCTGAAAAAAACGCTCAAAAATCGTGAAAATTGATCAAAAACGGAAAAATCGCGAAAAATGGATTTTTTCCGTTTTTCGTCGATTTTCATGATTTTTTGAGACTTTTTTCTGTAGAAAACAAACTTTTATTCATCTGTAGTGCTATTTTTCTTCGTTTTTTGCTCGCCAAAAAAGGGATTCTTCTGTTTTTAATCAATTTTCTGGGTTTTTTGAAATTTTTTCAGCTAAAAACAAACTTTTATGCATTTGTTGTGCTATTTTCCATGAATTTCTGCTGAAAAATATAAAAAAATTGATGAAAAACTGCAAAAATCCCCATTTTTTCTAGTTTTTGCAGTTTTTCATCAATTTCCATGATTTTTTAAAGATTTTTTTTTACTAAAACAAACTTGTATTCATTTTTTGTGCTATTTTCCAACTTTTTTACTGGAAAAAAGCTCAAAATGTCTGAAAAATTGATGAAAAATCGGAAAAAATCGCCAAAAAACCGGTGGCCGCGAGGAGGTGGCCTAACTACCGCTCCACAGTGGTTTTCCGCGACCCTCGCGCACGAATTTTTTCGTTTTTCATCAATTTTCAAGCTTTTTTCTGATTTTTTTCAGCAAAAATGATGAAAATAGCACAAAAGTTTGTTTCTACTGAAAAAAAATTATGAAAAAATTGTGAAAATTGATGAAAAACGGAATAAATCGCTTTAAAAAAGGGATTTTTTCGTTTTTCATCGATTTTCAGAATTTTTTCAGATTTTTTTTCGCAAAAAAATGATAAAAATAGCACGAAATTTTGTTTTCTCCTGAAAAAAATCCCTAAAAATCATGAAAATTGACAAAAAAACCGAAAAAATCGCGAAAAATAAAAAACGGTGGCCTAACTATCGCTTTCAGGCCAACTCTCTGCTCACTTGCAACGAGAAGGGAGTGCGTCAATCCAAAGAGCTCATCCTCCTATGGCCCGAGCACACGCCGACCCCACACGGCACAGCAAACTGGATCGTCGAGTCCTACTACTCGGGCTATCATCATCTGCGAGTCCCCGACCGCGTCTTCGCACTCGGAAGTCGTTGTCGAGAGTCGGAAATCGTGGCCTACTACGAGAAAAACGTGTACCCGGAGCCAAGTGCTCAATCGGATTGCTCTCGGCTCGCCCGGATTCTCACCGGGAACGCGGTGGGCGTGGTGTTCGGAGGGGGTGGGGCTCGCGGAGCCGCACACGCCGGTGCTCTTCGGGCATTGATGGAGAAGAAGATTCCGATCGATATGGTGGGCGGGACTTCGATCGGCGCGCTGTTCGCGTCGCTTTACGCAACGACGCCCGATGGAAGAGCAGTTGGGAGATTGAAGCACTTTTTTACGGTGAAATATTGATTTTTTTATCAATTATTGATTGCTGAGTTTAGGATCGACAACGAAACAATCTGATCGACGCTATCAAAGATCTGACGTGGCCTTATTGCTCGGTGCTCACCGGGCATGGATTTAATATGCTCACGAAGAGAATGCTAGGAGACGTGAGCATCGAGGACTGCTGGATTTCATACTTTTGCATTTCTACTGATATCACGTACGTCGGTGATTCTGATGATTCTGATGCAGAATCTGATTCTGAAGTCTGAATTCAGAATATCTCTAATTTTTCCATTTTCAAGAAAATATCCGTTTTCAGTACTATTTCCACCTTGATTTCACTGGAAGCGAAAATTTTCAAATTTTAATTTATTTTTTGAGTATTTTTTTAATTTTTGATGGTTTTTCTTACTTTTTCTTGCAATAATTTGTTTCTGACACGATAAGAACTATTTTCTTTCAATGTCAGAAATATAAATTGCAAGAAAAAGTAAGAAAAGCCATCAAAAATTAAGAAAATACGATGAAAATCGAAAAAAAACACCCAAAAAATAAACTAAAATTTGAAAATTTTCGCTTCCCATGAAATCAAGGTGGAAATAGTACTGAAAACGAATCTTTTCTTGAAAATGAACAAATGAGAGAAATGCAGACTTCAGAATCAGAATCACGATGATTCAGCACGTCATCGATGCGAATCCATCGAAGCGGCCTCATGTGGCCCGTCGTCCGAAGCTCGATGTCGATCGCTGGCTACGTGCCGCCACTTTGCGACCCACAAGACGGTCATCTGCTGCTCGACGGAGCCTACGTGAACAATTTGCCGGCGGATGTGATGCGGTGGGTCTCGCAGCGAAGAAGGCGCTCCTTTAATAAGAAAAAAGTCAAATTTTGCAGCTCCCTCGGAGCAAGCGTAGTGATCGCCATCGACGTCGGCCTCTCAGATACGAGCCACAACCTGACCGACTACGGCTACGCCATCAGCGGCTTCTGGATCCTCTTCAAACGCTTCTGGCCGTTCGGCACGCCGATTCGCGTCCTCAGCATGTCGGAAATTCAGAATCGCCTCGCCTTTGTGTGCTGTGAGAATCAGCTGGAGACGGTCCGCGCGGCACCCTACTGCTTCTATGTGAAATTGCCCATTGAGAATTTCGGGATTTTCGATTTCTCGAAATTTGATCAGGCATCGGTGAATTGAACGTTTTGGCCTGTTTTGGCTCAATTTTCTTATTTTTTCGATGTTTTTTTCATAAATTACAGCGAAAATTTACGTTTTTAACATAATTTTATCGATTTTTTCCAATTTAATGCACATTTTTCACAGCAGACACCTTTTATCTTGAAAAAATCATGAATTTCATGGAAATTTACACATTTTGAGCTTGATTTCCATGAAATTCAGGGTTTTTTCAAGATAAAAGGTATCTGAGATGAAAAATGTGCATTAAATTGGAAAAAAAACGACATTTTCGCTGTAATTTATGAGAAAAACGTTGAAAACTGAAATTCCGAGAAAATTGAGCCAAAATAAACGTTTTTTATGAGCCGATCAATTTCAGCAAGTCGGCTACGATCATACTGCTCAAAAACTGGAAGAGATTTTCGAGAACTCGGCGACAGACCGACGACGCCTGATGGGATGCGCGAAGAACATGGGACCGACGTCGAAATACATGAGCAATGATAATCTTCTGTCGTTTGTCAAGGCGCCGTTCCCACCGCAAACGTCTTCAGTTCGAGATGTGCTTTGATCTCGTTTTTTTGGTTTTTTTTAGTCTTTTTTTGATGAATAAACGCTGATTTTAACAAAAAATTCACTTTTTTCGAATTTTTTTCGCGAAAAAAAATCATGCGCCAGTTGCGCTAGACTCGCGCCCCTGTTGCGTTTTCCGACCACGCCCATTTTTCGGTTCGCGGCGCCGCAGCAATTTTCGAAATTCGATCGAAAAAGACTCGAAAATTGATTTTTAATGACACCGACCCCGAAAATCCCGGAAATTAAGGTGCGAGAAATAACGACATCATTGAAAATGTTTTTAAATCAAAAAAATTCAATTCAGATTGTTCCCCTTGGAGCCGGGCAAGATGTAGGACGATCCTGTATTCTGATCTCGATTGGAGGCAAGAATATCATGATGGATTGTGGAATGCACATGGGTTATCAAGATGACCGGAGATTTCCGGATTTTTCGTATATTGGCGGCGGCGGAAGGCTGACAGACTACCTCGACTGCGTCATCATCTCGCACTTTCATCTGGATCACTGCGGAAGTCTTCCACATATGAGTGAAATCGTGGGCTACGATGGGAAGATCTATATGACGTATCCGACGAAAGCGATCTGCCCGGTGCTCCTTGAAGACTATCGCAAAGTGCAGTGCGATATCAAGGGAGAGTCCAACTTTTTCACCTCCGACGACATCAAGAACTGCATGAAGAAGGTGGTGGGGTGTGCGCTGCACGAGGTGATCCGCGTTGATGAGGAGCTCTCGATTCGCGCGTTTTACGCGGGACATGTGCTCGGCGCGGCCATGTTCGAGATTCGGCTCGGCGATCATTCGGTGTTGTACACGGGGGATTATAATATGACGCCCGATCGGCATTTGGGAGCTGCTCGTGTTCTTCCTGGTACTGACTCTTCCTGATTCTGATTCTGATTCCAAAACAGTGAATTTTGCCCATTTTCAGTTTCAGCCGATTGCTTCAAGAATTTGCACTTTTCAGGTCATTGAATGGCTCTAAAGAGCTCCAAAATAGTGTGAAACTCACAATCTACACAATCCAATGGTTTTTTCGTCGTTTTTATCGATTTTCATCGTTTTTTTCATAATTTTTCACGGTTTTTCTTACTTTATCTAACAAAAAGTGTTTTCCGACATGATAAGACTCATTTTCTGAACTATTTTCAACATTTTGAGGACAAAACCCAGTTTTTCAACAAAAAACTGAGAATTTTGTCGAAAAATATTGAAAATAGTTCAGAAAATCAATTTTATCGTGTCGGAAAACACATTTTCGTACGAAAAAGTAAGAAAAGCCATCAAAAATCATAAAAAAACGATGAAATTCGATAAAAAATTCAAAAATGTCGCCTCCAAAAAACCACTGGATTGTGTAGATTAAGATTCTGTGAATTTCGCACTATTTTGAAGCTCCTTGGAGCCTAAAATGACCTAAAAACTGGTAAAAAGTGCAAATTCTTGAACTTTGAGCATAACTGCATGACCGGCTGAAACTAAAAATGTGCGAAATTGGAAAACTGTTTTGGAATCCGAATGAAATTCTCAATCAGAACTTTCCTTATAAGGAAGTGTTTGACCTCAAGGGTTGAACTTTTTACCAAATTTATACCATAAATGAGAGCTCCGTGAGCACATAGATTTTGAGGAATGTTCCTGAGAGCCGAGATATAGGTCATACAAACCTAAAATACAGTGGAAAATGATCGAAAGGTTATCTTTCACTGTATTTTAGGCTTGTATGACCTATAGTTCGGCTTTCAGGAGCATTCCGCGAAATCCATGTGCTCACGGAGCTCTCATTTATGGTATAAATTTGGTAAAAAGTTCAATCCTTGAGGTTAAACACTTTCCTTGTATTTTCCATTTCTGACGTAGTGATAGTGCGCCCAGAAATTACAAGTGGGCGTGGCCAAAGATCTCGCCACGAAAACTTTTGTAATTTTCGAATTTTCGTCGTTTTTCGTTAATTTTTTCAGTTTTTCCAACTTGTAAAAATCTAAAATTGAAAAATATAATTTTTGAAGTTGAAATTTACCCAAAAATCGCCAGAAAAACTCAAAAAAGGACCGATTTACAAAATTACTGTATCTTTCGCGGCGAGAGCCATGGCCACGCCCCCTTGCAATTTCTGTGCGCACTATCACTACGTCGAGAATGGATAATAAAATCCCTTTCTTCCAGGAGTCCGCCCCACCGTCCTAATCTCCGAGTCCACCTACGCCACCACGATCCGCGACTCAAAAAGAGCCCGCGAACGAGATTTCCTACGAAAAGTGCACGAATGTGTGATGAAAGGCGGCAAAGTGATCATCCCGGTGTTCGCACTAGGACGAGCTCAGGAGCTCTGCATTCTGCTCGAGTCGTACTGGGAGCGAATGGCGCTCACAGTCCCCATCTACTTCTCCCAGGGCCTTGCGGAGAGAGCTAATCAGTATTATCGACTTTTTATCAGTTGGACGAATGAGAATATCAAGAATACATTCGTAGAACGGAATATGTTCGAATTCAAGCACATCCGTCCCATGGAGAAGGGGTGCGAAGACTTGCCAGGGCCACAGGTGCTCTTTTCCACGCCTGGAATGCTCCATGGCGGACAGAGCCTGAAGGTGTTCAAGAAGTGGTGCTCTGATCCGTTGAACATGATTATTATGCCCGGGTATTGTGTCGCTGGAACCGTGGGAGCCAGGGTGATTAATGGCGAGAAAAAGATTGAGATCGATGGGAAAATGGTTCGTATCTTTCTGAATTTGTGGTTCCTGAATGGCTCGGGGAGCTCTAGGATTGAAACTTTTATCATAAACTTCTTTGGAATGAATTTTATGAAAATCCAACTGGATATTCGGGTTCGTCTTGAAATTCTGAATAAATTCATGGAAACAATATTATGATTCGAAGAAGCTGGAACTTTTTATGAGGATTTTAAAGTTGAAAAGAGCTTTGCTACTAGTAAAAAGTTTACATTGTCATTAATCGATTCAGAATTCGATCTATTGTTAAATGTTATATCCGTATAGGCGGAGTAAAGAGACAGCTTTATTAGGGTTTAGTGAGTAGTAGAGAAGTAAGGAATGAACCGCGCGGTATATGAATACGCGCGGTACGTAGTACAAGTACACTTAGGGTCGGGCAGGTCGCCACGTTGATCCTATCGGCACAACACGTCCCCCTCCAAAGGAAGATCGTTGATTGGTCCCGGAAGCATGTGGATGGCTTCCATCGCGAGTCGAGCGGTGATCATGTGGAGTAGATCCTCGCGGCCGGATTGCTGGACGAAGGCAAAGTGGTAGTGGAGATACCATGCCGGCAGGGGTGGAATCCAGAACGATGACGGAGAATGACTTGGGTACGTGTTGCTGACAGGGTCGAACGAGTCGATGACTGTTCCTTGGTGGTCGTGTACTCGGACGTTTGACACTGACTCCGGTGCTGGTGTCATCGGCATGTGGTTGTTCGGGAGTCGAGTGGTACTCAAGTTGGCGCTGTCGAACATCTTCTCGCCATTGTCTGGCAGTTCACTTCGCAGCCATCTTCCACGATCCACAGAAGCACGATATTGACATCCAGTCATCTGACACCGACACACCACCTCTCCGTTATCAAAAGTAGTCGGCACACAGTTCTCTGCAAGTCTCTCAGCATTAGCTGGCCCACCCCCCAAGAACCCTGAAGAACTCAAAAACGAGTTACCGCAACCTTGTGCAACGTGCGCGACATCTTTGTGCCACTCCACGTCATCGTGTCGTCTCATTTGACCAACGTGGGTACGACGAACACACTCCGTTTGAACGTAGTAGTTGGAATCATCGAGTGATCCACGCACAATTCCCGGTTGCCATGACCATCTGTGTCCTTGTCGCACTCTCACGACGATCTGCTCACCGATCCGGAATACCTGAAACGGTTTGCGCGTCACATTGCGCGCTCCTCGAGACTTCAAATTCGAAGTCTTCTTCTTGGGAGTCTTGCGATCGTTCAGTGCTTCTGACATCTTCTTCTGAACTCTCTTGGAGTTTTGCGAATGGCTGGTTCTTTTGGCTTTTTCAGCGGCGGAATTTCTCCTTCTTCGGTTCTTGGAAGAGAAGTGTTGGTTGGCAGTCTTGTGACTGACAATCACTTCATTTGCGCGTTTGGTGCGCGAGACCATATTTTTATTTTGTCGATTGGCCACGCCTTTCGTGAACCTTCTCGAATGATTTTTGGAAGCGAAGTTTTGGTTTGCAGTCTTCTGACTGACATTCACTTCATTTGCGCGTTTGGTGCGCGAGACCATATTTTGATTTTTGCGAATGGCCACGCTTTTCGTGGACCATTTCGACTGAATTTTGGTTTTGTGCTCAATGGCCTCTTTCTGCTGGAATCTCTTGAGTTCACGGTCAACGGCTCTTCGTGATCCATGGGGATCCGACTTGGCACGTTTGAATACCGGTTTCGCATCGCTGGTTGTCCGGTCGTGTGCTTCATCTTGTGAGCCAGTACTGGGACCCTCCACGAAAACCACCGTATCAATTTCTCTTGAGCTTTCCGAAGGTCGAATCGACTCTTCTGAGCAGTTTGCCTTGATGACAATGTCATCGAGTAGTTTGCGCATGTCGGGTGAGCGAGTCAGCCAACTCATTCCGAGTATGTCGGTGCCACGTTCTCTGACGTGAGCAACTCCACTGTACTCTGCTCCCTTCAGCACAAATTTGGTACGCATCTGACCGATGGCAGACAGCGTAGAGCCGTTACTGCAAGTGATGCGACACTGCAACGGACTCAATTTGGGACTTCCGAGACGTTTCCAGGTTTCTCTGCTGACCAGGGTGATCGCACTACCTGTGTCAAGCTGGAATTCAACTGGAACGCCATTCACCGGAACATGGAGATGTCTGATTGTCGGATTGACAACAGAAACTTGAACTCCGTTCACTTGGACGTTTTGAATCTCTTTCGTCTCCAATTTTGTTTTGGCATAACAGTTTTCTGTATGATGGCCGGACCGATTGCATCTTTGGCATTTCGGTCTCTTTTGATTCTTCTTCTCATGGTTGTTCCCTGCTGTGATCTTCTTCGGTTTTAACAAATCATCAGATTTTGCCGAATCCGTCATCCATACGTCAACCTTCTGATGCTGCACGGGCGCGGTCACTTCTCTGGTCTGTTGTTTCAATTGAATCCAACGAATCCAGTCGTCATGGATCTGGGACAAGGTTACTTTTTCACCTTTCCGCTCGCGATCCTCGTGGAGGTGCATCAGGTATTGCTTCGCTGGACCATCCGACGGACTATCAAAGCCGCGGAGGAACAGGAAGACGCTCCAGTCGTCCGTTGTCATTTCAGACAATTTTGCGTTGAGCACCATTTCGCCAATGCGATTGGTGTACATCAACGGGTCTTGACTGTCTTGGGCAGAGCGGCTGATTTGGAGACATTCTTGTCTCAACATCATCAGGCTTCGATGCGGCGCGAACAGCTTCTTCAACGCGTCGACTGTGTCTTCGAATGACACGTCATTGACGTCTTCAACATGTCGCTGTGAGTCGACGTAGTATCGAAACGTGCTTTCCTCTAACGAGCTTAGCAACAGTCTCGTCCTTTCGCGCTCAGTGAGATCTTCGCCGTCTTCCAGAAAGGTAGGCTCGTGACGTGTCAGCCAGTGGCGGAACGCGTCCGGCTCTGAGAGGGAATACGTGTATTGGGGAATCAAGCGAGCGAGATCCAGCATGAGTCTCGAGTTGGACTCTCTTTTGGATCTTCCGGCAGTAGCCCTTGGCTCTGCCTGGCCCCTCAACGTTTTGTTCTCCTCAAGCAACCGTTGGGAAATTTCGGTTTGTCTCTGCATCTCGGCAGACATCGCGCGTAGTGTTTCCACTAAATCATTCGCGGCTGCCGCCTTACCTGCTTCTACCATCGTCGCGTGATTTGGTCTTAGTAATCCTGATCGCCAAAATCTCATCCTGATCGCCAATGTTATATCCGTATAGGCGGAGTAAAGAGACAGCTTTATTAGGGTTTAGTGAGTAGTAGAGAAGTAAGGAATGAACCGCGCGGTATATGAATACGCGCGGTACGTAGTACAAGTACACTTAGGGTCGGGCAGGTCGCCACGTTGATCCTATCGGCACAACATTAAATTATTCAAATGTGGACCTCATTAATTTGACAATAGGTTGATTCAGAGTTCGATCTATGAGAATATAAACCTTTTACTACTAGTGAAGCTCTTTTCAACTTTAACATCCTCATAAAAAGTTCCAGTTTCTTCGAATCATAATATTGTTCCATGAATTTATTCAGAATTCCAAGACGAACCCGAGTATCCAGTTGGATTTTCATAAAATTGATTCCGAAGAAAGTTATGAGCAAAGTTTCGAGCTTTGGAGGGCTTTGTCTCGGCTCCCAGAGCATTCAGAGCCATGAGCCATTCTGTTCATCCATAAAATCACACTGCTCCATTGACAAAATGGGCGGCAATTCAAATTTAGTTTTTCAATGAAAACGTCGATTTTTGATCGATTTCACTCATTTTATTCACGTTTTAATGTCTAAATTCATTGTTTTCAATTCAAGTTGTCAGTTTTTATTGCCAATATCGATAATTGCGATAAAAACTGACAAATTGAATTGAAAACTGTGAATTTAGACATTAAAAGTGAATAAAATGAGTGAAATCGACCTAAAATCGAGATTTTCATTGAAAAATTTGAATTGCCGCCCATTTTGTCAATGTATTGTCGTCGCAAAAAAATTGGTGCAGACTGCAAGCACGCAATTTTTCCTCACTCTGCGTACCAGGGTCAGCAAATGCGCTCTATTATAAAATAGATCAAAAATATTGTGATCTCTTCCTGTTTTTAGCCGTTAATGTCATCATTTTCTAGGGAAAGATCAAAAATAAATTTAAAAACAGCCGAGATCACATTATTTTTGACCCATTTTTTTCGAGTACGCAGAGTGAGGAAAAATTGAGCGCTTGCGGTCTGCACCAGTTTTTTTGCGCTGACAATAGCAGTGTGATTTCATGGATGAATAAAATGGCTCATGGCTCTGGGAGCCGAGATATATAGAAACTTCTGCTTCTTCCAGCACGACATCCGTCTCGGCGTCGAGTACATGTCGTTCAGCGCGCACGCCGACGCGAAGGGCATCATGCAACTGATCCGTCAGTGCGAACCACAACACGTGATGTTCGTGCACGGCGAGGCGGCCAAAATGGAGTTTCTGAAGGGGAAGGTGGTGAAGGAGTGCGGGGTGCCGGTGCACATGCCGGCTAACGGAGAGACCGTCGTCATCGAGGCTCATCCGAAGCTGGAAGTTCGAGTTCCGCTCGAGAAAATCGATCGGAGTTTGAGTTTGGATCCGAATCCCGAGAAAACCGAGTGCCCGTTTGTGGCCGATTTTATTTATAACCAGGAGGTACTTCGCAGCCTGTTTTGGCTCATTTTGGCTCGAAAATTCGAAAATTACAACATTTTGTGTTTGGCCACGCCCCTTTGCAATTTCTGGGCGCAGTATCACTCCGCTAGGAATGAATTTGGCTCAATTTTCGATGTTTTTTCACAAAGTACAGCGAAAATCTACGTTTTTATCGATTTTTTTAATGCACATTTTTCATCTTATCTTGAAAAACCACGAGTTTCATTGAAATTCACACATTTTAAGAGACGATGTCTGAGTGGGTCGACCATAGACCTACTACCCATAGTCACACTTTGAAAAAAGTGTTCCGATCGGTCTAATTTTCTATGTGGTGACTACTTGGGATGACATAACAACAAAACCGATTTTATAATTAGGCTCCGCCCCCTTTGAGCAAGAGCAAATTTTTGAAAATTCAAAAAAAAAATTTTTTTCGTTTTTGAGATAGGCTCATGAAACTTTTTTTGATGCATTGCGGACTACATAAGGATTATTTTTGTAGTTAAAAACTTTTTTGCAACTCATCTCCTTTCAACTGAAAAATTTGAATTTCGAAATTTTTTTCAAACATGGTGAATTTGTGAAAAAGTTTTCAATTAGGTCCGGCGGCTAATTATGAAAATAATGATGTTCAGAGTATTGGCTTTCATAATTCATAAGTGGTTCGCTCTGATTTCAGAACCGCAATTCTGTGCCATAGCAATCTTTTTTGAGTGTCATTTGACTTTTCCGTTCTTTTGATTTTTTTGAAAAATTTTTCAATTAGGTCCGGTGTCTAGTAATAAGAATAAACAATTTCAGAGTATGGGCTTTCATAATCCATAAGTGGTTTGATCTGAATTCAGTACCCCGCCCTGTTTTTATAGCGATCTTTTGTAGGCCTACTCCTTTATTTCGCATTTTTTGAAAAAGTTTTCAATTAGGTCCGGCGGCTAATTATATAAATAATAAAGTTCAGAGTATAAGCTATCATATTCTATGAATAGTTTGTTCTAATTTCAGTACCCCATCCCATACTCGGACGATCTTTTTTAAGCCTAAAATATCCCCTCTGTTATTTTGATTTTTTGAAAAAGTTTTCAATTAGGTCCAACGTCTAACTATAGAAATAATAAAGCTCGGAGTATACGCTATCAGAATTCACTAATGGTTCAATCTGAATTCAGTACCCCGTCTTCTTCTATCAGCAATTGACATAAAGTGTCCTTTCAGTACTAAGGATGATAAATCTTGCGACTAGGTGGGTTTGGTGGTTTCTAATTATGTTCATTGAATTCCTCGTGTATGATTTACTATAAATCCACTCTAACATCCCGGGGTAATCCACACCCACTCCAGATATAGAACCAAGTCAAATTCGTCAAAAAGTGGTGTCATGAGAAACGGCTCTATGGCGGATACCCTTGTCTTGTACACATCGAAAACTGTTTCATGAGATGCGAAACAACATTTTTCATATTATTCATACAGTTTACAATACATCAATAATTGTTTCAAAGTTATTGAAAGCAGTTTTCTCCATTTTTGACCACTTTTTTGCACTTTCTTTATTTTGGATACATTCCTGAATGTTCAGTGAAATTGTAATGTTTGTTTGTGAAAAGTTCACAATTTGACGCTCCAAACAAACCTAAAACCATCCAAATCGGTCCAGTGGTTCTCGAGATACAAGGCCTCAAAGTTGGTCATACCTCAAAACCCCCCAAAATCGGTTAGAAAACGACGAAATAGTGTGGGCAGCGCGGAGGCGCAGACAACACGGGACCTCGCCTCTTTCCCGTTTCGCACTGTAATTCGAGAACGGATGTACTAAAATCGATGAAATTTTTTGTAATAGATGCAGAATCACTTGCAGATTCAGAATATATAAAGTTCATTCAGCATCAATAATGGGAAGTTTTCGAAAAATTGCCTCAAACTTGCAACATTGGTTTGAAGCTGATTTTACCACTTTTAGAGTTCATAACTTCCTTAAACCAGATTTTTGAGAGAAATGATGTACTGAAGTTGTAATCAGCATAAAATCCTGCGTCGATTGGTACCAAAACTTTTTTGAATTCTGGAAAAAGTTTGACGTCTTCTCCGACGACGTGACGACAGATTTTTTGAAAATTAAGATTTCAATGTCAATCGATGCAGAATTGTGTTGTCATTAAGATTGTAGTACTTCATACTTTATCAAAGATGCTAAAATGAAAGTTATCATAGAATTGCTGATTACCAAAAAATAGACGAACCTTTGAGTGATTCTAACTCAGTGGACTGTGGTTTTCATAAGAACAAATTGTTAGGATCATGTTAATAACCAAATTCTGCATCGATTGACAGTAAAATGTGAATTTTCAAAAAATCTGTCGTCACATCGTTGGAGAAGACGTCAAACTTTTTTCAGAATTCTATAAAATTTTGGTACCAATCGACGCAGAATTTTATGCTGATTACAACTTCAGTACATCATTTCTCTCAAAAATCTGGTTTAAGGAAGTTATGAACTCTAAAAGTGGTAAAATCAGCTTCAAACCAATGTTGCAAGTTTGAGGCAATTTTTCGAAAACTTCCCATTATTGATGCTGAATGAACTTTATATATTCTGAATCTGCAAGTGATTCTGCATCTATTACAAAAAATTTCATCGATTTTAGTACATCCGTTCTCGAATTACAGTGCGAAACGGGAAAGAGGCGAGGTCCCGTGTTGTCTGCGCCTCCGCGCTGCCCACACTATTTCGTCGTTTTCTAACCGATTTTGGGGGGTTTTGAGGTATGACCAACTTTGAGGCCTTGTATCTCGAGAACCACTGGACCGATTTGGATGGTTTTAGGTTTGTTTGGAGCGTCAAATTGTGAACTTTTCACAAACAAACATTACAATTTCACTGAACATTCAGGAATGTATCCAAAATAAAGAAAGTGCAAAAAAGTGGTCAAAAATGGAGAAAACTGCTTTCAATAACTTTGAAACAATTATTGATGTATTGTAAACTGTATGAATAATATGAAAAATGTTGTTTCGCATCTCATGAAACAGTTTTCGATGTGTACAAGACAAGGGTATCCGCCATAGAGCCGTTTCTCATGACACCACTTTTTGACGAATTTGACTTGGTTCTATATCTGGAGTGGGTGTGGATTACCCCGGGATGTTAGAGTGGATTTATAGTAAATCATACACGAGGAATTCAATGAACATAATTAGAAACCACCAAACCCACCTAGTCGCAAGATTTATCATCCTTAGTACTGAAAGGACACTTTATGTCAATTGCTGATAGAAGAAGACGGGGTACTGAATTCAGATTGAACCATTAGTGAATTCTGATAGCGTATACTCCGAGCTTTATTATTTCTATAGTTAGACGTTGGACCTAATTGAAAACTTTTTCAAAAAATCAAAATAACAGAGGGGATATTTTAGGCTTAAAAAAGATCGTCCGAGTATGGGATGGGGTACTGAAATTAGAACAAACTATTCATAGAATATGATAGCTTATACTCTGAACTTTATTATTTATATAATTAGCCGCCGGACCTAATTGAAAACTTTTTCAAAAAATGCGAAATAAAGGAGTAGGCCTACAAAAGATCGCTATAAAAACAGGGCGGGGTACTGAATTCAGATCAAACCACTTATGGATTATGAAAGCCCATACTCTGAAATTGTTTATTCTTATTACTAGACACCGGACCTAATTGAAAAATTTTTCAAAAAAATCAAAAGAACGGAAAAGTCAAATGACACTCAAAAAAGATTGCTATGGCACAGAATTGCGGTTCTGAAATCAGAGCGAACCACTTATGAATTATGAAAGCCAATACTCTGAACATCATTATTTTCATAATTAGCCGCCGGACCTAATTGAAAACTTTTTCACAAATTCACCATGTTTGAAAAAAATTTCGAAATTCAAATTTTTCAGTTGAAAGGAGATGAGTTGCAAAAAAGTTTTTAACTACAAAAATAATCCTTATGTAGTCCGCAATGCATCAAAAAAAGTTTCATGAGCCTATCTCAAAAACGAAAAAAAATTTTTTTTTGAATTTTCAAAAATTTGCTCTTGCTCAAAGGGGGCGGAGCCTAATTATAAAATCGGTTTTGTTGTTATGTCATCCCAAGTAGTCACCACATAGAAAATTAGACCGATCGGAACACTTTTTTCAAAGTGTGACTATGGGCAGTCGAAAATCTCAGACATCGTCTCTTAAGCTAAAAATCTGTAAATTTCAATGAAATTTATGATTTTTCCAAAAAAGTGCGCCTAGAAATTGCAAAAAGGCGTGCCCGATACAGTAATCTTGTAAACTCATCCCGTTTTTCGCTTTTTTCGTGCGATTTTCGGGAAAAAACCAACAAAAACGGCGAAATTCGAAAATTACAATTTGGCCACGCCCCTTTGCAATTTCTGGGCGCATTATCACTCTATTTCGTTTTTGGCTCAATTTTTCCTGATTTTTCGATGTTTTTTTCATAAATTACAGCGAAAATGCCCGTTTTTATCGATTTTTTCCAATTTAATGAACATTTTTCATCTTATCTTGAAAAAATCATGATTTTCATTGAAATTCACACATATTGAGCTTAATTGACAATAGAAAACATGAAAAATATACGCTGAATGTAATTTTTCATGTTTTCTATCGTCAATTAAGCTCAAAATGTGTAAATTTCAATTAAAAGCATGATTTTTCAAGATAAAAGGATCCGAGATGAAAAATGTGCATTAAATTGGAAAAAATCTATAAAAACGTACATTTTCGCTGTAATTATTGTCAAAAAAATAAAGATGCGACACGAGACGAGCGCGCGAAACCGAGCGAGTTGAAAAAATAGGCCCCGCCTCCTCGGGTCGGCACCACGCCGCACTTTCTTGATATCGGATTTTTGGCAATTTCTTGAATTTTTCATAACTTTTTCCTGAATTTCCCTATTAGGAAATTAATTCTCTTGGATTAAAAGTTAAAAAATCAAAGAAAAATTTTGTCGTCACCGAGAAAATCAATTTTTAAAAACGCGCGCCGCAGCGTTGCAAAAAAAGGTGGAGCCTATTTTTTGAAATCGCTGGGCTTCGCGCGCTCGCCTCGTGTCGCATCTTTATTTTTTTGACAATATGAAAAAACCAAGAAAATTGAGCCAAAAATTCTGCACGTCTTCATACAAAAATTCAAAAATTCAGAACGACTGTCTGAAGGCGTCAACAGCCACCGACCTCGAAGACCTCGACACCGACTGCACCCCCATGACGCTGTCACTATCCGAAATCATTCGCGGCGGCAAAATCTGCTGGGAGTCACTGGCCGAGGAGCTGCTGATTCATGATCCACACCTTCAGATGAAGCCCGACGGCATCGAGATGTTCGACGGCGAGGTCACGCTGCTCAAGTTGTCCAACAAGGACAGCGAGCTCGAGTTCATCTGGGAAGAGTGTCGGCAGCAGTGGTTCCATATCATTCACAAGACTGTTACGAGTCTCATTGGAGCTCCAGAAGTCACGGTGACCGCCTGATCTCTCATAATGTTTTAACAATTTGCATGTACTTTGGATTTGGAATGAAAGTTGGAACGAGTACATTGGAATTCAAGACAATTAAAAAAATTTCAGACAATAAATAAAAGGCGTTAATATTGCAGACGTTCAGTTGTACAAGTCATCATCGTCGGCTCCAGCTCCGCCTCCAGTGGCCGGCTGTCCAGCAGCGGGCTCTCCCGGGAACTTGAAGTTGTTGCCGAATCCGCGAGACTGTTGAAGCGTCTGCGCGAACATCTCGTACTTTCGAATGTCGTTGTCAGTGACCGATCTTCTGGCGAATTTCATCGCCTCCTCGAAATGAGCTCGGGTGATCTCTGGCACCGGATCCTCGACGTCATCCATGAGCTCCTCGCCGCGAGCAAGACGATCCTGGCGCTCCTTCTCCAGACGGATCTCCTTTTCGATGGATTCACGGATGGCGAGCTTGCAAGCTCTGAAAATTAACATCTTTATAAGAAAAAATAGGTGAATTCTGACCTCTGACAAATCTCCGTCAAGTCTGCACCGGAGAATCCAACCGTGTTTTTGGCCAAAAAGTTCAGATCGAGATCGGCCGCCAGCGGCGTCTTTCTGAGTCCGGCCTTGAAGATCTGGAGGCGTGACGCCTCGTCGGGCAGCGGAATGTAGATGAGCTGGTCGAGTCGTCCAGGACGGAGCACCGCCGAGTCGATGATATCGGGTCGGTTGGTGGCTCCAATGATGAACACGTTCTTCTTCGAGTTCATGCCGTCCATCTCGGTGAGCACCTGGTTGATGACGCGGTCGGCGGCGCCGCCAGCGTCTCCCACCGAGCCGCCGCGCGCCTTGGCGATCGAGTCGAGCTCGTCGAAGAAGAGCACACAGGGAGCAGCGGCGCGAGCCTTGTCGAACACGTCACGAACGTTGGCCTCGGACTCTCCAAACCACATGGTGAGCAACTCGGGTCCCTTGATAGAGATAAAGTTCGCTTGGCACTCATTAGCAATGGCTTTGGCGAGCAGGGTCTTTCCGCATCCGGGCGGTCCGTAGAAGAGCACACCGCGCGATGGCTGCATGCCAAACTTGAGATACTTCTCCGGGTGCTCCACGGGGTATTGGACGAGCTCCTGGAGCTCGCGTTTCACATTGGTGAGTCCTCCAATATCCGACCAGGTGACGTTGGGCGTTTCCACGACGGCTTCACGAAGCGCAGATGGCGACGATTTGCCCATGGCGAACTGAAAACGTGTTCTTGTAGATTTTTTTCTTTCCTAATTATAATGCTCACTCTAAAGTTCTCCATGGTGACCGCCAATGAATTGAGCACCTCCGCATCGATGGTGTCGTCCTCCAGATCAATCAGCTCCATCTTCTCTCGAATCTGTTGAAGAGCCGCTTCCGAGCACAACGACGCCAGGTCGGCTCCAACGAATCCATGGCATTCATTGGCGACTTGCTCCAAATCCACGTCTTCTCCGAGCTTCATATTCTTCGTATGGATTCTGAGGATTTCAAGACGTCCCACTGCGTCCGGAATTCCGATATCGATTTCACGATCGAAGCGTCCGAAGCGTCGAAGAGCACCGTCGATCGAGTTGGGTCGGTTCGTGGCGGCGATGACGACGACGTGCGAGCGTGTCTTCATGCCGTCCATCAGCGTCAGGAGCTGCGACACGATGCGCTTCTCGACCTCACCGTGCGCCTTCTCACGCTTCGGAGCAATCGCATCAATCTCATCGATAAAGAGAATAGCCGGCGAGTTCTTCTCGCACTCCTCGAAGGCCTTGCGCAGGTTGGATTCGGATTCTCCCGACATCTTCGACATGATTTCAGGGCCATTGATCAGGAAGAAAAATGCGCCGGTCTCGTTGGCCACTGCTCTTGCGATGAGCGTTTTTCCGGTTCCCGGCGGGCCGAACAGGAGGATTCCACGTGGCGGCTTCACACCGATCGCTTTGAAGAGCTGCGGGTGACGGAGCGGGAGCTCGACCATCTCCTTGATCTGCGCGAGCTGCTTTCGCACGCCTCCGAGGTCATCGTATCCAACCTCGTTGAGCGCCTCCTCCTCCTCTTCCCTCTTAATCGGATCGCCTTCGTAGTGGATGACGGTGTCTGGAGCCACGATGCACGCTGGCGCTGGATCGGTCTCCACTACCTTGAACTCGACGGTTCGCATCGCCGCTTGCACGGTGAATATGTCACCCTTGTGAACCGGGCGGTACGCATCCGTGAAGTAGGGCTTCAGGAAGACGTCGAAGAGGTTCCCTGTGAGCCCCTCGACGGTGTCATCGATCGGCAGCACATGCACACGCTTTCCGTACTCCAACTGAGCACTCGAGATGCTCACAACGTCGCCCAGACGGCTTCTGAGGTTGTTTCGGACCACCTTGTTCATCTTGATCTTGTCGTTGGTGCAGTTGTCGTTGTTGAGCACAATCGACACCGTCTCCCGACGCTTCTTGCCTTTCAGAAGGACCGCGTCTCCACGGAAGAGCCCGAGCTCGTCCATTTTCGCCTGGGAGAGCAGCACCATCGAGTTGTCATCATTGTCCGATTGGTCGATGATGAGTCGATTCGGCCGCTTTTTGTCCTGAAGAAAATGGAAAGCTAATTAATTACGAAGAAAATCGATAAATACCTTGAGAATCGCCGTCGCCAACTCGTCGTTCTTCTTCTCCTTGTCATCTTTGTGAGTGGGAACCGAAGCCATGACTTTCGTTCGCTACTCTGCAGAAACAAGAGATTAGGGAATGGAATGGATCTCGTGGAAAACGTGAATGAATGGTGTGCAACGACGGAGAGGGGTCACGCGAACGACACCAGAATCGAAAGGGCGCACGCACGCACGTCGACGGAGAGGATGACAAAACCACCGTATAGCGTTTGAACGCGTTCTCCGTGGAGCGCGTTTGGTGCAGCTGCTTCGAGAAGCGTAATGGAAAGGGGAAATGGAATTGAACTGGAAGACAAAACTGATTGAAACAAATTTATTGACATTGAATTGAATAAAAGTTGAAATCAGTAAAATTAATAGAAAAATCCAGAAAAATGTGATTTTCATACTAAAAAAAAGAAGAAAAACCGTTGCTCACTGTAAAATTTGAATGGAAAAACAAAAAACTGAAAAAAAAGCCACGCTGTCAAAATTTCAAAAAAGTGTGCATTCACCATCACCCAAAAGCGCACAGTTTTGTGAGTTGGCAAATTGCCAGCTCATCGTTTTTGAACGCTTTTCAGTTTCTTTTTCTCGTTTTACTTATCAGTCCTATTTTTTCCAGCTCTAAGCCAACTTGATGGCACAACAACCTGAAAATGAAGAAGAGAACTTTCCGTTTCCCCGTACTTTCAACACTATGAGGTAAATCCTGAACATTATCCAATTAAAAACTACAAAAAATCGCTGACGTCTTCAGAGGAGTTCCACAGAGTCAATCCTCCTTTCCACGTGGCCGATTCAACTTTTCCTCCGGCACTTTTCCGAATCGAAAACTGGAAACCACTCCCGTAAACACCCTAGCAACGGCTCACTCCAGCAAAATGCTCCTGACCACTTATCGAATGGACAGAACCATTCGGCAACGGTAGAATAATCAGCGGAGCATCCGGCAATCTCGAGCAGCTTTCAGAAATGTCTATGAAGGGCTCAATGAGTACGATATGGACGATATCGTTCATATCTCTGCACTTCAGGCGGATCGAGTGAATAATTTTGTCTGTCCGATTAATCGGAGCTATGTTCATGGTAATCCTATAGCAGATGATCTAGAGCTGCTGGTTTTGGCTCATTTTGGCTCAATTTTCGATGTTTTTTTTCATAAATTACAGCGAAAATATACGTTTTATCGACTTTTTTCTAATTTAATGCACATTTTTCATGCCAGATACCGCTTATCTTGAAAAAATCATAAGTTTCATTGAAATTCACACATATTCAAGATGAATGTCTGGATTTCAATGAAACTCAATTTTTTTTCAAGATAAAAGGATCTGAAATTGTGAGATGAAAAATGTGCATTAAAATCGATAAAATCATGTTCAAAACGTATATTTTCGCTGTAATTTATGAAAAACATCGAAAATTTAGCCAAAATAAGCCAAAAACGAAACAGAGTGATAGTGCGCCCAGAAATTGCAAGGGGCGTGGCCAAAAATGTTGTAAATTTCGAATTTTCGCCGTTTTTGTCGGTTTTTCTTCCAAAAATCGCCAGAAAAAAGCGAAAAACGGGATGATTGAACAAAATTACAGCGAAAATATACGTTTTGAAGACATTTTATCGATTTTTTCAAATTTAATGCACATTTTTCATCTTAAATCTTTTTATCTTGAAAAAAAAAAACATGAGTTTCATTATAATTCACACATTTCAAGCTTGATCTAGCTTGATCTAACTCAATATGTGTAAATTTCAATGAAACTCATGATTTTTTCAAGATAAAACGATCTAAGATGAAAAATTTGCATTAAATTCGAAAAAAGTCGATAAAATATCTTCAAAACGTACATTTTCGCTGTAATTTATGAAAAACATCGAAAATTGAGCCAAAACGAGCCAAAAATAAAACAGAGTGATAGTGCGCCCAGAAATTGCAAGGGGCGTGGCCAAAAATGTTGTAAATTTCGAATTTTCGCCGTTTTTTGCCGGTTTTTTCTCCAAAAATCGCCAGAAAAAAGTGAAAAACGGGATGAATGAACAAAATTACAGCGAAAATGTCCGTTTTGAGCATAAATATTAATTTTTTTCTATTTTAATGCATATTTTTCAACTCGGATACCTTTTATATTGAAAAAATCATGAATTTCGTGGAAATCAAGCTTAAAATGTGTATATTTCCATGAAATTCATGATATTTTTCAAAACAAAAGGTATTGGATTTGAAAAATGAGCATTAAATTCAAAAAATGTCGATAAAATATCTTCAAAACGTATATTTTCGCTGTAATTTATAGAAAAACCATCCAAATTGACCCAAAATGTTCCAGACTACCACCTCTTCCCCCCACGAAACAGTCACCGTCAGGACGTCTCCAAGCGATATTCCCTTCCTTCCACGCACATTTTATTCGGCAAAACCAAACATCGCGGAGGCCCAAACATCCAAGAGCAGGAAAAAGTGATAGCAATGCTCCACGCGGCTGCAAAAATCACTGGAATAGAACCACCAGGCGTTGTGGAAGAAGTCCCGGAGCCCGTGAATCTAGATTTCGAGCTGCGAGTTTGCGGCTCTCTGAACAACGCTACTTTCGGCTATTGTCGAGCTCACATGGCGAATATGAAACACTTCTTTTCCAAGTGCTTCACTGATTCTGGAGTCACCGAGCTAGAATGGCTCAAGACAGGGCTCTTGCCTCGAGCCGCCTACGAGAATCAAGTCTATCACGTGGAAGCTAGAATCAACTTATTCGAAACTGACAGCTTCCGCTCTTCTCAAGAGGTTTTCGCTGATTTCGTGACAAAATTTTCACAAAAAACGAGAGGGATGATGCATGATCAAGTGTTCCTTGAAATCAACAAGTTGCAGTCCTTGTTCCCTCAGATTCTGTTCGTATAGTTGTCGGTGCAAATGCGCTCTACTGAACTTTGACGCTTTTTCGAGTTTTTGTAGCTTATAAACGACGTAAATTGGCAAAAAATTGTAAAATATTGGATATAGATCGTATATTTGAAGGGAATAATGCGAAAAATCCAAGATTTTCTCATTTTTGCGCATACAAAATGAGAAAATCTAGGGTTTTTCGCATTATTTCTCTCAAATATACGATCTATATCCAATATTTTATAATTTTTAACCAATTTCCGTCATTTATAAGCTAAAAACTCGAAAAAACGCCACAGTCCAATGGAGCGCATTTGCTGACAATATAAACTATTCCAGTCCGCAACACGTCGACGTTCGTGTCTCTGGAATCGCCATCGGCAACTGCCCGAACCCGGGAATTTTCCTAATCCGTGGCGACTATATAACCCAGGAAAACACAGTGTGCAGTGTCAAACTGCAACCACAATACAGTTCGGATCCGAATCGAGAGAACAATTATAAAGTAGCGGGGAATAACAAATACCTCTCCTATGCGAGATTCGAGCATGATAAGCGAGTCATTGTGCTCTATTTTGGAGTAAGACTCTGTGAATTCGCTGACGATGGATTGGATCATGCTGGATTTCGGCTCAATCTGTTTTATAATCAGATTCTGAAAATCGTGGTGGATTTTTCACAAGAGAAGACTGATAGTGTGTTTATTCAAATGAAGAGCCCACCTCATCTATGGGAGGGGATCGCCAAGAGCGGGAACTTTCATCCGTCTCGATCCAAGATTCTGAATATGGAGCAGTGCACTGATTGGGTGGGTTCATTTGTGGGCGGAGCTTGCATAGTGCGGCTCATTTATCATCTTTGTCATCAAAATTTCATGGATTTTATCGATTTTTCCTCGTTTTCAGGTGTTGTTCTGTCAGAAAAGAGAGGAAATTAGCAAAAAATCATTGAAAAATTTGATTTTAAAGTGATTTTTTGATAATTTCCTTCTTTTCTGATAGAAAAACACCTGAAAAAAAGAAAAAATTGATAAAATCCATGAAACTTTGATAAAAATTATCAAAATTTTATGGATTTTATCGATTTTTTCTAGTTTTCCGGTGTTTTTCTATCAGAAAAAAGAGGAAATTATAAAAAAAATCACTAGAAACCACCTCAAAAGTTCGATTTTAAGGTGGTTTCTAGTGATTTTCGATAATTTCCATTCTTTTCTGACAGAAAAACGTCTGAAATTGAGAAAAATCGATAAAATCCATGAAATTTCGGTGAAAAAGATGCTAAATGTGCCGCACTTTGCAAGCTCCGCCTACAAGGATACTGTTACAGATGCGAGTTCTAACCTGGCCTTCTGACGCGGAGCTCCGTGGAGTCGGTTGCACAATGGAGGCGTTTTCACAGAGCACATGGGTTCGAATCATTTTTAAGAAAGACGATGAAGATGAAGAATCCGTCACGTCTTCTTTCCTCACCAAAATCATCGCCAGAATCGCTGCGAGATGCAACGCAAAGATTTACTTTGGCTCGGTGTACTCAATTCGAAGAAAACTGGCTCCGTCCCCGGCCTTCCAGTCTCTAGGCTCCTACCGAGCCAACTATGCTCTTCAAGCTCTCATTACACGTGGCAGTGTGTTCATGGATCAACTCTTCGATTTCTGCGACCCGAACATTCCCTCCGAGAACGGAGCCCCCATACTTTTGGAGCACGAGCCGTTATTCATTCAGCTGGTGCGACGAGCTTTGAAAGAGTGCAAACAGGCCGCCGAAGAGTCCCTGGAGCAACTTCTGAACGCTTTTGATGAGAAAAGAAGTCTGGATATAGTCACCGCGTTCTCAGTCATCTACAATACACGAAAAACGCAATACGAGAGACTGATGAGTGGCGCGAGCATTCAGGAAGTGGGGCTGGCGAAGCCGCTTCCGAAGAACTGTGTAGCCGTGCCGAAGGTGATCGTCACACCATCCAGGGTGTTGCTGATGGCGCCAGAGGTGATGATGGTGAACAGGGTGGTGAGGAGGTTCGGACCGGATTATGCGTTGAGATGCGTTTTCCGAGATGATAATTTGGGACGATTGGCGATTCGCGATTTTGCGTTGAATAATATTGATCGTGAGTGGAGGATGAGCAATCATGTGGGCGGGGCTTATTTGCAAAGTGCGGCACCGTTTTTGCCGTCATTTTCATCAAAATTTCATCGATTTTATCGATTTTTCTCTTATTTTCTGGCGTTTTTCTGTCACAAATAGGAAATTTTCAAAAAATCACCTTAAAATCGAACTTTTCATCATTTTTCATCAGGAAAAATTGATAAAATCCATGAAATTTTGATAAAAATGATCAAAATTTCATCGATTGCATCCATTTTCCTCATTTCCAGGTGTTTTTCTGTCTTTTTCATCATTTTTCACTGAAAAATAATAATTTTAAGGTAATTTCTAGTGATTCTTGATAATTTCCTTCTTTTTCTGACAGAAAAACACCTGAAAATAAGAGAAAAATTCATAAAATCGATGAAATTTTGTCGTTTTCATCAAAATTTCATCGATTTTATCAATTTTTCCTTATTTGCAAGCGTTTTTCTGTCAGAATACAAGAAATTCTCGAGAAATCACTGGAAATCACCTTAAAATCGATTGTTTTCAGTGAAAATGTCGATTTAAAGATGCTTTTCAGTGATTTTTGATAATTTCCTTTGTTTTCTGATAGAAAAACATCTGAAAATGAGGAAAAATTGATAAAAACGATGAAATTTCGATAAAAATAATCAACATTTCATCGATTTTATCCATTTTTCCTCATTTTCAAGTGTTTTTTTTTGTCGGAAGACATGAAAATCACCAGAAACCACTTGAAAATCGATTTTTCACTAAAAAATGAAGACAAAAGTGATTTTTTGAAAATTTCCTTTCTTTTCTGATAGTAAAACACCTGAAAATAAGGAAAAATTGATAAAATCAATGCCGCACTTTGCAAACAAGACCCGCCCACAAAGGATACGGTAGAAATTCGATCATTCTGACAGACAACACAAACGCGGTGACCGAGTCCATCTACCAAACGCTGCGAAATGGGATTCGCGTCGCTGACCGGCTTTACAGTTTTCTGGGATGGAGCAACTCGCAGATGCGTGATCAAGGATGCTACCTGTATGCTCCACGAAGAAACCCAATGACTGGCGAGCTCACGGGAACAGTTGAAGAGATCCGACGATGGATGGGCGACTTCCGGCAAGCGATCAGTGTGCCGAAAATGATGAGCCGGATGGGACAGTGCTTCACTCAAGCTCAGCCGACGGTCCGGCTCAAAAGGAAGCATTGGCTCGTCGAGGATGATATTGAAGGGGGGCCACGGAATAAGTTTTGCTTTTCGGATGGCTGTGGAAGGATATCGATGAGGGTGGCGGTGCAGATCACGAAGCTGTTGCAGTTGAAAGAAGTGCCGACTTGCTTTCAAGTGCGGTTTAAGGGGTTTAAAGGGATTCTGGTGATCGATCCGATGATTGATGAGATTATCAATATGCCGAAAGTTATCTTTAGGTAATTTATAATTTTTTTGATTAAAAGGGGTGTGAGCATGAATCGATTGGAAATGTGGCGCTGAAAGCCGTTATTTGATGCCAAAGTGCCCAAATTTGACATCAAATAACGGCTCTCAGAGCCTTTCCAATCGATCCATGGGCTTCCTTGAAAAATTTGCTGAAAAAGTGCTGAAAATTCCAGAAGAAGCCAGCAAAAATTCGGAGAAGGCGCTGGAGACATGCACGACGACTATCTAGAAGTCGTGAAATACGCGATGCCCTCTCCAGTCTGTCTTAATCGACCTTTCATAACGATTCTGGATCAAGTCTCAGCGAAACAATCGTTCAGTTCGCACAATCGGATTACGAATCGAGTGCATTATTATTTAGAGAGAGAGCTCTGTTTTTTGAGCAGTAAGTCTTTACAAGTAATGTGTTTTTGGTTAGACTTTGAGAATTTTCTATAAATTTAGTCACTGATAGTTTCGACGTCGCTGATTCTGAATCTGAAGTCAGAATTTCTGTAATTGATCTCATTTTTGAGAAAATATGTGTCTAAGCCATTTTCAGTGCTATTTTCTCACGTGAAAACATGGAGGAAAATAGCACTGAAAATGGCGACCTTTTCTCAAAAATGAGATCAATCACAGAAATTCTGACTTCAGATTCAGAATCAGAATCAGCGCCGTCGAAACTATCAGTGACCAAATTTATAGAAAATTCTCAAAACCAATCTTCCAACTTCCAGACATGCTCATCAATGAGCACCAGGCCGCCGAGGAGCTCGTGAATCGAACCGCTCTCCCCATTGACTGGATATTTGCGAGCAAACGAGCCGGCTTCCAGCTCACCGTTGACCCATTCATCCGTCAGATGCTCTTCGCCATCTACCGCTACAGCATCGTCCATCACATCTCCAAGGCGAAAATCTTCCTGCCTCCATCGATGGGTCGTTCGATGTACGGCGTCGTCGATGAGACGGGACTTCTTCAGCACGGCCAGGTCTTCATTCAGTACTCCCCGAACATTCGACAAACTAGCAACCAGCCCGTCTTGCTCACTGGAAAAGTCCTGATAACGAAAAACCCCTGTCATGTCCCCGGAGACGTTCGAGTCTTTGACGCCATCTGGCAGCCATCCCTAAGCCATATGGTGGATGTGGTGGTGTTCCCACAGCACGGACCACGCCCACATCCTGATGAGATGGCTGGCTCCGATTTGGATGGAGATGAGTACTCGATCATCTGGGATCAGGAGATGCTTCTGGATTATAATGAGCCCGCGATGGTGTTCCCGAGCAGCACGGCGGCGGAAGATGAGAAAGAGCCCAGTACGGATGACATGGTGGAGTTTTTTCTGAGGTATCTCCAGCAGGACTCGATTGGAAGAATGAGCCACGCCCATTTGGCGTATGCGGATTTGAATGGGCTCTTTCAGTAAGTATTGTAAGCTCTTCACTCACTCAGCTAATGGATTTCAGCGAAAACTGCCACTCGATCGCGTTAAAATGCTCTGTAGCCGTAGATTTTCCAAAATCTGGAGTTCCAGCGGAGCCACTCGCACAATATGAGCAATGCGAAGCCACGCCCGACTATATGATGTCGGGGGTGAAGCCGATGTATTATAGCCCCCGGCTCAATGGCCAGTTGTACCGAAAAGCGAGAAAAGTGGAAGAAGTGCTCGAAGAGCACAACTCTCGTGGCACTGGCTTCGAGGGAGAATATGATACCCTCATCTGTCCTGATGACGTTGACGTCTTCTATGGAGATGAGGTGAAACTATTTGAGACTCTGAATCTTCGCGACGAGTACGCTGGGCGAATGCAACAGCTTCTGGATGAGTACGGCATTGAGGATGAAGCGTCGGTGGTGTCGGGACACGCGGCGAGCATCAAAAGGCTCGCGGGAATGGAAAGAGATGATTATTCGTTTTATCATACTGATAAGGTGGTAGAGCTGCGGTATGAGAAGCTCTTTCAAGTTTTTCGAGCAAAATTCTTCGAAGAGTTTGGTGGAGAAGCGGCTTATATAATGGAGGATGGAAGAACAACGAGGGTTGCCAGTACAGAGGCGATGCAGGAGAAAGTGAGACAGTGGTACTTTGTGGCCTATGTTCAGCCGAAGAAAAACAAGACGGGGAGGCTCATCGGACAGAGTTTGCCTTGGGTGGCATGGGAAGCGCTCTGTGATTTGAGGAGGAGCTTGGTTCGTTCTACAAGAATTAGAAGACGTTAAACTTTTTATCAAATTTATACCAGAAGTATAGCACTTGCTGAGAAGTAAATGTTTTTTAGTTGGGCTTTGAGAATTTTCTATAAATTTGGTCACTGATAGTTTCGACGTCGCTGATTCTGAATCTGAAGTCAGAATTTCTCTCATTTTTGAGAAAAGATGTGTCAAAGCCATTTTCAGTGCTATTTCCCTCCACATTTTCGCTCGTTACGAAATAGTGGAGAAAATAGCACGGAAAATGGCTTTGACACATCTTTTCTCAAAAATGAGAGAAATTCTGACTTCAGATTCAGAATCAGCGACGTTGAAACTATCAGTGACCAAATTTATAGAAAATTCTCAAAGCCTAACCAAAAACAGTTACTTGTGAGCAAGAATCTGTGATAAAATTCTGTTTCTGAGCTCCGATTCATGCTCAGCTAGTGCTATTCTATTTTTGGTATAAATTTGATAAAAGTTCAACGTCATCAAGTAGTTAGAGAATTTTTCCAGCTGATCGCTAAAAACGACGAATTCTCACTGGTCAAATACCCATTGGCTTCTAGATTGACATCCGAATTGAATCAGTCTATCATGAGAAACTTGGCTCAATTCCAAAAGTTTCAAAATCTAGTCAACTCGAATCGAGAAGCTGTCTGTGTTCGGAGGTACTTATTTGACATAGATTATCAAATTATCGTTTTTATCAGGTACTCGAAAATCTACAGTAACCACCTCATCCAAATGCTCTTTTTGATTGACACGTGGCTAAAGCGAGAGAATGTGCTCCCGAACCCGTCGCTGAATATCTGGCACGTTGGACGTCTTCTGATTCGCTTTGCTCTGGGAGAGCTCCGAGGGAATCCGACGATTGACTTTGAGAAAAGTGTACTGAAGACTGAAGCTCTTTTTGCGAAGAAACTGACGAAATTAGAAGAAAAAGAAGAAGAGGAGGAGCCCATTCTCCTTGAATTCGATACAGGGACACTGATGATCGAGTTCCTTCGTTATCTCTCGAGCCAATCTTTTGCTCTTTCCGCGCACCTTGACCTCCGTGTGTTCTCTGACAGAATGCTCATTGAGCCAACCTTGCTCCGCAACTCCCAGTGGCTTCCACTCCATCATGTCGCATACAGAGCCTTTCATTCAATGGCGATTTCTGGAATGTTCGATGCTCTTCATCTGAATCATACGAATGAGGATAATGTGGCAGAGTGCAGGGATCCGATTCTTGTTAGCGAGTCGTTGTTTTCGAGCAAAAATTATAATGATGATCATCCGATTAATCGATCGAGAATTTTACAGTCATTGAAGGTAAATCAGTTTTGAGCAAGCTAGGGCTCAGTGTGCAAAATGGGCGGAGCTTGGTCAATGATGACGTGAAAATTCTGAAATTGGTTCAAACTACAAAATGCACAGTTTTCAGTGTACAAACTTTGCATTTTGTAGTTTGAACCAATTTCTGAATTTCCACGTCATCAAGGAGCAAATTGAAGCTCCGCCCATTTTGCACACTTTGAGCCCTAACTTGCTCACTCAAAATTGATTTTTATGAAAATCCTAATTCAGGAATGGTCCGGCGTAAAAGAAATCATCGTCCGCGAAATCACACCAAACCGGAAGGCGTCCGACTTGGTGTACGTCACCTCTGTCGGCACGGTTTTGGCTCGACAGCGTCTGGCACGTCTTCTTTTGCTCAGTGGAGAAACTATTAGAGATGCGATTGCCAATGATGCGATTCCCGTTGAAGTTCGTGATGAATTCCTTTGAATTTTAATTCTTGTCTACTTGTTTATCGTGTGTCATATTAATAAATGGATTTTATTGATAATTTAACACACACTGAATAGAGGGTGAAACGTTGAAAATCGTAATATCGGAGAATCTCACGGGGAACGGGGTGGTAAAGTAGACGGTTATTCTATTTGCAGATATATACAGATCAGTGCTAGACTAAATGGACCGGGGGAACATATCGATGCCTACTGCATTTACGAGAAAAATCAATAAAAAATTAAGAAAAAGTAAAAAAAAATCAATGTCAGCACATATAAAATAACAAAAGTAACTGATTATGCGAAACAATTTCGAAGGTAGATGTGAGTTGAAAAAAAAGAAGAAAAAAGGCGAAACTGACAAAGGGGGAATGCACAAAACGTTTGCTCCAGTTGTACTCTCCGTACACGAAGGTTGCCAATGCGCTCCACCGAGCGCGATGCGGTCGAGGCGTACCGCGAAAAAATTTTTGAATTTTCGAAACTTTTGTTTGATCTTCAGCTGATTTTCTTGTATTTTCATGATGACAATTGCCGAAAAACAAGAAAAAAACGGCTATATATCAAAAAAAAATTTTGAAAATTCAAAAATTTTTTCGCGGCACGCCTCGACCGCATCGCGCTCGGTGGAGCGCATTGGCAACCTTCGTGTACGGAGAGTATGTCTGGGGCGCTACTGACAGCGAGTTTTTTGAGAACATTGATCACACAACGAGTTGTACTGGAAACATTTGGAAGAGGTGGGGACTAGCTAACCTACAGAAGCATGCGATTTTTCGAAAAGAAGAGCAGGATTTTGACGGTTTTTCTCAATTTTCATCGATTTTTCCATTTTTTTTCTAAATTTTTTGATTGATTTTGATAAATTCGAGTACGATATTCACGAATCTGAAATCAAAATTCTCTAAAAATTCCTCGTTTTCGAGATATTCGCGTTTCAAAAAAGCAAAAATTCAAGGCAAAAATTAGAAAAAATCCGGGGGACTAACTTTCGCTTGGCCGAGTTTTTTGAACTGTGGTTTTGGATGAATGTTTCAGAATTTTCCGGCGCTTTCCTTAATTTTTTTTGTCATTTTTTACTGTGATTCTTTAGAATTTTAAAATTTTCTGAAAAATTCATCCAAAAAACATGGAAAATTCAAAAAATCCGCTGAAAATCCTGAAAAATCGATAAGAATTCAAAACCACAGTGACGAAAAACTGCAAAAGTTAGTCCCCCGGACTTTTTCGAGTTTTTGCCTTGAATTTTTGTTTTTTGGACGCAGATTTCTCAAAAACGACGATTTTTCAGCGAATTTTAATTTCAGATTCGTGAATATGGTACTCGAAATTACCAAATTCCGTCAAAATTTGAAAAAATGGGTGAAAAAATCGAAAAAATCGAGAAAACGACGCAACCACCGGCATTGTGCTCAACTTTTCGCAACTGGGACATTAAACAAATCGGAACGGCTGATTATGAACCACCCCGGTGTTCGGAGCACTATTATCGAAAAACCCATGCGTGGCGAACGGATTGGCAGTGGAGGCGAGTGGTGGAGCCGAGTGAGGGGCAAATCCAGACGTCGTCGAGCCGCCAGAAGACGAGGAGTCGTCAAGGGAGCCTCCCAAGTTGCCGAATCCATAAAATGGATTGTAGGTCAAGTTGGAGGCCGACGCGGCGGCCGCCGCCGCCGTGGCAAGGTCGATTCCCGACGTGACATCGAAATTCGGGAGAAGACCGAGAATATCCGCTGCCAAGTTGGAGGCAACGGTGCTCGTGGCGTCGAGTGCCACTCCCACACACATCGGCTCTTCTGAAGACGACGTCGACTCATTCTGCTCCTCCTCTTTGATGTAGCTGGTCGAGGGGCCCTCTCCAGTGGCGGTTTGCGTGGAGACGTCGGATTTTTCACGGGCGTGAGAGCCTTGTGAAATCAGCTGAAATTCAGAATTTTTATCATGGTTTTCCCACGTGACATAGTTTCTTATCTTTAAACTGTTATCAGTTATCAGTCGACTACAGTTTGCGTCAAACTTCACTTTTTATCATCAGTGGGGGAAACTCGATTGTATTTGAGAAGGGGGTGGGGATTACGAATATGTAATCAATTTTCTGGCTCTGAGAGCCGAGAAACTCAAAAAATGGGAAAGAAAATTTTGAGAAACTTTGTTCATAACTTTCTTCGGAATCAATTTTATGAAAATCCAACTGGATATTCGGGTTTGTCATTCTGAATCAATCCATGCAATCATCTTGCGATTTGAAAAAACTGGAAAAATTTTATATTCAAGTTATTTGATGTTTGAATGTAACTTGACTATAAATTTTTTCCAGTGCTTTCAAATTGTGAGCTTGTTGCGTGGATTGATTCAAAATGACGAACTCGAATATCCAGTTGGATTTTCATAAAATTGATTCTGAAGAAAGTTATTATCCATTTCCGGCGGAGTGATAGTGCGTACAGAAATTGCAAGGAGGCGTGGCCATGGGTCTCGACGCGAAAGATACCGTAATTTTGTAAATCGGTCCAGCTTTTTGCGTTTTTCTAGCGATTTTTGGGAAAATTTCAACTTCAAAAATTATTTTTCTCAATTTTAGATTTTTACAAGCTGGAAAAACTGAAAAAATTAACGAAAAACGACGGTAATTCGAAAATTACAAAAGTTTTCGTGGCGAGATCTTTGGCCACGCCCACTTGCAATTTCTGGGCGCACTATCACTCCGTCAGAAATGGATGATATGAACAAAGTTTCTTTCTTCCCCATTTTTTTTAACTCTCAGAGCTCCCAGAGCCAGAAAACCTGATTACAAGTTAATAATCCTTATAAAAGTAGCATTCCCTTTGTAAAAGCTACGAACCTCCGGCGAATCCGCATCAACGTAGAGCTCCACGAGCAGCGAGTCGATCGAAATGCCGAACATTTTCGCCAATTGCACATTCTCACCGATCAGCGAGCTCAGTTTCTAGAAAAAACTCATTTTTCTGTTTTTCTCTAGTGTTTTCAGTAATAAATCCTTACTGCAAGTGGTGGAAAAAGAAGTAGAAGATTCCCGAAGCGACTTGTGACCGATGTCATATTAGGTGATGTGTCTCGAATCAACTGAAACTATTCTTAGTTTATTCTATTAGGGTTCTGTGAGAGTTTTCCTTTTTTGTAAGTTCTATCCCAGGTTATTTTTAGCTCAATGGCTCAGAAAATGTGAAATATTTGCACCTGGCGAGGCACGTGCTCTAATCTTATCAAGGTATCTAATCAGCCGTATATATAAGAGCACCAGGCTAAAAACATAGTTTTAATGGAGTTATATAACATTAGGCCTAATGTACAGGAAGGATATGCGTAGAGCATCTCAAAGATCTCAAAGATCAAGAACTTCACAAAAAACGATATGCTCACATTGAAAAGAGCATTCTGGACTCGATCTCTGATTCCCAAAAGAGCCAGAGACGTCTCCGGGCTCAATCCACGTGCATCTGGATCCAGAATAATTAGGGCGGAGAGAATGGTGATTTCTGGATTCGTAAGGCACAACTTCTTCGTCGGGTAGACGAGGTCATCAATTACTCTTCCGACGAAATTGTTTCCGACGAGGCTGAAAATGATATTGTCTAGCGGAACCAATTTGTCATCATTTTCATCAAAATTTCATCGGTTTTATCGATTTTTCCTTTTTTTCAGGTGTTTTTCTGTCAGAAATAATCAAAAAATCACTGAAAATCATCTTAAAATCGAATTTTTCAGTGGTTTTTCATGTATTCTGACAGAAAAACGCCGGAAAAAGTGAAAAATCGATAAAATCCCCAAATTTTGATGAAAATGATGGCAAAAACTGGTGCCGCACTTTGCAGCCCCGCCCACTACGACGCTCCGCTATACCAGTGCATGTTGTTTAGCCAGTTGATTTTTAAAGCGATTTTTTCGATTTCTTCAAAAATAAATTGGCTAAACAATGTGCGCGGAGCATCGTTCTGACAGAATTATCTAAAATTTTTTCAAAATTTATCGATTTCCTACTTGGTATCGAGCAAATGTCTCGCCGGTTGCCGAGAAATCGTGCTCTTGTTGCACAGACAAATCAGATTTCCCTCGGAAAACTGAGCAGTCCGCGCGGCAATATTGAATATCGTGAACGGGCCGATGACCGACTTCAGAAGCGTCGTTTTGTCGTGAATGTCGGTGATCTGGGCGAGATTGAAGAGCGCGTCGATCCAGTGGACGGCGGAGAGAATGTAGCGGCGGAGCGCGGCGATGAGTTGCTCCACTGAAGCCGATCGGCCCACTCCGTAGGCGATCTAGAATTTGAATTACTTAGTTTGAGATTCTGGAGACGTGTTAAATTTAAAAGTTAAATTTAATCCTACCGGGAAGCTCTCCTGATTCCGCACATACTGACTATGGAACAGTGTGGACACATCAAAGTCCGGATCGCTCTTCATCAACATCGAAACCCCGACGGGCATTCCAGTGAGGTTATTTCCGCACGTCGCCTGCTCTTCCACTTCCAACAAGAACGTCAGAATCACATCTTCATTGTTGGAAACTGGCGATTCACAGCCATTCGGGGAGGGTAGGGAGGCGTCGTTGGCGCCCTCCGACTTCACCTTCTTCTTGCGCGGGTTCTTCTGTTTGCCGATGATGTCGCGGTCGGGGCGGATCGCTTCGGGCTCCATGCCGACGGTCAGACAGCGTTGGAAGCGGCAGTAGCGGCACGCGTTTCGCTGGTCTTTGTCGATGGCGCACTTTTGGGCGAAGCGGCACGTGTAGGCTTGTTGGGAGCGGATGGTGCGGCGGAAGAAGCCTTTGCAGCCTGAAGCTCTTGTATTTTTTTCGGTTGATTACGGTTTTCGCGGCGAGACCCAAAGGTGCCATCCTTTGAACTCTACTTTTTGGCAACGAAGCTCCACTGATTCCAGTGCACATTGTTTAGCCAGTTGGTTTTTGAAGCGATTTTTTCGAAAATCAACTGGCTAAACAACGCGCACTGGAATCAGCGGAGCGTCGTTGCGGAATTGTTTGCAAAGTGCGGCACCAGTTTTGCCATCATTTTCATCAAAATTACATCGATTTTATCAATTTTTCCTCATTTTCAGGCGTTTTTCTGTTACAAAAGAATGGAAATTATCAAAAAATCACTAGAAATCATCTTAAAATCGAACTTTTCACTGAAAAATGATAAAAAGTTCGATGTTAAGGTGATTTTTGATAGTTTCCCTTCTTTTCTGACAGAAAAACGCCTAAAAATAAGGAAAAATTGATGCAATCCCTGAAATTTTGATGAAAATGATCAAAATTTCATCGATTTTATCGATTTTTTCTTGTTTTCAGCAGTTTTCCTGTCAGAATACATGCAAATTATCAAAAAATCACTGAAAATCATCTAAAAATCGATAATTTAGGCGATTTCTAGTGATTTTTTGATAATTTTTTGTCATTTTCATGTATTCTGACAGAAAAACGCCTGAAAACATGGAAAAATTGATAAAATCCCTGAAATTTTGATGAAAATGTTCAAAATTTCATCGATTTTATCAATTTTTCCTCATTTTCAGGCGTTTTTCTGTCAGAAAAGATAGGAAATTATCAAAAAATCACTAGAAACCACCTGAAAATCGAACTTTTCACTGAAAAAGTTCGATTTTAAGGTGATTTCCAGTGATTTTTTGATAATTTCATGTATTCTAACAGAAAAACGCCTGAAAATACGGAAAAATTTATAAAATCATTGAAATTTTGATGAAAATGATCAAAATTTCATCGATTTTATCGATTTTTCCTTATTTTCGGGGGTTTTTCTGTCCGAATAACTGAAAATTATCAAAAAATCACTAGAAACCACCTTGAAATCGAACTTTTCACTGAAAAACGATGAAAAATGTCGATTTTAAAGTGATTTCTACGATTTTTTGATATTTTCATGTATTCTGACAGAAAAACGCTTGAAAATAAGGAAAAATTGATAAAATCCCTGAAAATTCGATGAAAATTATGAAAAATGCGCGGCGAGGTTGCAGAAAACTTGTGCCGCGCTTTGCAGAGGCACTACACCACCAATGCTTGCTATTGGCGAGTGGAAAAAGTGCATAAAGCCTACCATAACAAGCCATGACTCCATAGTGTTTTCCAGCGGACCGATCTCCGCAAACCATGCATTGTCCATCTGAGGCCTCCATTCCTTGTATCATTGGTTGTCTGGAAATGGAATAGAATTAGATTATAAGAACTTTAGAGCTAGAAATAGAGAAAGAGAAAGAGCTCACCCATCGTCGTCGTCTGTTCCAGAGCCGTGATGTCCGTAGGTATAAACCGTCGAAGGAGCAAACATAGGCACTTTTCGTTGCTGAAACCATCAACTTTTAGTCGTTTCGTGAATTCAGAATTGGGAAAAGACGACGATGAGATTTGGAAGAAACAGGGCCATTTTCCAATTTCCCAATTTCCCAAGTTACATTGATTTTTTAGAACCTGTTCTTCCCCCATTTTACTGTGTTGAGATGGATGACCGGACCGGTTTTCTGACGATTTCAGTCGAGAAAAATGGGGAAAAAAGAGAAAATAAGTTGGATGGTCGACAGAGTTTTCGACGGAAATGCGCATTAATGTAGAGAGTCGAAGCATATAGAAAAATGTGCGACAAAATTGAATGTTCAGCACTTTTTTCTTTTTTCCACCTGCTTTTCCAACCAGAGTTGAGAGAATATTGAATTGAGAAGGCTAATCGAGCGAAGCAAAAGAGATTTGCACTCGATGGGAATCGAACCCTCGACCCTCTGCACACTGTCCGTCAGCGTTACCGGTGGGACCACCGGGACACACTGGAAAAGTGCGGTGTGATTTGAAGTGAAAAATGGGAAGTGGAGCGTGTCTTCGTTATGTTTTGTTGTCAAAGTTGAAGATCACGTGATAACTAACGATAGAATTCGTCACGAAGGGATACTGTAGTCTTCTGAAGTCTAGCAAGATGAGATCCACACACCGTTGAGAAAAACTCGACAGAAAGAAAGTAATTGTCGTCTTTTTTTTCAACGTTTCACGTTTCACTTTTCAATTTTCAACTGATAAGATATCAGTTGGAAATGAAGACACGCTCCGCAAAAACATTGGCGTACGTCACGACGTACTGTAGACGAAAGCTCTTGACGGCCTGAAGACGTGAAAAGACCTGGAAGTGTAGGGTCTTACTCCCTCCGCCCTCCTACAAGGGCTTAATTCCGCCCTTCCGAAGGGGGCCCCCACGTGCTCTCTCGCTTCTTTGTGACCTCTCGTCTCTCTCGGTTTTTCTCGCGGAATTCCGTGTCCGAAGACGTTTAAGCAACAGGGTGGAAATGGGAGGGAGTTGTTGAAAATGGATAAAAAGTAGAGAGGATTTTGTTTGGAAAAGGAACATTTGCTCCATTCATTGCTTAAAGTAGAGATGATGGTAATATTGAGGTCGGTATTCATGATCTGAAAATCTGAAATTGAAATTCTCTGAAAATTCCTGGTTTTCGAGATATTTGCGTTTGGGGGACTAACTTTTGCAGGGTCGAGTTTTTTTCGTCTCAATTTTTGGGTTTTTCCAGTTTTTACAGCGATTTTCTTGAATTTAAGCTTTTTTTCACTGCTTTTTATATCAAAAAATACTGAAAAGACAATGAAAATACGAAAAAGCAACAAAAATCGCTTGTTTTCTAGTTTTCATAGACTTTTTTGGTTTTTCAGCGATTTTTTCTTATTTTCAATGTTTTTCGTTGTATTTTTCATAAAATTCTAGAAAATCGCTGAAAAAATCCGAAAAAACGGTAAAAACAAGAAAAACTGCGTTTTTTTGGGTTTTTCAGCGATTTTCTTGCATTTCTGTAATCTAATTACAATATTTTTAGAAAATGCAGTGAAAAAATGTAAAAATTCAAGAAAATCGCTGAAAAACCAAAAATTTGAGACAAAAAAAACTAGGCCATGCAAAAGTTAGTCCCCAAACGCGAATATCTCAAAAACGAGGAATTTTCAGTTAATTTTAGATTTCCAGATTTTCAGATCCTGAATGCAGTTCTTGAAATTACCAATTTCTCCCCTTTGAGCCATGGATAGAGCAAATATTTCTTTTGAACTGTTACTTCTCCAAATCCAAAAAAATTCCGTCTTGAAACAACCAAACCTATAGAGAAAATCCATCTCGCAAAAAGAAAGAGACCGAGTGCAGTGTCGAACCCACTGGACCTCCAAAAGTGGTCGAGCCGATGGCAAGCGCGTTATCCACTACACCACCGAGGCACACGATCGAGGGGGGACACAGTGCGTACAAGAGCGCGGTGAATCCAGAGAGGCGCCGCGAAATATGTAGAAAAAACTTCTGTAATCCTGTAATCCACTCTAATCCCTTCTCCTAATCTGCACGGTAGCTCTACTGATATGATGATAAAATTAATTATTCGCCAACCCCTTTTTTTTATCAACCGCCCCAAAAGAGTTTCTCTCTCTACCTTCATCTCGCCGTCTCTACCGACTTTTCCCTCGATCCGTCGGCCTCTCTGCGTCTCTTCTCTCTCCACTCTCTCCAATAGATCCGACGAGACGGCGATGTTCAGAGAACACGACGAATCGGCGAGAAAAGCAGCGGAAAAGAAGCGAAAGTCTCTGGGTTCTCCGCTTTCCCAAAACTTTCCAACTTTTCGCCGTGTTCTCTGCGCCCAATTCTATCTCTCAGCGCCCAGAACGATATTTACTTTTCTTTCGTCTCTCATTTTCTCCTTTTTCGCCCCGTGAAAGGGAGGGGGGGTCACTCAACCATTCTCGAATGTTTCAAAAGAGAGAGAGAGAGGGAGAAAAAATGGAGACACTTCTGCATTCACGTAGAAAATACATATACACAAAGGAGGGGAGGAAATGGGAGGAAAAGCGATGTAATTTCATTCCGACCGAGGAGAAAAAAAAATGGAAAGGGGAGAAATAGGTCGCTGGGTGGGGGAGGGGGCAGAGAAATGAGCAGGCTAGAAACGAGTGCTGAAACATTTTAATTTTGCGATAAAAGGGAAGTAGAATGTAGTCAGAAAGTTTTCTAGCTGTACTTTGTATATATTTACACTTATAAATAGATGAATAATGTATTAGGAAGTGAATTTTTCAACGACTAATAAAGGCAAAAACGTTTTGACTCAAAGGGGATCGAACCCCTGACCCTCTGCACCGAATCCGCCAGCGTTACCGCCTGAACCACCCCGACACTCTTGAAAAGCGCGGCGGAGGTGCGTACATGTGCGCGCTGGGATACTGTAACTAGATTCTAGTTTTCCAAAACAAAAAAAAAAACATCTGGAAACATTCTACATTCTAAACGTGCCACATGAATATTTCAGAATTTCAACTTTTGTGAAAACAAAATGACGAAAAATATATTGTTCTTCTTCTGTCTCTTTTTTCTCTTTTTTCTCTTTCTGAAAGAGAGACAAGAGCCACAGAGAAGCAGACGAAAAGCGAGAGAGTGTTTCCGATCAGGAGGGTGTAGAGAGGCAGACGAAAATTTGGAAATAGCGTGACAAATCGTGATTTTGAGGGGGGGGGGGGATGGCAGAGTGTTTACACTTTTTGGATGAAAAAGAATGGGGCGATGGGCGCCATGCGGTAGAGGTTAGGGGGGTGATTTCCCCTATTACAAGTGGGAGAATTATATTTGGATCTTCATGTTAACTGGAAGCTCAATATAGGATGGATTAATAAGATCTAGAACATAACTCTCTAGTCTGATCAGCATATTTAAGCCGCAAGGCTTATTGTCGGCGCAAAAAAAATGAGTGCAGCGGGAGGCGGTCTGCAAATGCGCTCCATTGGACTTCGGCCCTTTTTTCGAGTTTTTCCACGGAAATTGGTTAAAAATAGTCAATTAATGTCTACAGATTTTATATTCGAGGCAAAAAATGCGAAAAACCCAAGATAAAAGCATCGATTTTCCCATTTTGTGCAAGTTGGCGCCAGTTCCTGCGCAGACACCGTGCACTCATTTTTTTTGCGCCGACAATAAACCTAAAAATGAAAATAAACCTAAAGGTGACTAGAAGCGAATTTTCGCACTCATTGCCACCATTGAAATCTAGATAAAATCGATAAAATCGGTTGCAACGCACCGAGAATGAACCGAGATCCGATCTGATCTAAAACGGATACAAATTTACAAGAAGAAAGGTAGCACTAAAGCAGACAATACAAAGCAAAAAACCTTTTGCCTCAAGAAGGATCGAACCCCTGACCCTCTGCACCGTATCCGCCAGCACTACCGCCGGGACCATCCCGACACTCTTGAACAGGGCCCGCGTAGGTGCGTACATGTCCCCGCGCCCAACTAACCCTAAAAAGAACACGATACAATGCAACATATATAATTCGGACACGAGAATACAGTGACGTCGGCGGGGTTCAATAAGTGTTTGTTGGCTTTTTGTATTTGTATTCGGGGAGCAATTTTCGGAAATCCTTCAAACATTTGTTTCCCTTCCACCCCATTTAAATATTCGACAGTAATCGGGGAGGACAATGTAGCGGACATCAACCTACAAACAGAGACCGAAATGTTCGGCGAGGGTCGCGGAACTCTGTGGAGCGGTAGTTAGGCCATAGTTAGGCGATTTTTTTAGTTTTTTGTCAATTTTCATGATTTTTTGAGATTTTTTCGCCAAAAAACATGGAAAATAACACAAAAAACAGATAAAAGTTAGTTTTCGTGGAAAAAAATCTCAAAAAATCATGAAAATTGATGAAAAACGAGAAAAAGGGTCGCGAAAAAGCCCAAACCACTGTGAAAGCGGTAGTTAGGCCATCTCCTGGCGGCCACAAGTTTTATCGCGATTTTTTGCGATTTTCATCAATTTTCATGATTTTTTGAGATTTTTTTCTTGAAAAAATGGTGAAAAATATACAAAAAATAGGTAAAAGTTTGTTTTTGTGAAAAAATCTAGAAAAATTTATGAAAATCGGAGAAAATTGCGAAAAATTGAGATTTTTTCCGTTTTTCATCAATTTTCATGATTTTTTTGAGCTTTTTTTCTCGAAAATCAACTTTTATTCATTTTTTGTGTTATATTCCAACACTTTTTGCCGAAAATTTTTTTAAAAATCGATGAAAATTGGCGAAAAACTGCAAAAATCCCAATTTTTAGCGATTTTTTCAATTTTTCATCAAATTTCATAATTTATTCAGCTTTTTTCAGCAAAAATATTGAAAAATAGTACAAAAAAGTTTGTTTTCCTGAAAAAAATTACAAAAAACCATGAAAATCGATGAAAATCGGAAAAATCCCTATAAAAATGGCGACCGAACAAAAAAAATTCAATTCTAAACTAAACCGCCCAAAAAAAATGTCGAAAAGTTTAGTGGGGGGCGGAGTCTGGCGCCACATGGCAAACCGATTGGAACATCATAAAATTGAAGCGATTTACTATCAAACTGCATCCATTTAAAATCCGATGCGATGAAAAAAACCAATGAGAGGTAGAGGGAGAGAGGGAGAGAAATGGGGGTGGAAGTTTCTGTCTGTCTTTCTCTAAAATGTTTCGAACAGTCTGTCGCTACATACAAATACAACCCCCGGTGCGGAAATATCGCTGAAATCGGCGAGAGCGTTCGAGAGACAAGACAAACAGGGGGGCCACACACTCACACACATAAACACACAAAACGGGGCAAAAATGTTACAGGCACGGCGCGAAAAATATCAGGGGGAGAGGTTTTTTTTAGTTGCGTCTTTTGTCGAGTGCGCTTCTCTTGACCATATCCTCGCCTTGTTATACGTTTGTTTTTGTAACAAGTGGCAATTGATACAAAACGGGATTTTTGGGAAAGTTAAAAATATTCTATATCCGTTTGGGGTGAAGCACGCTCTATTGAGAAGGGGATTAGCAATGGAGCGAGAAAAATTAGAGAAAAATTGATGTAAGTGGGCGTGGCTTGAATTGGAAGAGAAAGGCACAGTAATTTTGTGAGCTTTTTGTCAAGTTTTGCATTTTTTTCAAGAAGTTCTGTATTTTCCTTTTAAAATTTCCAGTTAAGATGCATCCGCCATTTCATGAGGGTCGCGAAAAACGATGAACCACCGTGGAGCGGAAGTTAGGCCACCACCTCGCGGCCACCGGATTTTTCGCGATTTTTTCCGTTTTTCATCAATTTTCATGATTTTTTGAGATTTTTTCAGCAAAAAATGATAGAAAATAGTACAAAAAATGAACAAAAATTTGTTTTCTGCTGAAAAAATCCGAAAAAATCATGAAAATTGATGGAAAACTGCAAAAACTCGAAAAAAATAGGGATTTTTCCGTTTTTCATCAATTTTCCTGATTTTTTGAGATTTTTCAGCGAAAAATGATGAAAAATAGCATAAAAATTTGTTTTCCTGTGCATAAATCTCAAAAATCTGTGAAAATTTATGGAAAACTGCAAAAACTATAAAAAATAAGATTTTTGCAGTTTTTTATCAATTTTCATGATTTTTTCGAGATTTTATCAGCAAAAATGATGGAAAATAGCACAATAAAGTTTGTTTTTGCTTAAAAAATTTCAAAAATATCATGAAAATTGATGAAAAACGGAAAAATGCCAATTTTTTCTAGTTTTTGCAGTTTTTCATCAATTTTCATGATTTTTTGAGATTTTTTCAGTAAAAAATTATGAAAAATATCACAAAAACTAAATAAAAGTTGTTTTCATAAAAAAAAAAATCATGAAAATTGATGAAAAACTGAAAAAATAGCTGAAAAACCGGTGGCTGCGAGGAGATGGCCTAGCTACCGCTCCACAGTGGTTTTCCACGACCCTCGATGTATTTTCTGCAATTTTTCGTCAAGTTCCGCGCAGAATGCTTCAAAAACAAGATATACTGTAGTGTAATTGAAAACCTCTGCTCCGCTTCCACTCGATTATCTTATAGCGTTTCGCCTAATCCACGGGTATTAGTGAAAAAAGGAGAAATTAATGGGTTATTTATTGAAAACTGTGGGTATGTGTGGCAGAAAAGAAAGAAACTCCTGAAACATGGCCAAAAAAAAGTGAGGGCGCGAGATCCAAAGGGAGGCAGGGAGCCGGCGGGAAATTGGCAACATGAGGGTCCGAAGGAGAGACTCAGACGCACTGAAACATGAGGGAGCAGAGAGAAATGGGGGGCGGGGCGATGCCTAGTAGAGTGTAGTGGAGGAGCACGTGACGGGGGACCATTGAGTGTGTGTGTGTAGGTTGCATCCGGAGTGACGGGGAACTATAATTTTCATGCGCGGGTTTCTATAATTTATAGGTGGAGCTATAGAGGGGGTTAATGAGAAGGTTAATAAGGCGGGGAACATTTATTTAGGGTGGAGGTAGATGGATTTCAAAGGTTTAAAGGTCCTGGAATTCGCCGAATAGTCCACTTTGGAGCTCCATATCTCGGCTCACAGAGCTGTTTTGAACTCCTCAGAACAAGAGCTTTCGAATGATATAAGTTTCATTAGCAGAATCCCGGGACTACCTTTTGGTACGACACAATTTATTAGTTTTATTACAAAGCTCAAACAACGTTAATATTGACCCGCTTTTAAAACGTTTAAAGTTAACATTATGATCAGTTAGTCTTAATCCAGAAGAGGTACAGTGGAGAATGTGTCCAGCGATCCTACAAACATTTCTGCCTGAGGAGCTCCCGAGTTCTGAAACTTTTCTTTCAATTAATTCACCAGCAGCGGATTTCGCAGCGCCGAAAAAGTGAGATAGCACGGCGGTGCGAAAGAGTCGAGAGAAACAGAGATTAAAGGATCTTCACCTCCGCTGCGAGACCCACATCATCTCAACTAGCATCTCGTCAGAAACGGATAATAAACTCACATGAAACTCTTCCGGGATACTGTACAAAGGCGAGCTCACAATAGAATGTGACACTGACATTCTCCGGATCATCGGAGCCGACGAAACAGTTCGCAGTCTAGGCGTCGCATTAGAAGCCGTCAGGTTGTTGTTTGGCGAGTTGTTCGGATGCGCCATCGACCTATTCTGTCGCCACTGGGAATGAAGAACAGGCCGTTCCGAAGGAGAAGGCTGCGTCAGGGGCCGATATCGACGTCTCCAATTTCTCACGGTGATCACGTCGGCGATCCGGACGTTGTTGCGAGAGTGAGAAGACGACCAGGTGGACGTCGTCGACTCTCCAGAATCCTCACTGTCCGATCGGGGCTTGGTCTTCGTGCGGAAGACGTAAAGAATTGCCCAGACTGGCATGATGAAGTTGATCAAATCGTAGGGTGCTTTGAGCATAGAGTAACGGATTTGATCGTGGTCCTGGAACTTTGTTTTCTTATCGATTTTCTAGTTTTTTCAAAATTTTCATGACTTTGTGAGATTTTTTCGATGAAAACAAGCTTTTTCTAATGAAAAAACTTCAAAAAATCATGAAAATTGATGAAAAAACAAAAAAAATTGCGCAAAAACCGGTGGCCGCGAGGAGATGGCCTAGGCCTTATGTTAGGCCATCTCCTCGCGGCCACCATTTTTTTGCGATTTTTCTCGCAATTTTTTTTTTGGTTTTATCAATTTTCATGATTTTTTGTGATTTTTTCACGAAAACAAGCGTTTTCTGATGAAAAAATTTCAAAAAATCCTGAAAATTTATTTAAAAACTGATAAATTCATTCTCTTCCCCGACCCTCGCTCACTAAACGCCCAATATCAAAAAACTACTCACAAAAATTTTAGAGCAACTCATCGCGGAGTGCTCATCTGCCAGCATAAACATGCCGATGTGATATGCCATATCGCAAAAGCCAGCCGTTTCGAAGGCCCACATCAGGACGAACACGTCTCTTCGTTGAGCAGCTCTCATTTGGACTGGAGCCGAGATGCGGTTCATTCTTCTGAGGATCATGCAGAAGGAGACCAACGTCATCTGGACGATGAGGAATTCGCCGACGGAGAACCAGATCCAGTAGGGCGCTGGAAAAGTAATTTTTGGATTGTTATACTTTTCAGGAAATAGTTGAGTTCAAGACGTAGCGCCGAAGAAGTGAGACAGCACAGCGGTGCGAGAGAGTCGAGAGAAAGAGAGATTAAAGGATCTTCACCTCCGCTGCGAGACCCACAGCGATTTGAACTCAACTGGCATCTTTTCAGAAATAATGACTTTTGGTTTCTTCGAAGAATAGATACGAAGATCTACTCGAACTCAAATATAATTTCAGACACTCTTTGTTTTACAAGTGTAACCCACCTCGACAATCCAGCCTAGGTTCAATCGACGCCAACACATATCCCATAACCAAAAACGCTGTGAAATACGTAAAAAGCAGAAACAAGGCGACAAAACAAAGTCGTTTGCCGGCCGTGGAGCTCCAGTGCATCATGGAAGAGGCAATGTCCAGGTAGAAGTAGCAGACGATCAGAAGGCACACGGATTTGGTATAGGCCAAGAACAACGATATCTGGGTGTTCCATCCGATGAGCCATTCGAAGGATCTGAGAAAGAGATTCAGATGAATAAAAGATTCGTTTTGCATGATGTTACCCTCCGAAGCAGTGCACCGCGAGGATGTAGTACAAGAGGAGCATAAGTTGGGATTGTGACGTGGCGTGGAGCTTGACGATTCGAGCCATGCAAAGGACTGCGGTGCAGATTCCAAGGAAGGCGATGACACTGGATCGGATGCAGGCTGGAAGTCAGCAGAATGCAAAGCTGCTCTATCGAACTCTGTGATAGAGCGTCTCAATAGAGCGAACTTTCTCACCCAAAATATTCCGATTCCCGATGCAATTCGCACAAAGCACATCTGTAGAGTTATGCTCGTCCGTCAAGTTGTCATATTTTGGAGATACTGTAATATAATTTAAGTTATACTATCCGTCCACCAATTGTGATAGTGCGCTCCATCGCATCTCCGGTGAGAGAGCACACAATCTGGCGAGACGCAGACTGTCTCTCACCCGGAGTGCAATGGAGCGCGCTATCATAACAAAAAAACTCACAAATCCAATTCAAAAAACTCGAAGTAGAGGGTATTTCATGTTCGTCCATTCTGCAAAAAAGGATCGTACAGGTGGTATAAAGTGAGAAAGAGCCGGACAGACAGAGAATGACATTGATAACAACTTTTCGGAGATCGTGACGTAAGGGAAAAACGTATAGTTGGAGAAATTGGAGCTGCAAAGAGTAAAAGGTCAGGAAACTGAGACAGTGTATAAATCAGAGAGACGCAGACAACTGTCTAGGTGCGGTAGAGCGCGATTGCATCACAAACACTTTTTCAATACAATAAAACAAAAAAATGGTTCAAAAATGTGGAGCTCATTCATTCTCATTCAGTCAGGTGATTGACGCTGTTAAAAAAGAGCAAAAAGAGCAAAAGACACTGAAAATTGAAGAGATTGTGAGAAAAATGATAAGGCGTTTTGGAGGAGATGATACCGATTAGGAAATTTGGAGAGACAGAACTATAAATTGTCGGGTTCAGGTTGAGCACACATTTAGGGGGGTCTGCAAATGCGCTCCATTAGACTTTGACGCTTTTTCGAGTTTTTCCAGCTTATTGATGACGGAAATCGGTTAGAATAGTCAATTAAGGCCTACAGATTTTAAATTACAAGCAAAAAGGAAAAAACCCAAGATAAAAGTTTCGATTTTCCGATTTTGTGCAAGTTGTCGTCAGTTCCTGCGCAGACACCGTGCACTCTTTTTTTTGCGCCGACAATATTAAATTCAGAGGAAAAAAGTGCTTTTTTTTGCAGTTTTTAGACTAGTCAAGGAATTAGAATGAGAGAAACTTAACAAAAAGAGAAAATTTCACAACCTTTCCAGCAATATGAGGAATATTAGGAAGATGACTCATAAACTTTTAAATACGCCCATTTTTTTACAATGAGCACAAGGCTTTCATTTTTGGCTCATTTTGGCTCAATTTTCTCGGGGTTTTCAGTTTTCCATGTTTTATTCATAAATTACAGTGAAAATATACGTTTTTATCGATTTTTTTTCCAATTTAATGCAAATTTTTCATCTCAGATATCTTTTTATCTTGAAAAAATCATGAGATTCATAGAAGTTTACAGATTTTGAGCTTGATTAAAGCATAAAAGTGTAGATTTCCATGAAATGCATGATTTTTTCAAGATAAAAGGTAATTGAGATGAAAAATGTGCATTAAATTGGAAAAAAGTCGATAAAAAAGTATATTTTTGCTGTAATTCATGAAAAAACATTGAAAACTGTAAATCTCGAGAAAATTGAGCCAAAATGGGTCAAAAACAGCTCCAAGAGCCACTTTTTGAGATCTAACATGTCAATTGTCTGAAAAGAAACAGTCAGTCTTCGAGTGCACGTGAACGTAGAGTGAGACATGAGAGTGGGCAAAGAGGAGAGGGTGGTAGAGAGTGAGAGAAGGGTGTGACTGCAGTGGAATCAGCTGGTCCCTTGAGGAGACACGAATTTATTCACAGAAAGTGAGCAGTGACAAAGATAAGACAAAATATAGTTATCACATAACAGACTGGCTCCTCGCTGCTCTTCTGGCGCGGAGCGGACGACGGACGGGGCGCGGCTCATCGACGTCTTCTTGCTTGACGTTTACTCTTCTTGGCATGGGACGGAATCCGTCGTCGTTCTCCTCGTTCTCATCGTTCTCCTCATTATCATCATTATCATGGTTCTCCTCGTTATCATCGCTCTGCATCTCAAAATCGAGATTCCTTCTTCTATTTCTAGCAATCGACATGTTATAAATCGTTGGAAGACGTTCGCGTCGTTCGACAGAAGATTCCAGCTCTTCCACTTCGAAGGTGACCACCGATGGCTCCAGAATTGTGGAGAAGAACTGAAAAATTTCAAATTTTCAGTTAATTTTCAGCAAATTTTCAGCCAGTTTACCGATTGAAGAGCACAAGGAATGGCTGCAGCCATATCTGGCATTGTATCCCAAATTTTCTCGGTGATTCTCGAATTTAATTTATCGATTCGCCTTTCGTATTTGCGGAGCAATGGCGCCAGGAACTGAAAATATCTCCAATATACCGCATAAAAATGATAAATCTTACTTTACGATACATCATACCGGCGAATCCAACATGAGGAAAAGCCATGAGAAGGGTAAAAATCAGCACGAAGAAATCATAGAAAGGGATAAAGCAGGAGATGAAAAATGTGGTGAGGAACCAGTCGACGATCAGGAAGGAGCCGTATACGGACCAATAATGCACTGATTGGGTCTGGAAGCGACTTTTTTCTGTGAATTTCTCATGTTAAATTACCAATCTTTTGTTAGTAGGCTTCTTGAGCACTTTGAAGGCGTGGACTATCGGCACGACGAGCCCGATGAGATTTGAGAGTCCGCGAGCCAAGAATGACATCTTCAAACGCTAGTAAATCGAGAAATATTCGAGAAATAAAGAGGAAAAATTGTGTTTTTTTTTTCACGAAAAATTCGAAATTCAAAAATTAAACATTCACGCGCGATTACAAATTTGGATCGTTGCGGGACCATGCTTGAAATTTGAACAATGCGCCTTTGAAAAGTTTTGTTTTTAATTTTTTGGGCCTTCAAATTTTTTTCTTTTTTTCCTTTTTGCTCATCGATTTTTTTATTTTTTCATCGATTTGTTTTATTTAAAATTTTTTTCTAATTCAAAAATTTTATTATTCTGATAAAAACTCAAAGATTCTTCACATAATTCCTTCGAATTCCGCGCCGACAGCGGCCGCGGCCTAAAATTCTCATTTTCCCGTTTCCATGCGTGAAGCGGCCGTCGCCCCGGTGAGAAAAGTCGATAAATAGACAGCTTGTCAACTGCCGGCTCTCTATTCTTCTATTTCTTTACCCTAAAATTCTGAATTCAATCTAGAAATGGGCGACTACGAAAATGTTTTGCTGGTGAAGCCGAAAGTCTTCGTTTACCGCATTCCGACACTTGGCACCGGCGGTCACAAGTTAGTTTTTCGGTTTTTTCGTTTTTTTCAATTTTTTCCAATTTTTCCCATTTTTTAGGACTTTATTGATTTTATCGATTTTTCCAGAGCCGCCGACTGGAATCTCGACAGTCCTGCATGGACTGGAAGAATGCGACTCGTAGCGATTAGCAATAAGCTCGAATTGAAGCTGGAAGACGGGGAAACTTGTAAATTTCAGAATTTCCAGAATTTCAGAAGTTTTATAGTTTCCAGGTGCCCTTTACGCAAAGTGTCCGATTGATGCGCATCCTGGAAACGCTGTGGAGGCTGTCGCCGATAGCTCGCGATATTTTGTGATAAGATTGCAGGTAAACACATTTTAATCAATAAATCAATACTTTTCGCCGTTTAGAATGACAACGGACAAACCGCCTTCGTGGGATTCGGTTTCCAGGAGCGTGGCGACGCCTTCGACTTCAACGTCACCTTGCAGGTTTCAAAATTCATCAATTTCAATTTTAAACTGAGCAATCCGCCTTCAGGATCACTTCCGCTACCTGGAAAAGTCAGCGGAGCTCGAGAAACAGGACTTGTCGGCGGGACCGAGCCTCGATTTGGCGTTCAAGGAGGGGCAGACGATTTCGATTAGTATTGGGGTGATTTTAACAAGGAATTATTGAGAAAAAGTGGTTTTTTGCAGAAAAAAGACAAAAATGCTGTCGCCCGACCTCGTCCAGCTGCTCCAGCGACTGGAGGAATGGTGCCACTTTTGCCGCCGCCACCTGGAGCTGGAAGTGTGGTGAGCACACGTTTTTGCTCATGAATTACAACGAAAATATACGTTTTAAACATAATTATCGACTTTTTTCCAATTTAATGCACATTTTTCATCTCAGATACCCTTTATCTTGTAAAAATCATGAGTTTTATGGAAATCTACACCAAATTGAAGCTCAAAAAGTGTAGATTTCCATGAATCTCATAATTTTTTCAAGATAAAAGGTTTCTAAGATGAAAAATGTGCATTAAATTTTAAAAAGTCGATAATTATGCTCAAAATGTCTATTTTTGCTTTAATTTATGGAAAAACATCGAAAACTGAAAACTCCGAGAAAATTGAGCCAAAATAAGTGTAATTTTAGAATGAGCAAAAATTTCAGATTCGCAACGCTCGTTCTTCTTTTTCGTTGGTTCCTCAAGCTGCTCCGCCAAGTAATAGCTCATCGAATAGTGGAAATTTATTGTGAGCTTGAGAGTTTTGATGATGTCGAAGTTATGAATTCTTCCAGAGACTTCTGATGATCTGACGCCACTTTATTGCATCCTGCTTGCACTAGATACTGTGATACACGGCAAATCAATAGCGCTTTTACATAATTTATTTTCCAACACTACGCACATAATTCTTATGGATTCTTTATTATTATTATTTATAACATTATGATAACGATTTTATTATTTTTCACCGCATTCAATTAATTTCAAACGATTTATTGGTTACCAAGCCAAGAATTATCTTATCTTTTGTAAATTATGTCCTAATTCTCAGAACCAACTTGCAGGAGGTGTAGGCGGTGAACAGAAAAGGGTACAATAAGCAATGCTGAACTTGGTCTCGGGTGTCACAGTGCCACGGGCGGGATCGGCGACGCCGACGGCGGTGCGTCGTCTTCAGAAGGACTACTCGAAGCTGATGCAGGATCCGGTGGACGGCATCACCGCACTGCCCAACGAGGATAATATTCTCGAGTGGCACTACTGTTTGAGGGGCTCGCCGGACACGCCGTTTGCTGGAGGCTACTACTGGGGCAAGGTGATCTTCAAGGAGAACTTCCCGTGGAGCCCACCGGCGATCACCATGATAACTCCGAATGGACGGTGAGGGCTCTTTGAGCTGGAAGAATGGAGATTTTTACATGGATCGTCATAATTTTTCATGAAAGTTTTGAGCATGTCAGGGCTCAAAGTGTGCAAAATGGGCGGATCTTGATGACGTGGAAATTCTAAAATTCCGAAATTGGTTCACGTAAACTACAAAAAGCACACTCTGTACACTGAAAAGTGTGAATTTTGTAGTTTACGTGAACCAATTTCGGAATTTTGCAATTTCCACGTAATCAAGATCCGCCCATTTTGCACACTTTGAGCCCTAGCTTGCTCAAAACTGATTATCATGAAAAAAGATGTGTAAAAATCTTCGTACTTTTGGAATTAGCCCTCTTTTTCGATATCAGTATGAAATTGCAGCTTCGCTACCAATGTCCGTCTGTGTCTCTCGATCTCGGACTATCACCCGGAGTCGTGGAACCCCGGATGGACGGTCTCGGCGATTCTGATAGGTCTTCACTCGTTCATGAACGATAATCAGCCGGCGGCCGGATCGGTGTGCGGAAGTCCGCAGGAGCAGAAGAATTTGGCGTCGGCGAGCAAGGAGTTCAATTGCAAGGTTTCTATTTTTCCAGCTCCAGGACATTTTGTATTGGTTTTTGGCTCAATTTTCTCGGATTTTCAGAGTTTTCGCCGTTTTTCTCATAAATTGCAGCAAAATTATACGTTTTGAACATAATTATCGACTTTTTTCTAGTTTAATGCACATTTTTCATCTCAAATGCCTTTTATCTTGAAAAATCATGAGTTTCATGGAAATCTACACATTTTGAGCTTGATTAAAGCATAAAAGTGTAGATTTCAATGAAAATCGCGATTTTTCAAAATAAAACGTATCTGATATGAAAAATGTGCATTAAATTGGAAAAAAGTCGATAAATCATGTTCAAAAAGTATAATTTTTGATGTAATTTAAAAAAAAACAACGAAAACTGAAAATCCTGAAAAAATTGAGCCAAAATAGGCCAAAAAGAGCCGAGAATTTCGAAATTGATTGTGATTTTAAAATGAGCAATTGTGAGCTAGAAAGAGATTTTCTTGCGAAAATTATTTTCCCTACTTCAGTACCGCGAGTTCCGTCGCTTCTTCCCCGGCTTCGTCAAGGACTGGACCGGTGTGATGCCAGCTGCCGACGAGCCCGACGTGGCTCCGGTGATGCTCCCGGAGCACGCGACTCCGGACGGCATCACAGTGCCCACGATCTCACAGCACGGCAGTCGCAACGCGTACGCCGCGCAGATGGACGCGCAGTACAATCAGTTGCTCCAGGCGATGCGCGCGCCGTTGAATCAGCTCGGCGCCGAGTTCGGATTGCCAGGTACATCTAAAATTGAGCATAATTTAAAAAGAGCAAGGTTATTTAGTGATGCCTCCAGCGATGGTGGCTCCGGCGTACGGTGTTCCGGCTCCGGTACATATTGCTCCGATGCCGATGCCAAGACATGATGCGGTTCCGCGTAGATTCGGAGCCAATCCACAGCCGCAGGTTCGTTTTTGCATGAGGAATGTGCTGCGAATAACAAGGGCTGAACTTTTTATATCCCAGGAAGTGCTCGCTGAGCAAGAATGAGCAATATAATTCTTCGGATTTTTTTCGGTGCTCTGATTGTGAAATATGGGTCAATTAAAGTTAAAATTACAGTGAAAAACGTGCATTTTGGCTATTTTCACTGTATTTTTAACCTTACTGACCCATATCTCACTATCAGACCACAAAAAACCCGCAGAATTGTATTGCTCATTCTTGCTCAGCGAGCTCTTCCTGGTATATAAAAAGTTCAACTCGCTTCTTTATAAGAGTTCACGAATCCAACTCTTTTTGCTTTTATAGATTCCGCCGCGTCATCAGCAAAACTAATCTCTCTATCATATTTTTAACCTGGTACGTTGGTTGATTTTAACATGGGAACTACTTGAAGACGTTGAAATTATTATCAAATTTGTACCCTGGGTAGAATCAAACTTTCTGATTCAGAATCTGCAATGAAATTCTTCGGATTTTTTCTGTTAATGTCAAAAATACAGTGAAAAATGGCTAAAGGTGCACTTTTTCACTGTATTTTTGACATTAACAGAAAAAATCCGCAGAATTTCATTGCAGATTCTGAATCAGGGAGTTCGAGGACCTAGGGTATAAATTTGGTAAAAAGTTCAACGTCTTCAAGTGCTCCACGGAGCATGCACATAAAAGGAGCCTGAGCATTTTGAAATTATAAAGCCTCTCCCTTTCCAATACCAGTTTCAGCCCCGCCCATTCCCAAACGCTGGACCGCCACCAAAAAGAGCCCGCACCGGAGCCGATCCAGACGACGCTATTGTGCTCGACTAATTATATAAATCTATCCAGTCCGCTAGTTTCTTCCAGGACGCCGCCCCTTTTACCGTGTACATATGATGCACATTGAAAGAGCTACTCGATTTAACATTTTCCCGTCCGTCTCTCACCTAGATCCTCTTCGGGGCTATTCTCCCCCAACAACCAAACTTTATTTTCCACGCGTGTCTTGTCCTTTTTTCTCTCTCTCTTTTTCACCACTACATTTCTTCTTCTTCTTCTCCTTCTTATTCTTATTTTTCGTGTTTTCTCACAAGGAAACTACTTGAAGACGTTGAACTTTTCACCAAATTTATACCCTAGGTAGAATCGAACTCCCTGATTCAGAATCTGCAATGAAATTCTGCTCTGTGCTCCGAGATATGGGCAATGTCAAAAGTACAGTGAAAAATGGCCAAAGGTGCACTTTTTCACTGTATTTTTGACATTGCCCATATCTCGGAGCACAGAGCAGAATTTTATTGCAGATTCCGAATCAGGGAGTTCGATTCTATATAGGATATGCATTTGGTAAAAAGTTCCACGTCTTCAAGTAGTTCCCTTGTAAGTTTTGAAGACCCGTGAACTCCTCCCCTCCGTTTTTGTTTTATTTCCTTTTCATTTCTCCATTGGTTCCAAACGGTATGTGCTCTCACACCGCCCCAACACTTTTTACCCGCGATAATAAAACGTCTTTGAATGCGATTTTTCCATTTTTAAATGTTCACATCGGTTACCGTTTTGCCGATTTGTATTTTTTAACGATAGTTAATTCCAGAAAAAATAGTTTTTGACCAATTTTCTCGAGTTTTCAATGTTGTTTTTTAAATTACAGTGAAAATATACGTTTTTTATCAACTTTTTTCCAATTTAATGCACATTTTTCATCTCGGATACTTTTATCTTGAAAAAATCATGAATTTCATGGAAATTTACACATTTTAAGCCTGATTAAAGCATAGAAAGCATATCAAAAAGTATTTTTGTGCTTTCTATGCTTTAATCAAGCTCAAAATGTGTAAATTTCCATGAAAATTATGATTTTTTCGAGATAAAGGGTGTCTGAGATGAAAAATGTGCTTTAAATTGGAAAAAGTTGATAAAAACGTATTTTTTCGCTGTAATTTATGAAAAAAAACATTGAAAACTGAAAACCCCGAGAAAATTGAGCTCACAAAGAGAAAAAGTTGCTCATTTCGACCTGAACTTTCAGAGAATGCCATCGGAAGTGCCAACAGTGGCTCTGCAGAGACTCAAAAAGGACTATGCTCGACTTTTAAAGTATCCCCCATTTTTCAAGCAAACCCTTCCAAATCAACTTTTCAGAGAGCCGGTGCCTTTCATGAAAGCGGCTCCACTGGAGACGAATATACTCGAATGGCGATACATTATCATTGGAGCACCGAAGACGCCGTACGAGGGGGGCATTTATCAGGGAAAGCTCCTGTTTCCCAAGGACTTTCCTTTTAAGCCGCCCGCGATTCTCATGATAACTCCGAATGGGAGATTTCAGGTGCTCATTGATAAAAAGGACCGGCAATTCAAATTTTTAATAAAAATATCGATTTTTGATCGATTTTACTCTTTTTATCACTTTTCACTTTTTAATATCGAAATTCACTGTTTTCACTTCAATCTTCAATTTCGATTTTCTGGTCGGCAATTCGATTTTCACCGTTTTTTGTTACTTTTATTGAATTCTTTGAAAAAGTTTACTGAATTCATGTGGTAATAGGTCCTTACAGTGAAAAAGTAACAAAATTGGCGAAATTATCGGAAAAATCACATTTTCAGCGAACTTTCCACTGAAAATTAGATTTTTCCGATAATTTCGCTGATTTTGTTACATTTTTATTGCAAAGGACCTATTACCGCATGAATTCAGAAAACTTTCTCAAGGAATTCGATGAAACCTATCGAAAAAACGATGAAAAACGAATCGCCGATTAGAAAATCGAAATTGAAAATTGAATTGAAAAGTGTGAATTTGGACATTAAAAAGTGAATAAAATGAGTGAAATCGATCAAAAATCGATATTTTCATTGAATTTTGAATCGCCGCCCTTTTTGTCAATGGAGCACATTTGCATGCTCTCTTCAGACGAACACCCGCCTGTGCCTCTCGATCTCGGACTACCATCCGGACACGTGGAACCCGGCGTGGACTGTCTCCACCATCATCACCGGCCTGATGTCGTTCATGAACGACTCGCAGCCGACGCTGGGCTCCATCGTCTCGTCGGAGTCGGAACGTCGTCTGCTGGCGCGAAAATCGAAGCAGTTCAACCTGAAGGACAAGACGTTTTGCTCGCTGTTTCCGGAAGAGGCTGATGAGATTCGTGCGGAGATGGAGAAGATGAACACGGAGGAGTTGCAGAGCATCAGGGAGGAGGAGAACGCATTGAAGAATAGGTTGGGAAGGGGGGGTTTTTTGAAAGAAAATCGCACTGTTTGAAGTGTTTAACGTCTAGAAATGAACTTTTTACCAAATGTATACCATAAATTTGGGCTCTGGGCTCTCTATGGTATAAATTTGGTGAAAATTCAACCATTTCAAGTGAATGTCTTTGAGAAATTTCTAGAAATTTGCTCACTGATGCTTTCGACGTCGCTGATTCTCTGATTCTGAATCTGAAGTCAGAATTTCTGTATTTGATCTCAGTTTTCATTAAAAAAAGATAAAGCTGTTTTCAGCACTATTTCTCTCTTTTTTTTTTCACGAAATCGTAGAGAAAATAGTACTGAAAACGTCATCTTTTCTTAAAAATAAAAAAATGAAATCAATTGCAGAAATTCTGACTTCAAATTCAGAATCAGAGAATCAACGACGTCGAAAGTATCAGTGAGAAAATTTATAGGAAATTCTCAGAGCCAATTTCATAATTTTCGAGGCTTTTTTGTCAATTTATGACGAAAAATCCACAAAAATTAATAAAATTCAGAGAATAAGCGCGTTCAAAAGCTTGAAAAAGTTTTTTTTTTACATAGATCGACGCGGTTCGTGGCTCCGGATCGAGCTCTAGTACATCATTTTTCATGAAAATCAGTTTTGAGCAAGTTAGAGCTAAAATGCACACTGTTGTACACTGAAAACTGTGCATTTTGTAGTCTACGTGAACCAATTTCGGAATTTCCACGTCATCAAGGGTAGCTCCGCCCATTTTGAGCACTTTGAGCCCGAACTTGCTCAAAACTGATTTTCATAGAAAAATGATGTAATCTTTATACTTTTTGGAATCATACAAATCTGATCTAATACCGAGCAACTTTATAGAAGGAAAAGCGAACGCGCTGGCGTGCCCCGACTGTCTGCATTTTTTTCGAATGTGATGATGATTGCAGGCGTGGCGGTACTTGCATTTGCAGTTAGATACGTGGTGCTCGCCGCCGCCGAAATGGAAAGGCGGCAATGAGCTCTCGGAGCTCCAAGTGCCACGTGTCTTTACTGTAATGCGAAGAAGCCCCTTCTCGATTGGATAATTATGTGTTTGTGATGTGTAAATATTGATTGCTCTTCTCTTCTCCGTGACGTCTTCTTCTTCTACTTTTTCCACCCCTTCTAAAAAATTCTTGGTAATTTTTCCCCGTTTTCATTGAATTTTCCACTTTTTCAGTGCTCGTTTTTGTCGGGACGTCTTCTTACGGTCGATGACAAAAGTGTACTTGAACTTTTGATTTCTTTAAGAAAAATGAACTTTTTCCCGAGCCCATTGCCATTGTGATCACCCCGTTAATATCTGAATTCATTAGAAAAGAATAAACTGATTTTTAATTTTTCCAAAAAAATTTGACTAAAATAGACAAAAAGTTAAATTTTCTTATGCTAAATTATTTGCGCTCTACTGATAAGTTTTATTTTATTTTACAAAAAAAAATGATTTCAGATCTCTGATGACATGAAATTTTACAAGGTAATATTATTTTTGACATTTCTCCACTGATTATAGACAATTATCAAAATTACAGACGTACTTACTCATAGCAATAACCACTTGTTCGATATGCACATTTCTCATGATAAACAACTGCGGGTGGGAGGAGCCGGCGAGGAAGAGCCGTGAGTTTTATCAGTGTGCTCATTTGTCATTGATTTCATCGATTTTTCCGTTTTTTTTTTAAGGGGTAGTGCACTATTTCTGGATCTCGGATTTTTTGACATGGATAGGTGCGCCCTGCGGAGGTGATCAAAAAATTTCACTGGAGGGGGTTACGAAAATCGCTCTGAAGCGAGATATTGGCTCCCAAAGTGTCGAAAAGGGGCGGGATTTCGTGCTTTTTTGCAACGTGGCAGCTTATGCCCCGCCCACTTCGTGCACGCGGATAATAGGGAAAACTGAATAAATCCCGTGACCTTGACCTATCCAGCTTGGAAAATGGGAAAATTTGTGAAAATGGAACAAATCGTGTCACGTTTTGTAGATAATGTAGTCAGTTTTCAGTATTCCAACATGGATAGTTCAGGTCACGGGTTCAAGTGTGAAAAATCTTCCTTCATTTTCAAAAAAAAGTGACAAAATTCATTTCATTTTTACAAATTTTCGTGACACGGTTTACTCCATTTTCATAAATTTTCCCATTTTCCAATCTGGATAGGTCAAGGTCACGGGATTTATTCAGTTTTCCCCATTATCCGCGTGCACGAAGTGGGCGGGGCATAAGCTGCCACGTTGCAAAAAAGCACGAAATCCCGCCCCTTTTCGACACTTTGGGAGCCAATATCTCGCTTCAGAGCGATCTTCGTCACACCCTCCAGTGAAACTTTCTGATCAGCACCGCAGGGCGCACCTATCCATGTCAAAAAATCCGAGATCCAGAAATAGTGCACTACCCCTTTAAGCGGTTATTGGTTGGAATACATGAAAATAACCTTAAAATCGAAATTTACAGTGAAAAATTCGATTTCACGGTGATTTTTAGTGATTTTTTATAATTTCTTGTGATTTTCATCGAACTTTCATCGAATTTTTCAATTTTTTCCGTTTTTCCAAGTGTTTTTCTATCAGAATTCATGAAATTGAAAGGAAATTATCGAAAAATCACTAGCAATCACCTAAAAATCGAATTTTCATCATTTTTCAGGGAAAAATTCGATTTTAAAGTGGTGTTTTTTAGTGATTTTTGACAATTTCTTGTTATTTTCATCAAGATTTCATTGGTTTTATTGATTTTTCCGCATTTTCGTGTTTACACATGAAAACGCCTGAAAATAAGCAAAATAATTGGTAAAATCAATGAATTTTTGATGAAAATCACTAGAAACCACCTTAAAATCGAACTTTTCAATGAAAAATTCAATTTTATGATGATTTTTCGACAATTTCTTCTCATTTTTATGTATTACCTGCAGAAAATCACCTGAAAAAACGAAAAAATTGATGAAATCAATGAAATTTTGACGAAAATGATGACAAAGCCGCACTTTGCAAATAAGCCCCGCCCACAAAGTATACTTTTCAGCCGCAGCTCAAATGAGCCCACCCCTGGCTCCGATTCTGCCAGAAACCTTCCTCTACGTATCAGTATTATCGGCTCCAAATGACACACAACGACGACAAAATGTGAGGGACACGTGGCGCCAACTGTCGAAGAAAGGAGACGCTGTGTTTATTACCAGGTTCACGGTGGGCACGAAGCGGCTCGCGGAGCAGGAAAAGAAGGCGTTGGAGGAGGAGAATGAGCAATTTGGAGACCTCGCACTTCTGGAGAACCACGAAGAAGCTTATGATAAACTCGCACGGAAGACACTAGCTGGATTCGAATTCGCATTTGCCAACTTTAAATTTCAGTACTTTTTAAAAGTGGACGACGATTCGTTCGTCCGAATTACACCGCTTATTATGAACCTGAAAACGGTGGCTCATCCGATGCTCTACTGGGGCTTTTTGGATGGGAGAGCCAAGCCATTCAGGAAGGGGAAGTGGAAGGAGCCCGAGTGGAATCTGTGTGATCGATATTTGCCGTATCAGGTAGATATTGCTCATTTTAAGTTGTGCTCAAAGCTCATTTGCACTTTTGAAGCAGTGAACGGCTTCAGAGAGCTCCAGTTCATAGAAATCTACACAATCCAATAGTTTTTTGACCGTTTTTTCAAGAAATTTCAGATTTTCAGCACTTTCAGAGCTCAGCAAATTAGATTTTTAAAATTATAAAAACAGTTTTTATTCAAAAATTGTGTTTTTTGAACAAAAAACAGTTTTTTTAATTTAAAAATCTGATTTTCTGAGCCCTGGAAGTGCTGAAAATCTGAAATTTCTTGGAAAAACGATCAAAAAACTATTGGATTCTGGAGATTCCTATGAACTGGAGCTCTCTGAAGACGTTCACTGCTTCAAAAGTGCAAATGAGCTTTGAGCACAACTCGAAACTTAAAATGAGCAATATTTGGAATCAGAATGAGCTCCAGAGTTTCATGAAATTCTCAATTTCTTGCTCATTTTAAGATTTCAATGTTATCCCTGTAAATTTAGGCTCAAAAGAGCACCGGAGCAACAAAAAAATTGCAGCTCGGCGGCGGCTACATCCTCTCCTATGAGCTCGTGCGTTTCCTGGCTCAAAACGCGCGGCTCCTAAAAATGTACAAAAACGAAGACGTGTCAGTTGGAGCATGGCTCGCCGGGCTCGACATCAAATATGTGCACGACCCGCGTTTCGATACGGAATGGAGCTCCCGCGGGTGCAATGACGAGTACCTGATAACACATAAACATTCCATGGAGCAAATGACACGGATGTATGAGAACCTGAAGAGCACTGGGAGATTGTGCTCCAAGGAGTTCCAGTAAGAGCTGTGCTCTTTTTTCAATGAAAAAGTTGATGTTTTTTCCAGAAAACGACCATCTTATGTGTACGATTTTTCAAAGGCTCCCAGCGAATGTTGCTCCAGAATCAATGGCTCTTTTATCCCATGAAAATTGCTCATAATATATTTTTATATTGCCAACGGGTAAAAAAATGAACGTTTTATCGATTTTTTGTGGGAATTTGTGAGAAAACAGCATCGTTTTATCGTTTTGCATATATTTTTCTGAATTTTTATAGATTTTTTGCTTTTTTAATGCGAAACCTTTTAAGATGTCCGATAATCCGCTGCCGACTGGATGGGAGAAGCGTCAGAGCCGTACTAATGGTGATTTACTGATTTTACTACATTTTTTGTGAAAAAACCCCGTTTTTGACTCATTTTGGCTCATTTTCTCATCGTTTTCAATTTTTTTTTCATAAATTACAGTGAAAATAGACGTTTTTATCGATTTTTCCAATTTAATGCACATTTTTCATCTCAGATACCTTTTATCTTGAAAAATCATGAATTTCATGGAAATTCACACATTTTGAGCATGATTAAAGCATAGAAAGCATATTAAAGAGTTTTTGTGCTTTCTATGCTTTAATCAAGCTTAACATTTGTAAATTTTCATGAAATTCATGATTTTTCAAAATAAAAGGTATTTGAGATGAAAAATGTGCATTAAATTGGAAAAAAATCGATAAAAAACGTCTATTTTTGTTGTAATTTATGAAAAAAACATCAAAAACTGAAAACCCCGAGAAAATTGAGCCAAAAAGAGCCAAATTATTTCCAGACCGCCCATATTTCTTCAACACCGTCACCGGCCGTAGCCAGTGGGAACGTCCCGAAGAATCGGCTTTCAGCAAGGTAAAAAAATCAAAAATTTTGATAAATTAATATGAGCAATGCTCAGGGCTCCGAGCTGAAATCAGTGCAATGCCTTCATCTTTTGGTGAAGCATGCCGATTCGCGTAACCCTTCTTCGTGGCGCTCGGATCATATCACTCGGTCCAAGGAAGACGCGATTAATATTCTGAAGGGTGAGCAATGCTCCGGGGCTCAGGATGATTGAAGAATTGCAGAGTACGAGGGGCAGCTGAAGAGCTCCGGTGAGGTGGAGCGCAAGTTCCGCGAGCTCGCCAAACAGTTTAGCGATTGTAGCTCGGCGAAGAGAGGAGGGGATTTGGGGGTAAGAAAATTCATTTTTTTCACTTTTTTGGAGCTCATTCTGATTCCAAAAAAGTAAATTTTGCTCATTTTCATTTTCAGTCGAGTTGTGCTCAAAGTTTTGCTCTTTTGAAGCAGTGAACGTCTTCAGAGAGCTCCAGTTCACAGGAATCTACACAATCCAATAGTTTTTTGACCGTTTTTCCAGAAAATTTCAGATTTTCAGCACTTTCAGGGCTCAGAAAATCAATTTTTTCAAATTATAGAAACTGTTTTTATTCAAAAATTGTGTTTTTTGGACAAAAACAGTTTCTATAATTTTAAAAATGGATTTTCTGAGCCCTGGAAGTGCTGAAAATCTGAAAGTTCTTGGAAAAGGGTAAAAAAACTATTGGATTGTGTAGATTCCTGTGAACTGGAGCTCTCTGAAGACGTTCACTGCTTCAAAAGAGCAAACTTTGAGCAGAACTCGGCGGAAACTGAAAATGACATGAATTTTGCAGCCATTCGAACGTCGTCAGATGCAGAAGCCGTTCGAGGACGCCTCCTTTGCTCTGGAAGTCGGGGAGATGTCCGGCATCGTGGACACGTCTTCTGGAGTTCACCTCATCTATAGAATCAAATAAATTTTTTGTCAAAAAAAATTTTTTTTTCCAAAAATCTCGCTCTTCTCCATTCAATTTTATTTATTTTTTCTCTATTTTTGAATGAAAAATTTCTCTTTTTTCATATTTTTTTCAATTTTTCGATTTTTCTGGGAATATTCAGCCCTTTTTCATACTTTTTTAAATGCTTTTTATACTTTAAATCATTCAAAAACCCTCCTTTTACAATTTCAGAGCAAATGAGCACGGAGCACAGTCGATTCGTGAGCACACTCGTCGGATGTGCTCAACGCGACCTTTTCCTGATATTTTTGATCACAATGCTCGGCCTATTTATACGGAATTTATCGCTTCCTTGGATTTTTCTTGGGAGAAGATATGATACGAGCAGGTGGGGCTCAATAGCTCCGCGAGCATTTTTTCCATAAAAAAAAAAATTAAAATTGACTTTCAGAACAACTTACTGGCTGAAATTCGCCGGCGACATCATCTTCCTCTGCCTCCCCACATTATTATCATTAACAGTGCTCGCGGAGCATCTCAACTTGCTCCTCACCATCATGCTCATCACCTCCGCAGTGCTCCTGCTCTTTGTGCTCTTCGAGGCCAATGAGAATCAGCTGTCGATCAGTCTGAAGCAGGCGTGGATTCGGATCGTTGAGGAGCAGCACAAGCCCACCAAATTTGTCACTTATTTTAGGTGGAATTGAGCACAATTGAGCACAATTTGAGAAAAATCTATAATTTTCAGATCTCTGACGATGGTACTGGTTACAGTGGCAATTTTGGCCGTTGATTTTCCGATTTTTCCGCGAAAATTTGCAAAAACTGAAAAATTCGGACATTCTTTAATGGATGTGGGCGTGGCCGCCTTTATCTTTCAGTCAGCGTTGGGAAGTCGGATGGCAAAGTCGCCGAGCTCCGGGAGAATGGATAGGATGTTAGTAGCTCCGCCCCTTTTTTGCTCTTTTGAGCTTGGATTCACAGGAGTTGAGCTCTTTTTGAGTTAAAATGAGCAAAAACTCAAGTTTTTCGGTAAAATTGACTGATCAAATTGTACATGAGGCTCATTCTGATTCCAAAATAGCGAATTTCGCCCATTTTCAGTTTCCGTCGAGTTATGCTCAAAGTTTTGCACTTTTGAAGCAGTGAACGGCTTCAGAGAGCTCCAGTTCACAAGAATCTACACAATCCAATAGTTTTTTGACCGTTTTCCAAGAAATTTCAGATTTTCAGCACTTCCAGGGCTCAGAAAATCAATGTTTTAATTATGAAAACTGTTTTTATTCAAAAATTGTGTTTTTTGGACAAAAACAGTTTCTATAATTAAGAAAAAGATTTGCTGAACCCTGGAAGTGCTGAAAATCTGAAATTTCTTGGAAAAACGGTCAAAAAACTATTGGATTGTGTAGATTCCAGTGAACTGGAGCTCTCTGAAGCTGTTCACTGCTTCAAAAGTGCAAATGAACTTTGAGCACAACTCGCCTGAAACTGAAAATGAGCAAAATTGGAAAACTGTTTTGGAATCAGAATCAGGATGAGCTCCACCAAGTTTCATGAAATTCTCAATCGAAAATTTCAAAAAATTTATAAAAATTCCGTAAAATTTCAAAAAATTTTCAAAAAATTTCAAAAAAATCGATAAAATTTCATAAAATTTCGAAGCTCATGAAATTGAAACGAAAAAATGCAGAAAGTAAGCGAAACTCCGCCTCATCTGTATATTCTATGCATTCTAGATATTGTCGAAGCAAAAAAATTGAGTGCATGGTGTCTGCGCAATAACTGACGACAACTTGCACAAAACTTAAAAAATTGATAATTTTTTCTTCATTTTTTCCCATTATTTTTGAATTTTTGACCGTTTTCAACCAATTTTCCAGCCGCCTCCGCCCCTGGTACCGCTCCTCCACCGTGCTCCTCTTCGCCCTCGGCTTCATCCGAGCCATCGTGCTCGAAGTGATCGGATACCCGCAGCACGTCACCGAGTACGGCGTCCACTGGAACTTCTTCTTCACTTTTGGCGCCGTTCGAGTATGGCACTTCTTATAAAACGTCACGAATTCAGTGATTTTAGACCATATTCCAAATTCTGCCACGTTGTTACCCGTTGGTGCTCGCAGTGATTTTCGGAATCTGCCATCAGACGATGTTAAAGTCGACGGGTCTTCAGGAGTGGATTCTGGAGGAGAATGCGAATAAACGCGAGAATTTGATGACGGCGAACGCGGAAGGACTTACTTCGCTTCTAGGATACGTCACCATTTTCTATGGGAGCCTGGCTCTCGGAGATTTTATTGCGAAGACTAGGTACTTATCATTTATCTGCAAATGTGCTCCATTGACAATGAAAATGTCGATTTTTGATCGATTTCACTCAGTTTTTTCACTTTTAATGTCAAAATTCACTGTTTTCCATTCAATTTGTCCTTGTATTTCGATTTTCTGATCGGCAACTCGATTTTCACCGTTTTTTCAATACTTTCATCGAATTCCTTGAGAAAGTTTTTTGAATTCATGCCGTAATAGGCACTTTGCAATGAAAATGTAAGAAAATCTGCAAAATTATCTGAAAAGTCTGATTTTCTCTGGAAAAACGCTTTGAATTCCAGAGAAAATGAGATTTTTCGCCGATTTTGTGACATTTTCATTGCAAATGACCTATTACAGCATGAATTCAAGAAACTTTCTCAAGGAATTCGATGAAAATATCGAAAAAACGATGAAAAACGGATTGACGATCAGAAAATCGAAATATAAGGACAAATTGAATTGAAAACAGTGAATTTCGACATTAAAAAGTGAATAAAATGAGTGAAATCGAACAAAAAATCGATATTTTCATTGAAAAATTTGAATTGACGCCTTCTAAACAATTCAGAATACTTTTTCCAGTGTCCGAGTGAAGTCGTGGATCCGTCGATGCTTCCAGTTGCTCCTGCTCTCTTTCCTAATGTATCTGATTCAAATCTCTTCCGAAAAGTTTATAGATGCACCTTGTCGACGAGTAGTTAATATATCCTATATTTTTTCACAGGTTCGATAGAGCGTGATTGCATTACAAAGAAAAATTCAAATTTTCCAGTTCACTCTGCTGATTTTCGCAACAGCTGTGTGTCTTTCCATCCAAATGTTCAATATGGTTGCATGGTGTGCAGCTTTTCCACAATTTTCTAATGGTAAGAAAGTGTGCTCTATTGAGAATTGAAAGATGGAAGAGAAAACAGCGAAATTTTCGTTTTGTAGCCGTTTTTGGCTCATTTTCACTCAATTTTCGATGTTTTTTCATAAATTACAGCGAAAATATACGTTTTGAACATGATTTTATCGATTTTTTCCAATTTAATGCACATTTTTCATCCCAAATACTTTTTATTTTGAAAAATCACGAGTTTCATGGAAATCTATACATTTTTAGCTTGATTAAAGCATAGAAAGCACAAAAAATACTCTTTTATATGCTCTCTATGCTTTAATCATGCTAAAAATGTGTAAATTTCAAGGAAAGACATGATTTTTTCAAGAAAAAAGGTATCTGAGATGAGAAATGTGCATTAATTAGAAAAAAATCGATAAAATCATGCTCAAAACGCATGTTTTCGCTGTAATTTATGAGAAAACATCGAAAACTGAAAACCATGAGGAAATTGAGCCAAAATAAATGAAAAACGACTGCGTAATGTTGCTAGGGTCTCGCAGCGGAGGTGAAGCTCCTTTAATCTCTGTTTCTCTACACTCTCTCGCGCGGACTTGGCAGCGCGCCAAGAACTGCAAATCCCACGAAAATCGATGATTTTTTGGTGTTTTTCTCATCAAAATGTTTCAACTCCGTATCACCACTCATCGTTGAGTCGATACGCAGCGAATTGCGACCGGAAAGCTCCTTTAATCTCTGTTTCTCTAACAAGTATTGTGTTTTTGGTTAGGCTTTGAGAATTTTCTATAAATTTGCTCACTGATAGTTTCGACGTCGCTGATTCTGAATCTGAAGTCAGAATTTCTCTCATTCTTGAGAAAAGATGTGTCAAAGCCATTTTCAGTGCTATTTCCTTTCGCTCGTTACGAAATCGTAGAGAAAATAGCACTGAAAATGGCTTTGACACATCTTTTCTCGAACATGAGATCAATTACAGAAATTCTGACTTCAGATTCAGAATCAGCGACGTCGAAACTATCAGTGATCAAATTTATAGAAAATTCTCAAAGCCTAACCAAAAACACATTACTTGTAAGCCTCTCCGGACGATTTACGGAGCCACTCGCAGAAAAATCCACAATCGAGCGCATTTCCATCTCCACATTTCTAGGCGACGACCCATTCTCGCCGACGTCTCCGTGCCTAACGGACTCGATCAACCAGCACTCGCTGCTCTTCTTCATCGTCTCTAACCTCCTCACCGGTCTCATCAACATGTCGATTCCCACTGCTCACTCGCTTCCTGCTCAGTATTCGTTCCCGGTTCTTCTGATCTACACCGTCGCGTGCACCGGCGTCGTTCATTTCATCGAGTATCGGAAAGTGAACTTTGCCAAGTATCATGCAGAGTAATTTCTTACAAGAATAGTCAACTTCTGGTTGAGAATTTTATTCTGAATTTTGCCTATTTCCAGTTTCCGTCGAGTTATGCTCAAAGTTTTGCACTTTTGAAGCAGTGAACGTCTCCAGAGAGCTCCAGTTCACAGGAATCTAGACAATAAAGCAGTTTTTTAGCGTTTTTCCAAGAAATTTCAGATTTTTAGCACTTTCTTCCATAAATTTTTTTAAAATTATAAAAAATTGTTTTGAATAAAAATCAGTTTTTATAATTTTTAAAAAAATTTATGGAACAAAGTGCTGAAAATCTGAAATTTCTTGAAAAAACGGTCAAAAAACTATTGGATTGTGTAGATTCTTGTGAACTGGAGTTCTCTGAAGCCGTTCACTGCTTCAAAAGAGCAAAACTTTGAGCATAACTCGGCGGAAACTGAAAATGAGCAAAATTGGAAACCAGAAGTTGACTTTTCCTTTAATAACTTATCAGTAATGTACAACATTTCCTCTCCACCTGATATTCAATTTCAATCTCTACCTCCTTCCTGCATTCTTTCAATGTTTCTCGCAATCTTGTGATCGTTTTTTTTTCCAAAAAATCATTTTTTTTTTCAAATTCTCTAATGTTTTTTTTAGTCAGATCTCTTTTTTGTATCTATCTTTTTCATTCCGATAGTCCACAAATTCTCTATTGTCTTGTTTCTGAACTTTTATAAAAAGTGCATTGATTCAAAACTGTGTAAAAGTGACTCATACTGACAGAAGGTGTTGAGCTTTTTAGAGTGAGCAAGCAATACTATTCAAGCTCAGTCGTCTAGTTTTTAATGATTGTTGTACTTTTTAAGGAAAATTTAGTTTTTTCGCTTCAATTTGAGCTCTTTTGTTGCTCTTTTTCACTTCCATTGCTAAAAACATGGTCATTTTTTTCAAAGTATAATTTTCAAGCTCCGCCCACTTTCCACTTTTATGAAAATCTCCAAAAGTTTTGATTTTATTGATTTTTCAGTACGCTTCTATGCAGAATTTTGAAAGGAACAATTCTCTCAACTAACGACTTTTATGAAAATGAGTTTTAACCGAGATATATGCACTTAAAGTTGAGAAAAAGGGGCGGAGCTTCTGTTGACTTTCGCAAAACTAACTCGACGAAATTTTTAATGAGACCTATATCATTCGAAAGCTCTTGTCTTGACGAGTTCAGAACTATGTTTAAATTTTTCTAAGGAGCTCTGTGAGCCGAGATATGGAGCTCCAAAACTTTCAGTACTCAAAAATTTGGAGCTTCATATCTCGGCTCACAGAGCTCCGTATAAAAAACCAAGCACAGTTCTGAACTCCTCAAAACAAGAGCTTTCGAATGATATAGGTCTCTCATTAAGAGAATCCGGGGACTCGTCAGACAGAGTGCAGCGAGAGGGGGTCTGCAAATGCGCTCCACTGGACTTTGACGCTTTTTCGAGTTTTTCTAGCTGTTAGATAATGGAAATTGGTTGAAAGTTTACAAATTCTGTTTGTAGATATGTTTGTAGTATGAATTTGTCAAAAATTCAAAAAACAAGCGAAAAACTGGAGATAAAAGCATCGAATTTTCAATTTTGTGCAAGTTGTCGTCAATTCCTGCGCAGAGACCGTGCAGACCGTGCACTATATATCATTCGAAAGCTCTTGTTCTGACGAGTTCAGAACTATATTTGGTTTTCCCGTCGGAGCTCTGTGAGCCGAGATATGGAGCTCTGAAGTTGAAAAGTTTTGGAGCTCCATATCTCGGCTCACAGAGCTTGGAGAGGAAAGTTGAATACAGTTCTGGAATTGCCAAGGCAAGGGCTTTCGAATGAAATAGGTCTCATTAGACCATTATTTTGATAAAGGGTCCGAAAATGTGAAAAAAAAACTAGCACCAGCACCATCTCCCGAATAAAACCTCTGAAGTTGACTATGAGTAGTACTGAAAAACTTCAGAAGTGCATTATAGCTTCCTCTAACACCTCTACTCCACTTTAACCCCTCAAAATTCGAAAAAAGCGTCAAAACCACTCCACTCCATCTCCCATTGCTGCATCATTCCACCGCCTCACTCTCTCTTCTCTGCACCCTCTCACCCAGCCACACTCTCTCCCTCCAACCGCCATCCACAGCCATTCGTTTCGGTCGTCTGGACGTCCGAGGTCACCAGAGAAACCAGAGCGAACGGGGCGAAATAGTGTGGTGGGTGAGGAGACGGAGGGAGACGAGTCGCTGTTCCGACTGCTGCATTACGCCATCGATTTTTGGCGCATTTGCTGCATGTTTTTTTCATATCGCTTGTCAAGAATGTTTACTTTTTAGTATGATAAAGTATTAGGCCACGCCCCTTTTGTAGTTTCTAGTGAAAAATAATGATTTAGCAGTAGTTGTTTACCAGTACTTGAGCGATATGTTAATGTTTTGGAATGCAGAATTTCAAAAACAAAAAAAAAAACAATTTTTGCAACTGATGCTTTTACATGAAAATAGGTTCAAACTCTATCAATCAGTACTCAATATCAATCAGAATGACGATTTCATTAAGTTAATGCAAACATTATGTTTGAAAATCCAACCAAAACAGATACACGTTCCATTTCCATCACTACCATTCCGCTGTCAACAATAAGCAACATTCACTTTCACAGCTTTTCGAACCTTTTAACAAAAGAATAATTGATTGCGACCTATACCATTCGAAAGATCTTGATTTGACAATTCTAGAACTGTGTTTCATTTTTCCGACGGAGCTCTGTGAGCCGAGATATGGAGCTCCAAAGTTAGGGTACTGAAACAAGTACAGGAGGGTGGTGGTCAAACTTTGAAGCTCCATATCTCGGCTCACAGAACTTGGTGGATAAAATGGAATATAGTTTTAAAATCCTTATGAAACGAGCTTTCGAATGATATAAACACCATCTGAGGAATCTTAGAATTCATCAGACCATTCCCTAGTTAGTACTACAATTCTGGATTTGTTTCAGTTCAAACTTCGGAGCTCTATATCTCGGCTCATAGTCTCCATAGAAAAAAAATAGAAAAAAACAAACATAGTTCTGGAATCGTCAGAACAAGAGCTTTCGTATGATATAGGTATCATCCGAGAACGATTTTCGCTAATCTTTGAGAATGCAACCGCGCTCTATTCGATCTGAAGTAATGAGATAATTTCTCAGTGATTCTATTTCCAGGTAGAGATAATGAACCCATCCTCCGGCCCCTACACCCCCGAGGTGAAGTTCAACCGTCACATGCCAATGCAAATCGTAAAACAAGAATTCCACGAACCGTCTCCACCTCCCTACCTCCGTCCCCGCTCCATCTCCCCGATGCCCGACGTCATCCCCGGCAACGAGAAGTACGACATCGCCTCCTACCGTCAGTTCCAAGTGGCCAACTTCAAGCCGAGCGCCAATAATGATATCAATGTAAGGAAACTGCTGTTCGATCTGATCAAAGAGCGACCGCACATGTGGGAGAAGGCGAAGACGAAGGTGTCGATCAACGAGTGGGAGAAGTTGGGTCTCGAGATTTGGCAGCGGTTGGATATTGTGGCGAGCAGTAAGTTTGATTTGATAGAGAATTTTATGAGGATTCTGAATCTGTAATTAGTTTTTTCTGGGGGGCTCTGGGAGCCGAGATAGAGCCGTCTGAAGTTTTAGGAATTTCGTAAATCCCATAAACTTTGAGCGTTCATAACTTTCTTTAGAATCAATGTTATGAAAATCTAATTGGATATTCGGATTTGTCTTAAAATTCTGAATCGAATGATGCAATAATTGTTAAATTTTCAAAGAACTGGAAACATTTTATGAGTATGGTAAAGTTGTGTATGCTTCCTACTAGTAAAATGTTTGTATTCATAACTTTTTTCCAGTTTTTTGAAATTGTGAGAATTTTACATCAATCGATTTAGAATTTTAAGACAAACCCGAATATCCAGTTGGATTTTTATAAAATTGATTCTGAAGAAAGTTATAAGCGCTCAAAGTTTTACAAAGATCAGAAAAATCCAATTTTTTGAATTGGCTCTATCTCGGCTCCCAGACCCCTTCAGACAAAACTAATTACAGATTCAGAATCCTCATACAACAAGCATTCGAATGATATACATTTTTCCAGTTGAGCAAATGCGTCAAACATGGCGCATCGCGAAAGACGGGCTCCGCCGCCGTATTCGCACCGCCATTGAGACCCACTCGTACAACCCGAACGAAACGGAGGCGTACCTTCACAACTGGGACGTCTACAACCACTTTCGCTACTTCCGGAAGAGATACGAGGTTTATGAGCAAGAGCTCCGCAAGGTTCACGCTGGAGAGCTCGCGAATGCGGCGGCTATTCGCGAGGCCGAGGAGGGTGACGATGAAATCATTTTTGATGGTTTTCACTCGGGAGATGGTGCTGGTGCTAGGTAATTAGTATCATTTGAAAGCTCTTGATCTGACGAGTTGAGCACTATGTTTAAATTTTGTTATGGAGCTCTGAGAGCCGAGATATGGAGCTTTAAAGTTTGAACTGAATTTTCAGTACCCTAACTTTAAAGCTTCATATCTCGGCTCACAGAGCTCCGTAGAAAAAACTAAAAATAGTTCTGAACTCGTCTAGACCAGAGCTTTCAAATGATATAAATTTCATATTTTCAGCAACGACGGAATCCCGGATGCTCCATACGTGGAATACTCAACCGATACGCTGCCACACCCTCGTAATGCAGCATCCAACAGTTTCCTTGAGGAGGCACAACGTCTTCTGATGAGCAATAATCCGGTCGTAGAGTCATCGTCCTCTTCGGCTTACAATGAGACGATTAGCTCGGTGAGCATTTTTTCTATTACTAGCCAACTGTTCGTCTGTCCACGGGGGGGGGGGGGGGGGGGACCCTCGCGCACATGTACGCACCTGCGCCGCTCTGTTCAAGTGTGTCACGGTGGTCCCGGCGGTAGCGCATGCGGGCATTGTGCAGAGGGTCAGCACAGGTAAACCGCGGACGACGCACGATGCGTCCATATGGACGCATATTGCCTTTTGGATGCACATAGGACCCTATATGCGCGCATATCGCGATTTTGGAGTTTCTGCGGTGTCGGTGGTGATTTTTGAGGATCGCGCGTGGATCATTTGCGGATCCCTGTCTCGCGGCCGCGTTTGTGGATCGCGCGTGACGCATATAGGATTCACCGTGGGTGATATTTGGAAGGAAAGCGAAGATTCATCCTATATGCGTCCACCGCTTCCCAAAAACTTATACTTAATTTTTTTGGTGACTTCCACAGTAATAACTTTGGGTTTCGGTGTGTTCAGAAGAAGTCACGGCCCGAAAATAGCGTTAACGTCTTCATTATAGAACCAGCCGGTCGAGCTGCTGCGCAGCTCTTCGGCTGGCTTCTTATGGGGTCGGGAACTTGCCTAAATGTCCCAATACACTTTCCCAATAAAAGCAAAAAAATTTTGACTCGAAAAGAATCGAACCCCTGACCCTCTGCACACCATCCGCCCGCGTAACCGCCGGGACCACCCCGACACACTTGAAAGGGGCAGCGCAGGTGCGTACATGTGCACGCGGTTTTGGGACCCCTCGCAGGGCCATTTTCAGAAATTTTTAGGTAAAGTACCCTTCAAATTAAAGCTATCAACTTCTAGTTTGGACGGGCATCATCGCGGCACCAAATAAGGGCCGTAACCGAAAATTGGGCTCATTCCTATTTCTAGGGACTTCTCCAGGGTCCGCTACTCACAGATACACCGACAGACACACAGAATATGTCCGTTAGTAATAGTAAAGATTCACACAGCTAGAAACGGAAACTGTAATCAAAATGCTCATCTCCTATTCCCTCCTATGTCACTTTTTGTGCTTGAAAAGGACATTTCGTGCACGCGGATAATCATAAAACGCGTGACATTGACCTATCCAAGTTGGATAAGGGGCATTCTGTGAAAATAGAATGAAATGTGTCACGTTTTGTAGATAATGTAGTCAATTTTCTCTATTCCAGCTTGGATAGTTTAGGTCACGTGTTCAAGTGTGAAAAATCTTCCTTCATTTTCAAAAAAGAGTGACAAAATTCATTTCATTTTTACAAATTTTCGACGTGACCTGAACTATCCAAGCTGGAATAGAGAAAATTGACTACATTATCTACAAAACGTGACACATTTCATACCATTTTCACAGAATGCCCCTTATCCAACTTGGATAGGTCAATGTCACGATTTTTATGATTATCCGCGTGCACGAAATGTCCTTTTCAAGCACGAAAAGTGACTGCCACGTTGCAAAAAAAAAACACGAAATCCCGTCCCTTCTCGACAATTTGAGACCCAATATCTCTCTTCAGAGCGATTTTGGGCACCCCTCCATTACAATATTTTGATCAGCTCCGCGAGACGCACCTATCCATATCTTTTAGACGGAGTTTCCCATCATAATTGTTCTAGCTTTGTAATAATCAATTCCAAATTTCTTGTTACATTTTTGCGTTTGATTTGCCATCGCGCATTCTGTGTCACAGATTACATAATAAGTTAAAAATTCGTCAAAATAAATGCACCAATCTAATAGGTCATTTTCCTCTCTTTAATTTTTCTTGCTTGAGTGTTAGGAATTCGGACATTATCACTGATTATTTCAACTTAGTTTGTCATCCTGAACCCTTTCAAATTGATGCGATGTGCATCGCATTCCACTTTCAGTCATGTCTCATCACTGACATAACACTTGCGCACCTCGCGCCGGCCGCCGCCGACACAGCAGAGTTGTCTTCGCGTTTCGCACTCGCTCGGGCACGCGCACGGATGGTACAGTGGTAAAGTTCGGGACAAAAAACAAGGATCGCACATGGGACGGATATGGGTGGGGTATGGGTCGCGGATGGGACGGATATGGGTAGGGCACGGGTCGCGGATGGATACCATATGCGTCCATCCCCCGCACATTTTTTCATTTTTCGGTCCGCTCATCTCGGGCGCGGTGGACGCATTGTGCGCGCACTTCGGGAGCACATAAGACTCCTATTAGTTCCACGCGCGACTGACAAATGGGTCCGATGTGCGTCGTCCGCGGTTTACCTGTGAGGGGTTCGATTCCTCATTGGGTCAAATGTCTTTTGCGAAGTGAATCCATTCCAGAAACTCGACATAAAATCACGAAAACGACCCGCCGAAGCAATGTCCGACAGCGAGATGTCAGCGGAGCACCTGTCCCACGAGATCCTTCGCAAGTACCGTCAGTATCCGGAAAAGGAAACACTCATCCGCAACTCGATCCAAACACTGTTGATGGCTTTTGACGATCCGGAGGGCAACTTTCAGAGCATGGCTGACGTCTTCGGGGATATTGCTGCTCAGGAGGAGGCGAAGGCGTCGATTCGATCGAGAAGACTGGCTAGACAATGAGCAAGGCTTTTGGTTTTTTGGTTTTTTTTAAGTGTGAATGATCTGAATTAAAATGGCTTTATATTCACTTTAAAATAATTTATTGTGTTTTTTTTTCAAATTAACCCTACAATATCCTTATACATAATGTTTTCTTTTCTTTTCTTTTTTTGTTAAATTTTGCTGAAATTCAAATAAAATTCAAGTAAAATCAATAAATTGTCAAAAAAAAATTTTTATCACTATGAATTTTTTTTCTGCAATTTTTTTCTTGGCCCTGCGCTTCCCCCGGACCCCCCGCACATGTACGCACCTCTGCCGCCCTGTTCAGGTGTGTCGCGGTGGTCCCGGCGGTAACGCAGGCGGATATGGTGCAGAGGGCCAGGGGTTCGATCCTTTTCGAGTGCGAAACTTTTTTGCCTTCTTTGAGAAAGGTTCCTGAAGCCATTATCTCACGACAAACAAATCATCACCCTAAATTTCCGTTCGGTCAGGGCCAAGGTCGTCATAAAAGTGATAGCGAAAAAAAAGGAGAAGACGTTGTTTGTCCATTCTGTCTTCTTGTTGTTCATGATCACCACCACAAATTTAATCTCTTTTTAACACTATCACTTCTTCCAGTTTTCTCTTCTTTCTCATTTTCAACTGCAAAATGTCAAAAATCGAAAAGCGACTCGAAGAAGGCATCGAACCACCAAAAAAGTTCGGCTCCGCACTCAATCGCGGCCTCGACAAAGCGCTCACCAATTGTAACCTGAAATTAGATCTAACTCCCCAAAAAAAACATTTTCCAGCTTCATTCGACGAAGAAATGGACGAGGAGATGGCTTCTGGATGCAACATCATCTTCACACTGCTCACGATCTGTCTCATTATTTTCGGGCTGGCGAGAAGAGAGGAATGTGATGGGCAACCGATGATTCCCATTTTTATCATTGTGCTGGGGTGTTTGTGGTTGATGAAGGATGTCATTGAGAGGTGCAGGAGGCGATATGTGAGTTTAAGCTAGGAGCTAACTTCAAAGAGATGGAAAACTATGTAGGCGTGGGTGTTTTAGAATGAGATTGGTATCATTCTAAAGGGGTTTTTGTGAGGATTTCAAAACTGTTTTCCATTTTTTCTGAATGGCCCTGGGAGCCGAGATATGAGCCAATATATTCTAGCTGTCTAGCACTCTGCGTCTCTACTCAACGCGCATCTCTAGCTGTCTGACACTCTGCGTCTCTACTCAACGCGCGTATCTCTAAAGCTTCATATCTCGGCTCACAGAGTTCGGTAGACAAAATTGAAAATAGTTTTGGAATCCTCATAAAAAGAGCTTTCGAATGATACTAATCTTATCTTGAAGATCTGAACATTCTAGTGTGGAATGCTCCACTAGTGGCTTTTCATAACGAAATTGGTATCATTCGAAAGCTCTTTTTATGAGGATTTTAAATCTGTTTCCTATTTTTTCTATGGAGCTCTGTGAGCCGAGATATGAACCTTCAAAGTTTGAGAAACTTTTTAGTACTACTAAACTTTAGAGCTTCATATCTCGGCTCAAAGAGCTCCATAGAAAAAATAGAAAACAGTTTTGAAATCCTCACAAAAAGACCTTTCAAATGATACCAATATCTTCTGTTCAGCAACGAAAACGCGAGTCACCACTGCCGACCGAAGACGGCGAACTGCGCGACGCTGAGGGAAGATCCGGGTTCCCGTACCCGTGCGCCTACCTTCACTTCTTTCTCAACATCGCCGTCTTCATCTGGTAATTCTTTCACTTTTCTTATTTCTTATATCTTTTCTTATCACAATATTCTTCAGGTTCCTGTTCGGCTGCTATTGGGTGTTCGGCGCGTGGTCGGTGCGCGCTTATTGCGATTGGTGGACGTATCATATCGCAGTGGCTTATCTCATCTTCTCCATGTTCTGTCTGTTCCTCGGCGCTTTTTGTTGTATGTTCCGTTATAAGAGCTCGTAGCTCTTTTTTTTTTAATTTTTCTTTTTTTAATAGTAACGAATGAATCCTGTGTATCTCTTGGGATCTCTCTGACGCGGCGCGGGGGACCCCGCGCACATGTACGCACCTGCGCCGCTTTGTCCAAGTGTGTCGGGGTGGTCCCGGCGGTAACGCTGGCGGACTTTGTGCAGAGGGTCAGGGGTTCGATTCCTTTTGAGTGCGAAACTTTTTTGCGGGCTTTCGCAAAGTGTATAGAGACATCTAGATTCTTATATATTTATTATTTAAACTTCACAAGCTTTAACAATTGAAATTATATCAGAAATCAGAAATAAGGTCACATCATAACATAAAATAAAATTAAGATGAGCAAACAATGAGAATTCACAGAGTATTATGTTTTTGTGCAGCCGCCAGAATGCTCGTGGCGGCTCTCAGTCTCGCCACATTCTTCACCACACGAATCCACGACTTTTTGGCGCGAGTCCGTTTCGATGACTCGGCGTACTCGCTGAGCACTTGCTCACGGTTATTGAACTGGAAACTTGATATTATGCAGCCTTCCAAAATAAGATTAGTATCATTCAAAAGCTCTTTTTGTGAGGATTTCAGAACTATGCTTGGTTTTTCCTACCGAGCTCTGTGAGCCGAGATATGGAGCTTTAAAGTTTAGTTGTCCTGAATAACTTCAAAATTTTGGAGCTCCATTTCTCGGCTCACAGAGCTCCGTAGGAAAAGTTAAATATAGTTCTGAACTTGTTGAAACAAGAGCTTTCGAATGATATAAGCCTCATCAAGAAACTCTGGAGATTCATCAGTCAAATCTCCAATTAGGACGACCCTTCTGGACTTGTATCAGTACCCTAACTTTAGAGCTCCATATCTCGGCTCACAAAGCTCGGTGGGAAAAATGAAAAACAGTTTTGAAATCCTCATGAAAAGAACTTTCGAATGATATTAATATCGTATTGAAAACCCAACTTCCCTAGTTAACAAAATCAAAAATCTCCAATCTCAAAAAAAAAAAAAAAAAAACCCACACTCTGCTGACACCTCCAATAGTACTGTATGAAGAGCCTATTAATGAGTTTGTTGCCGTTGGCCTTCAGAAGTTGCTTCTGTTTTGACGTCATCTGTTTGTAAGGGAGAGCCGTCTCGACAAGAGATATCACTCTATGGAAAACAGGCACTGTCTTCCAGCAGGAAAAGTGGCGGGTCACTCGGTACACCTAAACGGTTCATGAAAACTTAAGATTAGTATCATTCGAAAGGTCTTTTTGTGAGGATTTCAAAACTATTTTCATTTTTTGCTAAATGTCACTTTGAGCCGAGATATGAAGCTTTAAAGATGCCGAGAGACGCAGAGTGCCAGACAGCGAGGCGCATTGGGTAGAGACGCAGAGTGTTAAGACAGCTAGAGATGCGCGTTGACTGGAGACGCAGAGCACTAAACAGCGAGAGTGTTGAGTAGAGACGCAGAGTGCTAGACAACGAGAGTAACGCGTTGAGTAGAGACGCAGAGTGACAGATGGCTAGAATAAATTGGCTCATATCTCGGCTCACAGAGCTCGGTTGGAAAAGATAAATATAGTTTTGAAATCCTCACAAAAAGACCTTTCAAATGATATTAATTTCGTTCTGAAAAAATGCTCACCCTGATAATATCGACCCTTTGAATCTTGCCACTCCGATCCTTGCCCACCTTATACGCCCCTCTGAGCACTCCCCGACACATCAGTGGAGTCACTCTGTAAAAGTCGTCCTTCCAGTTGTCAGTAGCATAATAATGGGTCGTCGACATGGTCTGCTTCCAGTGGATGTGATCCGCGTCCTCCTCCACCATTTGCATTGTGACGAGATTCGAGTCGCAGACGAAGCACGAGGTATCGGAGACTTCTGATGGGGCCACCGTGGCGATGAACTTTTTCGGGCACTGCACGGCGTGGAGGATGGTGTGAGGACCGTCTAGGGGGTGCTCGTCGTCGTTGGAATACACTGGCACTTCTTGGCCTCCTGGAATTTGGAATAATTTTTGATAAATTGAAAGAAGGTGATCTCCAGAGTAATCCCTGAAAATTTGAGCTCAAAATCTTGAAAATTCGAGGAGATATTCAATTTCTAAAATCGGGCCCGCGTAATGTCCGCCGCACAGTTTGCCACTTTTAAGGTGTTTCGACGCAAACTTCTAGGCCGATTTTCGAGCGTTAAAATGAACTTTTCTAAGTTTTGACCACACTGTTTTGATCAGCAAAAAATTATCTATTCAATGATATAAATTTCATCAAGAAAGCGCAATTTCACATTTTCATCGAAATTGGATGCAGCTCGATGGGTCGAGCCAAAAATCGAAAATTTTGTTTCTCGAAATCTTGAAATATTATTTGATAAAATTAAAGTAGGCCCTTTCAAAAGAAATCCCTGAAAATTTGAGCTCAAAATCTTGAAAACTCGAGTAGTTATTCAATTTCCAAAATCGGGCCCGCGTTATGTCCGCCGCACAGTTTGCCACTTTTAGAGGGTATCAGGCACAAACTTCTAGGTCCATTTTAAGCGTTAAAATGAACTTTTGTTAATGTTGAGTATATCATTCGAATCAGCAAAAAATTCTCTATTCAATGATATAAATTTAATCAGAAAAGCGCAGTTTCAGATTTTCGTCAAATTTGGATGCAGCTCGATCGGTCGAGCCAAACATCGAAAATTTTGTTTCTTGAAATCTTTAGATATTTTTCGTTAAAGTGAAAGAATATCCTTGCAAGAGTAATTCCTCAAAATTTGAGCTAAAAATCTCAAAAATTCGAGTAGTTATTCAATTTCCCAAATCGGGCGCGCGTAATGTCCGCCGCATAGTTTGTCACCTTTAAGGTGTATCAGGCGCAAACTTCCAGGTCCAATTTTGAGCGTTAAGATGCAGTTTTCTGGATTTTGAACATATTATTGGAATCAGTAAAAAATTAGCTATCCAGTGGTATAATTTTCGTTGCGAAAGTCCAATTTCACATTTTCATCAAATTTGGGATGCAGCTCGATGGGTCGGGCCAAGTCTTGAAATTTTGTTTCTTGAAATCTTTAGATATTTTTGATAAAATGAAAGAACGCCTTTTCAATAGTAATCCCTGAAAATTTCAGCTCAAAATCTTGAAAACTCGAATAGTTATTCAATTTCCAAAATCGGGCCCGCGTAATGTCCGCCGCACAATTTGCCACTTTTAGAGGGTATCCAAGTCAAACTTCTAGGTCCATTTTTGGGCGTTCAAACGCAGTTTTCTTGTTTTTGAATATATTATTCGAATCAGTGAAAAATTCTCTATTCAATGATATAAATTTCATCAGAAAAGTGCAATTTCACATTTTCATCAAAATTGGATGTATCTCGATGGGTCGAGCCAAACTTTGAAATGTTGTTTCTCGAAATTTTCAGATATTTCTTGATAAAATGAAAGACATCTATCTCAATAGTAATCCCTGAAAATTTGAGTCAAAAATATGAAAAACTCGAGTAGTTATTCAATTTCCAAAATCGGGCCCGCGTAATGTCCGCCGCACAGTTTGCCACTTTTAAGGTGTTTCAACATCAAACTTCTAGGTCCATTTTCGAGCGTTAAAGTGCAGTTTTCTGGATTTTGATTATATCGTTGGAATCAGTAAAAAATTCTCTATCCAATGATATAATTTTCGTTACGAAAGTCCAATTTCATATTTTCATCGAATTCGGATGCAGCTCGATCGGTGGAGCCAAAATTTGAAATTTTGTTTCTTGAAATCTTCAGATTTTTTTTAATAACATAAAAGAAGGTGATCTTCAGAGTAATCCCTGAAAATTTGAGCTCAAAATCTTGAAAACTCGAGTAGTTATTCAATTTCTAAAATCGGGCCCGCGTAATGTCCGCCGCACAGTTTACCACTTTTAGAGCGTATCAGGCGCAAACTTCTAGAGCGATTTTTGACCGTTAAAATGCAATTTTCTGGATTTTGATTATATCATTGGAATCAGCAAAAAATTCTCTATTCAATGATCTAACTTTCAACTTTCTACCTTTGCCCGGATGCGTGGTCACTTCCAACTTCATCTTCCTCAACAAATTCTGCGGATCCTTATTATTCTGATTCTCCTCGCTATCCGACAGCTCCTCCTCCGACTCGCTCTCATTCCCATTCTCGTCAATGATCACCGCAAACAAATCGTCCTCGACGAATCTGAATCAATACTGCACATCATCATCAAAAAAACCACACGGTAGAAGTTCAAAAACGTTTTATTCCAGCCAGAGAAGTGAGAGAAAAATGAGAGAAAAGGTAAGAGGGACAAGTTGAATTGGTAAGCGAAAGAATGGATTGGAAGAGAATGCATATTCGGAAAGACGCAAAGCGACAGGATTCAGAATCGATGCGACGTTGGTGACCCGCAGACATGTATGAAAAGAGAGTAGATCAAGAAGTACATAAATCGAAACGAGATTATGGAAAGGACATGGTCGACAAGGGGACACACACTACATCTTTTGGAACCTTTTCCGGGCCGCCGGATCCGTCACGAATCGCAGAAGACGTTGCCGTCGCGGGTCGAACTCTTTCTGCACGCGCGCCTTCTCCACGGCCTTTGCGTTTCGCCAGAGATACTGCACAAAGAGCCTCTTTTTGAACGTGGTGCCTCCAGAAGAGGTCGATGGCTCGTCGACGACTTTATCGATCATGGTGACGATGCGATGGAACGAGGTGCACGTCTTCCAGAACGAGTAGAAGCGGATCACTTTGTAGACGTTGTTCAGCGGCACTTTGTTCGCGTCGTGGTGCACTGTGCGGCTGGGTGTGGTGTGGGTGGTTTGGTGGGTGCCGCCGGAGATGGAGGATCTGACACATTTTTCAGTAGTGGTTTTTCTTGTACAGAAATTTTGTGAAAAGGTTAGACTTTTTACTTGTAGCACTACTTTCTTGGCAATGGTCTGACAAATACGTGATTAGTACCATTCAAAAGCTCTCGTCTTGACGAGTTCAGAACAGTATTCAATTTTTCTGTTTGAGCTCTGTGAGCCGAGATATGAAGCTCCAAATTTTTAACATTTTCAGTACTTAACTTTGGAGCTACTTTTCTCGGGAGTTTTTTGAGCCTTCTAACAAGTGAATGTCAGATGAGTTATATATCATTCAAAAGCCCTTGTTTCAACAAGTTCAGAACTGTATTTAACTTTTCTCAATGAGCTCTGTGAGCCGAGATATGGAGCTCTGAAGTTTGATAATTTTTCTGTACTACTAAACTTCAGAGCTTCATATCTCGGCTCAGAGAGCTCGGTAGAAAAAGTTAAATATAGTTCTGAACTCGTCACATCAAGAGCTTTCGAATGGTATAAATATCATGGGTACATATCAGAATCGTTGAGAATGCAACTGCGCTCTATTCGATATGAACAAAAAAAAGAAAAACCTGGGAGTATTCGACATGCTATGATGCTGCGGATGGACCGGTGCGTAGGTAGAAGCTGACAGCGACTGCTGATGGCTCATCGACGCCGACATCGAAGTGGATGGCTGATGAGGCATCTAGACATGTAAAATCAACCCTCCCCAGTCAAACTTTGATACCTGTGTGGCCAACTTGGCAGTGATCACCTTCCCCTTGGCAGTGATACAATTCACCCGATGAAACTGGCGCAGATCGTCCGAGTAAAAGTACTTGGTGGGTCTTGAGGTGTGTCGCCACCACTGATCGTCGCCCAGAATGTCGCCCATCCGCACGCGTTCCCCGTCCACCACGAAACAGTAGTTGTCCTCCACCATAATTGGTGGGATCGCGTTGGTGAGCATGCTCGAGGGGGCCGCCATCAGGTTCGCGAGGGCTGCTTCGGTTTGCACTGTGTCGTGGTGCACCGAGTGAACCGGCATGCTTTGGTGGAAGATCACGGGCTCGTCTTTGGAGAGCAGTGCTTCTGGTGTGAGGCCTGGAAAATTTTGTGGTGGAAAATCGATGGCCGAGGCCAGTTTTCTCTTCCATTTTGGTCAAAGTGCAATGGAGCGCACTTGCAGCGTTTCGCGGCGCCGCAGCGCCCGAGGCGCCCCCCTGGCCGCGCCCCGCACTTGTACGCACTCTGGCCCTCGCCGATCGTGTGCACCGGTGGCGCAGTGGTTAACGCGCTTGTCTTCGAATCCCCTTTTGGGGGGTTGGGTTCGACACCGCACTCTGTCTCTTTCTCTTTGCGGCGCCTCTCCAGACCGCCGCGCTCCTCTACGCACTCTTCCCCCTCGCCGAGGGTTCAACACCGCCTCTCTTCGGGTTCAACACCGCCTCTCTTCTGTTTCCATTTGCGGGCTTTCTCTTGGAGTGCTTGAACTTTAAAAATAAGAAGAAGGTACCTGAATCCACTAGCTCAAAAGCACCGAGATCGATCTCATTCTGCGGCGGCGGCCGCTTCTCCTCCTCGACGAACACCGCCATCGGCTCTTCTTCGGACTCGGATGATTGGTGTTCGAATGAGATCGGACTGAATTTGAATGTCTTACTTGTCTTGTAAATCTCATTTTTAGTGTTTTCTTTGTTTTGAATCATGATTAAACTTTTAGGAACAAAATTAAAAAGTGCAATTCTCAATCATGCTCTAAAAGTTCAAAAAACTAATCATTCAACCATTCCAAAAATTACCTGGGCTCGGCATTCTCGTGCATCTCCTCCGGTATAATCTCGGGCGGCTCGTAATTCTGCATGCTCACGGAGCACTGGAGCACCGGCCGAGGCTGATAGAAGACTCGCGGAGCCGAATGGAGCTGTCGATGGGGCGAAGAGCCCGGCGATGAGGTGAACACTTGGTGTGAATCCGCCAGGAGAAGGTGTGGAATGCAGGAACTTCTGAATCGTGCGGATGCGGGGAGAATGTGAGAGAGAAACTTATTAAAACAATGAAGGGGTTGCAAAAAAAAAACTATTCAAAAACGGAAAATAAAAAATAAAAAATCGATACCTGTCGTCCTCAATCTCCTCGTCGTCCAGCTCAACGTCTTCTGGAGGGTACTGGAAGGCTCGAGAGGCCTCCTCGAGCATCTGGATGTAAGAGTCCCAGTCCTGCATGCAGGCGAGACCGATTGGCTGGAAAGGGGTGGTTTGCTAGGGACTGTTAGCGAGATTGGTATCATTAGAAAGAGCGTTTCATGAGGATTTCAAAACTGTTTTCATTTTTTTTTTGAATGGCTCTGGGAGCTGAGATATGAAGCTTTGAAGTTGCACTGGGTAGAGACGCAGAGAGTTAGACAGCGAGGAGCGTTGGGTAGAGACGCAGAGTGCGAGACAACCAGAGTAGCGCATTGAACATAGACGCAGAGTGCTAGACAACGAAAGAGTTGATTAGAGACGCAGAGTGCCAGACAGCGAGAGTAACGCGTTTAGTAAAGACGCAGAGTGCCAGACACCATTTAGTAGAAGCTTCATATCTCGGCTCACAGAGCCATTCAGAAAAAACGGAAAACAGTTTTGAAATCCTCACAAAACGCCCTTTCCAATGATATCAATCACAATATATCACATTTCAATAGGTAGAAAAAAAGAACAGAAAGAAAGCGGGAAAAGCAACACAATCACACGAAAGCGAACTCACAGAGCGAGGACTGATCAATACCACAGATTCGGGACTAGAATCGCATGACAAGTCGGGAAGCGGTGTGTCCGTCGTCTCCGACGTCGGCGACGACTCCAACGAGCGCTTCTTGGAATTCCGGACGAATTTGAACAGCTTCGGCAGATCCTCCTTGATACAAATCTCCGGGCGGAACTTGCGAGGGCTCACGTTGAGCCAATCGAAGGAATGTAGTGGGTGTTGTTGTCTCGCCATTCTCTCCTTGCTCTTCCGCTTCAAAAGTGGCTCCGGCGACGTGCTGATCTTGTTCTCGTCGATCACCGACAAGCGTTTCGGCGACAACAAAAGCTTGGGAACATAGGGCGGGGGCGTGTTAATAACTGGCTGAGGATGAAAAGAGCACAAGTTGACGGGCTCATCGGCATCTTCATACTCATCATGAGAAAGGTTGGTCTCTTGGAAAGAAGCGAGAGCGAAGGCACATGCATCGGCCTCGTCGAAAGCGTCACAGATAGCGGCCAGGTTGGAAAGCATGAACGGTTCGGGCAAGCGGAAAGAGAGGGGAGCCGGAGAGTAGAGGGGCTCCGGGAGGTAGGCATGCTTGGCGGATGGAGCCGATGCTCGTGCTGAGCGGGGTGCACTTACAGAGTTGCTCTGGCGGGGCGAGGGCAGGTCGATGGGAGGGCACGACATACTTCGGCGAGACGATTTTGCGTCTTTCGCTGGAACTTTTTGTGATTATTGTTTGTCTATGATAGTGCGCTCCATCGCACTGCTGGTGAGAGAGTACACAAGACGCAGATAGTTAGACGGTCTGCGTCTTGCCGGATTTTGTGCTCTCTAACACGGTGCGCGAAGGAGCGCGCTATCACGGGGGTGGACGTATCTTTGTCAGATGACCTATATCATTCAAAAGCTCTTGTTCTGACAAGTCTGGATCTGTATTCCATTTTTTCATCCGAGTTTTGTGAGCCGAGATATGGATCTCCAAAGTTTTTTAAAATTTCCCGTTCTGATTTTTGGAGCTCCATGTCTCGGCAGCTTTTCTAACTTTCTAGCAAGTAAAACGTTCGATGAGTTATATATCATTCGAAAGCTCTTGTTCTGACGAGTTCCGCACTATATTCAAATTTTTCTAGGAAGCATTGTGAGCCGAGATATGGAGCTCCAAAGTTTTGAAAATTTCAGTCTTCAAATTTGGAGCTCCACATTTCGAACGCTCTAACAAGCAACTAGTCTGATGAGTTGTATATCATTCAAAAGCTCTTATTTTGACGAGCATAGGACTATATTCAACTTTTTCTATGGGGCTCTATGAGCCGGGATGCAGAGCTCCAAAATTTTGAAATGTTCAATCCTCACTTTTGGAGCTTTATATCTCGGCAGTTTTTTAACACTCTAACAAGTGAATGGCTTATATCATTTGAAAGCTCTTGACTTGACAAATTGAGAACAGTATTCTATTTTTGTCTCCGAGCTCTGTGAGCCGAGATACAGAGCTCCCAAGTTTAGTAGCACCGAAACGTTTTCAAACTTTGCAGCTCCATATTTCGGCTCATAGAGCTCTATATAAAAAACCAAACATAGTTCCAAACTCGTCAGAACAAGAGCTTTCGAATGATAAAACTTTCAACCCACCCAAAGCGTCGTAATCAAATGATATGGATGAGGCAATAGAAGGTGAGTAGAGATGACGATGCAAGAATGATATCACTGATGGCGTCGGTGACTGATAATTATCCCAGTAGGCCTGAATTCAAATTAACTAACTTATAAGCTAGATATTGCTCTTTTACTTGTCTGATATGTACTGAAGGCTCGGTAGAAAGTGAACAGTGTTCGGAAAGTGACGGACCCGATTCGTCCCAACTCGCGCCGCGCTTCCGTTGGAATCGTGTGTAGCTTCTGAAAAATTTATCATTTTATAAAATTAAACTATAAAATTAAGTGCTCACAGCGATCTAGCAGAAGAGTTGCTCCATATACTCGGCTGGAACGTCCTCACTGAGTGGATAGTGGGGGAGAAGAGGTCCTCCTCGTCGTAGGTGTCGTAGAATCGCAGCTGGAAGGCTGACAGTGAGTCGTCGATTCTGAAATGGGAAGTTTTATTGGTAAAAATGTCCTAATATGCTTTGGGAAAGAAAGCAAAAAAGTTTTGGGTCAAAGAGGTATCGAACCCCTGACCCTCTGCACAGTGTCCGTCTGCGTTACCGCCGGGACCACCGAGACACACTTGGAGGGAGCGGCGCAGGTGCGTACATGTGCGGGGGGGGGGGGGACTGCGCGGGTGGTTTTTAGAAATTTAGAAAATTTTTTTTAGCGATTTTCGGAATTTCTGAACTTTTCACACCAAAAGATCTTCTGAATGAATTCAGAATTCAAAAAATTCAAAAAAAGAAAAAAGAATAAAACCTCACTTCATCATACTATTATGAAAGGCCTTGGACTCGATGCTCGGCGGATCCTCCTCCATCTTCTGCTGTATCATCTCCTGCTCCCTTTCAAACTTCTCGATCCGCTCCACATACTTTTTCAGTATCTCGTCTCCTTGGCCCATTGCCAACCTTCTTTCCAGCATCCTCTTGCGCTTCATGAACTGGAGCAGATCGGTGCCTTGGAACTTTCTGCCAAAGTAGTGGATCTTCTGGATGTACTGAATGCCGGCCAGGTCGATGCACATTGTGGTGACGGAGAGCCCGACGCCGAGGTAGATGAGCATTATTGCGATGTAACTGGAAAAAGAAATTTTTTTTTAATTTTTTGATCGATTGCAAGTTTTACGAACTCATGATTTTCCGGCACAATGTCTCCAAAACCGATCGTTGTCAGTGAGATGAACGCTGTAAAAAATAATTTGGAACCTAGAAAAGGAAAAGAAAGAAACATACAATAGTAAAAAGCGTCCATGTACGACCAGTCCTCGAGGATTGAGAACAGGAATCCACCAAATGCGATGTAGAGCTGGAAATATCAACGATCTTTAAAATTCAGTAGTGAATTTCGTGCACATTTTCCCCCACAAAGTCCGCTGCCCATCGCAAACGAGCTAGACAGGAGTGCGGTGTCGAACCCGACCCCCCAAAAGAGGACCGCCTCGCAAGCGCGCTATCCACTGCGCCACCAGTGCCACACAACAGCGGGGGCCGGAGTGCGTACAGGAGCGGGAGAGGGGGAGCGGCGTCGCAAAGAGAAAGCGACAGAGTGCGGTGTTGAACCCGACCCCCAAAAGGGACGGACTCGAAGACAAGCGCGCTAACCACTGCGCCACCGGCGCACACGATCGGCGAGGGGGAGGAGTGCGTACAGGAGCGCGGCGGCGCCGCCGCAAAATCCAAAAAGCTTACCAAAATGATAGTGAACACCATGAGCACCGGCACTTCTGTCGTCTTCCCCTCATCGCCATTCAGGTCGTCTAGAATGTCGACGTTTCGAGATTCCGACTTGCTCGCGCTCTCCACGTCGTCTTGAACACTGTCTTCGATGCCTGAAAAGATCATATGTTTTCTTTTCGAACGTTTCTTTTCACAAAAAAAGATCACCTCGAAACTCTTTCCAAGCGATCTCCATCCGTGTGCTCGTCTTCCTCATGTGCTTATACAACCATATCGTGCACTCCGACAGGAACTTTCCCAAGTCTCCAATAGTGATAATGGCAATCGGGGCTCCGAAAAGAGCAAAGAGCACGCAGGCCAGCCTTCCGAGCGGTGTCACCGGGACGATGTTGCCGTACCCGATGGTGGCCATGGTGGTGGCTGCGAAGAAGACCGCACTGCTCGCCGTCCACATCTTCTCGGATCCTCGCTCTCCTCGGTTTTTTCCGTGTCTGGAAGGATAAGTTTTGCTAGCAAAAAACTTTTGCACACGAAAGGGATCGAACCCCTGACCCTCTGCACCACGTCCGCCAGCGTTACCGCCTGGACCACCGCAACACACTTGAACCAGGCAGCGCAGGTGCGTACATATGCGTGGGGTCCCCTTTCAAACGAGACGCAGACAGCTAGACAAACTGCGTCTCTTCATTTCGCACACTCTCTGATATACCTATGCCTCCTCTTCCTCTCGCTCTCTCCATCCTCGTGCTCTTCACTTCCAGCTCTCGACTCGTATTCTATATTCCGGACATCCGAGTACCGCACATACTGCTCCTTGAACGCCTTGTACAATTTCTCACTGTATTGCATCAGCTCTTGCTCAATGTCACGCTTCCATTCGTCTTCTTCTGAAAAATTAGACTTTGATAGTGAGCTTCGAATGGAATAGAAATTAAGGTGAATAGGATCATTTGAAAGATAATTTTATGAGGATTCTGAATCTGTAATCAGTTTTTCCTGAATGGCTCTGGGGGGCGAGATATAGCCAATTAAAAAATGGGATTTTTTCTGATTTTTGTAAAACTTTGACCGTTCATAACTTTTTTTGAATTCAATTTTATGAAAATCCAACTAGATATCCGGATTTGTCATAAAATTCTGAATCAAACCATGGAACAATCTTACATTTTGAAAACACTACAAAAAAGTTATGAATATAAACATTTCACTAGTAGCGAATCATCGCCAACTTCAACATACTCATAAAATGTTTCCAGTGTTTTCGAATCATACGATTGTTGTATTTATTGATTTAGAATTTCACGACAAACCCGAATATATAGTTGGATTTTCAAAAAATTGATTTTGAAGAAAGTTATGAACGGTCAAAGTTTAACAAAAAAATCAAATTTTCGATCAATTTTCAAACGACTGTATCTTGGCTCCCAGAGCAAATCGTGAAAAATGGATTACAGATTCAGAATCCTTATAAAATCAGCTTTAAAATGATATACAATTCATATAGGAACCCTGAAAACTGCTCTAACCAGGGAAGAACACCCTTTCCAATCAATAAAAAAGCTAACCATGATGATTGATCTTATAAATCAGATTGGTGCGCATCTCAGCGATCGTCTTCCTGCCCGTCTCCTTCAACCTATCCTCATTCGGCGACTCCAACGTGTAGAAGATCCAGGCGCCGATGCCGGCGTAGATGCACACGCAGAAGACGAGCACGACGTGCGGTAGAGCGATCTTTGCATACTTTCGGATGTTTTGCAACGTCGACAGATTCTCATCTTCGTTGTCGGGCCGGGCACTTTCCAGTAAGCCCTGGAAAATGGTAAAGTTGTTTTTTTTTTGTTCTTACAAGTTTGAGTTTAGTATCATTCGAAAGGTCTTTTCCTGAGGATTTCAAAACTATTTTTCTTTTTTGTTAAATGTCAGTTTGAGCCGAGTTATGAAACTTTGAAGATGGGCGAGAGTCGCGCGTTAAGTAGAGACGCAGAGTGCGAGACAGCTAGAGAAGCGCGTTGAGTAGAGACGCAGCGTGTCAGACAGCTAGAACATTTCGGCTTATATCTCGGCTCCCAGAGCCATTCAAGAAAAATAGAAAACAGTTTTGAAATCCTCACGATAAGACCTTTCAAATGATACCAAACACAACTCACCTCGATCTCTTTAAAATCCTCCATTCAAGTCATTTGATTGAGTTTGAGGAATTAGATGAACTCGTCGTTAAAATTATTGAACTAATTCCTGAAAAGAGCAACACATGACACTCGGAGACACTTTTAATTAAAAAGAGAAGACGACGAAGAAGGCGCCAAATTCAAAATTCTGACGCCCGAACGGAGAGGAGCGGGGAGCAAGAGAAGAGCTCACGGCTTCTTAGTCTTCTTCTTGCTTCTTCGTCAGAAATTCATTGGCCAAGGGGTCGGGAGGGGGAGACGCGCCGACTGGGAGATAGTGGGGTGAAGTGAGCTGGAGCAGACACAAATAAAATGAGTTGGTTAGTTGGAAATGGAAATATTGGAAAGTAGAAGAGGCCCATCCGGGGTGGATAGTGATCAAACATCGGCATTAATCGCCGAAAATGATGCATTTACAAGAGGGGGTAGGGGCTCGAGATAGTTTGATTAGAGGGTGATGCTTCAGCTTCTTCAGCTAGCTTCTATAGGGTCCAGAATTGAATGAATTCACTTTTTTAAAGGTAGCAAAAAAGTTTCAACTCGAAAAGAATCGAACCCCTGACCCGTTGCACCATAACCGTCTGCGTTACCGCCGCGACCACCGCGATACACTTGAACGGAGCGGCGCAGGTGCGTACATGTGCAGGGGGGGGGGGGGGGGGGTGATTTTAAAAATTTAAAAATTTGTAGGTTGCAAAAAAAAATTGAAAAATTTTTAGCGATTTTCCGGAATTTTTGAACTATTCACACCAAAAGATCTTCTGAATTCAGAATTCAGAATTCTAGAATTCAGAATCCATGAACAGCTTCTCATTCACATCAACGACTAGACAAAAAGGGAAAATAAAGTAAAATCGTGGGTGCACTCGAGCTTTCCGGGTGGCTGCGCCGTGTAGCGGGGAAGATAAATGAAGAGCAATCTGGACGAGAAGATTCCACTCCTTTTCTTCTTTTTTTTCCTAAACCGGGCTCAATGAGCAGCAACGAAATCCATAGTAGCACATTAAACTTGTCAAAGGGCAGTGAAGCAATGAATAAGCGGGGTGGGAGCAGGAGCAATAATATACAAAGAAAACCCCGAAACACATAGCGTCGTATAGGAAAGAAGGAGAAGGAGGAAAAATAGAGAGAGAAAAAGAGTGGGGAGCTGTGTGCCGGGGGCCAGCATTTTATTGCCAATGCATAGAAGGACCACAGCAGTTTGTGTGCGCTCTGGGGTCCCCCTCCTTTATATTAGAGAGAGGGGGCTCGGTGCCTAGTAGTTGTTAGTAGAGGCAGCGCACACACACACACACTCACGCGCAATTACAGCCCGCCGCTTTTCTTTCCTCTTTTCAATCATGGCACCCATAGCGCGGTGACAGCTCTTCTCATCATCATCATCATCATTGTCTAGAGGACACAACTGGACACCAATTTCGCTTGTTTCTCTTCTTCTTCTACTTCTACTTCTTCTATCGGGGGATTTCCCGGTGGGTTTTGGGTGGGTGCAGATGAGAAACTTATTAGATGGTGTGTAATTAGTGGTTAGATCTGGTAGTAGTTCAGTATGAGCTGCTTTTGGTTAATGATAAAGTGATTAGATGAGTGTCTATAGACGACTTCTGAAAATATTGTTTTTTAATTTTACAGCTGAAAATGATCTAGAAGAAGTTAGAATCAGAAACTCAAAAAAAAAAAAAAAAAAAAATTAAAAACCACATTTTAACCAAAAAATGTATGCTTTCAAAACTATCACCTTTTCTTTCGAAATCACGGCGCCCCCTGGCCGCGCCCCGCACTTGTACGCACTCTGGCCCCCCGCTGATCGTCGGCAGCGGTGGCGCAGTGGCTAACGCGCTTGCCTGACGCCCCTTTTGGGGGTCCGGGTTCGACGCCACACTCTGTCTCTTTCTCTTTGCCAGGCGGATTTATTCAGAATGGATTGCGATTTACAGACAAGAATCCCGACTGAATTTAAAATATAAAAAAAGATATTTTTGATTAAGGAAATGATTTCAGCTACGATTCTTCACCATCTAATACGATTACAATACTCTTTTCAAAACTTCAAACAAATGAAAACCAAAACGAACTTCTCCTCAAACCTTTCAAAAAGACCCCATGAAAAATGGGAACTACTTTCCTTCCAAAAAGTTCACCCATAAATAAAGCTGCAAGACTAACAGAGCCAAACAAAAAAGATGTGGCAAAAAACTGAAGCACGTGTAAGACGATCATCTTGGCAGAAGTGAGAAGAGCATCCGTCTCGAGGGAGTTCCCCCCGTCGTCATCAGCTGTCTCCTCGTCCGTCAAACGGAGCCGAGAGAAATTCGATCGGATGAACGCACAAAGGTCAGCTCCCTCGGCTATAATTCATGGCGAATAAAACATGTCGAGTTTGCTGCGTTTTTTTGGTTCGCGCTACGCTCTTGTACGCACTCTGGGGCCGCGCTGATCGTGTGCACCGGTGGCGCAGTGGTTAACGCGATTGGCTTCGACTCGGACACCTTTTGGGGGTCCGGGTTCGACACCGCACTCCGATCCATCTCATTTGCGATGGGGTGCGGACTTCCTCGCGCTCTTGTACGCACTCTGGGGCCGCGCTGATCGTGTGCACTGGTGGCGCAGTGGTTAACGCGCTTGTCTGCGAGTCGGTACCCTTTTGGGGGTCCGGGTTCGATACCGCACTCCGGTCCTTGTTGTCTTCGACTCAATCCCTTTCAGGTTCGACACCTTCCTCTTCCCATCTCCCATTTCCCACTGAAAGATACCTTTTTGCAAGAAGAATAAATGTTGTTATTTCCTCCGATTTTCGAAAGATACTGATCAGATACAAAGGACACCATGACAGTTGCGAATCATTAAACCCCCTTATCAGTGTTGTACGCAAAAAGTGCACTTTTCTTGCAGATCTGATCTTTGACGTGCCCAAATGTATATAACACTGAGTTCAACGCCTTCAATACAGAAACCATGAAGAGTAATCCCTTCTATTCATCTACTGTCGACCTACTTTTCAGTCGGTACTCGTTAAAAGTCTTCTACTCGTTCTGGTTCCTGGTGGGCATTCTAGCGATTCGAAAATCGCACAACGCACTATTGGCGGTTCAATATGTTCAGTCTAGTGGTGACTCGGTGGCTCTTACAACTATCGAGAGCTCTGCAGAGTTTCAAGACCTTCTAAAAGTTTTGAATGAGAAATTTACAAAGCCTCCGGCGTTTTTTCTGTTGAATCAGTTCGCGTTGAACATGACGGACAACTTTCTTTGCAACACGGAAGTTCTGGATCATGTGCATGAGCGGTTTATCTTTGTGACTTTGGATACTGTATCGAGGGACACGATTAGGAAGCGATGGCCGCAGATTCAGCAGTTTCATTGGCCCACTCCTTCGTTATATGTGAGTTGGTCGCAAAAGTGTTTTGTACTCGGGAGGAGTCGAACCCCTGACCCTCTGCACAGTGTCCGCCTGCGTTACCGCCGCGGCCACCGGGACACACTTGGAGGGGTGGCGCAGGTGCGTACATGTGCGCGCGGTCTCAAATGAGACGCAGACAGCTGGACAACCTGCGTCTCTTCATTTCGCACACTCTCTTCTCGAACTTTATTATTCAGAAACCATTCTCATTCGCTGAAGGAGCCTACCAAACCATCTACCTATTACGATCGAATCTAGCACTAGCACTGATCAATAAGTGAGCACTAATGATCCCTCCAATCATAATTATGTTATTATCAGCAACCAATCATTCTGGATGATGCAGCAAGACACTTTCTGGAGGAAATCCATCTTCGACCTGGAATTCGAAGACGATCACTCTTTTGATGCGATTTTCGATCAACTCGGAAATGGTCCAGATTCATTAAGAAAAGAATGGGTGAACGGAGCCAACTGGTTTATCAGAGCCACTCCGGACACCAAGTTTTTCTTCGAGAGGCTGTCGGAGAAGTTGGCTCACTGGTACACGCCGGATGTGGGTGTGATGATTCATCAATGTAATACGTGGCAGAAACCGAAATGTGCTTATATTCCCTACAAGTAGGTGGAGGTTTTGGGCTTCTAACTAGGTTTTCTATATGAAACGTATATCATTTGAAAGCCAATTTCATGAGGATTCCGAATCTGTAACCAGTTTTTTTCTGTGTGGCTCTGGGAGCCGAGATACAGTGCTCCAAAGTTCTAGGTATTTGTAAATTTGAGCGTTCAAAAATTTTTCGAACGGCACTCCAAACTCTGTTCGCCGCGCCCGACCCCCCGCACTTGTACGCACTCCGGCCCCCCGCTGACCGTGTGCCCCCGTGGCGCAGTGGTTAACGCGCTTGCCATCGACTCTCCCCTTTTGGGGGGTCGGGTTCGACACTGCACCCTGTCACTTTCTCTTTGCGATGAAAGATCTGTTCAGTGTCACTTACTCGTGGGAGTGGATGTTCACCAATCAGAAGAACCCACCTTACCTCCTCCAACTGGACTGTGAAACCAACGGCGGATCGAAACTGATGCAGCTGGCAAAATACGGCTTTCATTTTGTGAATCCAGATGGAACTTGTAATCGGGAAAAGGTACATTTTCATATTTTTATACGAGGCCCTCTATTCTTTTATTTTCCAGGTCGAACTAGCAAAAGCTCGCATGGAGAATGGTACTGTAGACGTGCAAATGACAAAAACCTTTCCTTCTTGGGGACGATTACAGTTCAAATTTTACTGGTACATCACAGAGTACCTATTATGGATCCCGGTGCTCGGCGAGCTCATGAGGCCTTATTTGGCGCTTGCTGGTTTTGTTTTAATGATTACGATTTGATAATGTTAATAATAAATGTATTTATTTCTCAACGGGCTCATTAAGCGGGATATCAACGTAGACGTTCAGACGAATCGCTTGGCAGAGAAAAGGAAGCTCAATTGTGCATGTACTGATGCTCCAGACTCCATGCTGATCCACGACTCCACAACCATTGAGATTGGAGAAGTTGTTAAAGTCTTTGGGGTTTTGTTGGGTCTCCACATCAGTGCGCAATCCGAACCAGGCATGGGTGACGTTGAAGTGTTGGAGGAGGGCGGTGGCGTATTCGTTCTTGGATTCGCTGTCGAGGAACGCGAGATTTGAGCCGAGTTGTTCGCAGGTTCCCTGGCAAAGCGGAGGTGCGTACATGTGCGGGGGCCCTCTCGCAGGGCCATTTCAAATGTGACGCAGACAGCTAGACAACCTGCGTCTCTTCATTTCGCACACTCTCTCTCTCTGTCTCGAACTGTCACCTATCTGCTTGACAACAAAAAACCATGGGAAAATGGTGAACTACCTGTGCTTCATCCCAACTTTTTCGCTCCTGGAACAACTTGTACTTGGTGCCAGCTTCACTTGTATTCCACGAATCTTGAAGCTCGTTTTGAAGGAGTTTTACTTGCTCCTTGATGTTGAACACTTGTTTTTGGAATCTGTAAACCACATGGGAGGCTGCGGAGTTCACAGGGTTGGAAGCTTTCGGTTGTTTCTGAAAATATTTACTTTTCCAAAGAAAACAAAAAAGTTTCGCACTCAAAAGGAATCGAACCCCTGACCCTTTGCACCATAACCGACAGCGTTACCGCATGGACCACCCGACACACTTGGACAGGGCGCATACATACATGAGACGCAGACAGCTAGACAACCTGCGTCTCTTCATTTCGCACACTCTACCTTCTTGAACATCCACTCGACCGCTTTCTTCCCGTACTTCATTATCTTCGACGGCTTCTTTGGGCCTTCTACTCCGATTCCCAGGTCTTTTTTCACAAAGCCCACTGCTTTCTGAACGTACTGTCCCTCCTTGGCTTTTTCTTTGGCTCTTTGGAGCAGTGATTTCTTGGTGGTTCGGGTATCATAATGGTTAATATTGTAGACATCATTGACTTGCATGTTCTGTGGAGCTTTTGGGACATTGGGAATGTAAGGTTTTGCAGTGGTCCTTGGTTTTGCAGTTGTCTTTGGGCTCTCAATATGCTTTGGAGGATGCTCATCCTTAATGGCGTGGTACTTTTCTTTGACTTTATCCTTCGCATGATGATACTTATCCTTCACCTTGTCCTTCGCACTGTGATACTTTTGTTTCGCCGAGTCGATCATACTGCGAGCCCATGACTTGTCAGGTTTTTCTTTCTTTGGCGGATCAGAGTTGGTGACGACTTTTCGAGTTTCAACCTGGAAATGCACTTTTCCAAGGTTAGCAAAAAAGTTTCAACTCAAGAAGGATCGAACCCCTGACCCTCCGCACAATGTGAATGTGTGTTACCGCCGAGGCCACCGCAACACACTTGAAACGGGCCGCGCAGGTGCGTACATGTGCAGATAGACAACCTGCGTCTCTTCATTTCGCACACTCTCTGACCTACCTGCTTGACAACGAAGAACCATAGGAAAATGGTGAAAATTAGAAATTGCCACAGGAATTTTGGCATTTTTTGCTCGCAATCAGAATTCCGAATGTAAACTGAATGGGTTTATACGAGGCTAATATTTGGTGTCCAGTTTCAGTCTTTAGTTTTTGTCACATTTGATACCCTGAAAAACAGTATTGAGTTTCACTGATAAGGCGCAAAACAAACTCAATTGCACTTTAAAATAAACGTGAACTGCTCTGACCTTGCTTGCCACGTGGCACGACGACTTGTCCGCACCGCGCAAAACCAATTCATTGTCTTCGAAACAATGCCTCGCACCAAGGTCTTCTTCGACATCACCATCGACGGCAAGAAAGCCGGCCGGATCACGATGGAGCTCTACAACGACGTCACCCCGCAAACCGCCGAGAACTTCCGCGCGCTTTGTACTGGAGAGAAGGGGAAAGGAAAAAGTGGAAAGAAGTTGCACTTCAAGGGCTCCAAGTTCCATCGCGTCATCCCGCAGTTTATGATCCAGGGTGGAGACTTCACGGCTGGCGATGGGACGGGCGGAGAGTCGATTTACGGAGAGACTTTCAAGGATGAGAACTTCAAGGAGAAGCATACTGGGCCTGGAGTGCTTTCTATGGTGAGCCTGGGTCGAATAACTGAAAAAACTCGAAAAAATCCCAAAAAGCGTCAAAGTCCAATGAAGCGCGTTTGCTGACCCCGACGCGGTGCCTCTCCAGACCACCCCGCACTTGTACGCACTCTCCCCCTCGCTGATCGTGTGCACCGGTGGCGCAGTGGCTAACGCGCTTGCCTGCGAGTCTCCTTTTGGGGGGGGGGGGGGGGGTCGGGTTCGACACCGCACTCGGTCTCTTTCTCTTTGCGGTTCCTCTCCAGACCACCGCGCTCTTGTACGCACTCTGAACCGCGCTGATCGTGTGCACCGGTGGCGCAGTGGCTAACGCGCTTGCCTATGACGCGCCCATTTTGGGGGGTCGGGTTCGACACCGCACTCTGTCGGTTTCTGTTTGCGGCGCCTCTCCGGACTGCCCCGCACTTGTACGCACTCTTCCCCCTCGCCCATCGTCTGCACCGGTGGCGCAGTGGCTAACGCGATTGCTTGCGACGCGCGCCCTTTTGCGGGGTCCGATGGGTTCGACACCGCACCCCGGCTCTCTTCAAAAACTTCAGCATTTCCAGGCCAACTGCGGCGCTGACACCAACGGCTCCCAGTTCTTCCTGTGCACCGCCAAAACTGCTTGGCTCGATGGAAAGCACGTTGTCTTCGGAAAAGTCGTCAATGGAATGGATGTGGTGAAGGCGGTCGAAGCGAAAGGCTCCGAGGACGGCACTCCATCTGCGTCGTGCGTCATCGCCGATTGCGGAGAGCTCAAGTGATGTGGAGCGTCCATTAAAAACAGTACCATGTTCATGATAGAAATAAACGCGATTCAAATTTATTGCATTCATTCAAATGTTGTTTTTCACAATTTGACACACAAATGGTCGCAATTGAATGCATGAGCGGATGGACCAGACACCTTTCGAGTCGAGCACTGCACACCCGTCGATTGGGGATTCTGAGTCGAAGTTGGTGAAGGTGCTCGATTGGGTAGTAGTTTTGGTCTTCATTCCAATCCAGACGAAGTCGGAGGTGGATGAGGTGTTCACTAGTCCTGAAAGAGAGAGAGAGTGTGCGAAAGGAAGAGACGCAGGTTGTCTAACTGTCTGCGTCTCATTTGAAAGGGGACCACCTGCGCCACCCCTTTCAAGTGTGTCTCGGTGGTCCCGGCGGTAACGCAGACGGTTATTGTGCAGAGGGTCAGGGGTTCGATCCCTTTTGAGTGCGAAACTTTTTTGCTTTTTTGCCATTTCTTACCCGTCACAAAGTTATTCTTCGCCTCGTTATCAATTATCGCCAAATGTGCTCCATATCCTTGACAATAGCTCTCCGCATTATCCCAGTTCTTCCTCTCCTCGAAAAGCCGGTACTTTGAGCCGGACTCGGTGACATTCCAGTCTTTCAAGAGCACACTTTGCAGACCTTCCACTAGCTTCTCCAACTTCTCCACTTTCTCCTTCAGGGTTCTGATTTCGGTCTGAGTGCGTCCTTCGAAGTTTTGCAATTGGGTCGGGAACTCTTCGTCGGTTGAGAAGAAGCTGGACATTCCATGGAAGTTCTGGAAGGTAAGTTAGTTGAGTAGTATCATTCGAAAGAGCTTTTCATGAGGATTTCAAAACTGTTTTCCTTTTTTCCTAGTGAGCTCTATGAGCCGAGATATGAGCCGAGATATTCTAGCTGTCTGGCACCCTGCGTCTCTACACAACGCGCATCTCTAGCTGTCTGCCACTCTGCGTCTCTACTCAACGCGCTACTCTCGCGCATTTTAAACGCTTCATATCTCGGCTCAAAGACCCATTCAAGAAAAACAAAGAACAGGTTTGAAATCCTCACAAAATGGCCGTTTGAATGATACCAATTCCCTAATCAAATCAACCTTTTTAATTTTCTCCAAAACTTTCGGAGCCAACTTCTCCACCGCCTTCTTGCCATACTTCACCACCAGATTCGGTTTCGCTGGATCCGTTGACCCGATTCCAAGGAGGGACTTTATTTTGGCAAAGGATCGCGAGAAAAAACCGGGTTCTTTTGGAGGGGCGGGGCTTGACGGACTTTTTGTTGTACTTGTTGGGGATAAAGTTGTCATGGTGGTTGTAGAGGTAGTGAAACCTATTTTCTGTTTCACTTTATCTAAAAATCCATGATTATCATTAAAATCATGGACCGGAACTAAAGGAGCTATTGGAACTACAAATCCCAATTTCCGTTTCACTTTGTCTATGAATCGAGGAGCGACAGTGGTCGGACGACGTGACGCCGTCGTCTTTCTAAGCCCCGCCCACTCTTGAACACGTGTCACTTTACTCCGAATCCAGCCGAGCCGACGGGTGGTGGAAGGCCGATGTGTGGTGAAGGCGGTGGATCGGCCCTGCACAGTTGTAGAACGAGATTGGTATCATTCGAAAGGTCTTGTCGTGAGGATTTCAAAACTGTTTTTCATTTTTTCTACGGAGCTCTGGGAGCCGAGTTATGAAGCGTTGAAGATGCGCGAGAGTAGCGCGTTGAGTAGAGACGCAGAGTGGCAGACAGCGAGAGTAGCGCGTTGAGTAGAGACGCAGAGCGCTAGACAGCTGAAATGTCTCTGCTCATATCTCGGCTCACAGAGCCATTCAGGGAAAAATGAAAATACTTTTGAAATCCTCACAACAAGACCTTTCGAATGATATTAATATCGTTCTGAATATATTATCAGAAAGTGTTAAATTTGGGACAATAACTTACAAATTGCGAGTCGACGACAACGACAAATAGGAAAACGAGAATCGGCCGCATTTAATCAATTAACAAATGATTGAAAAAACGGAAAAACGAAAAAGGAAAGAAAAATAACCAAAATTAGAGACACGACCAGTTAAATGATGAGAAGAGATAGTCCTTTCTCTCTCATCAAGATCACATTTGTTTTCCCAATTCGACGAACAATGACCACAATGATATCACATGAGAATCCTGAAGAACAACATCAAGTTTACATCGACAAACCATGTGCTCCGAGAGCTCCGAGAGCATCGCGTTGCCTGGCTACGTCACTATGGTCCCTTCCCCTCCCACCACCACTTCCACATCCACCCTCTTTCGCCCTTTGAATCGTATAGATTCTTCGAATGTCGAGAACGTTCCGGAGTCGTTCGTCGGATCACGTGCCAGTGGTGCCCACCATGGTGTCATCGGGGGCGGTGGGTGTGAAGCGGATTCATGTGTTTCGCAATGCTGACGCGTTTTTTCAAGGGATTCAGGTGAGTGTTTTAACTTTTCAGAATGAGATTGGTATCATTCGAAAGGTCTTGTTGTGAGGATTTCAAAACTGTTTTCCTTTTTTCTTGAATGGCTCTGTGAGCCGAGATACAGAGCTCCAAAGTTTGAACACGAAACCTGCGTCTCTATTGAACGCGCATCTCTCGCTGCCTGGCACTCTGCGTCTCTACTCAACGCGCATCTCTCGCTGTCTGGCACTCTGCGTCTCTACTCAACGCGCATCTCTAACTGTCTAGCACTCTGCGTCTCTACTCAACGCGCATCTTCAAAGCTTCATATCTCGACTCACAGACCTCGTTAAGAAAAAAGGAAAACAGTTTTGAAATCCTCACATCAAGACCTTTCGAATGATACCAATCTCATATTATTTATTTTTCCAGGTAGTTGTAAACACCCATCGAGTTCCCTCAATGGACGTCCTTCTCGACGTCATCAACGAACGCATCGGTCTTCTAAATGGCGCCAAGAAGCTGTACACGACAGGAGGCGTTCTTGTGAAGAACATCAACAAGATTAATGATGGGCAGAGCTACGTGGCTTCCAGTGCTCATTTTACTCCGATGAGCTACGGCGGACAGGTGGTGAAGAAGGAGGAGAAGAAGAAAAAGAAGAAGAAGAGGTCGAAAACGGTGCATTCGGTGGAGAGGAAGGAGAAGCATCTGGAGAAGGGGGAAGAGGTGGTGATTCCGTTTAATGAGCACCATGAGCATAATGAGCATAGAGAGCCCAACAGTCCCGAAAAAATCAAGGAGAAGAAGAAAAAGCGAGTTGTAAAGAAGAAAAAAGAGCATGGCTCAAGCGAAACTCTTGCCGAGACTGCTGAAGTGGAGCTACCCAGTGAGCTTGAGGACTCGGAGATTGAAGAGCATCATCATAAAGAGCAAGATCATCATGAGCACAACGAAGACTCACACTCTAGAGGTTTTTGCTCTACAAATCTCTCTGAAAACTGCTCACTTTCAGGAGGAAGATCGAGCCTTCAGAGCCCCGAGCCATCGCGTCCGAGCACCGCATTCCGTCACAACACATCTCCTCCACGATCCGCGAGCCGGAGGGGCTCACGGAGGGAGCCGGTGGAGCAGGAGGAGGAGAAGAAGAAGGAAAAGAAATCGGTAAGGAGAGAGTGTGCGAAATGAAGAGACGCAGGTTGTCTAGCTGTCTGCGTCTCAAGGGGGACCCCCCGCACATGTACGCACCTGCGCTGCCCTGTTCAAGTGTGCCGCGGTGGTCCCGGCGGTAGCGCAGGCGGACATTGTGCAGACGGTCAGGGGTTCGATTCCTTTTGGGTGCAAAACTTTTTTGCTAACTTTGGAAAAGTGTACTAGGACGTTTTCATTGAATTTTCATTGAATAAAATGGAGAAAGTTTCTATTTCAGCGACTTTGTGTGGTATCCTAGGAGGCCCTCCCCCTTGTAAAGGTACTTTTCCGAAAGTGCGCTCCACTGAAACCGTGTGCGCTCTACATTGTTCAGTAGAGCGCACTTGCACTTCCAACACTTTTTGTTCTATTTCCAGGTCGCCGATCGTCGCAAATCACAGCCCAATTGGGGAGACCTGTCGAGCTTCACTAAAAATATTGAATCGCTGCTGAAAAATTGATTTTTTTTTCCATTCTTAGTTTTTTAGGGCGGAATTTCTTCAAAATAAACTAAACGCTTTCAATTAATTTCCGTCCCTCAGTTTGTCAGAAGAAGAGCGCGTGCTCTTCGTGAGCAGTGAAAAATGAGCAGCAACGTGCCAATTTGTTATGGAAACCGGATGATTGATGGTTTGGAGAGGTGCGGTGATGAAATTGGGCCCCCGCCAAATTGTCACCTTGGTTTCGCCATCGGCTTTGGCTCCAGAATAGGAGAGAAACAGAAGACGTGCTCTTTATTATTACTAACGAACAAATTTTGTGCCTAGGCGATAGTTCGAGGAGAGAGTGTGCGAAATGAAGAGACGCAGGTTGTCTAGCTGTCTGCGTCTCATTTGAGAGGGGACCCCCCGCACATGTACGCACCTGCGCCGCTCTGCCCAGGTGTGTCGCGGTGGCCCCGGCGGTAGTGCTGGCGGACATGGTGCAGAGGGTCAGGGGTTCGATTCTTTTCGAGTGCGAAACTTTTTTGCGCTCTTTGGAAAAGTGTACTAGGACATTTTTCTGGGTTAATTACCAGTCTTATCATCTCCTTGACTACCAAACACATTCCCACACAAATGCTCCGGCTCTTTCCCCTTCTCTCCCTCTCTCTCTCTCTCGTTTTCTCTCAACGGCTACAATATTTGGGCCTCCTAATCGGTTGTTGATGCTGCAAAAGAGCAAGACATGTGTGGAGCCGCCATTTTTTTCAATTAGTAGTCGAGAATTTGACATTCCATTTTTGTCAACTTTTCTCAACTTTTTCTTTTTTTTCTCACAAGGTTTCTTCTGAATTCAGTGTTTTTCCGGGTTGCAGCATCTGCTAAATGTTTCATTTGGAGCCCAATTCTCTGGCGAGCTCAAACACAAAAAGGGCTTTTCATTATTCGTTTGTCGGGGGCGCTTGATAAGCGGAAGTGCGTCGGAAGCATGTGTAGATCGCTTACTTACTTTTATGTTGGCTGGGAATCCTTTTTTATTGTGATTTTATCCTAAAAAAAAAATTTAATTTTTTTCTTTACTATTACTAACTCACTATCAGGGAAAAAAATTTTGAAAATGACGCGGCGCGGGGGCCCCGCGCACATGTACGCACCTGCGCCGCTCCGTTCAAGTGTGTCCCGGTGGTCGCGGCGGTAACGCAGATGGACATTGCGCAGAGGGTCAAGGGTTCGATTCTTTTCGAGTCGAAACTTTTTTGCCTTATTTGCAAAGTGTATCAGGACATTTAGTTTCCAATCTCCGCCTTTTTAAATTAGTTTCCAAAGTGACATTGATTTATTAAACCCCCCACCTTAGTCAATCCCGATACAAACGCCATGTACAATTTCTGTTTCCTTTCAAAATTTTTCCCCCACATTCATGCTCCAAATTGGTGTCTCCAGAAGAAATAGTGTGGAGGAAAAGAGCCCTCCCTAACATGATTATTATTTATATTATTCGCGCCCACAGAAAATCGCATCGGATGTGTGTGTGTGTTTTTCCTCAAGAAAATTCGTCAGGCAGCATCTTCAGTCTGGGCGCGCCGCGCTCTTGTACGCACTCTGGCCCCCCGTCGATCGTGTGTCTCGGTGGCGCAGTGGTTAACGCGCTTGCCTGCGAGTCCCCTTTTGGGGGGTCGGGTTCGACACCGCACTCCCTCCAACTTCATTTGCGATGGTGTGGGGGCTAACATCAGCGATGTTTGAGTCTCTCTTGGTTAAATTTAGAAGACGTTGACGTCTACCGTACCCCGTCCTCTCGCAACATGTGCAACAAATTCGCCTCAATCCGCCACTTCCAATTACCCGTCATAAATGAAAGGGGCAGGCGAATTAACATTTCCCCCTCCTTCTCCGCCTTTCCCTTTTTCTGATGCTCGGATTACACTCACACATTTTTCGTTTTCGAGCCTTCGCTCCTAATTAGAGGCCTTTGTGGTGTGTGGGAAGTGGAAGCGAGGAGAGAGAGAGAGAGAAGAGAAGGCGGTTTGAGAGATGAAGAATTACCTAGTATGACTCGAAAGTGTAATGAATGTTCTATTCAAGTGCTCCGTTTTTTGGTATAGGCTCGTTTATTACTTATTCTAGATTGAGAAGATGTCTAGTTGGAGATTTGAGGAATCTGTATGATTCTTAGTGGTTATGAAAGATTTGAGCATTTTTGTCGGAAAAACCTTGTTATTTTGACTTTTCTGAGATTTTGTTGGTATGAAATTTATATCATTCGAAAGCTCTTGTTGTGAGGATTTCAAAACTATTTTCCATTTTTTCCAATGAGCTCTGTGAGCCGAGATGTGAAGCTCTGAAGTTGAGTACTGAAGAGTATCAGTTCAAATTTTGGAGCTCCATATCTCGGCTCATAGAGTTTGGTTTCTTAATGAGATTTATATCATTCGAAAGCTCTTGATATGACAAGTTCAAAACTATATTCTATTTTTTCTACCGAGCTCTGTGAGCCGAGATATGACGCTCCAAAGTTTGACTACTACCTTTCTGTACTTGTTTCAGTACCCTAACTTTGGAGCTCCATATCTCGGCTCACGAAGCTCGCTGGGAAAAGTTAAACATAGTGTTGAACTCGTCATAACAAGAGCTTTCGAATGATATAGGTCACATTGGAGAACTTTTTTGATTTTAACCTTTTTTGAAGTGAACTTTATAATTTTGTGCGCTTTTTGATGATGAGAAAGTCTGGGTCTGGTGGAGCTCTCTATAGGTTTTAGTCCGAAGTTGTAGTTTGTAGTGTAAGCAGCGTCAGAAGTTGTAGTTTGTAGTTTGTAGTGTAAGCAGCGTCAGAAGTTGTAGTTTGTAGTTTGTAGTGTAAGCAGCTACCGAAATTGTAGTTTGTAGTGTAAGCAACGTTAGAAATTGTAGTTTGTAGTGTAAGCAACGTTAGAAATTGTAGTTTGTAGTGTAAGCAGCGTCAAAAATTGTAGTTTGTAGTGTAAGCAGCGCCAACAATTGTAGTTTGTAGTGTAGCTCCCAGTTTGTAGTTTGTACCCACTCCTCGGTATTTCACAATTTTCAAGGTTTTCAAAACTTTTTGTTCAAAACCAAAAAATTGATCTACAATTCAATGGAGGTGTAAGATCCAAAGATCATCTTACACCTTTCCCCATTGCTCCGACTCCGCCCCCTTTTCCCTATTCTCACAATTAATTGGCAAACCCCGCCCCCAATTCCGTTTGCCCTCTCCTTCACTCGTAAAATATCAGTTTTCTATGCGGTGCTCATCTTCAGCTTGTGTGTGTGTGTGTCACTCGATCGCTTTGACTCGTGTTTCTGGCTTGTCTAACTAACAGATAAATAAATATGCGGATGGAGGAAAAAGAGAGAAAGAGTGAGAGGAGGAGGCAGTAATATCATTCATTTAGTTATTGCAAAGAAAAAGCACTCCAGAGACGCTTCCCATCCCGCCTTGTTTTCATTTCTTCTCCCCTCTTCAATCAGAATCAGAATATGACTTTACTTTTCAGGTCTCTCCAATGCAATGAATTCTAATGACGTCGTCAATCATCCACGTGGTCCTCTCACTGATCTTGCTCACCCGGTCAGTGAGCTCGAGCGCCGCAGGTTATAGAGCCAACAGTTTTAATCGGTGCTTCAGCTGCATGTCGGAGATGTACGAGGGGTTTCTGGATAATGGAATGGAGAGGTGGGTAGAAGTGTTGGGTATCATTCGAAAGAGCTTGGTGTGAGAATTTTGAAACTATGTTTGGTTTTTTCTACGGATCTCTGTGAGCCGAGATATGGAGCTCTGAAGTTTGAACTGATATGATTTGCACTTACATGGGAGTGGGCTGATGAGTCCTCAGAGTTTCCTAGTGAAACCTATATCATTTGAAAGCTCTTGTTCTGACAATTTCAGAACTATTTTTCATTTTTTCTCAATGAGCTCTGTGAGCCGAGATACGGAGCTCCAAAGTTGAGTAGTACTGAAATCGGAAAAAATTACAAGTGCGGTAGTGCCATAGTGTTCGTCTATTTAACAAATCTTACGAACAATTTTATAAGTTTCAAATCATAGAGAATGCTCTGAAATAAGTTGGCTCAGAGTTATATACCATTTTGCCAACTCGTTTTCCATTTTGAACCCCAATACATTTTCAGAGATAGGTCAAACTTTGGAGCTCCATATCTCGGCTCACAGAGCTCGGTAGAAGAAATTGAATATAGTTCTGAACTCGTTAAAACAAGAGCTTTTGAATGATACTACTTTTAAACATTTTTTGTCTATTGAGCTAGACTACTAGCTCCCAAAAGCTCAAATTTACGATATTTCACTACAGTTTTGACCCTTCCAGGTACTTCCACCGCCCCAAAAACTTTAGCTCCCAATGCGATGGCAACATGGACGTGACCAACATGGTCACAGTGCCATGCAGGACAATCTGCCTTACCATCCAACAGGATCTCGTTGTTATGGGTGAGCCTCTTTGCTTGAAAATTTCTGAAAACGACCCAGCGCCCCCCTGCACATGTACGCACCTACACCGCCTTGTTCAAGTGTGTCGCGGTGGTCCCGGCGGCAACGCTGACGAATGGTGTGCAGAGGGTCAGGGGTTCGATTATTTTCCAGTGAAAAACTTTTTTGCTTTTTTTGTAAAGGTGTATTATGACAAAAGTTACAGGTCAACCCACCGGACATCGCCTTTTCATGCGTGGATGTGCTCTTCACATCGCCAAGAAAGGGCTCAACAATCACACGTTGAGCATGTTCGACAAATATGATATTTGCAGGTTTGTTGGGGATTTTTATATGATAAAATAGTGAGAAATTGTGTTGAATAGTAGTTTTCAACTGATGTGAACGTTTTGTCATATAAAAATTGAACTACCAGGAAAAGCTAGTAGAAAAACTAGTAGTTTGTAGTGTGAATGAAGTCACGTAATCAGGAAATTCGTTTGGAAACTCCCAATCAGAATGACCTTGACGAAAAAAGAAAAAAGCATTAGATTGAATTACAGTAACCACAAAATCGATATTTGATTTTTCTGAAAAAAAAACTCTGCAAGCACATAAAAAACGTTGAAATTTTGACATCTCGCCGCTTCTCCAGTCTGGGAACGCCGCGCTCTTGTACGCACTCTCGCCCCCGCCGATCGTGTGCACCGGTGGCGCAGTGGTTAGCGCGCTTGCCTGAGAGTCCTTTTGGGGGGTCGGGTTCGACACCGCACTCGGTCCCTTTCCCTTTGCCAAGCGGATTTTCTTCACAGATTGATCACCAAAACGAACCTGTCATTTTCCAGAGACATGTCCGCCTCGGACCTCTTCCGCCACGACCAGGCCGACTCGCAACGCATTCGGGTATGTAGCTGTCTCGGCGACCGGTGCAACTCGGCCATCTCGACGAGCGCCGGACACACGCTCCCCATCGCCCTCTTCCTCTTCTCGTTCCTTCTCCTCGTCTAGACATCTTTCCTATCACACATATCCCCTCCCTATCATTTCCTTCCCCTCTGCTTTCCACTTTATGAAGTATTTTTATTTTTTATTTGATTTTATTTGATTTTGTTCAACTCAACCAGCTCGGCGAGCCGAACACTGTCACCATGTCGCCTTTCGACTCTATTGCCGGAGACAACGCATAAGGAGAAAGAATAATACCAGTGACATATTGGGGGGAAAGAACTTGGGGTGAAAGAACAAAGGGTGAAAGCACTAGAGGTGAGAGAAGTAGTGGAGTGCCGATTAGCGGGGTAAGGGCGAACGGGGAAAGGATCAATGGGGTCATGACTTGTGGGGAGAGGATGAAGGGACACAGCACCAGGGGGGAAAGGACGAAAGGGTTGAAAATGCCAGGTGATAAAATCACTGGGACGAGTGCCAAAGGGGAGAGGATGATGGGGGCGAACACGAAGGGGGTGAGCACGACTGGACTCAGTACACGAGGGGAGAGAATCACGGGGACGAAGAGCCATGGGGATAGAATTACAGCGCCAAACACGGCAGGCGATTGAATTAATGGGACCATGACGGCGGGGGAGAGGATGAGGGGTTGGGAAGTGATGACAGGGTTGTTGATCAGAGCAGTGGCAACGATTGGGGAAAGCACGATGTCTTTTTGACGGACCTGAAGCAAGCAATTCATTGATCTTTAAGATAGAGGCAATTAGGAACCTCAAACTTCAACTTCTCCTCCGAGACATCTTTAATCGTCTTGTGAATGGATCTATGTATCTCTGCCCTCGTCATATTGTTATAAGTCCTCAACAGCTTTGGATTCTTAAACGGAGACTGTCTCCCGTAAATCAACTCCATCTGCTTTGGAGTCAACACAGTGTACCCTGTCTGATTCATATCCTTCAGTTGCTCCTCGCTGTACATTTTGTCCAACTCTTCGAACAACTCGATCTTCTTCGCTTCCGCTGGAAACCTCTCCGTCACATTCTCCTTGGAGAAGTAGAGAGGTTGTCCATCTGGTCCCCTCCCCATTGCATCGTCCTTCTTCCGTTGGGCATCTATCAGTTTCCTTTCCGCGTCTTCCACGGCTTCTGATACTCCGGTCGCTTCCACCAGGAGATCTAGAAAGTTCTGGGAGTCAAGGGATGACATTCCACTTCCTAGAAGTGAGGCGAGTGACGTCTTCTTTTCCATATCGCTTCCAGTATCGTGAAGGGAAAATAGAGAAGGAGACAAGATATCAACCTGTAAATTGGAAGTTGCTCTTTTCAGATAATGCTCTAACTAACCTGTTTTCTCTTCTCCTCCTCATCCTCTGGCAACACACTCATGAACCTCGGACTGATCAACTTCAACGTCTTCTTATCAAACTCTGTGGTATTATGTCCTCCCAGTGACAATCCAATCTTGGCCGCCTGTCTGATAATATCCACGGGAATCATCATGAGCTTCTCCTCGTCCGTCATATTCGACGTCTTCTGATGGAACATCTCCTTCAGCTCCTCATTCTCAATGTACTTCTCCATCGACGCGAACTTCTTCATCATCGGATCGCTCGCCTGCTTCCTCCGAATCTCGCGCGACTCTCCAGAATACCCCAACTTCTTCGCCCCTTGGAACACTCTCATTCTCTTCCGCTGCAGTTGCTCCACTTGCTTCCTCTTCTTCATCAGAATGCTCTCGTCCTTGATTCGTGAGATTATGTCTTGCCACTTGGACAGTCGCTTTTTGTTCTTGAAGGCTTTCACTGTGTTTGTCAGTTGTTTTACTATGATTGAGAGTGGGGATTTCTCGGTTTTTATGGTATAGTTTGTCGCATGCGTTACTTTGAAGGAGCGTTTCATTCTTCTGGAGTTGTTGGGTGGAAGTTTGATTTGGATCTTTTTGAAATTGGAAGGCTGGGGTTTCTGATGACGCTCTGAAAACACAACATTGAAAACTAGCTTCATAGCGATCTTAAAGTTCAACTAACTATGATTGAATTTCCTTCTCCGTTTCAGCCATCGATTCCGGAGCCCATCTTGCTCCAGCTCCACCAAACAGGCTGCATGACTCTTGATATCATGAGCACCGGAAACACACTTTTCATGCTTTTTCTTCTCGTGTTCCTCCACCAGTTTCATCCTGAAAGAACCCTTCAGTATCAGTTTATCAGTCCCCATTATCAGTCCCCATTACCTCCTAGTAGCAATCGCTGAAATCAATCCCGAAAACGCTTGATCTGTCCAATGCTGCCAGAGCTCTTCGCCAGCCTCTTCTGATATCGGAAGTTGGAGCATACTGTCTTTGTAATAAGGAGACGATTTCACATTATCAGTGTCTAGGATCACATTCAGTTCTTTGTGAATCTTGAGATTCGATCGATGGAACGCTGAAGTATAGCAATAGAATTGAAATGAGGATCAGTATCAGTATCAGACTCACCTGAACACACCAAAAAGCAACTGGAAACCACCAAAGAGAAAATCATCATCAAAGCAAAGAATCCGAACCCCTATCCTCACTTTATATACCGAAACGTCCCTGTATTTTGTACCCTTTAGTCCGTTCCTCAAAGCCTCATATTCGACCAGGATACGATCAATTAGTGGTGGCGATCTGGAAAGTGAAATGAGAAATGCGACATTTTAATGAGCTTAACACGAAAAGTTTAATTGAAATTTGCGCAGAACATGGATTAAGTGAAGTCGTCGTGATAAGAAGGTTCGGAAGTTGGTCACGCCTACATTTGTATTCTTCAAGTTTTGAATGTTAGAAGAGTACAGAAGGCTGACCAGATTGTCATAAAGTGTCAGACATTCTTATCACCTTATCAACTTCCATAATTCATCACCGTCTCATTTCGATCTCCTTCGCGTTTTCCACAAACTCCCATTAATCTTAAAGTCTAATAGGACAGGTGACACAGAATCACATCACGATCATTCAAACGCTTTTATTATGTTACCCATAACTGAACACCACTAACTCAACCAACTCGGCGAGCCGAACACTGTCACCATCGCACCATTCGACTCTATTGCCGGAGACAACGCATAAGGGGAAAGTATGATACCAGTCACATATTGGGGGGAAAGAACTTGGGGTGAAAGTACGAAGGGTGAAAGCACCAATGGCGAAAGTGCAAGTGGATTGAGGATGAGTGGTGTGAGGGCGAACGGGGAAAGGATCAGTGGGGTCATCACTTGTGGGGAGAGGATGAAGGGGGAGAGGAGCAGCGGGGAGAGCACGAATGGGTTGAAAATGCCCGGTGACAGGACGACGGGGACCAGTGCCAGAGGGGAGAGGATGATAGGGACGAACATGAAGGGGTCAAGGATCACGGGGCTTAGAATTCGAGGGGAGAGAATCACGGGGACGAACAGCCATGGGGAGAGGACGACGGTTCCGAAGATGGCTGGGGATTGGATCAGAGGGACCATGACGGCGGGGGAGAGGATGAGGGCCTGGGAAGCTAGGGCAGGGTTGTTGATGATTGGAGTGGCGACGATGGGAGAAAGGACGATGTCTTTTTGACGGACCTGAAGCAAGGGATCTTACAAACAAAAGGAAATAGTCTCACCTCAAACTTCAACTTCTCCTCCGAAACATCTTTAATCGTCTTGTGAATGGATCTATGTATCTCTGCCCTCGTCATATTGTTATAAGTCCTCAACAGCTTTGGATTCTTAAACGGAGACTGTCTCCCGTAAATCAACTCCATCTGCTTTGGAGTCAACACAGTGTACCCTGTCTGATTCATGTCCTTCAGTTGCTCCTCACTGTACATTTTATCCAACTCTTCGAACAACTCGATCTTCTTCGCCTCCGCTGGAAACCTCTCCGTCACATTCTCCTTGGAGAAGTAAAGAGGTTGTCCATCCGGTCCCCTCCCCATTGCATCGTCCTTCTTCCGTTGGGCATCTATCAGTTTCCTTTCCGCGTCTTCCACTGCTTCTGATACTCCTGTTGCTTCCACCAGGAGATCTAGAAAGTTCTGGGAGTCCAGGGAAGACATTCCACTTCCTAGAAGTGAGGCGAGCGACGTCTTCTTTTCCATATCGCTTCCAGTATCATGAAGGGAAAATAGAGAAGGAGATAGGATATCAACCTGTAAATTGGAAGTTGCTATTTCCAGATGAATTCCCAAACCAACCTCCTTCCTCTTCTCCTCCTCATCCTCCGGCAGCACACTCATAAATCTCGGACTGATCAGCTTCAACGTCTTCTTATCAAACTCTGTGGTATTATGTCCTCCCAGTGACAATCCAATCTTGGCCGCCTGTCTGATAATATCCACAGGAATCATCATGAGCTTCTCCTCGTCCGTCATATTCGACGTCTTCTGATGGAACATCTCCTTCAGCTCCTCATCCTCAATGTACTTCTCCATCGACGCGAACTTCTTCATCATCGGATCCTGCTTCCTCCGAATCTCGCGCGACTCTCCAGAATATCCCAACTTCTTCGCCCCTTGGAACACTCTCATCCTCTTCCGTTGCAGCTGCTCCACTTGCTTCCTCTTCTTCATCAGAATGCTCTCGTCCTTGATTCGTGAGATTATGTCTTGCCACTTGGACAGTCGCTTTTTGTTCTTGAAGGCTTTCACTGTGTTGGTCAGTTGCTTGGTGATCATGGCAAATGGGGTACTGAAAAATCGTGGTCAAGATTTGAAACTTTGTAGTACTCACATATCATCATTAGTCTTCAGTTGATATTTCTCAGCGTGTTTCACTTTAATCGATCGTTTCGATCGATAGGTTTTGAAAGAGCCCACCCAGTCTTGAGGGTGGCTGTCTTCAGAAGACTTTAGGATTCGTCGTCTCTTCTTGCTCTTCTCATAACTCTCCATGCTCCGCAACTTCTTCAGCTTCTCGGAGCTCTTGTACTTTTTCAGCTTCTTCGACTTTTCAGAGCTTTTATTTTTATTCTTCTCAATTGACTTCTTGGTCTCTAAATATAAATGCATCATTAGAAAATAGAGGAAGTCTTCAAACTCACTCTGATCAAAATACTTTTTCCTCTTCAGCCACCGATTCGTCAAACCATCCCTCTCCAGCTTCACCAGACACTTTGCATGCGAAGTGATATCATGAGCCTTCGCGGAGCACTCCTCGTGCTCTTTTCTATCATACTCCTCCACCAGCTTTAACCTTCTCGTGGCAATCGCTGAAATCAACCCGGAAAATGCTTGATCTGTCCAATGCTGCATCAACTCTTTTCCAGCGGAGTTACTGATAGGCAAAGATAACACTTTATCCTTGTAGTATGGAGAGTTCTTCACATCTTTTACATCCAGTGCCACCTCGAGCTCTTTTTCGATTTTCAGCTCGCAGAAGACTCCTGAAGAGGAGAGGGTCAAATTCCGAGGTGTAACAAGTGTCGTTAAATTTAATTGGATTCTCCACCGATTTGTTTAGTGAGGAAGGGAATCGAATGATCATTAAATGATATCAATTAGAAGGAAGTCGGAGATCAAAACGTTGCAGATGTTATCATTAACATTTATTTTGTTTTAGATTTGGACTGGAAACCCAATAAAATTGGAAAAGTTTTTTTTTTTTTTTGACTACTGAAAATTTGCTTCGATGGAGGCTATCTCGAATAAGAGCTGGAATTGCTCAAAGTGTTTTTTATCATTCGAAAGCTCTTGATTTGACAATTTCAAAACTGCATTGAACTTTTTCTATGGAGCTCTGTGAGCCAAGATATAAAGCTCCGAAGTTTTGTACTGACAAAAGTCCAGAAGGGTAGTACTAACTAGGGAATGGTCTGGTGAATTTTCAGATTTACATAGTGACTTTTATATAATTTAAAAGGTATTTTTATGAAGATTTCAGAACTGTAATTGGTTTTTACTACCGAGCTCTGTGAGCCGAGATATGGAGCTCCGAAGTTGTATACCGACACAAGTCTAGAAGGGTAGTACTAACTAGGGAATGGTTTGATGAGTACCCGGAGTTCCTTAATGTAACTTATATTATTCGAAAGCTCTTGATTTGACAAATTCAGATCTATATTTAACTTTTTCTATGGAGCTCTGTGAGCCGAGATATGGAGCTCCAAAGTTGAGCACTGAAACAAGTACAGAAGGGTGGTAGCCAAACTTCAGAGCTCCATATCTCGGCTCACAGAGCTCGGTAGAAAAAATGAAATACAGTTTTAAACTCTTCAGAACAAGAGCTTTTGAATGATATAAGTCTCATAAAAAGAATCTTTCAGTTTCCTGCTCTTTTGACGCAAACTTTGTCTTTCACTGTTTATCACTACCACAAAGTAAAAAAATAAATAAATATTCATAAAACCAACCTATAAGAAAAGCACTCAACACCAGCAACAATATCCTCGTCATCCTGATCTTTGAGATTGCGGCAAGGATCGGAAGATTCCCGAGTGCACCCGACCGCTCTTTTATACCAGGTTCGGGATTAGGTCTAATTGAAACATGACGGCTTAGCACGTCGCCTCGCGAAGAGAACGCAGACAGAAGCACTTAATCGGCCGGCCGAACTGTCTAAAAGTGTCCGGGGAATAGTGGGCGAGAGAGAAAAGATAACATTTTGATCGCTAATTGGTGCACACCTCACTGACTTCCAATCCCTGTTGAACTTTCGGTTCTACGGGATCGGTTTATCCCATTAAAACGCTTCTTTGTGACAAGGAGATTTATGGGGACGGGACGGGGATACGGTAGTTTATCGGAATAGACTGAATTTAGTTTGGTGACTGATCTATGTCTATTTATTAATGGAATTGGCGCCAATTTGCACAAAAATCGGAAAATCGATGCTTTTATCTTGGGTTTTTCGCATTTTTTGCTTCGAATTTAAAATCTGTAGTCATTAATTGACTATTTCTAATCAATTTCAGTCATTCAATTTAAAACACAAGCTGAAAAAACTCGAAAAAAGCCGAAAAAGCGTCAAAGTCCAATGGAGCGCACTTGCAGACCTCCTCCCGCTGCACTCATTTTTTGCGCCGACAATAAGTTCGCGGCGCCACTCGCCTCGCACCTGTACGCACTCTGGCCCCCGCTGACCGCGTGCACCGGTGGCGCAGTGGTTAACGCGCTTGCCATCGACTCGAACCCTTTTGGGGGGTCCGATGGGTTCGACACCGCACTCCCGCCCTTCTCATTTGCGATGGGGTGTGGACTTCTGCGCGCTTTTTTTGCTTTTTTTTTTTAATTTTACATCGTTCGAAAGAGAATTTTTCGCTAATTCTGAATATATAAATGAGAACTGGAGCGAAAACCAAAAAAAACATGTGAGTACAGTAACTTGTTATCTGAAAAAGAATCAACAATGATTTTAATTTTTTTGTTTTTTTTTAATTTTTGTTATCAATACCATGAATATTACAGAAAATGAGACAAAATTGACAAGAAAGGGGAGTACAATCACATGAAAAAGTTAGAAAAATAGTAAAAAAAATTCCATCAAAACAACTTGCGAACGACTCCAGAAGCCACACGACGTCTGATATCCTCCGGCCGTTTCGGTGTAGAGGTAGCAATTGGCGCGAACTTCTCTGGAGCATCTTCCTTTCTCAACGGGTTCTCCTTCATGTGCTCATCGAGCTCCATCCGCGAAACCTTCATCACGAAGTCGATCTTCGCTTGATGATCCGTTCCAAAGTTCTCCACGAGGTCCTCCAGCTCAAAGAGCTCCACTTGGTGCAAGGTGATGTTGCAGATCGTGAGGAGTTTGATTGTGGAGTTGATCTGGAAAGTTCTACAGGTCCATGAGCTCTATGAGCTCGAATAACTTACCAAATAGGGGTGCTCTCCTTCACAAAGATATCCTGCGAGGAAGGCCACATAATGATCCTCTAGTGGCTTGCTGACATCCTTGAGCAACTCAATGAGCTCATTGAAGGTGGATAGTCTTTCAGTAGAAATTGAAGACATGGTAGAGAATTTGAAGATGGGTATTCTGTCTGAATGACTGAATAAATTCCAGACCTTCTAGAGGGGGCGGGACGGAGCCAGGTCATGTTCCCAGGGTCCATCGACACCTCAACCGGCATCGCCAGATCTTTTTGCAGGTGGCATGGGAACAAACGTGCACCTGGCTCCGTCCCGCCCTTCTCTAGAACGTCTTCAGTCAGTCATTCAGACGATTCTCTTCTGTCCAGAATACCCCTCTTGCAATGTCCCCAATCTCCGCTGAAAGACTGTCCACCTTCAATGAGCTCATTGAGATGCTCAAGGATGTCAGCAAACCATTGAAAGACCATTACGTGGACTTCCTTGCGGGATATCTTTGTGAAGGAGAGCGCCCCTATTTGGTAAGTTATTCGAGTTCACTCATGGAGCTTATCCTTCCAATTTCCAGATCAACTCCACAATCAAACTCCTCACGATGCTCAACATCACCTTGCACCAAGTGGAGCTCTTTTCGCTGGAGGACCTCGTGGAGAACTTTGGAACGGATCATCAAGCGAAGATTGACTTCGTGATGAAAGTATCTAGGATGGAGCTCGATGAGCACATGAAGGAGTACCCGTTGAGAAAGAAAGATGCTCCAAAGAAGTTCGTGCCGATTGCTACCTCTACACCAAAACGGCCGGAGGATATCAGACGTCGTGTGGCTTCTGGAGTCGTTCGCAAGCTGTTCTGATGGATTTTGATACTTTTTTCTAATTTTTGTCAATTTTGTCTCATTTTCTGTAATATTTATGCTATTGATAACTAGAATAAAAACCAAAAAAATTTAAATCATTGCTGTTTCTTATTATTATTATTATTCCATTACAGATAACAAGGGCTTTCAACTGAACTAAGTTTCATGATGATTGGACAACTTTGAAGCGAGTTATAAGCGTCTAAAGTTTTTGGATATTCAAAGTGGTTGCGATGCGGTCGCGTCGCGGGCAGGAGGCGCAGAGAAGTTAGAGGAACTTTCTTTTCTACTGTATCTTTCAAGCGACTTCGACTCGCTCCCCTTTTGGGTTCGCCACCGCGCTCAGCCGCGCTCTTGTACGCACTCTGGCCCCCGCTAATCATGTGGTCCCGGTGGCGCAGTGGTTAACGCGCTTGCCTTCGAGTCCTCTTTTGGGGGGTCGGGTTCGACACCGCACTCCCCTCATTTCTCTTTGCCATGATATTCCCGTCTATTCTGCAGTCCCCATATCTTCAAAATGATTACTTTCTATCACGATTGCACATCACTTTGGGGTCAGCTGCCAACCGACCAGAGAACACATGATATCATGTCCACCTATTGATTTCTTCATTCCCCTTGTTTTTGTTTGTTTTTCATTCAATTTTTTTAATAAACACAACTCCAATGTAATTTTATACTGATAGCAACTCATTCTGATTCCCTTATCACCAGAGCTCCGGAAAATCACGTGGAAAGTCTGGAATTTTCAATGAAAACCAATGTTTAAACATGTGCTCCGCTTATCAGTGACCCATGCCACGTTGCGCCCTTATCAGTGGTTGCCGTGAGCCCTCCCGAAACATTTCGCCCTTGTCGAGACACATTTTCAGTCTTTAGAACCTCCGTTTTACTTTTTAATGAGCTGTATTCTAGGTATGGAGAGCCGGCTGCTCTTTCTATTATTGCTCACTGGCCTTTGCCAAGCGGGCCCTCGATTCGACTGTTATCCGGAGCCAAATGGAGCCAATCAGCAGAGCTGTGAAGCGAGAGGATGCGTTTGGAAAGAGGACGATACGGGGGTGAGTTGGCCGCGCACTTGTACGCACTCTGGCCCACAAGGATCGTGTGCGACGGTGGTGTAGTGGTTAACGCGCTTGCATTTGAGTCGGTCCCCTTTTGGGGGGTCCGGTTCGACACCGCGCTCTGTCTCTTTCTCTTTGCGGCGCCTCTCCTGACCGCCCCGCTCCTGTACGCACTCTGGCAGCCCGCTGATCATCTGCATCGGTGGTGTAGTGGTTAACGCGTTTGACTTTGAGTCGAAAGCTTTTGGGGGGTCCGATGGGTTCGACATCGCACTCTGACTTTTCGTTTTTGCGAGGATGAATTCCTTTACAGACACCACCTCCAATCCAATTTTTAATATATGAAGCTCTTTTCGGATCCAACTTCTATTTCTAATTCACTATTTTTCCAGAAAAATGCTCCATGGTGCTACTTCAAAGACGGCGTCGGCTACAAACTCGACTCCCAATCCGGCTCCACGTACAACTTGAGAAAGAACACGGGACCTTCTAATCCATGGGGTGGAGACTTCCCGGAAATTAAAATGACCACAAAACAGATAGGAAGTGTGCTCAATGTGAAAATTGGAGTTGATGGGAGGTAAGACTGTTCAATGGTCGAGAGGCCCCGCACTTGTACGCACTCTTTCCCCTCTCAGATCGTGTGCACCGGTGGTGTAGTGGTTAACGCGCTTGTCTTCGAGTCGGTCCCCTTTTAGGGGTCTCTTGTTCGACACCCCACTCTGTCACTTTCTCTTTGCGGCGCCTCTCCAGACCGCCCCGCTCCTGTACGCACTCTCCCCCTCTCCGATCGTGTGCCCCCGGTGGCGCAGTGGTTAACGCGCTTGCCATCGACTCGCTCCCTTTTGGGGGTCCGATGGGTTCGACACCGCACCTCTCCTCTTTCTCTTTGCGGCGCCTCTCCGCCGCGCTCCTGTACGCACTCTTCCCCCTCGTCGATCGTGTGGCCCCGTGGCGCAGTGGATAACGCGCTTGCCATCGAGTCGACTCTTTTTGGGGGGACACTTGGGTTCGACACCCCACTCCCTCATTTCTTTCCCTTGCGGTGCGAATTGACAAATTTCCAGATACGAACCTCCCGTTGACTTCCCGAAAGCCACCCTTCCATCCGACGAGTCGCTCACTCTCTCCACCTCCAATGGCAATGACTTTTTCTCCTTCGCCATCGTCCGCCAGAGCTCCAACCGCAAACTCTTCGACTCTTCCATCGGAGGCCTCATTTTCTCTGACAAATTCATCCAAATCGCCACCTATCTGCCCAGTGAGAACATGTACGGATGGGGAGAGAACACACATCAGTCGTTGAGAGTGAGTTATGGGTATTGTTGGAAAGGGAATTTTGTGAGGATTTTGGAACTGGTTTTCTTTTTTCTTAACGAGGTCTGTGAGCCGAGATATGGAGCTTTAAAGATGCGCGAGAGTAGCGCGTTGAGTAGAGACGCAGAGTGCCAGACAGCTAGAGATGCGCGTTGAGTAGAGACGCAGAGTACCAGACAGCTAGAACAATTCGGCTCATATCTCGGCTCACAGAGCCATTCAAGAAAAATGAAAAACAGTTTTCAAATCCTCATGAAAAGAGCTTTCGAATGATACCAATATCGTCTTGATTTCAGCACGACTTCACAAAATACCTAACATGGGCAATGCTGGCTCGCGACCAACCTCCAAACTCGGGCTCCCTGGACACGATGAACCTCTACGGAGTTCACCCCTACTATATGATCCTAGAGCCCGATGGAAAAGCTCACGGAGTGCTGATCGTCAACTCGAATGCGCAGGAAGTGACAACGGCACCGGGACCTTCTTTGATCTACCGTACCATTGGAGGCAACCTCGACATGTACTTCTTCCCGGGACCAACTCCTGAAGCCGTCACACAACAGTACTTGACGTTTATTGGGAAACCGTTCCTCCCTGCTTATTGGGCGTTGGGATATCAGTTGTCGAGATATGGATACAAGGGGTTGGCTGAGATGAAGACCAGGATTCAGGCTGTTAGAGATGCTGGAATTCCGATTGATATTGGAGTCGCTGATATTGATTACATGCAGAGATACAAGGATTTCACTACTGGAGATGTAAGTGTGCTCTAGATAGGGAATGGTTTAATGAAACCGAATTCATTTGAAAGCTCTTAATGTGACAAGTTCAAAACTATGTTTGGTTTTTTCTACGGAGCTCTGTGAGCCGAGATATGAAGCTTTGAAGTTTGAACTGATCGAAAATTCAAAACTCAACACTCAAATTCGGAGCTCTATATCTCGGCTCACAGAGCTCTGTAGAAAAATTCAATAACAGTTCTGAATAGGTCAGATCAAGAGTTTTTGAATGATATAGGCTTCACTAGAAAACCAAACTCTTTGAGTCAAGATATGGAGCTCCGAAGTTAAGTACTAAAACGGGTTTAGAAGGGTAGAACTAACTAGTACTAACTGGATCTTTGGATTTTCATAGAAAAATTTATATCGTTTGAAAGCTTTTGTTTAGACGAGTTCAGAACCATACTTAATTTTGCCCAACGAGCTTTGCGAGCCGAGATATAGAGCTCCGAAGTTTAGTACTGAATTTTCGGAAATTTCGAAGTTCAAACTTCGGAGCTCCATATCTCGGCTCACAGAGCTCTGTGAGACAAATCAAGTGTATTTCTGTACTCGTCATAACAAGGGCTTTCGAATGATACCCATCTCTTTGAGGGAACTATTTTGTAAAACCAAACTAGACCCAGTTTACCAACTCCACAATTTCCTGATTCCAGGACTGGTCCGGCTTCTCGGACTACGTGAAAACCATGCACTCCTGGGGAATGAAGCTAATTCTCATCTTTGACCCAGCCATCGAAGCCACCTACCCATCATTCCAACGAGGCGCCGCCGCCAACGCCAAGTTCATCGAGTGGGAGAACAAGGCCCAGGTCCAACAGGACATCCAAAACCTCTACCCAATGGCCAAAGACACCAAGATAATGCTCGGCGTCGTCTGGCCAGACAACCACGTGGCATTCCCGGACTTCCTGGACTCTACTGGAAACACGCAGAACTGGTGGATCAGCGAGTTTGTCAACTACCAGTCGCAGGTGCCGTTCGATGGTATTTGGATCGATATGAACGAGCCGTCCAACTTTGGCACCAACCAGAACCATCCGTGGTACTTTGACAGCGACGACCATCCCAACGACGCGCCGCTCTTCTGCCCCACCAACGGCTCTTCGGAGTGGGAGATGCCTCCCTATAAAACGCACGCGGTTTGGAGGTTTGGAGACGCGAGCAATGGAGCATTCTTGTCGACGAGCACTCTCTGTATGCTTGCTGTGCAAGACGGAGGGAAACAGCGGTTCTACAATGTGAAGAATCTCTACGGATTGACAGAAGCCATTCACACGCAGAAGGCGTTGTTCAAGGCCACTGGAAAGCGGGGTGCTGTGGTTTCCCGTTCAACTTACCCATCTGCTGGTAGGTATGCTGGACATTGGCTGGGAGATAATACTGCCAGGTGGGAGGACTTGAGGACCAGTGTGATTGGAGCACAGGAGTTCAACTTGTTCGGAATTCCGTGAGTTTTTTTCTGAAAAATTTGAAAACAGTGGTAGGAGAGGAAGAAATCGGTAAGGTTTTTCGAGTTCAGGTAGGCGATAGTTCGGGGAGAGAGTGTGCGAAATGTAGAGACGCAGGTTGTCTAGCTGTCTGCGTCTCATTTGAAAGGGGACCCCCCGCACATGTACGCACCTGCGCCGCCTTGTCCAGGTGTGTCTCGATGGTCCCGGTGGTAACGCAGGCGGACATTGTGCAGAGGGTCAAGGGTTCGATTCCTTGTTGGGTGATAAGTTTTTTGCTTTCTTTGTAAAAGTGTATCAGGACATAAAATCGACCAGGTGGTATGATACCATGTGTGGTTGTACTATATATCGACCACATTGTCAAAAGCGTGCTCTAAGTCATAGTAAGAGAGCACAGTTTTAGTATTATGATGCTAAATTCATTTCGTAATGAGTAGTTAACGTCATTTTCTGTTCTTAAAAGACGTCACTTTTTGAATGTACGATTCAGTATCATTCTCTTCGAATTGGAAGATCTGGACAACATTTTTTGAGTTTGAGTCGAAATTTTTTCTGCAATTTTTGCCAAATCTAACTTAACCAGCCTGTCGAGCTGCTGCGGCTGGCTTCTCATGAGCCGGGAACCTGCTAAAATGCCCCAATGCACCTTTCCAAAGAACGCAAAAAACTGTCGCATCCAATAGGAATCGAACCCCTGACCATCTGCACCATGTCCGCCAGCACTACCGCCGAGGCCACCCGGACATGTGAAAAAACCAAAAAAAAAATGTCAAAAAACAATGATTTTATTAGATACCTTGTACAACAATATTAACGAAACGAAACGAATCCAATTTGAGAAGAGCCTTGTGATCGTTGTGATGAGATTCCGGGGTTTGGTGTGTGCCTATATACATTTATTACACTGAGCAGAGATTGTTGTGAAGTTGATTGGAGCCAAAATTAGTAGAAAAACAGGTCGGCACAGTCGGACAGTGTTCCGCCGTCGATGCGGATGGAGGGTGGGCAGCGATCCATTGTGAGAGCTGAAAAAATTATAATAGTGAAGAGAAAAGAGCATTTGGAGCAAGAGAAATGTGTAAAAGTGTGGGACTGATAAGGAGAAAAATGAGATTTGCAATGGGGTTAAATAGGAAGAGGATTAAATTGTACAAAGTTCGTAACTGATAAGCCATTTCCGCGAAAGTTCGAGAACTTTTCGAGTTTGTGACTTGAACGGTACGCAAAAACCTTTAAACATGTGTCATAAGCCCTAATCATATGACCTTTGAATTAATGAAAACTTGTTTGTTTTCTAGTTTTCAGAGGGATCTACAGCAAAATGTGTCTATTTTTAACCTAACGTCAAGTCATTCGATTTGCAGACGTTTTTTCAGCGAAAATCAAGGTCAACGATCAAAGAAACATCTACTATTAGTACTAGCAATGAATCAGTTAACAATGACACCTCTTATATAAGCGCACTTCCTGAAGTCATACATCATTGTTATCACTGATTCGATTCGATTCGATTCGTCAAATATGGTGTAGGTCGTAGAGAGAAATGATCTGGTGTGCGTGCGGGGGTAGATCAAAAGCGGTTTGGTCAAATTTATAGTACTCATTACACCCTCTTTTTTTGGTATGCGGACTTTGACGATAAGAGGGTGACGTTTTCAAAGTATGCGAGGCATTGCAGACATTTCTTTTGTTCAGAGTTGGATGAGTCAAGGGTCAAGGATGGTAGAACGACGTGATGACGTACGCGGATATTGTTTGTTGATAACGATCGTGTTCGGCTGATGAATGACAGAAAAAAATGTATCAGGAAAATATCAAGTCATAGTTTTGGGAATTAGGTTCTCCTCAATCAAATCTGTAGAGTACGCAAAGAGAAACAGGCATAGTGCGGCGTCGAACGCATGAAACCTCCCAAAAGCAACGAGTCGATGGCAAGCGCGCTAACCACTCGGCCACCGGGGGCACACGATCGGAGGGGGGAAGAGTGCGTAGAGGAGCGCGGCGCTCTGGGGAGGCGGCGCGTCGGTGCAAAAAATGGTGTGGGAGAGGGGGGAGGGGGTCAGCAAACGCGCTCCATTGGACTTTGACGCTTTTTCGGCGTTTTTTCGGCCTTTTTCGAGTTTTTTCAGCTATTAGATGACGGAAATTAATTAAAAAACATCAAATACTGTCTATAAATCATATTTTTGTTGCGAATTATGCGAAAATCCCCAAGATTTGCCCAATTTGTGCAAATTAACGTCAGCTTCTGCGCTTTATTATGAGCTCGCGCACCAAAAGCGTTCCCCAAATGTCACCTCCAATAAATCAAAGACGTCAGTGCGTCCAGACAGAAGGTGTGAATAGTGAAATGGTTTCACCTCCTCCCCCTTCTCCCGAAGCTCCGCCCCCTTCTGCCACACCCCAAATGTGTGTGTTCTGAATTGTTCCCTACAGTATCCAGAATATTAGCCCCCCCCCCCTCCCGTGACCACACCCAAACTATAATTTGATATGCTCAGTGTTATTTTAATCGCGTTAACACTGTCTTAACTAATTGCGTCATGAGAAACGGGGGGATACGGTAGTGTATGGATCAAATTAAGGCGCTGCTGGAGGTGGTGGTGGTTTTTTGTGTCGTTGAACCGGGACGAGACCGAAGGTGTTTAGGGAAGCGCGACACACCCTGTCCTGTTCGTGACGTAGGAATTCAGAAGACCCTTGAAGGGGTTGACGACAACAAATTTAACAACCGCCACAATGTCTGCAATTAGGCGCGGATGACCTCTTCGAGTGTGTTCCCTGGTGGGGAGGGAGACACTGTAGTTATCATGTACTTTTTGCTTCTGAAAATGGCACCTTCGCAGCTTTGTTCAAGTGTGTCGCGGTGGTCCCGGCGGTAGTGCTGGCGGGTGGTGTGCAAAGGGTCAGGGTTCGATTCTTTTCGAGTGCGAAACTTTTTTGCGTTTATTGGGAAAGAGTATAGGGGCATTTAGACTCCATAGAAGGCCAGCCGAAGAGTTGCACAGCTCGACAGGCTGATAAGGTTGAAGATTATGATTTTAAAGAACTTTGGACCGTGTTATCAGCGTTTGATCAGAGCAATCTTGGTAGATTATGTTCAGAAGAATTAATATGAGCAAACTTTGAACCCACTAGAAGCTCATAAAGTTAACAAGAAGAACCTCCCTTTTTAATCTTATCAAACTGGTCAGTTTAACTTTTCAAATTGCTAGAAAAACTGTACTAGAGAATAATAAAGATTCAGTGGTTTCTATATCATTCGAAAGCAAATTTTATGAGGATTCTGAATCTGTAATCAGTTTTTCCTGAATGTCTCTGGGAGCTCTGGGAGCCGAGATACAGTCAAAACTCCGAAAATTGTGAAACTTTGTCCATAACTTTCTTCATATTCAATTTTATGAAAATCCAACTATATATTCGGGGTTGTCTTGAAATTTTCCATCAGCTGATTCAGAATTTGAAGATGAACTCGAATATATAGTTGGATTTTTATAAAATTGAATATGAAGAAAGTTATGGACAAAGTTTCACAACAATCTTGAGCTTTGACTGTATCTCGGCTCCCAGAGCTTCCAGAGCCATTTAGGGAACACTGATTACAGATTCTGAATCCTCATTCGCTTTCAAATGATGTAAGTTTTATATAGAAACCCCCGAGAACTGCTCTGTCCATTCCCTTGTAAATTGGAAATAACTTTAGCTTATGAACTTTTCGGATGTAAAACTTCTGCCTAAAAACAGTTCTTCTTGTACTTTCACCCAAAAACTATAGAGCAACATCTTCTGAGCCCACCCTTCCTCTAAAACTATCAAAATCATTGAATTCTTTCAGATACGTCGGCAGCGATGTGTGCGGCTTCATTGGCACCACCACCGAGGAGCTCTGTCTCCGCTGGCAACAAATGGGCGCGTTCCACTCGTTTTTCAGGTAAACATCCCGAAAATTCTACTTCCAAAACAACAATCTAAATCCTTCAGAAACCACAACACGATCGGAGCGCCAGCACAAGATCCAGCAGTCTGGCCATCAGTTGCAGCGGCCACTAAACAAGCGAATCTGTTCCGATATCAGTACCTCCCATATCTTTTTAGGTACTTATAGATGACACCAGAAATAGAACTATTAGAACGATGACATTTTCAGCCTTCACTTCCTCTCGTCTATGAATGGAAACACCGTCATCCGCCCTCTATTCTTCGAGTTCCCATCAGACGCGGAGACGTTCAATCTCGGCTACGAATTCATGTGGGGGTCGCGGATTCTGGTGGCGCCTGTCGTTTACCAGGGAACGACGTCTGTTAACGTCTACTTGCCAACTGATAGGTGGTACTCACTCTTTGATTACAAGTACGGAAGCATCATTTCTCCTGGATACGCCACAGTGCCTGCTCCAACCACGTCAAGGATTCCGGTGTTTGTTAGAGGTGTGTCTGGGTGGTCTCGGCGGTAACGCTGTCGGGTGGTGTGCAAAGGGCCAGGGGTTCGATCCCCCTTGAGTCGAAACTTTTTTGCTAGTTTTGTCAGTTACAGTACCCTGTTTCCCGAACCGCCAATCAATCATTTGCAGACGGCCCCATCTTGCAAACAAAAAAAACGCTGTCTCCCAGAAATACTTCCCTCTCCGCATTCCTCACATTCTCATTCGCATTATATCATTATCTACGTAGACAAAATGAACACGCGGCGAATCAAAAATGGAAGCCAATTAAATAGCGAAAATAGGAAGAAGATCGAAGTCACTCTAGCATGAGAATGGATAATGCATTCGTAGTTGAGATCAAAGTTGGCCGGGTTGGCAGAGACCATTTTGAGTTTTACACGTGCACACAGTACCGTATAATTTAGGGGCGTTATTGTTTGCAAAGTGCGGCACTATTTTTATCAAAATTTCATGGATTTTATCAATTTTCTCTTATTTTCAGGTGCTTTTCTGTCGAAACCAACTTAAAATCGAACTTTTTCATCATTTTTCAGTGAAAAGTTTAGTTTTAAGGTGGTTTTTCGACAGAAAAACGTCTGAAAACAAAAATTGATAAAATCCATGCAATTTTGAGAAAAATGGTGCCGCACTTTGCAAATAAGCCGCGCCCACAAGGATACGGTAGCGGCATGCTTTTGAGCAATTCGATTATTTTGACACTACAGTATATGAGGATTAAGCCTAACTTATAAATTAAACCTAGCAATGAATGAGATCAAATGAAAGGCATACTGTAGCAATATTGGGTGTCTGCACAGGAACTGACGACAACTTGCACAAAATTGGAAAATCAGTGCTTTAATCTTGGGTTTTTCGCATGATTTTTGAATTTTTGACAAATATATAATCCATAGACAGCACCAGTTTCAATTTCCTTCATCTATATCATACCAAAAACTGTGCAAAACTCGAAGAAAAACCGAAAAAAGCGTCAAAGTCCAATGGAGCGCATTTGCTGACCCCCGAAACGAATATTGTCCCGACAAAACCATCACCCATTTCAAAATCACTACTAGTTGCGCCCCCCTTCTATTCCACCATCCATCACCAACATCCTTACACCCTAACCTTCCAGGAATGTCCATCATCCCCCGCCAAACACCCTCCACCACCACCACCGCCACCCGCGCCAACCCATTCGAGCTGCTCATTGCTCCGTGCGAAATGGGACGAGGAGTAGGAACTTTGTATTGGGACGACGGCGAGACCATCGTCAACGACTTCAACTCTCACGACTACCACCAGTTCGACTTTGTGTTCAACACTACTTCTACTGGCGGCTTGCTCACCATTAAGCACACAAAGAAGGTTGGATTCGAATTGGAGCATAAATCAAATAATGACAAGGTTTCAGAGCTCTTCAATCAGTCTCCCGACGCTGGACATTATTGAAATCTTCAACTTCCCGAAGGCACCCAACTTCCGCTCGTTCACCCTCAACGGAAAGACGGTCAATGTGAACGTACAAAAGTCCACGTATTCTGGAATCACGAAGACGTTGTACATCTCCACACAAGGACTCATCGACCTCACGTCAGCCGACACACTGGTGCTCCAATGGTCGAATGCTGGCAGTGCTAGTGATTTCGTCAAAATGAAGGCGTTGGCTACCAATCGGTACCATACCGAAATGTATTTTTAAAAAGTGTATTTATGCTTAATAAATCGGAATGCAAATAAATTATAAAACTATCAACATGCAAAGGTTATCATTCACAGGATTAGTACTAAATTGAGTAAATTGGGAAAATGAGGCTCCCTGACTAAATTTTCTCGGAGGTTTTCAGTTTTCGATGGTTTTTTCATAAATTACAGCAAAAATATACGTTTTGAACATAATTATCGACTTTTTTTTCAATTTAATGCACATTTTTCATATCAGATACCTTTTATCTTGATGAGTTTCATGGAAGTTTACACATTTTGAGCCTGATTAAAGCATAGAAAACATGAAAATATCAGAAAATATCATGTTTTCTATGCTTTAATCAATCTCAAAATGTGTAAATTTCCATGAAAGTTATGATTTTTTCAAGATAAAAGGTATCCGAGATGAAAAATGTGCATTAAATTAGAAAAAAGTTGATAATTATGTTCAAAACGTAGATTTTTGTTGTAATTTATGAAAAAACCATCGAAAACTGAAAACCTTAGAAAATTGAGCCAAAATGAGCCAAAAATAGCAAAAAGTTAAGAGTACACCCTCAAATGACCATCAGAATTCGACGAGAACATTCTCGGCCGAATCGTCTGAAGAGTGGGCGTGTCCAAATCCACGTGGCAGTGCTCGACGCCGTGCAACCCGCGCTCGATCATCTCCTGAATGATGTCAAGGGTGGACCGTCCCAACGTCTCCGGCATGTAGAGGTACAGGTAGCACAGACACAGACACGACGGGATGACGAACAAGAACACGAAGCACATGCTGCCAAAGATGCGGAACAGCGGAATGGTGGCAAAGTCGGTGAGCGCGATGAGCAGATTGTGGATGGCGAAGCAGGCGGAGAAGATGGTGCACCGATGGCGTTGGCTGACGAGCTCCGGCGCCACGAACCACGAGAGCGGGCCGAGCACCATGCCGAACGAGATGCAGTAGGTGAGCAGCGAGGCGAGACACGCGTACTTTGGCCAGCCGTTCTGATAGACTGGCGAGCTCGAGAGATGCGAGAAGAAGGAGAAGCAGATGAGCAGAAAGTTGGAGGCGATTCCGAAGCCGATGAGCAATTTTCGTCGGGAAAATCGGTCGATTATGGAGGCGCCGAAGATTGAAGAGAGGGTGAGCACCACTTGCGCCATGGTGGAGCACCATTGAGCCACCGTTCTGAAAAGGGATAAGGTATTGTCTTTGTGGGCGGGGCTTATTTGCAAATTTCATGATTATAAGTAAAAATTGATAAAATCAATGAAATTTTAAACATTTTTATCAAAATTTCATGATTTTTTAAATTTTTCCCTATTTTCAGGTGTTTTTTTGTCAAAAAAGAAAGAAATTATAAAAAATCACTGGAAATTTCTTAAAATCAAACTTTTCATCATTTTTCAGTGAAAATTTTGATTTTAAAGCTTTAAAATCAAACTTTTCACTGAAAAAAATCACTTTATAAAGTGATTTTTTGATAATTTCCATTTTTTCTATTAGAAAGGCACTTGAAAATGAGGAATAATTGAAAAAATCCATGAAATTTTGAACATTTCTATCAAACTTGCACGATTTTATCAATTTTCCCTCATTTTCAGGTGTTTTTTATCAAAAAATCACTAGAAATCCCTTAAAATCGAACTTTCCATTGAAAAATGATGAAAAAGTTCGATTTTAAGGTGGTTTTTAGTGATTTTTCGATAATTTCCTTTCTTTTCTGGCAGAAAAACACCTGAAAATACGGAAAAATTGATGAAATCATGAAATTTTGAATAAGCCCCGCCCACTTTTCCGTACTCACACAGAGACTCCAGATTCGAGAAGAAAGTAAGTAGAGGATTGAAGAATCGGGTAAAATGAGAGGGTGAGTGAAAGGGTGGCAATGGCGAGTCGCATCGCCTGTCGGAGGTGCCACTTCTGGAGCAACTCGAGGAACGTCGAGTCGCGCGACGTCTTCTCCGTCATTCTTTCAGCCTGATACTCGCTGAGAATGTGCGCGTTTTCTGGAGAGGAGCCTTGGAAGTAGTCCAGTGACTTTTTCGCCTTTTCTTGGTCGCCTCTGGGAAAAGAGCATGAAACTTGGTGGAGCTCATCCTGATTCTGATTCTGACTCCAAAACAGGTTCCAATTTTGCTCATTTTCAGTTCCAGCCGAGTTATGCTCAAAGTTTATTTGTAATTTTAAAGCAGTGGCTCCAGAGAGCTCCAAAATTATGTTAAGGATCTGAATCTACAAAATCCCATGGTTTTTTGAGAAAAAACCATTGAATTGTGCGGATTAGGGTCCTTAACATAATGTTGGAGCACTCTGGAGCCACTGCTTCAAAAGTGCAAATGAACTTTGAGCATAACTCGGCGGAAACTTAAAATGAGCAAAATTTGAACCTGTTTTGGAATCAGAATCAGGAAGATATACTAACTTCATAATCATCAAAAACTTGGGCGTTTCCGGAATCCTCAGCACAAACAAGAACGACGCTGTCAACGGAATCAGCGACAAAAGGAGCAACCTCGAGAGCGACTCGCCGAGTACCGACTTCATCCCGAGCACCATTCCCAACACGCACATGGTGCCATATCCAATCTCACAAAGGAACGATGACATTCCGCGGATCTCCAGAGGCGACGTCTCCTGGACATAGAGCAGGAGACAGGCGTCGCCGAGGGGAGAGACCAGTGCGGTGAGGGATCTTCCGAAGATGAGGCCCCAGGGGAGGTAGAAGCACATCGAGAAGTACTGCACGAAGGTGGCGAGGATTGTCGTGGAGACGCAGACGATGTACCCGACTGGAAATGGATATTTAGCGTATATCATTGGCTCTGAGAGCTCTGGGAGCTCTGAAAGCCGGGATACAGTCAAAACTGAAAAATGAATGAACCTTGAACTTTGAACGTTCATAACTCTCTTTAGAATCAATTTTATAAAAATCCAACTATATATCCGGGGTTGGCTTGAAATTCTGAATCAATCCATGCAACAATCATAGAATTTGAAAACAGTGGAAAAATTTTATAATCAAGTTACATTCAAACGATAAAAATCTTGTTTTTATAGTTTGAATATATCTTGAACATAAAATTTTTCCAATGTTTTCAAATTGTGCGATTCTTACATGGATTGATTCAGAATTTCAAGACGAACCCGAATATCCAGTTGGATTTTCATAAAATTGATTCCAAAGAAAGTTATGAACGTTCAAAGTTTAAGGTTCATCCAATCTTGAGTTTTGACTGTATCTCGGCTTCCAGAGCTCCCAGAGCTCCCAGAGCTCCCAGAGCTATTCAGGAAAGCTTTCAAATGATATAAGGTTTATATAAAAGCTCCGGAAACTGCTCTTTCTGAAAGAAAATATTACTTTTTCGTCCATATCGATCCGAAATCATTGGTGTCATCATAGCCCCGAAGATTTGCGCCACAAACCAACAATTCAGCGTGGCAGACTGGAAAAATGCTCATTTTCAGATGAATTTCAGATTAATAACCTGAAACAACGCAATCGTGGCCTCATTATCCGGCTGACCCTTTTGGCGAAGCGAAGTGGCGATAAATCTGAATTTTTAACTTTTAAAAAGCTCTGGAAAAGTAAAAAAAAAAGAAAGCTGTACTTGTGAAGTTGCTCAACAGCAGTGTTCACCGAAGAATTAGTAAACCCGGATGGGAAATTGGTGATCGCCGAGAGTGCCGCGTAGATTGAGATTAATCGGAACGTCTGCCACTTCATCTGCATTAAAGCATTAAAACAGTGAAAATCGTTAAAAAAACGAAAAAATGCTTGAAAATTCATCAAAAACTCCGAAAAACTAGTCAAAAATTTCGAAAAAAAAAAAGAAAAAATCTGGAAAATTTGAAAAATTGCGCGCGACTACGGTAAAAAGACGCAGAGCATGGAGGAATTTAGGAAGTTACTGTAGTTTTTGAAAGATCGTTGCGAGACCCGTTTTTTTTTAATTTGGCCTTTTTTGGGCCTAAATTTCGGGGTTTTCCTCAATTTTTCTCCTTTTAAAAAGCGTTTTCTTGTCCAAAAAAACTGAAAAACCGAAAAATCGAACGTTTCATTACTTCATTCACAGAATCAGAAACATCAGAAGACAGATAATGATATACATTGTGTCGAAAAGGATAAATTATAGGATGCTTGGAGGAACCAGTAGATGGTAGACGAGAAATTTGAATGCGTTCCGGATAAAACAGCGTGAAAAAAATGAACTCGATGCGAGCTGGGAAGGGAGTAATCACAAAAAGGCGAACGAAAAATTGGGACCCGGATGAGATTAAGGGGCGGAGCTTCGAGAGAAACAGTTCATTCTTCATCCCGATCGTTTCGCTGGAAGTTGACGGGCGGCGAGTGCAGCGGATGAGGGGGCTGCAAAATTGAAGGGTTTTTGGCTCTTTTTGGCTCGATTTTTAGGTTTTTATCGATTTTTTTTTCTAATTTTTCGCACAATTTTCATCCTAAAGATCTGTTATTTTGAAAAAGTCATGAGTTTCATCGAACTTTTCCCATTTTTCATGTTTTCTACAGCTCATCCTTGAAATCACACTGCTCCATTGACAAAAAGGGCTTCAATTCAAATTTAGTTCAGATTTTCAATGAAAATCTCGATTTTTGATCGATTTCACTTATTTTATTCACTTTTTAACGTCTAAATTCACTGTTTTCAATTCAAATTGTCAGTTTTTACCCGGTAAAATCGATATTAGCAATAAAAACTGACAAATTGAATTGAAAACAGTGAATTTAGACATTAAAAAGTGAATAAAATGAGTGAAATCGATCAAAAATCGAGATTTTCATTGAAAACCTGAACTAAATTTGAATCGGCGCTCTTTTTGTCAATGGAGCACGTTTGTAAAGATAGAAAACATGAAAAATGGAAAAAGTTCGATGAAACTCATCATTTTTTCAATATAACAGGTTTCTGAGATGAAAAATGTGCAAAAAATCAATAAAAACGTAAATTTTCACTGTAATTTATCAAAAAACCGCTCAAAACGTTACCAATTGCTGCTGTACATTCACTCCGAGCATTGCGTTATTCTGAACCAACATTTGCGGCTGTAGCGGTTGAACCTGCACAATTTCATCGAATCGCTGAGCCAACGGAGCAGCCTCTCCGAACACGGCGACTCGGTGTTGCTGCTGGAGAGGTGCTGGTTGTGGAAGCGGATCAGATGCTGCTGCTGCTAGCGATGGATTCGATTTGGACTGGAAGATAGCGTTTACTTATTCATAAACGAGATGGAAATTCGCTCCACAAGTCGTTGGCGGGAAGGCGAAATTTTCGAATTTCGAATTTCATCGTTTTTTCATAATTTTTGATGGTTTTTCTTATTTTTTCGTACAAAAAGTAGTTTTCGACATGTTAAGATTCATTTTCTGAACTATTTTCAACATTTTGAACCAGTTTCACCATGAAAAACTGGTTCAAAATGTTGAAAATAGTTTAGAAAATCAATTTTATCGTGTCGGAAATCACTTATTCGTACGAAAAAGTAAGAAAAACCATCAAAAATTGTGAAAAACCGATGAAAATCGATAAAAACGACGCAAAAATAATTTCATCGTTTTTCATAATTTTTGATGGTTTTTCTTTATTTTTCCTACAAATAAGTGTTTTCCGACACGATAAAATTGAATTTCTGAACTATTTTCAACATTTTACGACAAACTTATCAGTTTTTCCATGAAAAACTGGTTCGAAATGTCGAGAATAGTTCAGAAAATGAGTCTTATCATGTCGGAAAGCACAAATTTGTAGGAAAAAGTAAGAAGAACCATCAAAAATTATGAAAAAACGATGAAAAAATTTCGCCTTCCCACCAACGCGCCGACTCGTCCGTGGAGCAAACTTATATCACCTTAACAATGGGACACGCAAAATCAACGTGACGACTTCTGGCCTCCTCCTTCTCCCAGGAGCAGTGCACAAACGGCCGTTGCACATAATTATAGATGACTTCCGCCTTATTGAACCTCTTCTTGATCTTCTCCTTGTGCGTCGGATACCCCTCCATCCCAAGTCGAATCTTCTTGAGCCCCCTCTCCTTCAGCACCTGCTTCGCACAATCGCGATTCTCGGCGTACTTGAAGAACTTGTAGAGGTGCGTCGAGTAGACGACGTGCGTCGTCTCCTCGCCCATCTGCGGCGGGTACTCGTCGTCCCAGTCGACGACGTCGTCATCCAGAAGCACCACGAGGTGACACTCCCGCTCTCCGTGCTCCGTGGACGCTACGAGTTGCGGGAGGATGATCTCCTCGAGGAACTGGGAGAACTGCTCGCGGGCTCCCTCGTTGGAGAGCTCGTGGAGCAGCGCGTGAAGGTTTTGGCACTTTACAGTTTGCGCGTTGAACGGGACCAGCAGATAGTCACAAGCTTCACGGAGCTCTGAGACGGAAACTGAGCTCGGGCATCTCATAGTTCCAGACTGATAATAATCCAGAATGGCTCTGAAGCATGACGCCGTCATCCCATCCGCCACTTCGAATTCATCCCGCTCATTCGGAGAAACCAAATCCGCTCCCAAATCCCCACAAGAAGCTCGCATTGAGAACATCCTTCCGAGCATCGTATCAGGCTTCGAAGTGAGAAGACGTTGAGAAACCAGGAACCTCGTCTGATCCACCAGAAGACACACCTTGTCGCCCTCGCCCGGGGAGCAATCTACAGTATTCCCGGAGCGAGCTCCAAGCTGAGACATCAACATTTCGTGGGCGGGGCCGCCGAGCGACATGGAACGCTGTCCACGATAATGACCGTCTTTAGAGGAGTGCTTTAGAGCCGGCGGAAGAGGGGGCGTGGCCAGCGAGCGATCCGGATTGGACTCGCCGGAAGAGGAGCAGCCAGCGTTGCGAGCCGGTGATTCTGAATTCGACGGTGATTCACGAACAAAAAAAAACAAAAAAAAATAAATCACAAACCCGAAGGCGATGGACTGGTGTGTCCTGAAGAGGAGGCGGATCCGCGGCCACCGACCAGCGACGATTTACGCACGGCTGCAGAAGACGTCGACGCTTGTTGCGACGATGAAGACGTGGCGAACGACGACGGAATGGCGGGCACTATAATTCAGCGAATTTTTAAGGGAATTTATCGTTTTTGAATCTTTTTTGAACGAATTTCCCTGAACCTTGTCAGATATATTCGTAAATTCGATCTAATTCTGATAAATTGGGGATTCCGTTATGGCGGGCTCTTAAAGTTAGCTCATTTATATGGGAATTTGATTTTCTGGTGGAAATTAACTGAATCTCATCATCTATAGTCGTAAATTCGATCTAATTCTGACAAAAAAGATTCTGCTATTTCCAAAATTATGAAGATTTTTAATTTTTACCATAATTTTTCATAAAAATCATTTTTGAGCAAGTTAGGGCTCAAAGTGTGCAAAATGGGCGGAGCTGACGTGGAAAATCCAAAATTCCAAAATTGGTTCACGTAGACTACAAAATGCACACTTTTTACACTGAAAACTGTGCTTTTTGTAGTTTACGTGAACCAACTTCGGAATTTTGAAATTTCAACATCATCAAGCTCCGCCCATTTTACACACTTTGAGCCCTAACTTGCTCAAAACGGATTTTTATGAAAAATGATGAAAAAATCGTTATATTTTCGGAAATGTGGGCTCTTTGTGCTCAAAAAGTGAATGATTGCTTGGTGAAAGTTCACTAGCCCCCGTCAGTTGTCATTCTCGAGCTCAATATGCACTTTTCAGAGCCCCCCGGAGCACATTACCAACCGTCAGAATTGTAGCTCATCTCCAGAATCAGAATCAGTCAGCACAGAAAAAGTAAAGCGTTTTTAGGCGAAAAGAAAATCCAGAGGTGGCCGCGCGACGAGAGAGAAGGCGCAGCTGATAGTGAGAGAGCACGCGAGACGCGGAGTGCGGCGAGAGAAGCAGACAGCGTCTGGGGCGATAATGATGACAAAGGAAGCCAGCGAGAGAGTGGAGCAGGTGGCGAGACGCAGACGCCGGATAAAGTGAGCGACTAATCAAGTGCTTCTAGCTCTTGAGACTATAGGGCAAAGTCATGTGGCAATCGATTATAGTTTTATCTGTATGTTGAGCAAACAGAACTGTTAACACCTCGTAAAGTAAAAAAAAGTTGATAGTTTTTTCACAAGATAGGATGAGAAAAGAATAAGCGAATAGCGAAAGAATTTGAGAAAAGGTCACGACTTTACAATGGGAGATGGGGAGATTGATAGGGATCTCTACTAGCTCCGCCCCTTTTTTAGAAAGGTTTTGAGAAAATTTCAGAAAAAAAGCTATTTTTCTTCATTTTTCTCATCTTTTTACGTCATTGACACCTGGAAAAAGTCGAATTTCCATCATAATAGCCTCAAAAGTGGCACTGAAAGTGTTTAGGCTTTTGTTTTTTGTTTTTCCGGTCTCCAAATGCACAAAAAGCTGAGAAAATAATCAAAAATGCATAGAGATCTATCCGTTTTATTTCCAGCTTCTATAGTGTTTTTTGGAAAGACTGAATTTTCCAGAAATTTGATCACTGATAGTTTCGACGTCGCGGATTCTCTGATTCTGATTCTGAATCTGAATCTGATGCTGATTCTGAAGTCAGAATTTCTCTCATTTTTCATTTTCGAGAAAAGATAAAGTTTTCAGTACTATTTTCAGGAAATAGTACTGATAACGGCTTATTTTTTCTTAAAAAAGAAAAATAAGGTTAATTACAGAAATTTTGACTTCAGATTCAGAATCAAAATCAGAATCAGATTCCGAATCAGAAAATCAACGACGTCAAAACTATCAGTGATCAAATATCTGGAAAATTCTCAAAGTCTTTCCAAAAAAACACTACAGAAGCTGGAAATAAAATGGATAGATCTCTATGCATTTTTGATTATTTTCTCAGCTTTTTGTGCATTTGGAGCGGAAAAACAAAAGCCTAAACACTTTCAGTGTCACTTTTGAGGCTATTATGATGGAAATTCGACTCTTTCCAGGTGTCAATGACGTAAAAAGATGAGAAAAATGGAGAAAAATGAAGAAAAATAGCAACATTGTCGCTTCAGGACCACCTGTTCACTTTTCGAAGATCTTTTCTCTCGTCGAAAAGAAAGAGAAAAGTTAGAAAGAGAAAGAGAAAGAGTTGGTCGCTTTTCTCTTGGGAAAAAGTGGAAGAAAAAGAAGAAAAAAAAAAGAGTAATGGGATTGAGTTCGCCCAGTTGCGCGCTTTTCCGAACAAAATCTCACCTTTGAATGTGACTTTCATAGCTTTGAGCGCGAATAATAATAATAATGGCGCTGGCCAAAAATAGAAAATAATCATAGATTTGCAGTTGGCTTTCTCTCTCTCTCTCTTTTCCCAAATAACATGTGCTCTTAGCAGCACATTTGGGGCGATTCAAAAAACGTGGAATATTCGAACCAGATGCTGCTCTGCTCGCCGAGCTCGGAGCACCTACCTTTTTTGAGGCCAGCTGGCGGCTGAGAGTGCGGAGTCGCCGGCTTCGCCGCGAACGACCACGACACTTGCTGTGGAGCCCTGACGGTCCGAGCGGAGCAGCTCGCCTGGTCCTTTCGCGATCGCTCGCTTTTCAGGCACCCGCGGCTCGAGGAGGAGCCGTCTGTCTCCGCGCCGGTTTTGTCTGGAAAAGAGCCAATTTTTAGCAAATTTATACCATAAGAGCTCCGCGAGCACCTAGATTGTGCAAAATGCTCCGGAGAGTCGAGCAAGGTCAAAAATACCATGAAAAATGATCTAAAAAGTGAATGGTTTTAGAAAGTCTTAGAATTTTCTAGAAATTTGACTGATTTCGACGTCGCTCATTCTGATTCTGATTCTGAAGCTGTTTCTGAAGCTGAATCTGAAGCTGAATCTGAAGTCAGAATTTCTCTCATATTTCACTTTTGAGAAAAAATAAGCCGTTTTCAATAGGGAAATAGTACTGAAAACGGCCTATCTTTTCTCAAAAATGAAAAATCAGAGAAATTCTGACTTCAGATTCAGAATCGCCATCAGAATTAGCGTCAGCTTCAGAATCAACATCAGAATCAGAATGAGCGACGTCGAAAACAGTCAAATTTCTAGAAAATTCAAAGCCTTTCTAAAAAAATCCACTTGTTAGATCATTTTTCACTGTATTTTTGACATTGCTCGACTCTCCGGAGCATTTTGCACAATCTATGTGCTCATGGAGCTCTCATTGATAAAAAATTACCATCATTATCCAGGGAAATATCAGATTCATCAGACATGTTCTCAAAAAGACGTCGTGGACCTCCGGAAGACGAGGGAACGTCTTCTTTCTTGTTATCCTCCGACATTTGGAATCGTATCAAAATCAATGGAGTAATTACTGGAAAAATTTAGAATGAGAAAAGTACAAAAACAGGAAAAAATTCAGAAAGATTCATTGATTTTTTAATAAAAATTCGTAAGGAGAAGAAAAATCAATAAAATCAATATAAACACTCAAAATCCCATTACAATATTGCTCATCCTAAACCCCAAAACCAGGCTCCCAAAACGTGCACACATTATCCGGTGACGAAGTGGCTTTTGGGGGTCTCGACCTGGGTCCCAACTCTCTTTCTCTGCCACCCTCCGCGCTTCGCCACACTCTCTCGCCGCCGCTTTTCCCTCCCGCACTCTGCCGTCTCTTCAGCGCGACTCTGTCTCTCGTTCTCTCTGTCGGGTTTTCGTGGCGAGACGCTGGAGCGCGAGCGGCGGTGTGCGCCTTTAATGTGATTTCGAGAAAAAATTTTTCGATTTCGACATTTTTTGATTTTCTTTTTTTTGTTTGGTTTCTTTGGTTTCTTTGTTTTCTCTCCATTTTTCGGTTTTTATAATAATTTCCACGAGTTTCTGTGAATTCTGAAGTCACCTGGCAACCGGAACGTGGCGTTTTGCTATGCAACGTTGCACAAAAATGTTTTTATCGTGATTTTTCAATAAAGTGGTTCTTTCAGTGCTTTTTTCATGATAATCAGTGCAAGAAGCTTTGATTTTAGAAGCATCGTGAAATTTTTCATTTTTTTTATAATCCAAAATGATAAAATTCCAGGAATCATGGCCGAGGAGAACGTTGACGTGCCAGTGGCGGCTCCAGAAGCTCCACCGAAACCAATTTTCAACTCCGACGAGCAAAACTTGGTCGTTTCATTCTTGCAATTCATCCGCACGAAAGTGGCTCAGGGAAACGCCACCCAAGAGCAGGCGGAGACTTTGGAAGGTGAGTTTTCGAAAAAAAAAAAAGAAAAAAAGATACTAAATAAATGTTTCAGTCGGCATTCAATGCTTGGAAGCCGCGTTCCTCATCGACGACTCCTCCTACGCTTTCCAGCCAACCCGCCCGCTCTTCGAGCTCTTCAAGGAGGCCGAAGGACTTCCAGCCGGAGAATCATCGCTTCCGACGCCCAACGAAGCGGATATTGCGCTTGCCAATAAGCTCAAGGAGGAGGGAAATGACCTGATGAAGGCGTCGCAGTTCGACGCCGCCGTCGCCAAGTACAACGCCGCCATCAAGCTCAACCGTGACCCGGTCTACTTCTGCAACCGCGCCGCCGCCTACTGCCGCCTCGAGCAATACGACCTAGCGATCCAGGACTGCAGAACGGCCCTGGCTCTCGATCCCCAGTACTCCAAGGCCTGGGGACGCATGGGACTCGCCTTCTCGTGCCAAAACCGCTACGATCAGGCCGCCGAGGCGTACAAGAAGGCGCTGGAGCTGGAGCCAAACCAGGAGAGCTACAAGAACAACCTAAAGATCGCCGAGGACAAGCTCAAGGAGCTGGAGAGCCAGAGACCCGCTGGAGCCGCGAATCCATTTGCCAACTTGTTCGGCGGCGGATTTCCGGGTGGACCAGGAGGAATGGGGGGCATGCCAGGAATGCCAAATATGGGGGCCATGTTCAATGATCCGAATTTGATGAACGCTGCTGCTCAGATGATGAACGATCCGGCTCTTTCGGAAATGGTAGGGCCTAGTTGCTCCTGAAGGCGTTAAAAGTGGGATTCTAGTATTTCCAAAAGTATGTCGTCTTCTGACGATTGGTAATGTGCTGGAGCGTTTTGTAAAGAGCAAGATACTGGCTCTATGAAAAGTTCATATTAAGCTCGAGAATGACAACTGACGGGGCCAGCGAACTTTCACCGAGCAATAATACACTTTTTGAGCCCGAAATTTGCTCATTTGCACATTAATTCCGCTATTTCCATCAGTTTTGAGCAAGTTAGGGCTCAAAGTGTGCAAAATGGCCTTGATGACGTGGAAATTCCGAAATTGGTTCACCTAAACTACAAAATGCACACTTTTCACTGAAAACTGTGCATTTTATAGTTTAGGTGAGCCAATTTTGGAATTTCCACGTCATCAAGGCCATCTTGCACACTTTGAGCACTAACTTGCTCGAAACTGATTTTCATGACTTTTGGAAATAGCGGAATGAGCAAATTTCGGGCTCATTTTGTGCTCAAAAAGTGCCCTCGCCTTAAAAAAACCAAAAAACCATTTCCAGTTCGGAAACCTGATGGGAGGAAACGCCTCTATTGGAGACCTGATGGCTGCTGGACAGCAAATGGCCGCCCGTATGCAGGAGACGAATCCGGAAATCATCGACAGCCTCCGCCGTCAATTCGGACCCGGAGCTCCCGGAGCACCAGGACCCGACGGCTCCAACCCGCCCCCATCGGCTCCGCCACAATAAACACTTTAATTTTTGTTTATTTTTTTAATGTGATTCTTTCTTTAATGAGCTAAATCTTTAACGTAGAGTTTTTTGTTGGTTAATTTTTTAAATGTATTGATGATTCCCTCCCCTGATATCGTTTCCCTTTTCGATTCCTTGATAAAGTCGTTGACATCACGTGCCGCCACACCACACACGACGCAATCGCGCTCCGCTGAGAACGCATATCGATTCGAAATGTTGCGATGGAGCGACGGGGAGAATGCCAGTCACTTTCTTTTCTTTTCTTGGCGCGTTTTGAATTTGATTTGTTATTGTTATTATTATTGTTTTTTTTCCAACTTTTATTATTATTAAATCATTAATTTTTTAAATTTAAAACTAAAAATAAGATTTTAGAATGAATCGCCAGGAAAGAATTCGTTACTTCATCACCGAACAATGCCGAAAACTGGATCAAACTTATAGAAGCTGTGTAAGTGAAAAAATCAATAAATTTGAAAGAAAATTGAAAAAAATAGAAATTTAGGTGTACCCAAAACAAATTCTGCTCGGCGACTCACAACTTCCAATTCTTGAAGGATCCTCGCTGACTTTTAAAGTTAATTCAGAGGTTTGTCAGAATTACTCTCCAGAAGACAAATAACAATTTGGAACGTCGTCGGAAGCGCGACGTCGACAGAAAAACAATCTTTCAGTATAAGAATAGAAATTCTCCATTAACTCATCGAATTCTGAATTTTATCACTTCATTTTGATATCAAAAGATGCGCCATAAAATTCTCCACAAAATGTGAGGAGCAGAATTTTGAATTTATTGATTTTTCATACTGAAAAAGTCTGAAAACGTCAAAATCTAAAAATTTGTCAATTCTGTACAGATTTTGCTCATCTTTTGATTTTTAAATTCAGAAATAGAATATCTAAAAAGTTATTTATGTAAAAATCGAGAAAAGTAATGTTCGTCCACAAAAAACCATGCTCCATTGACAAAGGCGCGTTGGCGGTAGATCAAAATTTTTGATTTTCGAATTTTTTTGACGATTTGTCAATGGAGCTTAGTTTTTTGTGAACGGACAGTAGATATTCTCTTTCCGAAACTAAAAATCAAAAGATGAACAAAATCTGTTCAGAATTGACAGTTTATTCAATTTTTCGATTTTTTAACTTTTTCAGTCTGATAAATCAATAAATTCAAAAATCTGCTTCCAACATTTTGTGCAGAATTTTATAGCGCATCTTTTGATAGCAAAATGAAGCGATAAAATTCAGAATTCGATGAGTTAATGCAGAATTTCTATTCTTTGAGCTCCAGCTGCAATCGCGCCCCTTTAATGAAAAACCACAGAATTTTCCATTTTCCAGAACAAAATCAGTTTCCGCATCCGTCTAACCGCCAACGAGAATCTCAACGGAGAACCACTGAACGTCGGCATTCCACTCGCCCAAGTGGAAAGCATCTCCATCAAAGACCGCACCGCCAAACACCCGGAGCCCGCCTTCCTTTTCCTGCTCAAAACGCACGCGATGGAAAGATTCGTCCGTCTGTGCCACGAATATTTCCCCGATATCGTGCTGAATGAGACGCGTCGGGTGTCCAAGTACCTCACGGTGATCTGCGGAATGGATCCGAATGTGGAGCGGCCGAATCCGATCCATTGTCGGGTGCTGTTGTGCGCCAATAAGTTCACGTTCCCGTTCGGCACTGCCAAGAAGATTTTCATGAAGGATGTGAGTTTTGAAGCTCCATTATTGTCGGTGCATGGTGTCTGCGAAGGAACTGGCGCCAACTTGCACAAAATGGGAAAATCGATGCTTTTATCTTGTTTTTTTTGCATTTTTCGCCTCAAACATACAATTTATAGATGGTATTTGATGATTTTGTGCCAGTTTCCGTTATTTTTTACACCAAAAGCTGGAAATACTCGAAAAAAGCGTCGAAGTCCAATGGAGCGCATTTGCAGACCCCCATCCGCTGCAATCATTTTTTGCGCCGACAATATATCGTCATTTTTCAATAAAATCATTTTTGAGCACAGGTTAGAGCTCAAAGTGAGCAAAATAGCCTTGATGACGTGGAAATTCTAAAGTTGGATCACGTAACTACAAAATGCACAGTTTGTACACTGAAAAGTGTGCATTTTGTAGTTTACGTGAACCAATTTTAGAATTTCCACGTCACCGCCCATTTTGCACACTATGAGCCCTATTTTGCTCAATATTGATTTTCATGAAAAATGATGCAAAAATTTTCATAGTTTTGAAAAATTTTCCCCCCTTAATCAATTTTCCTCTATAAACGCTCTCTGCCAGACGATTTACTGAAAAAATCAATATTTTACACCTTCCAGCTCCCCATAATGTGGCAAGAATCAACAGAAGCACAACTCGAGCGGCGTGTGAAAACTGGATTCCATCACGATCGTGAGGTGATGACCGAAATGGACGACGAGGCGTGGGAGTGGCTTCTCTCGTTCCTCCGAGTTCGATGGGATCATTGTCCAGAAGGAGGCCTTTGGCTTGTTCCTGATGGTGGGTTTATTGCGGTTTCATCACGTCTTCTGATTGAAGACGTAGAAAATGACGGCAAAATTCAGAAAATTGGAAAATTTATGATTTTATCGATTTTTTTCGCGTTTTTTTTTAATTTTCGTCAAATATATAATTTATAGACAGGATTTATTGATTTTGAATCGATTTCCGGCACTTTCAATGTCAAAAGCTGGAAAAACTGGAAGAAAAGCGTCAAAGTACAATGGAGCGCACTTGCAGACCCCCTCCCTTGGACTTTGACGCTTTTTTCGAGTTTTTCCAGCTTTTGCGATGAAAAAAATGACGAAAATTGCTTCCAATCATAAATTTGACGCGAAAAGTATCGATTTCCCAATTTTGTGCAATTTGGCGTCATTTCCAGCGCAGACAAACAAAATAACGACAATTTCAGAATACCTCCGAAGAAATGAAGTCGTCAAGGAACGAGTACAACCTTCAAACGTCGCTCCCGAAATGCCCGACTACATTCTAGAGGAAGAAGTGGTCACCTCGACGTCGCCGAGAAAAAACGTCCGATACGAAGCCCCAGAGTCTCCAGAATCGTCTTCCATGTCTTCCATTCCATCTGTTTAAACATTCACTCACAATTATTTACTGTTTTACCACAATTTTGCTCCAAGCTGTCGCTAGTTCCGTTTCCCCCACATTTGCCCCCAAAAATGTATGACAATGATACTCATGACTCCGCCCATTTATATATATCCCTTCAGCAATATATTGCATCTGGATTCCTCAAAAACATCATCTGTATCGTTTCGGTTTCGGCATTACTTCTCTTATTTTTGGCATTTTCATATTTTGATTTTAATGTTTTATTTGTTTCCGTTTTCTTTTTCTTTGGATGTTTGAATATTTTTATTTTTATGAAAAAGTTAATCAATAAATCTAACAGCACTCTGACTTTTTTTTTCGACGCTCACAAATTGAAAAACAAGAGAAAACAATCAAGAAAAAGAAAGAAAAGTGGGCGTGGTAAGCCGTTTGCAAACTGCGGCGTGGTTTTTCGCAGGGCCCTCGCATGGTTTTTGAAGCTTTAAACTGGATTTATGAAGACCATGCAGCAAGATTTTTGGAAAATCTTTTATGAACTTGTTTGAAAACAAATTTATAAATTTATTGTCGGAACACTTTTTTTAAATTTCACTTTCCATCAGCCGAAAAATTGAAATAGAAGAGAAAATTGGACCATGGAAGAGAAAACCGAGTTCCATGTCGGGTTGCCCTTTAATCTCCTGAAGATAAAGACAAAATCATCTAAACTTTTTTGGCAGATACGTAGATAATTAGTCACTGATTGAAATGTGTGAGCTGTTTTTCAATTAATAGCTTCATTTTGGAGAAAATCTCGAAAAACTAAAATGGCTTATTCTTAATTCCAGCACTTGGGGTGATTTTGATAGAATTCTGGTTTGAACAGATTGTTAAACATTAAATTTTATAATGGATGTGTGAGGCGATTTTTGAAAAACCTTTTCATTGTCGAGAAACGTCCCAACAAGTCCCATCGTTGTGAAAACTCACAGTGGCCTTGAAGCGGTGGCCTAACTTTCGCAGGCCTCGGCCAGCCAAAAATTTTTATGGATTTTTTTGCGACATTGTTTTTTCTCCATTTTCTATTGATTTTCTCAGTTTTTCTCACATTTTTCATCTGAAAATCGATAAAAAATTGCAGATGGCGTCGGTAATTGGTGGTGGTCCTCGGAAGCCACCGCGCATCATGGCTCGCAAGAATATCGTGTTGAAACGAGTGCCAAGAGGTTTCTTTTAAATTGATTGGCCTCAAAATCAATATTTTTCAGGAGTGCGTGACGATGAAGGCGTTAAGCTGAAGCGCGAGGGTTTTGAAGTGCAGTCGGGAGTTTTAACTGTTAATATGGTAGATTTTCCCGGAAAATCGATAAATTGAATTTAAATTTTTTTTAATTTCCAGAACCACCCATCAAACTTCAAGCCGAAGCAGTTGCCAGGCCTTGCGAATGACGTGGAATCGTACCCGTGTAGATTTTGTGATGAGAAAATTTTCCTGACATCTTCTGGACTTGAAAAGCATGCGAAAGCGTCACATATTCAGAATATGGATGACATTTTGGCGGACATTGCGACGATTAGCAACGAGTGGAAGAAGCGAGAGGTTTGAACTGAAATTTAGGGAAAAATAGATAAAAAAAATCAATAAAAAAAGAGGGTTTTTTTCAGTTCGAAACGCTCCGATCTCGAGAAAGACACATAATGGAGAAGTTACGGCATGAGGCTCGAGCTCATCAAGCTGTCAGAACTGCTCTGGCTGGAGGTTGGTTTAAAATGAGCAATGAGGAAAGAGCAATTATCATAAAAATATAAAAATTTAGGAGCCCAAGTAACAGGAGGCGATCAATACGAGTCTTGCGGGATTTGCAGCATGTTGGTGAACATTGCTCATCCTACCGCCATGGAATCCCACCAAAGAGCACACAAGAAGAATGATGAGCTGCGATTGCAGCTCATTGATCAGTATGGGCCGGAGGTAATAGCGAAATGGGCGGGGTTTTCAGTTTTCAATGTTTTTTTCATAAATTATAGTGAAAATAGACGTTTTGAACATGATTTTATCGATTTTAATGCACATTTTTCACATCAGATATTTTTTATCTTGAAAAAATATCTGATGTGAAAAATGTGCATTAAAATCGATAAAATCATGTTAAAAACGTCTATTTCTGCTGTAATTTATGAAAAAACATTGAAAACTGAAAACTCTGAGAAAATTGAGCCAAAATAGGTCAAAAACGGCTGATATTCCAGCTCATCCTGATTCCAAAACAGTTTTCCAATTTTGCTCACTTTCAGTTTCAGCCGAGTTATGCTCAAAGTTCATTCGCACTTTTAAAGCAATTTTTAGGTCATAGAACGGCTCCAGAGAGCTCCAAAATAGTGTGAAACTCACAGGAACTTAATCCAACAGTTTTTATTCCAAAAACTATTAGATTAAAATCCTGTGAGATTTACACTATTTTGGAGCTCTCTGGAGCCGTTCTATGACCTAAAAATTGCTTCAAAAGTGCAAATGAACTTTGAGCATAACTTGGCTGAAACTGAAAATAAGCACTGTTTTGGATTCAAAATGAGCTCCAAAATCATAAAAACCCCCCAATCTTGCAGACAGTGCAGCGTCTGACCTGCGAAGCCTGCTCCCTAGTCTTCCCGAACGATCAGAAGCTCTCCGGCCACGTGGCCGCCCATCACACCCGTCGGAAAAAGTACATTTGCAAGTTCTGCGGACATATTTCGCAGAGCATGTCGGAGCTCAACTTGCACAAAAGCGATGTGCACAATTTTGTTAGTTTTCTAGAAATATGGTCACTGATAGTTTCGACGTCGTGGATTCTGATGATTCTGATGCTGATTCTGAAGTCTGATTCTGAATCTGAATTCAGAATTTCTTTCATTTTTCATTTTTAGGAAAAGATCCGTTTTCAGTACTATTTCCTCTACGATTTCGTGAGGGAAATAGTACTGAAAACGGATATTTTCTTAAAAATGAACAAATGAAAGAAATTCTGACTTCAGATTCAGAATCAAATTCAGAATCAGAGAATCAACGACGTCGAATCTACCAGTATCCATATTTCTAATCCACGCCTTCATTTCAGAGCGCATGGCACAATGTCCCCGAATACCTCAAATCGCGAAGAACTTTCTTCCAGTACGACGAAGAGCTCAAGAGAATGAGACGTCGGACTGCAGAAGAAATGGCTGAAGACGTGACGGTCCGTCAGCCGATTCTGGGAGAGATTTCAGAAGGTGACACGGCGGGAAAAGTCACTTGTCCGGAATGCGGACTGAAACTCAATAGGCCACGCCTTCTGTTCAAGCACATGGAGAGGGTGCACATGAAGTCGTCGTTTACCTGTATGGTCGAGTCGGGAGGCCTTCCGACTTTTGGGTAGGGTTTTAGAAGACGTTCTCGTATTCAGAAGATTCAAAATCGGACGAATACTAATGTAGCTGGAGAATACGTCGTAGTCCACTCGGACAACCGAATTTGTTTATATTTTGTCGTTTTTTCATCGTTTTTCATCAATTTTCATAGTTTTTTCGAGTTTTTTCAACTAATAACCACTAATACGGTTGAAAAATACACAAAGAAACGTATAATTAGCCTGTAAACGTATCAGGCGAGAAAATTGAGAAATCCGAGCCAAACTGTTGATGAAATGCTGAATTTTTCAAAAATATCTATACTTTAGTAGTATGAATTTTGAATTGAATTGAATTCATACTATTAAAATAAAAATATTTTTGAAAAATTCAGCATTCCATTGACAGTTTAGCTCGGATTTCTCAATTTTCTCGCCTGATACGTTTATAGAGTAATTTATACCTTTCTTTGTGTATTTTCCAACCGCATAAAAGGTTTTTTATTGAAAAAACTCGAAAAATCTCTGAAAATTTATGAAAAATGAAGAAAAATATAAAAAATTTGCTTGTCCGAGAGGACTACACAACAGCTACAGTAGTATTTGCCCAATTTTGTCGAATGAATAATTCAAAATTTCAGAATCGAGGTGCAAAACTCCGAGATCACCTGGCTGTGCTGTGAAGCTCGCTTCGACAACCGCGCCGAGTTCATCGAGCACCGACGTCTCCACATCCCCACCCAACACGAAGACGTCGCCGGGACTTCAGATGACGTCGTCCACCACCTCCCCCTTCAAATTCCCCAACAAGCCATGGTTTCCGTCGAGGACGGTGGTGTCACCGAAGACGGCGATCCAACCACACAAAACATCCCCGCCCATTTCATTCAGAATCCAGATGGAACGGTGCAGGTGATCATTCCAGAAGGAATCGACATCGGAGGCGACGTCTACCTGCTCTTCGATGATTATGAAGGCGGAAAGATGACGAACAAGGTGCAACTGATTCCACATCATCAGTTGGTCCAGGAGGATGGAGCCATGGAGCATCAGGAGATGGAGCACATGATCATTCAGCAGGAGGGAGAAGTTATGATGGAGGCGGATGAGGGGGCCGAGGATGAGGATCAGGAGTATGGGCAGTATCATATGGAGAACGAGTGGGATAATATGGTAGGGGTTTGCAAGGGAACTACTTGAAGACGTTGAACTTTTTACCAAATTTATACGTAGAATCAAACTCCCTGATTCAGAATCTGCAATGAAATTCTGCGGATTTCTTCTGGGCTCCGAAATATGGGCCACGCAATGTCAAAAATACTGTGAAAAAAAGTGCACCTTTGACCATTTTTCACTGTATTTTTGGCTCCCGGATATTTCGCAGCCGGACGTTTCGCAGCTGTTTTTGGCCTATTTTGGCTCAATTTTCTCGGGGTTTTCGATGTTTTTTTTTCATAAATTACAACAAAAACATACATTTTGAACATAATTGATTATATTTTATCGATCTTTTTCTAATTTAATGCACATTTTTCATCGCAGACACCTTCAATCTTCGAAAAATCACGAGTTTCCTTGAAATCCATACATATTAAGCTTGATTAACAATAGAAAACATGAAAAATATATGCTGAGCTTAATTGATGTATGGATTTCAAGGAAACTCGTGATTTTTCGAAGATTGAAGGTGTCTGCGATTAAAAATGTGCATTAAATTAGAAAAAGATCGATAAAATATCTTCAATTATGTTCAAAATGTATGTTTTTGTTGTAATTTATGAAAAAAACATCGAAAACCCCGAGAAAATTGAGCCAAAATAGGCCAAAAACAGCTGCGAGATGTCCGGGAGCCAAGGAAACTACTTGAAGACGTTGAACTTTTTACCAAATTCATAAGTAGAATCGAACTCTCTGATTCAGAATCTGCAATAAAATTCTGCTCTGTGCTCCGAGATATGGACAATGTCAAAAATACAGTGAAAAAGTGCACCTTTGACCATTTTTCACTGTATTTTTGACATTGCCCATGTCTCGGAGCACAGAGCAGAATTTTATTGCAGATTCTGAATCAGGGAACTCGATTCTACGTATAAATTTGGTAAAAAGTTAGATTCAAGTGCTCAAAATGGGCGGATGACGTGGAAATTCGGAAAATTACAAAATGCACACTTTCTTTACACTGAAAACTGTGCATTTGAGCCCAAACTTGCTCATGTTCAGGAAATGATACTCGTGAACGAAGAAGACGTGATCGAAGAAGAGCAAGTGGAAGTGCCGCATCTGGAGCTGATGGATGACGCTGAAGGCGTCGACGATGAAGACGAAGGCATCGTGCGGATCAACGGACAGCCGCTTTTTGACTGATAATCTGTGTAATAATCTCTTACAGGAGAAGTGACCCCGAACTTTTTATCAAATTTATACCAGGAGAGCTCTCATAGATTTTGCAAAATGCTCCGGGGCCCTGCTCTGGAGCATTTTGCAAAATCCATGTATGGTAAATTTGATAAAAAGTGGTCAAAACTTCTCTTGTTACTGTGCCACAATGTATAACGCTAATAAACTGACGACCCTCCAGAACATGAGCCGAATTCTGAACAAAAATTCTTCCGATTAGATTCAGAATCACTTTTTCTAACTATATATTCAGAACCAGCTTATTAAAGGGGTAGTCCGGTAACTAAAAAAGTTTTGAGATTTTTACATAGATCGACGCGTCTCGCATCGGAGATCACGACTTCAGTACAACAAATTTTTCACGAAAAAGTTTCTTGAGCAAGTTATTGGCTCCCAAAGTGCTCAAAAGAGGCGTTTATTGCTTTGAAATCAACTAATCAGTGAACGTTGCTTTCAAAGCAAAAAAACGCCCCTTTTGAGCACTTTGTGAGCCTATAACTTGCTCAAGAAATTTTTTCGTGCAAAATGATGTACTGAAGTCGTGATATCCGATGAGAGACTCGTCGATTCATGTAAAAATCTCAAAACTTTTTTAGTTACCGGACTTCCTCTTTAATCGTGACCTTTTCCCCGGATTCTCCATTTTATTCCCCGAAAATTTACCCCTCTCCATTTCTCGTCCTCTTTGGCATTTTCGTAAAGTGGAAAATGTCTTCGAAAATGATTATTCCGAATCGAAGAAAAGAGGCGATTTGTGCGATCGCCGCCATCGGAATCGCACTTATTTTATGGAATTGGAGAAGTCGAATTGTTAGTGGATTTACTTTTCGAAATCGATGTTTTTTCATAAATTACAGTGAAAATATGCGTTTTTATCGATTTTTGTCTAATTTTTTGCACATTTTTCATCAAATTTTGAAAAAAACATGAATTTCAAAATATGATAAAAAATGTGCGAAAAATTAGAAAAAATCGATAAAATGTATATTTTCACTGTAATTTATGAAGAAACATTGAAAATTCCGAAAAAAAAATCTACGTTTTTATTGATTCTTTCTAATTTTTCACACATTTTTCATCATATTTTGAAAAAAACAAGAATTTTATGGAAATTTACACTTTTTTTCATGTTTTCTATCTTTAATCTACACATATTAAGGTTGATTAAAGATAGGAAACATGAAAAATAGAAAACATGTGTAAATTTCCATGAAATTCACGATTTTTTCGAAAAATGATGAAAAATATGCGAAAAATAAGGAAAAATCGATAAAATCATATTTTCACTGTAATTTATGAAAAAACGTGGAAAATTTCGCAAAAATGAGCAAGAAAAGTAGAAAGTAGTGAAAAATAGGCGAAAAATTAGAAAAAACCGATAAAAATGTAGATTTTCACTGTATTTTATGAAAAAAACATGGAAATTGAGCCAAAAACCACTCTAAACCTAAATTTCCCAGTCCAAATTCCTCGGCCTCTTCAACCTGTGCTCCGACTCGCCGAACGTGTCAGACCGCGAAAAACCGTTCGCCAAAGACACCAAAGGCTCCTCCCCGCCGCCAGAGCTCGCCGACACCTCCCCGGAAAAACCGAAGCCTTCTGATGTCGCTCCAGAATCGCTGAAAATGTCCGGCGAGAAGGTGGACAAGCCGGATGGTGTGGAGCCGGAGCAACGGATGGGCAATAGTGCTCCGGAGGCTACTGAGGGGGCTCCTAGATGATGGAAAGTGAACTAAAAGTATATGGAAAAAGTAACATAAATCATTTCTTTTCTTGTCATATTTATTTACAACCGGATATTCATTATACTGGCAAACTGGAGGGAAATACAAATTATGTCTAGACTATTGTCAAAATAAGATTTGCAAAGTGCGGCATCAGTTTTCTGCAACCTCGCCGCACATTTGTCATTTTTTACCATTTTTATCGAAATATCATTGATTTTATCGATTTTCCATATTTTCAGGCGTTTTTTTGTCAAAAAAGAAGGGAAATTATCAAAAAATCAATGGAAATCGCTTTAAAATTGAAATTTTTACTGAAAAATTACGATTCTATCATACTTTTATCATAAAATCATCATTTTCCAGTAGAAATATTGATTTTAAGGTGATTTCCAGTGATTTTTTGATAATTTCATGTATTCTGACAGAAAAATGCCTCAAAATGAGGAAAAATTGATAAAATCAATAAAATTTTGATGAAAATGATCAAAATTTCATTGATTTTATCAATTTCTCCTATTTTCACTCGTTTTCAGACAGAAAAGAAAGGAAATTATCAACAAATCACTCAAAAATCAATTTTTCAGTAAAAAGTTCGATTTTAAGGTGGTTTATAAATAGTGATTTTTCGATAATGTCTTTTCTTTTCTGACAGAAAAAACGACTGAAAATGAGGAAAAATTGATAAAATCAATAAAATTTCGATGAAATTAATGAAAAAATGATGCAATTCCATTATTCTGACACAAAAACTAAACAAATCAATCGATATTCTTGGCGCCACCATCAATCCACGGCCTCAGCACCTCCCACCGTTCCGCCACGGGTCTTCCGAAAAACTCCATCTGCGTCGTCGAATATCGTTTCGTCGGATTTCCGAAATCACGGAATCCCGAGTCTTTCCAGTTGTAATTGAACTTTTCAAGAGCATTTCGGACGTCTTCGCGAGCTGTGAGAATTGGGCGGGGCACTGATTCCCTGTATTCTGGTATCTGGACATTTGGGAAGATGAGCACTGATCGGAAGGCAAAGTGACCGCCGAATGTTGGGTGAAGGGAGAGTCCGATGAACTTCTAGAAGTGGGTGATTTTGATGGAATGTCTCTGGGTCTCTTGGTGTGAGAGAGCGTTTTTCGTTTGTGGGTGGGGCTTATTTGCAAAGTGCGGCATCAGTTTTTCCTAATTTTCAGGTGTTTTTTGTCAGAATCCATGAAAATCACTGAAAATCACCTTAAAATCGAACTTTTAAGGTGATTTTTTTGATAATTTTCATGTATTCTAATAGAAAAACGATTGAAAATGAGTAAAAATTGAAAAAAATCGATGAAATTTTGATGAAAATGATCAAAATTTCACTGATTTCATCGATTTTTCCGCATTTTCAAGTGTTTTTCTGTTAGAAAACATGAAAATTAGCAAAAAATCACAGGAAATCATTTCAAAAGTACGATTTTCAGTAATTTTTCATAATTTTCATGTATTCTTCTGGAAAAGCGCCTGAAAACACAGAAAAATTGATAAAATCGATGAAATTTCCATGAAAATGATCAGAATTTTATTGATTTTATCAAATTTTCCTTATTTTCAAGTTTTTTTTTTTGTCAGAATACCTGAAAATTATCAAAAAATCACTTAAAAAAAACACTTGAAAATAGGGAAAAAGTCTTTAAAATCAGTGAAATTTTGATGAAAACGATGAAAAACTGGTGCCGCACTTTGCAAATAAGCCCCGCCCACAAGGCTGATCGATAGTCCGATCGATAAAGCACTGAAGAATCTCTCCGTCTCCAACAATTCCAAACTCTCTCACAATCACATGTCCATCAGAGCACTCTTGCACACTCACCAAATTAGGTCCCATCCTTCCCGCCGGTGGCCACTCGTCTTGCTCATCTCCAAAATGACATGGCTGATAATAAAAAGCGGCTCCTGCCACGTGTCCGCACGTCTGCATCAGAATCTTCGGCCTTCTCTGGGGAGTCATCGAGTAGTCGTGGAGGATCTCAAAGTTCTCTTCTACTGTTCGCACTCTCTGGAATTGGCTCTTTTTGCTTTTTTTTGCTCTTTTTTGAGCTCAAATACAAACCTCGCTCATCAGTGCCAGACGATCCTCAAGGAAGCTCTGAATTGGCGATGAGACGATGTCGATGAGGTCGTCGAATGAGCCGAACTGAAGCCATATAATTTTTTGTGGGCGGAGCTTATTTGCAAAGTGCGGCACCAGTTTCATCAAAATTTCATTGATTTTATCGATTTTTCATTATTTTCAGGTGGTTTTCTGTCAGGAAAGAAAGGAAATTATCGAAAAATCACAATTTAAAGTGATTTTTTGGTAATTTCCTTTCTTTTCTGACAGAAAAACACCCAAAAATAAGGAAAAATCGATAAAATCAATGAAATTTTGTTTTTGCAAGCCCCGCCCACATTTTTCACTCACCTCCATGGTCTTCTGCACGACCCACTTCCGAAAAGCCACGTCGAACATGTCAGGAGTGCTCAGAATCAGAAGAGCCATCGTGGAATCATCATAGGGGAGGGTAAATGGGGAGCCCACGGATTGGTTGTAGGAGCCGATCTGAAGGGGGGATCAAAAAATAACTTTTGAGGTGCTCAGGCTCACTCTGAACATGTGCGATTCGAAGCCATCGCGAGCGGATAGCTCCTGATCGACGGCGTTTTTTATGCTCGTCGCGTGACTGTATTCTGGAGTCATCGCTCTGGAATTGTCGGAATTTTCTCAACGAATACAATGATGATGACGAAAACGGGCTAAATTGTGAATTTTGGCGGATCACGGTGTCCCGCAGCGGAAAAATTTAGAAAAAACCAAATTTGTCTGACTGTCTCGCACCCTCCACGAGCCGACCGTAACGAAATAGTGAGACTCCGCCCACTTTTCAGATTTTCCTCGTTTTTCTCTTTTTCAACAATCAAATTTGAAATTTTAATCTCAGATTCTTTTAATACACTGAAGGGGCTACGTTTTAGTTCTGAAAAGTTTGAAATTAGATGATTTTTCGAAAAGTTATTAGACAAATGACGATTCCTCTGAAAATCAGATTTTTTCTCAGGAAGTGGAGATTTTTCTGGCTCCTAACAAATATAAATCACTGTTTCAATTTAGTTTATCCTATTAAAACCAAAAAGGTTTGGAAAAAAACGGATAAATTTCATAAAAATCGTCAATTTTCTGTCAAATCAATTTTTCTAATAACTTCCTGGATACACGTTCGATTGTTGATTATCTGTAATCAAAACGTAGGTTTTTATGTGAAATTTTCGAATCTGAGAGCGAAAATCGCGAATTCTTTCGAAAAATCTGAAAAAACGTGAAAAACCCAGCGAGGGCGCCAAAAGGGCCTGATTTGCAAAGTGCGCCACCAGTTTGCTGCAATCTCGGCGCATATTTCTCATCATTTTCATAAAAATTTCATTGATTTTATCAATTTTTCCCTATTTTCAGGCGTTTTTCTGTCAGAAAAGAAAGAAAATTATCAAAAAATCACTGGAAATTACCTTGAAATCGAACTTTTCCCTGAAAAATGCTGGAAATGTTCGATTTTAAGGTGAATTTCTGATAATTTCACTGGAAATCATCTTGAAATCTAACTTTTCCGTCATTTTTCAGTGAAAATATCGATTTTAAGGTTTTTTCTAGTGATTTTTTGATAATTTTCTTTCTTTTCTTATAGAAAATCGCCTGAAAATGAGGGAAAATTGATAAAATCAGTGAAATTTTGATGAAAATGATGAAAAATGTGCGGCAAGGTTGCAGCAAACTGGTGCCGCACTTTAGAAATAAGCCCCTCCCACAAAGTAAGCACACTTTTTAGCAATTCGATGATTTTGACACTAAAATAGTGCGGATTTTGGAGAGACGCTGAGATTATCAATAGAGCTTTCTTGCATTCAAGAAAAAACGATAAAAATCGAGGAAAATGTCCCGAAAAAGACACGAATTAGAACCGAATCCGATCGTTATCAAGCCCGCCCATCAGATCGTCTGTTTCTCTGATCACTCTCTTTTCCACGTCAATGTGTGGTCGATCAGAATACGCTCTTTTCGCCAAAAAGGACAAGAAAAACGGAAAAATGGTGTGATAATAGCATTTTGTTATCATTATCACTATAAATGCACTTAAAAGGACATAAAAAATGTTATTTTATTGCGTTTTTTGTCAAAAATAATGAGAGAAAATTTAAAGTTATCTTCTGAAGAGCAACAAAATCTCATGTTTTGTGCTCTTCTTCACGTACTTTTCTCTCAATTCTCCAATATTTTCTCGGGGTGGTCTTGTGCTCTTTTTCTTTGTGCTCTCTTGGGGAGATAGTTTTTTTTTTTGAGAAAAAAATGGAAAAATTTAGGTAAAAACGTTAAAAAAAAGGGAAAAATTGGAAAAAAAAAAGTGAAAAACTGAAAAATTGAATCAAAAAGTAATGAAGAAAAAGTCAGATGATTAAAAGATGGAGACTTAGAGAAAAAAAGATAAAAGATCAAAAATAAGTTCAGAAGATGTTAACATCCTCAATTTCATCCCAAAATCATTATAATAAATATATTTATTCAATCAAATTAAACAAAAGAGATCATTTATTTGTCCTCGCCGGCTTCTTCGACGTTCCCTCATCATCCGAGCTATCCGACGAATTCGAGCTGTCCGACGACATTTCCCCGACGTCTCTCACTTGATCCACCTGATCGACGTCTGATCGGCTCGGCAGTCCAGTGATTTTCAGCTTCATATTAGGAGACGCTGATGGGCTCTGAAACAAATGTGCTCTATTGATAAAATTCAAATTTTGTTTAGGTTTTCAATGAAAATCTCGATTTTTTGGTCGATTTCACTCATTTTATTCACTTGTAAATGTCCAGATTTACTGTTTTCAATTCAATTGTCAGTTTTTATCGTCAATATCGATTTTTTCGATTTTCACCGTTTTTTCGATAGTTTTTGTAAAAATAGGTTTATCTCAATGAAAATGATGAAAAATCGGCTAAATTATCGGAAAATTCGCATAAAAATGATGAAATCACATCGAAAAACAACCACTTTATACGAATTTAAGTGAATTTTCCGATAATTTAACCGATTTTGTGCCATTTTCATTGCGAAGGACCTATTTTGTACAATAGGTTTCAAAGAATTTGATAAAACTATCGGAAAAACTGTGAAAATCGAGAAAATCTATATTAAAAACTGACAAATTGAGTTGAAATCTGTGAATTTTTCACCGTTTTTTGATGGCTTCAAACTTCCTATTGTACAAAATAGGTCCGTTGCATTGAAAATGACACACAATCTGCTAAATTATCGTAAAATTCGCATAAAATTGAATAAATCACATCGAAAAACATCAATTTTATGCGAATTTCAGCGAATTTTCCGATAATTTAGCCGATTTTGTTTCATTTTCAGTGCAAAGGACCTATTTTCTACAATAGGCTTCATGAAATTCGATAAAACTATCGAAAAAACGGTGAAAATCGATCAGAAAATTGAAAATTGACGGTAAAAACTGACAAATTGAGTTGAAAACAGTGAATTTAGCATTATTTTCCTTAAAAAAGTGAATAAAATGAATAAAATCGATCAAAAATCGAGAATTTCATTGAAATCCTGAAAAAAACCAACTTTTCCCCCTTCAACACACTACCGCTCAACGCGCCGCCCCCTCTCCCCCCCCCCCCCCCTCGCACTTCTACGCACTCCCCGACCCCCATCGAGTGTTGCACGAGTGGCGCAACCGGTAACGCGATAGCGCGCCACTCCACTCGACCCCCTGGTTCGACCCCTCCGCACGCAGAAAGTCGAGATCGCCTGCTTCCAAAGGCAGTTTCGTTGATTACGCGTGCCATATCAACGCCATAGGTATCATTCTTCGTCTTATTAGGCGCGGAACATCTAAATATGGCTACATTTACCTTTCTTATTGTCATTTTATGGTTTTAGATGTGTATTTTCTGCTCCTAAATGTGCATTTTTTCCTGAAACAAACCTGCGAAACCCTATTATAAGGAGACTGCGAAGAATTGCCATTTCCGCTTCCATTTCCAGTTCCAGTTGGTGGATTCTGCCACTGCTTCTCATTTGGCGTTGCTCCTTTTTGTACTTGAAGCTGGATGGGCGGAGTCTTGTTGTCACCGTATCCTGTCCGTGGGCTGTACTCGCCAAGTGGTGCGGAGTTGGCGAGTGGTGTGCCCACTGTTCGGATGGGTGTCGCGTTGGCGGATGGGACACGTGGCGCCTTTAAAGGATTACTGTAGTTTTGGCTCTTTTTGGATCGATTTTTGCGGAATTTTCGGCTCCTGGACATTTCGCTGCCGTTTTGGCTCATTTTGGCTCGATTTTTGGGCAATTTTAAAAGTTTTCTTATAAATTATAGCAAAAATATACGTTTTTTTTTCTGATTTTTGCACATTTTCATCTCCAAGACCTGTTATTTTGAAAAATATCGGCTCCTGGACGTTTTGAAGCAGTTTTTGGCTCATTTCGACTCAATTTTTCGGGATTTTTAATGTTTTTTACGAATTATAGCAAAAATATACATTTTGAACAGGATTGAAGATATTTTATCGCTTTTTTCTGTTTTTTTTTGCACTATATTCTAGAAAAAAGGCATTTCATTGAAATCAACACAAATCTATCTCTAATGAAGCTAAATATGTATAGATTCCGATGAAATTCACGATTTTCTCAAGAATGTCTAGAAAAAGTGCAAAAAACAGAAAAACCCGATAAATTATCTTCAATCATGTTCAAAACGTCTATTTTTGCTGTAATTTATCAAAAAACATTGAAAATGGCAAAAATCTAGTTAAAATGAGCCAAAAACGGTTGAAAACGTCCAAGAGCCGCTATTTTTCAAAAAAACAGGTTTCTGAGATGAAAAATGTGCAAAAAATCGGAAAATGTCGATAAAAACGTATATTTCTGCTGAAATTGATCAAAAAGCTTCGAAAATCGCGCAAAAATGAGCAAAAATAGGCCAAAAACATGTCCAGATGTCGAAAATTCAGCGAAAATTGCGCAAAAATGAGCCAAAAACAAGAAAAATGGCTGCAAAAAGTCTGGGAGCCGAAAATTCCGCGAAAAATGAGCCAAAACCAGTCATTTTGCTCTACCTGCGCATTCAACGGCTTCTGCGCCGGATTCTTCCCGGGAATAAGCTGCGGTCCAGCGCTCTGCGTCTTCGGATTCAACAAATGGCCGGCTCGAAACTCGTGCTCCTGCGGAAACGGCCGCGACGGGTCGCCAATCTGCCACGTCAGCGGAGCCGACACCGAGTTGTGCTTGGAGATCTGGTGAGCCACCTTGATGAGCATCTCGCTGTTCACCGGCCGCAGCTCCGCCTCTTTCATCTGGCGCAGCTTTTGGTTGGCGTGGAAGCAGGAGCGCGTGAGGGCCACTTCGCACGCCTTCAGGTTGTTCTCCACGTGCTGAATCACCTCGTCTCGCTTCGCCACGTGGCTTTCGAGGTGGCGGGTGAGCGATTCTCGCTCTTGGAACTCGGGAACTCGCTTCAGCAACCTTTTAATGTTATCCTGTTTTGAATGGAAGAGCCGGATGATGTTCTCCACTGTTTCGCCGTTTTTCAGCATCACACTTCGGTCTCTATTGATTAGCGTGTCCACGATCTAAAGTTATAGGTCGCCGAGAGCTCCGTGAGCACATTTTTGCTCAATTTTCAATGTTTTTCTCATAAATTACCACAAAAATGCGCGTTTTGAACATGATTTTATCGTTTTTAATGCACATTTTTCATCTCAAATAGACTTTTTCTTGAAAAAATCATTATTTTCATGGAAATCGATACAAATTATAGATCAATAAGTTTAGATTTCTATGAAATTCATGATTTTCTCAAAATAAAAGGTATCTGAGATCAAAATGTGCATTAAAATCGATAAAATCATGTTCAAAACGCATGTTTTTGTTGTAATTTATGAAAAAACATCGAAAATTGAGCAAAAATAGGCCAGTAGAGCTCGCGGAGCCCATTACCATTTTCAGCACATGCTCCAAATCGTCAGCGGACTCGAGGAGCAGATCCCGTAGGCTTCGCTCATCTGATTCTGTCATTTCTCTGGAAAAATTCTGAAATTCTTCAATTCTCTTCACTTTTTTTGGTCCTGAAAAAGGATAAAGTATTCTGAAACCGATAAACAGTAAAAACTACCAAAAAAAGTAATGCAATCTTCAAAACAAAAAAGTTTTAATAGAAAATGATAACAACAGTATAACAAAAACATCGAAAAACACCAAAAAATAGTAAAAAAACAACAAAGAGTTACAAAATTCTGCCCTTCTTCCTCAACTTGTTCATCTTTCTCTTCTTGACGTCGTCGATGCGCTTCTGGAGATTCGCCTTTCGCTTCTCTTGCTTCTGAAGTCATTTTATTGATAGGAATAGTCAAAACTTCAACTTTTTGAGAAAAATTCCAAAAAAAAAAACCAACCGTCTGCTTCTCTCCCTCCGTCTTATTCTCCCGATTCTGCCACTTCTCCTTCTTCCTATCCTTCAGCTTGTTCTTCTTCGCCAACGCCTTCTTCAACATCTCCAGATTGTCCTTCACCTTCCCTCCAGCGGCTCTTTTCAACGTCTTCTCCCATTTCAGCTCATCCTCCATAATAGTGGCTTTATGAGGATCCGCCTCTCGAACTTTTGCGATCGTGGCTTTGGTCTCTTCCACTTTGGCAATCAGCGACTTGTAGTCACGGCCGGTGAGCTTCAGAGCTCGGTCTTTTTTGGCAGTCTGGAAATGGAATTTATAATTGTGCTCTTTGGCTCAGCGCGAGCTCCTGGAGCTGTTTTTGGCTCAATTTTCAATGTTTTTCTAATTAATTACAGCAAAAATATAGGTTTTTTTTCCAATTTTTTGCACATTTTTTACTCATATACTTATTATTTCGAAAAATATCGGCTCCTGGACATTTTGGCTCAATTTTCTCTTTATTTTCGATGTTTTTCCATAAATTACAACAAAAACAGAAGTTTTGAACATGATTTATCGATTTTAATGCACATTTTTCATCTCAAATACCTTTTATCTTGAAAAAATCATAAATTTCATGGAAATCAAGCTCAAAATGTGAAAATTTTCATGAAACTCAAGATTTTTTCAATAAAAAGGGTATTTGAGATAAAAAATGTGTATTGAAATCGAAAAAATCGATAAACCATGTTCAAAACGTCTATTTTCACTGTAATTTATAAAAAAACATTGAAAACCAAAAGGAAATTGAGCCAAAATTTCCAGGAGCCGATATTTTTCAAAATCAAAGTATCTGAGGTGAAAAATGTGCGAAAAATTAGAAAAAAAATCGATAAAATCATGAAAAAACATCGAAAATTGAGCCCAAATGCTCCGCGGAGCATCCAAAACTCACTCTTTCCCGCTTTCCTCGTTGCTTGTCCTCTTTAATTTCAAATTTCAGATTATTGAACGAGATTCCAGACTTTTTCTTCTCTCCAGTTGCTCCGTTCTCGTTCTCATCGGCTACTTGCTCACTCTTAACCTCTTTCTTGCTGAAAATAACCCAAATTCAAACAAAATTGAAAAAAAAAAATCAATAAATCAATAAATTAGCAACTTACACCTCCTTGCTCTTCTTCTCCTCGGCTCTTCGCTGCTTCAACTTGAGCTTGCTCTCCCGTCTCTTCAGCTTCTTCTCCTCCGCCAACTTCTCCGCCATCGCCGGGGTGACTTTGGCGGGTCCTTTGCCCTTCCTATCGTGCTTCATCTCCTTGAGCTTCTTCTGAAGGCGTAGGAGCGCGATTTGACGTTTGATTTCTGGAGACTCGTTGTCTTCGTCGTCTTCCAGCTTCTGAATCTCTTTGTCGATTTTGTCGTTGGATTTGAGAGTTGACGTGGAGAGCTTTGCTTTTTTGGCGGCGGGCTCTTCGTCTTCTTCGTCAGTGGTGTCGTTGTCTTCGACGTCTTCAGGGTCTTCCGCTTCAGAAGCTTCAGAATCATCCGATTCCGAGTCTTCCGCTGGCTTTGGAGCTGGAATCTTGGGCTCCGGAGCTTCATCTTCAGAATCCGAGCTCTCTTCAGTCTTCTCGGCAGTTTTGACCGGCTCCTTTTGCTCCTTCACCTTCTTCTGCTCCTTCTCCGGCTTCTTGAGCTGCACAATCTTCTGCGGCTGCACTTTCGAGTGCTGCTTGCTCTGCGACATCCACTCGAGCACTTCTTGCACCGTATTTGGCACCAAGCCAAGTCCCTTTGCCAGTTGTTGCTTTTGCTGCGCTGACATTGATTTTCGCTCCTCTGAAACCGGACATAATCGATTTATTGACAATTTATTGAAAAAATTCCAAAAAATCAATACTTTTGCTCAGCTGCCGATTGACCAGACTGTGCTTTCGCATCTTCAACGACTCCTTGACGTCGTCATCGAAGCCCCACAAGTTTACCGGGATGAGATTGCAGAAGTTGACCATCTCCCTCTCGAGAATGTCGACGGCATCATCGACGCCTTCTGATGATGGTGATTCTGGCATCTAAATATTAAAAATTTTTTTAATTTTTTCAAGAAAATCGGGGAAAAACACCGGGAAACATTAAAAAATTGAGAGAATTAAAAAAAAATTTTAAAAAAAGGAAAAAAAAAGAAAAAAAATGGTGCGAAAATGGCGAAAACAAAGCGCTAAACAATGTGAGGCCGTTATTCCGGAGCATCGTTGCCTCCCCATTTGTCATTTTCTTTGTGTTTTTTTCCACTTTTCCGACCCAATTTTCATCAATTTTCCTCAATTTTTCCTCGAATTTTTTGTATTTTCAGATGGGTAATGACACCTATAACCCAACGGTACGCGCTCGTCTCGCAAATGCTTCGAAAACGCGAGTTTTGAGTCTGAAAGAGTCGGCGCTTCACCGTATTCCTGATGATGTGAAAGATCTGGTCATGATGAAGCATTTGGACCTGAGTGTGAATTATTTGACACAATTGCCCGCCTATATTGGGAGTTATGCGCATTTGAAGCATTTGAATGTGTCGAGAAATCAACTTGGTTGGAAAAAATTGAAAAAATTGAACAATTGAAGAGAAAATTGAATTTTTCAGAATTTCTACCCGCTGAAATTGGATTCCTGCCATCTTTAGAAATTCTGAATCTCTCCCAGAATAAGCTCACAGAACTGCCAAGCCTCGAAAAATGCACATCGTTAAAGACCATCGAGGCCATTGAAAACCTCTTCGTCCAATTCCCGACCGGAATTTGTAAATGTCCAGCGCTGGAAATTGTGATTTTCACCGAGAATCGCATCGAACGTCTTCCAGATGAAGTAAAAATTGAACCTCTTCCAATCAGTTTCCAACTAAAACCCTTCAGATCCACTCTCTCCGCGCCGTCAGCCTGATTCTCAACAAAAACCGGCTTGTCTCGCTGAATACCGCCAATTTGAAGCGGTGCGAACGTCTGCGCGCGGTGAATGTGGACGACAATCAGCTGCATCGCGACGAGATTGAGAAATTCGTGACGGGCGCCGCATCGCGCGAGATTCGACTGTCGTTTGACAATAATGTGTCGCAGGTGCATGCCAGTGATTTGCAAGTGGGTTTTTTAACGATTTTTTGGTAAAAAATATGGGAAAATTGTGTAAAAATAGAGAAAAACCGGCTTTTTCACAAAAATTTTGCCAATTGTCGTAAGATCCGGTGCACGGTGTGCAGTCGTGGTGTATGCACAAAAGTGAACATTTTTCGGTCCAGTTGATTTTCAGTCAACGCAAAACTCAATAATCTGTAATTTTTTCAACTGTAATTCACTCAATTAATCACAGGAAATGGGCAACGAATCCTCAAAATCGAAATCTCTCGGCGACAATGCGCGAAAACTGATGGGTAATTGAAAAAAATCAATAAAAATAATTAATTTATCGATTTTCCAGGCAAATCCGGTCCATCTACCTCCACTGTCAACAGGCACCTCGAAATGGCCAGCAAGTCGCGAGTCCTGCAGCTCAAAGGCACTGGATTGAAAAAAGTGCCCGAGGAGATCGAGCAGCTCGCCGAGGTGCTCCGGAATTTGGATCTGAGCGAGAATAAAATTCGAGAGATTCCACAGTTTATTGGAGTTTTCACACAGCTCAAGCAGCTCCACTTTTCCAATAATTGTCTGGGTAAGAACCATTTTTGGCTCATTTTTGCTCAATTTTCGGAGTTTTCAATGTTTTTTCATAAATAACAGTGAAAATAGACGTTTTAAACATGATTTTATCGATTTTAATGCACATTTTTTATCTCGGATACCTTTTATCTTGACAAAATCATGAATTTCATGGAAATCAAGCTCACAATGTGCAGATTTCAATTAAAATCATGATTTTCTGAAGGTAGAAGGTATCTGAGAGAAAAATGAGCATTAAATTAGAAAAAAAACGATATAAACGTATATTTTTGATGTAATTTATAAAAAAAAACCTAGAAAATCCTGAAAAATCGAGCAAAAATGAGCCAAAAACGAAAAACCGCCTATTATTCAGAATTCCTTCCCGACGAAATCGGCCAAATGAAGAAGCTAGAAATTCTGAATCTCAATGGAAACAAGCTGAAGACGTTGCCGGACACCATCGCCGGATGCACTGATTTGCGATCCATCGACGTCTCCAACAATCAGTTCACCGCGTTCCCGATCGCCATTCTCAGTTGCCTTCAACTGGACATGCTGAATTTGAATGGAAATCAGATCGAGACGATTCCCGACGAGATCAATGAGCTGAAAGTGATCGAGCTCTCACTATCCCAGAATCGCCTTCATTCACTGAACGCCGACAATCTTGCAAAGTCCCAACGTCTTCGCACTCTTCGCCTTGATGATAATTGCCTGGAAAAGTCGGAATTCACTCGTCAACTTTTAGAATTCTCGACGATATCCGTTATTTCTTACGAGAGAAATCGATTCCAGCTCAAAGATTTTCAAGATCTGCCAGGATACGACGCTTATCAGGAGAGGTTCACCGCCACCAAACGGAAGATGTAAAAATGTTACTATTTTATATCCTATTTCTGCGTATTTTCTCATTATTTTACAAGAATATGCCGGTTTTGCTCAACAAAAAGTCATGATTTGCCCCATTTAAATGAACTATTCTGTGCCGCCAATCCATATTTTCCTTTCCAAATGGTTCCCCTGATACCAAATTCGCTATATCTTTGAAAAACTGTAAACTTCATTCACATAAAAAAAAGTGTCAAAAATAGGTAAGTACACATCTAAAGGCTCATCTTGCTCGTTTCCAATCGAATCCACGGCAGCGCGGCGTGCACATTCGCATAAACTCCGGGCATTCCGGGTCGAGCACATCCGATTCCCCAGCTCACGACCCCAGTGAGCTCCCAGCGGCCATCGCGAGCACACATCAGTGGGCCGCCACTGTCTCCCTAAAAAGAGCACCTTGAAAAAGGGCGTGAATTTCAATTTTTCCACGTTTTACCACGAGTTTTTGGTGGTTTTCAATTTATTTCCGCAATGTACTAGCCCGATAAACTACTCGGTAAGAGAAATTTGTAGTTTTTGGCTCGATTTTCGCTGGTTTTTCGATAAATTACTGTGAAAATATACATTTTATCGATTTTTCCGATTTTTCGCACATTTCTCATCTTTTATCTTGAAAAATCGTGCTTTTCATGGAAATTCACACATTTTCATGTATTCTATCTTTAATTAAAGGTTGATTACAGATACGCATAAAAAATAGAAAATAGGTGTGAATTTCCATAAAACGCATGATTTTTTCAAGAAAAAATGAAAAATGTGTGAAAAAATCGATAAAAACGTATATTTTCGCCAAATTTATCGAAAAACAGCGAAAATCGAGCCAAAATGAGCCAAGTTTTCTATAAATCATGGCAAAAATATCCGTTTTTATCGATTTTTTCTGATTTTCGCACATTTTTCATCTTTTATCTTGAAAAACTCATGAATTTTATTGAAATCCACACATTTTTAGCTTTATCAAAGCAAATAGGTGTAGATTTCCATGAAATTCACGATTTCTTCAAAATAACAGCTCTCTGATATGAAAAATGTACGAAAAAGCAGAAAAAATCGATAAAAACGTATATTTTTGCTTTAATTTATCGTAAAAACATTGAAAATCATTAAAAATCGCCGTTTTTAACACATTTTGGCTCGATTTTTGCGAGGATTTTCAATGTTTTTTCATAAATTATAGCAAAAATATACGTTTTGAACATGATTGAAGATATTTTGCGCGATTTTTTCCAGAAAAAATCGATAAATCATGTTCAAAACGTACATTTTCACTATAATTTATCGAAAAAACTTCGCTTTCCCCACTAAAATCGATCCAAAATCAAGCCAAAAGCACACCTGACACGAGTCAATCTTGCCATAACTGTATCCAGCACAAAGCATGGAAGGCAAATGAATGCGTCCCACGTAGTTGGGCAGACTGCTACAGAAGAGCGTGGAGATCACGGGCACGTGAATCTCACGAAGAGCCGGAGCAGAAGCGGTGGCTCCCTCTTGCGTCGAGCCCCACCCGGTGACGATGCACAGACGATTGTCGAGGGGTGGAAGGTGTGGAAGGCAAATTGGGCGGGAAACTGAGGTGGTGTTAACTGGGGGATGGATTCTGGAGGAAAAAGAAGAAGAAAATGATTATAATCATAATAATTCTCACCTCATAAGAGCAAAATCGAACGAGCTCGGAAATCCGATATTATAAAAGGGATGGACTGAAATCGCAGTGACCCTGTGAGGGCTCCCACTCCCTGATTGATGCCCTCCAACTCTTACTGAATATGATGTGGGACGGCGACTGAAATTTGGAGAATTTTCAATGAAAATCTCGGTTTTTTGATCGATTTCACTCATTTTATTCACTTTTTAATGTCTAAATTCACAGTTTTCAATTCAATTTTCAATTTCGATTTTCTGATCGGCAACTCGTTTTTCACCGTTTTTTGCTACTTTCATCGAATTCGCTGAGAAAGTTTCTTGAATTCCAGCCTTAATAGGCACTTTGCAATGAAAATGTAAGAAAATCGGCGAAAAATCTCATTTTCTGTGGAAAAACGCTTTGAATTCCATAGAAAATGAGATTTTTTCGCCGATTTTCTTACATTTTCATTGCAAAGTGCCTATTAAGGCTTGAATTCAGGAAACTTTCTCAAGGAATTCGATGAAAGTAACGAAAAACCGATGAAAAACAACTTTCCGATCAGAAAATCGAAATTGAAAATTGAATTGAAAACTGTGAATTTCGACATTAAAAAGTGAACAAAATAAGTGAAATCGATCAAAAATCAAGATTTTCATGGAAAAATTTGAATTGCCGCTTCTTTTTTGTCAATGGGACTCACTCTTTGGCAAAACAATGAGCCGCCGTGAGCACAAAGTTCGCGTCGATCAGCGAGCCGCCGCACCGATGTTGTCCGAGCCGCGAGAGCAGCTGAACGGTCCACGGCCAAGCGTGTGGACGAGTTTCGGAGCCGCCGATGAGCCGGTGGTCGAGCGTCTGAAGAGCACAATGAGCATTCATGTTCTGAGGAAGTGAAGCTCACCACATAGTCCTGTGGCTCCTGAGCAGAACGGGTTTGAGCCAGCTCGAAATTGGTGGCGTGGAGCCCGCAACCGCCGTGCTGAGCCATAAAGTCGTCGGCAGAATTTGAGTTGTGAGCATAGGAGCTCTTCAAAAAGAGCAAGAGCACGACTACATTGTGATAGAGAGTCATTTACTGGAAAAGATGATATATATGAAGAAAAACGAAGAAAAAAGAGGAAAAAATCAAGAATATGAACGAAAAATGATCATATTCCGAAAATTTACCGCCGAAAAGCAGTTTTTTCAATCGAAAATCATTTTGATCTACCCATTTTTATGAGCATTGACCTAGAATTGACCAAAAATTTGCAGAAATGTTCGAAATAAATTCGGATGGTGGCACGTCGTCGGACAATGGAAACTTTGTGGACGCCTCGGAGCCGGCCGGCTCGAGCCGACGGCTCTCTGATATCGACGAGATGGAGCTTCAGAAGCGGAGGAAGGATCTGGCGGATATCGCAGTTTGGGTACTTTTTCGATTGATTTCCAATTGAAATTCTGAAAAAATGTGCTCTTTTTCCTGAAAAAGTGCTCTTTTCCTGAAAAATGGGCTCTTTTTCTGAAAAACTGGCTCTTTTTCAGAAAAAATGGGCTCTTTTTTCGGACGAAAAGGTGCTCTTTTCCTGAAAAAGTGCTCTTTTCCTGAAAAAATGTGCTCTTTTTCTGAAAAAAGTGTTTTTTTTTCTTAAAAACGTGATCTTTTTCTGGAAAAATTGTTCTCTTTTTCTGAAAAAATTCATTTTTCCAGAAAAAAAGTGCTCTTTTATCGAAAAAATGTGCATTTTTCCTAAAAAATGTGCTTTTTCTGGAAAAAATGCTCTTTTTCTGAAATATCGTGCTCTTTTCCTAAAAATAGTGCTCTTTTTATGGAAAATTGTGCTCTTTTTCTGGAAAATAGTGCTCTTTTCCTGAAAAAATGGGCTCTTTTGTTGATAAAAGTGCTCTTTTTCTGAAAAAATGTGCTCTTTTTTCGGAAAAATGTGCTCATTTTCTGAAAAAATGTGATCTTTTTTCGGAAAAAATGTGCTCTTTTTCTGAAAAAATGTGATCTTTTTTCGGAAAAAATGTGCTTTTTTTCTGAAAAATGTGCTCTTTTTCTGAAAAATTATGATCTTTTCAGCTGAATGGACTGGATGCGACTGATTTGCCACTCGATGATCCGCATGATTTGTGCAGTGGACGAGCATTTTCAGAGATTTTGCACAAAATGTGTGTTTTTTTTTAGTTTTAACGTCGTGGATTCTGAATTTGTGATTTTGAAGCCGTTTTCAGTACTAAATAGTACTGAAAACGGTTCAAAAAATGGAAAAATTAGAGAAATTCTGAATTTAGATTCAGAAATTCATAATCAGATGCAGATGCAGATGCAGAATCAGCATCAGCATCAGAATCAGAATCAGATTCACAATCAGCATCAGAATCACAGAATCCACGACGTCAAAATCAATCATTTTCCAGCGATGAGAACTTCTTCAACTCATCATGGCTCGAAAAAATGCCATCGCACACATCTCGCTCCAACATTGTGGTGAAGCGGAGCAACCTGCGGAAGCTCTGGAGAAAGATCTCGGACCTGCTGAGCCAGCTCAATCGCCAGATCCCCCTCAAGTGTCGATGGGCGGAGATTGACGAACGAGTCGATGGAATCGAGGAGACGGATCTCCCGGTAGCAGTGGACCTCGGAATGCTCGTTATAACCATTGCTCATATCGGAAGAACCCGACAGTTTTACGTCGAATACTCGCAATCCATGTCGGCCAAGCATCCGAATGAGATACAGAACGTGGCGCGGATGATTCAGCTGGTGCTCGCGGAGCTGCCGGAGACGCCCAACTATATGGAGGTGTCGAGTCTCGAGTCGCCCGATGAGCACAAGGAGATCTCGATGCAAGAGTCTACCTCTCACAATGGGAATCGCTCTTCGAGCTGCGAGTCGGAGCTCTTTGAGGCTCAGCGAGATGCTCATCGAAAGGAGAAAGAGCAACTGCAAAAGGAAATCGAGCGGCTCACGAAAGCCCTGGATGCAGCGATGCTCAACACGAGCATTTCATCGGATTCGAATGATGTGCTCGTCCTGGAGAAGCAAAACGAAGAGTTAAGAGCAAAACGAAGGGAAGCAGAGGAGAGAGCCCATGAGCTGGAAGCGCAAATCGAGCAGCATCGAGTGAGCCTCAAGGAGCTCACCGAGGAGAACGACTCGCTGCGGTCAGGGCAGAAGGATCTGATGATTCAGCGGAATGAGCTGCATTCAGCACAAGATGAGATCGAGGTGTGGAGAACAAAAGCCAATCAGCTCGCCGCTGACGCGGAGCTCGTGAAAAAGCGCGAGAAAAAAGAGGTCAAAGAGCTCCAGCAACAGGTCAAGCTCCTCAACTCCAGGCTCGAGCACCATGTGAAACAATCCACAATAGATGAGGACAACAAAGAGTCGGTGGTAAAGTTGCGCACACAAATCGGGACGCTGAAGGCGTTGAACGAGACGCTCGAGCTGAAGGTGGCGTCGAGCATTCGGCTCCAGAATGAGCTCGAGAACAAGTTGATCGAGTACAAGGAGCGCGTGAATCAGTTGGAGGAGCGGAAGGAGGAGCTCACGTCGGAGAGGAACTCGTTGCAGGAGCAACTTGTGCTCAGTGAGTAGGCTGCTTGTGGGCGGGGCTTATTTGGAGCACATTTTCATCGAAATTTCAGTGATTTTTATCAATTTTTCCGTATTTTCAAGCGTTTTTCGATCAGAAAAGAAAGAAAATCACCTCAAAATCGAACTTTTTATCAATTTTAAGGTGATTTCTAATGATTTTCTGATAATTTCCTTACGTTTCTGATAGAAAAATACCTGGAAATGAGGAAAAATAGATAAAATCGATAAAATTTTAATCATTTTCATCAAAATTTCATTGATTTTATCAATTTTTTCGTATTTTCAGGCGTTTTTCTGGAAGAAAAGAAAGGAAATATTCGAAAATCACCTAAAAATCGAAATTTTCACTGAAAAATGACGAAAAAGTTCGATTTTTAGGTTATTTTTGATCATTTTCTACGTTTTCTGACAGAAAAAACGCCTGAAATTAAGAAAAAATCGATAAAATCAATAAAATTCTGTCAAAAAAGAATGGAAGTTATTTAAAAATCACTGGGAATCACCTCAAAAACGAACTTTTTATTGATTTTGAGGTGATTTCTAATGATTTTTTGACAGAAAATGAGCAAAAATCGATAAAATCGATGAATTTTGATCAAGCCCCGCCCACAAGGATACTGTAGATTTTGACAATTGAAATATCAAAATATGATAATTTCAGAAGAAGTGGTCACTGATAGATCCCTTCACGATTCGATGTTTGAAAGTGGCAATTTGTCATTTGAGTGAGTTTTTCTCTCACTGCTCCACCCCTCCCATTAGACCTTTCAGTGAGAAGCCGAAACTCCCACTGGAAATTGAGAACAAGCGGCTTCAGGAACGAATTCAAGAGCTCGAAGCGCTCGAGCCACTTCAAGGCGACATCATCAAGCTGAAGAGTCGAATCGGAGTACTGGAAGAGGAGAATCTGATGGTCACGAAACAGAAGGAAGACCAACAGCGAGAGCTCCAAGAGCTACAGGAAAAGGATGAGAAGAGCCAGAAGACGCACGTCTCCGAGGACTACCTGGAGCTGAAAGTGCGGCTCGAGAAGAATAATGTGGAGTTGGAGAGACTGAGAGAAGTGGAAGCGAGGGCTGAGGATCGAGTGGCGACGTTGGAGGATCTGGTGAAGGTGCGAAGTGAAGAGCTCGAGAGTCAGAAGGAGCTGCTCCACAAGGCCAAAGGGGTTATCGATGAGCTGGTGGGTTTTTGGGCTCCGCCGAGCATTCTGATGATTCTGATGCTGAAATTCTGAATCTAAAGTCACTATTTAGTACTGAAAACGGTTTTTTAATGAAAAAATGAGAGAAATTCTGCTTCAGATTCAGAATTTCAGCATCAGAATCATCAGAATCAACGACGTCATCAGTGACCAAATGTTGACCCCCCCCCCTTTTCAGGACAAACGCAGCCGTCCAGTGGGCGAGGGAAACGGTACATCGGTGCACCAATTCAAAGAAATGCAAGTGGAAAATGAGCAACTCAGAGCCAAATGTGAAAAGCTGGAAATTGAGCTGGATACGGTATCGACGAGCCTCGAGCAGGAGAATCGATTGATCACGAGTGCGGCTCATGAAATGGTATGGTTTTTGGCTCATTTTGGCTCGATTTTCAATGGTTTTTGATGATCTTTATCGATTTTTGCACATTTTTCATCTTTTATCTTGAAAAATTATGAATTTCATTGAAATCTACCCATATTTTCGATGAAAATCATGATTTTTTCAATATAAAAGGTGTCTGAGATAAAAATTATGCAAAAAATTAGATAAAAACGTATATTTCCCCTGTAATTTATGAAAAAACATTAAAATCGCTAGATTTTTTGTAAATTACAGCAAAAATAGACGTTTTTTATCGATTTTTATCCATTTTTTAGAAATTTTTCACCTCAGAAACCTTTTATCTTGAAAAAATCATGATTTTCATTGAAATCTACACATTTTGAGCTTGATTTCCATGAAATTCATGATTTTTTCTATAAAAAAGGTATCTGAGATGAAAAATGTGCAAAAAATGGATAAAAACGTATATTTTCGCTGTAATTACCGAAAAATCGAGCCAAAAACGGCTCCGGGAGCCATTGCTCATCTTAAACCCAGAATTTTCGTATATTTTCACTGTAATTCCCGAAAAATCGAGCCAAAAACGGCTCCCGGAGCCATTGCTCATCCTAAACCCTACATTTTCCTTCCAGGTGACAAACCGCGCCAACGAGAGCACCATGGCGATGCGAGTGGCAGCTGGAAGTGATAAGAGGGAGCCGCAGACTCTGCTCGAATCGCAGAAGATGTCGGGAGCTCTTCCGTGGAGGTGAGCAGCGTTTTTCCCCCTTTTAAAGGTTATTCCAAGTCGGAATCATTCAGATTTTCATGAAATCCAATCCAAAAAGCTCTAAAAATGAGGTAATTGTGCTCATTGTGCTCATTGTGCTCTTTTATGTTGACTAATAAACTGATTTGCATGCTTTTCTAACACTTTGCATGAAAAAATTCACTTTTTCTGGTGTTTTAGATCGTTGTCCTGTGTGTTCCCGCATGTTCCCGTCACGTTTTCCTTGTGAGTTTTTATCCTAACATGTTGCAAACGCGCTCCATTGAACTGACACGATTTTGGACGTTTTTCAGCTTGTTTTGGCTCATTTTGACCTATTTTTCGTGATTTTCGATGTTTTTTCATAAATGACAGCGAGAATCTACGTTTTGAACATATTTTATCGATTTTTTGCACATTTTTCATCATATTTTGAAAAAATTGTGCTTTTCATAGAAATTTACACATGTTTTCTATTTTTAAATGTGTAAATTTCCATGAAATTCATGATTTTCTAATTTAATGCACATTTTTCAACTCGGATACCTTTTATCTTGAAAAAATCATGATTTTCATGGAAATCCACACATTTTGAGCTCAATTGACATTAGAAAACATGAAAAATACACGATGACTGTAATTTTTCATGTTTTCTATTGTCAATTGAGCTCAAAATATGTGGATTTTGATGAAAATCATGATTTTTTCAATATAAAAGGCATCTGAGTTGAAAAATGTGCATTAATTTGGAAAAAATCGATAAAACCATGCTCAAAACGTATATTTTCGCTGTAATTTATCAAAAAACATTGAAAATTGAGAGAAATGAGCCAAAATAGGTCAAAAACGACTGAAAAACATTTAAAATCCCGAAAAATTGAGCCAAAATGACCAGGAGCAACTTTTGGCACAGTGCCAACTATTGGAGCGCACTTACTAAAAAGAACTAAAAAGTGTTCAATGGAGCGCGATTGCATTCTCTCCTGTCACTAACCCTTCCATCACTCTTCCACGAAGTGTGCTCTTTGTGATTTCAGCATCTTCGCCATCCTGATGCTCCTGCTCGCCGTGTTCGTGAGCAGCCACATGTACAGTGCAATAAACGCGCCGCCGATAGCCTAACTCTGTGCTCATTTTGTGCTCTTTTTTGGTGCTCTTTTCCTCTGTTCAGTCTTTTCCAGCTCTTTTTCTTTCTCTTTTTCTCTGTAATTTTGATATGTCTCAATTGTGTGTCTACGTGATTTTACGAAAAATACAAAAAAAACGGGGCCAAAAATGATCATATTCATCACTTTCAACGTCAATTTCAGAATTTTAACCCCCTCTCCGTCAACGTCTTCTGTTCCTCCTCTTCGCAAATAATAATTTTTTTTCGAAATTCGAAAATTTTTCGAAATTCAATCTATCTTTGAACTTAATTTATTTTCCAACTGTCTGTAAATTGACCCCACCCCCTTTTTTCTCTGTCACTTTTTATGCCACGTGGCAAATGAATCGATTTTTTTCAAACAATTTTTAGAGCGTTTTTATAGGTTTTTACCTTGCTCATTCTTTTCTTTTTTTTTTACTTTTTTTCCCTTTTTTCTCATTTTTTGAACTTTTTCAAAAGTTATTTCAATATTTTAAGCTGGACCTATGAATTATGGAGTCAGAAGATGGTTTAGTAATGAAACGAGGCAGCGATTTTTGAAGGTGAGATTGGCAAAGTGCGGCACCAGTTTTCTGCAATTTTGCTTCACATTTGTCATCATTTTCATCGAAATTTCATTGATTTTATCCATTTTGTTTTTATCAAATCGCTGAAAATCGAATTTTTCAGTGATTTTTCACTAATTTTCTTTTTTCCGCCAGAAAAACACCGCAAAATAGGGAAAAATTGATAAAATCCATGAAATCTTTCTTATATTTAAAATCCTGTTGGGGGATGTTTGTGTATGTATGTATGAGTAGTCAACTCTGTGCATGTAGGGGAACGAAAGAAATAACGTGAAGTAGACAAAAGTCGATCCAGCGACCTTTTGAACGAAAGACAAACGTGCTACCGAATGAACCACCCATACAAACATTTTCACGTGAATATTTCTCAATAACTTCCCAGCCATGCTGAGGCGGCGTGAGCCGCCCCAGCAGGCTGGTATTGATGAAAATAATGACAAAAATGATGTGCGGTGGGTTGCTGAAAACTGGTGCCGCACTTTGCAAATGAGCCCCGCCCACAAAGTATTGTCGGCGCAAAAAAATGAGTGCAGCGGGAGGGGGTCTGCAAACGCGCTCCAATTGGACTGCGGTCCTTTTTTCGAGTTTTTCCAGCTTGTGTTATAAAATAAACGACGGATATTGGTTAAAAATAGTCAATCAATACCTACAGATTTTATATTTGAGGCAAAAAATGCGAAAAACCCATTATGAAAGCATCGATTTTCCCATTTTGTGCAAGTTGGCGCCAATTACTGCGCAGACACCGTGCACTCATTTTTTTGCGCCGACAATAGCAGTGAAAAAACCCAGTTTTTCATGGAAAAAAGTGAGAATTTCGCAAAATTTTGTCGAAAAAAGTTGAAAATAGGTCAGAGAATGGGTTTTATAGAGTCTGAAAATTCAAAATTGAAGGAAAAATGAGAAAAAAAACGATAAGAATCATGGAAAAACGATAAAAAATGACACGATCATCATTAAAATGTTCAAATTTCCAATTATTATTACAATAAATTTCATATTTTTCCATAAAATCAATGCTCCAAAACCTAGAATTTAGATTTTGGAGCAATTTCAAAGAGCTTAAATTGATTCTGATTTAAAAAATTATCAAAAATGTTCAAATTTCCAATTATTATTCCAATAAATCTCATATTTTTCCAAAAATCAATGCTCCAGAATCTCGAATTCACATTTAGGACCAATTTTTCAACTAGAAACCAAAAAGACAAAGTAAATTTGAATTTTTGAAAAAAATTCCCTCATTTTCAACTATTTTCCCTGAAAATTAATGCTTCAGAATCTAGATTTCAGATTTTGGAGCATTTTTTCAACCAGAAACCAAGGAGCTCAAAAAATTTCTGATTTATTATCAGAATTTACACTTTTCAAACCATTTTCCAACAAATCTCCACAAAAATTTACATTTAAAAATTTACATAAATGCATTTTAGAGCAATTTTTCAACTAGAAACCAAAAAGTTGAAGTAAATTCGAATTTTTGATCAAAATTCCCTATTTTCAACTCTTTTTCCGAAAAAATCCATAAAATAAATGCTCCAAAATCTGGAATTCACATTTTGGAGTAGTGTTTCAACCAGAAACCAAAAATCTCCAAACAATTCCAATTTTTCTACAATTTTCCAACAAACCCCCATAAAAATCAACACTCCAGAACCTCAAATCTTCAAAGAGCTATCAACAATTCTAATTTATGATCAAAAATCCCTATTTTTCAACCATTTTCAACTCCCTTTCCAACAAACCCCCATAAAATTTAATACTCCAGAACCTCGAATCCCTTCCCCCATCAAAACACCCTCGCCTGGTCTCCGACACCGACACCAACTCTGCCATGTCGGTTCTAATTCCCCTGGTGACAGTGGCCAATCGACCATCAGTCCTTCTCACGAAACGATCGATCCATCTTCGATCGCACCGCGGAGAAGTGTGTTTTCCCGGCGGACGGAAAGAGCCGGGCGAGTCGACGACGGAGACGGCTCTTCGGGAGACGTTCGAGGAGATCGGGTTGTTGGCAGAAGACGTCGAGGTGTGGGGGAATCTGAAGAGCGTCGTGAGGAGACAGGCCGACTTTGTGGTCACGCCGGTCGTCGGGTTTGTCAAGGATGAGAGCGTTTTGGAGAGGTTGAGGTTTGTATTTTCATTTTCTTACTATTATTGTCGGCGCAAAAAAGAGTGCAGCGGGAGGGGGTCTGCAAATGCGCTCCATTGGACTTTGACGCTTTTTGGGATTTTTTCGAATTTTTCCAGCTTGCGTTATAAAATAAACGACGGAAATTGGTTAAAAATAGTCAATTAATGCCTACAGATTTTATATTCGAGGCAAAAAATGCAAAAAACCCAAGATAAAAGCACCGATTTTCCCATTTTGTGCAAGTTGTCGTCAGTTCCTGCGCAGACACCGTGCACTCATTTTTTGGCGCCGACAATAGTACTGTTCGTCCACAAAAAACGTGCCCTTTTGCTCCATTGATAAATCGGCGCTTTGCCGGTAGGTCAAAATTTTTGATTTTCGAATTTTTTTTTCACTTTTTTTAAAAAGTTTTCCACCGAATTTCATCGTTTTTTTTATGATTTTTTAGGTTTTTTTTCTAATTTTTCGTATACTCGCCGCACGCGACAGTAAGTGCGCTCCACTGCACAACTGGAGTTTTCTCGGCCACGGCCACCATCTCGAAATTCGCGCCACCACTCACTAAATTTCGCGGTGAAAAATCGATGGCCGCGGCCTAGAAAACTCCAAATTTCTCTTCCATTTCGGTCATTTTGCAGTGGAGCGCACTTACTGATGTGTGCGGCGAGTATAACAAATAATGATTTTTTCTCCACTTTTTTCACCTATTTTCACTAAAATTCTCATTTTTCGCAGTGAAAATAGGTGAAAATAGTAGAGAAAATAACGTTAATCTGTCGAAAATTCCTTTTTTGATATGAAAAATTAGAAAAAAACATCAAAATCATGAAAAAACTATGAAATTCGTTAAAAAATAACGAAAAAAATCGAAAATCCAAAAATTGTGATCTTAAAAATTTGCGGGGCTTGATGACGTGGAAATTCCAAAATTCTGAAATCGGATCACGTGGACTACAAAATGCACAATTTTCAGTGTACAGAAAAGTGTGCTTTTTGTAGTCTACGTGAACTAATTTTGGAAATTTAAAATTTCCACGTCATCAAGCTCAAACTTGCTCAAAATTGATTTTTATAAAAAATTCTCACAGTCTTGAAATAAGCGGAATGAAATAACAAAAAATAAACAAAAAAAGTTTTAGAGTGAGCAACGATGAGGTGCAATCAGTGTTCACCATCCCGATCGACGAGCTGGCTCGCAACGCGAGTCTCACCAAATTCAAGAGCAAACGGATGAAGTACACGTTGCCGTCGTTCGACTCCACCGAGTTCACCGTCCAGTATAATGCTCCAAACGAGTACCTGCACTCGACGCAACGCGTCTGGGGCCTCTCCGCCGTCATGCTCCATCAGACGCTCACGCTTCTGAATCCAGAAGGCTATCAGCATGATTTAGTGATCAAATTCTTCTAGAAAATCTTGTGCCATGTGTATTGTTTTCTTTGTATAGCCAATGAAATAAACATTTTTAAATGAAGACGTGGGGTGATAAATAAAAGGGGACCGGAAGAAACAATAAATTAAAACGGGTCGATAATCAGTCCATGCGAGCCTTGATGGTGGAGACGTTCACCTTGTCCTTGGTGATGGTGTACACCACGGCGCCCCATCCGGAGGCCGCGTCGCGTTCCAGACACGAGAGGATCGACTGGGCGGTCGCCTCGAACAGCTCCTCCGGCTTCATGTTCTCGCGCCAGAAGTCTGGAAATGGTGGGCTCATGGTGCATTTCAGTTGTTTTTGACCTATTTTCTCGGGTTTTTCAATGTATTGACAAAAAGGACGGGAATTCAAATATTTAGCTCAGGTTTTCAAAGAAAATCTCGATTTTTGATCGATTTCACTCATTTTATTCACTTTTTAATGTCTAAATTCACTGTTTTCAATTCAATTTTCAATTTCGATTTTCTGATCGGCAACTCGATTTTCACCGTTTTTTCGATACTTTTATCGAATTCCTTGAGAAAGATTCCGGAATTCATGCCGTAATAGGTCCTTTTCAATGAAAATGTAACAATATTGGCAAAAAATCTCATTTTATGTGGAAAAACGCTTTTAATTTCACAGAAAATGAGATTTTTCGGTTAATTTCGCCGATTTTGTTACATTTTCATTGAAAAAGAGCTGTTCTGTACGATACGGTATAAATTCAGGAAACGTTCTCAAGGAATTCGATAAAAGTATCGAAAAAACGGTTAAAAAGGAATCGCCGATCAGAAAATCGAAATTGAAAATTGAATTGAAAACTGTGAATTTAGACATTAAAAAGTGAATAAAATGAGTGAAATCGATCAAAAATCGAGGTTTTTCATTGAAATCCTGAACAAAATTTGAATTCCCGCCACTTTTGTCAATGGAAAGGTGTGATTTTATGGATGAGCAGTAATTTAATGCACATTTTTCATCTCAGATACCTTTTATCTTGAAAAAATCACGAGTTTCATTGAAATCCAGACATATCAATCTTAATATGTGTAGATTTCGATGAAACTCGTGATTTTTTCAAGATAAAAGCTATTTGAGATGAAAAATGTGCATAAAATATGAAAAAGTCGATAAATTATGTCGAATACGTCGATTTTTGGTGCAATTCATGTAAAAAAAAAAATCGAAAATTGAAAACCGCGCGAAAATCGAGCCAAGCACGTCTTCTACTAACTCTCGCACACTCCCAAAAGATACTCCTGTCCAGTTCCAACGGCGACAAAGTCGCGTGGCGCCGAAACGCATCCAATGGTGTCCATGCAGCAGATGAATGGCTTGTTGGTGTCGTCGAGCCCGGCGACGAGCGGCTCCGTGAAGTAGGAGCCGAAGCGGTGCTGATAGGCGAGGTTGGAGATCATCTCCGAGAGCACTTGCGGCTTAATACGACGATTCTCACGGAGCTCGTAGAGATTCTTGCGGAACATGATCTTCTCGAGCACGGTTCTGGCGTCACTCTGGAAGCCGGCGAGCCCGACGTAGACTTTATCGGACACTTTGTGCACTTTCTTCTGATCCGTCGCCACTGTGGTCATCTGCTCTCCGATACGAAGGTCGGATGCGATGCACACGCATCTGGAAATGGAAAAAATCGAAAAAAATTCAAAAAAACTCATAACTCACTCATCGCCGGCCATCGCGACGACGGTTCCTCCAGTATAGCTCATAATCGACATTTTTCTGGAGAATTTGGTGTGGCTCGAGGCACTGGAAGGCTACTGAAATCCTGATTTGAAAAAAAACTAAAAAAAATTCACGAAAAATCATTGAAAAATGCGAAGAACTGGTTGGCGGAAAATTGCTTACAAATCCGCAAGTGCGGCGCGAAAAAAGGGGCGTGGCGCCGGGGGAAGCGTGCGGCAGAATTGCAAAATGAAAAGGGGCGGGGCCTAATTTTTCGAGTTTTCGTTTTTATTTTTGGGCCCAAAAAGATAATAAATGAAGCTTTTTTACTTCTGATTTGATGAAAAAACTTTTTTAAAAATTAAAAATTAACAAATAATAAATTTTAATCAAAAAAATAGATGACTTGGCTCTTTTATTGTGTGAAAAGAAGCACAAAAACCGGTAAGAGAAAAATTAAGGAGGATCAATTTGGGCAGACACCAAAAAAAGAATGGTCGCTGGCTGGGATATGAAATAAGTGAATACGTCGAAGAAAAATATTAAGTAATATAAAAATAATGATAAGAAAATGGAAATTTTAGAGATATAAGGAATGGGATGAACTATAAATTCTAGAAATTTGGTAACTGATAGTTTCGACGTCGTTGATTCTGAATCTAAATCTGAAGTCAAAATTTCTCCTATTTTCGAAAAAAGATTAGTTTTCAGTACTATTTTCTCAAAAATTATAGAAATTCTGACTTCAAATTCCGATTCCGATTCAGAATCATCAGAATCAACGACGTCGAAGCTATCAATAACCAAATTTCTAGAAATTTAGTAAATAACGGGGAAATTCTCCTCTGGCCATCGGAGGGAGCGCACTTTCCGCGTCGCCGGCATTTCCACCATGGCTCTCGGATTCAGGAACATCGGGTCCTCCATCACGTTTCGAGCCGGCGGATTCACAGAGTATCTGCAAAAAATCAGTTCTGAATTCCAATTTTGGCTCAATTTTCTCGTGATTTTCAGAGTTTTCGATGTTTTTCATAAATTACAACAAAAATATGAGTTTTGAACATGATTTTATCGTTTTTAATGCACATTTTTCATATCAGATACCTTTTATCTTGAAAAAATCATTAGTTTCATTGAAATCCAGACATATTGATCTTGAATTTGTCTGGATTTCAATGAAACGTATGATTTTTTCAAGATGAAAGGTATCTGATGTGAAAAATGTGCATTAAAATCGATAAAATCATGTTCAAAACGCATATTTTTGTTGTAATTTATCAAAAAACTTTGAAAACTGAGAAACCCGAGAAAATTTGATACCTTCTCGGTCGGAACTCCGGATGACGTGGCACTCGTCTGACGTTGTTCGCCGAGTGTCTTCTGCCTCTTCTCAGTTTTCCCTCCTGCGACAGTCCGGTTCGTTGCGATTGCTCGTAGCGAGAGAGACGACGTCGGGACTGTTCTTTCGCCAGGGTGAGCACCAGGTTGTAGATCTTGTCGCGCATCAGACCCGCCATGTCATTGGCGGCCGGGTAGCGGGTGGACCAGTCAAAGTCGGGAAAGTCCTGGAATTCATATTATGAGCAATTATGGAATTTCGGGAAGTGTGCTGTATAATTTGTGGGCGGGGCTTATTTGCAAAGTGCGGCACCTTTTTTCATCAAAATTTCATTGCTTTTATCAATTTTTCCGTATTTTCAGACGTTTTTCTGTCAGAAAAGAAAGGAAAATGACAAAAAATCACTGGAAATCGCTTTAAATCGATCATTTTTCACAGAAAAATGATGAAAAAGTTCGATTTTAAGATGATTTCCAGTGATTTTTTGATAATTTCCTTTCTTTTCTGACAGAAAAAAACACTTGAAAATAGGGAAAAATTGATAAAATCATGAAATTTTGATTATTTTCATCAAAATTTCATGATTTTATCCATTTTTTCTGATTTTCGAGCGTTTTTTTGTCAGAAAAGAAAGGAAATTATCATAAAATCATTAGAAATCACCTTAAAATTGAACTTTTCACTGAAATGAAAAGTTCGATTTTAAGGTAATTTCCAGTGATTTTTCGTCAATTTCCTTTCTTTTCAGACAGAAAAACACTTGAAAATGGGGAAAAATTGTTAAAATCAGTGAAATTTTAATCATTTTCATAAAAATTTCATTGATCTGATCAATTTTTGCGTATATTCAAGCGTTTTTCCGTCAGAAAAGAAAGGAAAATATCAAAAAATCACTGGAAATCACCTTAAAATCGATTTTTCATTGAAAAATGATGAGAAAATCTATTTTAAGATGATTTCCAGTGATTTTTCGATAATTTTCTTTCTTTTCGACAGAAAAACGTTTGAAAATGGGAAAAATTGATAAAATCATGAAATTTTCGCACTTTTCAAATAAGCTCCGCCCACAAAATATTCAAAATAAGTTAAAAAAAAATTACATGAACAGTGACAGGACGATTCAGATAACAAAAGAGCCCCTCGATGAAGTGCAACGCGTAGAGTCCACAATCATAAAAGTTATCCTGAACCGGCAGATTCTTGGGTCTCGTGATCACCACTCTCTTCGGATCGAAGACAGTGTCAAACTCCCCGGCAAACTTCTTGCCCGGCGTTTTCGTCTTATCATAGAGCTCCGCCAAGTACGTCTTAATACAGTGCGTCATATGATTCCCCTTGGCGGGATCCAATCCGCTCAACGGATCGAAGAACGCCACGTAGCACTTGGGCGCGGCTCTCGACTCTTGCTCATTTCGCAGGTCGACGATGGCTCCGGCCGGGTTGAAGACGGTGATGAGCAGCCAGTGGTAGTCCTCGTTGATCGGCACCACGATGTAGTCCTTGCTGAAGACGTCGAACTTCTTCGTCCAGCGAAGCACGCGGGAGCAGTTGTCGACGAGGATCTGCTGGTTGATAGGGTCGATGACACGACGGCCGGAGAACGCGAGCGTCGGGACTTGGCGCGTTAGATTCGAGTAGAAGAACGTGTTGCAGACGTGGATTTTCTTCATGCTGGAATCAGAAGACGTCAGGTTTTTCAGAAGAAGTTGTTAGGGACTCACAGCGCCTTGTCAATCATATAAACTGCGATGTAATTGAGCATGAAGCTCATCACATTGTCATTGACGAATTCTTTTCTATCCAGGGTGCGGACATCGCGGACGAGCACTGAAATTGAGCATTTTTTAGAGCCTGGAGCTCTGTGAGCACATATTTGGCTCAATTTTCTCTGGATTTTTGTCGTTTTTAATGTTTTTTTCATAAATTACAACAAAAACATACGTTTTGAACATTATTTATCGACTTTTTTCCAGTTTAAAGGAGGTGCCAACTATTTTTTTCACTCGACGGAATTTGGTCATTTCGAGTACCGCATCCACGAATCTGAAAGTGAAATTTTCCAAACATTCCTCGTTTTCGAGAAATTCGCGTTTCAAAAAAGCTAAGGAGCAAAAATCGGGGGGACTAACTTTCGCATGGCCGAGTTTTGTCGTCACTGTGGTCCCTGATTTTTATCGACTTCTCGCAGGGTTTCAGCGCTTTTTTATGATTTTCTATGTTTTTTTTTGCATTTTGTTTATAAATTACAGAGGATTGTTGCGAAAAAGAAAAAAAGCGCTGAAAACCTGCGAGAAATCGATAAAAATTAAAGACCACAGTGACGACAAAACTCGGCCATGCGAAAGTTATAGTCCCCCCGATTTTTGCTCCTTAGCTTTTTTGAAACGCAAATTTTTCAAAAACGAGGAATTTTTAGAGAATTTTATTTTCAGATTCGTGGATGCGGTACTCGAAATGTCCAAATTCCGTCGAGTGAAAAAAATAGTTGGCACCTCCTTTAATGCATATTTTGATCTCAGATACCTTTTATCTTGAAAAAACCACGATTTTCATGGAAATCCAGACATATTGAGCTTAATTAACAATAGAAAACATGAAAAATACCCGCTTTCGTGTTTTCTATTGTCAATCATGCTTAATATGTGTAGATTTCAATGAAAATCGTAATTTTTTCAAGATAAAAGGTACTTGAGATGAAAAATGTGCATAAAATTCGACTACTCTCTTATGTGGTGGCTCTCTTATGTGGTGGTGCCTCAAAGCGGCGAGAGAGTGCAAACCGTCTTTTCCCGACGAGTCGGCCCTCGAGTCTGGAGTTGGACACCAGGCTGGGAAGACGGGCTAAAGCTACCACAAAGGTCTTTCACTGCAAACGAGAGCAGCGTCCAATGCTTCTTTTTTGGGTGGCCTCTCCAGAGGTCTAGGCCGACTCCCCGCGCCGATAAGGCAATCCTGCCAAGGCCTCGTAAGCCATAGCTAGGTAGGGGAACAAGAACCCACGAAAAAAATCAGCAAAAGAAGCAAATGGACCGGATCTACCCACCAGAGTCAAGCTCCAACCGGGTACCGATTCTCCCCCGGAAGGAGCTCTGGTGCCGATGACGGGAGAATCAACAACACACACGTGCCAAAGACCAAGCCGAAGAAGGATGCCAAATTCAAGACCGGCACCTGGAACTGCCGCTCAGTGGCTGACGACGTCAGAATCGCCGCCGCCACCGAGTACTGCATCGAGTCCAAGTGCCACGTTGTGCTCCTTCAAGAGACACTCCACCCCTCCACTCTCCGTTCCATCAACGGCCACAACTACGAGCTCTATGTGAATGAAAGAAAGACAACGAAAGACAGAGGCATCGGATTCTTCGTCATCAAGAGCAAGGAACTCTTAATAGATGAAATCCAATGGCCAATTCCTGGAATTGGTATTTTGAAAGTTCATTTCCGAGGTTCTGCGCTCGCTCTCGTCAACATCTACGCCCCTGTCTCCAAGAACAAATCAGAACCGGACGCTCGGAAATTCTTCAACGATCTCGGACTCATCTACCAAGGTCTCCGACGAAACTTCAAGGGGAAAATAATCCTTGGAGGAGACTTCAACGCCGCCGTCCACCACTGTCCGCAGAATGAGATGGCTCCGTGGATCATGAAGAACATCCTCGGCCAAGGAAACGACCATGGCGACCTTCTTCTCCATTTCCTCGCCGCCAACCACCTCTACTTGCTCAACTCCAGGTTCAAGAAGAGATTAAGCAAAAAATGGACTCACCTTGGGCCGAGCGGAGGAAGGACCGAAATTGACTTCTTCGTCGCCAACCACCTGAACTCGATCTCCGATGTATCCACTTTCTCCTCCACTCACAACCTAAGCGATCACAAGATGGTTAGAGCCTGGTGGCTCGTGAGGAAATCGGACGACACCCCCAAGAAGTGGTACAAACCCAGAACCCCGTGTCTTCGAAATCGAGACTGGTCGTGTTATGAAGAGGAAATAAAGAGGTCGAGGCTCACTTCTGACGTCTCGGAGTACGAGAACCTGGCAGAGACTTTAATAGAGTGCGCTTCCCGGCTCCCCAAAGCCCCAAGCAGACCTCTCCACAGTCCTGCCGTCCAAGCTCTACTCAGAGAAAGAAAAACAGAAATGAGCCTTCCGAATCCCGACGTGCACAAGATCAGAGAGCTATCGAGAAGGGCAAGAGAAGCGATTCAGCGCGAAAAAATGGCTCTGCTCTCCGAGACTCTCGAAAAGTGCCGTGCCAAGAAGTCCACCAAGCCATTCCAACGTACACTGGCCAAAGAAGTCCCTCTCCAAATCCTAGAACGTAACGATGGTTCCCTTACTGGGAAGAGGAACGAGATAGTCGACATTGTCAAAGCACACTATGAAGCTATCTTCTCGTCGCCTCTTTCTCAACCCACTCCACGTTCTTCCTGGTACCATTCACTCAGTCCGAAAATTCTTGTGGATGAAGTACGACATGCGATCAGGAAGCTCAGAATCACTACCGCTCCGGGAATTGACAAAATAGACGGCTTTATGATCAAGCACGGTGGAGAAACACTGATAGAATGTCTGACGAAACTCTTCAACAACTCGCTGCTCAGCAATTCCACCCCGCCCGGATGGAAGAAGTCGAGCGTGAGGCTCCTGCCCAAAAAGGCAAATCCGGTGAAGATCACAGACTACAGACCAATTTCATTGCTCCCCCTGACTTCGAAGCTCATGTCAAGCATCATGTCCCAAAGGATGGTGAGAACTCAGGAAGACTTCCTGGAAGAAAGCCAGTGTGGATTCCGAAGAAGCCGGAGTTGCACGGAACATATCCAGACTGTCGCTCAAATTGTCGAGAAATGCAATGAGTTCAACATCCAATGGATAATGATATTCGTTGACTTCAGCGCCGCCTTCGACAGTGTCACACATGCCGGAGTGCTCGCCAGCCTGAAACAAGCTGGAGTGGACGCATACCTACAAGACTACTTCGCCGAATCCATGGAAAATGGGACCGCTCACATTCCAGTGCACGGACGGAAGATTGAAATTTCCTTGCAGCGTGGAGTTCGTCAAGGTGATTCCGCATCACCATCCCTGTTCGCCATCGCCCTCCAAGCGGCCCTCTACAAGGCTGACTCCCAATACGAAGGCGCAGGGATTCCGATCGATGGCATGCCATTGAAAAGATTGGAATTTGCCGATGATGTGGTTCTATTCGCCACCAACACGGGAGAAATCAAGAAACGCCTGAAAATCTTGAAGAGATGCTGTGCAGAAATCGGGCTCTCCATCAATGCTTCCAAAACGGTTATGCTCTCCAACATTCCCTCCCTAGAGGAAATCTCCCTCGATGGACAACCAATTCGGAAATCTCCAGGTTGTCGATATCTAGGAAGGTGGATTGCTTCAGACGGAGACATTGATCGTGAAGTCACACGCCGAATCCAAGCAGGATGGACAGCATTCCATGCCTTGAAACCGCTCGTGAACTCTCTCAACCAGAAAGAGAAAATTCATATGGTCAAACAGAACATCTTTTCCGCACTACTCTATGCGTCGGAAACATGGAATGTCACCGCGAACACCTCCAGACGCTTGCAGTCAGCCGCCAACTCCATCACCCAAGCCTGCGGCATAACCAACTGGACAGCCAATATCCGCCAACTGCTCTTGGCACGAAAATGCAGATGGGCAGGCCACCTGGCGCGTTCACATCCGCTCAGATGGTCGAAACTGATCACCGAATGGCAGCCAAGAATTGGCCAGAGATCGAGAGGACGCCCTAAGAAGAGATGGAGCGAAGACGTCAGGGAAGCCCTAAAACATCATAAGGATGTACTCTCCCGAACAGTTGGAACCGTTGACGGAAGAAGGAGACGTGGAATACTACTACCCAACACCACCTGGTCCACCGAAGCCAGGAAAGACCGATCCAAATGGGCTGATTTTGTCCGCAGCTGTACAAGCTCGAAACCAACGGACATCTAAGTATCTAAGTAAGTAAGCTTTTTTGAAACGCAAATTTTTCAAAAACGAGGAATTTTTAGAGAATTTTATTTTCAGATTCGTGGATGCGGTACTCGAAATGTCCAAATTCCGTCGAGTGAAAAAAATAGTTGGCACCTCCTTTAATGCATATTTTGATCTCAGATACCTTTTATCTTGAAAAAACCACGATTTTCATGGAAATCCAGACATATTGAGCTTAATTAACAATAGAAAACATGAAAAATACCCGCTTTCGTGTTTTCTATTGTCAATCATGCTTAATATGTGTAGATTTCAATGAAAATCGTAATTTTTTCAAGATAAAAGGTACTTGAGATGAAAAATGTGCATAAAATTCGAAAAAAGTCGATAAATATATTCAAAACGTATATTTTTGCTGTAATTTATGAAAAAAACATTGAAAACGACGAAAATCCCGAAAAAATTGAGCCAAAATATGTTCTCACGGAGCTCTCAACTCACAAACAACGGGATCAATGCCCGAGATGAGCAACTCTCTGGGCGGAAACGTAAAAAGTTGCGTGTCCGCCGACACATAGCTCAAATCCCTGGATGGCGGCGTCGACAGGCGACTGTCAGATGACACGGATTCCGGGGTCTGAAAGCGGAATTCAGAAGAAGAATAGAAGACGTGCTTTTACCGGGGACGTCTCCTGGACAAACTTTTGCTCCTGCTGCTGCTGATGATGATGTTGAGCTGGCTGCTGGCCAAAGTCTCCCTGAATACGTGGATTCAGAATTAGGTCAATTTTCAGATGGAAAGAAGCCATGGACACAGTGTTCTTTAGAGGATAGAATAGAAGGAAATTTAAAAAAAAACGAAGAAAAAAAAGGAAAGAAAAACTGAAAACGATGAAACCTGGCCGGCAAAATTGAAATCCCCGGGTTGCAAGAACTCGGCCATCTCGTCGTCGTTCATCAGAATTCCCTCCATCGGCTCCAGATTCTTGAGGTCGCCTAGAACTGAACACACTCACTCTCAACGCCCATATTATTCTAGTCAAAATTGGACGACTACTAGTACTGCTGTAGCTGGAGAACGCGTGTAGTTCTCTCGGACAAGCGTTTTTTTATCGTTTTTTCGAGTTTTTTTTTAACAAAAACGACGAATATGGTTGGAAAATACACAAAGAAACGTAAAAATTACTCTATAAACGTATCGAGCGAGAAAATTGAAAAATCCGAGCTAAACTGTCGATGAAATGCTGAATTTTTCAAAAAGATCCTTATTTTAATAGTATAAATGTTAATTTGAATTGAAAAAACTCGAAAAAACTATGATTTTAATCAATTTTCATAGTTTTTTCGAGTTTTTTCGATTCAAATTGAACTTTATTCTATTAAAATAAGGGTCTTTTTGAAAAATTCAGCATTTCATCGACAGTTTAGCTCGGATTTCTCAACTTTCTGGTCTGATACGTTTATAGAGTAATTTTTACGTTTCTGTGTGTATTTTCCAACCGTTTTAGCGGTTTTTTATTGAAAAAACTCCGAAAACTTGATTTCAAAGGTTGAACTTTTAACCAAATTTATACCACAGGTAGCTGAGAGCTTCCTGAGCACATTAATGGAATCGGATTTTGCGGAATGCTCCTGAGAGCCAAGATATGGTCATAAAAGCCTAAAATACAGTGAAATAGCACTTTTTCACTGTATTTCAGGCTTATGACCATATCTCGGCTCCAGGAGCATTCCGCAAAATCGGATTCCATTAATGTGCTCAGAGAGCAGCTATCTATGGTATAAATTTGGTAAAATGATGAAAAACGACGAAAAAACGAGAAAAATATGAAAAAAGCGCGTTTTCCGGCTACCGTAGTAGTAGTAGTAGTAGTAGTAGTAGTAGTAGTAGTAGTAGTATTCGTCCAGTTTTAACGACCGAATAATACCATTCTGCTGATAATTCTCGTCCTTCTGAAGGTAGTCGTCGAGGCGAACATCCGGAGCGAACGGAAAGTTGTACTGTGGGAACTGCGCCTCATCGTACACCCGATTCATCTCTTTGACGCGTCGCACAATGTCGGCGAGCTCGTCTTGCTTCTGTTGCGAGAGCTCCTGGAAGAGCTCGGTGCTCACTGCAACTCAACGGCAAATGGTACCTGAAGGAGCTCCCTGGTGTAGACCACCGGGTAGCAGTCGGGGTCGGTGTGCTGAGCCTGGAGCTGCTCGTGGCTCGGCTCGTAGAGTTTTGTCGTCACGTGGCGATCTTTCAGAAGATTCGAGGCTGGTGGCTCGGCGAGCAGCTAAAAGTGCTCTACTGGAAGGCAACTGGAAGGCAACTAAGGGCAGAAAAGGGGGAAAATATGAAATTTTCTAAGAACACTGTGTCTTTTGGCTCATTTTAACGACATTTTAAGGGTTTTCGGGTTATTTTAAGGGTTTTAAGAGTGTTTCAGATTAATAACTCACCTTCCGAATGTGCGACGATACAGTTTTCCTGAAAAACAGTTCCAAACGTCTACTTTATTCTGAATCCCAGTGAAACTCACGGCTTCTTAATGACCAGCTCTTCACCTCCATCGAACTTTGCCCGTTTGCCACGTGGCATCACCCTCTTCTGGGCTCCATTAATAAGCAAGTTCTTATTCAACTTCAAGTCTTCCAGATAAAGAGCCAATGACAATGAATCCATCTCCGACACCAGCTTATGAGTATGCGAAAGCGACACGCTGGCTCTCCGACGCGCCTGCTCGCGGAGCATCTGATTCCACACCGCGTGCACGTCCTCGAGCAGCAGCGTCTTGATCATGTCGAACTCGAACGTGAGCTCTTTCGCCGGCTCGCCGAACGCCACTCGCACGTAGGACTCGGTGTCGGGGATGAAGGGCATGAGGGTGAAGGTGAAGTTGCGGGTGAGCGGTTTGCCGACCTTCTCGCGGAGCCCGGTGAGCATTTCGAGCATCTTGCTCACGGAGACCGCTTTCAGGGTGCAGGAGAGGATCGCCGGGTTCTCGCATTCTTCCTCTTTTATCTGGAATTTGATCGATTTGTAGGTTTTTTTTCGTGTTTTTCTTGTTTTTCGAGCTTTCGGAGCATTTCTCAGCTATTTTGGGCTCATTTTGACTCAATTTTCACTGTTTTTCTCACAAATTACAGCAAAAATATACGTTTTAAACATTTTTTATCGATTTTTTCCAATTTAATGCACATTTTTCATCTTAGATACCTTTTATCTTGAAAAAATCATGATTTTCATGGAAATCCACACATATTAAGCTCAATTGATAATAGGAAACATGAAATCTACACATATAATGTATTTTTCTTGTTTTTTATTGTCAATCAAGCCTAATATGTATGGATTTCCATGAAATTCATGATTTTTTCAAGATAAAAGGTATCTGAGATCAAAATGTGCATTAAATTAGAAAAAATCGATAAAACCATGTTCAAAACGCATATTTTTGCTGTAATTTATGAAAAAACATCAAAACTGAGCCATTTCTCACCGAAATGGAGTCAATTTGGGTGAAGGCGATTCCGAAGTCTTGATTCGCATACCCAACGAGTGGATCGCCTTCTATATAGAAGCGCAAACTGATTCTTTTCTGGAAAATTAATAATTTTAATTTAATTAAAAAAGTTTTTCGAAATTCTTCGAAAAAATCCTACATTATGATTCTGCTCGATGATCAACGGCTTCTGCGGCGCCAACTTCATCTGATAGTTGCCGATGAAGAATTTCCCGGGATTCATCTGAATTTTTTTTGCATTTTTCTTTCAATTTTCCCACAATTTTTCTCGTTTCTCACCATAATCTTGAGCGTTGGGTCCTGTCTGGTGCACCGACCGCGAATATCTTTAATGACGTCGTCATTGTTACCCATTTTCTGAATTTTCCACGAATAAATAAGCAAGGCAGGAGCGCTGAATGGCGTCTGAAGACGTCGTCGGCGTTGTTGGTTTGAACGAAAAAGCGCGAATTCGCAGTGGAGCGCGCTTGCAGCACAGCGTCAATGGGTACGGTGGCGTCACCTTTTTCGTGGAAAAACTCACCAGAAACGTGGAAAAATGTGGAAAAAAGTAATGAAAAACATAAATCAACATCTTTATTCCTCTCAAAATGCGAATAACACTTCTGCTCCTTCTCCTGACGGCGCTAAGCCTTCAAAAAACCGACTGGTTTATTTTCGACGGAATTCTACGGTGCAAGCACCAGAAGCCGTTCTGCTTTCACATGAAGTTCTACGAGACGGATTGGTTGTCATCAGACGATAAAATCGGAGAGCAAAGGGGATGCACTGCTCCAGGAGTGTTCGAGCACAGCTACAACGTAACTGGGTCACAGGACGGAGATGGTCCGTTTGATGTAAGTCAGGAATTTGGAATTCAGTAGTTTCGAGGTCCACATTCACGATTCTGAAATCAAAATTTTCTGAAAATCCCTCATTTTCGAGATATTCACATTCCAAAATGCGCAAAAATCCGGGGGACTAACTTTCGCATGGCCGAGTTTTTTCGTCGCGGTGGGTTTTGAGTTTTTCGATTTTTTAGTATTTTTGGGCTCTTTTATTAGATTTTATATGGTTTCGTTTGTTTTTTTTTGTCAAAATTCTAGAAAAATGCAGTAAAAAAGGAAAATTCCTAAAAAAGCGGCTAAAAAACAGGGGAAAATCGATAAAAACCAGAGAGCACATTGCCGAAAAAACTCGGCCATGCGAAAGTTAGTCCCTCGAATTTTTTGCTTCAATTTTTTTGCATTTTGAGCCGCAAATTTCACGAAAACCAGGAATTTTCAGAGAATTTAAATTTCAGATTCGTACTGAAAAGTACCAAAACTAATTTCAGAGCGGCTACGAAGTCGGTCGAACCATCCACCACAACTGCTCCACTGATGGAAAGCAAATCGATTACGAATCGCGTCATTTTATGACTTCAACTGGTGGCGGGTAAGTTGGAACCTAATTTGAGAACTAATCAAAAGCTTTTTTCAGAAGAACCACGATCAATATCGAGCTCGAAGAGCCATTCCGATACGGCTGAAAAATCCTATCGGATCTTCATAAGAACTTGTTCATTCAAACTGTTTTCACTGCTCAAAAATAGAAAAATAAAAATGATAATAGGGAAATCACAACAAAATTATCAATTCTTGAACATCTGAGCTCCTTTTCTGGCGAGCTCATCGGCTTTTTCGTTCCCGTAGATGCCAACGTGGCCGCGGACGTGGATGAATTTCACCTGGAATCGAATTACTTGACATTTATGAAATGGTTATCAATTTTTCTGGCTCTGGGAGCTCTTTGAGCCGAGAAAGCTCATAACTCTATTCGGATTCAATTTTATGAAAATCCAACTGGATATTCGGGATCGTCTTGAAATTCTGAATCAATTCATGCAAGAATCTCACAGTTCCAAAAGACTGGAAACATTTTATAAGGATGTTAAAGTTACATAAACTATAAAGACAAGAGCTTACAAATACTGTGTTTTTGGTTAGGCTCTGAGAATTTTCTATAAATTTGGTCACTGATTGTTTCGACGTCGCTGATTCTGAATCTGAAGTCAGAATTTCTGTAATTGATCTCATTTTTGAGAAAAGATGTGTCAAAGCCATTTTCAGTGCTATTTTCTCCGCTATTTCGCAACGAGCGAAAATGACGACATGTGAACACGTGAAAAATGGAGGGAAATAGCACTGAAAATGGCTTTGACACATCTTTTCTCAAAAATAAGATCAATTACAGAAATTATGACTTCAAATTCAGAATCAGCGACGTCGAAACTATCAGTGACCAAATTTATAGAAAATTCTCAAAGCCTAACCAAAAACACATTACTTGTAAGCTCTTGTCTTTATAGTTTATGTAACTTTAACGCACTTATAAAATGTTTCCAGTATCCTCGAATCATGAGATTCTTACATGAATTTATTCAGAATTTCAAGGGGAATCTGAATATATAGTTGGATTTTCATAAAATTGAATCCGAAGAAAGTTATGAGTCAAAGTTCCACAAAATCCCCATTTTTTGAGCTATCTCAGAGCTCCCAGAACCATTCAGGAAAGCTCGATAACCTTGATGCTCCCCATCAGCTTGTCAATCTTCTTGAGCACATCCTGATTGAGCACATCGCTGCCTGTCGCCGTCTTCCACCCCTTTCGCTTCCACCCTCCTATCCATTTCGTCATGGACTCAATGAGCAACTTCGAATCGGTCTTCACTACCACTTTCTCCAGCTTTTTCTCAATGGCCTTCTCCAACGCCTTCTCCACCGCAATGAGCTCTCCTCTATTGTTTGTAGGTGCTCCATAGACCGGTCCGTGAGCATTATCCTCGTGCTCATCGCCCCAGAATACTCCCCACCCGGCTTTTGCGTTTTTTTGACCGTTAGAAGAGCACGCGCCGTCGGTGAACACCACTGGAGCATCTGAAAACTCGCCGAGCTCTTCGGGCTCGGCCTTTTTTGCTGGGGGTCCTTCTGAATCCTGAACCTTCCGTTTTCTGGAAGGCGTTGTCGTGGAGCTCGATCCTACAAAAAAAAGCTCTGAAAAAGAGCAACTTGTCGGGCTCACCAGCGACACTCATATTCTGCGCCACAAACTGTCTCGCCTCGGCTTCACTGGCGAATTTTTTGAATCTAAAACAAGATTTGGCTCCTGAATAACATTGTTCGAAAAAAAAGTAGATCAAAAATTTTACCGCGCATTGTTGAAGCCCTCGACTTGCGCTTTACACTCGTTCCAGGTGCGGTAGATGCCGACCTGGGAAAACTGGGAGGTTAACTATGAACTTTCATCGTTTTTGGCTCAATTTTCTCGTTTTTTCATTAATTACAGTGAAAATATACGTTTTTATCGATTGTTTTCCAATTTAATGCGCATTTTTCCTCTCAAACACCATTTTTCTTGAAAAAACCATGTTTTTCATTGAAATCTAACTCAAAATGTGCAGATTTACATGAAAATCATGATTTTTTCAAGAAAAAGGGTGTTTGGGGTGAAAAATGTGCATTAAAACCGAAAAAATCGATAAAATCTGTTCAAAACGTGAATTTTCACTGTAATTTATGAAAAAACATAGAAAATTGAGCCAAAATGAGCCAATTTTTGCTCAATTTTTTCGTTTTTTCATAAATTACAGCGAAAATGTACGTTTTGAACATGATTTTATCGATTTTTTCCATTTTAATGCACATTTTTCATCTCAAACACCATTTTTCATGAAAAAACCATGAATTTCATTGAAATCTAACTCGATATGTGCAGATTTCAAGAAAAATCAAGATATTTTCAAGAAAAAGGGTGCTTGATATGAAAAATGTGCATTAAAACCGAAAAAATCGATAAAATCTGTTCAAAACGTAGATTTTCGCTGTAATTTATGAAAAAACATCAAAACTGAGAAAATTGAGCCAATTTTTGCTCAATTTTCAATATTTTTCATAAATTACCGCAAAAATCTACGTTTTGAACATGATTTTATCGATTTTTTCCAATTTAATGCACATTTTTCACATCAAACACCCTTTTTCTTGAAAAATCATGCTTTTCATTGGAATCCAGACATACTTATCCTGAATATGTGCAGATTTCCATGAAAATCATGGTTTTTTCAAGAAAAAAGGTGTTTGGGGGGAAAAATGTGCATTAAAAACGATAAAATCATGTTCAAAACGTAGATTTTCGCTGTAATTTATAAAAAAAAACATGGAAAATTGGCTCAATTTTCAGATTTCTTTACCTGTTTGCCCCTGGCCACTGCATAGAACTGATCGGTTTTGCCCATCGCCGCGTGCTGATGCTCAGCAGCTCACCGAATAGTTTACTGAGAATCTGAGTATTTTGAACGTCTTCAGCTTCTGAAGTTCGGAACTAGGTAACGTTGGCTGGTACCCTATTGGGAAAAGCATAGTTATAATGGTGCAATTTTGGTGCAATTTTATTGAGGTATTATCCATTTCTGACGAGATGCCAGTTGAGTTCAAATCGCTGAGGCGGGTCTCGCGGCGCCAAAAAAGTGAGACAGCGCAGTGATGCGAGAGAGTCGAGAAAAACAGAGATTAAAGGAACTTGAGGTTCGCTGCGAGACCCACCGCAGCGATTTGAACTCAACTGGCTTCTCGTCAGAAATGCATAATAGATAAAGATATATTCTTAAAATGAGCATGAATCTTCTCAATTCTTCTTCTTTTTCTTGTCGACGTTCTCCTCCTTCTCGGCCTTTCTCTTCTCCGCCTTCTCAGTTTTCTTCGGCTTCTCCTCTTTTTCCTCGACTTTTCCATCATAGAATTTGTGGAAATAGGCGACGGCTTCATCCAGCGTTGGGAACTTCTTATGAAGGGGTTGTGGATAGTTTTTTATCTGAAAAAACCTCTTCATTTATCATTTCGCAGCAGTTTTTGACCTATTTTGGCTCAATTTTCAATGCTTTTCATAAATTACAGCGAAAATATACGTTTTGAACATGATTTTATAGATTTTAATGCACATTTTTCATATCAGATACCTTTTATCTTGAAAAAATCACGAGTTTCATTGAAATCCACACATATTAAGCTTGACTGACAAAAAAAACATGTTTTTTATTGTCAATCAAGCTTAATATGTCTGGATTTCAATGAAAATCGCGATTTTTTCAAGATAAAAAGTATCTGATTTGAAAAATGTGCATTAAGATCGATAAAATCATGTTCAAAACGTATATTTTCACTGTAATTTATGAAAAAACATCGAAAATTAAGCCAAAACCTCTTCATCATTGAGCAATGGGCTCCAAAACTCACATGCTCCTTGACGACGTTGTAGTCTGTGAAGACTCCAACGGTATGCCCACGAGCAACAGCATAATAGACGTCGTGAGTGGGCTCCGGGAAGGATACTGGAAGTTTCGACGTCGTTGATTCTGATGATTCTGAAGTCAGAATTTCGTTAATTTTCAAGAAAAGAAGCCGTTTTCAGTACTTTTTTCTCGAAAATGAAAGAAATTCTGACGTCAGACTTCAGAATCAGATTCAGAATCATCAGAATACTCACACTCAACCTTCTTCGCCTTTCTCTCATCCAGATACTTCTGAGCATCTTGCTCCGTTGAGAACTTCTTATAGACAGGTTGTGGAAACTTGTCGATTTGCTTCTTCGCCTCCGCCCACTCGCTGAAGACGCCTCGTTGGAAGCCGTGAGCCACAGCGTAAAACTTGCTCATTTTGAGCTCTCTTACTGTAAATCATGGATAATTAAAAAAGGGGGAAAAGAGCAAGAAAAACGATACGAAAACTATGAGAAAAAGAGCAAAAAATCGCAAAAATAGCAAAAGTGTGGGGTTTATTGTCCGTATAAGTATCATTTTTATACAAGTGTAGAGCAAAAAAGTGTGCAATTCAGTCGCGGAGCTCGGCGAGCCGCTGAGCCATTCCCTCGACCGACTCCGCCACCGGGTTGGTATCAAAACCAGTGTTAACAGCGGATGGAGCTTTGCCGAGCTCTCCTTTCGTCACTTCCCACAGGATGTTCTCCACTTCTTCCTGAAAAAGTACTTACAATTAAAAGTGAGCAAAAACATAGAAAAAGTAGTTTTCCAATAGAATTTCGAATTGAAAATGAAAAAAAGAGAAGAGAGCGACCACATGTTGCCTCACGAGAGAGTGAAACACAGAGTCAAGGACAAATAGTTGTCATTCAAAGGCCAGAAATCACATCTTTCTTTCAGTAGGAATGTTTTAATATGAGCAATTGGAGAATTTGGAGCATTTGGAGCCCACTAACCTGAGCCTTCTCTTCCAAATCCGGAGCCTCGACGCTTTCCAGCGTGTCCTCGATCATCTCCTCTATGATGCCGAGCTTCATCATCTCCGACGACATCTCGCGCATTGTTTTCATGATTTCAGGAACCTGAATCGATTATTTTGTGGGCGGGGCTTTTCATCATTTTCATCAAAATTTTATCGATTTTATCAATTTTTCCCAATTTTCAGGTGTTTTCTGTCGAAAAAGAAAGGCAATTATCAAAAAATCACTGGAAACCACCTTAAAATCGAACTTTTCACTGAAAAATGATGGAAAAGTTCAATTTTAAGGTGGTTTCCAGAGATTTTTTGACAATTTCCTTTCTTTTCTGACAAAAAAAACACCGGAAAATATGGAAAAATTGATAAAATCATGAAATTCTGATGAAATTTATGACAAAATGATAAAAATGATAAAAATTTCATGATTTTATCAATTTTTCCTCATTTTCAAACGTTTTTCTGTCAGAATACATGAAAATCAATGGAAATTATCAAAAAATCACGGAAAATTACCTTAAAATTGATAATTTTGACATTATTTTTCAGTGAAAAGTTCGATTTCAAGGTGCTTTTTAGTGACACATTGAAATCAAACTTTACACTGAAAAATGGTGTCAAAATTATCAATTTTAAGGTAGTTTTCAATGATTTTTCGATAATTTCCCTTCATTTTCATGTATTTTGATAGAAAAACGCCTAAAAATGAGGAAAAATTGATAAAATCATGAAATTTTTATCATTTTTATCAAAAATTCATGATTTTATTAATTTTTCCTTATTTTCAGACGTTTTTCTGTCACAGAAGAAAGGAAATTATCAAACAATCACTGAAAATCATCTTGAAATCGATAAAAAGTTCGATTTTAAGATGGTTTTTAGTGATTTTTTTTATAATTTCTTTTCTTTTCTGACAGAAAAACGCCTGAATCATGAAATTTTGATAAAAATGCCCCCACAAAGTGATACAAACCTTCACCAACTGCTGCATGCTCTTCATAACCTCTGTGGACTTTTGGAGAGAGCCCGCCATTCTCATGGTGGCAAGCTGCTCTTGCATGCACATGATTACAGAGTTGATTTGCGCTTTTGACACGTGGATTTTGCTTTGAGCCTATAAAATTAGCGTTTTATTTGGTTTTTTTGGGGTTTTCTCGATTTCACCTTCTTGGACTGCACCAATGACTTGGCGAGAATCACACAGACGTCCTTATCTCCTTTTTTCGCTGCATCCTTAATCTCCTTCGTCACTTTTTGCTCCTCTCTCTGAATCGAGTAGATTTGGCGGTCGAGGGCTCGCATTTCTTGGCGCATTTTGCGTTGGAGCTCACGGACTTCCTCCTTTGGATCTTTCTTCTTGCCAAACAGACCCATCATCTGGAAAATCAAAGTTTTTTGTGAAAAAAGAAATTTGGAGCGTTTTTCCAGTGAAGCAAAGATAAAACTGCACAAATTACTAAGGAAAATCTTAAAAATCAATAAATTATTCAAAACTTGACAGAAACAATGAAACTTACAGAAAAATTTCGCAATTTGGAGCGCCGGGAAAAGCTTGAAAAAAAAATAAAAAAATAAAAAATGTGTGGCCGAATTTTGGTTTCCTAGGCCGCGGCCGAGTTTCCTCCAAGCCACGCCACGGTGACCCAAACGCGATGGGGGCCGGCAACACTTCGGCCGCCGTGGCACAATTCTAGGCCATCATCGTTTTCGTCAATTATCTCAAAAACTTTCTCAGCGATTTTTTTGAAACTTTTTCTATGGATAGAGAATGCAATTTAAAACCTACAATGAAAAAGACAGACTGTAAAAAGTGGTTCTTTACACCTAGCGAACCGCTGGAAGTTGGAGGGCCGAACGAAATCCTAGGCCATCCCATGTTTTTGGCAATTTTCTCGAAAAGTTTCTCGGCGATTTTTTTAAAACTTTTTCTAGGGATAGACAATTCGATTTCAAACATACAGTGAAAAGGATGTGTCGTAAAAAGTGGTTCTTGACACCTAGCAGGACGCTCAAAGTTGGAGGGCCGAATGAAATCCTAGGCCATTCTCAGTTTTTGGCCGTTTTCTCAAAAAGTTTCTCGGCGATTTTTTTTTAACTTTTTCTATCGATTGAGAATTTAATGACAAACATACCATAAAAATTACAAACCGTAAAAAGTGGTTCTTGGTACCTAGCGAGCCTCTCAAAGTATGATGGCCGAACGAAATGCTAGGCCATCACCAGTTTTTGGGTGTTTTCTCGAAAAGTTTCTCGGCGATTTTCTTTAAATTTTTTGTACAGATAGATTTATACAATTGAATTTCGTAAATAGTCGGGTAACTCTCAAAAAGTGGTTTAAAGTATATTGCGAGCTGCTAGAAGACCATGGCCGAGCGTAATTTTCAGTTTTTTGGAGTTTTCTTAAGAAATTGCTCGGCGATTTTTTTGCAATTGTTTGTGTGGGTTTGAAAACTTTTTGTAAACCTCTCTTGTGCTGGATTAAACCAAAATAGTGGTTTAAGAGTATCAAAAACCACGAAAACCAATACGGCCTGAAAAATTTGTTCGGCCGTCGCCTTTTTAGCAGTGACCAGGCTAGTGCTTCACAATTTTTTGTTACAACTTTGTCGAACATGATTGGTTTCTGATTTCTATCATGTATTTTCTTTAATTAATCACGTTTTGCGCATAGAAAAAGCAGATACAGCTGCAATTTTCAAATTTTTGCCCATGCCGCACTGCTGCGAAAATTTGTGCCGCGCGCTGCGCTCTGATGAAGAAAGCTTTGCGAACGAGCGGGCCGCATCATTACAAATTGGACCGCCCATTTTTTTCGCTGATTGGTAGCGAAAATTGTTCTATTGCACATTCCGTTTGGGTCACCGTGCCACGCCCAGAAAACCCTGCCGCAAGGGCGAAAACGCAAGTGCCGCACGCTTCTTTTTGGGAATTTCATCGATTTCCGATTTTCGTTTCGCGGCCTATTTGGCTCGTTTTCAGCAACTTTTTCCACAAAAAGTGAGCTTTTTTGAAGTTTTTAGAGGAAATTTAAATATAATTAAATTCTGGGCAGAATTTTCAACAATTTGGGTGGAAAAAATTGGGATCCGATTGCGAAATCGGTGGTTTTTCAGGCTTGAAAGCTTTTGAGTTGGATTTTTTGAAAAAATCCTAATCTCTCCTAAATGTACCTGTTTTACCCTAAGTTTATAATTATAATAATCAGAATTTATGAGAAATTTCAAAAATTATCAGTTTATCAAATTAACATTAAAAAAATACGAAACTCAAAAAAACACTCTAAAAATCAATTGCTTCAAAACTAGGAAATCTAGGAATCCCCTATCGAAACTTATCAATGTATTCCTTATGAATCACTTTCATGCCGTCACTCCGTGAAGAAATGAGTCATCCTTTTTACAGGTAAATAGATACAAGCCAACCCATCGATTTATGTCCATCGCAAATCTTAACAGACCAGCGGGTAAGCCACAAAATACGAAAATACTTGATAAAACCTTGATTTTCAATTTTCAGACGCTTTCGAACAACTTGAGACCGAGGACGGTGTCCGGCAAGGAGTTTGTCACATCCGTATCCAACAGCGTACCGGAAGAAAGACCATCACCACTGTTCAAGGTATTTTTCGTTATTTTTAAGGAAAAAATCATAATTTGGGTTTCCAGGAATCGGCACCGAGTACGATCTCAAGAGAATCGTCCAGTACTTGAAGAAGGTTGGTGATTTGCAATTTGAAGGCGCCTTTGTCTTGCTGTTCGTCGATTTCTTTCATTGTGCATTCCTGTAGTGGCTCACTCTTCGTTTTCTCCTTCTGCGGCGCATTCTCACTGAAAGAAAACTCGCGACGCAAGCGACAAAGCGTATTCAGCGTCAATGTGTTTTTTCAGTGAGAATGCGCCCCGCTCTCCGCATGCTGGCCAAACTGTGCCTATTCCGCTGCTTTTCCGTCTACCTTGTCGCCTCGTGGTTCGTGCCCGATGAAGTCTACCAATCCGCTGAAGTCGCACATCATCTCGTCTTCGGCACCGGCCATCTCACATGGGAGTGGAGGCATTCACTCCGCTCTTTCTTCCACCCTGCTCTCATAGCTCTTTTGTTAAAGCTCCTCAATTTTTTGGCGATTGACTCTCGTGTATTAGTATACCATGTTCCCCGCCTCGCCCATGCTGTATTATTCGCTCTCGCCGATTTCTCCTTCCACAAACTATGTAGAAGGCTTTGCATCACCAAAGGAATCGCCGATCTGTCCTTCATCACCTATCTCTCCTCCTGGTTCATCTTCTATTGTGCCCCGAGAACCCTCTCCAACTCCCTTGAGACTTCCCTGACTCTTATTGCTCTCAACTGGTTCCCATTCGAGGGTAGACTGTACAAGGGAGCCACATGGCCCTATATTGCTCTAGGAGTTCTTACAATTGTCATTAGACCCACTGTATCTCTGCTCTGGCTCGTTTTCGGGCTCCATCACCTTTACCACCATCCCCACCCATTCCGACTCGTCCTCCGCACCGTGTTGCCTGTCACTCTCCCAATGCTGATCGCCACCAGTCTACTGGACTGTTGGGCGTATGGAAAATGGACGATTCCACTGTGGAATTTCCTTAAATTCAATGTGCTCACCGGAGGAAGCGCGCTATTCGGAGTTCATCCGTGGCACTGGTACTTCACCTCAGGGATCCCTGCAGTGCTCACCGTCCAGACCATCGCTATCATCGTGGGACTTCTCGGCCCGAACATCTTCCGCCCCACACTCCTTCCATTCTTCGCCACCGCCTTCTACATCTTCGTGCACTCTTTGCTACCGCACAAAGAGCAACGATTTCTCCTCCCTGTCATCCCACTACTCTGCATCTACGCCGGAGGAGCCTTCCAGAATCTGAAGAAGTGGCAGAAGCCGTTCGTCGCTCTTATGGTTACGGTGAATATTGGTGTGGCGATCTTCACCTCTCGCTATCATCAAGTCGGACCTTTTGTGGCGCCGCGGAGAATAATAGAGGAATGGAGCCCCGAGCATGGAAAGCTCTCAGTGGCGGCTCTAATGCCCTGCTACTCGCTTCCAGGGCATGCCTTCTGGCACGATGAGCTCGACGTGCTCCGCCTCCTGGATTGCTCACCCGATCTGGAGAGCCTACGAGCACCCGCCGAGCTCGACGAGGCGGACCAATTCCACGCGAACACCACGAAATGGCTCATGGAGACGTTCTCACTGGAGCATCGCAATTATCAACGGGTGCTGATGTACGAGAAGATTTATCAGTCGTCGCGTCGCTGGTTCGATTTGAATGGGTGGCATCAGTGTGTGGAGAAGATTTGGCACTCGTTGGCGTTGACGTCTTCTAGAGAAGATCATTATATGATCGTTCTGTGTCGGAATGGGGACTAGGCAATTTTTGTTTTACTTGTGGTTGTGCGCTTTAATTTATGAGCTTATTGAAATAAATGTCGGTTATTCTTGATGAAAATACTTAAAAGTAAATGTGTTTTTGGTTAGGCTTTGAGAATTTTCTATAAATTTGGTCACTGATAGTTTCGACGTCGCTGATTCTGATTCTGAATCTGAAGTCAGAATTTCTGTAATTGATCTCATTTTTGAGAAAAGATGTGTCAAAGCCATTTTCAGTGCTATTTTCCTCCATGTTTTTCACGAAATAGTGGAGAAAATAGCCCTGAAAATGGCTTTGACACATCTTTTCTCAAAAATGAGATCAATTTCAGAAATTCTGACGTCAGATTCAGAATTAGCGACGTCGAAACTATCAGTGACCAAATTTATAGAAAATTCTCAAAACATTTACTTGTTAAAGAGAGACTAATTCCAGAAGCACAGCTGTAACGGAACCATCGTCGAGCATCCAGAATATGGAGAGGTCATCCAACTGACCGGAGACCAGCGCGAGAAGGTCAAGGACTTCCTCATCAAGGTCGGCATCGTCAACGAGGCCAATTGCAGAGTGCACGGATTCTAAATCTATAAATTTCCCTTTCCTTTTTGCTTCTTGGTATAATATTCGCCCCGCCCCTATTGTTATTCCAAATGGATCTGTCTTTTCTTGATGTCTGATAATTTCTCTTCTTTTCTCTTCTCTTCTCTTCCAACATGAACTTGTTACCTGGTTTGTAATAAGGAACTTTAGAAATTCATTTATTACTATACTAATCAAACTTTCAAATGGTGTTATTCATAAGATGGGGAAGTGAAAAAGGGGGAGGGAATAGGAATATTCAGAAGGGACCCATAAGAACAATATCGCAGATTCTTCTCAATTCAGAATCTTTTCATCCCGGTATGCATCATTATTATGATTTGTTTTGTTTTTTTTTCTGTGAATTTTTTAGAGAATAACTGGGGGGACAACAACAACCGAGGAGCGACTAGATGACTAATGAAGACGTTGGAGAAATTCACAGAAGAATGTGACGATCGTCGAAGAAGTGCGAACGGCGCATGGCGTTGAGTTCGTGGCGAGTGCGTCGGGATTTTGGGGTGGAGAAGTCGTCGCCACATCTTCCGGAGGCGCGGTAGCCGGTTGAAGGCGTCGACGTCGTCAGGTTGCGGTTTTCGTCAATCTGGAAGGAGAAGGGTTGATTGGTGGACTAGAAATTCAGTTAGAAAAAGTTAGGCCACGGTTTTTAAAGTTAGTGGCCTAGAAAATTGGGTCGAAAAAGTTAGGCCACGGTTTTTTTCAAAATAAAATTGTTGGCCTAGAAAAATGAGTTGAAAAAGTTAGGCCACGGGTTTTTTCAAATTAAAGTTGGTGGCCTAGAAAATTGAGTTTGAAAAGTTAGGCCACGGCTAATTTTTATGTGAAAATTTCAAATTTTTCAAATTCAAATTGGTGGCCTAGAAATTCAGTTGAAAAAGTTAGGCCATGGATAATTTTTCAAGAAAATGGTGGCCTAGTTGAAAAAGTTAGGCCATCGCTAATGGGTCTCGCCGCGAAAGATTACTGTACTTTAAATTTCGACTTTTTTTTTTGCTTTTATTGCGAATTTTCATGTTTTTGATTGAAAATTTGGTTGTAAAAATGGAAAACTAGAAAAAAAATTCGAAAAAACTTTATTTTCCCCTAAAAACTTCAAAATAGTTCAAATTTTTCGCTGCAAGACCCAAATTTTTCCAATTTTTCATCCAAATTCCTTCTAAATAACTCACCTTTGTCAGTGCCGTCGAATGCCGGTTAAAAGTCCTCGTGGGCCGCTCGACAGGCTGCGCGTGCTGCTTAAAGTTGCTCTTTTGCCACTCGACAAAGTGCAGTGTGCACGGGAGGTGTCCCTCGAGCACCGAGTGGTGCGTGAGCATCATTTGCAGAGTCGGGAACGGCTTTTTGGTGGCCGAGAGCTGAAAATTGGGGGGTTTTTTGGAAAAAAATTGAAAAAATTCGAAAATTTCGAAAATTTTCAACATAGTGATGAGTTTGTCGCGGCGGTCTCCGCGATCTGGGCGCGCCTCGCTCTTGTACGCACTCTGGACCCATGTCGACCATGTGCACCGGTGGCGCAGTGGTTAACGCGCTTGCCTGTCGCTCCTTTTGGGTGTCCGGGTTCGACACCGCACTCGGTCTCTTTCTCTTTGCGGCGCCTCTCCGGACCGCCCCGCTCCTGTACGCACTATGGGGCCCGCGGATCGTGTGCACCGGTGGCGCAGTGGTTAGCGCGCTTGCCATCACAGGTGATTCGCCGCCTGCAGGTTACAGCTAACATCTACAGAACATGCAGGTCGCGAAAAAATATTTCGCGATAGGCTCACAACCCGCTTGTAATGAGCGTGTCGACGAATTTCGCGATCAGCTCATTGCGTACCTACTGTAGACTAATCCGCGAACCTACAACCAGCAGATCGCGAAGAAAGCCCAATTCTATTGATTTTCAGTTACCTCCTGTTTTGCTTCTTTGTTTTCCTATTTTCCAGTATATTGCTCACTTTTTTCATTATTTTTTCTTATTTTTGTTATTTTTCACAGATCGAAGACATCCCACAGGCGGACTGCCGATTAGTCCACCCTGCGCGGCCTTCAGGTATTGGAAAACTAGTACTTCTGCTGAAAAAATTTTCAGATGGAAACAGTGCTCAAAAAAAAACAAATAAGGAGGACTCGGAGAATTCGATGGTATTCCTGATTTGCGGAAAAATGGTAATTTTTCCGAAAAATAATTTCAAAATAATGAACTTTTACATTTCGAGGTCAGTACGACAACGAGATGGCCTTATGGAAGCACGGGATTCTTGAGATGGACGTCGACCCACAACTTTCGGATGATGGAACAACTACGAGAAGAATAAGGAAAAGGTGAGTTATTACTCACAAATTGTCAGAAAACGCTTCGAATGACGATTCTAGACAAAAAAGTTATGTGGAAATTGAAAAAAAACAGAGTATAAGTAGGAACCGCAAAATGAGGGGGGTGTAACCGCGTGATTTTTCTCCTGGGTCCGTTTTTCGATACCAGCATCTTTTCTAGGCGCCCGTACAGACAGGGTTGCTATTCAAAATTAATTATGAGAATGTCTCCTTATGTAATCAATAGCGAGGAATCGCCTGGTAAGATCTGTTTTTTATGAAAACGTCTTCTAAATTTTTTATGATAGAAAAAAGAAAAGTGGTCTCCGAATATTAAAGAATACAGACTGTTACTGCTCTCTAACCTCTACCGGATATGATTAAAAATATTGAAATCAGTATGATCTAACATATTTTCGAGAAAAAAATCGGAAAAAAACATCCGCCCGCCTTCTGGAGCCGTTAGATGAAGACGTCAAGTTATCTCTGAATTTTCAGCGATGACCCCCATTTTTTACTTGCTCTTCACATAGAAAATGTCTTTGTGATGATATATGCAAAAAATCAGATTGATCCACCCATTACTTTTCTTACAGTGCTCCATGGAAAATTGATAATTTCACAATTTTCCGATTTTGTTATCATTACTGGCCTCTAACCTTAAAATGACTATTTCCATCAGATCGGAAATTAAATTTAGAACATTTTGCTTTCGAAAAAATTTGAATTCCAACATCCGCACGCCTACACGCCCAAAAATACGAAAATTTAGAAAAAATTAAAGCAGCGTTGAAGACACCAGAGCAGCGATCACGTGTACTAACTTTTATTTCGCGCGTGGTTCCGCGCCCATAGCTCAGTCGGTTACGTGACTGTCCGCCGGTCGGTGGTCGATGGTTCAACACCGCCCGGAGGAACGGAATAAGCCACGCCCCTCCACGTCGGAGAAAAACAGTGCAACCGATTCTGATTTTGCGCGCTGTTTTCTTGAGAACTACCGAACAATTTTGGCTGAAAATTTGGGGATAGACTAATATCAAGTCTGGCTATCGAATGATATAGAATTTGTAGCATATTATCGAGTTTTTGAAAACACTTTGCGGTCCCTAAGTATAAGCATGACAATTTTTTGATGTTAGTTAAAAAATACTAATTGTGTCTTTACATTGAGACGGATCGCCAAAAAATAGCGAAATATTTTGAGCAAATTTTTTGAGTTGATTCATTTGTTCTGAATGTAGTGACCGTATTACGAAATATCAACTCGACATTTCAGGTGGAAGATACCTCTTTTCTTATTTTTCAGTGAAAAATTATCAGAAATTAGGAAAAATAAATTGTATAGTTTTTGAAACAACCTTCTCATTGTTTTTTTCATGTTTCAGTATTGTTTCATGTTCGAAATTTATATTTTCTCATATATTTTTAAAAACTGTATCTTACAAGGAAAGTAAACTTACAAACCAGGGGAAATTTTCATGGAGCAGTGATAGTCCAAATCATGGTGATTCCAGAACAATATTCAAATTTTGCTCATTTTCAGTTTCAGCCGAGATATGAGCTCTCAATTTTCAAAAATTAACGATTTTTGCACATTCATTTTCAAAAATTGAAACACTGAACTGACAGAGGAAGCTCTGTGAGCCGGGATACGGAGCTCCAAATTTTGAACTGAAAAGATTACAAGTCTAGAAGTGTAGTAGTGGTGGCCTATTTAACGAATATTATGAAAAATTTTATATATTTCAAATTATAGAACAAGCTCTGAAAATCTGCTTCAAAAGACACTTTTTAAAAATATATGAGAAAATATAAATTTCGAACATGAAACAATACTGAAACATGAAAAAAAACAATGAGAAGGTTGTTTCAAAAACTATACAATTTATTTTTCCTAATTTCTGATAATTTTTCACTGAAAAATAAGAAAAGAGGTATCTTCCACCTGAAATGTCGAGTTGATATTTCGTAATACGGTCACTACATTCAGAACAAATGAATCAACTCAAAAAATGTGCTCAAAATATTTCGCTATTTAAAGACACAATTAGTATTTTTTAACTAACATCAAAAAATTGTCATGCTGAAACTCTGTTTTTTAAATTTCGACTGAACTGTTATTTTTCCAGTATTTATCTATTTTTTGCAGGCCGCCTGACTGACCCACCCCATCAACACAATCTCTACGACGACAAGGATCAATTAGATTTTCAATTTTTTTTGTAATTTTTTTTTGAATTTCGATCCAAATAAATTGTTTTTCAAATTCCCCGCGTAATTTCGAAATGTTCGCAACCTGCAGATAATCATGTTCGCGATAGGCATGTTGTGGCTAAAGCCGTTCGCGATCCGCTCATTGCAGCCAGAGATTTTCGCGACCTGCATGTTATGTGCGGGTTGTGAGCCGGCTTCGCGATCTGCATGTAACATGCCGACAATGAGCGTGATCTCGTGTTCTTAATCTACGGCCGCGCGAACGGTTTTGAACCTGTAACCTGCAGGCAGCGAATCACCTGTGATTGGTTCCCCGCTTTTGGGGGGCCCGCTGGGTTCGACACCGCACTCCTCTCATTTCCATTTGCGGCGCTTTTCGGTAGTGGCGATGATCGGCAAATTTGAAAAGGCTTACCTTGAGTCTGAATCCGTGCTCGTTTCTAATGATCAAATAGTGCGAAATGCCTCCGGGATTGTGGCTCGTTGGAACTCGCATCGACAGTGCCAGGCACTTGGCCTTGGACTCCGAGTATCGAATCACAAATGCTCCTTCCGGTTTGGCGAGCAAATTGTAGATGAGCGAGTCTCTGCAATTCAATATCCATAAAATCAAATCCTTTGCTATCAAAAAACGCATTACAAGCTCAATCCCTATTCAAATATGGGGGCTTAATTAGGGTGGAGGCGCGTTAATTAACGCCGAGCAGCTGTCAGCTGTTTCCCACGAGCCGTTGAGATGAGCCCCACATTCCAACAGGTGTTTTTTTCAAACGCACCTCGTCGGATAGCCCACAAAGTAGCTGCAATTGTCGAGTTGGGCGGTGACGGCGTCGTCGATCGGATGGATCCACTCGCCGAGTTTGTCGTCGAAAATCAACGACGTCTTCGATGGAGCCGGGACTGGAGAGGTTGAAGACGTCGAGGTTCCAGAAGAGGAGGAGGAGGCGACCGATGAGCTCGAGGTGGTGGTGGCGAATGGCTCTTCTGGGAGTGGAGACGTCGATGGGGCGCATCGCATCTGATTCTGGAGCTGGAGCAGGTGCTCTTTGGAGGCGACCGATGGGTGCTCAATGTGCGACGACATCTGGAAAATGGGAGTTGAAGTTAGGCTAACTTTAAGGCTCTAAATATCAGCATAGCTCGAGAAACGACTACTAAAGGAAAGAAATAGAATGGCGAGTCAACTATATATATGCATACGAGGAGAGAAACCCAAAACTGTAGGGGATGACGCAATGTTTTATAACACTCCTCAAGGGCTCGTGGGTCGTGGATTACGCAACTAAATACTACCTATTCTTGGGAGGGCGATTGGAAACAATTATGCTCGAGTCGATAAGCACACACACACATTGGGTAAATGGTGCTTGACGTGTTTATACTTCTTGTCCGCACCCCTTTTTGGGCGAAATCGGCCGAAAAAAAAATGGAAATGGGAGGAGTGCGGTGTCGAACCCATCGGACGCCCCAAAAGGCGGCGCGTCAATGGCAAGCGCATTATCCGCTGCGCCACCGGGACACACGATCGGCGGTGGGGAAGAGTGCGTACAAGTGCGGGAGGCGCCGCAGCCCATCGCAAAGGAGAAGCGACACAGTGCGGTGTCGAACCCGACCCCCCAAAAGAGGACTCGAAGACAAGCGCGCTAACCACTGCGCCACCGGTGCACACGATCGACGGGGGCCAGAGTGCGTACAAGAGCGCGCTTCCTCCACTAAATCCCCGCCCCGGAACCCCACAATTAAGCGCTCGCATTTCCGCCGTGGTGACGTAAGCGTGTACCCATCCCACCGATGGTTATCAGGGTCGTGTTACTCTCCTGACAAGGACATGTCATTTATGATTGAGGTGCTAACATTTCGTTGTCATCAGAATATGTCGGAATCGGAGAAAATGCGATGGATAGTGGGTTGCGCAACAAAGTTCTGCTATTCGATACAACTCACTCGTTTCGGATTCACAGAAGACGTCGAGTTGGAGAGGCGATGAATCGCCGACGAGAAGACCGCCGAGACGGGACGACGCTTTCGCTTGCACTGCGCCGACTCGTCGATCGTTTGGCTGCCCTTTTTGCTGCCGAGGAATCGGTTGAGGAACACCGTCGACGCGCTTCGCTTCTCCGTCATCGTGCCAGCAGTGTTCATCTGAATTTGTTAATTAATTAATTAGGTAATTAGTTAATCAATTAGAATCAAAAACATCCATTTTTAAAGAGAAATTTCGAGTTCAAATCACTGCAGAGGCGCAAAGACGCAGAGACGCAGAGCGAGAGAGCACGGCGGCGCGAGAGAGTCTAGAGAAGACAGAGATTAAAGGAGCTTCATCTCCGCAGCGATTTGAACGCAAATTTGAACTAATTTCCTCAGAAATGGATAAAAAATCAACTAAATAGCGAGAAAAAACTGGATAATAAGGGAATTGGTGGGGAATTGGGTGAGGGTGGTGGGGTGCGCGAGACCAGTGACACTTTTTGGCTGGATTTGTTTGTTTTGGTGCCCACCATCCACCATCCACCCCATCCACCACTCAGCTGGATAGTGGCTTTGTTTGGCAATATAGAGTTTATTGGCAAGTCAATTAAAAATAGGACTTTTTTAATAGTTTTTTAGTTGAAGATAGTGATGTCACTCTAAAAAGTGTAACTTTTGAAAACGGTATATCTTAAAAACAAGTAGTTGGAATTGGCTCAAATTTGGTGGATAAGTAAATGATGTACTTGTTAAGATTTTGGTAAAATTTCAGAAAAATCGGTAGAGTAGTTTTTGAGTTAGGCTTGTTTTAATGAGGGGTACTGAAAAGTGTTGCTATCAAAAATGGAAAAGGGTTTCAAAATCGAAATTTTTCACTGTTAGATCTATTTCACCTATTTTAAATATTGAAACACACAATTTGTTATATTTAGTTAATAATTATCGAAAAAAATCGTTGAAAATTTCACCATTTACCAATGTAAAAAAGGTGCTCAATACCTAGAATTACATGAATATTGAAAACGATATATCTCAAAAACTAGAAGATGGAATTGGCTGAAATTTTGGGGATAGGTAAATGATGTACTTGTTAAGATTGTGGTAAAATTTCAGAAAAATCGGTGGAGTAGTTTTTGAGTTAGAACTAACTTAGTAAAAGGTACTAGAAAGTGAAGTCTTGGTAGGAAACAGGTAGTGAAAAAAGAAAAAAAGAGCACCATTCTTCAGAAAACATTATAAGACTAATGCTCAATTCCAAAGAATAACAAGACCAGACAACCCCCTGACGGTCTCCGGAAACACGCTAATGGCCACGCCCCCTTTAGGCTCCGCCCCCTCGAGGCGGATGATTCTTGGGGGGAGGAGGGGGGATGAGTCATAAAGTCATAAAAACCAAGAGGGGATGATTGTAAACCACTGTCGGCTTCCAGAACGTCTTCAGAAGAGCAGTCAGTTGGTGATGTAATCACAAACGACTCGAGCCCCATTGTAAAAGTGTTCGTTTAGAAGGGAGAGCAGATGTGGTGGTTCTCATGGTGGTCATACTGATAGGGGCGTACTGATTAATGTTACTGATAAGAAAATGACAAGGGGGCTCGGTTTGAAAGTTGGGTGGTTTTTTGAAAACGTCATTGGAATCTAGAGAGAGTTGGTTAGAAAAAGGACCGGAAGTGTCATAAAACAGTGTTGTTCCCACAGCTCATTATCATAAAAACGTGTTGTAAAATTATCATAAAACTGTTTATAGCCATCGATTTTACAGAGTGGCTCCATAAAAAATGTTTATAGCCTTGAGAAACCGTTGTTTTTCTTAGGCTGTTCTGATGAGTCCCTGGAGCTAGATAGAGGTTCTTAAAATATGAAAAAAGAGCCGCTTTCAAATAAAGTGTTTTGATGAGTCCTATATCATTGGAAAGCTCTTGTTCTGACAAGTTCAAAACTATATTTAAATTTTCCTACAGAGCTCTGTGAGCCGAGATATGGAGCTCTGAAGTTAGGGTACTGAAACAAGTACAGAAGGAAAGTCGTCAAATTTTGGAGCTCCATATCTCGGCTCACAGAAAGTGGATTTCTAGTGAAGTTTATATCATTCAAAAGCTCGCTCTTGATCTGACGATTTCAGAACTGTATTTAACTTTTTTTACGGATCTCTGTGAGCCGAGATATGGAGCTCCGAAGTTAGGGTACTGAAAAAAGTACAGATGGGTAGTGGTCAAACTTTAGAGCTCCATATCTCGGCTCACAGAGCTCGTAGGGGAAAATTGAATACAGTATTGAATTTGTCAAATCAAGAGCTTTTGAATGATATAAGAGTCATTGAGAAACTCCAGGGCTCATCACACCATTCCCTTGTCAAAGTGGACGACACACTCAATTTCAGTACTAAATGTTCAAACTTGAATATCTCAAGTTCCAGGCTACTATTTCAAATTCTGATTTCAGATTCGAGCTCATCATGACCTGAGCTTTCGAATGATATGTCATTAGTTGTGCTTTGAGCTCTAGGAGCCCAGAGCTCAACATTGTTTGCCGTCTCTCTCTCCCTCTCTTAAGAAAGAAAAAAACCATGTCAACTGACAAGTTCGCTGTGAAAAAGAGCACAAATTTCAAGAGCCCAGTTACTCACCGATGACGTGGATCTCTGTGGCAGTGGCTGTTGGTGTTGTTGCGCTTTGGAGAGCTCGTGGTTCGTGTTGCGGAGCACGTTCTCAATCTCTTCCGCCTGAAAAAGGGGAGAAAGTAAACAGATGTGTATAGTAAATGCTTCTCCTTCTCATCTCCAGCTACCAGATCCATATCTCCGCTCAAGGGAATCGAAACATACACAACTGGTGGGGGGAGAGGAAGAGATTGAATCGAGTGGAAGGAAAATAAGAATGGGTCAGTGATGAATGGTTCTTCGGGACGGAAGAAAAGAGTGATGGGAGGGAAGAGGAAAGGGGAATAGAGTTGATTAAAAACGGAAATTAACGATGGACTAGGATTTTTGAAAGCGTGGTTGCAGATGGAGAAGCGGAAGTTTCTTAATGAACCTGTATCATTCAAAAGCTCTTGTTTTGACGAGTTCAGAACTATAACTGAATTTTCTCACGGAGCTCTGTGAGCCGAGATATGAAGCTCTAAAGTTGAGTAGTGAAACAAGTACAAATTGGTAGTGGCCAAACTTTGGAGCTCTATATCTCGGCTCACAGGAAGTGGATTTCTAATGAGTTATATATCATTCTAAAGCTCTTTTTATGAGCATTTCAAAACTGTATTCAATTTTTTTCAATGAGCTCTGTGAGCCGAGATATGAAGCTCTGAAGTTGGACCACTACCCTTCTGTACTTGTTTCAGTACCCTAACTTCAAAGCTCTATATCTCGGCTCACAGAGCTCATTGAGAGAAATTGAATACAGTTCTAAACTTGTTAAAACAAGAGCTTTCCAATGATATTAACCTCGTCCTGAATCTACTTGAATCAAGTTCAATTCTCCTCCATTCATTCCCCCTTCCTCCAATCTCATGATCCTTCTCATGAATTCTAATAAAAATTCGAAAAACCGAAAACCCTCAAAACCCCCAAAAACCACCATCCATGAAGCGTGTCGTCGATCACACATCTGTCATCAAACCGCAATTTGTACACACAAAAAATCATAAATCGGCACCTGCTTCCAGATGGTTTTGACCCCCCTCGCATATCTAGTCTAATTAAACGTAACGTTTCGAAAGATCCGAAACTTCAGATACATCTAATTGAGGCCGCCGTGTGTGTGCCAGCCACACCATCAAGATAAGGGAAATGAGAAGCAAGAACACTTGGAACGGCGCCAAGTGATATACCGACTTTTTGGCGCGCCGCAATGACAGGCGAGATAGTGTGCAAAAGTGAGAGACGCAGAGAAGTGAAGCAACTGTCCAAAGGGGAAAAGGGTTCAGAATTATATAAAGTGCAAGTGTGGTTGGGAGACAACTGTCAGGGATTTTGAATAAGTCTACAGAAGAAGAGGTGCGACTCGAGTTGTCACCCTCGGTCATTCTGGGTCAATCCGGTGGCAGTTACATCTGTGGCAGTTAGATCGAATTGATAAGGGAATGGAATAGTGCTAAGTTCCATGTGGGAATGGAGAGGATTGAGGATTCTATGGGGGAGAGTTTTAAGAGGAAGGAGGGACGATTTTGAGAGGCGCTGGAAAGGGGTGAGCAATTGAAAATTGAAATTGCTCTAAAAGTCTTTTGAGTAAATCTTTCAAAGCGAGACAAACATCATTGAAAAGCTCTTTTCATGAGGATTTCAAAACTGTTTTTCATTTTCCATATGGAGTTCTGTGAGCCGAGATATGGAGCTTCAAAGTTTGACTACTTTCCTTCTGTACTTGTTTCAGTACTCAACTTTGGAGCTTCATATCTCGGCTCACAGAGCTCCGAGGGACAAGTTGAATACAGTTCTGAATTTGTTAAAGCAAGATCTTTCGAATGATATAGAACACTCTAAAAAACCAAGCCCAGTGAGCCAAGATATGGAGCTCCCATGTTGAGCACTACTGTACTGAGAAAAGTGAAAATCTTTAAAGCTTCATATCTCGACTCACAGAGCTTCTAGAACAAAATTGAAAACAGTTATAGAATCCTCATAAAAAGAGCTTCCTAATGATATTAATCACCCTTTCAAAACCCATCGGGAACATGTTGAAAATTGCAAATCTAAATGCTCTGGACCCACACTATCAGGTTAACTTCGATCATTTTGATTTCTATCATTTCATTTCACTTCGACTCAAACATACTGTATCTCTCTTCCAGCTGCTCCTAACCTCACCATCTGTCATTTCTATTCATTAGGCCATAAAAAAGTGCACACCGGAACAATAAAAAGGTCACCCTTGTCATGAAATTTACAACCTAAACTGGAACTCAAGAAAAAAAGGAAATAGCTTCTAAAAACCGGTGCTTTTTAATGAGAATGTGGATGAGAATGAGAATGAGTGTGGATGGTGTCTAAATGGTGCCCGCCACCATGGCGCCCTAATAATCACCACCCTTTCGACGCGCCAAACAGCCGGCGTGTGTCAAAGGGTGGAGAGCGACAATTGCGACTTATTAGTGCCATTGTTTCTGTCGGTCCGTCGCCAAACTAAATACAAGGTTCTACAAAAGATAAGAGATCCATCCAGGTCATCTGCTAACTCGAACTGACAGTTACACAACTTCCATTCCTTCCTTTTCTCAATTCAAATTTGCCACATCAAGCGGAAATGCGCACTTTTTGTCAAATTACTTAGGAAAAGGGAAACAGATGAAGAAGATGACAACAAAAAGGAGAAAAGGTCAATTTCAATTGAATCGAAATTGACCGAATCACAACTGAGAAATGGGAGGAGGGGGAGGCGTTTTTTGCAATTCGGAGGCGAAGGCCACGAACACGTGTGTTGTCGAAGGGAGGACATAATTTACGAGTTATTTCAGATTGTTTGGGACATTTTGGAAGGGAGATTGAAGGATCTGAATAAGGGAAAAAAGCTCTAGAAAGTCAAGGAATAGGGGAAGAATGAGAAATATTGGGAAGATGCGAAATTGAGCCTTCTAAATGATGACTCTTTGGATTTCCCTAATGAGTCATACATCATTCAAAAGCTCTTGTTATGACAATTTCAGAACTGTATCCAATTTTTGTCAATGAGCTCTGTGAGCCGAGATATGGAGCTCCAAAGTTAGGGTACTGACACAAGTCCAAAAGGGTAGTAGTCAAACTTTGGAGCTCCCTATCTCGGCTCACAGAGCTCGGTGGGTAAAATTGAAAACAGTGTTGAACTTGTCAAGACAAGAGCTTTCGAATGATATATAACTCATGTAGAAACTGCAAAGATTCATCAGACAATCCTCTTGTGAACAAGGTTCACTTTTCAAGCTATTGAAATTGCAAAGCTATTGAGAATAGCGCCATTTTATCATAAAAATCACTACTACAAAACACTATAAAACACTTTGGAAGCTTCAAAACTTGCTCCAGGAGCCATGAAATGGAAAATCTCAAGGTAAAGACCATCCACAAGCAAGACCTTGTTGCCAACTTCCAACTTGCAAACTTGGTCGCAATGCTCTTTCTCTCTTTCTCTCCCAGTTCCCAATACCGTACATACAAGTATGACTAACCGAGTTGAATGAAAAGCCGCAAGAGTACTCTTGCGCACAGAATATCCCAGAAAATCACCTTCAAAAAGTCACCCCAAAAACCATAAATGCGGATTGGGTTCCGGGCCGTAAAACTCGAGAAATGGGGTGTGTGTGTGGATTTACGGGTGACTTGGCACAGTGCCAAGTTGAAGGAAAAAGGCAAGGAAAACGTCAATAAAACGGTTCAAAAGTGCACCATCATAAAACCGGATAGGGGTGGGGGTGGCGACAGACAGACATCATGCTGATTTTATCTCCCCAAATTGCGACACTTTTTCGCTCAGTGGGTGGTCGAAACCGTTTCAAAATGCGTACCTCTTTGAGGCTCTGGCAGTGGAACACGTGGCAGAGCCGACGGTATGTTCGGCCGGCGGGCTCTGTCGCCACGTAGCCAATGTTGTGGGTGAAGCGGCGGGCGGAGATGTCGGTGACACGGCGGAGCGAGTGAGAGAGCAGGACGGTCTGGAAATGGAGCATTTTGGGGGGGGGAGCAGCTTGTTGAGTTGATTGGTGATAAAGTTTGAATCCTGTTTGGTTAAGTTTTATATGAAAAAGTGAGTTGATGTGCGTTTAGAACTTGTAAAATTTTCAATTTTTCAGTACTCAACTTTGGAGCCCTGTATCTTGGCTCACAGGAAGAGGTATTCTGATAAAACCTATATCATTCAAAAGCTCTTGTTTTGTTAATTTCAGATCTATATTTAGCTTTTTCCTCCGAGTTTTGTGAGCCGAGATATGGAGCTCCAAAGTTTGACTACTTCCCTTCTGTACTTGTTTCAGTACTCAACTTTGGAGCTCCATATCTCGTCTAGCAGAAAAAGGTTTCCTAATGAGTTTTACATCATTAAAAAGCTCTTGTTTTGCCAAGTTCAGATCTATATTTCAATTTTTACACGGAGCTCTGCGTGCCAAGATATAAAGCTCTAAAGTTAGGGTACTGACACAAGTACAGAAGGGTTGTAGTGAAACTTTAGAGCTCCATATCTCGGCTCATAGAGCTCCTTGGGAAAAGTTGAATACAGTTCTGAATTTGTCAAATCAAGGGCTTTTGAATGATATTAGTCATATCAAAAACATTGCTCTGTGTGCAGTCTCATGGTTCAATTTTCCAAAACTTTCCAAAACCTGCTCATCCTTCATATCACTTCACATTTTTTGCTTATCAACTTCCTAATTCTGATAGATCAATAGATCAGCTTCTCCCCCTGATCAACCCCATTAAATTCAGCAGTTTTTCCAAGTGCATCGGCAATCGCAGCAGCAGCTGCACGCACCCAAACATCTGCCCTCCTTGTCGACTTCATAGAAAAGACGATAAATGAGATGTTGTGATATCATTGAAATGGGTCATACATTGTGGAAGATGAAAAAGTGGACGCATTCTGTCATGTTTTTGAATCCTCTCACGCCTAATGGTGGCACACCCTCGGATTCCCATCCATCACCCTCGAGTTTTCCACGTCAGATGGGTGTCAAGATTCTGGAGCGCGCATCAAGTCCTTGAAGAGTTGGGTCACTTATAGGAAGCGCTTAATTGGTGTGTGGGAAGGAATATTCATGATGTAACGCGAGATTTGACGAGCTCATTTGCATTTTGAAGAGCCATCACCCACTTGTTTATGAGAAGTATATTGAAACCTATATCATTCGAAAGGTCTTGTTCTGACGAGTTTGGAACTATGTTTGGTTTTTTCTAAAGTGCTCTGTGAGCCGAGATATAGAGCTCTAAAGCTTCAAACTTTGAAGCCCCATATCTCGGCTCCTAGAGCTCCGTAGAAAAAACCAAATACAGTTCTGAACTCGTCAAAACACCCTTGTTACCACCTAGTTACATTTGTCCCTGTCCACAAAACCGCAATAAAAAGGCGGCGTAGTCGATAAAAAGTGCCGACACAAGCATGAAATTGACCACAAAAGAGTCTATAAAAGCGGGGGGTCGTTTGTCAAGGACGTTAGATATGCAAATTGGAGATTGGATCACGTGATGACACCATTCCCAAATATGATGCCCCCCTTCCTCTGCGCGAGCCACCACTATACTTTTAGCTCATTATTTGCATCGACATTGCGAAATAAAGGAACATGTGTTGCGTGGCGGGACCGATTATCGGTCGCATTGTCTACAGGTCGGCGCTCGGTTTTGATGTCCGTGTGTCGCAATTGCGAGCCGCTCGAGCATGAATTTTTCAGTAGATCGTAGATTTGTGTCAATCTATGGGGAGTGCGGTGTCGAACCTGACCCCCCAAAAGGGAACCGACTCGAAGACAAGCGCGTTAACCACTGCGCCACCGGTGCAGACGATCAGAGTGGCGCAGAGTGCGTACAAGAGCGCGGCGGTCTGGAGAGGCGCCGCAAAGAGAAAGACGCGAGAGGCGGTGTCGAACCCGACCCCCCAAAAGGGGACTCGAAGACAAGCGCGTTAGCCACTGCGCCACCGGTGCACACGATCGGCGCCTGCCAGAGTGCGTACAAGTGCGCGACCAACCCACCTTCTCACACGAGATCCTCACGCCGAGCACCGAAATCGAGAGCTCCACGTTCTGCAATTGTGCTCCGTTGCCCTGGAAGGCGTCGATGCGACGTCCAAAGTGCTCGACGTTGGAGATGGGGAACGAGCCGACGTACTGAAACAATCGGTTTTGAGGGTCAACAGGTTCAAATCGGCGTCTTTTGGAGCACACAACTTTTTATTTGTGCACACTACTTGAGACATACTTACAAGTGGTGGGAGGACCTCCCAGTGGGTCACTTGACACTTGCTAGTAGACCCATGGACTCAAGATTAGGTAAGAGAGCATCGGGGGGGAAGGTACCGGGGGAGTCGGGTTACTGTGTTTAATGAGCATGTTGAGCATGTTGTACAAGGGTACTAAATTATGGAAAGGGAAGAGCATTGGATGGGGGGGAATACTGATAGAGATGGATTTTCAAGTTATTAGACTTTAGAGGGAAATTTTCCAGGGGTAAGTTGATTTTTATCAGAACTATATTGAATGAAGTATAACTCTGCTCAAAATTGGCCCAGTTAGCTGAAAGTAGTATCATTCAAAAGGTCTTGTTCTGACGAGTTCAGAACTATGTTTAGCTTTTCTTACGGAGCTTTGTGAGCCGAGATATAGAGCTCTAAATTTTGACTACAACTCTTCTGTACTGGTTTCAGTGCTCAACTTTGGAGCTCCATATCTCGGCTTAAGGAGCTCATTGGGAAAAATTAAAAACAGATTTGAACTTGTCAAATCAAGAGCTTTTGAACGATACCAACATCGTTCTGGAAAGCCGATGGGAACCTAGTGAGAATCTAGTCTAAAGTAAGGGTGTTCTATTTCTCATAATAATGTTCATCTTGAGCTCTTTATTACAATGTTTCTGATAGTTTCCGATTTGAAAATTCAAATCTCCGTTCTCTCTATCCCATTGAATATGTTGACAAAAAACAAAAAGTTGTCGGCGCGTCCCCTTAGGGGCCGCAACAACATGTTGCCACTCAAGATCAAGGTCCTCCACCATTCAAATCGACGGCTTCACACCTGTTGTCTTCCGCACCCAGCCGATAGACACTGTATCTCTACAGGACCATCTTACACAGCTGATCAAAGAGACTCCGTATCGGGTTACACGGGGCGGCTTTTGAATTGCTCCGGAATAGTGGGTGGGGGGTGTCCGGTTGAGGTTTACAACCGGTCACTGCGAGGTGAGCCACGGGCCAGGCAAGGGGGAAATGGCCATAAAGTGGATGGAGAGTGATGGGTTATGAGTTTATGGTGTCACATTTACAACTGGTGGGCTGCTCCGGAAGAAGGGGGTTCGAGAAATGAAATGAGCAGCTTGAAATTTGGTAGAATATGGAAAATGAGCAATGATCTCTTGAGCTCTTGGAGGATCAAAGTGAGACTTATATCATTCGAAAGCTCTTGTTCTGACGAGTTCCAAACTATGCTTGGCTTCTTCTACAGAGCTCTGTGAACCGAGATATAGAGCTCTGAAGTTGAGTTCTGAAACAAGTGCAGAAAGGTAGTAGTCAAACTTTAGAGCGTTATATCTCGGCTCACAGAGCTCCGCGGGAAAAATTAAAAACAGTTCTGAATTTGTCAAATCAAGTACTTTTGAACGATATAAAACTCATAAAGAAACTTTTTCCTATGAGCCGAGATAGGAAGCTCTAAAGTTGAGCACTGAAACTAGTACAGACGGGTAGTAGTCAAACTTTGGAGCTCTATATCTCGGCTCACAGAGCTCGGAGAGAAAAGTTAAATATAGTTCTTAACTTGTTAAAACAAGAGCTTTCGAATGATATAAATTTCATTAGAAAACTATAACATCCCCAGTGACTTATTACACCTTTTCCTCGCACAGCTTCATCAACATCTACACTAACTTTTTTCTCTCGAATCCCCCGTTCCCTATCAATTCTCCTATGCTCTATCATCAAAATACCTTCCCCCTTATCCCATCCCAATAAAAAGTAGAACTTAACCAACCTGCACATTCCAAGACAACGCTGGCGACGGCATGCTGCTCATCAGTTCGTGGTGACACTCGTAATCGCCAATTATCTGTGTCGAAGAAGACGTGGAGTCGGAGAGGCTCGACGAGGTGAACAGGTCTGAGAAGAAGGTACTGGTGGACGTCTCGTCGAGGTACTCTTCGGCCGGCGCCAAGGGGGCGTGGCCTGCACGCCTTGAAGACGGGTGGTGGCAGTAGTGAGAGGGGGCGGGGTCGGCCGGGTAGTCGAGAGTCGCGTCGACGATGTGGCATTCGGCGAGCGAGTGACGCATTCTGAATGGAAGATGGGTTATCAGGTATCAGAGGGGCTTTCAAGATTCAGAATTCATCCTGGAACATTCTAGAGTAACCTAGTATCAGCAGAGCTACTTTGAATTAAGCATAACTCTGCTCACAAATGGCTCAGCTAAATGGATGTGATATCATTCGAAAGCTCTTTTTCATGAGGATTCCAAATCTGTTTTTCATTTTTTTCAAATCCCACTTTGAGCCGAGATACATCCCAAAATATCGAACGCACTTTTGGACTAGACTGCTCATTTTCAAAGCTTCATATCTCGGTTCACAGAGCTCTGTTGGAAAAATGGAAACCAGTTTCAGAATCCTCTTGAAAAAATCTTTCGAATGATACCCACCTCTTCTTCTCCTCCTTGCTCAATCCGCTCATGTTCGGCTGGCCGTTCGGCGCTTTGTGAAAGTGTCCGAGCAGCGAGGATTTCAGGCGATTGTACATTCTGAAAAGTGGTAGGTTTATGGTGGAATGAGAGTTGGAGCATGTGCTCGAGCCTAATGATAGCTTACTTTATCGCGAATTTCATGACTGGAAAGGACTTGGGAGAAGTTCTCAAGATTCAGGGTATTCAGAATCTCTAGACAATAATGATGTTCAAATCGAAACGAATTGTTCCCAAAAAAAAAACAAAACAAACATCTGTTTCACGCGAGGAGGCCGAAACATGTTTTGTTTCAAAAAATGTTTTGTTTTTCCACGTGGCAATTCGAAAACAAAACAAGTCGAAGGCAGACAAAATAATCCCCAATAATTTTCGCATCAAACCCCTTTCGCCGGCGCCCCTCGCCTCGCACTTGTACGCACTCTGAACCCTCGTCGATCGTGTGCACCGGTGGCGCAGTGGTTAACGCGCTTGTCTTCGACTCATTCGCTTTTGGGTTCGCGGGTTCGACACCGCACTCTGTCTCTTTCTCTTTGCGGCGCCTCTCCAGACCCCCAAGCTCCTCTACGCACTCTGAACCCGCGTCGATCGTCTGCACCGGTGGCGCAGTGGTTAACGCGCTTGTCTTCGACTCGTTCGCTTTTGGGTTCGGTGCCGCACTCTGTCTCTGCTCGTTCTTTCGCATTGCTGTGACGATTTTCTCTACAGATTTGTATTCATTCCCATCCTCCTCACGCCATCGCAAATCCTATACTTTTACGCAATTTCCGCCAATTTGGTGCTCTTCCCCCAAAATTTCCCAAAGATTAGTCGATGGTGTCACTCACCATGTTTGCCCTGTTGGCTCGCAGTTGGAGTCACAACAGTTTGGGGCGAGAGAGTGCGGGGAGAAGCGAGACGCAGCGTTGATACGTGTTTGGTGTCAACGAGGGTTGATGGGGTCGTGCTGACTGTCAAGCGAGGAGGGGTTATGAAAAGTGAATAAGGGATGGACGAACCATCTCGTTTGATTTCTGGAGTCAGTAAGTGCGCTCTAATGCAAAATCGTGATTTTTTCGACCAAAAACCTCAATTTTTGGCGAAAAACTTGGATTTTCCATTGGTTTTCGTTCAATTCTACTTTAAAACCCATTTTCTTCCTTCCAAAACCGATAAAATCTTTGCAACATTCGCCAATTACCTCGTGAAATCAGAGACACGTTCCTATAGCCCTCAATTAGGCTGTCACATTTCGAGTGATTGGTTTGCCCATTTTCACACAACTGTTCACCAGAATTCAGAATTTGGAATTCTGAATTCAGAATTCAGAATTATAAGGGGGATCCTGATCCACTAACACTAAAAACGGAGTGAAAACAGGGAGAGTGAGAGAGTGTGTGAAGTGAAGAGACGCAGGTTGTCTAGCTTTCTGCGTCTAAAGGGGGCCCCCCGCACATGTACGCACCTGCGCTGGGTTGTTCAGGTGTGGCGCGGTGGTCGCGGCGGTACACAGATTATTCGCCACCGAAGCATTATGCCTCTGATATGGTTCGCGCGTGCTGCAAAGAGGTACTTGAGAACAGCATGATTATGCTCCCGTTATGGACACATCGCGAACGCCGGCGCGCATTATGGGCGCATCGCGAGCAAATTCAGGCATGATGCTTCCATCGCGAACACATAATGCGTCTATCGCCAAACAATTGTGCTACTGGATTTTGAAATTCAAATCGATTTTATTGATTCAAAATGATAGAAAACAATAAAAATGAAACAAAATTATGAATCCTTGTACTCCTTTATGATAGGCTTTATCGCCTCACTGTCGTTGATCTCTCCCTTGTCCTCTTCCTAGTCCTCTTCTTTGTCCTCTTCCTGGTACTCTTATACGTTCCTTCTTCTTCTCGATCATCCAGTTCCCGATTTGCCACTCTGAAAAACAAAAATTTTACTCTACGTGAAGAATAAATTGTCGACTATTTTACATGGATAGATTGGAAATGAAGAGCCGATCAGAAGCTTTAACAACACCAGGTTACGAAAATGGCTCCGAAAGCCGAAATCTGCTGTCAAAGTGCCAAAAATGGGCGGGACTTGTTGCTTTTTTGCACTACCGTGTGAACCTGAACACCAAATTTTGCACCAAGTGGCAGTTTGGTAGTGCAAAAAATCACCAAGTCCCGCCTATTTTTGGCACTTTGACAGCAGATTTCGGATTTCAGAGCCATTTTCGTAACCTGGTGTAGTGAAAACTTCTGATCAGCTCCGCATTTCCAATCGATCCAAGTAAAATAATCAAAATTTCTGAAATGACTCTTTTCAAAAATTTACCTGATACTTCTCTTCTCCATTTCGTCGTCGAGAACTCATCATCACCAGTTCCTCCGTTTCCAACTTCTGAATTGTCCGCTTTTTTGCTGTTCCATCGCCCTACTTGATTTTGTCTTCTTACACCACCGTAATTTCTGAAATCAGCTTTTACTAACTTCCAAATCCACAAACTTACTAGGAAAGTTTCCCTCGGGTAATATTTATGACGTTGCATTGCCTGACAACTGACCTAAAATTAACTATAAAAGTTGATTGACTAGAAAAAGTTGAAAAAAAAAGTTGAAAACTGGAAAATTACTCCTGTAAAATCGAACAAGCGAAAAAAAAACTTGGAGTAAAAAACTTTTCAATGGTTCGGCGATGCTTCCATTATGCATTCGCGATGTGTTGCCCGTTCGCGATGCTCTGGTTATGCTTTCGCGATGGGTCCGTAATGTATACTGTTTCGCGATGTAAACACATTATGGATCGTTCGCGATGCGCGCATTGTGGAAGTGGCGATCGGAGCATTTCAGACGCATTATGCGTACATCGCGCTCAATTTTGTCGCGATGTGCCCATTATGGGCGTTCGAGGCATAATGCTTCGGCAGCGAATCATCTGTGTAGCGCAGATGGACGCCGTGCAGAGGGTCAGGGGTTCGACTCCTCTCTAGTCGAAAAGTGTTTTGCCTTCTCCAGAAACCCCGTTTCAATGTCTTCGAGACCCAAATTCGGACAATTCCGCCTCAAGCACCCTCCAGTCGCACCTCACAGCTGATCCCTTATTTGATCAGGCGGGTGGCTCTGTGAGCAACGTGTGTAACACATCTGATACACTGTCTCTGTCACTCACAAAGCTCATTGGGCAATAGTATACATTAAATGGCGTAACACGGACGGTCAATAAAAATCGGTGCCTTTTGAGGAAGGAGGGTGGAGGAAGGAAGGGGCGGATTAGTGAAATGGATAGGGTGTTCTATGTTCTGGGAGCAGGAAACGGGGAAATGCTCAAAAATGGTAGTCAAAACGATTGAAAAAATCCTGAAGAAGGAGTCAGAAAGTGCGCTCCATTGAGAACCCACTCTCTTTCTCTAAACTCTCTCGCGCCGCAGTGCTATCTCACTCTGGCGCCTCGCCGACAATTTTCGGAGTGGCCCCCTCCCACTCCCCTCTGGTCCGCTCTCTTGTACGCACTCCCCGCGGCGCCCCCCACACGGCACCGGTGGCGCAGTAGCTAACACGTGCGCTCCCCACTCCAACCCTCCCCGGTTCGAGTCCCCCCACTCACCAAATAGTTTTGCGTCGTCTGTCGTTTCGTTCGGAAGAGGAAGGGGAAGTCGGGAAGACCTGTGTAAAGAATTGATAAAAGAAGAAAATGGAGGAGGAGGAAAAAAATAAGATTGTTTGTAGAATAAGAAATAAGAATCCCCATTCAAAGAAAAGTTCAATCACTTGGTAGTAAAGTCGTTGTTTGTACACATTTCGTACTGGTAGAGTTTTGAAAAAGGTGACGAAAACGGAGAAAAAGGGGGAGAAATGGTCGGGACAGGTGCCGAATATCGGTATCAATCAAACGAAAATTCTTGGCGTTGGTGCGAATGAGTCAGGGTGGCGGGGTGGGGAGGAAGGCGAATTTGTGGTCGGTTTGAATGTGGTAGATCGAAAATACAATTTTTTTTGATCCACCAGAAAAACAAAATGTTTTTTTTTCTTTTCTTTAAAAAATGGTGATTAAAATTGCAAAATATGATGCAATCAGCCTATCCAGCTTCTACAGCAGTTCTTCTGCTTCTCATGGTATCATAAACTTTTTAAAATGCCCCAGAACACCTTATCAAAGAACGCAAAAAAGTTTCGCACTCGAAAAGAATCGAACCCCTGACCCTCTGCACCGAGACCACATGCGTTACCGCCGGGACCACGCGGACATCTTGGACCACACAGGTAAAACGGGGTTGGCGAACGATTACCGAAAAAGGGCTGTATTAGGGAAAAGTTAGCGAGCGATTGCCGAAAAACGTGAAAATTAGCGAACAGTTGCTCAGCAGTTACCGAACAACAGTAATCAGTGCGATTACTGAAGGATTGGCGAAAAAGATTGCGGAAGAATCATTGAATGATTACGGAAGAATCATTGAGTGATTACGCAACATAAGTCCTAAAATTTTTCTAAGTTTTTTTTTCCATTGCCAATACCGAGTTTCTATCATGTTCATCGTGTTTGCATATTTTCTCGTTTTCTGATTGTGAGTCGCATAATTTTTGATTTTTTAGGATAAATTGCATCACTTCAGGACATCAAGGTAGAACCTCGCGGATTTAGGCCAAAGGTGAGATGACAATTAGAAACTTCGAGAATTCGCTGGTGTGGCTATTTTCAGAAATTAGGTTTTCAAATTGACATTTTGGAGAGATTTGATTTTTTTTTTACAAATTTAATATTTTTTTGAAATTATGAAACATTATTTTAGGTGTCAATAGAGGAGTTCGTCACATCTACAGGACTACCTACATACAGGGAAAAATTACAGTGAGTTCGAAAACTTTCAAGAAAATATAGATTTATTAAATGTGACTTTCTTTCGAGAATTTTCCCAAATGTTGAAACTGCCCTCCACTTTCTTGAATGCGAAACAGAGTCATTTTTGAATTTTCCACAATCTTCTTGAATGAGTTCCTGGAGTTCCCCAATGAGATCTATATCATTGGAAAGGTCTTGTTTTCACAAGTTTCAAAACTGTGTTTCATTTTTCTTTCCGAGCTCTATGAGCCAAGATATGGAGCTTCAAAGTTGGAACTGCACTTAAAATTTTATTGGGGGTTCAAATAAACAACGATTTGGTTGGCAAAATGCTATATCATTTTGGGCCGACTTGTTTCAGAACTTTTTCTATAATCTAAAATATATGAAATTGTTCGAAAGATTCGTTGGATAGGCCAACACTACTACACTCCCGGACTTGTTCATTTTTTTAGTACTCGACTTTAGAGATCCATATCATGGCTCACAGAGCTCGGTAGAAAAAGTTAAACATAGTTCTGAACTCGTGAAATCAAGAGCTTTCACATGATATAAATTTCATTAGGGAACTCTGAAGATTCATCAGATCATTTCCTTGTCACATGTTTCAGAAATTAAAGAAAAAAATAGGGTTGTAAAAACTGGATGTGGCCTAATTTTTTAACTGTTGAATTTTGACCACATATGAAAAATGTTTTAAACATGTACAATTTTATTCAACTGGACTTTTGCAGATTCTACAAAATTGGAATGCACAAGGCCAGCTACATGAAATGACAACGACAAACCAGCTCAAGCACGCACAAGGGCAGAACAATGATTCGGAACAACATGACTACGATAATAATTTTTTCTTTTTTTCCTCTTTTTTTTCTAAATTTTCTATTGTTTTTTTTGTATGTTCATTATCTCTGTACTCTAATAAATATGTATATTTTTAAAACTTGTTCAAATTTTGCAAGGTGCACACACGAAATGCCAAATTAGCGAAGAGTTGCGCAGCAGTGATCGAGCAATTCGCGAAGGATTAGTAATCGATTGTCGAATTTATTCGACAACGGATTGTCTAACGAATAGTAATCGTTCGCAAACTGATTACTAATATTTCGCTAACCCCGTTTTACCTGTGCAGGCGGCGCAGGTGCGTACATGAGCGCGCGGTCCCCGGGCGCCCGCGCGGACAATTTGGAGAAAGTTCGAGAAAAAGCAAAAATTGGCACAATGCCAAAAAACACGAAAGAAATTCAAAAAGTGCAATAGTGTTAAACGTTGAGTGATACGGAGAGAGAGAGAGAGGGGGGTGACACTTTAGACCGTGAGAACTCTCTTTGCTCTTTTACCAGTATATATTTGCTCGTGTGTCGTCTCAACCGCGAACCCTCTAATTATCAGAGCTCATCAAATAGAATAAAGTTGGAGAGAGATCAAAAAAGTGGTGCCGCCAGTTCCATAGAAGCCAGTTTCAATTATCGAATTAGCCCGCATTGCTTCTCGTTAATTTGACGCAAAAAAACTCGAAAAAGTATCCGTTTTTCTCTCAATTTTACAACGGAGCAACTGTGGGTGCCAATGAGATTGATATCAAGTATCAAAAATTGAGAGGGAGAGAGAGATTTCGCATTTCTACTGCGAACACAAAGTGAAAAAAACATTTTGAAACAGAGGAGGGTTGAACCAGAGGGGGCGCGCCTGTGCGAAAGTCTATCGCACTAACCACTACACCACGGGGGCAAGTGTGGAGCGGCGCCGAGAGTGCGGTGAAGAGGGCGCTCGATTTGGAACCGGCTGGCAAGGGGGAGGGAGAGGGCGCGAGATTTTCGAAAAAAAAATTTTTGAAAAAAAGAGAGAAAAGTTTGAATTTTGATGCACTTTCTCTTTCCCATCTCATTTTTCATGTTTACAACTCCAAAGCTCATAACCATGGGCGTTTTTCACAAACGAAAAGAAAAAAGTGAGAGAGAAAAGCGAAAAAATAACAAAATCTGCTCAAAAAAGAAGGAAAATCAGCAGAAAACTGAGAACTCACTAACTCACTGGTCACTTACGTTGTAAACTATATGAAATCGAGGAGACGGCGAGTCCGAGTCGAAATATTTTAATGGTTCAGGGGGCACTTAGTTCTCGAGTATATATGCACGAAAAAAAAAATGGGGGAAGCACTTAGAGAGGCACACAAAGGGAGATTGATGGGTGGAAACGGGTAATCGAGAAAAAAGAAGCTGTTAAAATGGCGAAAAATTCTATGAAAAATTAGTTGAAACAGGTAGAGGAAATAGTGTGTGAAATGAAGAGACGCAGGTTGTCGCGCTGTCTGCGTCTCATTTCAAATGACCAGGGGAAGGGGGGTCCCGCACATGTACGCACCTGCGCCGGCCTGTCTAGGTGTGTCGCGTGGTCCCGGCGGTAACGCAGACGGACTTGGTGCAGAGGGTCAAGGGTTCGATTCTTGCTGCGTGAAAACTTTTTTGCGTCCTTTGAAAAAGCTTCAAAATAACCAAAAAGTGCACTATTCTCCACAAATAGATGGTAAAAGCGAGAGTATTCGAGAGAGGAAACCGTTTACTCTCCCTCTCTCTCATAGTCAATCGAATGTATTCGTTTTTGAATAATAATAAATCACAAATAGAGAAAGAGAGAGAGTTTTGAATGGAAAAGAAGAAAAAAAGGAGCAGAGACGGAGACAGAACAGTTTTGCGCAATTTCTTTGCAAGTACCTGCTATTTCCGCTTTTCTATATATATATTTTTTTCCTTTTTCTATTCTTTTCTTTTATTTTTTCTAGAACTTTACATCAAGAATGACAATCATTATCAAAAAGTTAAGAAGAGGATTACTGGAAGGAAAAAATTGATAAAAAAGGAATGCTAACTAGCCAAATAAAGGGGGGAAAAGTGTGAAAGAAATCCGGATTCGAAATGGTGATAAGGCGCTCTTTGTTTGGATTGCCCGCTTGCCCCTTTGCTTTCCCAAAAATGAAATTATGATAATGAAGATATTGGAAATATTTCATGATGAGAATTCGAGGAAACGGGAATTTTTTATGGATCTGAAGCGCTGAATACAATCCTCACTTTATTTATGTTTGTTTGTTTTTGAACTGGATTATTTTATGAGGGGGGAATCGGATAAAACAATCGTTTTTATACAAGAGCGTTCAACATGAAAATTTCTAAAAAAAAAAAAAAAAGGAACCAGTTCGAGAAAAGAGTGTGTGAAATGAAGAGACGCAGGTTGTCTGGTTGTCTGCGTCGCGAGCACATGTACGCACCTGCGCTGCCTAGCTCAAGTGTGTCGCGGTGGTCCCGGCGGTAACTCAGACGGACATTGTGCAGAGGGTCAGTGGTTCGATTCTTTTCGAGTGAAAAACTTTTTTGCGTTCTTTGGAAAAGTGTTTTTGAGTTCAATTTTGTTAAAATAGAGTCAGAATTTGATGGAATTCGGTGGATTTTGCTCAATCTATTAATAAAATACTGATAATGAACTACAAAACTTCAACTATTATACAAAAATGTGTTATTGCAATGAAATCAACTAACAAGGGAATGGTTTGAGAAGCCCTTAGAGTTTTTTAATGAAACTTATATCATTCAAAAGCTCTTGTTCTGACGAGTTCGGGACTGTGTTCAATTTTTCCCACGGAGCTCTGTGAGCCGAGATATGAAGCTCCAAAGTAAGGGTACTGAAACAAGTACAGAAGGGTTGTAGTCAAACTTTGGAGCTTCATATCTCGGCTCACAGAGCTCGGAGGGAAAAATTAAAAATAGTTTTGAAATTGTCATGAAAAGAGCTTTCGAATGGTACTAATCTTGTTTTTGGACTGTGGATACTGTTGCAATGAAATCAACTGCAAAAAACTGACAAGGAAAAGGAAAGATAAAGGAAAATATGATAATTAAGGAAACTTTTATTACAATTTTGAAACATTTAACTTTAAAAACAGTACAAAACTACCTAAGAAATCATTAAGAAAATCAATTTTAAAGATCAAAATTGTACATCAGTTCGTTCTAATAGATTGTGTAATTCACTCCCCCCCCCCCCCCCCCCCCCCCACAATACTGTTAACTTTACACTAATCAGCAATAATCAATTCAATTTTCTTCCAAAAAAACTACATAAAACGAAGAAAATCGTGGACGAAAACAACAAATTAGTAATGGAAAAAGTCAATGAAATATTTGATTGTGTTGCTGTTTCGTGGAGGAACCTGTATCTCTCGCCGATCTTTTCACAGCGGGAAATCTTTCTCTCTCTCGGAATGGATGATAAAAATGTATTTGTATGCGAGACACTGATAAAGGTGATAAAATACATGAGGGGGGACTCGCAAGCCTTTGGGGTCGTTATGACTCGTTATCATCTGATAATGACACTTTTGACCTGGATTAAGTCTTTTTTGAAGTGGGATTTAGATTGAAAGCTGGTGGGGATGAGGAGGAGAAGGAATTTCGACTGTAACTTGAATAAAAAAATATGACCTCAAAAAATGACAAAAACTAGGAAAACTTGAACTGGAAAAAAGGAAAAAAACATCAAAATTTTAAGACGTTCAATTTAGGAATGTAACCAAGGGCTTTTCAAATTAAAAGTGGTATCATTCAAAAGCTCTTTTTATGAGGATTTCAAAGTAATTCATTTTTCAAACCGAGCTTTGCGAGCCGAGATATGAAGCTCCAAAGTTTGACTACTACCCTTCTGTACTGTTTCAGTACTCAAATTTAGAGCTCCATATCTCGGCTCACAGAGCTCCGTGGGAAAAATGGAATACAGTTTTGAACTTGTCAGAACAAGAGCTTTCGAATGATATTAATCTTGTTTTGAAAGACCAACCTACCTGTAGAACATTCCCTAGTAAGTGAAGACTGGTCTGTTAATTGGCTCCATGAGCACAATCGCAGAAAAATTGACTTCGAGATAAAGTAAAGTATGTTCAATTGAACGTCTTCTAGCAGAAGCCAACTTTTAATGTTTCAACTTGTTCAAATCAAAGATGTGGTCAGAAGGAAGACTGAAATATAACGAAGAGCTCATCACAGGCTCATCTCCGCACTGATAAGCGAATGGTCTCATCAGTCTCCGGAGTTTCTTTATGAAACTTGTGTCATTCAAAAGCTCTTGTTTTAACGAGTTCAGAACTATATTTATTTTCTTCTACTGAGCTCCGTGAGCCGAGATATGGAGCTTTAAAGTTGAAGTCTACAAGTCCAAACTTTGGAGCTCCATATCTCGGCTCACAGAGCTCATAAGGAAAAACGGAACACAGTTCTGAATTCCTTAAAACAAGAGCTTTCAAACGATATAAGTTTTATTGAGCAACTCAAAATTCTAGAAGCTCACCAGACCATTTTCTTGTGAAATCATTCTCTATCTGAAAAAGTATGCTAATTACTTCTTCTGACCATCAATTAACAACTCCACTATCACAATTGAACCTCTGCAAACTGCAACGTCACAAAACCAAAAAAACGTTCGTTCAACTTGTTACCAAATACTAGCGATCGACCAAACTTATTAATTTCCTAGTCTACTTTTATGACGTCGCAACTAATCCCTCCGGTTCAGTATAAAAGGCACCTCAAAATAAATCCTTTTGTTCCCAAAAACAATGCAAACCATCTGGTACTTTTTTATCATTTCTCTTATCACTTTCATCGTCGTCTACTTTATTTATTGTTTCGAAACTTGCGATATCAAAAGCTCAGTTTCAATTGATCATGAGCACAGTGACCTCGATCTGATTCTAGTTCAAGCGGTAATTATTATTATTATTATTATTATTTTAATGATAAAAACTAAAAATTTGCAGCTCTGGCGGCATGGAGATCGCGGTGCTCAAGCTCCTTTTGAAAACAGTATGATTTCCGAGAATCAATGGAAACAAATTGGCAGTGGGATAGGGTTACTGACACATGTAAGTGTGCTCCATTGATAATTGACTTTACTAATAGTAAACAATAAAAAATAAGTTTTTTAGGAAGGAGTAAAGCAGCAAGTCGAATTGGGGGCAGCGATTCGAGGGAGATACTCTGGCTTTTTGCCAGAGAATTTTGATGGGGGAAAGGTGAGTTTTTGCGCAAAAATGTTTCGCACCCAATAGGAATCGAACCCGTGACCCTCTGCACAGTGTGCGCCTGCGTTACCGCCGGGACCACCGCATCACAGGTGAAACGGGGTTAGCGAAATATTAGTAATCAGTTTGCGAACGATTGCTATTCGTTAGACAATCCGTTGTCGAATAAATTCGACAATCGATTACTAATCCTTCGCAAATTGCTCGATCACTGCTGCGCAACCCTTCGCTAATTTGGCATTTCGTGTGTGCCCCTTGCAAAATTTGAACAAGTTTTTAAAAACACAAAGATTTATTAGAGTACAGAAAAAAATACAAGTAAAATTTACATGAAAAAATATGAAAAAATATGTAAAAAATAAAAAATTATCACTGTTAGGTTATTCATGTCTTTGTCCTCTCCTCAACTGTGCCTTGCCCATCGTTCTCATCTGACATTGTGATGTCCATCACTGTCGACGTTGTTTCGTGGCTCTCTTTTTGTGCAAAGTCTGAAAAAATGCAGTCACAATTGAAGTCAGATTTAATGTTAATTAAATTTTTATCTCTATTTTCTAGTCGTATGAATTATCAAGTAAATGTTTTTACAAAGGCTTTGAGATTTTTCTAGAAATTCGGTCACTGATACTTTCGATACCTTTGATTTCGAATCTGAAGTCAGAATTTCTGTAATTGATCTCTTTTTTGATAAAATATGTGTCAAAGTCATTTTCAGTGAAAAAATGAGATCAATTACAGAAATTCTGACTTCAGATTCGGAGTCGGCGGTGAAGTATTTTTTTCTTCTTCGAGGAAAATTTTTTTTCCAAAAAATAGAGAACTCACTGCGAGTTGTCCTTCTGCGACTGGTCCAGGTCGTAGAACGGTTGCTTCCTGAAACAGATGAATTTTCACCTAATCGAATGATATTTTCGAGAGGCGGAGCTTTTGTGGAATGAAGGCCTCATTTGCTGAATCAATTTTTTTTGAAAATGCCAAGACTCACTGTGATTTTTTCCTGTGTGTAGTCTTGTAGCTGTGACAAACTCCTCTCATGTCACCTAAAATTATATTTCATTATTTCAAAAACAATTCAATTTTTGTAAAAGAGGAAAAGAGAAAAGAGCCACAACAGCGAATTCTCGAAGTTTCTGGTTGCCATCTCACCTTTTGCCTAAATCCGCGAGGTTCTACCTTGCTGTCCTGAAGTGATACAATTTACCCTAAAAATCAAAAATTATTCGACTCAGAAAAAAGAAAACGAGAAAAATATGAAAACACGATGAAAACAATAGAGAATCGATGAAGGCAATGGAAAAAAACTTAGAAAAATTTTAGGACTCATGTCCAGTAATCATTCAACGATTCTTCCGCAATCTTTTTCGCTAATCCTTCAGTAATCGCACTGAGTTATTGGTGTTCGATGATTGCTGTGCAACTGTTCGCTAATTTTTCCGATTTTCGGCAATCGCTCGCTAATTTTTCGCTAATACAGCACTTTTTCGGTAATCGTTCGCCAACCCCGTTTTACCTGTGCATCACACTTGAATGGGGTGGCGCAGGTGCGTACATGTGCAGGGGGGAGGGGGGTTCCCTTCAAATGAGACGCAGGCAGCTAGACACTCTGCATCTCTTCATTTCGCACACTCTCTCCTCCAACTGTTTCCTCTCATTTTTAATCGATTTTCCAGATCAAATTCCGCTCCACAAATCGAAACCGAACCATCTATTCCGCAATTTCAAATCTCGTTGGCATGTATCCAGAATTCTTCGCAAATCCTGAAAACATTGAAAAGTTTTCCATTACAATTCCAACGGATTATTCATCGGATTGCATTAACAATGTCATGTGCACCTGTAAGCGAAGACATTTCCTTCAGAATATTGCAAAGAAACTGGATGAGTACAAAGAAGTCGTTGAGGATGAGTGGGTGAGTTTTTGAGTTTCTGGCTCTTACCTCGAGGTTAGAGAGTACACGTTTCGACGAGACGCAGATAGTTAGACAGTCTACGTCTCTCCTGATCATGCACTCTCTCTCTCCACCGCACCACAGGTGAGAGAGTGCACGATTCGATGAGACGCAGACTGTCTAACTATCTGCGTCTCGCCGATCGCACTATAACGAGTTCTGAACAGCTAATAAACCTCTTTTTGCAGGTCCAACAACTCTTCTCAAACCTATCTATTATCACTGGCGAGCCAATTGGCGCGGACAACTTCTGGCGGATCCCCGACACTCTTCGAACCGAGCAGCTCCATTTCCCAAATTCTCCAAAGCTCTTCTCCAAAAAACTTGTGCTCCAGATGGAAAAACTGAACTTCAAGTTCAACAAATTCACTTCTGGACTCTACAACTCTCCATTCATCTCCCAGGAAATTCAAAAAATTCGATCAGGTCCTATTATTTCGGACATCTTCAGAAGAATGATGGATTCATCTCGGTTGAAATATTTCGCCTATTCCTCGGTAAAACGTCTTTTTTTCTAGGGGTACTAAAGACAGTGATTTCAGCATGACATGACGCTCTTCTCAGTGCTCACTGCATTCGGGCTCGAGGAGCTCACGTCTTCTGAAAGTGGAGGGTGGCCATCTTATGCTTCTGCCATTTTCATCGAGAGTTATCTGCGGAAAACTGATAAAAAGAGGTTTTTTAAGGTAAGAAATAGAGAGACATAGAGACAGAGAGACAGAGAGACAGAGAGACAGAGAGACATAGAGACAGAGAGACAGAGAGACAGAGAGACAGAGAGACAGAGAGACAGAGAGACAGAGAGACAGAGAGACAGAGAGACAGAGAGACAGAGAGACAGAGAGACAGAGAGACAGAGAGACAGAGAGACAGAGAGACAGAGAGACAGAGAGACAGAGAGACAGAGAGACAGAGAGACAGAGAGACAGAGAGACAGAGAGACAGAGAGACAGAGAGACAGAGAGACAGAGAGACAGAGAGACAGAGAGACGCAGAAAGTTAGACAGTTGAAAATTTCAGATAATCTACCGTAACCCTCACAACAAAAAGTTCAAAAACGTCACTCCAAAAATCGCCCTTTGCAATGGACAACAATTCTGTGAAATTGAAGTCTTCCAACAAATCCACAACAAACTACGAGTCAACTTGCCAATTAACGAGGTAAAGCAAAAAAGGTTTGACCTAATAGGGATCGAACCCCTGACCCTCTGCACAATGTCCGTCGGCGTTACCGCCGGGACCACCGCGACACACTTGAAAAGGGTGGCGCAGGTGCGTACATGTGCGGGGGGTCCCCTTTAGACGCAGACAGCTAGACAGTCTGCGTCTCTTCATTTCACACACTCTCTCCTCTAACTGTTTCAACTTTTCAGCACTGCCAACAAATCGCTGATCTCCAAGAACTCATCTAAGGAACTCAATTTCTCACTATTTTTCTCACTATATTTTGAATTCTTTGTATATTTTCTAGTTCGCTGTTATTGTACCCAAATTTTAGCATAATCCCTGCTCAAAATTCAAAAAGTTTGCCATAAATAAAGAACACTTTTGATTCTCAATGGAGCGAACTTTCCACCGGGTAGTTTATTGCCAGTTTATTTTTAAACGAGAGGATTAACATTCAAAATGGATAAATCTCTCCGTTACACTATTTCGATACGTTGTAAAAATGACGGTCGTTTTGATGGTTTCGCATTGAACTTTGTGTTCGACACTCTCATTTCCTGATTCTATCATATCAAATAATTATCATTCACTTTCTTCGATTTCTTCTCATTTCTAGTTGAATTTTTGATTTGCAGCTGTAAAAATGTACTTTTCTACTATTTATCTCTTGTTTTTTCTGACAATGATCAGTGCTCAAGAAGTTCCAGCTCATCTAAAGCTCATTTTTGTGCACACGGTGAGTTAGAGTGTGGAAAGAGGAGATACGCATACATTTTCAGCCAGCTTTAGAATTGAGGTTTTGAAAATCTTTCACAACGATATTGATATCATTCAAAAGGTCTTTTTGTGAGGATTTCAAAACTGTATTTCGTTTTTTCTACGGAGCTCTGCGAGTCGAGATATGAAGCTCCAAAGTTTGAACTGCAAAATTTTCAGTGCTAAACTTTGGAGCTCCATATCTCGGCTCACAGAGCTCGGATCGAAAATTGGAAAACAGTTTTGAAATCCTCACAAAAAGAGCTTTCGAATGATACCAATCTCGTTTTGAAATGCCAACATCTATCCCCAGATCTGGCGCCACGGAGACCGCAGTCAAGACGGTCACCTCAACAACGACCCTGTGGACCCTTCGAAATGGATAAAAGGCGGCGGAGGGTACGGTCAGTTGACTCCCGAGGGAATGGCCCAGCAATTCATTCTCGGGAAACAGTTGAGAGATCGCTACGTGAAGACTGGCTTTTTGCACGAGTTTTATGATTCGAGAGAGGTTCAGTGTTCACTAGAGCACGATTGCATTCTTGCGTTCAGGTCTACATCCGCTCCACCGACTACAATCGCACCATCAACTCGGCCATTTCCAACATGTTGGGCATGTTCGCCACGAACGCTTCTCGACCAGGTTTTTTTCACGCCGCGCACTTGTACGCACTCTGAACCCTTTCGATCGCGTGCACTCGGTGGTGTAGTGGCTAGCGCGCTTGCCTGTCGCCCCTTTTGGTGGTCCGGGTTCGACACCGCACTCCTCTCATTTCTCTTTGCGACACGGTGACACAAACGCGATGTCCAGTTGAAGCAAAAAAGTCCACCAATCAGCGAAAAAGTGGGCGGTGCAAAGCGTGCACAGCGTTTTGCAACGACGCGGCATGGGGAAATGTGGAAGGAAAGTGTGACTTTTCTCACTTGTTTCGAACTTCTGATGACATTTTTGAGAGGAACCAGCATTAGAAAACATTCACAAACGTTTCGATAATATAAAAAGTAGATTAAATCGTGTTTGCTTCAGAAATATTGAGTTTCAAAAATTCAAAGTGATCTTCAGATGTTATTTTTCATTTCTTCTCGGATGTTTTGTATTCAGAATGTTTATAATAAGCATAAGAACTAATCATGAAAATTTCAAAAAATTTCGTCGAAAGAGATTCGAGATATTCGCGAAAAACCCTGATGGCCTAAAAATTTCAGTTAGTCCCTCTCTTTAAGCCGTCCGTTCGGTATGCCTGCCTGGTTTGTTCTTAAACTTTTTATGTTTTAAAAGTTTCTAATGTATTTAAAAACTTATACTAAAAATTAAAAAAATTTTCATCGGAAGAATTCCGAGAAAATGGGAAAACTTTGAAATGGCCTAGAATTTACGCTCGGCCTCCAAACTTTGAGGCGTCCGTTAGGTGTTCCAGCCTGGTTTGTTTGAATTTTTTTTATACTTAAAATGTTTGTAATCTATTCGAAAATGTATCCTGAAAATTAAAAAAATTTTCATCGGAGGAATTTTGAGAAAATCGCGAAAAACCTGAAATGGCCTAAAAATCCGTTCGGCCACCGTCCTTCAAGGAGCTTTAAAAGTACCAAAAACTCTACTTTTTCTCGTTTTTTTGCTGTAATGTATTAAAAAATACATGTTCTATCGACACATTAAGTACAAAACAATTCGGTTCACAAGTTTTCGAGAAAAACAGGGGGACGAGTAATCCGCGCGAAACCTAGTCCCCGCGTGGCCGCGGACGAGTTTTTGCTCGTCCACATCGCGTTTGTGTCACCGTGTTGCGAAATGGTCCGGACTTCCTCGCGCTCGTGTACGCACTCTGGCCCCTCTGATCGCGTGCATCGGTGGTGTAGTGGTTAACGCGCTTGCCATCAACTCGATGCTTTTGGGTTCGACACCGCACTCTGTCTCCCCTCATTTCTTTCTCCTTTCTTCACAGACTGTTCTTCCAGGAATCGACTACCCCGACATCGAAGGATGGCCACGTGGCTTCATGCCTGTTCCGATTCACAGCACGGCTCCGGCTTCAGAAGACTGCGTGCTCAACGTCTTCTGCCACTGCAGACGACGTGATCAGTTGCTCGAAGTGGCTCGACAAGGAGTTCAGTTTCAGAGTTTTATCAATTCGGAGAAGGTATTAGTTTTTAGTCAGAAAAAATTATAATAATAACAAAGAGGAGGAACTTCAGTATCAAAGAATCACCAGTGGCTTGACGAAACTATTGAATTCGACTTTCACTTATGAAAATCTTTGGAAAATCCACGATGCAATTATGATTCAGGTATTTAATTTTTACAGTATTTTTTATTTTATTTGACTTCTAATTAAATTTTTCAACTTTTCAGACCATCCACTTCCCTCAAATTCTACAAACTCAGCCCTGGTACTCTCCCGAATTTTTCGACGACATCGACGAGCTCACTCGACAAGCCAACTCTTTCGCATCAGGGCTCTTGGATCCGCCCATGATAAACGGGACGAATATGAAGCGGGAAGTGCTCAAAACTCGAGGCGGTCCGCTTGCCAATGAGATCGCCGCGAGAATGAGGAGAAAGTGGAAGTGTGAGAGCACAAAGTATCCGGAGAAGTGTGATGAGTGGCACCGAAATCTGAAATATTTCGCGTATTCATCGGTGGGAACCTTTTCACTCCGTTTGTTCCTATGAAATGATTTGAATTGAAGCACGATCACACATTGTTCGCCGTCTTGGTGGTATTGGGACTTGAAGACGTTGTCGCTGGACCTGAAAGGTATGGAGAGTGGCCGGATTACGCGTCGGATATTCTCATCGAGTTGTTCCAGAATGAGAAAGATCAGCAGCCGTACTTCAGAGTAAGTTTTCCTGAATTTCCTTATCCGAGTTCAAATTTCAGATGCTCTTCCAAAACAACATCAACGACACTTTCCGTGTGATCACTCCGAGAATCAAAGGCTGCGAATCAAAAGAGTTCTGCGATCTGAAAACATTCGAAAACCGCGTGAAGGAATTCAGGCCGGACCGACCAATCAATGAATATTGCGAGGAAGATCTCAACTTTAAGCTAGACAACAACATGGTTTACGCTAGTTCTCTAATTAAATTCTCTTCTTACTGGTCTTCAACATATCCCTTAATTTTCTGTATTGTATATCAGCTCATATGAATTGTCTTTAAACAACAGTTTATTTCAACAACAAAAACAGAGTTTACTCGTGGTCGCTTCCAGCGTCCTCTCCGTCGTTGATGTGGAAGTATCTGACCTCATAGGTGTTCTTGTTGACAGCAACCACGCGGAGCCAGTCACGGAGCGAGTTTCTCTTGAGGTACTTCTTGGTGAGGTACTTGAGGTATCTGAAAAAATTCAAATTAAAATCACAAACTCGGATATAAAGTTATTACCTCTTGGAGAATGGGACCTCAGAGATGACCGAGACCTTGGACTTGTTGACCTCAACCTTGACGTTGTTGGCGGCCAAATGTCCAGTCTTTCCGTTGATCTTGATCTTCTCGTTCAAGAAGGCTTCCTGAAAAGCAACCAGGACTTATTAGGGGCCACAATATACCCTAAGCCTGGTCGTTGCGATAGAGACGGAAGCTCTATCGACTTGATGCGGCACGTTAGGGTAGCCTGCAAACTTACGAGATCCTCGATTCTGAGAATTCCGTCCTCAACGGGGTTCTTGCACTCGACGTTGAACTTAAGGTGCACCTTCTTCTTGCGAAGAGTCTTCTTGACAGACTTGGCGTGTGGCTTTGGAACCATGATTACCTGGAAAGAATAAAGTTTAGGTTTAAGTTTTCAATGAGCGAAGAGGATTATCATGAGAAAAATGCGGAAAGCAGCAAGAAAAACGTATTAATCGATAAGTCTCAAACTAATTTTTGAAAAAAATTCTAAAAAATTCCAAAAAATTTGAAGTTTGGACGAAAAATAGGGAAAAAGAACGAGAAGAAAAATGAAAGAATATTTTAGGCCAACCCCTCTTGGCAGCCGTCTCTCGCCACGATTGGGGTACGGTGGCAGTCGTTCGCGTGTGTGCACTCCTCGTTTCACACACTCTCTCGCCGCCCGCCTCCTCGAAGAACGAAAATTTTGTTGGATTTTCGAAAAAAAATTTTTTTGCTGAAAATTGTTGTAAATTTCCAGAATTTCCAGATTTTTCAGCCAAAAAACACAAAAGAATTGGGATAAATTTATTAAGTGTCGAATTTGTACAAGAATGTTCAAAAGTTATCACTCGTAAAAGCGAATAATAGAAAGAACATGCGATTTGGCGAGAATGGTGAATTTTCTATGTTTTTTGCGCAGTGATAAAACGAAAGACCAAAAAGGAAAAAAAACGGGAGAACAATGCAATTTCATCGGGGGGAAAATACAAAAGTTATAGAATACTGAGCCTCCATTAGACATTGACTGCTTTCATAGAAATTTTGATAGAGTTGCTCGCGGGTTGTTCTGGATTTGAAATGTTGCGGTTGGAGCCCAGCATGCTCCGGATTCGTTGACGCAGGGTGGTTCGGTCGACGTTGGCAGAGCTCAGGCTCACATCTCCTCTGTAAATTAGAATTTCTTATTCCGATGAGCCAAAAATTAGTTACCTAATATCATCAGCTGTCTTCTGCTCCTCCTTCTTCGTTACCAACTTCTTGAGCCATTGCACATCGACGCCAAGAGTGTGCCGTCCGACGGACCCTCTTCCGTGCTTTTTTCTTCTTTTTCCTCCATCTCGAGAAGAAATCTGAAGGAAAAATATAAATTTTAAATGATTCTAGAGCTCTTTTCTCACCGGAAGTTGCTCATAGGGGCTCACAGGTCGATTCTCAATCCCGTTCGAATCATTATTATTCTTCTCCTTGCTGGGTTTGTCCACCAAATCATGAAGAATCAGCTGCTCGGGCTTGTTTCTCATCGGAGAAGACGGCTCCTTGACAGCCAGCTCCACTTGCTCCACGGCTTTCGGCTCCTCGACAAGATGCTCCACACAATGAGCAGAAGCCACTCGGGAGAACGTGGAGCTCTGCATCTTGACAGTTTCAGTGGCTTCAGATGAGCTCAGCGAGTTGTCCTGCTCCATGAGTCCTGCCGGGGGTGTGGAGGGCTCTTTTTCGGCTCCACGGCGGGAAACATGGAAGGCGACGACGGAGGCGTGATCTAGTTTGCCAGGCATGTCGGCGATCTTCTCTCTGACCATTTTTCGACGGGCTCTTTGTTCGGCTTTTGTCATTTTCTCGCGTTTGTAGAGCTCGGGGTTCTCCAGCACTCGACGTTTGGCGCTGGAAATATAAAGAGTGAAATTCTTTGAAAATTCCTAGTTTTGGGGAAATTCGGTTTTGAAAAAGCGCAAAAATCCGATGGGACTAACTTTTTCATGTCCGATTTTTGTTTTTATTGATTTTTCGGTTTTTCAGCGATGTTCTTGAATTTTTTTTTATAAAATTCTAGAGAATCGCTGAAAAACCGAAAAAATCGATAAAAACAAAACTCGGCCATGCAAATGTTAGTCCCCCAAATTAGCTATTTTGGAACCCGAAAACGGAATTTTTAGAGAATATGGATGCGTTGACTCACGTCGACAACTGAGTAGCAAAGTGAATGAGTCGATGGCAGAGCACTGAAGCCGTCACCGGGGGATAAAGTTGATCAGTAGCGGGTCCACGCGGCGTAGTCACGTCATCTCCGAATCCGTTCGCAATGACATCTCTCATCCTGACGAGCATCAGCTCATGACGCTTGGCGGCGTCGACACATGGAAGAGAAGCGGCACACGGGCGGTTTCTCACGTACTCTGTGTTCTTCTCCCCGCCTCTGGTGGTCACGTCCAGTGTGCGATCTTCTCGCGGTGGAAGATGTGCATTTTCCTTGTTATCATGCTCCGATTTCTTGATGACACAGAATTTTCCGACCACTGGGTCAAAGTTATCTGATACTCCATCAGAAGTGATGAATACCACGTCGCCATCCTCCACGAATGTCATGGAGCACGTCAGATTATGAAGCTGTGGATTTCTTCCGTCCACAGGTCCTAATGCTCCTCCAGCGTCTCGCATATCTCTCATCTGATCGATATCGTGAGATCCCAAAGTCACTTCTCTCACTCCATACTGACGATTGTAGACGAAGCACAGCGAGTCTCCGACGTTGCACACACAGAGCGCCCATCCGTTGCCACGTTTCACTGGCGCCACGAGGGCGACACAGAGGGTGGTGAGCATTCCGCCTTCCTGGAGGATCAGCGAGTGTGCCGAGTGGAACGCCGCCAGCATATCGTGGAAGACTTCCTGGAATTGGGATGTTGGAGGGGTTGTTAGGCCATGGGGGTTTTTTTTCGGTTTTTCATGATTTTTCGAGCTTTTTTCGGTGAAAAATGCATTTTGATGATGAAAAATAGCTCAAAAAATGGATAAAAGTTTGTTTTCACGAAAAAGAAACTCGAAAAATCATGAAAAATGATGAAAATTTTAAAAATCGAGAATTCTGGTGTGGAGCGGTAGTTAGGCCACCTTTTTTGCGATTTTTTCCGTTTTTTATCAATTTTCATGATTTTTTGTGGTTTTTTCGGTGAAAAATGCCTTTAAATGATAAAAATTAGCACAAAAAAGTTTGTTTTCATGGAAAAATCCTCGAAAAATCATGAAAAGCGGAAAAATTCGAGAGAAAAAGGGTTTTTTCTCGATTTTCATCAATTTTCATGATTTTTTGAGTTTTTTCCACGAAAAACAAGTTTTCATTCAATTTTGTGCTAATTTTCATTATTTTTTGCTGAAAAAAACTCGAAAAATCATGAGAATTGATGAAAATCGAAAAAATCGATAAAAAAACCATGGCCTAACTACCGCCTCCACAGTTCTTCTTACCGTTGTATCCGTCAATCCCTCCTTAATAACACGACAATTCAAATGATCGATAGCTCCTCGAATAGCGCACCTCGCCGCCAACCTCGCACCCTCACCCCAGTTGACACCATCCGCCAGCGCCAAAATGCCATTATTGCTCCTTCCCACAACGCCCCAAACATCGGCAATCGGCTCTCCGGCATTCACCCCGCTCAACGGGTTCTTCTCGTACAACGAGACGCTCATTCCATAGGCGCCCTGCTCGTCAAACGAGCTCCAATCGTAGTCGTGCGCGGACGGGCGGCCGGCGGTGAAGTCGTGGTTCTCGCCATTCGGTCCCAGGATCGAGGAGCATGAGCCCAAGAGCAACGAGTGCCGGGAGCTCTTCTTGAGGCTCATGGAGATGGGCGCGTCGAGGTCCTCCTCATCTTCGGCTTCCTCGTCAGTGGTCCCATCGATCGACAGCGACATCTCGTCGTCAATGTTGGCCATTCGGACCATCTGCTGGGGACGGACTTCGCCGACCTCGGTGAGCCCGCCCTCGGGTCCAGTGTAGCTCGCGAATACCTCCGAGTCGAGGGTTTCCAGCTGGATAACCGGGAGGTCTAGGCCGGTTTTTCCAAAGTAGACTTCTGGAAATGCATGGCGTCGGAGGTCGATGCCTCCCAGAAAGTGCTGGAGTTCGGCGTTCAGGTCTCCTCGTGGGGTAGTTGGTTCATTGTCCTGGAATTCAGAATTTAGAATTCGGAATTCAGTATTTGGAATTGTAGTGTTTATCTTCTAGTGAATTTAACGAGGTTAATTAAGAAGCTCATTCTGTTTTTCAAGTATGAGTAAGAGGCTTTCCACTATCCTAACCTCGGATTCTTCAAATGAAACCTATATCATTCGAAAGCTCTTGTTCTGACGAGTTCAGAACAGTGCTCGGTTTTTCTTAAGGAGCTCTGTGAGCCGAGATATGGAGCTCTAAAGTTCGAGTACTGAAATGTTGAAATCGAGAAATTTTCTTTGAGAAAGGAGAGGGCTGATGAGTTTTCGAATTCTGATGTGCATTATATCATTCGAAAGCTCTTGTTCTGACGAGTTTGGAACAGTGCTCGGTTTTTCCTATGGAGCTCTGTGAGCAGAGATATGGAGCTCTCAAGTTTGAAAGCTTCATATCTCGGCTCACAGAGCTCCGTAGGAAAAACCGAGCACTGTTCTAAACTCCTCAGAACAAGAGCTTTCGAATGATATAAGCACATTTGAATTCGAAAACTTTTCAGCTCTCTCCTTTCTCAAAAAAATTTCTCGATTTCAACATTTCAGTACTCAAACTTTAAAGTTTCATATCTCGGCTCACAGAGCTCCGTAGGAAAAACCGAGCACTGTTCTGAACTCCTCAGAACAAGAGCTTTTCAATGATATAGAAGACTAATCTCCCGGAACCCCTTTTCTCTTTTCCCTCCAACAGATAAGTGCCCTCCAAACGACGGGTCATTAATCCAAATGTCGGGAGTGTGTGTGTGTGGGGTCTATCCATCAATTCATCTCTTCATTTATCACACACATTGACCCTCACCTGACTATCCTCCAAGCTCGTCGACGGGCCGAATTTCGTGCGCAACAAACCGCGCACGTGCTTTCTGATGAACGAGGATGGCATCGCCTGCGAATCGATAATTAACTAACTGTATTAGGGTGAAATGAGGGAAAGTTGAGTGAAATCGGAAGTGACAGGCCCGAGAGTACCTCTTCAGATACTAAAAACTGGTCTTCTTGTCATTATTATTGTTGTCCTAGTCTTTTAAAAGGTAAAAGTAGAACTAATTCGAGACGAAATAACAAGGCGGTGATCATCAAAATGAGAAAAGAGGGGAGTGGAAGAAAAGCAGGAGAAGAGAGAAGATTTATTGGCCGGACACGTTTCTGACAAGCGTGGAGAGGGGGAAGGGAACGGAGATCACCCTTTTCAAGGTCTTATATGGGGTTTTTGGAAGTTGAATGAAGTCCGAAAGTCAAAATCATGAAAAAAACCCGAGTTAGGTTGGCCTCTCAGAACGATATTAGTATCATTCGAAAGGCCTTTTTATGAGGATTTCAAAACTGTTTTTCATTTTTTCCAAATCGCACTTTGAGCCGAGATATGGAGCTCAAAAGGTTAATGCAAGCACCTTTCAAGAATTCGTCTAACGGTTACTGTACAAATTTTAAAGGCGCATGACCAAATTCTTGTATAGGTCTCAACGCGCTCAACATGCGCCTTTGAAGTTTTTATTTTTTCGAAAAAATTTGCAATTTTTTTTCCAGTTTTCAAGTGAAATTCAGATGAAATTTCGTGATTTTAGTTTAAAAAAGTCGATAAAAATTGAAAATCACTAGTTACAGAGTTTAGTCGGAAAACAAGTACTTTTCAAACTACTAGCTACAAGCCCCGCCCACTTCTCTAATTGGTCGCTGCTGTACTTCTCACGGACCCTCCGAAGATGTTCGTAAAATCAATGGAGCGAAGGAAACTGTGAATACTGACCAAATACAAATGTGTTAGTGCCAATACAAACAGAAACATGTGCACACGACGAGAAATAATGCGAATACACACACTCACTTCTTCTTCTGTACAGAAAAATAGATAATCTTTGGTATAGAAATGCGAAAACTTGTGTACACTGTGTGGAAAAGAGGGGTGGAATACCTCTATTATCCAATTTATATGGCAAACGCCCAAATCCTGTTCTTTTTACCAATACGGAATTACTATGCTTGTAAAGGAAAGGCGCATCCCAAAAAAAAAGAAAAGAGCAAGCCAAAAAGAGCAACATTTTCAAGAGCACACTTTCCTCGGAAAAACCGAACGAACAGGTGACAGAAATAGTGCGGTGGAAGAGGGAGGCAAGGGATCGCGAGACGCAGGCGGCGAGAGTGGAAAAAAAACACAGCGGCTTTACTATTGCTAATGGTCCTCTAGGCGGCAAGAGTATTAGTGGAGGGGGGGGATGAAGTACCTGCGTTTGGTTTTTTTTGTGAATGCGCGTTATTTGACGACGATTTGCGGGCTCTTTCAAGAAATTTGTGAAAAATCAGTTGCTCCAACTGAAAATCTTGAAAAGTCGAGATCTTGTCTGTAAAATGTCGTCAAATGTGGTGCTTGGGTCAAAAACACTATCACTGTCTGCGTCTCTGATATCTCTCGCAAAGAGTGCAGTGTAGCGCGATTGCTTTTCCGAATGTTCACTATTTTAATAATTTTTTTCGTTTTTGACATGATTTTTTGAGGGATTTTCGACAAAAATCAATATTTTTATGACTTATGGAGGATTTTTCCATGAATTTTAGATAAAATTTCGGATTTTCATGATTTTTCGGGAAATTTTCGACAAAATTTGGTTTTTTCATGATTTTTCAAGTAATTTTCGATAAAATTGTGTATTTTCATGATTTTTCAACTATTTTTCAACAAAATTTGCGAAAAAACCTCGAAAAATCATGAAAAATCGAAAAAATCGTAAAATTTCACCGATTTGCTTTTAGTGCACGGTGTCTGCGCAGGAACTGACGACAACTTGCACACAATGCGAAAATCGATGCTTTTTCTTAGGTTTTTCGCATTATTTTTAGGCAAATATATAATTTATAGACAAAATTTAATGATTTTGAATCAATTTCCGTTAATTTTTTATATCAAAAGCTAGAAAAAATCGAAAAAAGCGTCAAAATCCATTGGAGCGCATTTGCTGACCTCCTAAAAAACATTCCAAGTTAAAACTAGTAAAAAAGAAAGCTTGAACTTCTCAAGTCCACCAATTAGTCTGTCCGTCGCACTACTATAAAGCTGTTCACTAAATCACCCCCCTAAAAAACCAAAAAAAGTGCGGAGCAAGATGATTGAGTGGAATGGGAAGAGGATGTGGCTGAGCACACACAAAAAAGGACGCAAAAAGTACAGCTCTAAAGTTTTTTGGTTCATTTTAGCTTATTTTATAGTGAGCACAAGGATACAAAATGTTTATGTCTGGGGCGGGAGTCAATAAGTGAAATGCATTTATAATCCCCTACATATGGTAGTTAAGAGGGAAGCCTGCTTCGCACATCTGTGGCTTGTTAGGAGGTGCGAAAAACAATGAAAAATGAATAAAAATGGGGTGAGAAGAGATAGAAATAGGAGGCAATTCAAAATTTTATGTTTCAGATCACGAGACACAAACTACAAACTGTTCAGTACTGGAGCATCTCATAAATAAACGGATAATCTCAAAATCCGCGATACTGGAACGGAAATGACATGGAAAACAGGAAAGATGCTGAGCAATGAGTCATCAATCATTTCTAACATGACGATGAGGAGGAGAAGGAACTCTATTTGAATAATCCGGCTCTTTGAAATGCAAATCGACCTCCATTGTCCACTGGACTTGATTTTATGAGAGAGTGAGAAAGAGTGCAAATGGATTTCGCGGATTTTCGGACGGGGGCTATTCAATTTGTCCAAGCCGATTATGTTTCGTTGTGGTCAATTGGATTTTGGTTCATTTTGTTAAGCGGCTTTGTTTTAGACTAGGAGAGAGAGAGAGAGAGAGAGAGAGAGAGAGAGAGAGAGAGAGAGAGAGAGAGAGAGAGACAGAGGGAGAGAGAGACAGAGAGAGACAGAGAGACAGAGAGACAGAGAGACAGAGGGAGAGAGAGACAGAGAGACAGAGGGAGAGAGAGACAGAGAGAGACAGAGAGACAGAGAGACAGAGAGACAGAGAGACAGAGAGACAGAGAGACAGAGAGACAGAGAGACAGAGAGACAGAGAGACAGAGAAACAGAGAGACAGAGAGACAGAGAGACAGAGAGACAGAGAGAGACAGAGAGACAGAGAGACAGAGAGACAGAGAGACAGAGAGACAGAGAGACAGAGAGTGAGAGAGAGACAGAGAGTGAGAGAGAGACAGAGAGTGAGAGAGAAACAGAGACTTGCTCAACTTCAGAGCTGCATATCTCGGCTCACAGTGCTCCGTAGACAAAACCGAATATAGTTATGAACTCGTCAAAACAAGAGCTTTCGAATGATATAGGTCATTACCCAAATCAATCCAAAACCCGGGAACTTATCAGACAATTTCCTTGTGAAATGCTCTCTCGCCCTAGGAGACGCAGAGAAATCATTTCTCTCTTGTTTTTCCGCCTCTAGAGACGCAAACAGTCTCTCATTTTGCAATAGAGCACAATTCCTACATTTTTCTATCAAAAGAACTACAAAACCGCCGAGAAACACAACTGCAACATGTGTGCCGCAAATTTCTCGCATGGCTAACCTTCACCCCGCTGAGAATTTCCCCTCTCTTTTTTCTCCATTTCCGTAGGTGTCAAAATACGCGGAAACAATGCGTCTGTTGACCGGAATACTCCCGTTTCATGTGCAAAAAGGCAATGAAAAAGAAAAAGCGTCATGAATAATAAAAAGGTGGAAGGGAAGATGCTAGTCGTAGTATAAAATTAGAGACTTGTGTGCATAATTGCCCATGACCCCGTTTGCAGGAGGGAAATTGCGTAAAGAAAATTGCGTTTTCTAATTCGAATAATTGGAATTGAGACCTTTAGGCTTAAAACGAGGGGGGGGAGCATCCTCTTATAAGAGACGCAGAGAAGCTAGAGGAAAATAACACAGTTTCATGAGAGACGCAGAGAAGCTAGACGAAGAGAACACACTCTGGTTAGAGACGCAGAGAAGCTAGACGGAAATAACACAATTTCTTTAAAGACGCAGACAGCACTGCTTCAATGTTATAGTAGAAAAAACGCAGCTTATTTCATATTCATCGACAAATAAACGCTTCACGAAAAAGAAATTGAAGAGCTGGGAAAAGAGCTCTTCATTCACACACAATATAATGAGCACATCCCAGTGCTCTAAGCCGGGCTCGAGAACTTTGACTAAACATGCATAACTAGGGGAGGGTGGAAAAAATAAAAAAGGAAACCGCCAAAATTCAGAAAGAGGCAAACAATGGACTCTGTGGGGGTCTCGGCATACGAAACGCAGAGAAAATGTGGAAAAAAGGAGTCGTGGCGGTCACTCAGGACCCCGCGCGGCGGCTCGCTATATTCCTGCACTAAGTGGGGAGATAGCGCGACGGACAGACGGCGACGAGATGTGTTGCACGCTGCGATGCGAAATGTATAGTAGTAGAGGCACGAAAAATGGAGGGATGACGGATGGCTTCGAACCTTGGGATGACACTTTTTGAGTACAAAGATGGGGGAGTGGAGTTGGTGGTGCAGAGGAAGCGAAAAAACATGTAAAAATCAATAAAAACGCTGATTTCTTCTGAATTGAACATGCCTTGATTAAATTATTTTCAAACTACCGCCAAAAAAATTCCCGGCCATGATGGTTTTTCTAGGCCGCGGGCTTCAATTTTTAATTTTGGAAAACTATTGTTTTATAATGAAATTGTTTGAGAAATCAAACAAAAAACTTTATAAAATCGCTAGAATTTTAATTTCCCTATTTTTACTCGGAAAATATCTATTAAAAACTCTATAAAAATTTCGAAAAACATCATTTTTTCAACAAAAAATCACAAAAATTGCATGCCGCACCGTTGCAAAACTATGTGCACACTACTGCAATTTGAAGATTTTGTCGGAATTTTCCACTTTTTTTCTTTTTTTTTCTCAGATTTTTCGATTTTTCTCCCAATTTGTATCCAAAAAGCTTTTGATTTTTACTATTTCAATATAAATATTTCAAAACCAAAATTTTCTCGTTTCCCCTTGAGCCTATATCGAATTTCCTATTGAAATTGGAGTAAAAAACACAAAAACATTATTTCAGAGCACAAATCAATGAGATTAACGCGATTTCTGCGAGTTCTAGTGCGCGGACGTGACGGACAAGCCGAATGGAAGGAAATCACGGAGAATCAGCTGCCGAAGGGCGGGAAAAAGCTCTCGTTTCGAGAAGTGAGCATATTCATGCTCATATTGAAATATTCTACCTTTCAGAACTCTCTAATCGCATTTGGCTTCGGGATGCTGGTGTTTTCCTACGCCTACTTTCAAGATGAAATCAATCCGGATTCAAAGTGGGCTAGTGAGTCGAATAAACATTTATTTTTTTGTTTTTCAGTAGAAATTCAATATTTTAATCTTTCAGAAGCCTTCCGGACATTTACAAGGGAGCCGTTGTCATGGCTGCAAAAAGGTCAAGGAGATGGACCTGTTTCACCGGATCACAAGCCTCCAGTTTTTTAGAAGAACATTTTTTTCGATTTTTAGTAATTTTTATCGACTTTTAGTAATTTTTGTGTAAATAAAAATTTCAAATTAATTATGTTGTCTTTTTCAGATATCAAATACATCAATTTCCTGAAAGAAAAAATGAAAAAAAAAACCCCCAATTCAAAAAGCCGCCTCTTGTCCCCTCCCATTCTGTGCAATCCGGCGGCAAACACAGCGCCTGCGGACTCCCGCCAACAGCTTGCGTTTCCACGTCGCGCCCCGCTGAAAATCAATATTTAAACGCGGATTTCGACTGGTTTTTCGCGGATTTTCGGCTCGAAGGCTGCGATGAACGATGCGGTGGTGCCTGCAAAGTCTGAAATGCTCGCGGCGGCTAGGAAAAAGGTGGGAAACAGAAAAGAAAAGTGTTTTCACAAAAAAAAAAAAAAAAATGAAATTGCTCCAGCTCCGCGATTTCGAAAAGCAACGAGCTGATGGTCGGAACTCGCCGGCTTCCAGTATCATCTCTGAGCCGGGAGCAGGGCTCAACGGGCGGAGCAGTGTGATCAGCGAGGATTCGTCAAAGTTTCAACCCAATGGGAATGAGTGGTATTCAGCGTATACTCAGTTGAAGTCGCAGCATGATGAATTGGTAGGCTCTTTATCGATTTTTCATCCAATTCTAGTTAACTTTTCAGTGCTCTCATTATGCTCAACTCCACTCCGCGTACTCCCAAGTCAACGCGAATGGTGTTCACGTGGACGCCGAGAATCAAATTGTGCAATTGCAAGCGGCTCTTTCGACATTAGTCGAGGAGAAAGTAGCCTGTCAGAGTGAGCTCCGAAAGGCTAATGAGCAGGTCGAAGAGCTCAAAAAGGAGTTATCTGAAAAATCAATGAAAGTTCCGCCCTGCAACTCCACAGACATCAAAGCTCTCCAAGATATAATCGCTCAGAAAGACGGTCTTCTCACCGCACGTCATCTGGAATTGGAGTCGTCGCGAAAGGAGGTCGCTGCGATTCAGGCGAACTTGCTCAATGTGCAACACGAGAGAAGTGAGGCACAGGCGAGAGTGAAGAGCTTGATCAAGGAGACCGCTGCCCAGGAATCGAAAAGTGAACAGTTGAAGAAGGAGATTCAGATGAAGGATTTGTATTTGAAGCAGCTCGGAGCAACTGGGACGCCTTCAAATCCAAATGTTACTGAGCACCTTGACGGTGAAATTGTAACTTTAAGAGCCGAAAAGTCACGTCTTCTATCCGAAATCTCCACTCTCAAATCGCACTACACCGAACGCGAACAACACCTTCAACAGAAGCAGCAAGAGCTGGCTCAGGAGCTCGAGAATGCTCAGGCTCACGCTTACTCGGCAGATGAGAGGATTCAACAGCTTCAGCACGAGCTGGAAGTGGTGAATGATCAATTGGCGAGTGCAGCGGCTCCCGTGGAGCAAGAGGCTCCGAGTGAAGCGGAGATTTCGAAACGAATTCATGAGGCTTGTCTGGAAGAAAGAGGGCGTTGGCAGAGGAAGCTCGACGAGGAGCAGCGGAGCCGGGACGAGGAGAAGTTGGACAAGGATCGGTGCATTTTTGAGCGAGAGCAGTTGCTCGCTGAGCTCGAGATGAAGTATAGATTGCTCGAGGAGAGAACTCTCGAGTCTACTGCCAATGGAGCTGATTTGCTCTCGCTCAGTGAGCAACTACAGGTGAGCACAATAGAAAATTCTCATTTTTGACTATGTTTCATTCAGAACGAGAAGGCTACAGTCTCCCGAGCAGTGGCTCAAAACAAAGAGCTCAAGGAGCGGCTCCTAGAGACTGAGGATCGATTCGTGGTGCTCACCGAGGAGAAGGCGGCGGTGGAGCTCGCGAAACAGTCAGCGGAGCACCAGGTTCGAGAGCTCACGAAGCAGCTCAACCTGGAAGCAGCTGGCCTGGTGGGCAACCTTGCTGACGTCATCGCGAGCCAGCCGCATTTGGAGCCGAAGGCTTCAGAAGAGGACACCGAGCTCAAGGAGGCCCTGGAGACGTTAAAGCAGGAGAACTCCGAAATCCGAGCCAATTTGGAGCAAAAGAATCAAGAGCTCATGCAAACCAGAGCCGAGCTGAGAAGATCCACGACTCACAATGAGCAAATGGATGAGATCATGAGGCAGAATGCGGAAGACGAGAATCAGAACTCGATTCATGTGGAGCTCACGCAAGCGGTCACTCGGGTTCAGGAGCTCGCCGCGGAGAATGAGCAACTTCGGGAGGCTCTCAGTGAGATTCAGAGGGAGCTGGAGCAGGAGAGGGGAAAGGAGATTGAGCTGATGGAGGTGGAGCGAGAGCCAGTGAGCCAGGAGCCGGGAAAAACGCTTCATGAAGACCTGTGGGCTCGGAAAGAGCTCGAAAAGCGATTCGCAAGAGCGATGCTCCAGAATGCGGACCTGCTCGAGACAATAGATCGTCTGGAGCATATCAATCAGCAGTTGGAGGTAAAATTTTCACTTTTTTTCCTTTTTTTTTCACTAAAAACATCATTTTTTCAACATTTTTCAATTTTCCAGCTCGAAAACGACACAATCGCGGACCACGTGGTGCTCTACCAACACCAGCGAAAACTGGTCCGAGAGCGGCTCCGAGTTAAAGATGAGCAACTGAAAACAATGGAAGAAGAGCGCGTGAAAACAGTGGCTCGCTGCCAGGAGCTCCAAAATGTGCTCATGACGGTGCTCAACAAGGGCGGAGTACTTAAGGAGTACGAATCGGCGAGACGGAAAGCGGCTCGGCGAGTCTCCAGAAGTTACAGCCATTCGACGGTGGATGAGATGAGTGGGGATGAAGACGTGGTGGTGGATGGACGGATGCAGGAGGTGCCGGAGAGAGCAGAGGTTCATGGAGAGGAGCAGAAGGTGCCGACGAATTCAGGAGCTGCTGAAGAGCACGTGGAGCATGTGGAGCTCAATGGGGAGAGCCAGAAACCGGCAGAGACTTCAGATGACGCTTCGGTTCGACGCATTCTAGAGATTATCTCTGATATTAGTGTAAGTTTTAAAAAATATCATTGATTTTATTGATTTTTCCTTGTTTTTACGCGTTTTTATGTCAGAATTCGTGAAATTATCAAAAAATCACTAAAAACCACCTAAAAATCGATATTTTTCACTGAAAAACAACTAAAAATGAGAAAAAATTGAGAAAACCAATGAAATTTTGATAAAAATTATCAAAATTTCATTGATTTTATCGTTTTTTCTCTATTTTTACGATTTTTCTGTTAGAATACATGAAAATCACTGAAAACTACCTAAAAATCGAACTTTTCACTAAAAATATCGATTTTTAGGTAATTTCTAGTGATTTTTTGATAATTTCTTCTCATTTTTACGTATTCTGACAAAAAAAGGAATAAAAATTAGCAAAAATTGAAAAAAACCAATAAAATTTTGATAAAAATGATCAAAATTGTATTGATTTTATCACTTTTTCTTTATTTTCAGGCGTTTTTTGTCAGAACACATGAAATTATCAAAAAATCACTGAAAATCATCTAAAAATCGAACTTTTTACTGAAAACACCGATTTTAGGTGATTTCTAGTGATTTCCTTTCATTTTCATGTACCTTGACTGAAAAACGCCCAAAAATTTTGAAAATTTGATGAAATCAGTGAAATTTTGATGAAAAAGTGCGGCGAAGTTGCAGAAAACTGGTGCGGCACTTTGCAAATAAGCCCCGCCCACAAAGAGTTAAAAAAAACGATTTCAGAGACCACCAGTACTTCCAGCGGGACAACTTCACTGCACACAATGCATCGGACCCCTCCAAAATCTTTGATTTTTCTGTGCATAATTCGAGATTTTCTATTGATTGTATATCGATTTTTTCCAGAACTTTAATAGCTGTTTGGGTAGAATTAATTAATTTATTTCGGGATCTTCATTCGATTTTCCCGCTGTCCCGGATCACTTCCGCCCCCTTTTTGTGATAAAAGTCATTTTCCAACCGGATTCCGAATCAGAATTGTCTTGATTATAAAGAAAATGGGAATAAATTCGAAAAATTTTGTCTTTTTTTAAAGGGACAGGTTAGAAATGACCTAGTTTTGGTGATATTTTCATGATTTTTTGAAGGTTTTCAGTGGAATTTTCAAAGAATTTGAAGGATTTTATTATAGAAATGCGATTACCATGTGAAATAATATTTACAAAATTAAATTCACAAAAAAGAGAAGTGACGAGCAAATCGAAGAAGGGATTTGCGGTTTTGAACAAGTTGAAACAGGTTTTTATCGATTTTTTATTGATTTTTTTATAAAAATAATAAAAAATTGATTTTAGGACCCGCCCCTTTATTATCTAACGTTTCCAGTGGCGAATGACAAGAGTAAAGATGTTTATAAAGTGGGTTTATTAATTGAAAATTATTGATTTTTCAAAAAATATTGATTTTTCAGTTGGAAGTTTCGAAACCGCCGGTAATTTTGACACCGAGAAAATCGGAAGGAAAAGTGACTTTTCGATTTGGGAATTGTTCGGTTTTTATCAGCAAGGTTTCAAAAAAAAATTTAAAAAAAAAAAAATAAATTTTTAATTTTTTTCCAGGCAATTCCAGAAAAACTCGATCAATTTCTGAAGCTTATCAAAGAAATTCTGGCGGGAAAATCAATCGATATTGAGAATATCAAAGTACTATTCCATTTTCTACAAAAAAAAATATAAAAAATCAATAATTTATCAGATAAAAAGCACCGATTTCAAGCCGAACTCGATCCACATCAGATCGCAATCCGAATATCGGAGCCAGATTTCCAATTGCTCAGATTTCTTAAAATCCCTGAAAATCGATCCGATTTCGTTAAAAATGCCGGATTCTGAATGGAAAAAGTGCAGAAATTTGACGAATTTATCGTTAAATGGCAATCCAATCGGGAGCAATAAAAAGAACTTGGATGTGCTCTCGGAGCTCAACTTTTTAGCGGTTTTGGAGCTCCGGGACTGTCAGTTGGGCTCTGTGAGCATGACGAATCTGTTCAAATTGTTCGGCTCATTGAGGGAAAGTGTGACAGTGTTGGATATCAGTGAGAATTCGTTGCCGGTAGGAATTTTCATCGATTTTTACATAGATCGACATTATTTTTCATGAAAATCAGTTTTGAGCAAGTTAGAGCTCAAAGTGTGCAAAATGGGCGGAGCTTGTGACGTGGAAATTCTAAAATTGGTTCACGTAAACTACAAAAAGCACAATTTTCAGTCTGAAAAGTGTGCATTTTGTAGTTTACGTGAACCAATTTTGGAATTTCCACGTCATCAAGCTTGCTAGCTCCGCCCATTTTGCACACTTTGAGCCCCAACTTGCTCAAAACTGATTTTCATGAAAAATGATCTAAAAATCTTCATACTTTTTAAGGTATTCCCCCCAATTTTCCATCTGAAAAGACTGAGAACCCTGAATATCTCAAAAAATCGATTGAAATACATCCCCTCCCGAATCGGATTCTTCCGAAGCCTCGATTCTATTGATATGAGCAACAATTTGATACGATCCCTCCCGCACGTCTTCTCAAGTCTTCCGAATATCAGTAATGTGGCAATTAGCTCCAATGAGCATGTTGTTAGGCAGTGAGTTGCCGTTTTTGGCTCCATTTTCGGAGTTTTTAATGTTTTTGCATAAATTACAGCGAAAATATACGTTTTGAACATGATTGAAGATATTTTATCGATTTTAATGCACATTTTTCATCTCAGATACTTTTTATCTTGAAAAAATCATGTGGATTTCAATGAAAAACACGGTTTTTTCAAGATAAAAGGTATCTGAGATGAAAAATGTGCATTAAAACGATAATATATCTTCAATCATGCTCAAAACGTATATTTTTGTTGTAATTTATGAAAAAAACATCCAAAATTGAGCCAAAAACGTCGGTGAATTCAGAGCCAATGAAATCGGCGAGCCGATCACTCGCCGCTGCTTTTCGAAAGTGGATCGAGAGGATTATAGACATGTGGGCGGAGTCGACACACTGAGAACTATAGCTGCCAATGTGCTCCATCGAAATCCGTGAGTTTTTGCAAAAAAAAATGCAAAAAAATTGACAAAATTTCAATAAAAAATCACCAGGTTACGGTAGAAAATTTAAAGGCGCATGACGAACTTGTGTAGGTCTCGACAAGATAGATATGCGCCTTTAAAGAACTTTTTCTTTAAATTTCTCTCGGCAATTCAAATTAAGTCTCTTTTCCAGTCTCACATTCAACGCGTCCCGCCCCTTTTTGCCCATCAGTCTCCGCTTCCAAGTGGACGATCTCCTGACGACCCCGGCTCGAATCTCAGCGCTGGAAATGTGCACAATGTGCTGCCGGCTCCGACATATTCGATATGTTCGACCGATTTTTGTTCCATCGCAACGAATCGCCAGCCAAGTCGATATTTCCGGAAGATTTGTCGTTTTTAAGTGAGTTTTCAACAAAAAAAATGATAAAAATTGGAAAAAATTCAATAAAAATATCAAGTTACGGTAGAAAGTTTAAAGGCGCATGACAAATTTATGTAGGTCTCGACGCGATTGGCATGCGCCTTTGAAGTTTTTTGTTTTTCGTATAGATTTCGCAACTTTTTTTGATTTTTTGCTTCGATTTTCAGTTGAATTTTCAAGTGAAATCTAATAAAATTTCATAGAATTTTCTATAAAAATCGATAAAAATCGATAAAAAATATAAAAAATCAATATTTCAGCCAACTCTACTGCATTGACTGTCACCGTCCCCCGCGAAACGAAACGATTCCCAATGATCCTCACTTTTTTCGATTTTCAATTTGATCTACTTTTTCAATCGATACTCATTTTTCTATGATTTTATCATCATTATGATTTTACTGGTTTCAATTTTTCTCACTTTTCAATTTATTACGGGAATTTCATTAAAAAAACTATCAATCTCATGATTTTAAAACTGTTCAGTGCTGAAATTGTTTCTATTGAGCAAAAAATACTTTGAATTCAATTTTTCGCAAAGAATTTCGAAAAATGATAATGATTATCAGATGGACGGAGAAGCATTGTTGCGGAGACGTGACGAGAAAATTGCCGAAGTCGAAGAAGACATCAGAAGATTGTCGGGAGAGAAATTCAAGAATTTGGAGAATGTGAAGCGGCTCGAGAAGATGCTCTTGAAGGAGATTGAGCTCATGAAGAATGTAATCTTTTTATTGCCCTTGATTTGAAAAATAATTGAGAAAACTTCCGAATTTTTCAGTCCGCTTCAAAGAAACTGGAATCTCATCTGACGACGTGCAACTACGCGTTCTACAAGATGATAATCGATGAGATTGAAGTACTGTCATTGACAAAAATGGCGGGAATTCAAATTTAGTTCAAGTTTTCAATGAAAATCTCGATTTTTGATCGATTTCACTCATTTTATTCACTTTTTATGTCTAAATTCACTGTTTTCAATTCAATTTGTCAGTTTTTACCCGGTAAAAATCAATATTTGGTAAAAACTAACAAATTGAATAGAAAACTGTGAATTTAGACATAAAAAGTGAATAAAATGAGTGAAATCGATCAAAGAATCAAGATTTTCGTTGAAAATTTGATCTAAATTTGAATTCCCGCCCTTTTTTTGTCAATGGAGCGCGTTTGTGCGATTTCCTGGACGAATAGTAATAAGTCTGATTCAGAATACCAAGAATCCAGTTGCTGTGCTCAAGACATTCAAAAGAGACAATGTATCAGTGACAGTAGACTTGGTGACCCAGAATCCAAACGCCTGGGTATGAAAATTCTACGAAAATATCTTCAGAATTTGATTTTCTCCAGGTGAAACTCGTGAATCGACCATGCAAAACACTTCTCATCGAATATCGAGATGGAAAACGAAACGGCGACATTATCGCTCAACTCAAACAGCATCTTTTCGTGTCGAAGCGCTTTAATCGGCCAGCAATCCGCGCCATTTTTAAAAATGGAATTCTCACGGAAATGGCTGACAAATTGAGCCGTCATGGAGTGGAGGTGATCGGGGAGCGAGTGGATAAGGAGCACGCGGAGCTCAAGGGGAAGTGGAATGAGGCGATGATGGAGAAGTTGATGGAGGACTCGGAGTGGGAGGACTCTTCCAATGGGTTGGTGAAGAGCTCCTTGTCGAGAAAAGCTACCGAAAAGTGGGCTCCCGCAGCCTTTTTTGGCTCAATTTGGGCAAATTTTGATTTTCTTTTGTTGATTGAGCCGCTTTGAGCTCTTGAAGTATACCGCGAATGTGAAAAACTACCGCTTTTTGCTCATTTTGCTCAATTTTCTCGGATTTTCAATGTTTTTTCATAAACTACAGCGAAAATTTACGTTTTGAACATGATTGAAGACTTTTTATCGTTTTAATGCATATTTTTCATCTCAGATACCTTTTATCTTGAAAAATCATGATTTTCATTGAAATTCACACATATTCAATGAAAATCATGATTTTTCCAAGATAAAAGGTGTTTGAGATGAAAAATGTGCATTAAAACGATAAAACATGTTCAATTATGTTCAAAACGTATATTTTTGCTGTAATTTATGAAAAAACATTAAAAATTTCGAGAAATTGAGCCAAAATGAGCCAAAAATGGCTCCGAAATGTCCTTATAGACGATTTTTTTCAATTTTCAAAGTTTTCCAATTCTAATACCAGAAACGTATTCCTTTTTTTCTTCCCAATGCGCCCTCTTTTCTCTGCGTCTCCCCTCTCTCTCTCCCCCTATCTCTTCTCTTTTCTCTCCTCCAAAATGACATACATTGAAAAGAGGAGAAGAGAGAAACCAAATACCCCCCCTCCCGTCTATACATCACTAACGTCCAACCCCCCTCATTCATCGGCCGCCATAGCTCAGTCGGTTAGAGCGTGGGTCTAATAAGCCCAAGGTCGCAGGTTCGACCCCTGCTGGCGGCAAATTGTTTTTGCGCTATGTAATTTGAAAGATAGTGAGGATTACGAATCTGTAATTTTGTCGGAATGGCTCTAGGAGCTCTGGGAGCCGAAATACAGAGCTAAAAATGAATTTTTGTGAAGCTTTCATAACTTTTTTCGGATTCAATTTTATGAAAATCCAGCTATATATTCGGATTTGTCTTGAAATTCTGAATCAAGCCATGTAATTATCTTACGATTCAAAAACACTGGAAAATTTTTTTTTCAAGTTACATTCAAACTATAAAAACACGATTTTTATCGTTTAAATGTAACTTGAATATAAAATTTTTCCATTGTTTTCAAATCTTAAGGTTGTTACAAGGATTGATTCAGAATTTCAAGAGGAACCCGAATATAAAGTTGGATTTTCTTAAAATTGAATCCGAAGAAAGTTATGAAAGCTTCACAAAAACCCCATTTTGAGCTCTGTATCTCGGCTTCCAGAGATCCCAGAGCCATTCTGGAAAAATTACAGATTTGTAATCCTTATTAGCTTTCAAATGATATACGTTTCATATAAAAAACCCCCGAGGACTGTTATTCAGTGAGCTCTCGGCTATTTATGATATCAATTTGGTAAAAAGCTCAATAATTCGATCTAAGTCTAATTGAACTCCAATCTAATAACTATCAGCTCATCGCTGACCATTTCCTTGTGAACATTTCTACTTTTCAAGATCCTCCAACTCATCCCCCGATGTCAACCGAAGAAGAAACGCCTTCAACCTCGACATCTCCGCAGTCATGCTCCTGGTCTCCAACATGTGCGAGCCAGGAGGCGCCAATTTCCGATTCGTGGAGCCCATGCTCAATAGCCACGTGGAAGACGAGCGAAAGGCGCAGGCGAAAGCGCCGCTGCTCGAAAAGCTCAAAGGACACGAATTGATAATGAGCAAAGCGGCTTTCGGCCGAGTTTCAGAGATTGTGGCGACGGTCGGAGGGCCCACGGAGCAACGGAGATTCGCGGAGCTCTCGAAACAGATTGAACTGATCGAGGACCCGGAGTCGGATGAAATTGGAAGAGTCGCGGAGCTCGGGGAGAATAAGGCGATCACTGGAATCACTAAAAGAGTGTTCTCGTGTGGAGAGGCTACTGGAACTGTTACTGTTACTGCTAATCGCAACTTTTTGCGTTTTGCAGAGAGATGTGTGAGCATTTTTCAGTTTTGAGCTCCTTTTTGGCTCAATTTTGACTTTTTTGGCGTTTTTTTCATAAATTACAGCGAAAATTTACGTTTTAAACATAGTTTTTATCCTTTTTTTTTTCCAATTTAATGCACATTTTTCATCTCAGACACCTTTTATCTTGAAAAATCATGAATTTCATGGAAATCCACACATTTTAAGCTTGATTAAAGCATAAAAAGCATATTTTCCATGCTCTTTATCTTTAATCAAGCTCAAAATGTGTAGATTTCCATGAAATTCATGATTTTTCAAGATAAAAGGTGTCTGAGATGAAAAATGTGCATTTAAAAGTTGTAATTTATGAAAAAAGAGCCAAAAACCGCCCATTTTCTACTAAAAGAGCACAAAATTAACATGAGCAATCTGCAGAACGTCTTCTTCAACAGCCTCGTCATTCCGCCCCGCCCACTCACCGAGCAGAAGCAAGCCAGCGCCACGCCCATTTAAATCTATTTATTTCTGGTTATTTTCGAGTATTTCTACTTTCCAGTGTGTTTTATTATAAGTTATGTGATTTTCCCTATGTTTAATTCAATTTTGATAGGTATTCTGATTATGATTCTGATGAAAAAGTATGGAGGATTGCAATTTTTACCCTTTTCATGTGTTTTTTTGGTTCAAATCCATGTTTTTTATCTGAATTTTCTCATCTTGCTCATCCTAGAGCTCCAAGGAACTCTTTTCAGTTATAATGACAAAGTACCCGTCAGTACGAGCAAGAGCCATTGATTGTAAGCAAGGAGCAGTCCGAGCTGTTCGATATAATGGTAAAAAGCTGTTTTTGGCTCATTTTTGCTCAATTTTCGATGTTTTTTTTCATAAAATACAGTGAAAATAGACGTTTTGAGCAGGATTTTGTCGATTTAATGCACATTTTTCGTCTCAGATACTTTTTATCTTGAAAAAATTATGAGTTTCATTGAAATCCACACATTTTAAGCTTGATTAAAGAGAAAGAGCATTAAAAATATATCAGAGCATATTTTTCATGCTTTTCATCTTTAATCAAGCTTAAAATGTGTAGATTTTCATGAAAATCATGATTTTTTCAAGGTAAAAGGTATCTGGGGTGAAAAATGAGCATTAAAATCGATAATTATGCTCAAAACGTATATTTTTGCTGTAGTTTATGAAAAAACGTCGAAAATCGAGAAAATTGAGCCAAAACCGCAGTCCAATAGAGCACGATTGCATTTCCAGTGGACGGCAACTACTGTGTGACGTGTGGCAGCGACAAGACCATCAAACTGTGGAATCCGCTGAAAAGCTCGCTTCTGAAGACGTACTCGGGCACTGGAAACGAGGTGCTCGACGCCGCCTCCTCGTCGGATAACGCGCAGATAGCGGCGGGTGGTGCGGATAGGGCGTGCACTGTGTTCGATGTGGAGACCGGCAAACAGTTGAGGAGGTGGCGGACTCATGGAGGTGCTCTTTTGCTCTGTTGTGCTCAATGAGCAAATTCTGGTGGCTGGGGGAAGAGGTTGAGGAGCTAGGCCAGCTTACTACCGTATCCTTGTGGGCGGAGCTCATTTGCAAAGTGCGGCACCAGTTTTCTGCAAGCTTGCCGCACATTTTCCATCATTTTCATCAAATTTTCATTGATTTTATCTACTTTTCCTCATTTTCAGGCGTTTTTCTGTCAGAAAAGAAAGGAAATATCGAAAAATCACTAGAAATCAGTTTAAAAATGAACTTTTCACTAAAAAATGAGAAAAAAGTTCGATTTTAAGATGATTTCCAGTGATTTTTCGTTAATTTCCTTTCTTTTTTGACAGAAAAACGCCTGAAAATACGGAAAAATTGATAAAATCAGTGTAATTTTGATAAAAATGATGAGAAATGTGCGCCGAGATTGCAGAAAACTTGTGCCGCACTTTGCAAGTAAGCCCCGCCCACAAGGATACGGTGATCCTCATAAAATAAGCTTTCAAATGATATTATCCATTTCTGACGGAGCGATACTGCCCCCGAAATTGCAAGGGGCGTGGCCAAAAAATCTCTGTAATTTTCGAATTTTCACCGTTTTTATTGATTTTTTCAGTTTTTCCAGTTTGTCAAATTCGATTCGAAAATAAGGAATAGTAATTTTTGAAGTTGAAATTACTTTGAAAATAGCCAGAAAAACGCGTGCCGCAGGGCTGCAAAACTGGGCGGAGCTACTCCAGTTTTGACTTTTCCAAATTGCGTTCTTTTTCCGATCTTGGCACGGTCTCCCAGTTTTTAAAGTCCGCAAGAGTTCGTCGGATGTGTTGCTTGAGGCCAGGCCTGCAGAATTTCGATTCAAAGCCTTCAAAAGATCGTCAAAAAAGAGCACGAAACAAACTTAGCCTAGATTTCAATGCTCTACAGATCCACTCTAATAGCACCAACAATCCTAAAACTTTTTAGCTCAAGTAAACGCGGTTGCCTTCAACGAAGAGTCCTCGGTCGTCTTCTCCGGCTCCATGGACTGCACTATGCAAGCATTCGACTGTAGGTCTCGCAGCGAAAAGCCCATCCAGATATTCAACGAATCCACCGACGGCGTGCTCTCGATCGATGTGAACGGACATGAGATCGTGGTGGGCAGTGCGGACGGAAATTATCGTGTTTATAGTGTCCGGGATGGAAATGTAGGCGTCAGGCCGTATTCTGATTCTGAATCAGAATAAGAAGAATTCAGATGACAGTGGACTATCAAGGAGACTCGGTGAACAGCGTCAGCTTCACTCCAGATGGAAATTGCATTCTGGCGGGCTCGATGGGCGGAGCTGTCAGATTAATGGATAAAAGTAGTGGGAAATTGTTGGCGAGGTGATTAGAATGAGCAAGAAATGAGCAACAAGGATATTTTCAGTTATAAGGGTCATCAGAATACAGAATACAAGTTGGATTGTCGAGTGCTCCAATCCATTGAGCACGTCGCTTCTGGATCTGAAGATGGATTCGTTTATGTTTATAAGTTAGTATACTTTGTGGGCGGAGCTTATTTGCAAAGTGCGGCACCAGTTTCTCATCATTTTCATTGAAAATTTCATGGATTTTATCGATTTTCCGTATTTTCAAGTGTTTTTCTGTCAGAAAAGAAAGGATATTATCTAAAAATCACCTGGAAATTGAACTTTTTCATCATTTTTCAGAGAAAATTTTGATTTTAAGATGATTTTCAGTGATTTTAAGATGATTTTAAGCAGAAAATTATCGAAAAATCACTGAAAATCACCTTAAAATCGAAATTTTCACTGAAAAATGATGGAAAATTTGATTTTAAGGTAATTTTTCGATAATTTCCTTTTTTTTCTGACAGAAAAACGCCTGGAAATATGGAAAAATTGATAAAATCGATGAAATTCTGATGAAAATCATGACAAACTGGTGCCGCAATTTGCAAATAAGCCCCGCCCACAAAGTATACGGTAGCGATGAGCACACTACAAACTACAAAAGTAGCGGTGACAATATTTCAGTTTTAAAATGAGCAAGCCCCGCCCCTAAAACACAATTTCCAGCCTTCTCGACTCATCAATCGCTGCGAAACTGGAGCACCCATCGAAAGTGATCCATTCCCTGACAGCTCATCCGAAAAAAGAGAGATTAATCACTGCCGCCGGACAAATGATCTTCTTATGGGTAGCTGATGACGATTCTGAAGTTCTTGGAGAATAATTTCAATTGATTTTTTTATTGATTTTCATTGCTTTTAAGTGACTTTATATATTGTCCAACAAATAAACGATAACAAGATACTGAGTGAAATTAAAAGCTACATGGAAGGCGCCACAGAGGCACTTTCCATCTGATCCCTCCTTAGCTGCCTTATCATCGGCCGCATCTCGATGGAAGTCTGCATGTCTTTACAATAAATGACCGCACTGGAACGATCGAACTGCGGCTCTTTTCGCAGATCGGCCATGAAGAGACAGAACGCGGTGAGCATTATGCCGAGCAGGATGCCCACGCAGAGCAGGAGAGTCACCAGGAGCACGGGGAACTCGTTGGATTTGTAGGAGGAGCTGCTCGGCTGGAACGTTTATTGATTTTTTGTTGTTATCATTGAAAATGAGAGAAAAATGTATTGATTTTTTGGTTTTTATCATTGAAAATGAGCTGAAAAGTGAAAATTTATTGATTTTTTCGCTTTAAAAGTGTTTTTAAAAGGTATCAAAACCAGAAAATTATATAAAAATCATGGGAAAGTCACAAAAAACTTCAGTTTCGCTGAAAAATTCGAATTTCACCTTTGAGCCCTCATAACTCCGCCCACAATTGCTCATTTTGCTCAATTTTCTCTAGAATTATCAATCTCAATCAGAGCTACAAATTGTCAGTTGACAACTTTTTATGAAAATCAAAAAGAACAGAGATATTTGCAGTTTTTTTAAAGGCACTTTTTGCGCTGCGTAGTGGGCGGATCCAAATGATTGCAAAGTGCGGCACCAGTTTTCTGCAACCTTGACGCACTTAATTTTTCGAGTTTGTCATCATTTTTCTCAAAATTTCACTGATTTTATCAGTTTTTTCCTATTTTCAGGCGTTTTTCTGTCAGAAAAGAAAGAAAATTATTAAAAAATCACTGAAATTTCCTTAAAATCGATTTTTTTATAGTTTTTCAGTGAAAAATTCGATTTTAAGGTGGTTTTTATTGATTTTTACAATTTTTCCCTATTGTTAGGCGTTTTCTTTTAGAATTGATGAAAATGAAAGGAAATTATCAAAAAATCACTGGAAATCACCTTAAAATCGAACTTTTCACTGAAAAATAATGAAAAATATCGATTTTAAAACGATTTTCAGTGATTTTATCAATTTTTCCCCATTTTCAGGTTTTTTCTGTCAAAAAAAGGAAGTTATCAAAAAATCAATAAAAATCACCTCAAAATCTATATTTTTCAGCATTTTTCTGTGAAAAATTTGATTTTAAGGTGGTTTTCAGTGTTTTTTCGATAATTTTCTTGTTTCCGACAAAAAAGTTTAGAAAAAGAGCACAAAAAGCAGTGCTCACCGTCGAGTTCCTCTTATTGCTATTACTATTGTCTCTGTGATGATTGTTATTCGGCGGAATCGTCGCCGAAACCTCCTTTTCGTTTGCCATTTTCCAGAAGAACTGTTTCGCGTTGATTTTCTCCTTCAGTCTCGGATCGGCGTCCTTTCCCATACTCTGAATGATCTCGGCGGCGAGCTTGGGAGTCATCTCGTCGCCGCCCCGGATCTCGTAGTAGTTCGTGCCGTATTCACTGTTTTTTACGGCCTGGAAGTTCGCTAATAAACTTTACTTATGATGAATATGTCATAAAAGTGCTTTAAAGTCAAAGAAAAAGTAGAGCAACTCACACTATAAGTGGTATTTTCAGGCTCCTCATTTTCCGGTTTTTGCGAAAGTCGGACGCGGAATACATGTACAGAGCAGTCTGCAAATTTCTTCGTTAACACAAAATCGAGGTCGTCGCGCCCCTCGCACTTGTACGCACTCTGTCCCCCGCTGATCATGTGGTCCCGGTGGCGCAGTGGCTAGCGCGCTTGTCTACGACTCCCTTTTGTGGGGTCGGGTTCGCACCTACCATTCGGCGGTTGACATTGCGGAATCACGAGCGGTATCGCTGACAGAACAGAGAGCAACAGCAGCATGACGGGCAGCACTTGATTCATCGCCGACGATCCCTCATTCTAAACTGCTTCTTCTTCTTATTAGTCTTATCCTTATTATTATTATTGTCTCAGAAAGGAAAAAGAGAAGGGGGAATGGGCCAAGTTGAATAACACAGTTGTTGCGAAACGCGCCTCGAACTGATAAGGAAATAGTGTTGATAGGGTTGATGAGAAAAGCGAAAAATGCGGATCAATATGAAGAAGATAGACGGGGGGCAACACAAAACGAGTTACGATAACTTTACGCTTTCACTCATTTTGTCTGCGATTTTTTCCTTGATAATGTATCAAAATCATCGTTGTTAAATTATTCATTTCGGCTGAAAATGATGGCAACTTATAGAAAGAAAAAGAAGTACAAGCGATAGAAATCTGTCATTATCAGTACAAAAAAACTGTTTTTCGGAAAACTAGACGATATATTATGATGATGTGTAGCGACAAGTGATGATGTAGCAAGAAACATTCTGAATCTGGAGAGAGAGAACAAGTTGGAGAAAGACGCTAGATGGTTGTACAGTGGTACTCGAATCGATTGAACTAGAATTCTGACTTGGACTTTTTGTGAGATTTTTGAGAAGGGGTGGTATCACAATAATTTACATTTTGTCTTAGATTGGAAAAATCAGGTAGTAGTAGATTCAGAAGCTTGCTGAAACAGGTCATCAGCGGTGGAAGAGTGGTAGTCGTCCAGCGAGTCGTCACGGCTTCTCATCGGCGACAGAAACACCGGGTGGCGACGTTGACGTTCGCGCAGCTCGTTCACGGCGCGCATTATTCGGCAAGAGGAGCCGCCGCTGAAAAAATATGAGATCGGATTAGGAGGTTTCGTGTCTGCAAATGAATTTGACGAGAGTGCGGTGTCGAACCCGACCCCTCAAAAGGGGACCGACTCGAAGACAAGCGCGTTAACCACTGCGCCACGGGGGCACACGAACCGAGGGGAGTAGAGTGCGTACAGGAGCCGCCTGCCCTTTGTGGCGCCCCTCGCTGAGAGGCCGCGCTCTTGTACGCACTCTGACCCCCTCTGATCGTGTGGTCCCGGTGGCGCAGTGGTTAATGAGCTTGCTTTCGAGTCGGTCTCTTTTGGGAGTCCGATGGGTTCGATTCCGCACTCCTCTCATTTCCTTCTGCAATTCGTGGACAAGCCTTCTTACCCCACTCCAATGCTCAACAGCTCATCCCTCGTCACAAAATCGATGAGGTCACTTTTAGTGTACGCTTCAGAAGCGATCAGAGCAATCGATCGCTCGTCAATCTCGAGACTTCGGAGCCACGAAACGAGCTCTTCTTGGACTCGGGTTATCTGAAATCATTAAGAAAATTAACTGAAACCATCAAAAGAAAATAGTACCTGATAATTATTCTCCACTCCCGGTGGCATGATAATCTTCTGCGCGGGCTTGTTAAAGCTCGGCGGAGCATTGACGCTGGGCTGTGCTCCGCAGCTCGCACTAAATGGTGGGGTGGGCGGGGCGTGAACGGGTGGGGTTCTGAAGGGTGGGTAGGTGTTTCGGTACACTGCAAAATCGCGGAATCTCGTTGCTCTTTGCAGGCTCGAGCGGAGAGTGGCGTTGAGCTCTCGCTCCGTGTGCAACAGTTTCTCGAACAGCGTCTCGTTGTCCTCTTGAAGAGCCCTGAGCTCTTTTCGCTCTTCTCGAACGCGTTCCTCTCGGGATGGTGGCCGACTGTCCATGAGCACTTCACCCTCCGATAATGATAAATTTCGAACCGCCGCCACTGACGAGGTGGATGGGATGGTGTGGGTGGGCAGGTCCTGGGCGTGGAGGAGAAGGGACAGGTCGGGCGAGAGGATCGAGATGGCGCACTGGACCGCCGAGGTGATCAGGTTGGAGAGGGCGAACATCCAGTGCGGTTTGATGTCGAGCCGACGGAGCACCGGTTGGATCGAGTCGGAGAAGTGGTACAGGGCGAGGTTGATCTGGAAGAAGGGCTTTTTAGTCATTGAAGTTCACTGTACATGTTGCGCAAAAGACTTTTTCACCAATGCGGAATCGAACCCCTGACCCTCTGCACACCGCGCGTCTGCGTTACCGCCGGGACCACGCAACACACTTGGGAGAAGCGGCGCAGGTGCGTACATGTGCGGGGGGTCCCCGCGAAGGGCGCCGAAAAAGGCGCAGCAGCTGCTGCTTCTAGGATCGAGTCAGCAAGTGCGCTCTACTGGATTTTGACGCTTTTTTCGATTTTTTCGAGTTTTTGGCATTAAAAATGACGGGAACCCGCATAAATCATCAAATTCTATCTCTAGGTTATATATTTGCCAAAAATGCAAAAATAATGCGGAAAACCCCGAGATTTTTCAATTTTTTGCAAGTTGGCGTCAGTTCCAAGCTTACTAACCTGTCCAATTTTCGTGGTATCATAATCCAAGAGCCCTCGAATATCATCAATCATTTTCTGCATCGGCGTATTATCCTTCTTCAACAAGAAATCCCGCATTCCATCCAACAACATCTCCAACATATAAACAGTCACCACGAGCTCCGTATCGCTCTGTTTAATCAGCAACGTGCTCCACGAATCAATAATCTGCTCCTTGTAATCCAGCATAAACTGCCCGAGACTTCGCCGTCGCTCCGAATCCTTTTGCAGCATGAAAAATCGATTCGAGCTGTTCGAACTCTCGTCGGAAATCGTGCGATTCAAAAGAGCCGCGGAGCTCAACGGACTGCCGAGCACATTGGAGATTGGTGAGACGATGAGGTGCGGTTGCGTGGTATCATCGACGATGGGACTGGATGGTTGGCTCAGATGGAATCCCGGGTGCGACATGTTCGTGCCGGCGGAGCTCTGCCCGTCGGGCACCGGGCTCGACGAGCTGAACGTGCGATTGCGCGCGTGGTCGATTTTCAGGTGCAGCTTCTTCTCCTCTCGATGGTTCACAGTTTGACTGTGCGTGTGAGCATATCCAGCGGTTAGAGTCGCCGACATTGGCTCCGGCGTCGGCGGCGATCTCTCAATCACGCCCATTCCGCCAATGTGTGACGTGGATCTCAGCATCTCACGTTGATTCTTCGACTTCTCCTTCTTTTCTTTATCCGCCTCGTTGAGTTTCAGCGTCGGTTTCTTGTTTATGGAGCCGCTTCGAGTCCTTGAAATACTGAAATTGGATGCGAATGTGAAAATCTATTGAAAAGTGGGCTGTTTTTGGTCTATTTTGGCTTATTTTTCGGGGGTTTTCGATGCTTTTTTCATGAATTACAGCGAAAATTGACGTTTTATCGATTTTTTCCAATTTAATGCACATTTTTCATCTCAAATACCTTTTATCTTGAAAAAATCATAATTTTCATTAAAATCAGGCTTAAAATGTGCAGATTTCAATGAAAAGCACGATTTTTTCATGATAAAAGGTATCCGAGAAGAAAAATGTGCATTAAATTGGAGAAAAATCGATAAATCATGTTCAAAACGTATATTTTTGCTGTAAAACATGAAAAAACCACAAAAACTGAGCCAAATCGACCAAAAACAACTGCGAAATATCCGATAGGAAAGATTTCTCTACAAAAAACGACTCACGAGTGATGATACTGCTGAATAAACGCATTCTGGAGCAAATCCTTGGCGCTCGGACGATCGTGAGCCTCCGGCAAGAAGCAGTCCTTGATGAAGCTGCGACACTTGTCGGTGAAGTCTGGCGGAATCGGCGGATGCGTTTTGAACATGCCGACGCGGAACATGGCGGCCTGTGGGTTTTGCATTTCGACGAATGGTGGACGGCCGGTCGCCATCTCCACCATGGTGCAGCCGAACGACCAGATGTCGGCGGGCGCTCCGTAGCCGCGTTGGCCGTGGTCGATCACTTCGGGCGCCATGTATTGGAGGGTTCCTGAAGATTTTGTTTTGATTGGGCCAAGAAAGTCCGCAGCAAAGGGAAAGAGGAGAGAGGCGGTGTCGAACCCAAAAGGGGACGAGTGGGAGGCGCGCGCGTTATCCACTGCGCCACCGGGACCACACGATCGGAGGGGGCCAGAGTGCGTACAAGTGCGCGAGGAAGCCCGCACTCCCGCAAAGAGAAAGACGCAGAGTGCGGTGTCGAACCCATCGGACCCCCAAAATGTGACCGACTCGAAGACGCGCGCGTTAGCCACTGCGCCACCGGTGCACACGATCAGCAGGGGGAAGAGTGCGTACAGGAGCGCGGCGGTCTGGAGAGGCGGCGAAAGGCGCCGCGAAAAAAAAAAGAGTGGAGCGGGGAGGGGGTCTGCAAATGCGCTCCACTGGATTTTGACGCTTTTTTCGAGTTTTTCCAGCTTTTGGTATCAGAAAATGGCGGAAATTGGTTTGAAAACATAAAATACTGTCTATAGATCACAAATTTGATGCAAATAAAGCAAAAAACTAGCGATAAAGCATCTATTTTCCTATTTTTTGCAAGTAAAGCTCACCTGTAAACGTCTCGGTAACCGGGTTCAATCCAGCGAGTCTCTTGCACGTTCCAAAATCCGAAATCTTACAAACTCCCGAATAAGTGTTCACGAGCACATTATCTCCTTTAATATCTCGATGCACAATCTTCTGCTCATGCAAATACTTCAATCCCTCCAAGATCTGCTTCCCGTACAACACCATCGCGGGCTCATTCAACGGGCCCCACTTGCTCCGGAGCAGCGAGCTCAACGATCCTCCGGGGACATGCTCCATGAAAATGAGAAAATGATCATTGGCGCCTTCTTTGCCAACTAGGTCGCATCCGAGGTACTGGACAATGTTCTGATGGGATAGCGTCGAGTGAAGACTGATCTCCTCCATGAGCGGCTGCACTTCCTCATCGTACTTCACCTCGATCTCCTTCACCACTATCTGCCGCTGGGTGTCCATGTCACGAGCAGAGTACACTGTTCCATAAGTGCCTCTTCCGAGCACAACGCGTTCGTTCGAGTTGGATAACTCGTATTCGAAACGGATCTTCTCGTTGTCTTGGTTGTTGAGAACTCTTCCCTGGTAGTTTCCATCAGCGACATCCGCCATCGACTTCATATCATCAAACGCCTTCTTACAATGCGCTTTCGTTGGGAACAATAAGTTAAAGTCATCCGAATTCTCATGAACGTAAAGATAAAGCTGTCGATAGTCTCTCTTCGACTCGGTGACCGCCTTAATATTATTCCGTGCAAAGTGCCATCTATGAATTCCCTTCAGCTCGCTTTGATGGATCTTCTTTTGCTGACTGTTTTCGAGAACATGGCTCAAAATCACAGTGCCTTCTTCAGTGTTCAATGTTAGATATGACGGTGTGAACTCCTTATTGAGCTCGAGAATGAGCACCGGGTATCTGGGGCAGTTGATATCCGTGTCCGCCTCGGTGGCCTCCATAAAGAACTCACTCCAGAATAGAAACTGTTGCTTTTCCTTCTCAATCGGTGAGATTGTCGCCGCGCATCGATTGATCAGCTTGATGTTCTCCATCGTCGACTTCAAATACCAGACTGGTGGGCGGAGTTTGACCATCATAAGTGCGGCCTCGCACGCCTTCTGGTAGTTCTCTGCGAGCACCGAGACTTCGAAATAAGTGGCGACGTCCCAGTACTCGGTGAGGTTCTGGAGAGCACCTTTCCTGCCGAGCAGCGAGTTGAGCACAACTGCGATTTGTTGCATCTCGGCGTTATTCTCAAAGTGCTCGCCGCTGGCTCTCAGGAGAGTTGTTAAGTTTATTCCCGAGTATTCTAGCGGCGACATTTCAAACGCCTTTCGGTACCATTCAATGGCAGAGTTCAGACTTTCCCGGTCTTCGTAGTTGGACGCGATAAACTTGTCCTTGTAAATGCGTCCTACTAGGCAGACGACATCAGGGCTCTGATTCTTCTCCTCATTATCAGATCCTTCTACCAGACTCAACACGGTACTGAGAGCCAAATCTCGATCGCCATCCTTATTCCGTCGATTCAGCGCGAACGCGTACTGGTATCGAATAACAGGATGATCCACCACTTTCGAGCAATCCGGAATTCTCTTCAAATCATCAACCAAACGAATCATTCCTCCATAATTCTGATTATCTCTATACGAGAGCATCATGAATTGCACCGTATCGGTGTGCAACACATCCGGATTATCAAGCCTTGTTCTCATTTTGTCAAGATAATCGTTCTTGAGCTCGGGGTCGGTGAGCTCTCGCGCTTTCCGCAGGTCCATCATGAACTTCTCACGCGAGTGGGCGGACGCTTCGACCTGGACGCTTTTAAGGACTTGTTTCATTCGGTGCTGGAACGAGATCATCTTGGCTGCTGGATGGCCTTGCGAGCGGGAGAATGGCGGCTTGTTGTCGTCTTCGGAGGAGTTCTGAAAGTATTGGGATCTTTTTTCAGTTGGGGCGTGTCCGCAAATGAGATTTGACAGAGTGGGGTGTCGAACCCATCTCCCCAAAAGGAGACCGACTCGATGGCAAGCGCGTTAACCACTGCGCCACCGGGACCACATGATCGAAGGGGGCCAGAGTGCGTACAAGTGCGGGGGGCGCCACAAAAGGGCTTGCCGCGCTCTTGTATGCACTCCGCCCCCTTGGATAGTGTGGTCCCGGTGGCGCAGTGGCTAACGCGCTTGCCAATCGGTCCCCTTTTGGGGGTCCGGGTTCGACACCGCACTCCTCTCCTTGCGTCGTACCCACCTTATCATAGCTCTGCAACAGATTCGTGTCCGGATTGCTGATATAAATGATCATTGGCAAATGGGCATGCGTCTTCTTCAACGCGTCCATGATATGATACTCGAGGTCCGGCGCCAGATAAGTGAGTATCATGTTGTAGGACTGTCCCATGCTCTCACGGACTCCGATATGGTAGCAGAGGCTCGGCTGCTGATGCGTCACTGTCACATCCACCAGAGCCACGTCAGCGTTATAAAAGAGATCGAGAGTTTCGGTCTCGCCAAAGTCCAGTTTGTCAAAGTCGATGCGCTAAAACTTTTATGAGTGTGTGTGTCTGTCTGTTTGTCCTTACCGTTAGATTCACATTCAACGTGTCCGCCACCTTTTGCACATCCTTCAGAGCCATCTCTCTCACCCGCAAATTCTTCTGCACCTTCTGATCGATCACTATCACCACGTGAAGTTTTCTCGCGTTTCCAGGGGTCTAAATCATTATAATAATTATAATCCTAATTAATTAGGCTAATGAGCAATTACCACAGTCTTATCAAAAGAGCCGCTGGCCGAGGAGCACGCCGCTGCAGCCGCTGCGGCCATCCGGGTGTTGTGGAAGACCGCTGGGGGCGGGGCGCCACGTGGCGGAAGTGGGAGGGGACATACCTGGAAGACCTATATCATTCGAAAGCTCTTGATTAGACGAGTTCAGAACTATAATTTATTTTGGATATGGAGCTCTGTGGGCCGAGATACAGTACTTTGAAGTTTGAGTGCTCAAGCACTTAAAACTTCAAAGCTTCATATCTGGGCTCTCCGAGCTCCGTAGAAAAAATTGAATACAGTTCTGAAATTCTCACATCAAGAGCTTTCTAATGATACCAACATCATCATATAATATTAAAGTTTCAAGGTACTTTATGGGGGTTGAAGTTTACCTTGTACAATTTTTGATAGCACCATTTTATAAACTGATCGCTCATTGGGAAAAGGTTGCACTTTTGAAAGGGGAATTGAAAATATAATAAAAAGAAGAGAATTTTTCAGTTGTTTCTTCTTTTTTTTCCATTTTTCATGGCAGCTGTCACATTTCGCAGACATCCAATTTATCTCAAAGCTAATGCGCTCAAAATTTTCTTTGTTTTTTCGAATTTTTTTCTAGTTTCTTTTCTTTTCAGTCATTCTGAATATACTGATACTGATATACTGATAACAAAACTAGGCTCCGCCCACTCACATCGCTGCTCGCTTCATGATGGACTCCTTGCTGCTGCTGCTGCTTCTTCGACATTCTCGCTTTCTGCTTCTTGTCCTTATTTGTCATTCAGTAGACGTTGGAAAACACGAAAGAGATGAAATTGGCTCACAGCCAACGGGGACTCAAAATTCCACCACCCAGCAGCATTAAAAAATGCAGGAATGGGGAAATTCGCCTTTTTTGGGGGGAAAGAATGAGAAGAGTCTGAAAATGATGATGTTGACTTCTGGAGAGAAGAGAGAGTGCAGACGGGTCAAAGCAGATTAAAAATGATAGTGTAGATTATTGAAAATCAAAAATTGCAAAGTTGAACCCCTCCTAAAGTGATGTCAACAATTTTTCAAAGCGAGCAAAAAAGTTTCGACTCAAGAAGGATCGAACCCCTGACCCTCTGCACCGCGTCCGTCAGCGTTACCGCCGGGACCACGCGACACTCTTGAACAGGGCGGCGCAGGTGCGTACATGTGCGGGGGGAACCGCGCTGCTTCGTTTTGCGGGCACCAAAAAGAGGACTACACAAAAAGTTCAAAAATTCGTGTAGTTCTCGTGGACAAGAAGGAATTCCCAATGAGTTAAAAATAGAGAAAAAGTACAACGACTAGAGGGAATAGGAAGAGGGATAGAGATGGATGGCCGAAGAAAAACTGAGAAAAATAGCGACAAAAAAAACTTTTTGCGACAAAGAAAGATAGTGGAGAGACGCAGACAGCGAGAGAGAAGCACGGTTACACCGTAATGAATCGGTTTCATAATTGTTATTGTGATAGATGGCACGTGACTCGCATTCTTCTTCTGTCGTATTTTGGATTGTCCTCGAGGAGTACAAGTACAGAAAGCACATGTCACACACTTTTGTGGAGAAACTGTGGTCAATTAAGTGTGCTTTATGAAAAAAACTCGAACTCAATTTTTGAAGATAAGAGAAGGAAAATATTAACAAAAAAAATAAGAAGAAGGAGAAGAAGAAGGGATTTCAGAAGAGAGGTCAGCTGACTATCATGTGTTCGGGTTTTTTTTTCGAGTTTTTAACTTACTAGCCTCCGCTAAAATGCCCCAAAACACTTTCCCAAGCAACGCAAAACAGTTTTCACTCAGCAAGGAATCGAACCCCTGACCCTCTGCACCGCGTCCCTCTGCGTTACCGCCGGGACCACGCGGACACACCTGGAAAGGGCAGCGCAGGTGCGTACATATGCAGGGGGGTCCCCGCGAAGGGCGCCGAAAAAATGGTGCAGCAGCTGCTGTTCCTAGCTCCTAGGAGCGAGTCAGCAAATGCGCTCCATTGGATTTTGACGCTTTTTTCGAGTTTTTGGCATTAAAAATGTCGGGAATCGGTTCAAAATCATCAAAGCAAGTCTATAGATCATAGTGACTATCATATTTTTCAATTTTTTTTTCGATTCTGATTCTAATTCAAAGCCTAACCAGTAGAATTCTGAATTCCAAATTCCACATTCCAAATTCAGAAGACACGAGAATGGGACGTCATGTGTTATCTAGAAGCGAGCTCCGGGCAGAAGCAGAAGAAACAGAGACACGCGAATAACAACGAAGAGAAAAAAAAATGAAGAGGGAATTTGTGATGCATGAATATAATAGTAAACACGATATTCTTCTTCTTCTTCTTTTCTGGAATCGAGGAAATTAAAAAATTAAAAAAATGGAGGCTCGTTTTGCATTTTGTAGTCGGTTCAGGATGGGTAAAACTAAAACTTGTGCTGATAAGAATGGGGAAATTGAAAAATTGATAAAAAAAATTGGGGGTTTCTCTTTTCAATGCTCAGAGATTGAAAAGAGAGCGTGATAGAGTGTGCGAATTGAAGAGACGCAGACGCTCTAGCTGTCTGCGTCTCAACTTTCAATGCTTTACAGGGGAATAAGTCTCTGAATCTTCAGAATTTCAGGATGAAACTTATACCATTCGAAAGCTCTTTTCATGACAATTCTAGAACTGTTTTCAATTCTTACCTACGAGCTCTGTGAGCCGAGATATGGAGCTTTGAAGTTTGAGTGAGAGAGGGCACTATGTAAGAGACGCAGACAGTGCAATGGAGCGCGCTATCGCAGAGAAAAGATGGATAGTAGATAGAAACTCAGTTTAAGTAATTTTAAAGTATAAAAATGATCAAAAACTATCATAATTATCAATTATCAATATTGGAATTAGTAATTAATCGATATGTTAACTTATCATTGCGAAATTCATGAACTTTTTGGAGATAAATGCGTATTTTTCAGTTCGTTCACCCAATACAACACCCAAAAACAATCTAGTGATAATAAAACGATCGTTAAACGTTCCCAAATCGATCTACTCCCCCAATACCAATCTACATAACTCACTAAAAGATAAATTACGAAAAAAACAGAAAAACGAAACGAAACTTGAAGGGGGGTAAACGCCTGGAGACATTGACAGAGAGAGAAAAGGGAAAAAATGGGAAAAGAAGTGGAGAGAAACTCGGCCCAAAACGAGGCGGCGAGAGAGAATCAGCGAGAGACAGAATGCGGGGCGAGGCGAAAAAAACGGCAACAACCTGAGCGAGCGAGAGAGAGAGAGAGAGAGAGTGTGGCGGTGGGAGAGACGCAGACAGTGCGCTAGGGTCACGTTCGTTTGGGTCGTGTGGTCCCGAGGGATGGTTTCGCTGTCGGTGGATTCAAAATTTCTTATCGATCGGAGAAAGTTGTACTTGTCCTCTCGGAGTACACAAAAGTACACGAAATGAAAGACAATTTTAAAATATTTTTAATGGAAAAGCATACTGTAGGATTGTCGATAGAAGTTTTGAAATTTATGAAATTTTTCGAATTCTTTCGGAGGATTTGCAATATTTTTTATTCTTTTCAAAGCTTTTCGGAAAAGGCTGATTTTTTGCGAAAAGCAGAGATTTTCAAAAAAAGAAAGAAAAATTACAAAATTTTTTTTCAAAAAATAAAAACTTCAAAGGCGCGTGTTGATCGCGTTGAGACACATACGAAAATTTGGTCATGCGCCTTTAAATTTTTTACAGTAATTGTGCGCATTTTTGGTTTTCAACGATTTTTTCGGTTTTTTTCGGAAAAAAAATCAATTTTTTTTTGGAAATTTTTTTCCGAAACATCTAATACTGAAAAAATCAATTTTTTCCATAAAATTCTGGTGAAAATCGCCAAAAAACGCTTAAAAATGCAAAAAACGGGACCAATCTACAAAATTACTGTATCGTTCGTGGCGAGACCCTTGATTTTTGAATTTTATTAGTTTTCATCGATTTTTTCGGTTTTTTCGGTTTTTTCGTGATTTTTCATGATTTTTCGAGAAATTTTCGACAAAAATGTTTTTTTTTCGGGGAAAAACTTCAAAAAATCTTGAAAAATCATAAAAAAAAAGATGAAAAACAGAAAAAATCGAGCACCTCTCCTTATCTTTCAATAATTCAGGTTCATTGCGAAAGTTTCAGGTCATTTCATAACGCGAACAAATTGGAAAAACTCAATATTCACAAGCGAGTAAAACTAAAACTGATTGTGAATAAGTTGGAGGCGTTCAAAGATCTGTAAACAGATAACTGACCAATCACCATGTGTTGTTTCCCACAAAAAAACAACATTTTCTGGGTTCTTCCAGTGCATTTTCACTATTTAGGACCAAATAATTATAATAATATCAATTAAATGAAGATAATATTCATTCATAAAGACCTCGAACAATTCTTAGATAACAAAAAGTAATATCTCTATCAAATCATCAATTCTCTTTTTCTTTTTTCGCTCTTTTGTCGATCTGGCTCGACGTCTTCTTCAGCAACGACTTCTTTTCTTCGGAGACATCTAAAAATTTTCATGATTTTTTGAAGAAAAAAGGATAAAAAACTCACTAGCAGTGTCACCATGGAAAAGAATCAGATGGGCTTGTAAATTGTGGCGTAGTGTGAATGACATCTCGCAAATATCGCAGACGAACTGAAAAAATTTCAATTTTTTTAAATATTTTTTTAAGTTTTTCGTAAAAAATCAATAAATTACCATTTTCTGCGATTGATCGCATTTTTTTCCTCTCAAGTACGGATTCACTATCGTTTTGATGGCCTGAATTTTAAAAATTTTAAATTTTAGTTTAAAGGGACGGAGCTTACATTTTTATGAATCTTCGTGTAGTGCGGCTTTTTCAGCGGCTCTCGAATTGCCGGTTTTTCATCGATTTTTTTCTGAAAATTTGAAAATTTGAAAAAAGTGTGCATCCTACCGTCAGTGTACTGCACCATCGCTTACCGTAGCCCGCTTTCTGTAAATTCTTTTCTGCTTCACGGGCTCTTCCGGAGCATCCAGAAGCGCTTCTTCCTCCGAAAACGACAAGCTCTCTGTGACGTGGCACTTCGCAAAATGGAACGTCTTCGAGACGTGCGTCACAGAAGACGTCGGCGGGAGGAAAAACTCGCCGTTGGCATCTGGGAAAAAAAAAAATTAAAATTCGCGGTAAAAAAAGGAAGAAGGCGTACATTGCACGTGATTCTGCACATTAATCAACGCCTTCTCATCGGTCATCTGAAATTGATCGTCATGAAGACTTCTGATAGAAGTGTCGCTCCAGAAGACATTGGAATCGTTTTCAGCGTGAATGTGACATCCATGAAACGCTAAATACGCTCCACGTCTTCTGATTTTCTGATTCTGTCTAACTCACTCTCAATGCACCAAAAGCAGAGCTCTCTTCCGATGAGTGGAACTGTAGACATCGTCAAGTGAAAAAAAAACCAAAAACTGATGTTGAACTTTTTGAATTGCCAACATGTCAAAAAAGTCAAAAGTGCCACGTGGCGCCACGAAATGAACAGTTTATTAGGCGAAAAGTGAACATGTTTCTTGATTATCATGGGACAAGAGAGATGAAAAATTGAAAAAAATGAGATACATAAAAAAAGTGCGAAAGATAAAAAAAGTGAATCGATTATATTATCAATGAGGATCAATTATCAATGCTAAACTGACGAAGACTTCCGCTCATCGCCGCGCGGAACGAGCTTCTCGACGCCACACGATCCAGAATGCTCGACGACGAGTTGGAGCCCTGAGACGACGCCTTCCGCGGCAGTTCCACGTATCGTCTGGAGCTTCCACGACTACTCCCGCTCGTCTGACTTCGTTGGTCGTCTCTGGCTCTTTCCTGTGCTCCAGAATTCTTGGGGAATGGTGACGACGGCATCGACGCGTATCCACTCTGCCCACCAAAGTTGATCGAATTCCGATTCGCCTGCTGATACATCGACGGCGGGAACACATTATTATTACTCGGCGCTGAAGACGTCGTCGACGGCGGGTACTTGAATCCGCCATCCGGAGCCCTGAGTTGGGTGTAATCAGCGCACTCCTCGCCCATCACATAGTAGCGCTTTTCGGAAAAGTGCTTCTCGTTCACCACATGCTGAATGTATCCCATTTTGAGCATCTCTCCGGCGAACTTGATCGCCTCCGTTCGCTTCTTGAGCCCCTTCACGTGATCCAGAAGCCAGTCTACTAGATCCCGCCCCAAAAACGACATGGGGAATGGGATTTTGAGCCACTCTCTATCCTTAATCTCGAGCCCACTTCCCGGCTGCGCCATCACCTCCACCACGAACTTTTTGTCAGTGTTCACAGTGAGCTGACTGATGGGGGCGGGGCCGCCGAATGGCGTGCCGCTCGCCGAGCTGTGCGAGGGCCACTCATCTGGAATCGGGGTGGAGGAGGTCTCCTCGGAGATGCTCGGCATCGCCTTCATCGCGTTCGTCGCGTGCTTTATCCACTCGTTCGTGTCGATGGGGCGCACTGGCTCGTTTCGCGGGTTTCTGAAGAAGGCCGCCGACTTTTTCTTGTCGGATTTCGCGATGAGCAGGGTGACGAAGCGGCGTTGCACGGCTTCTCTGGAAATTATGATTAACTTGTGTATTTGGAGCCGTTTTTGGCTCATTTTTTACTGAAATTGAATGCGAAGTGGAAAGCTACCGAAAAGTGGGCTTTTTTGATGGATTTTGGGTCAATTTCCCTGAATTTTCAATGTTTTTTCATAAATTACAGAAAAAATCCCCATTTTGAACATGATTTATCGATTTTTCCAATTTAATGCACATTTTCCACTCTTATCATGAAAAACCATGATTTTCATGGAAATCTACACATGTTAAGCTTGATTAAAGATAAAAAGCATGAAAAATATAGTCAGAGTATATTTTTTCATGCTTTTTGTCTTTAATCAAGTTAAAAATGTGTAGATTTCCATGAAAATCATGATTTTTTCATGATAAAGAGTTTCTGATATGAAAAACATGCATTAAATTGGAAAAAATCGATAAATTACGTTCAAAATGGGTATTTTCACTGTAATTTATCAAAAAACAACGAAAATCTCGATAAAACGAGCAAAAATGAGCCAAAATGCATCAAAAAGCCCACTTTTCGGTAGCTTCGCATTCAATTTCAGTATTTCAAGGACTCCATTGAGCAAAATATGCCCAAATGCTCCACAAAGAGCTCTCCTACTCACTTCAACAACTTGACGGCCTGCTGATTGGAATAATTCTGAAGCGCCACTCCATTAATCTCCAGTATCATATCGCCAACATCAATTCGTCCATCAAGAGCCACTGCTCCTCGATCCATAATGCTCCCCACAAACAGTCCAGAATCACCACGAGAATCCGTATCTCCACACGGAATCATTCCCAGTGGAAGGGTTTCGAGGTTCAGACGGACTGTGAGGATTTCCACGCCCATTGAGGATTCTGGAAAGGGTTATCTTATCTATTATATAATCGAATCGAAAAAAAGTACCAGTGATATCTGTAAACGAGGAAGACGTGGTGCTCATCTGGCTCTTCCATCGATTCTGTCGTGCTTGCTGTTCACGGTACATCTTCTTCAGATGCACCTGCGAAACCGAAGTCAGGTCAGTGTTAATGGAGCGACTATCATCGTCCTCGTCATAGAACGTCTCGCCGTCTCTCCCCCCATAAACATCCGATTCAGTGACATCGAACGACGATTCCTCGTAGGGATTCTGATTCTGATTGCGATAATACTGATTATTCTTCTGCCGCTGCTTCTGGAGCAGGTGATGTCGAAGATCGCCATACTGTGGCGTCGCGTGCCGCTTATTATAAGCTCTCGCGTTTTTCAGGTACGTCGGAAGGGAGCTCGCTTCTGAATCCACTTCAGAGTTGGCGTATCGTTCTCTAGAGCTGCTCGATGATGCCTTTGACGACTTCTGCTTCCTATTAATGCCAGAAGAGTTGTCAGAGTGCACAGATTCAGCTGTAGTGAGCAAAAAGAGCTGGAATCGACCCTCTTTCGTCGGGTAGAGCTTGTCGGCGTCGTCGCGAAGTTCTGCTTTTACTTCTCTGTAATGATTCACTTTCTTTTCATTTAGTTTTTCGAAAAAGCTTGAAAAATTGAAAAAATCAATAAAATCAATACTCACAATCCACTCTCCGGATCCAGCGCGATACAAAAGTACTTGTAATTAGTGCGAGTGAGCTTTCGCTTCACATCGCGAAGAGTGAGACAGTCTGGAGGCACATGAACTTCTACCATGTATGGCACGTCTTCATTATCCATATGGCAATAAACCTGAAGTTATTGATTTTTTTTGAAATCGATTTTTATTGTTACTTTAGTGATAGTTCTCGCGAAGCTCGGAGGCCTTGGCAGCGGCTCCATTAGCGACGTGGCGTCTTCTGAAAAGTCGGTTTTCGAGAAGTCGTCGACGAAGATTTCAGAAGGCGCTGAAAATAGGAAATTTATTAAACTTTTGCAATTTTCATCTAATCAATAACCGTCTTCTTCCCCATGACTCCGTTCCTCTTCAGATTCATCGTCTTCTCGTAAATCTCTCAAATGTCTCGATTTCGCTGCAATCACTGTGCATGGCGTGGCGACGTCAGAAGCGTCGAATGACGAATCGATCGGCGATGGTGAATCGGTCATTATCTTATCTCGATCTGAAATAAATCGATATATTAATCTTAAAATATCCTTAAAACAAACAAACAAATAAAGAAAAAATAAACAAATGACCCAAAAACAAGGGGAAAACATAATCGAATTCAAAACTTGAACGACTAGCGCTTTTTTTGATTGCATGCTGTGCACACACCGTCACGCACAATTGCATACCGCATTTCTCTGCGCCTCCCCCCACCGCACACTCTCTCGCCGTGCGCAAGGTCAAATTCAATTGCACTCTGCCAGCTGGCACCATTAGCGGGTGCAAGTGACGAGAAATCAATACGTTTATTTATGTACACAATGAGAGTGATCTGATTATAATTATAAAAGCCGAATAAACAATCGAGAGTCCCAAGATCAATTACAACCCATTCTAAAACTATAAGACCCTTATAACAGTGAAATGCAATTAGTGAATCAGTTGACCGGAGCCAGATTGCGGAGCAATTGCTGGGTGACCGAGGAGAAGGCAATCGAGAGGAGCTCTTGAGACTCATAAGGCGGAAGACTTCCCGGCTCCCATGTGCTCACTGATGACTTGTAGAACTGCAAATTATATCGTTTTTCGCTAATTTTTGTTAATTTTTGGGTAATATAAAGTCAAAAAGTACATTTTTAATAGCCTGCGATACAGAAATCGAGTATTCATCTTCTGGAAGACCTTCTGATTTCGCAGCCCGCTGAATCGCCTCAACGACAGTTTCAGGGACCTCGAGAAGCTGTGAAATTGCGTCAAATGTGATGTTTTGATGGTGGAGAGCGATTTTGGATGTGGCGTAGTGTCTGGAAGCAGTTTTTGCAGTTTTTGGAGGATGCAATTGTTTGCAAAGTGCGGCACATGTTTTCTGCAACCTTGCCGCACATTTGTCATCATTTTCATCGAAATTTCATCGATTTTGGCGATTTTTCCTCATTTTCAAGCGTTTTTCTGTCAGAAAGGAAGGAAATTATCAAAAAATCACTAAAAACCACCTTCAAATCGATAAAACGTTCGATTTTGAAGTGGTTTTTTGATAATTTTCTTCTTTTGTGACAGAAAAACGCCTAAAAAGGGAAAAATCGATAAAATCTGTGAAAATTTGAAAAATTATGACAAATGTGCCGCACTTTGCAATAAAAAGTCGAACCTTCCGGAAATCTCCAGTAAAAACGGCTGCACAACGACTATCGCCGAGTCTTCCGGAGCCTTCTTCGACTTTCTAGCCGCCTCTATTTTCGCATCACAAAGTTTTCGCGCCTTTTGATCCCCGTGAACCAGCGGTCTGAACATGACGAGTTCCGAGGTCTCATCGAATCGGAGTCCTCTCGAAATCGCCATCGCTCCGGCTTTTGTGAAGGCGTCGGATGCGATGGTCAGGGTTTCGGAGTCGCTGTTGAAGAGGGCGAATTCGATCTGGAAAATGTGGTTGATGGGTGAAATATTCAACAGAATTCGATGTTTTTCGTGAGGACAGCTGGGGTGGAAGATTCCAGCTGCTTCTAATAAAACATCGATGTTTTTGAAAAGTGTTTTTTCATAGAAGTTGACGTTCTTCATGAAAAGTGGTAGAATTCAGGGTGAAATGGTTTTTGATTTTGTGGGCGTGGCTTATTTGCAAAGTGCGGCACCAGTTTTCTGCAACTTTGCCGCACATTTGTCATAATTTTCATCAACATTTCATGGATTTTATCAATTTTTCCTCATTTTCAGGCGTTTTTCTGTCAGAAAATCACTAAAAACCACCTTAAAATCGAACTTTTCACTGAAAAATGATGAAAAATATAGATTTTCTGGTGATTTTTTGGTAAAATCATGTATTCTGACAGAAATGACCAGAACATTTATGTTTTTCATCATTTTTCAGTGAAAAGTTCGATTTTAAGGTGGTTTTTAGTGATTTTCTGACAAAAAACGCCTGAAAATATGGAAAAATTTATAAAATCAACAAATTTTGATGAAAATGATGACAAACTGATGCCGCACTTTGCAAATAAGCCCCGCCCACAAAGAATGTGGTAGCGGTGAGGTTTATGCACGTTTTTCTATTATTTTGATGTAAAAATCTCAAAACTTTTTGAGTAACGCATCAGTAACTGCGCTCCAGTGCAAAATGGAAGCGAAAATGTGAGTTTTCTAGGCCGCGGCCTAGAAAACTCCACTTTTGCAATGGAGCGCACTTTCTGATGCGCGCGGCGAGTATAATAAAACCCACCACCCCATGCTCTGCCAAAAACGGTTTCATTCCCGGATCCAGCGTAGTAATAACCGTCTCCATGCCGGCCTTCGCCTTCTCCGCCACATCGCTCAGCAACTTGCTCTCGGTGACAGTCTTCGTGAGCCAACTCATGAGCCCTCCGCTCATGTTCACTTTATCAGTGAAGATATTAGAGTCAGTGGGGCTCTTTTCAGAGTGCTCGGACACTTCTAGTGTGGCGGGGGAGCTCATTTCTCTGTGCTCTTCGAGCATTGGTGTGATTGGGATTTCTGTGGTGATGGTGTTGGTGGTGGCGAGAGTTTGTGGTGGCTCCGCTTTTTTGGTTTGCTCTTTTTGCTCTTTTTCAGTGTCCGGGATTTCAGTTTTTTCAATTTCCTTCACTTTTTCCTCCAATTTCTCAAAAACCTCTTCCTTTTTTTGATCTTCTTCCTTCTTTTTCGGTACAGGAGACACCGAAGGAGGTCTCGGAGCGAATGGATTCGGGATTACTGTAGGCTGAGTTACTGTAGTTTTTTGAAGAATCGTGTTCACATTCGGATTCAAAACCGGCGGTTTTGGCATCTCGAAAAGGAGCGGTTTGGGTGGAGGTGGCATTTGGAACGAGGCTGGAAATACAGTAATCCTAAAATTACAGTAAGATTTTGTGGGCGGGACTTATTTGCAAAGTGCGGCACCAGTTTGTCATCATTTTCATCGAAATTTCATTGATTTTATCGATTTTTCCTCATTTTCAGGCGATTTTCTGTCAGAATACATGATTTTATCACTGAAAATCATCTTAAAAACGACTATTTTTCATTTTTTTCAGTGAAAATTTCGATTTTATGGTGATTTCCAGTGATTTTTCTGATAAATTCATGTATTCTGACAGAAAAACACCTGAAAATGAGGAAAAATCGATACAATCAATGTATTGTTGATGAAAATCATGACAAAAACGGGTGCCGCACTTTGCAAATAAGCCACGCCCACAAGGGTGAATGCACAGTTTTTGCATACAGTAATCTTTTGAAAACTCACGCTTTTCAGTTCCGTTGCTCATTTTTGTACAATCCTTAATTTTTCAATTTTCTTTCTTTTTTTTTTCAATCAAAATCAAATCTAATTGTAAAGATATCGTATAATTGATAAAATGCAACTGAAACTGACAATCAGTGACAAATAAAAATAACTGTTTATGCAAAAAAGGCGATTAATTATAAAACATTTGGCATTAGAGGGGCGGGGCGAAAAAAAAATCAATGAAAGCGAATATTTTTTGGTTAAGAAATTGGCCATTTTTTGGGTTACACGGAAAAGCTGCTTGAATATGGCAAAAAACCAGCGGAAAAGTTAGTGACATTCAATAAAAGGGACTAAAAAGAGCAAAAAAGAGCAAAAAATCAGAAAAAAAAGGGAAAATCATGTAAAAACGGCGCTTGGAACGAGGCCTTCTTTCGATGTGATTCCAGGAGTGAGCACTGCCTTGCAAAGGAAATTGAGCGGGAAATCGACGAGCACACCTCAAATTTAAGGTTTTTTTTTGATTTGGAGCAACTTTTTACCTTGTAAGTTTCGAATAATCTCTTCGGCTTTTTGTGGCGAATACTCGGACATTGGAATCTGGGAGGTCCATTTTTGGAACTCTTCGAAGGTTTCCACGAGGTCAGTTGGATAGGCTCGGAATACCTGGAGAAATTGATTTTGAGTTAGATCTATTTGGAGTTAGATCAGATAACAATAAGGAGCATTATGCAAAATCTATGAATGTGCTCGTGGAAAATTTGGTTAAAAGTTCAATCTTTGATGTTTAGCTTGTCAGATTTATTCGTCAATTCGATCTAATTCAGATAAAAGGGGAATTCCGTTATTTCCAAGAGTATGAAGATTTTTACATAGATCGACATCATTTTTCATAAAAATCAGTTTTGAGCCAGTTAGAGCTCAAAGTGTGCAAAATGGGCGGAGCTTGGTCAATTTGACGTGGCAATTCAAAAATTGGTTCACGTAGACTACAAAATGCACAGTTTTCAGTGTAGAAAGTGTGCATTTTGTAGTTTACGTGAATCAATTTTGGAATTTTCACGTCAAATTGACCAAGCTCCGTCTATTTTGAGCACTTTGAGCTCTAACTTGCTCAAAATTGATTTTCATGGAAAATGATGCACGATCTATGTAAAAATCTTCATTCTTCTGGAAATAGAAGAATCCTCCTTTTATCAGAACTAGATCGAATTACGAATAAATCTGACAAGCTAAACATCAAGGATTGAAGTTTTAACCAAATTTTCCATGAGCACATTCATAGATTTTGCATAATGCTCCAGACAGCTCATTCCTACAAACCTCCTCATAAATCTGAGCATTTCTCTTCGCAACTGACTGCCAGACATCCACAAAGAAGCTGTCTGCGACCGGATCATCACAGGACACTGCAAATGGGAATTTCGCCTTCCTCCGCGAGTCGGCGAGCAACCCGAGGTGCTCCTTCATGCACTGCATCCTCAAACTCTTCGCAAATCGTCCCGCTTCGTACGGTTTCCCGTCCATCACGGAGCGCTCTTTGACGACGTCCGTGTACACACAGCACACTTCCGAGTCGCGGTTTCCGCACTGCAACATTATTGTTTCTTCTAGTTCAATGATTAAAATTTAGTTCTTTACTTCAGTTTTATCAGTACGTTTTGGGAATGTCATGGTGGAGCACAAATAACGTTTTTGGGGTGAGGAAGGCTGAGGAAATTCGTTTTGTTTGTGAAAAAAGTTCAAAAGGTTCAAAATACACCTCAAAAGGTCAACATTTGGTACAATGCACACTTTCAAAACTACAGTAACCCATCGAAACTTCAAAATTAGGTTTTTAGTGTCTACACATAATCAAAGCTACAGTAATCCGGAAATCTTTCAAAAACTCAACATTCTGTGTTCGCAGATGCTCTCCAAGGTACAGTAACCCAGAATTATGTTCAATGCACTTTTTCCAAGCCACAGTAACCCATAGTAACTTAAAAATCGATCATTCTGTGTCTACAGACAATCGAAGCTACAGTAATCCATCCAATTTTCGAAAAATCTAGTTTTCTGTGTTTGCAGATATTTCCGAGCTACAGTAATCTAGAATTCTGTGTCTGCACATTTCCCAAACTACAGTAATCCATCGTATCTTAAAAATCAGCTTTTCAGTGTTTACACAAAATCAAATCTACAGTAATCCCTTCAAATTCCACAAATCGTGTTTTCTGTATTCTCAGATGTTTCCAAAGTACAGTAATCCAGAATTACTTTCAATGCACACTTTCCGAGCTACCGTAACCTATCGAAACTTAAAAGTCAGCTGCTGGGTGTCTACACACAATCAAAGCTACAGTAATCCATTCAAATTCCCCAAAACTCGTTTCTGTGTTTGCAGATGTTTCCAACGTACAGTAATCCAGAATTTTGTGCCTACACATTTTCCAAACTACAGTAACCCAGTGTCTACACACAATCAAAGCTACAGTAATCCAAATTCTTCCTCACTCCATTTCTAAAAACTTCATTCTTCCTCTTTTTGCACACCTCCGCCTAAAAACGATGACACTCTCAAATGGCATGATTCATTTCGCTATCAGTACGGTTTATTTATCGAACAAAATGTGAAAATGTGGGCGGAGCCGCAGGGTGTGTATTTAAATAGTGGGTGGCTCACAGGGCTCGTCCATTTTGTTATACTTTTATGATAGTCTGTTGAAATCGTGTTTTTTATAGAAAAACGAGGAAAAAATGGCCGCCGACGCTGACGCCATCATCGAGATCATTTTGTGCATTTTTCTCCCGGTAAGCTCAATTTTTTTGCTCAAAATGCTCCAAATTTCTCATTTTTCAGCCACTAGCAATCTGGTGGCACACAAAACAGTGCGACGTTCACGTGCTCATCGACATCATCTTGTGCTTCCTGTTCTGGCTCCCCGCTATTCTCTACGCCGTCTACATTTGCTTTTTTAGAAAGTAACTCTTCATATTTTGTCATTTTTATCAATTTTTTCAAAATTTCCAATAAAAAGTGCCCTGATACCTGTGATCTATCATTGATATTCGCTGATCCAATAACGACGGTTTCATCGTCAACTATCAGAAGTTTACAGTGGATGTAGATCAGTTCGGAGACCTGGAATCGATAGGAAATGGGGAAAAATGGTGGAAAATAAGGGGAAAAGTTTGCGGTCGCTAAACAAACAATATATATACATCTTGATGTTTTATGATAAGCATATATAGTTTCATTCTGATACGTCATTGTTAGCGGTGCAAAAATTTCCTTAAATTCGATCTAATTCTGATATAAGGGTTTCTATGAATGTGCTCTGGGAGCCTATGGTATAGTTAATGATATGTGCTCAGAGAGCTCTGCATTATGCAAAATCTGATTTCAGAAATGTGCTCAGGGAGCTCTATGGTATACATTTATTGAAAACCTTGAGCTCAAACATCTTGTCAGAGTTATTCGCAAATTTGATCTAATTCGATCTAATTCTGATAAAAGGAGGATTGCGCTATTTCCAAAACTATGAAGATTTTTACATCATTTTTCATAAAAATCTGTTTTGAGCAAGTTAGGGCTCAAAGTGCTCAAAATGGGCGGAGCTTGTGGAAATTCTGAAATTGGTTCACGTAGACTACAAAATGCACACTTTTCTGTGTACTGAAGACTGTGCTTTTTGTAGTTTGAACCAATTTCAGAATTTTTGAATTTCCACGTCATCAAGCTCCGCCCATTTTGCTCACTTTGAGCTCTAACTTTCTCAAAACTGATTTTTATGAAAAATGATGTCGATTTATGTAAAAAATCTTCATACTTTTAGAAATAGTGGAAACCCTTTTTCTCAGAATTAGATCAAATTAGATCAAATTACGAATAAATCCGACAAGATATTTGACCTCAAAGCTTTCAATAAATTTATACCATAGAGCTCATTGAGCACATTTATAAAATCAGATTTTGCATAATGCAGAGCTCTCGGAGCACATATCATTAACTATACCATAGGCTCCCTGAGCACATTCATAGAAACCCTTTTATCAGAATTAGATCGAGTTTAGGATAATGCAGAGCTCTCCGAGCACATTCAATCTTACCAATTTCTGTCCCAGCTGATCATAAGTCCTCAACGATCCCACATGAATGTACTTGAAAGGATCCGGAATCACCGCCTTGAGCCTCTGGAGCAACGAGTTGGGCCCCTGGCTCAACGACTGATACGTCCAGTGGAGCACAGCCTGGAGCGAGGAGCCACCAGGTGCTCCAACATCTCCTTCGAATCCAGGAAGAAGAGGGATCATGATGTAGACTCGGAATTTTTCTTTTTCTCTGGAGCACATAACTTTTAAGGGGGGAGGGGGATTGGAATGGTGCTCACTTATAAGCTCTCACGATTCTATTATAAATCACTTTGCAGACCTCATTGATAACTTCTGCCGAGTCTATCATAGATACAAAGAATTGATTTTCAATGTAGACGTAATGCTGGAAGAATTCAGATGAATTCAGAATTAGAAAGACCGATGAACGTCCACTACCTTAGAATTAGCAATCAGTGACAGATAGGCCATCTGAATCGAGTCCTCGGTCTGATTGATGAGCCCGGACCATTTGGAAAGCGATCGGAGCACTTGCACATTCACCATTTCAGAAACATTCGAATTCCTGAAGACCCTCGGAACTCGCACGTTCTCATAGCTCTTTGGGAGCAGGAACGGGTAGTTCGAGTCGTTTTTCATCTTTTCCGTCTTGGTGGCATTCCAGCGTTGGATGAAGTGGCGAGCAACGTCGCGAGCCGGAGCTCCGAAGGTTACTGAATGGATGTCGTGCCATGGCATGCGGGGGGTCGAGCCGCGGTCGATGAAGTCTGGAATTGTGGGCGGAGTTAGAGGAATGGGAGCTCTGGGAGCCAAGGGGGGGGGGGGGGGGGGTTGTAAAACTGTTCGTAACTTTTTTGGGATTCAATTTTATGAAAATCCAACTATAAATTCGGGTTCGTCTTGAAATTCTGATTCGATTGATGCAAGAAGCTCACAATTCGAAAACACTGGAAAAATTTTATGACTATGTTAAAGTTGGCTCCCAATTATAAAGACAAGAGATTCGGTACTAGTGAACTGTTTATATTCTCATCGATCGAATTCACAATCAGATTCGACCCATGAGAATATAAACACTTCACTATTAGCGAATATCTTGTCTTTATAATTGGGAGCCAACTTTAACATAGTCATAAAATTTTTCCAGTATTTTCAAATTGTGATCTTGTTACATCAATCGATTCAGAATTTCAAGACGAACTCGAATATCCAGTTGGATTTTCATAAAATTGAATCCGAAGAAAGTTATGAACAGTTTTATAAAACCTCCCATTTTTGAGCTCTGTACTTCTACCCACCATGAAAAGGCATATCGACCTCCACAAAATCCTTGGCAATATAATTCACATAATCCTTTCCATACCACAACTTCACCCCTCCATCAATCGCATCCTCCTCGCCCCTATTATCCATCTCACGGAGCCGGAGCCAATCCAACTCGTATCCAATTATCGCCTCATCGTTCTCGAGCATGCTCCGCCACTTCCTCTTCACCCGATTGCTCTTCCAGTTGCCGACTGCTCGTGTGATCTTTCCATCTTTGTTTCTCCGTCCATTGGGTGGAGTTTGAGCTCGATGCTTCTCCTTCGCTACTGCTCCAGATTCCACATATTCCTTGTAGGCCTCCGCCGCCTTCGCAAAGTCCATTCCGGACACTTTTAGCGTCTTCTCGAGCATCGATGGAGCCGGTCCCGCCTTGTCAAGAATCTCGATGGGGAGATGTTTGCGTTGACGTTCGCGCGACGTCGCCGCTCGGCGCATCTTCTTCGCCAACGCCTTCTCCGCCTTCACCACTTTAGTCGTAGTCGTTGTCGTCGTGGTCTTCGTGACGAGTCCTCCAGAAGAAGACGTGGACTCCACGACGGTCGTCTTGGTCTCCTTATAGTTCTTCTGAGGGTCAGCAGGGCTCGAGTGGCGGGACGTTTCGTCTTTTTGCTCTTTTTCCACCGGAAACCTGTTAAGCGACCTGATTTTCACCTCAGTCGGCATCTCATCAGTCATCTTGTCCACCTCATCTTGCTCTTCTTTTGTAGGGCTCGCGGGCTCTTCAACGTCTTCCTTCTCGGGAGACTTGAGCTCCACATGAGGCTTACTCCCCCTCTGCACCACCTTCTCGTGCTCCTCGAGCCCCAATGGTGAAAGTGTGAGCGGCGCTGTCATCAAGCTTCTCAATCCACTCGCCATATTCGTGTTCACCTGATGAGCCCCCGAGTACTGAACGGAGCCGAGGTCTGTGAGCAAGTGACGATGGTCATCCCAACGTCCAAAGCAGAGATCAACGCCTCCTACGAACGAAATCAGTTGGTCAATCACCAGGAGCTTTTCATGATGAGCCCAGAAGAATGTGCCCGTGGATGGATAATGATCCGGGTGTCTCATCACCTTGATATTCTCATGAAGGCCTTGCAAAGTGCGCTTGGTGTATATACTATTGAGCCCGAGAGCCATCTCCATCTCCTTATACAACAATATAAAGATCCGAACGCCTTGCTCCGCCTTCCTCTGCAGTATTTTATCGAGCCGCCAGTAGTCTCCCTCCAGAGCCGGTCGTTTCATGTAGATCTCGGGGCTCAGCCACCAGTCGGTGATGTAAATCTCCTCGCGAGCCAGCTCCATCATGTCGGCCGCGTACTCCATGTAGGACTTGGCGTCCACGAACCACTTCGCGTAGCAGTTCTCACGGACCGGGAACGAGGAGCTGAAGCGGTGGGGTTGGAGCCAGACGGAGCCGAGGCCTTGCATTGATTGCTCGATGATCGATTTCCATGTGGAGGTGTCTTGGACTCGGCGGCATTTTAGGTGGAGCTCGCTGGAAGGGTTTAGTGTTTATTCAGGAAATAATGCAATCGTGCTCTATTGACAAAATTTGTTTTTCGTCTATTTTTTCAGTTTTTCAATGAAAACATTGTCTAAATTCACTGTTTTTCACTCAATTTGTCAATTTCAATCTCCAATATCGATTTTCTGATCGGCAACTCGATTTTCACCGTTTTTTCGATACGAATTCCATGAGAAAGTTCTCTAAAATCATGTCGTATTGTGCAAAATAGGTCCTTTGCAATGAAAATGTAACAAAATCGACAAATTTACCGGAAAAATCTCATTTTCAATGGAATTATTGTCGGCGCAAAAAAACTGGTGCAGACCGCAAGCACGCAATTTTTCCTCACTCTGCGTACCAGGGTCAGCAAACGCGCTCCATTATAAAATAGATCAAAAATATTGTGATCTCTTCCTGTTTTTAGCCATTAATGTCATCATTTTCTAGGGAAAGATCAAAAATAAATTAAAAAACAGCCGAGATCACATTATTTTTGACCCATTTTTTTTCGAGTACGCAGAGTGAGGAAAAATTGCGTGCTTGCGGTCTGCACCAGTTTTTTTGCGCTGACAATAAAGCGTTTTTTCATGCTTTTTTCAACAAAAAATGAGATTTTCGGATAATTTTGTCGATTTTGTTACATTTTCATTGCAAAGGATCTATTTTGAACGATACGGTATGAATTCAGAAAACTTTCTCCAGGAATTCGATGAAAGTATCGGAAAAACGGTGAAAATCGAATTGCCGATTAGAAAATCGATATTCAAGGTTGGAACTGACAAATTGAATGGAAAACGGTGAATTTAGGCATTAAAATGCCGAAAAATCGACATTTTCATTGCAAAACTGAACAAAAAGGCAAAATACGAAATTTGAATCGCCGCCACTGGTGATTTATCAATGGAGCACATTTGCATGAGGACAAAATGCTCACTGTTGAGTATTCGTAATAATCAATCCAGTGGGAATGCCCTCTGTCTCCTTCCCGCCCGCCGCCACTTTGAAATCCTTATCCATAAGCAACACCATGCGAATCTCCTCAGTCCGATGATCCATATAAGCCACAAAAGAGTCGCGAACCATGAGCCAGCGCTTGCTCCACGGCAAAAAGTAGCGCACACAGCACTGCTTCCACCCGAGGAACACTCTCGCCCCACCAGGTCGCTTTTTCACGAATCCCTCGGTATGTTTTCCGCCCAACTCATTCACAAATGAGTATCGCGAAACTTCCAGGAATTCTGCGGTCTCATGATGGTTCCTATTGATGGGAATATGGAGCACCATTTGGAGCCAGTTCTCGAGCAACTCTTTCCGGTGCTCCAGATTCGTCACCATCGAGTCGGGCATCATGGGGAAGCGGGGCAGCGTGTGGCGGTCCTTCTTCCGCTGACGACGTGACCGCTTTGGGGAGGCTTCTGTGGTCGTGTCGGCGTCTTCGAGGATTCCTGATTGGACTGCTTGTTGCATCTTCTTTTGGGCTTCTTCGTCTCCGGGGGATTCGACGGAGGCGAGTGGTGCTCCGGTGCTCGAGAGCTCCTCGATTCCATCGGTGTCTCGTTTCAGCACTTCGAGCTGCAATTTTTGAGTTTTTTTTAATAAAAATCAGTTTTGAGCAAGTTCAAAGTGCTCAAAATGGGCGGAGCTTGGTCAATTTGCTCCTTGATGACGTGAATATACTGAAATTGGCTCACGCCACTACAAAATGCACAGTTTTCAGTGTACAAACTGTGCATTTTGTAGTTTGAATCAATTTCAGAATTTCCACGTCATCTGCAAATTAAGCTCCGCCCATTTTGAGCACTTTGAGCCCAAACTTGCTCAAAACTGAATTTACCTTCGGATGCCTCTTCCGCTTCGAGCTCTGATTGGAATAAGGACAATCTGGTCGGTGCTCCGAGGACTCGATGCCCATGTGCTCCAAATAGTTGTCGAACCGCTCCTGAGTTCTGAAATTTCAATTTCAGATCATTTTTTCATGAATTTTCCATCCAAAAACCCAACAAAACAACATTAAAATCAAACAAGCACAATGAGGGGAAACCTACTCATCTTGAGCGTCTTGCACTTTTCCGCGGAACCTGAATGGGGTCAGAGGGGTTAGCAATTGAAAAAGGAAGCTAATTAAAATGAGAGAACTCAAAAAAAGTTAGCATCTAATCAAAAAGAGGAAAGGATGATTACCGTTTAATAGGAGCCATGAATTGCTCCCTGGCACGATGCGCCATAAGTCGTTGGTTTAGAAGGGTAAAGTCTTGATAGTTGCGAACGACGCTCCATCGGAATTGACCGTGCTCGAGTTCGATGGTGTATCTGAAAAAAGGCAGTTGGGGGAGCGCGGTGTCGAACCCATCGGACCCCACAAAAGCGGTAGAGTCAAAGGCAAGCGCGTTAACCACTGCGCCACCGGTGCAGACGATCGGAGGGGGCCCGAGTGCGTACAAGTGCGGGGTGGTCTGGAGAGGCGCCGCAAATGGAAAGAGACTGAGTGCGGTGTCGAACCCATCCCCCTAAAAGTGGACCGACTGGCAAACGCGTTAGCCACTGCGCCACCGGTGCACGCGGTCGGCGGGGGGCTAGAGTGCGTACAAGTGCGAGGGGCGCCGCAAAAAAGAAACACTCACAGTAAACTATTAATAAAGTGGTATCCTCGTTCATTCTTCTCCACCTTCACAATTTTCGCGTTTACCGGCACTCCAGGAATCCAGTATCCTCGCTTCCGCGCCTGTTGCTGGGTATCATAAATCGACATGTAGGGTATAATCCCTTTTCTTCCCGGCGTTCCCGGAAGACTGTGAAAAAGCGCCGCCGCTACACAATCACAATACTGAATTTCATCGTCATCAGAGCTATCGCTATAGTTGTCATACTCCAGAGATTGTGGTGAGGTGACCTGGAAAATAAAAGTTTCAAAAAAATTGCTCATCCTATATAATTACCTCATCAATATGCACCGTTTTGCTGTCTCTCCGCACATTCAGATTGCTCGGCGGGCTCTCGGCCCTTCCCTCGGTTTCTCTAAACCGGATGACTGCTTTTTTCTGCTTCTCAGAAGCCTGTGTAGCGGGAAGAAGGCCTGGTATTCCACGATCGTGCATCACCGACGAGTCGACTGAAAAAAGAGGGGAAACATTTATTTTTCCTTGTCATGTTTAGGCAAACATCGCTCCGACACACCTGAATTATTCTCCGTCGTGTCTTTCGGCTCCAGATGACCGCTTGACGTCGTCCGCGGCCGCCCGTCCTCGTCGCTCTCCATGATGACGTGGCGCCTGTTTCGTAATTAGAGCGATGAGTCAGCGCAAACAAGAAAGTAAGAGAGAGGAAGGAAATTGGGTGTGAAAAACTGTGATTCATGGAAAAATTGCAAACGAAATTGAAGAAATTGAAGAAAGAAAAAAGAAAAGTACAGTATATCTTAAAGGCGCATAGCAAAACAGGGCGAACAAGTTACTGTATCTTAGCTGTTTTTCCGTGGTTTTCAGTGATTTTCAGCGATTTTCAGCGATTTTTCAGCAATTTTAACATCGTAAAAGATTAATAAAAAGATTATGAAAGGAACAACCCAATAAAACCACATAAAAAGGTTGCAAAACGCGTGTGAAAATTCTGGCAGCAAATAAACGGCGCCGCGCACTTTTGCTTTTTTCTCTCGCCGCTCTCCTCTCTCGCCACACTATTTCTCGTCTTGTGGTGAGAGAGAGACTTGTTTACATGCTTTCCGCGACGTCTATCGATTGTTTTCTCTCCAATAATATCATGAAGCAGTACTGAAAAAAATGGAAAGAGTAAAAATAAAAAGTATTGGGGGTGTGAGGCGATAGGAAAAGGTTTATTGATAAGAAACGCTGATTCATCCTTTTTTTCGTATTTTGGTTCCAAAGGGTCAGAAAAAGAGGAAAATGTTGGGAAAAAAGTTGAAGAGTGTGGACTCTGCCAACTTTCCAACTTTAACCTAATTAACTCGGAGAAAAATGCAATTTCCTCGTGAAAAACTTTATTTTTTATTCACGGAACGACGGACACACACACCAAACTCATTATCATAAAATTCGTGTACTTCTCGTGGATTCTGACTCTATTGAAGGTCACGTCATCTTGAACAAGATGTGGAATTCATTTCGCCAAATTTCTCCTATTTCGAATGGTGCTTTTTATCATCAATGCGGTCTTTATCATCAACTTTCTCACTTTGATCACTGTAAGGCTGTTTTCGGCGCCAAAAACTGGTTCAGGGGTCAGCAAGCGCGCTTCATTGGACTTTGACGCTGTTTTCGAGTTTTTCAAGCGGATTTGGCTCAAAATCAATAAATGTGTCAAATCATACAAAAAATACCGGATAAAATCACTGATTTTCCAATTTTCTGAAAAAAAACACTTGTGCACGGTGTCTGCGCAGTAACTGACGCCAAATTGCACAAAATTGGAAAATCGTGACTTTTATGCTCAAAAAATTGGCGGGAGGGGGTCAGCAAACGCGCTCTGTTGGACTTTGTCGCTTTTTTCGCCATTTTCGAGTTTTTCCAGCATTTTGGTATCAAAAATAACTGAAATTGATTCAAAACCATCAAATACTGTCTAATCATGCGAAAACCCAGCGAGAAAAGCGATGATTTTATAAATTTTGTGCAAAAAAAAAACTAGTGCTCGGTGTCTGCGCAGTAACTGACGCCAACTTGAACAAAATTAGAAAATCTTGGCTTTTATTCGCAGTATTTGATGATTTTGAACCGATTATTGTTATTTTTATACCAAAAAGCTGGAAAAAACGCGAAAAAATCATCAAATTCCAATGAAGCGCGTTTGCTGACCCCCCTCCCGCCAATTTTCTGCGCCGCGAAGTCAAAAAACAGTAATCCATTTAAAGGCGCATCTGCTCGCCCAATGCGGTCGAAAGCAAGACTCGAAAAAGTGCACAGTGCGCAAAATGACGAGCTCGATGCGTCTAGCAGCGGCTCCGGAGAGCTCGCCGAGCAGCGTGATGACGGCGATGCCACGCACGCCGTCAAAACCAGTCCCCGAGAACACTGTCGAGGAGAAGCAGACGCGGCAGTCGCGGCGGAAGAAGGACAAGTCGGAGAAGTCGGTGCGCGTGAGCAAAAAGTCGAAGAAGGGCCGACGGTCGAAGAAGTCGATCAAGTCGACGAAGCAGATGAGGACGGCGCAGGATCAAACGTTGGCGGTGGCGAGCACACAGGACTCGGCGCATGTGAGACGCAGACAGAGAAATTTAAGTTTTTTTTTTTGATAATTTCAGAGCAGCCGTCGGAAAGAGCAGCCGACACAGGCGGACACCCAGCAGCCGGAGACGTGCGTTGCCACGTGTCTTCCCACTTCACTGATGAACTCAGCCGGGCCGTCCACAGCGGCGCCGATTCTGTCGGGGAAATCGACGAAGCCGGCGAAACCTGTTCAGAAAAATGAAGAAAATAAATGATTTTGTTGTTTTTTCCTGAAATTTTCAGATTTTTTCGACAAAAATCAATGAAAATGTGAGATTCTGGGCTCTCAAATCCATTTTGACCTATTTTGGCTCATTTTCAATGTTTTTTTCATAAATTACAGCGAAAATATACGTTTTGAACACGATTTTATCGATTTTTTCGATTTGAATGCACATTTTTCACATCAGATGTCTTTTTTCTTGAAAAAATCATAATTTTCATTGAAAACCACACATTTTGAGCGCGATTTCCATGAAAAACATGATTTTTTCAAGATAAAAGGCATCTGCGATGAAAAATGTGCATTAAATTAGAAAAAAATCCATGAATTATGTTCAAAACGTATATTTTCGCTGTAATTTATGAAAAAACATCGAAAATTGAGCCAAAATAGGCCAAAAAAGTCGCTGTGGGTCTCGCAGCGAAGGTTATGCTCCTTTAATCTCTGTTTCTCTAAACTCTGTCGCATTCCTGTGCTATTTCACTCTATTTTGCACCCGAAGCCGTTTTTGGCTCATTTTGGCTCAATTTTCTCGGGATTTTCAGTTTTCGATGCTTTCTATATAAATTACAGCGAAAATGAACGTTTTTAACATGATTTTATCGATTTTTATGCACATTTTTCATCTCTCATCCTTTTATCTTGAAAAATCATGGAAATCCACACATTTTGAGCTTGATTTCCATGAAAATCTTGTTTTTTTCAAGATAAAAGGATCTGAGATGAAAAATGTGCATTCAAATCGATAAATCCTGTTCAAAACATGTATTTTCGCTGTAATTTATGAAAAAACATCAAAAATTGAGCCAAAATGAGCCAAAAACAGCCAAAAACGGCTGCGAAAAGTCGCAGTGGGTTATGCTCCTTTAATCTCTTTTTCTCTGAACTCTCTCGCATTGCTGTGCTATTTCACTCTGCGATTCGAAAAATTCAACAATTTCAAACCGCTCTCTCGCTATAAGAGACGCAGACAACTAATCCAAAAACTTCACCATCACCATTTCCACCTGCCACCACCCCCCACCAAGTGTGCGCCAAAAAGCACACCACAGGTGCCTCGCCACCTGTCCCTCTCACCACCGCTACACTTTCGGTCTCCAAGGCGACGTGGTGCTCACGCAACGCCTCACTACCTCCCCCTCCAGATAATCCTCTTTTCACTATAGCGCCCTTTTAATATTATAATATGAACCTGTTGCTCGCCTCATTATTATGGGGCGTCAGTGTTGCGCAACACTTGGCGTGCTACCATTGTATGAGCCGAATGAGCGTCGGGGGTGATTCGAAGCAGGAGCAGAATATGTTGAAGACGTCGTTGTTTGAGAGGTGAGAAAAAACTGGTGGGAGGGGGTCAGCAAGTGCGCTCCATTGGACTTTGACGCTTTTTTCGCTTTTTTTTACGAGTTTTTCAAGCTTTTTGGTACAAAAAATGACTAAACTTGGTTTAAAATCATCAAATACGGTCTATAAATTATAAATTTGTCAAAAAATCAAAAATTATACGAAAAAATCGAAATAAAACCAAGATTTTCCAATTTTCTGCAAGTTGTCGTCAGGTCCTGCGCAGACACAATGAAAAAAACCATAATTCCAGATTCAACGTGCCTCCATCGAGTGAATATTGTGCCGATGGTGGAGATGGAGTCCTTTTCCGGACAGTGGCCAAGGAGAAGTGTGGAGGGGTGAATGACACGTGTGTGCGTATCATTTTATCAGGTGAGACAGGAATTCGAGAGTTATTTATGTGTTTTCGTAAATCGCCTAGTAGAGGCGCAGGAGTGAAAGAGTTTAGAGAAAGAGAGATTAAAGGAGCTTCACCACCTTACGGACAGTGTGCATTCACCTCACCGCTACCGTATACTGTTTATTGCAAAGTGCGGCACCAGTTTTCTGCAACCTTGCCACACATTTGTCTTCATTTTCAACCAAATTTTCATTGATTTTATCAATTTTTCCTTGTTTTCAAGCGTTTTTCTGTCACAAAAGAAAGGAAATTGTCGAAAAATCACTGGAAACCGTCTTAAAATCGAGTTTTTCACTGAAAAATAAAGACAAAATTTTCAATTTTAGGTGATTTCTAGTGATTTTTTGATAATTCCCTTCTTTTCTAACTGAAAAACGCTTGAAAATAAGGAAAAATTGATAAAACCCATGAAATTTTGATGGAAATGATGAGAAATGTGCGGCGATAATGCAGAAAACTGGTGCCGCACTCTGCGGTGAGGTGAATGCACACTTTTCCGTGAAAGTACAGTAGGAATTTTTGGATTTTGAGAAAAATGGGAGTTTTTCGTACTGAATCTGAATTTGTTGTGCAAAATTAGGCAGAATTTCAAGAAAATTTCAAAAAAATTGCAGAAGTTCAAAAAAAATCAAATTTTCAAAATCTTTGAAATTTCAAAAAATGTTTAAAAAATCAGAAATTTCAAAAAAAAATTCAAAAATTTCAGAAATTCAAAAAAATTTGGAAAAATTTTCAAAATCTCAGAAATCGCAAAAAAAAAAGAAATATTTTTTAATTTCAGAAATTTCAGAAAAAAAAAAGTTTCAAAAATTTCAGAAAACTAAAAATATTGAAAGGTTCAGAAAAAAAATTCTAAATTAAAAAAAAACTGTACAAAAAACCCCCAAAAATCGCACTTCCCAAATTCTCCCCAACTGCAAGTCTGCTCCACCTAACCCTATCTCTCTCTCTCTACGTCTCTCCCTCCCCCACACTCTCTCTCCATTTCCAGCCAAAAAACCTTTATTTTAGAAAAATGTTATCTGCGTCTCCCCCTTCCCCACACTCTCTCGTTTCAGCCGACGAAACCCGCCGCTTGGTGCTCCGCGGGTGCCAATCGAGTCTGTTCAAGCCGCAGTTCGAGGTGGACACCAATTTCTCATGTGGCGCCCATTCGGACTGCATTTCCACCTGCCAGACACCCCTTTGCAACTCTTCCAATAAGGCTTTCAGTGTCTTAGTGTTTCTTTTTGTTTATATGATTTATTGATAAAAAAGAGCATCTCGTAGTGGAAACCGTAAACAAAATGAGCAAATTATGCATTGATTTGGAGTTGAGCCAACGTCGCATCGAGCTTTGACTGAGTATCATACTTTTTTCCGTGATAATCCACCAGTGTGCTATTCACCATTACAATGTTCACATTCTCTCGCATATCCAATCCATGGAGCAGTTTTGGGGACAATCTTAATTAGGTTAATTAGATTAATTAAAAGGCAATTTTCTCACAAAAAGTACTGCGTCTTGGTGAGCGCTCCCTCGTTTCCATTCCACAGTCCCACCATGATATCGAACACCTTGCGCTCGTTGGTGGGATCCATTCCCTGATTGATCTCATCGATGCATCGGAATGGGACGGGGCACAACTGTTGAAGAGCCAGGAGGTAGAGCATTGTAGCCACACTTCGTTCTCCACCGGATTGAACCTAACAAGTAATGTGTTTTTGGTTAGGCTTTGAGAATTTTCTATAAATTTGGTCACTGATAGTTTCGATGTCGCTGATTCTGAATCTGAAGTCAGAATTTCTGTAATTGATCTCATTTTTGAGAAAAGATGTGTCAAAGCCATTTTCAGTGCTATTTTCTCCACTATTTCGCAACTATCGAAAATGGAGGGAAATAGCACTGAAAATGGTTTTGACACATCTTTTCTCAAAAATGAGATCAATTACAGAAATTCTGACTTCAGATTCAGAATCAGCGACGTCGAAACTATCAGTGACCAAATTTATAGAAAATTCTCAAAGCCTAACCAAAAACACATTACTTCTTAGAGAGTTTCATGGAATTTGGTGGAGCTCATGGTGATTGCAAAACAGTAGCTTTTGCTCATTTTCAGTTCAGTTTCAGTTCAGTTTCAGCCGAGTTATGAGCAAAGTTTAAGAATTTGCACTTTTTAGGTCATTGAACGTCTTCAGAGAGCTCCAGTTCACAGGAATCTACACAATCCAATAGTTTTTTGACCGCTTTTCCAAGAAATTTCAGATTTTCAGCACTTTTTCCATTCAGGGAAACCAAATTTTTTAAAAATTATAAAAACTGTTGCTTATTAAAAACAGGTTTTAAAATTTTTAAAAAATTTGATTTCCCTGTATGGAAAAAGTGCTGAAAATCTAAAATTTCTTGGAAAAACGGTTAAAAAACTATTGGATTGTGTAGATTCCTGTGAGTTTCACAACGGAGCTCTCTGGAGCCGTTCAATGACCTAAAAAGTGCAAATTCTTGAACTTTGAGCATAACTCGGCTGAAACTGGACTGAAAATGTGCAAAATTCACTGTTTTGGAATCAGAATGAGTTGGACTATCACTCCAGCTCATTTTTAGTTCAGTTTCAGCAAAGTTCAAGAATTTGCACTTATAAAGTGATTTTCAGGTCATTGAACGGCTCCAAAGAGCTCCATTGTAAAACTCATAGGAATCTACACAATTCAATAGTTTTTTGAATAAAAACAGTTTTTATGATTTTCAAAACATTTGATTTTCTAGGCACTGTATGAAGATTGTGATGAAAATTTGAAATTTTGGAAAAACAATCAATTTTTTCCCAAAATTTCAAAATTTCAGCACTTCTTTCATACAGTTCCCAACAAATCAAATGTTTTGAAAATCATAAAAACTGTTTTTTATTCAAAAAACCATTGGATTGTGTAGATTTCTGTGAGTTTCACAATGGAGCTCTCTGGAGCCGTTCAATGACCTAAGAAGTGCAAATTCTTGAACTTTGCTGAAACTGAACTGAAAATGAGCTCCTCCAACCTCCAACACAACTTATTTCTTCCAATTACCTTATTATCAAGCCTCTTCATCTTCTCCCCCGCTCTGAAGCACACCATGATCATAATTCCATACTTTTCAATATCCAACGCATTCTCAGGCACCTCCAGACTGACTTCTCCCCTGCATCCCAGCACTCCAAAGTACTTTTCATAATTCGTATTGATCCTAGCGATCATCTTCTCCACCTCTTCTCTCCATTTCCCAATATCCGTATTCAACTGAGTGTGAAGACGTTCTCGACTCTCCACGAGCTTCTCATGCCGGTTCTGCTCTTCTACGAGCTCCTCCTTCTTCTTCTCCTGAGCCTGCTCGTGCTCAATCGATCCATCCTCTCCACTATCTTCCGTCAGTTTCAGGCGAGTTTTTTCCTTCACAATGTCATTTTCCAACATCGATAGCTCATTGGGAACACCTCCATTGGTAAAAAGTTTGTTTAGTTTAAAAAAAATCTCCTTTTCTCTGCCCGACATCTTCTCAGTATCCAGGTGCTTCAGAGAGCACTCTTTGAGAAGGGCTTCTGACGCAGCCTGCTTCGCACGAAGTGTATTTCTGAGTTGGAGCTCAGCGTTTCTTTTGAGGTCTTCTAGATCCGCAAGCTTTCCACGATGCTCATCGGCTTCTAGAATCGCTGTTCCTTGGTGCTGCTTCACAATGTTCTCGGCGTTGGCTCGGCGAGCAAGCTCCTTGAGGTTTTTGATGTATTCCTTCTGATACTTTTTCACCGCCTCCAACATCTTCTTCGTCTCGCTCCGGGCGACCCCTGACGCATTCTGAAACTCGAGCTCCGCCTTCTCCACATCCACCGTCTCCCGCTCCACCCTTCTCAACTTCTCGCTTTCTTGCTGCAATTCCAGTCTCCATTTATTCTCCACCTGTCGCTTCGACTTCCATTGGATTTGCTCGGTGCGCAGAGCATCGCGTTCTTTTTGCAACTCGAAGCGCTTCGCTCGGAGCTCATCGGCACGCTCTTTGATCTCGGTTTTCTGGAAGTTTTCATGATGATGAGGATTAGGATGAGCTCTAAACTCACAAACTCCTCAATCTGCCTCAAAGTTTCATCGTCTTTGACGTTCCTGGTGACGTACGGCGACATCTTGAAGCATCTGTCCCTCCAGGTATGCGGATCTCTCATTGGAGACTGCGACTGGATCACTTCTCCAGAATATCGAGACATTTGCGATTGGCACTGGAATTATGGCTTTTTCAATTGTTCGCAAAGTGCGGCACCAGTTTTCTGCAACCTCGGCGCACAGTTGTTATCATTTTCATCAAAATTTCGATTTTATCTAATTTTCCGTATTTTTAGGCGTTTTTCTGTCAGAATACATGAAAATGAATGGAATTTATCAAAAAATCACTGGAAATCAGTTTAAAATCGTGGGAAGTTCGATTTTAAGGTGATTTTTAGTGATTTTTTGATAAAGTCATGTATTCCGACAGAAAAACGCTTGAAATTACGGAAAAATTGATAAAATAAATGAAATTCTGATGAAAATTATGACAAAAGTGCGGCGAGGTTGCAGAAAACAGATGCCACACTTTGCATACAATTTTCGCCTTTTCCTGGAGTGTGCATTCATCGCTACCGTATACTTTGTGGGCGGATCTTGTTTGCAAAGTGCGGCACCAGTTTTCTGCAACGTTGCCGCACATTTGTCATCATTTTCATCAAAATTTCATGGATTTTATCAATTTTTCCTCATTTTTAAGCGTTTTTTCTGTCAGAAAAGAAAGGAAATTATCAAAAAATCACTGGAAACCACCTAAAAATCATCATTTTTCAGCGAAAAGTTCGATTTCAAGGTGATTTCTAGTGATTTTTTGATAATTTCCTTCTTTTGTGACAGGAAAACGCCTGAAAATCAGGAAAAATTGATCAAATCAATGAAATTTTGATGAAAATTATGACAAATATGCGGCAAGTTGCAGAAAACTGGTGCCGCACTTTGCAAACAATCACAAAGTGGAGCATTTGGAGCAAATTATCCTGAAACTCACCCTGAGCTGATTAGTCAAGAACACCTGGAATCCAGTCCTCACAAGATGCTCCGACACTTCCACCAGTCTCTTCTCGACCTCATCCCCTCCAAACGGAATCTTCGAAAGCCCGCTAACATTACAAAGGTACTGTTTCAGCGGAGCCGGAGCATCAAAGCACTCCGACACGAGGAACTTGAAGCCCATTCGCTTCAGCTCATCTGGAAGTGAGCCCTCGATGTCCTCGCGGCGGAGTTGCTCATTGGTGACGACTGCCGTGGAGATGTGCCACGAGTGTTGCTCGCCGTTGATGCGACGTTCGTCCTCTTTGAAGCGGCACACGAACATCGCGCGGTCTCGCATTCCCACCGAGTTTTCGAGCGCTTTTGATGATTCGGGGTATTTGAGAATCATCTGGAGCACCGTTTTTTATGAAATTTAAACCATGAGAGCTCTGTGAGCACATCAGATATAGCGGAATGCTCCGAGATATGGTCACACAAGCCTAACAAGGGAACTACTTGAAGACGTTGTACTTTTTACCAAATTTATACCCCAGGTAGAATCGAACTCCCTGATTCAGAATCTGCAATGAAATTCTGCTCTGTGCTCCGAGATATGGGCAATGTCAAAAATACAGTGAAAAATGGCCAAAGGTGCACTTTTTCATTGTATTTTTGACCTTGTGTGACCCATATCTCATAGTCAGAGCAAAGAAGAAATCCGCAGAATTTTATTGCAGATTCTGAATCAGGGAACTCGATTCTATATAGGGTATAAATTTGGTAAAAAGTTCCACGTCTTCAAGATGTTCCCTTGCTTGGCCATATCTCGGAGCATTCAATGTGCTCATTTTCTGAAAACTCACATCCATCAGCGGCACATAGACATCTCCTCTAAAGTCCGCCTTATTCTGCTGATAATACCGATACGCTTTTCCGGCGTCCGAGCTATAAGAATCGAGAGCTCTGAACCTCTCCGTCCACGTCGCACTGGACTCCTTCTCCTGATCCCTCTGCTTATTCTCCAACGTCTTCAAGCTGTACGTCTTCTTCTGAATCGCGTCCTCCTCCATTCGAATCTCCCGCTCCTTCGTCCCAAATTGCACTTCCGCGTTCCTCAGTGTCTCGCTGAAGGCGTCGTATCCACGAGTGTCTGATTCAGCGTCTTCCAGCTTTGCTCTTGCCACCTCGATGGATTTCTTCACTTGCACGACTTCTTTTTCATGACGCTCGTGAGCGGCTTTTGTGGAGGCGAGCTTCTGTTTCGCGCGTTCTGTGAAGTCCAGCAGTTTCTTCTTGTCCATTGTGCTGTTGATTTTGGAGAGGAGCTCTTGGCCGGATTGAGTCTAATAAAAAAATTGTTCCTAAATGGCTCTGGGAGCTCTGAGAGCTCTGAGAGCTCTGGAAGCCGAGATACAGAGCTCAAAATGGGGGTTTTGTGAAGCTTTCGTAACTTTCTTTCAATTTTATGAAAATCCAACGGTATATTCGGGTTGCTCTTGAAATTCTGAATCAATTGATGTAACAATCTCACAATTCGAAAATACTGGAAAAATTATATTTTCAAGTTACATTTAAACGATAAAAACAAGATTTTTTTCGTTTGAATGTAACTTGAATATAAAATTTTTTCAGTATTTTCGAATTGTGGCTTGTTGCATCAATTGATTTAGAATTTCAAGAGAAAGCCGAATATAAAGTTGGATTTTCATAAAATTGAAAGAAAGTTATAAAAGCTTCACAAAATCCCCATTTTAAGCTCTGTATCTCGGCTCCCAGAGCCATTCTCTCTCATCAAAACCCACCAAATTCCTAATCAACACCCTCTCCTCCTCGAGCCTTCTATCGAACCCCTTCTTCTTCGCCTCACACCTCTTTATCGCCGCCTCCACTTCATTATACTCGCCCATCGCCTCATCCACAATCTTCACCTCTTCCGTGTACGCCTTCGCAGCCTCTTCGTACTCCAACACCTTCCTCTTTTTCTCCAAAAGTCGAAGTTTGGTCTGAAGCGCCAGTTTCTGTCTGTAATTCTCTACAAAAGGCTGAAGCTTCTGAATCTCGGCGTCCAGATGCTTCAGATTCTTCTCAGAAGTCGTGCACTTCTCCTCGATCGTCGAGCTATCGGTGCGCTGCGTGATGAGCTCGTCGTGCTGGATGGAGAGGTCTTCGGAGGCTGCTTTTTCAGTGTTTTTTAGGAGCTCAATCGAGGATTGCTCTGAGAAGCTCTTTACTTTGTCTTGTGCCAGGAATGCACATGGATTGTCGATCTGGAAAAGTAGGGCTCAAAGTGCTCAAAATAGGCGGAGCTACCCTTGATGACGTGGAAATTCTTGAATTGGTTCAAGTAAACTACAAAATGCACACTTTCTGAACACTGAAAAGTGTGCTTTTTGTAGTTTACGTGAACCAACATCAGAATTTCAGAATTTCCACGTCATCAAGGGTCGACTCCGCCCATTTTGAGCCCTAACTTGCTCAAAACTGAATCTAACCTGAATATTATAATGTTTTCTGAGCTTAACAAGCTCCTGCTGCTTTGTCACTTCATTATTCAGTCTGTATTCAGGGGCGTGGCCAACTCGAATCGTGAGCCGGACAATTTGAGGTCCTTTTTGAGCGTCGGCGCTGGAAACATCACAATTTTTAACATTTTCAGCTTTAAAACTCACATCGCAATTTCCACGTAGCCCTCCGTGCATCCATGTCTCACATATTCAATGATTTTCTCCGATCTACCTAAAGATTTCGGAGTTCCTCCACACGCGAGACAAATTCCACAGATAATCGAGCTTTTTCCACTGCCATTGTGTCCCAAAATCATGTTCAGATGCGCTGTGGGCAGGAAAGAAGTGTGCTGATAAGTTCTGAAAGGTTTTTTTCAGGATTTCAATTTCCTCATGGTTTTCATACAAAAAGTCATGAAACACAACACGGAGCAGACTTCCATCCGGATAATCGCGATAATCTCGCGGCAGATCGTCGTCGTCGTTGTTTGGTGGCATTGCTGACTGGAAACTTGAGAAAATTTGAGGAAAATTGGAAAAAAATTTGAAAAAATTGAGGAAAAATGATGGAAAAAAAGCAAAAAAAAATGAAAAAAAAATTTTTCCGCTAATTTTTCAAGGAGGTGGCCGAGGAAAACTTCGTCCACGGCCATGGATTTTTGGGCGCGGCGTTCAAAAAGGGGTTTTTAATGGGGCTGAAATAGGATGAAAAAAGGCTGAAATAAGGCTGAAAACCCAGAATTTTCAGGAAAAAAAGTTCATAATATTAATTTTTACTAATTTTGAATTATTTTGCATGTGTTTTAGGTTCGATCAGTGTTCAGAAAACCTCAAAGCTCTTCAACTTTTGAAAAGTTCAATTCTATTTTCCATGTCTATGTGCTCATTCCCTTGCTCATAATCATCAAAACAAGAAAATTGTATTCCAATTGTCATCCAACTATATTTCCGGGCGCCCCGTGTCACATGCCTTGCTCACTCTCTCCCTCTCCATACTGATAAAGAGATAAAACGACAAACGAAGCGCGTGTGCGGCTCGGGCGGGCTCTCCATGGCAACGTGTGGCGGCTCTGCGATATAAACCCTCAGATATATACTTTCGTGGCTCTTACTCTCAAATTATTTCGCCGCCGCCCTTTCTGATAACGGAAGCCAAACATCCAAACATGGAGAAGACGTTGGAGCCGCCCCCAAATTTCAAGTTTTCGAAGGAGGAGTACTTGAAGAAGCTCGTCAATTTGGAGAGGGTGGTGCTCCGCATTCGCACCAAGAAGAGCCCGCTGATGAGCGAGATTTGCGCCAGTGACGATGAGAAGGCACCAATCGAGGTGAGAGAGAGACAGAGAGACAGAGAGAGACAGAGAGACAGAGAGAGACAGAGAGAGACAGAGAGACAGAGAGACAGAGAGACAGAGAGACAGAGAGAGACAGAGAGACAGAGAGAGACAGAGAGAGACAGAGAGACAGAGAGACAGAGAGACAGAGAGACAGAGAGACAGAGAGACAGAGAGACAGAGAGAGACAGAGAGAGACAGAGAGAGACAGAGAGAGACAGAGAGACAGAGAGAGACAGAGAGACAGAGAGAGACAGAGAGACAGAGAGACAGAGAGACAGAGAGACAGAGAGACAGAGAGACAGAGAGACAGAGAGACAGAGAGACAGAGAGACAGAGAGACAGAGAGACAGAGAGACAGAGAGACAGAGAGACAGAGAGACAGAGAGACAGAGAGACAGAGAGACAGAGAGACAGAGAGACAGAGAGACAGAGAGACAGAGAGACAGAGAGACAGAGAGACAGAGAGACAGAGAGACAGAGAGACAGAGAGACAGAGAGACAGAGAGACAGAGAGACAGAGAGACAGAGAGACAGAGAGACAGAGAGACAGAGAGACAGAGAGACAGAGAGACAGAGAGACAGAGAGACAGAGAGACAGAGAGACAGAGAGACAGAGAGACAGAGAGACAGAGAGACAGAGAGACAGAGAGACAGAGAGACAGAGAGACAGAGAGACAGAGAGACAGAGAGACAGAGAGACAGAGAGACAGAGAGACAGAGAGACAGAGAGACAGAGAGACAGAGAGACAGAGAGACAGAGAGACAGAGAGACAGAGAGACAGAGAGACAGAGAGACAGAGAGACAGAGAGACAGAGAGACAGAGAGACAGAGAGACAGAGAGACAGAGAGACAGAGAGACAGAGAGACAGAGAGACAGAGAGACAGAGAGACAGAGAGACAGAGAGACAGAGAGACAGAGAGACAGAGAGACAGAGAGACAGAGAGACAGAGAGACAGAGAGACAGAGAGACAGAGAGACAGAGAGACAGAGAGAGGGTGCAGTTAGAGAGTAGACGCAGACAGCTAGACAACGAGAGACTACACAATTTTCTTTCCAGAAGTCAATCATTCCCACGATTCTCCCTGATGATGCAAAGGTAAGTGTGCCCATTTTCAAAGCTCCATATCTCGGCTCACAGAGCTCGGTAGAAAAAATCAAAAACAGTTTTGAAATCCTCACAACAAGACCTTTCGAATGACACTAATCACTACCTCCTTCAGTTCATCTGCACCGAATGCAACACGAACGAGCGTACCGCGTTCCAACTGTGTGAGCACATGGCCATCTATCACAGTCCCGCCGAGAAGCGCGAGTGGCGCTGTTATTACTGCAAGACGCAGTTCGGAAGACGTGGCGGACTGCGAAGACATGTGCAAATGGTGCACATGCAGATGATGCACAAGTGTCCGGTGGAGAATTGCACCCATCCCGGCTACAAGTGCACCAAGGTGGAGTGCTCTGTGAGCCAACAATAGTTTAGTGGATGGTTTTCAGGCTCTCAACGCTCATATGAAGACCCACGCCGAGTACTGCGATTCTGTGATTCCACGTAAATCCGACCTCGATCCAGTGGATCTTTAGTTAAACTTCTATTGGATATAATAAAGACTTCTACGAATGTTTATCAGTCACAAGTTCTACTTAACGCCTTCCATGTTCTCGTCAGTGGAGCCCCAGATTGGTTGCATGTAGCTGACGAGGTTGCCGTTGGTTTTGATGCCGAATCCGATGGCGGTGACTATGAAGACGAGCACCACGAAGATACCGACCACTGAAAAAAGTGAACTTTGGAGCAGCTGGCTGGGAAAAGCTCGAAAAAAGCGAAAAAAGCGTCAAAGTCCAATGGAGCGCATTTGCAGACTCTCTCCCAACTCTCCCACAGTGCGCTCATTTTTTTGCGCCGCCTCTCGAGACTGCCCCCCCGCGCTCCTGTACGCACTCCTCCCCCCTCCGATCGTCTGCCCCGGTGGCGCAGTGGCTAACGCGCTTGCCAGTCGGTCCTCTTTTGGGGGATGGGTTCGCCACCCCACTCTGTCTCTCATCCTTTGCGCAACTCACTGATCGCCGAACAGAAGATGGCTCCCTCGATGCGAAACAAAAAGTTCTGCGACTCGAACTTGTCAGATTTCCTCACTGTCTTTGTCTTCCCCTTTCCCTTCTTCTCCTTCTTCCCCTTCTTCTTCGACTTCTTTTCCCCCTTGGCCGCCGGCTTGTTCATCTCGCCGAGCAAATCGAGCATCGCCGACGAGCCACCTTTGTCGACTCCGCCGCCATCGGCTCCAGTTTGACCGCCGGCGTCGGTGAAGGATACGTTGTCGTCCATCTGCAAGTGCGCTCTATTGCGAATTGTCAGTGATTGTTGTGAACTTGCTTAGAGTGTTGACGATTTGAATAAGTTCTTGTTTCGAGAATAAATCTCTTTCTTTAGAAGTTTGTGGAGTTTATTAAACCAACACACGCTCAACATTAATTAAAAGTTTTTATTCTTTTTTTCAATATACCCATGAAACGAATAAATTAAAAAACCGCCGTTGACTTGACACCTTTCGGAATGATCCCTGTGCCACTCGCAATTCCCGCTGATCTCGGTGCTCTTTCAGGACCTGGAAATGGAAATTATTGTCGTCAAATTGCACAAAATGGGGAAATCTTGGGGTTTTTCAATAGATTTTCCCATAATTTGCACCGAAAATACAATCTACATAGCGAATTTGATGTTTTTGAATCAATTATCGTCATTTATTTTATACCAAAAGCTGGAAAAACTCAAAAAAGCGTCAAAGTTCAATGGAGCGCATTTGCTGACCCCCACCCCTCCTCCCACCTCGCAGCACTCATTTTTTCGCCGGAATACTCTGGGTCGCCGCGTCCCCGCGCTCCTGTACGCACTCCTCCCCCCTCCGATCGTGTGCACCGGTCACAGGTAAAAAGCGATAGGCCTATCATCATGCCTTCGGTCGCTCGCGAGCAGGTCAAACGCGGGCATCGTTCAGCGCCTATTATAGGCCCATAATAGGCCTATCGCACCTGGCGCCCCATCATAGGCCTATCATAGGCCTATCGCGAGCGTGTCGAGAAGAATAGGCCTATTATAGCCCTATTGTTGTTCTGTTGCGAACAACTTTAGACCTATCGCGCAGCTATTGTAGACTTAACTGTCTGATCGAATTATTGATCGAATAATGCAATACATTTAACAAAAAAGGACAATTTATTGAAAAAATCATATAAAATTCACAAAATAATGCATTCAGACGCTGATTTGAATTTTGAAATCTTGAAAGTTAGAGAAACACCAAAAATCGAAATGAGATAATATTTTTGTATTTTCAAATAACGTTTTTGAGTACCTTTTGAAAAAGTTTAGCTGAAGATACCAATGGAGAAATTTGACAAATTTTACGAAGAAGGAAAAATTAAAAAATTTTTGCCGAGCTATGCTTGAAGAACATGTTCGAAATTAGCAAAAGACACAATTAAAAGTGTTTGTCTAGAGTACGGTAGTATAATTGTGAAAATCGGACAGACTGAAAAAATACTCCTTTTTTTGAAAACTAGTCTTTTTCTAATTTTGAGTATGTGTTTTGAGCTTATTTGGCTGAAAAAATATTCGGCTTGAAACAAAAAAGCTGTAATTTTTTCAGTCTGTCCGATTTTCACAATTATACTACCGTTTTCTAGACAAACACTTTTAATTGTGTCTTTTGCTAATTTCGAACATGTTCTTCAAGCATAGCTCGGCAAAATTTTTTTAATTTTTCCTTCTTCATAAAATTTGTAAAATTCCTCCATTGGTATTTTCAGCTAAACTTTTTGAAAAGGTACTCAAAAAAGTTATTTGAAACCACAAAAATATTATCTCATTTTGATTTTTGGTGTTTTTCTAACTTTCAAGATTTTCAAAATTCTAACCGTTGTCCAAATGAAATGCGATCATTAGAATCGAAGATTGTCCCTTGTCGTATTCGAACGTTGATCTTGGTGAATTGCCGTTGAGCTGGTTGAACTTTAATCTGGAAAATCAGATATGCCTCGTAAATATTGTAGCATCCAAATTTGTATGAATAAAACACTTACTGAGTTTCGCTTGGCATCAGGAGACGTGTGTTTCCATAGCGCCGAGAATTTTCGCTGAAAATTGTAATTTTGCGATTTGTGTGAAAATTGTCAAGGGAAACCAGCCTGCTGGGGCGGCTCACGCCGCCTCAGCATGGCTGGGAAGTCATTTAGAAATATTCACGTGAAAATGTTTGTATGGGTGGTTCATTCGGTAGCACGTTTGTCTTTCGTTCAAAAGGTCGCTGGTTCGACTTTTGTCTACTTCACGTTATTTCTTTCGTTACCCTACATGCACAGAGTTGACTACCCACACACACACACATACACACATACACAAACATCCCCCAACAGGATTTTAAATATAAGAAAGATGTCAGCAAAAAAGATTTTCACAAAAAGGGACTTAAAAATTCAGAGAATTCTGAGATTTTGAGAGACTTTCGGATTTCTTCTAAATTTTTCCATCATTTCATAGTGAAAATCGCAAAAGAGTCTGCAAAATAATGTTGGAAAATGACGGAATATTGAGGTGAATGATTTTCAAAGAAATTACAAGTAAAAAAATAACAAAAAAATTCAGAATCAAACCGAAAAACAAAAAAAAATAGGTGAAGAAAAATTGTTTCGAAAAACGTCCCAAATGCTCGCGGTAGGCCTATGATAGGGCCATAATAGGCCTACTGAAGACGTCACGCGCGATAGGCCTATAGTAGGGCTATGATACTCCGTTGTGACCCGACCACGCGCGGTAGGCCTATTGTGTGTCAGGCCAGTTTGCAATAGGCCTATTGTCAAGCCTGTTGTGGGCCGTAGTTGATAATAGGCCTATCGCGTTTTACCTGTGGGTGGCGCAGTGGCTAACGCGTTTGCCATCGACTCGCCCCTTTTTGGGTTCGACACCGCACTCTTCCTCTTTCTCTTTGCGGCGCCTCTCCAGACCGCCGCGCTCCTGTACGCACTCTCCCCCTCTCCGATCGTCTGCACCGGTGGCGCAGTGGCTAACGCGCTTGCCATCGACTCGTCCCCCTTTTGGGTTCACTGGTTCGCCGCCGCACTCACTAGTCGGCGACTTTTGCGGTGTAGTCGGAGACGACTCGGGTTTGGAACTTTGTTGCATTGGCGTCTGCGCGACTGGCACCGAGACAACGGATTTGGGGAGAGCTGTAGTGGGCGCTGTGAGTCCGGAGGATTTGGCGGTGACCAGTTGCGTCGTTGTTCTGAAACTTCATGTAGTTCTTAGTTCAGGACTAGAAATACCTAGTAGGTTGAGTGTCCGCCAGCGTCTTCGTCTTCTTGTTGCTGCCCACCGACGGTTGAGTCGACTCGACGCCCTCCGCCGGTGACTTCTTCTCCTTTATCGATTTCATTGACTTTTTCGACTTCACCGACTTCTTCGACTTGCTCTTCCTCAACGATCTATCCGACTTGTCCTTCTTCTTCCGAATCACCCGAGATGGTCTCTCCTCCGAATTGCCTTCTGCCACCTTCCCCGCCAACGCCGTCATCACACTGTCACTGAGGACGCCTTCTGGAGGCAGTCCGCCTCGCATCGAGTCCGTCACCGGACGCACCGGACACTTTTTGTCGCCTTCTTTTTTGCAGCAACCGGTGAGAATTGTGTAGCTCTGGAAATTGAAGGATAAAGTAAAAAGAGCAGGGAATGAGCTCACCGTAATCAAGGTAAACACATTGAAGATAAAGACAGCATCGATGATAAAAAACACCATTTTTTGCAGAGATTGTTTTACTTGATAAAAATGAATTTGGATTTGAAATGATTTAAACAAAAATTTCGATAAAAAATGAACCTGCAGCCAAGGTCACTGTGAAAGTTAGGAAAAAATTAGAAAAATTCAAAAAAAAAAAAAAAAAAAACTGGGGAGGGGGTCTGCAAACGCGCTCCATTGGACTTTGACGCTTTTTCGGCTTTTTTCGAGTTTTTCCAGATATTAGCTAATGAAAATTTGTTCTAAAACATTGAATATTGTCTATAGATTGTATATTTGTCAAAAATTATAAGAAAAACCCAAAGATTTTCCATTTTTGTGCAAGTTTTCGTCAGTTCTTGCGCAGACACCGTGCACTACATAGTTTTGTAATCAAGTTTAGTATCATTCGAAAGCCCTTGTTTTGAGGAGCTCGGATCTGTTTTCAGAATTTGATAGAGATATCTGTGAGCCGAGATATGGACATTCAAAGTTAAATACCAAAATTTTTACAAGTCCGGGAGTGCATTAGTATTGACCCATTGAAAGCAATTCCACGAGCATAAAACATTGTTCAAATTGTAGAAAATGCTTGAAAATGATAAGGCTCAAAGTTACACAACGTTTCCGAATTCCGAAAGCCATTACTGATATCTTTAAGTTCCTAGCCTTGTAACCATTTTCATAACCAAACTTGCGAGCACCATATCTCGGCTCTCAGAGCTCGGTAGGAAAAATGGAAAACAGTTCTTGCTCCAGAAGAGCCCCTCTGGAGCATTTCCTAGTTAGTTTCAGAAATGGCTTTCCATGAGCCAAGTTTTCGTTACTTTTTTTCCTGATCCAAGATCAACTTAATGACAAAATTCCGGGTGCCCAATTTCACAGTTAATCATGCCGGAAGAAACTGTCAAAATCATTTCCACGGAATCCAACCGCAAACAGGCCTGTTGACACACCATGAGACGCAGACACACACACCTCGCAAAAAAGTTTTTGACGTTTTTGCCGGACATTCCTATATAATGAAGGTTCTATCAGGTGATTAGTATCCATTGCTCTTTTCTCTATTATATTCCTCTCATTTCCAAGATGAACAAGTTGCTCATTTGCTCCGCCATCCTCGCACTCGGCGCCTACTACGGTCAGGTGCAGGGAGCAGTGCTCCCCGTTTCTTCTGAAGTCGCTGTGACGCCTTCTGAGCTCACTGAAGTGACTACCGCCATCGATACATTGGGATCGTCTCGAGTGAAACGACAGGGTGGCTGTGGGTGTTGTGGGTGTGGGTGTGGGTGCTGCGGATGTGGTGGAGGAGGTGGTGGATGCGGATGCTGCTGTTGTAGACCGAGGTAGGCATCTCTATTGGGGGACATCGTGCAGATGTACGCACCTGCGCTACCTTGTCCAGGTGTGTCGCGGTGGTCCCGGCGGTAACGCTGGCGGACGGTGTGCAGAGGGTCAGGGGTTCGATTCTTTTCGAGTGCAAAATTTTTTTGCTAGTATTCGGAAAGTGTATTATGACATTTGCTCTATAAGAAGACCACCTGGTTGACTGTTAATAGAGAGCATTTGCATTCATCTGCTGAGATTTATAAAGTCGAACTCTGTAGCAGTGCAAGTTCGCTCTAATGAACCGAATCACTAACTTGTCAGTAGGGAATGTTCCACAAGTATACTTAAAAGTTGGCCATTCCAAATGAGATTAGTACCATTGGAAAGGTAATTTTATAAGGATTTTAAAACTATTTTTCATTTTTCCTACGGAGCTGTGTGAGCCGAGATATGAAGCTTCAAAAATTCGCTTAAAAAACCAAAAAAAGTGCACATTTTCAAAGCTTCATATTTCGGGTCATAGAGCTCGGTTAAAAAAATGGTAAACAGTTTTGAACTCCTCATAAAAAGACCTTTCCAATGATACCAATCTAGGGACTGGAGGCCAACTTACCTAGGGAATATTCCCTAGTCAGTAAACTTTGCACTAGCTCAAACTTGCAAGCTCCATATCTCGGCTCACAAAGCTCGGTAGGAAAAATGGCAAACAGTTTTGAAATGCTCATGAAAAGACCTTTCGAATGATATCTATCATGATCAACTTCCCTGTAGAAAATTGTAGAAAATCTAGTACCTAACTCTCTAGTACCAAAACCACCACCACCACTTCCAGATGCTGCTGCTGTTGCCGTCGCTGCTGCACGTGCTGCCGAACCTGTTGCTGCACGAGATGCTGCACTTGCTGCCGTCCATGCTGCTGCGGATGCGGATGTGGATGCTGCGGCTGCGGTGGAGGCGGACGCAAGCGTCGTTCCCTCCAGAACCTGAGAATCGACGCGGCGAACCGGGCTCAGGGGATTGAGAAGAGGAAGAAGGATTGCAAGTGCTAATTGACTTTTTTTCTTATTTATTTATAAGTTAACTTAATAATAAACTATTGTAACTCTGTGTAAAGCTAAAGAATCAGCAAACATTGTGACCCCCCGCAAGCTTCAAGTGGTTTGTCCTCCCCTTTGTCTTTCAGGTTTCCCTCTTTTTTCTCAATATTTTCAATTATGGTAATATGAAGCCGTGATAGATGATCACCTAAAAAAAGAAGGCCGACAGAAACTTGATTCACGTCGTCTTACACCTTCTCCTATCTCTCACTATCTCTTCATTTCCCCCCATCGTTTCGCCGGTCTTGAATGATGAAAGTTATTGATTTCCTGATTGTTTTTTCTAGATCTTCTCCCTTTTTTCTCTTTTTTTCCTTTTTTTTTCTTATTGTTTTCTTTTTTCACTGTTGTCTTTTCATAGTGAAAGCTCGTTTTTCAAAAAGTTAAATTTGCTTTTCAAAACGAGATTAGTATCGTTCGAAAGGTCATTTTGTGAGGATTTCAAAACTGTTTTCCATTTTTTGTCAGGTTCTTTGTGAGCCGAGATAAGGAGCTTTGAAAATGCGCACTTTTTTGGTTTTGTGCCCATTTTCAAAGCTTCATATCTCGGTTCTCAGATCTCGGCATCATATTCCGAAAACAGTTTTGAAATCCTCACAAAAATTCCGTTTGAATGATATTAATTTCGCTTTTTCTTGTGTAGTTCTCATGGAAAATGATTGTGCTCTTTGTGCATGACGTCGGATCTTTCGAACTTTCCCTACAGACAATCGTCACTCTATTCTAATTTCCATAATCCCCAAACAATGACATAAATGACCTGAAAGTGACGAAAAATGATAAATCGGCGCAGGAACTGACGCAAACTTTCACAAAATTGGAAAATCTCGGGTTTTTTGCACTATTATTGTCAGATATATGATCTATAGTCAGGAATTGATGATTTTGAAACAATTCCTGTAATTTATTTTGAATCAAAAGCTTGGAAAAAGCGAAAAAAGCGTCAAAAAGCAATAGAGCGCGTTTGCTGACCCCCTCCCGCTTCACCATGTTATTTTGCGTCGACAATCTGGGTCGCCGCGCCCCTCGCCGCGCTCCTGTACACACTCTTCCCCCTCGCCGATCGTGTGCACCGGTGGCGCAGTGGTTAACGCGCTTGCCTGGGGCTCGGTCCCCTTTTGGGGGGTCCGATGGGTTCGACACCGCCTCCGCTGCACTACCACCGACGATGTACTAAAACTTGTAAAAAGCTGGAACCGGAACCATTTCTCATTCAAAAAATATGTTATTGCAGAAGGCCCGCGCCGACTGCTCACTTTTTATCACTCGTGCGACATGTTGATAGGCGTACCGGTCGGAGCATCGTTTTCCACCCGATGTAAGTTCTTTTCTCACTTTTGATAAGAAGAGTGACGTTTTTGTCGAAAAATTAGACGACAGAAAATCGCATTCTTGTGATTTTTCGATGCTTCTTTTGCTTTTGATGATAGGAAGGAACTTATCACGGAGCCCCACCCACCCGTTTTAGTACCTGTATATATTGGGGGAGGAAAACAAGTTTTTATCATCAAAACTGTGAGTAATCACTAATTTCTAATTTCTGCACTGAAAATTGTGAAAAATGAGCGTCAAAACTCGATCGCTTTATCGAATCCCTGACTCGTACTCGATCAGTCTGAATCAGAATGATGTCAACGTGCAGGTACATAGTATAAGAGACTTCCTGACTTTCATTTTTTATACTACAACTAATCAATACTTTCCAGAAATCAATGGCAGCACCAACTGAGCATGGAAGGTTAGACGGGCGGTTTTGGTTGGAGGGGACGCCGTATTTGGCGGAGGAGAATGTGGGAGCGGGGGCGTATGGTGTCGTGTGCAAGGCGTTGGATACGGTGAGTGTTTTCTTTTGTTGATGCTTTATAGGTAGGCTTTTCATAATGTGATTAGTATCATTTGAAAGCTCTTGTTCTGACCAGATCAGAACAGTTTTCCATTTCTACAATGGAGCTCTGTGAGCCGAGATTTGGGGCTCACAAGTTTGAGCTAGTGCAAATTTCACTGACTAGAGAATGTTCCCGAAGAAAGTTAGCTTTTCAAAAAAAAAATTGAAAATTTGCATTTTTTTTTATTTTGTGCGCATTTTCAAAGCTTCATATCTCGGCTCACAAAGCTCCTGCTGAAAAGCGGAAAACAGTTTTGGAATCCTCATAAAAAGATCTTTCAAATGATATTAATCTCATTCTGAAAGGCCTACTTACATGTAGAAAATTACCTGGCCGAGTTTTCTAGTTACGAAATCCTAGCCCCCCACTCAAAAAATGTAAGATTTCGCGATTTTTATGGTTTTTTGAGATTTTTTTCACTAAAACAAATTTTTATTTAAATTTTTGTACTATTTTCTTTTTTTTCTACCATTTTTCGCTTAAAAATCATCAAAAAATCAAGAAAATCAAGAAAATCGCTGAAAAACGAAAAAAAAAGAAAAGAAAAAAAAAAAAAAAAACAGGAACCCTCACGACACCAGAATCCCAATTCTTTACCCACAACTCAACCCCTCCAATATATACATGTATTCAGCGAGGAAAAAAGCAAGTGGCCATCAAAAAGATCCCTCGAGCATTCACAGCTCACACCCTCGCAAAACGTTCACTTCGCGAGGTGCGCATCCTTCGAGAGCTGCTCCACGAGAATATCATCGCGGTTTTGGACATGTTCACTGCGGAGGGGTCACATGGAAAGGACATTTATCTTGTGATGGATCTGATGGAGACCGATTTACATCAGATTTTGCATTCGAGGCAGACACTTTTGGAGCAGCACTTTCAGTACTTTTTCTATCAGTTGTTGAGAGGGTTGAAGGTAATTTTTTCAATGAAATTTATATCATTCGAAAGCTCTTGTTATGGCGAGTTCAGAACTATGCTTGGTTTTTTCTACGGAGCTCTGTGAGCTGAGATATGAAGCTCCAAAGTTTGAAAGCTCCATATCTCGGCTCACCGAGCTCCGTAGAAAAAACTAAACATAGTTCTGAACTCCTCAGAACAAGAGCTTTTTAACGATATAAGTCACATTAATTAACTCAAAGATATTGTCAAAAAAATAAAGATGCGACACGAGGCGAGCGCGCGAAGCCCAGCGATTTCAAAAAATAGGCTCCACCTTTTTTTGCACCGCTGCGGCGCGCGTTTTTAAAAATTGATTTTCTCGGTGACGACAAATATTTTCTTTGATTTTTTAACTTTGAATCCAAGAGAATTAATTTCCTAATAGTCAAATTCAGGAAAAAGTTACGAAAAATTCAAGAAATTGCCAAAAATCCGATATCAAGAAAGTGCGGCGCGGTGCCGACCCGAGGAGGCGGGGCCTATTTTTTCAACTCGCTCGGTTTCGCGCGCTCATCTCGTGTCGCATCTTTATTTTTTTTGACAATATCTTCGTTCCAGTACCTCCACTCCGCCGGTATCATCCATCGAGATTTAAAGCCCTCGAATCTCCTTTTAAACGGAGACTGTCTACTTCGAATCGCTGACTTTGGAATGGCGAGGGCGTGTGCTCTATCGAATACTGTTAAAGATGACTCGAGTGTTGGAGGGCACATGACGGTATGTTCCTTTAAACATTTTGTCGGCGCAAAAAAACTGGTGCAGACCGCAAGCACCCAATTTTTCCTCACTCTGCGTACCAGGGTCAGCAAACGCGCTCTAATATTTAATAGGTCGTGATTTCTTGCTGTTGTGAACCGTTGAAGTCATCATTTTCTAGCGAAAGATCAAAAATAAATTAAAAAACAGCCGAGATCACATTATTTTTGACCCATTTTTTTCGAGTACGCAGAGTGAGGAAAATTTCGGTGCTTGCAGTCTGCACCTGTTTTTTTTGCGCTGATAAAAGATCGACAGAAAAAGAGCAAGAATATAGAGAGAAAATTGGGTTTTCAGCAATACGTGGCAACGAGGTGGTATCGTGCTCCAGAGCTGCTGTTTTCAACGGTTGAATACGATACAAAGTGAGTTTTTTAGCAGAGAGACAGAGGGTGCAATTTGAGAGTAGGCGCAGACAGCTAGACAACGAGAAACTGCACAAGTTGACGAGACGTAGAGACTACCTGCGTCTCTTCAATCTCTGCACTCTTTCTGATACTAGAGTGACATGTTCCTATTTCAGAGTGGATCTCTGGTCAGCCGGCTGCATATTCGCCGAGATGCTCCTCCGACGTCAACTTTTCCCCGGCAAAGACTCGATTTCTCAAGTGAAAATGATAGTCTACTATCTGGGAAGTCCCGAAGAGCAAATGCTCAACAAAATCAACTGTCAAATAGTTCGAACTGCCATTGATTCGTGTGGAAAGAAGACTCCTCTTCCCTTCTCTGCAATCTTCCCGAAAGCCAGCGCGGAAGCCAGGGATATGGTCTTTTATGTTAGTCCAATAAATTAGGAGTTAGATCTAATAAGAAGAGTTTTATAGCTTCTTCAAATCTCCCCATGGCGTCGTTATTCTGCGGATCAGATTTTACAGCATCCTTTTATGGCAAAGTATCACAATGAGCAATATGAGCCATTATGTCCGCCACGGTAAATTTTTGCAGATTGAGATTAGTATCATTCGATAGGTCTTGTAATGAGGATTTCAACACTATGTTTTACTTTGCTCACCGAGCTCTGTGAGCCGAGATATGAAGCTTTGAAGTTTGGACTTTCAAAACTTTTTTGTTCTCAACTTCAGAGCTCCATATCTCGGCTCACAGAGCTCCGTAGAAAAAATCAAACATAGTTTTGAAATCCTCAAAACAAGAGCTTTTGAATGATACCCATATTGTGCTAATCACTAATTATCTCAGAGTGCAAGTCGATGTGGACGCCATCGAGCAGTACGAAGGAGCTCAGGTGATCGCCGGGCTCGACGAGGAGGCGCGGATATTCGAAAAGAGGCGGGGCACCATCTACGAGACGAGGTTGGCTCAGCGAGACGCCTCGGCGAGTGCTCTCCGCCGACGGGCTCCCGAAATGGCCTAGCTTTACTCATCACTCTAATTCTTGTCGTGTGTCTTGTCAGTTTTTTCAGTTTTTTTCAGTTTTTTCAGTGTTTTAACATTATTAATAAATGTCATTTCATTAATTTGAACTCACCATTTTGTTATAATTAAAGGAAACAACCGCCACCATACGAGCAGAGCAAGCCATTGGAGCCGGATGGCGTTGGTCCAAGAGAGGATCCGACTGATTACCTGGGCGCGAATAATTTGCAGCGGTTTGAGAAAAGTAATTTCAATAATTTGATGAGCTATATCATTCAAAAGCTCTTAATCTGACGATTTCAGAACTGTGCTCCATTTTTTCTACGGAGCTCTGTGAGCCGAGATATGGAGCTCCAAAGTTGAAAAGTATCAGTTCAAACTTTAGAGCTCCATATCTCGGCTCACAGAGCTCCGAGGGAAAAATTGAAAACAGTTCTGAAATTGTCAGATCAAGAGCTTTCTAATGATATAGATTCCATGACCCAAACTATCACCTAGTGAATATACAACACTTTTTGTTGCAGCCCGTGAAAAAGTCGATGAGCACGATGACGACGACTTCGACTACGATTCAGATGCCACGCCTACAAGTCTCTCGTCAGCAGAGACAATTGACACTGTCCGGGAAATTCAGAAGCGGTGAGATTTCTTCTGAAGAGCACATTCTATAATATAATACCAAGTGTCTTTTTTCAGTGACTCAATGATAGATGTCGATTTGGAGCTCAACGATCCCAACGGTTTCGAGCCTTCCACTTCTGAATCTTCTTCTCATCTGAATCAAGACTCCAACATGAACATTCACGATCAGTACCTTCAAGAAGTCCTGAAAAAGGGGATTCACTGGCCGTTGGATGTGGCGAGCACTTCTAGTGCTCCTCCAATGTATGCTCTTTTCTATTAATAATGGAACTCACTAAACGTTTAAATTTTACAGGCTCTCCGGAGGAATCCCCATGAAAAAACCAAAAACTCACATTGAACGGATTCGCGAGGGTTACAGTGAGAAGCGGCGGTTTTTCCCGAAGCTGCGTGATAAGCGGGCTAGTGTGAGTTCTATCATTCAAAAGCTCTTGTTATGAGGATTCCAGAACTGTGTTCAATTTTTTCCAAGGAGCTCTGTGAGCTGAGATATGGAGCTCTGAAGTTTTGAACTGACAAGTACCCTAACTTCAGAGCTCTATATCTCGACTCACAGAGCTCCGTTTCAAAAATCAAACATAGTTCTGAACTCGTCATAACAAGACCTTTTGAATGATATAAATCTCATTAGGATTTGTAGAGCGACACATCGTCAAAACCCGACGAGAAGGATCGGATCATTCGGATGCGCAAATCTCGACAAGAACTCAGGAAGACTAGTAAAGACGACGATCGGGGAGCCTGATAATCATTCTTTTATTGTTCTACGGGTCTTTTTCTTGCTCATGATAAAAATATAATTGTTTCTGATATCAATTTCGACGTGACCTTTCACTTATTTCCACGTGTTCGTTCCAAAAGTACGTGGCACTTTCCACGCTTCTCTCTCCCCCAAAATCCCAATTATTTCACCGTTATAATCAAATCACGATGAGCAGCACCACGAGCAGCGAAGTCTATCAGCTCGTCGAGCGCCGTCGTCACTTTCTGAGCTTGATCTACGCGATGGCCATCATTGCGGTTGGTTTCTCCTTGAATTGCTCACTAATTCTCTCTTTTTCTTCAGACTTTCCAACTGTGTCTGTCCGCCGGTTGGTACTCGTACCTTAGCGAGGCCTACTATCATCTGGCCTACAACTCGGAGCACTTCTTCCATTGCTTTTTCATTTTTGCACATTTCGTCGCGATTTGTGTGTTGTACACGACGATGTTTGTGCGGAAGAATAGTGAGTCCGACCTCGCCGCGCTCCTGTACGCACTCTGACCCCCGCGGATCGTGTGCACCGGTGGCGCAGTGGTTAACGCGCGCGTCTTCGAGTCCCATTTTGGGGGGTCGGGTTCGACACCGCACTCTGTCTCATTCTCTTTGCGGCGCCTTTCCAGACCGCCGCGCTCCTGTACGCACTCTATCCATCTCGGATCGTGTGCCTCGGTGGCGCAGTGGTTAACGCGCGCGTCTTCGAGTCGGTCCCCTTTTGGGGGTCCGATGGGTTCGACGCCGCGCTCACATTTCGAGATCTCTTCATTACTGCCAATTTTCCAGTCACCCTCGGCTTCCTCGTCGCCCTCTACTTCATCGTGTTCTCCCTGAAACTCATCCAAATCGGCACCATGTACCCGGACGTCCGACGTCGCAAGAAGTTCTTCCCGGCGCTCCGCCACTCCGAATACGACACCGCCAGCCTCATCCACGACGCCTTCACCGTCGTCATCTCGCTGATCAATCTCTCTGTCGCCGCGTGCGCTGCCTTCCACTTCACTCCATTGGTGATTCTGTCGGTGAAAGAAGAGCCGCCGATGATCAATAGGAAGCTTGTGGCGACGCAGAAGCAGGAGAATGGATCCATTTTGGTGATGGTGGGTTCATTATCATTATTCTTTTGGAAAGTCATTTGAGAATTTCAGAAGTCGTCGAAAAGCCAAATGTCTTCGAGCATTGTCGAGGATAAGGATGCGAAGATGAAGGTGTCGCTGAAAGGAAACTAGCGATGACAACGAGAACAGATTCGGAAAATTATAAACCATTTTTGATTTTTTTTTTCCATTTTTTTTTTCTGGAATCGAAAAGCGTCGAAATCGTGAATTTTGAATTTCTTGCCAATTTTTATACAGTTCGATAGAGAAAAATTTGCTGATTTCAACCATATACTTGAATCGAGGGAAAAGTGATTTTGAGCAGTTTTATGGCTCGATTTAGAGCTACAGTAATTTGTTTGGAATTTAAAGGGACAGGGGTACCCCAACTTCGTCAATTCTGGATATTTCGCGATAAAATTATATGGATCTGAATTAGAAAAATTTTCTGATTCGAATGACATTAAAATCATGGGAAAAGCAGAGAAAAGTTTTTCGGCTCTTTAACTCACTCTCGAGATGGGATCGCGGAAGCGTCGAAAATGTGAATTTCAAATTTCTAGTAAATTTTTATATGGTTCGAAAGAGAAAAATTTGCTGATCTCAACCATATACTTGAATCCCTAAAAAAGTGATTCTGAGCATGTTTAGAGCGGAAATAAAGGCTACAGTAATTTGTTCGAAATTTAAAGGGACAGGACTACCCCAACTATGTCATTTGTGGTTATTTTGAGCCAAAAATAAGTGGATCTGTATCAGAAAAATTTTCTGATTCGAAAGATATACAAATCGTGGGAAAAGCAGAAAAAATTTTTTCGGCTCCTAAACTCACTCTCGAGATGGGATCGCGGAAGCGTCAAAAATGTGAAATTTGAAATTTGCGGAAATTTTTATATGGTTCGATAGAGAAAAATTTGCTGATTTCAACCATACAATCGGATCAATGAGAAAGTGATTCTGAGCAGTTTTATGGCTCGAAAAAGAGCTACAGTAATTTGTTGGAATTTAAAGGGACAGGGGTACCCCAACTTTGTCAGTTGTGGATATTTCGAGCCAAAAACATATGGATCTGAATCAGAAAATTTTTCTGATTCGAATGATATAAAAATCGTGGAAAAAACAGAGAAAAGTTTTTCGGCTCCATAACTCGCTCGAGATGGGATCGGAAAATGTCGAAAATGTGAATTTCGAATTTTGCGCAAATTTTTATATGGTTCGATAGAGAAAAATTTGCTGATTCCAACCATATATTTGAATCGATGAAAAAGTGTTTTTGAGCAGTTTTATGGCTCGAAAAATAGCTACAGTAATTTGTTTGGAATTTAAAGGGACAGGGTGATCAAAAATTGTGGGTTTGCTTTCGATAGTGATTGAAGCTGTTTCTGGTGTAATTTTTGAGTTTTTTGACGATTAAAGTGAGTTTTTTCTTCAAAATTTTCAATTTTCCGGGGAGAAAAAGAAAAAATGTTAAAAAAAATTTTTTGTTAATTTTTTTTCTGCTGTAAACCTCAAATTTCTCTAAAATTTTGCACTTCAACCAAATCTTCCTAGTACACAAATTGTGTCCACTTCTCCAATCCACTTCCGTCGAATCCAATTTCCCGCACCTCGCCGCTTGTTTTCGTTCCTCTCCTCCAATTTCGTAAAATCCTCTGCTTCTCTGCGTCTCTCCCCTCCCCCCTCCTCATCTTGGCACGTTGCCAACCCGCATATATTGCTGTTTCTCACACTTCTCTCCTCCTCCTTCTCTTCCCATTTCTTTCGCTTTCAACCCTCATAGAATATGTTGTGGATGGCATGGAGAGAGAGAGCCACTAGCCACTATGTTATTGTGTTTCTGCCTCTTTTTCGTATAAAACCGCCATGAAGTAGAAGAGGAGAGAAGAAGATGGAGGAGGGGAAGAAGCGAGATTTCATTTCGCGTCGAGGTCTTTGATTTTCTCGCTGGGCGGTCCGAGTTCTCAGGAGGATTTCGGGCTCGAGTGAGCAAAGTTCCTCCATATTTTTTATTTATTTTTTGTTTTGGAACCGGAATGTTTTGAAAACAAACTTTGTTTGTTTACCCTGTTATTATTATTATGATTATCATTGCTATTTACTTTTTTTCAATATAACTTCCTTTTTGAAATTTTAGAAACTCTCATTTTTTCTTGTAATGATCAAAATCTGACAAAAAATAATTTTCTAGTGGTCCGGCGCCCCCCCCCCCCCCCGCACATGTACGCACCTGCGCTGCCCCTCTTTCTGTGTTGCCATGGTCGCGGCGGTAGCGCTGGCGACCGGCGTGCAGAGGGTCAGGGGTTTGATTCTTTTCGAGTCGAAAACTTTTTTGCTTTATTTGCAAAAGTGTGTTGGGGCATTTAGACGAGTTCTGGTATCCATGGTATCTATTAAAAGCCAGTCGAAAAGTTGCGCAGCATGAAAGGCAGGTTTTCTTGAGTTCTCGCTACCTAACTGCACGCTAAATCGCGGCTCACTAGAAGATATTGTCGAAAGCATATTGCAAGTGGTACCATTCAAAAGCTCTTTTCATGAGCTTTCCAGAACTGTATTCAAAATTTTCTACGGACAACTGGAAGCCGAGATATAGTGCTCCGAAGTTTGCTCTCTATCCATCCCTGCTGCAAGCGCGCTCCATTGCAGAGCAGAGTGTCTGCGTCTCGCAGAAAAGTGTACTCTCTCCCCCCGATGTTTCGAAATCTATGGTACTTTCCGATCAAATATCATTCCCTCTCTCTCCATTTCTCACCATTATTCCATCCATTATAATATTCAATTCCCAAATTACAATGCCACCTCACCGCCCGCTCTCCCCCTTTTATTCCCCTGCCAACCGCACACATTCCACATCCACTCTCATTTTTTTACAATCGCTCCCCAAAAAATGTTGCCGATTCGGGCGACCTTGACCAAGTGCACCCAGGCGGACACACACTCGTCTGAATTTTCTCTCTCATTTAGTGACTTACATTTCGCTTTCCAGATGGAGGTCATTTGGTTTTGACGCCCTGATTGATTGGGGTGCCAGGTTTTTGAGTTTTTCGCTTTTTTCCGCTCAAATCCGTCGCGCAAATGGAAAGTTGAGAGAGGCGGTGTCGAACCCGGACCCCTCAAAAGGGGACCGACTCGATGGCAAGCGCGCTAGCCACTGCGCCACGGGGGCACACGATCGCCGAGGGGGAGAGTGCGTACAGGAGCGCGGCGCCGGAAGCTAGCTTGGAGAGGCGGCGCAAAAAATGAGTGCACTGTGGTTAGTGCAGAGGGAGTCTGCAAACGCGCTCCACTGAACTTTGACGCTTTTTCGAGTTTTTCCAGCCAGTAAAAGTTCATAAACAAAGGGAAACTGCGAAGAAATTAGCCACAATTGAAGGAATCAAAGTGCAATTAGCGGACCGGTTCCCCAGTTCCTCCCTCTGTCCGAAATTTAATGTTTCCTCTTTCTCTCTCCGAAATAAAAAAGTTAGTTTGCCACATACATATAGATCAACGTGTATATTTGTTTGCTTCTCTTTCTTTTCATCTCTTTCTCTTTTTATAATATTTGACACTCTCAGGGGCGCACTGCCAAATATTAGAGTGAGAGAGAGAGAGATGTGTCGTGTTTCCAACCCATTTTTATGTTTACCACGTAGATCATCAGCAACCGCGCTTTTCCGGAAGACGAGAGAGTGTGGGGAGGTGAGAGACGCAGAGACATTGAGTATCTGCGTCTCTCGCTGATGTTTCCTTAGTTTTGAGCTGTTGTAACTCCGCCCATTTTGGCTCTTTTTGTGTGAAATTTCGTGGAGATGTTCATTGAACTGAGAGCTACAACTTGTCAGTTGGATACTTTTTGTGAAAATCAAAACTAACTTGGATATTTTTATTTTTTTAAACTTCTCAAAATGACTGAATTTGGGGTAGTTCCCGAAAAATCAGCATAACCAAATCAATTTTGATATTCATAAAAAGTGATCAACTAGTGATTTGTAGCTATAATATCCAAGAATCCACCCACAAAATTGCAGCCAAAAGGAGCCAAAGTGGGCGGAGTTATGATCCAAACTTCCCCCATTGGCTAATCGTGTAGTTCTCGTGAACAATTTCCAAAAACCGCGCCCTCTCCAAAAATACCTGTCACTTCAAATCGAATGTCACCACATAAGTACCTCGCCTACACAACAACACAACAAAAAACTGATAAAAAATTACGACCACCTACCGGTTTTCGGGTATTTTTATTTTCCCTGTTTGAAGGAGAGAGAGAGAGAGAGAGAGAGAGAGAGAGAGAGAGAGAGAGAGAGAGACAGAGAGACAGAGAGACAGAGAGACAGAGAGACAGAGAGACAGAGAGACAGAGAGACAGAGAGACAGAGAGACAGAGAGACAGAGAGACAGAGAGACAGAGAGACAGAGAGACAGAGAGACAGAGAGACAGAGAGACAGAGAGACAGAGAGACAGAGAGACAGAGAGAGACAGAGAGACAGAGAGACAGAGAGACAGAGAGAGACAGAGAGAGACAGAGAGACAGAGAGACAGAGAGACAGAGAGACAGAGAGACAGAGAGACAGAGAGACAGAGAGACAGAGAGACAGAGAGACAGAGAGACAGAGAGACAGAGAGACAGAGAGACAGAGAGACAGAGAGACAGAGAGACAGAGAGACAGAGAGACAGAGAGACAGAGAGACAGAGAGACAGAGAGACAGAGAGACAGAGAGACAGAGAGACAGAGAGACAGAGAGACAGAGAGACAGAGAGAGAGGGTGCAGTTAGAGAGTAGACGCAGACAGCTAGACAGCTAGAGACGCAGAGAAAGGTACAAGTTGCTCTCTCTCCTTGTATAGTTTTCCCAATTAGCCGTCCAAAATTACTATATAGTTTTCGGTCGTATCGAATATCTTCTTCTTCTTTTTCTCTTCTCTTTTGACTCATTTTTGTTTTCTTTTTCTTCTTCTCTTCTTGCGGAAAGAAGAAAAACGCGAAAATTGAGAGAAATGAGCCCCAGTGTACTTTTCCCCGGGTCTGTGTTGCTTTTTTGCAGCTTCGTACCTCACATCAATCAGTGGCAGAGCTCCGCCTTTTTGTATAGCTGATCGGACAAGTTATTTCTCTGTGTTTTTTGGAGGGGAAGACTATATAAAGTCTGTGAACATGGAAAATGTTCGAGTGTTCTTGTTTTGTTGGAAAAGCGATGGAGTTTCGAAACGAAAAACTGTGTTTTTCTCTGCGTCTCTTCATTCTACCTCACTCTTGTTTTTCTGCGTCTCTTACCAATCAGCTGTTTATCTTTCTCTGCCTCTCTATTTCTCTACGTCTCTAACCAAACCCTCATATTTCCTCTCTCTGTCTCTCTGTCTCTCTGTCTCTTTGTCTCTCTGTCTCTCTGTCTCTCTGTCTCTCTGTCTCTCTGTCTCTCTGTCTCTCTGTCTCTCTGTCTCTCTGTCTCTCTGTCTCTCTGTCTCTCTGTCTCTCTGTCTCTCTGTCTCTCTGTCTCTCTGTCTCTCTGTCTCTCTGTCTCTCTGTCTCTCTGTCTCTCTGTCTCTCTGTCTCTCTGTCTCTCTGTCTCTCTGTCTCTCTGTCTCTCTGTCTCTCTGTCTCTCTGTCTCTCTGTCTCTCTGTCTCTCTGTCTCTCTGTCTCTCTGTCTCTCTGTCTCTCTGTCTCTCTGTCTCTCTGTCTCTCTGTCTCTCTGTCTCTCTGTCTCTCTGTCTCTCTGTCTCTCTGTCTCTCTGTCTCTCTGTCTCTCTGTCTCTCTGTCTCTCTGTCTCTCTGTCTCTCTGTCTCTCTGTCTCTCTGTCTCTCTGTCTCTCTGTCTCTCTGTCTCTCTGTCTCTCTGTCTCTCTGTCTCTCTGTCTCTCTGTCTCTCTGTCTCTCTGTCTCTCTGTCTCTCTGTCTCTCTGTCTCTCTGTCTCTCTGTCTCTCTGTCTCTCTGTCTCTCTGTCTCTCTGTCTCTCTGTCTCTCTGTCTCTCTGTCTCTCTGTCTCTCTGTCTCTCTGTCTCTCTGTCTCTCTGTCTCTCTGTCTCTCTGTCTCTCTGTCTCTCTGTCTCTCTGTCTCTCTCTGTCTCTCTGTCTCTCTGTCTCTCTCTGTCTCTCTCTGTCTCTCTGTCTCTCTGTCTCTCTCTGTCTCTCTGTCTCTCTGTCTCTCTGTCTCTCTGTCTCTCTGTCTCTCTGTCTCTCTGTCTCTCTGTCTCTCTGTCTCTCTGTCTCTCTGTCTCTCTGTCTCTCTGTCTCTCTGTCTCTCTCTGTCTCTCTGTCTCTCTGTCTCTCTCTGTCTCTCTGTCTCTCTGTCTCTCTGTCTCTCTGTCTCTCTCTGTCTCTCTGTCTCTCTGTCTCTCTCTGTCTCTCTGTCTCTCTGTCTCTCTGTCTCTCTCTGTCTCTCTGTCTCTCTGTCTCTCTGTCTCTCTGTCTCTCTGTCTCTCTGTCTCTCTGTCTCTCTGTCTCTCTGTCTCTCTGTCTCTCTGTCTCTCTCTGTCTCTCTCTGTCTCTCTCTGTCTCTCTCTGTCTCTCTCTGTCTCTCTCTGTCTCTCTGTCTCTCTGTCTCTCTGTCTCTCTGTCTCTCTCTGTCTCTCTGTCTCTCTGTCTCTCTGTCTCTCTGTCTCTCTCTGTCTCTCTGTCTCTCTGTCTCTCTCTGTCTCTCTGTCTCTCTGTCTCTCTCTGTCTCTCTCTGTCTCTCTGTCTCTCTGTCTCTCTCTGTCTCTCTGTCTCTCTGTCTCTCTGTCTCTCTGTCTCTCTGTCTCTCTCTGTCTCTCTGTCTCTCTCTGTCTCTCTGTCTCTCTGTCTCTCTGTCTCTCTGTCTCTCTGTCTCTCTGTCTCTCTGTCTCTCTGTCTCTCTGTCTCTCTGTCTCTCTGTCTCTCTGTCTCTCTGTCTCTCTGTCTCTCTGTCTCTCTCTGTCTCTCTCTGTCTCTCTCTGTCTCTCTCTGTCTCTCTCTGTCTCTCTGTCTCTCTCTGTCTCTCTCTGTCTCTCTGTCTCTCTCTGTCTCTCTCTGTCTCTCTGTCTCTCTGTCTCTCTGTCTCTCTGTCTCTCTCTGTCTCTCTGTCTCTCTGTCTCTCTCTGTCTCTCTGTCTCTCTGTCTCTCTCTGTCTCTCTGTCTCTCTCTGTCTCTCTGTCTCTCTGTCTCTCTCTGTCTCTCTCTGTCTCTCTGTCTCTCTGTCTCTCTGTCTCTCTGTCTCTCTGTCTCTCTGTCTCTCTGTCTCTCTGTCTCTCTGTCTCTCTGTCTCTCTGTCTCTCTCTGTCTCTCTCTGTCTCTCTCTGTCTCTCTCTGTCTCTCTCTGTCTCTCTGTCTCTCTCTGTCTCTCTCTGTCTCTCTGTCTCTCTCTGTCTCTCTCTGTCTCTCTGTCTCTCTGTCTCTCTCTGTCTCTGTGTCTCTGTGTCTCTCTGTCTCTCTGTCTCTCTCTGTCTCTCTGTCTCTCTCTGTCTCTCTGTCTCTCTGTCTCTCTGTCTCTCTGTCTCTCTGTCTCTCTGTCTCTCTCTGTCTCTCTCTGTCTCTCTGTCTCATGATGAAATTCTTTAATCAAATCCGTACGTTTTCCACATTCCAAGTGAAAACCACTTTGTCATATTAATATCCCCCCTTTATCATTTCTCCCCCCACACTGACTCACACAATCGTTTCCCATTTTATATCGCACATTCTTCGTATCGTTCGAGTTCCTCTCTATTTATGATGCTCAAATAAAGACTGTAGAAGACAAACCATCCACCTCTTCAAAAGTTTCACTTTCTATTGAAAATGTTCCGACGAAGGTCGAAGAGTGTGCAACTCGCCGAGCCTTCGGAGCCTTCTGAAAAGCATAAAGGAACGGTTTCAGTGAAAAAGAGAAGAGGTCATGGGTACGTCTTCTACAATGTCTTCTTCTTCTTATACTGATTCCCTTTATTATAATGTTTATTTTCAGGACCGTCCAACTCCCCAACTTCTTGCTCATCATGGCCGAGTCGAAAGCCTATGTGAGTTTGTCTCCACGCAATCTTTCCTCTTCATGTTTTTGTTTCTGTCTGTCCGTGACTTCACCATTTTCTTTTTTGTGTTTTTTGTGTTTTTTTGTGTTCCATGTTTCAGTTAGCCATTCAGAATTGACCAGATTGCGTGTTAGAGTTGTGGAACGGAAGAGAATTGGTTAAAAATAGCCGAAAAAACCATTGAACCTTGATAAATGGGCCACTTTAGACACACTCTTGGAGCCTTGAATGGGAAGGGTGGGTGGTGTGATCAGAGATGAGCATTTTGAATGGGAAGAATTGATGGAGGAGATCTGAAACCTATATCATTAGAAAGCTGAGCTTGCGGTGAGCTCGAATCTGTTTTCAGAATTAGCGACGATGGTCTAGAAATCGAGATATTCACGTCTGAAATTAATTTATTTGAAAATTTCTGAAAGTGTGTGTGACAAATTCGACAAATTCGGTGAAAATTTCTGTGGCCCCGCGCGGGGTCCCCCTGCACATGTACGCACCTGCGCCGCCCTGTTCAAGCGTCTCGCGGTGGTCGCGGCGGTAACGTTGGCGGGCGGTGCGCAGAGGGTCAGTGGTTCGATTCCTTTCGAGGCGAAATTTTTTTGCTCCCTTTCGCGAAGTGTTTTTAGACATTTATTAGAGGCATAAAAAGCCAGCCAGAGTGCACAGCAACTACGGCAGGCTTATAAAACAACGATTTCAATCCAAAACCATCAAGTGCAACAACCAGCGTCACAGTCCGTTCAAAACGGGTATATATTTTGAGAAGCAACTCCCTCCGGACGCCACGTCATGAATCTCCTCTCGGCTCAAACACCGGCAGTTCCTCTTCGGGAAACTCTTTTGAAAAAGTGCACACTTTTGCTGATGTGGTGAATTAATTGAGAACTCTTCGGCGGGTGTCTCCGCCTCGTTTCCCCCGTTTTCCCATCCGGCCCCCATTTCCATAAACAATTCGACGGCAAACTTGCTCTTTTGTGCCACAACGTACTTCGTCGGCGTCACGGGAAGTTGGTAATCCGATCGGTTTTGGAAGTGGTGGACAAAATGTTTCATTCAGATTTTTTTTTGGAAGCTTTTTGTGGTTTTTGAAGGTTTTGATTATTATTACAATTCTAGGAGCTCAAAATTGATTTTTTGCGACTTTTCTTACAATTTCAGTCGGAAAAACTCGAAAAAAGCGTCAAAGTCCAATGGAGCGCATTTGCAGACCCCCCTCCCGCTGCACTCATTTTTGCGCAATAATTTGAAGGGTAGTCGCGGGGACCCCCCGCACATGTACGCACCTGCGCTGCCTTGTTCAAGTGTCACAGGTAAACCGGGGAAGGTGAAAAGAGAACGAAAAGAGAGCGATTTAGCCGGAAAAGTGTCGGAACGGAACCGCAAAATGGTGAGACGCGAGTGGAACTTTCAGGACCTCGTTCCACTCTCGTCTCACTCATTCCCGACTCACTTTCCACTTTCTTTTCAGCTACGCGCGGCTTCACTTCACTAACTTTTCTCAAAAGTGATCCACTTTCCACTCGCGTCTCACCATTTTGCGGTTCCGTTACCACACTGTTCCGGCGCCCTCTTTTCGTTCTCTTTTCACCTTCCCCGGTTTACCTGTGTGTGTTGCGGTGGTCTCGGCGGTAGCGCTGGCGGGTGTTGTGCAGAGGGTCAGTGGTTCGATTCTTTTCGAGTGCAAAACTTTTTTGCTTTCTTTTGCCATATGGGTTAGGCCATTTACAAGTCCAGGGCGAGTTGCCGACCTCATAGAAAGCCAGCCCAAGATCTGCAATAGCAGCTGGACAGGCTGGTAACCTTGAAACAGCTCACTTAACCGCATTCAACATACCCTACGCAAAATCGCGAACTCACTAGAAGAAAGCATGTTGATATTACTACCATTTGAAAGCTCTTCTAATGAGCTTTTCAAATCTATATTCAAAATTGTCTATGGACGACTGGGAGCCGAGATACAGAGCTGCAAAGTTTGTATCCTTGATGCCAACGCGCTCCATCGCGTCTCGGTCTGCGTCTCATCGAATCGTGTACTCTCTCACCCCAAATGACTCTTTTTATTATAGAGAGCACTACTTCCCTCAAAAGAGGACCAACTTTTTGACCTCCTCAACTTTTTGGCTCAACAACTTGTCACACACAAGTTATCCAGCATACCCCTCCACATTTTCACTTTTTTTCCTCCATCCGAATTGTCAAAACAATAGTAGCCTCCTCTTTCTCCTCCTCCTCTTCGTCGTCCCCAGCTGCGCCTTGCTTTTTCAAGAGCCCCTCCTCCTCTTGCTCCCCGCGAATTTCGAGGTCACGCCCACTTTTCTGCCGCCCAGCTGCTCTTTTCTCTTTTGTCACCGTGGCCCTAATTCTGAAACCATGATGTCGATAAAGAAGCTGAACGAGCAGTCGGTGACGTGGCTCCAGCACCAGTTGCAGTCGAAGAAGACGTCGCTGCCGAGCTGCTCGTCGACGTGCTCCACCTCGTCGTGCCACACCGTCGAGACGATCGGAGGCGATGATATGCCGTCGGTTTGGCACTGCGCCAAATATATCGTAGGATGTTCTTTTTGAGCTTGCCGTGGAGCACTTTTTTGTTTCGTCTTGTCTTTCGTTCTGTGTTTTCAAGTGGGTGTGTGTGTGTGTCAGTCTGTCTGTCCACTCAGTTCGGTCCTCCCAAACCTACCTAACTTCTCAAATTGAAATTGCCGACTTTTTCAGAACATTCCGTACCGTTCGAAGCTCACCGAGCGCATTGAGCCGGGACAAACGCTGATCATTCGTGGAAAGACGATCGACGAGTCCAAGAGGTTGGTAGGAATTCAGAATTCCAGAAAAATTGTAAAAAACGCTTAAAATATCAATAATTTGAAGCGCTTTGGTCTCAAATATGGAATTTCCGTCATCAAAAAGCTGAAAAAACTTGAAAAAGCGCCAAAATCCAGTGGAGCGCACTTGCACACTCCCTCCCACAGTGCACTCATTTTTTGCGCCGCCTCCCCAGGCAGGGTTAGCGGCGCCGCGCTCCTGTACGCACTCTGGTCCCCGCCGATCGTGTGTCCCGGTAGCGCAGTGGTTAACGCGCTTGCCAGTCGGTCCCCTTTTGAGGGGTCCGATGGGTTCGACACCGCACTCTGTCTCTTTCTCTTTGCGGCGCCTCTCCAGACCGCCGCGCTCCTGTACGCACTCTTCCCCCCGCCGATCGTGTGCCCCCGTGGCGCAGTGGTTAGCGCGCTTGCCAGTCGGTCCCCCTTTTGGGGGTCTGATGGGTTCGAATCCGCTCTACTCCTCTTTCGCTTTGCGATCAGTGAAATTTCTCCAACTCCCCATTACTTCCTTCCAGATTCAACATCAACCTCCACAAGGACTCGCCCGACTTCTCCGGCAACGACGTGCCACTCCATCTGTCGATTCGCTTCGACGAGGGCAAGGTAAACTTTTCCCCTTATTCCCCCAAATGGTCCCACACTAAAACACTTTAACCATCAGTGTGTGTGCTCGATGGAGCATGAATCTGGAAATTTCTCTTCCCTCCAATAAAACAAGTGAAGACGAGGAAATTGGTTTCGAGATTTTTTCGTGTTTACCAACCCGCTGACACTTATTTCCGTTGTGTGAGAGGGACGAGAAAATGATTGATTGATTGGTGATAGGTCGGGAAGATGAAAGATGGATAATTGTTCACGAGAAGTACACGAGGATAGAAAAATTTCGAAAAATTAAAAAATTTCGAAAAATTTTGAAAAAGGACCCTGCGCGCCCCCCTCCCCCCCCCCGCACATGTACGCACCTGCGCTGCCCCTCCCAAGTGTGTCGGGTGGCCTCGGCGGTAGCGCACGCGGACGCGGTGCAGAGGGTCAGGGGTTCGACCCCCCTTGAGTCGAAACCTTTTTGCTATCTTTAGAGAGTACAATAGCCCCTCTTCCAGATCATATTCGAAAAGTGGCAGCGAGAAAAAACGCTGAAATCCAGTGTAGGTTTGATGTATCACCATAGAAATTGCATGTTTTTTCACACAACCCATCCCCATAAATGTTACATGTTTGACTCGACTTTATGTCAAAAAATATAAAGGTGGAACTTATATTGCTCATGTTTAATTGAGTCACTTTCAGATCGTCTACAACGCGTACACGAAAGGCGCATGGGGAAAGGAAGAGCGCGCGAAGAATCCGATCAAGAAGGGCGAGGCGTTCGACATTCGCATCCGTGCGCACGACTCCAAGTTCCAGGTCTCGATCAACCATGTGAGTGCACTTTATACTCGAAACTCGCGATCCCTTGGGGGGTGGGAGCTGGAGTTTTGACGCAACTTTGAAACTTTTTACACTAAAGTTTCAGTTTTCAAAGGGTTTTCCTGAGAGTACCAAAAATCACTTACCTTCCGGTCGGGAACAAAGACAAAGGCTATTAAAATCGGCGAAAAAGTTCGCGGTTTCGAACAATCGCGTCATTTTTACAATGTAAAGGGAGAAGAGTGAGCAAGAGCTGAGTCACAATAGTAAAAGAACTGACAATTTTAATCAATTTCCGGCGGAAAAACTCGAAAAAAGCGTCAAAGTTCAATGGAGCGCATTTGCAGACCCCCTCCCGCTGCACTAATTTTTCTTTGCGCCGACATTAATTTGAAAGGTAGCCGCGCCCTCCCCCCCCCCCCCCCCCTCCCGCAGATGTACGCACCTGCGCCGCCTCGCCCAGGTGTGTCGCGGTGGTCGCGGCGGTAACGCAGGCGGACGCGGCGCAGAGGGTCAGGTGTTCGATTCCTTTGTGGTCGGAAACTTTTTTGCCTTCTTTGGAAAGTGTATTAGGACGATTTTCGATCTTCCAAACTGGCGGCGACCTCCTATTTTCGGAAATTTTTGAGTACCCCTTCTATGTGAAATATTCACAACTTCCCCGTTGCGGTCACTTTTTTCTGTCGGTCCCAATGGGTTTACATTTGGTTTTTGAGTTTTTTTTTTTTTTTTTTTTTTTTTTGAAAAAATGAATTCTCGATTTTTTCCAAAAGAACAGAAAATCTGATTCTGATGATACTGATACCCGAAAAAAGTGGAGAGAAAGAGAATCCGAAGCTAATTTTTTCCGAATTTCCTTGACGAATCTGTGTGTGAGCACACTTTGAGCACACCCTGGGGAGGCGAACGCGGAAAAAGTGGCGGCCAAAAAATAGAGTGCTTGTTTTTGTTTTTCGAGTGCGACGTCGCGCGACGTCGCACTCGAAAAACTTCCTTATTTATTCCAAAGCGCTCCCAAAAACCATAATTGCCACTGCACACAAATCCTCATATTTTCGTGAGGAACGAACAAAACATTCTTTCCCCCAAAAAAAATTTGTTATTTTCACTCGAAAAACTAATCCGTGACATTTGACGTTTAGGTCAATTGGTCCGCTCTGGAAAATAAACATGAGAGGGTGGATTTTTAATTTAAAAGTGGGGAAAGGATCGAAAGAGCATCCAGTTTGCACAAAATGGGAAAATTCATGCTTTTATCTTGGGTTTTTAGCTATATTTGTCTCAAATATGGAATCTGCAGGCAGGAATTGACAATTTTAACCAATTTCCGTCATCAAAAGCTTAAAAAACTCGAAAAAAGCGACAAAGTCCAGTGGAGCGCACTTGCACACTCCCTCCCACAGTGCACTCATTTTTTGCGCCGCCTCCCCCAGGCTGGATCAGCGGCGCCGCGCTCCTGTACGCACTCCCCACCCCGCCGATCGTGTGCCCTCGGTGGCGCAGTGGTTAACGCGCTTGCCATCCACTCGGTCCCCTTTTGGGGCGTCCGGTTCGACACCGCACTCCCCTCATTCCCCTTTGCCGGGCTTGTTTTCTTCACAAAACTAATTTTCAGAAGGAGGTGAAACAATTCGACCATCGCATCCCGCTGAACTCGGTGTCGCACCTGTCCATCGACGGCGACATCATCCTCAACCATGTGCAGTGGGGAGGAAAGTACTACGTATGTTGAAAAATGAGCATGCTTTGAAAAGAGCAGTAATTTCAGCCAGTGCCGTACGAGAGCGGAATCGCCGCCGATGGCTTGGTTCCCGGAAAGACTCTTGTGGTCTACGGAACTCCGGAGAAAAAGGCCAAGAAGTATAATTTTGAGGGGGGAGCATCAAAAAATGAGAAAATTTTCAGATTCAACATCAACCTGTTGAAGAAGAACGGCGACATTGCGCTCCATTTCAATCCGCGTTTCGACGAGAAGGTTTGTACTAGAGTTCATTAGAGCGCAATTGCAATACTCTAAAAAATTTGAAAATTTGAAAAATTTGAAAAATATAAAAACGAAAAAACCATTTCAGGCGAACGGATTTATGTGCGCTAAGCCGACCCCTGGCGTAGGTTTTCCTCATTATCAGTTTTGTGTTGTGTTTTTCGAAACTCGAGCCAAAAAATGCTCCAAAATGCTCCAAAAGAGCATCAAAACATCCCTCTTTCCTATGTTCGGTGATAACTCTCGTCATTTTATTTTGTTGGAGCTCTTGGCTCCAAACTCCTCCCCCCCAAACTTTGTCACTTTCAGAAGGATTTCGATCCTTTTATCGAATCCAGCGAGGTTTGTTTGAAATCCGCCCAAAAACTCTTCTTTGATATGTTGTTTTTGTGAATATTTTTATGTTCAAATTAATGGATTATCATTGAAAAGTTGAGAAAAATTGAAATTCTGAGGTTTTCAGAGTGTGGTGCGCAACTCGCTGGTCAACGGCGAGTGGGGAAACGAGGAGCGCGAGGGCAAGAATCCGTTCGAGAGACTCGTCGGCTTCGATTTGGAGATTCGCAACGAGGAGTTTGCTTTCCAGGTTTGTGATTCATATCAATCGAAAGCCCTTGTTTTGACGAGTTCAGAACTGTTTTTAATTTGTTCGCAGGAGCTCTGTGAGTCGAGATATGCCCCTCTAAAGTTGTCAAACTTTGGAGCTCCATATCTCGGCTCACAAAGTTCCTTATAAAAAATAAAGCATAGTTCTGAACTTGTCAAAACAAGAGCTTTCGAATGATATAGATTTCATTATAAGAATCCGGAAATAGGGAAATAGATTAGACATGCAAAGTAAAAGCGCGCTCCATTGCATCGCTACCCTGCGAGACGCAGATCGTTAGACAGTCTCTTTTCCTATTCTGAGTATGAGACTAGTATTATTCGAAAGCTCTTGTTTCGACGAGTTCAGCAATATATTTCATTTGTCCTACGGAGCTCTGTGAGCCGAGATATGGAGCTCCAAAGTTGAGTACTGAAAAAGTACAGAAGGGTAGTAGTGAAACTTTGGAGCGTTGTATCTCGGCTCACAGAGCTCCTCTAAAAAATTTGAACATAGTTCTGAACTTGTTAAAAGAAGAGCTTTTGAATTATACTAATCTCGTTCTGAAAGGCGAACTTACCTGTGGAACCTTCCCTAGTCAGTGCAACTCATATCAGTTCAAACTTTAGAGCTCCATATCTCGGCTCACAAAACACCTTATAAAAAATAAAGCACAGTTCTGAACTCGTCAGAACAAGAGCTTTTGAATGATATAAATCTCGGCTCCACATTCCCTAGTTAACTCACCGCTGTCCTCAAAACTAGATACCTCGACACCATTCATTAACAAAACAATAGAGGAACCTAGTCTAACGCATTCCTCGACTCCAATCCAATCAAAAACTCTTCAGATCTTCGTGAACGGCGAGCGCTTCGCCTCGTACGCGCACCGCGTCGACCCGCACGACATCGCCGGCCTCCAGATCCAGGGCGACATCGAGCTGACGGGCATCCAGGTCGTCGCCAACCAGCAGCCAGCGGAATAAGCGTTCCACACTATCTGTCACTTCTCTTTCTTTCTTCCCCTCGTCACCCCGCTTTTTGCATACCACTGCCTCTTATCAAAATTATCAAAATTTAATTTTGACCTTATCCGGCATCTATACCAGACCAAAGGCATGGCCTCTTTTTTCTTTCGGAATCCTCTTTTTCTTCTATAATCCTTGGAATACGTTTATCTTTCCTTTATTTACCGAATAAATGTTATCATATACAACTTTATTGTCTCAATCAATGAGAAAAGGTTTAGAGGGAGTTTAGAGCTTGGCCTTGAGCATTTTGGGGTCGAGAATGGTGCGCAGCTTCATCGCCTTGGCGATGTTCCCCTTCAGCTTCATCTTTCCTTGCATGAAGGCCTAGAAAACGAGAGAGAATGGGTAATCAAGAGACGCAGAGACAATACCTGATCGGGCTTCAGCTTGCCGGCGGCGATCGCGATAAAGTCCGAGTCCTTGATGTTGATCTCGATCTCGACGGGTCTCGTGGCGTCGTCGCCAACGTATGGCGTGTCGGACTTGGCGTCGATGGTCCACACCTTGGTGGCGCCGTCGGCGGCGGTGATCGTCATGCGGAACGAGGTGCCGACTTTCTTCACCATCTCGGTGTCCTGAAATTATGAGCTAGATCTAACTTCCAGAGTCTTTTTGGTGAATTGCTGACTTGCTATGTGCGAATTTGCGACGCCGCGCGACATTGCGACACCGCACGACATTGCGACATCGCTCGACATTGCGACACCGCACGACATTGCGACACCGCGCGACATTTTAACATCGCACGACATTGCGACACCGCGCGACACTACGACGCTGCACGACACTGCAACACCGCGCGGCATTGCGACATCGCACGACAACGCAACACCGCGCGACATTGCGACACCGCTCGACATTGCGACACCGCACGACATTGCGACACCGCGCGACACTACGACGTCGCGCGACATTGCGACACCGCACGACATTGCGACACCGCACGGCATTGCGACACCGCGCGACATCTTTACATCGCACAACACTGCGACACCGCACGATATTGCGACGCCGCTCGACGTTGCGAGACCGCACGACACTACGACATCGCGCGACATTGCGACATCGCACGACACTACGACGCCGCACGACAATGCGACACCGCGCGACATCGCACCACACTAACCGTCTGGATTCTCTCCTTGATCTCCTCGAACACCACATCCGACTTGAATACCATCTTTTTCCTTCTAAAAAAAGCAATCAAGTTACAAAAGGCAATTGTCAAATGAACGAAACCGTCGGGCCGAGTAAAAATCGATGACCGAGTGATAACGAAGTGGAAATTAAACACGGATCTCTTCTTATCAACAACCACCCGCCCGACTAATCTGTCAGGCGGAATTGGAATTGGGAATTATGTGAAAAAGAGGAAAAGAGAAAATGGAGAAGACTGTTATGGAAATGAGAGAAGCGGAGTTAAATACTGGAAAGGACTACACTGGGGCAGAACTTTCTTATCACTGATATGCCACTATCAAGAAGAGTAGAATACACTAGCACTTTCATGTTTTGATGGGGGGAAAAATGAAAAATGAAAATTGTCATGTTTGTAGGTTTACAAGAAAATTTGTCTATGAATCTTTAGATTATTCTGATGAAATTTATATCATTTGAAAGCTCTTGTTTTGACGAGGATAGAACTGTGTTTAGTTTTTTGAACGGAGCTCTGTGAGCCGAGATATGGAGCTCTGAAGTTGAGTACGGACACAAGTACAGAAGAGTAGTAGTGAAACTTTAGAGCTTTGTATCTCGGCTCACAGAGCTCCGTAGAAAAAGTTAAACATAGTTCTGAACTCGTCATAAGAAGAGCTTTCGATTGATATAATGTTCATTTAAATTCGAAAATTCATGAGCCCTCTCCTTTCTCAAAGAATATTTCCCGATTTCAGCTTTTCAGTACAAAACTTTGGAGCTCCATATCTCGACTCACAGAGCTCGGTTTAAAAAATGAAACACAGTTCTGAAATTGTTAAAACAAGAGCTTTTGAATGATATCAGTCACATTATACAATTCTCAAGTTATAATGAGAAAATCACGATCATAACAAAAAGACTTTACAAAAACTTTAACTTTATTGATTCTACAACATGTTCTGCTCCACAAGTTCCATTCACTTCGATTGCTTCTCTCTGCTCACTTTCCCGGAGCTCGTCACAATCACATCAGCGTCGTCGCTGATGCGCGCCTTGACCTTCTTGCGATGGCTGACACGGGACACACTCTCTTTTGGGTCTGTAGAAGTGGCTTCTTGGCTCAGCGAGCTGACAGTGTTACAGGTGGCTCTGAATTAGATCTATTTCGATTTGAAAGAGCGGCGTCTGCGTCTCTCCATATCGTGTACTCTCTCACTTCATCGCGGACCCGGTTAGAGAGTGCAGGACTCAGCAAGACGCAGAAGGGAAGACAGTCTGCGTCTCATTGGATCGTGTACTCTCTAACTTCATCGCGCCACGGGTCAGAGAGTGCAGGATCCAGCGAGACGCAGATAGGCAGACAGTCTGCGTCTCTTCTCATCGTGCACTCTCTCTCTCTCTCCATCGCACCTCGAGTGAGAGAGTGCACTATTCTGCGAGACGCAGACAGTCTGCGTCTCTCCAGATCGTATACTCTCTCACCCACCCAGAGCGCGCTTTACCTTCTCTTCCGATGCGCCATCTTCAACTTCTGCTCCGCCAGCCCTCTTCCATAGTCATCAAAGTTCATCTTAACAAGCACCAATGGTGTGAAGTGCCACGTGGCGCACCCCGCCACTAGCATACTGACAAAAGCCACCACAATGGAAATCAGGTCGTAGATGATACAAAGCACGTCGAATTCAGAATATCTCAGCGCCGGTAGAAACTTTCGTCGCTGCTTGAGATCGGGGTCACTTGTGGCGAGCTGATAGAGTTTGCACACGGACACGGTGAAGTAGAAGAGAATCAGGAAGCCCGTGAGAGCTCGGGTTCTCACATAGATGTTCAGGTAGATGATCATGAGAACGAAGAGATGAGCAAGGGCCTCGAAGCCCAGGAGAAAGGTCTGAGCACCGGTGGCGAGGTGAGCATAGGCTTCGCCAGTGTAGATGTACCAGCCCGTCGAGCAGCAGGTTTGGAAGGTCTGAGTTCAAAAAATGGGTTAAAATGGGCTTGGAGTAGAAGAGCAAGCTCACCGTGAGCACGGCCATCGCGTAAAGTAGGCTCAAATAGTGGCGTCTTGATTCGACGAGACGTCGTACTTGCGGCGCTTCTGATGGATATTGCTTGAACTCACTGGAAATTGAGCAAGTTGTTTGAAATTTTAAAAGAAAACGGAGAGACTAACCTCATTCAGTTTTAGAAACCAGAAACTTGAAAACTCGAAAGAGAATAATGACGATAAAAGTTATGATATGTTCTGTTGGAAGTTCGTGGCAAGGTCCACGTGGCAGTTTAGTTGTTCACGTGACTACAGACTACACTAATTGAAGACGTAAAGACTATTCAGCTTCTAGAAACTCTTTTGAAGAAATTCCAGGCCACGACTAATAAACTTTTTGCTGAAAACGCGCTGCGCCTTTAAAGATACGGTAGTGTCTCTCGACTATTTTTCGCCGACGCTCGCGCCGCCTCTCCAGACCACCGCGCTCCTGTACGCACTCCTCCCCCTCGCTGATCGTGTGTCCCGGTGGCGCAGTGGTTAACGCGCTTGCCAGTCGGTCTCCTTTTGGGGGGTCCGATGGGTTCGACACCGCACTCTGCGTCTTTCTCTTTGCGATGGGTACGGGCTTCCTCGCGCTCATGTACGCACTCTGGCCCGCGTCGATCGTGTGTCCCGGTGGTGCAGTGGTTAGCGCGCTTGTCTTCGAGTCGCTCCCTTTTGGGGGGTCTGATCGGTTCGACACCGCACTCCTGTCAAGTTCATTTGCGATGGGGTTGCGGGCGCGCGATGAGTGGGCAGACCGAATTCCAAAGAAAAGAAAGATTTATTCAAAATCATTGACACCGATAACAATAATCTGCTCATGGATTCGCAGGATGATTCGAAACCGGATTCGAAGCCGACGTCATCGGAGGAGCATACGTGATCTCGGGATGACTGGAGCGATGCAATGGCACGATTGTGTTGTGCTTCTGAACATACTCGATGAAATTCGTTGCGAGCATTCAGGCTTACATGCACAAAACGAGCAAGGTGAATCAGAAGGTAACAGAATCAAGCTACTCGTGTCACACTTCCCACTATCGACTTGGTGGGCATGGTGCTCACCGTGGAGGAGATGGTGCGGCTCGACGAGCCGATCTGCCGACGGTTCACGATGACGAAGACGAGCCCGTCCGCGAATCCTAAATCATCATTGTTTTAATTGATTTTAAAAAATTTGAATTGATTTGAATTGGGTGGACCTACCATTCACTAGTATGGCACAAATATAAAATGGCCCGAGCTCGGTGAACAATGAAACTCCAGTGACTTCTTCATATCCTGTCACCAAGAGTGAAGGAATGGTAACGAAGAACAGGGAGCAGAAGAGAATGCCCACGGTGATCCGATTGGCTTGTCGGAACACGTTGGTCTGTTTTACCACTGGCTGAAAATTGGATTTGGTGGGATAAATTGATTTTAACTCTTATGAGTCTCAATGAGTTATATATCATTCGAAAGCTCTTGTTTCGACGAGTTCAAAACTGTATTCTATTTTTCCTTAGGTGGTATGTGAGCCGAGATAAGGAGCTTTGAAGTTAGGGTACTGAAACAAGTACAGAAGTGTGGTAGTCAAACTTTGAAGCTTCATATCTCGGCTCACAGAGCTCGGAGCAAAAAATGAAAAACAGTTCTGAACTCGTCAAGACAAGAGCTTTTAAATGATATAAGTTTCACTATGAGAATCCGAAAATAGACTGTATGGCGATCTGTGTCTCGCAGGATGGTGTGATCCCGCAATGAAGCGCGCTTTCACTTTGCATGTATAGTCTATTTTGGATTCTTGTAATGAAATTTATATCATTCAAAAGCTCTTGGTTTGACAAGTTCAGAACTGTATTTTTTTTTCTCCATGAGCTCTGTGAGCCAAGATATGGAGCTCTGAAATTTACCAGTACAAAAAAGTAGTCAAAACTTTGGAGCTCCATATCTCGGCTCACAGAGCTCCGTAGAAAAAATTGAGCACAGTTCTGAACTCGTCAAAACAAGAGCTTTTGAATGATATATGACTCACCGCAGTCCCTGTCCCCATCTTCCTCTTTGAAATGTGTCGAAGTCCCGCAAAAACAAACATGCTTAACACCACAATCAGTAATCCAACGATCTGAAATTTCTTCTTCTCTTCCTTTTAACAATATCAGAACAATCTCACCGTATTAGAATAGCTGACATATTTCAAAAAAGTCTTGTCCACAAAACACGCCATCGTCGCGCAATTCGGCATCCTCTTATAAGGCGCCGTGAGCATTTGAAATAGGTAGTCGAACAAAAACCAGATGTATCCCACCAACATGGCCACGTTTGAGAATTGAGTTTTGCTCAATTTTCGGTAAATCACCGGGAAAAAGATTGCCTATAACCAGAACTTGTTTTCGGGAGCAACAAGTTCAATGCTCACCAGACACCTGTCCAGCGCCATTGCACAACTAATCACCACCACGATTTTCAAATGAGCCGGTAGGAATGAGTTGGTGATTATGATAAAGTAGGGGTTGTAATCGAGGTAGACGTTGGACCAGTTGATGGCGAGGTATCCGATGTGGATGAGGGCGGATGTGGCGTAGCCAAAGTCGCCGATGGCCAGGTATAGTGCGAGCCGCATGTTTTCAGGGGAGGGCACTTTTTTTCTGGAACATCATGTTCTCTGTATTGTTTCTAGAGTTTCTTAGTATCATTCGAAAGCTCTTTTCATGAGGATTTCAAAACTGTTTTCCATTTTTCCTACCGAGCTCTGTGAGCCGAGATATAAATAAAAGAATGTTGAACTTTTGCATTTTCTTGCTGCTTTTGTATCTGTGAAACTTTCTGTGGCCCTCCTCCCCCCTGCGCGGGACCCCCCGCACATGTATGCACCTGCGCCGCCCAGATCAAGTGTCTCGCGGTGGTCGCGGCGGTAACGCAAGCGGAGATTGTGCAGAGGGTCAGGGGCTCGATTCTTTTCGAGTTGAAAACTTTTTTGCTTTCTTTATTCCGACGCCTTGAGAAGCCAGGAGCTGTTCTCTAATTGCTAACGTCCTTATTTAGCTATGACGACGGAAGTTTGAAAGATCTTGTCTCCAGTCGTGCTCGACTCTACTCAAAAAAGACTATAATTTGGTTTGATGTTTGCTTTTTTCCCGTTTACTTCCGTTTTCTGATAATTATGTTTACTACATCTCCATCTGCAATCAGAAGAGCAGAATATCAAAATATCAGTGGTTTTCAACTTTTTTATAGTGAAAAAGTAAAAAAATACCTCAAACTTACTTTTTATTGCTCTCAAATTTCATTACCTTACAATTCAAACTTTTTGCTCACAACTACAACCGCTACACTTTCTATATATATAATCCCAATCAAAATACGTCATCTATACTGCTAAAGTGGTTGCTCATACTCCCCCACAGACAGTGATTGAATTTGGGTATTTATACATGAATGGATTACACTAAATAAACAAACTAGAAGACGTTTCAGAGGTGATAAAGCCTTTATGAGGCCAGAAGAAAGAAAGCAAAAAAGTTTTGCACTCGAAAAGAATTGAACCCCTGACCCTCTGCACAATGTCCGCCTGCGTTACCGCCGGGACCACCGCAACACACTTGAACCGGGCGGCGCAGGTGCGTACATGTGCGGGGGGTCCCTGCGCGGGGGGAGGGGGGGGGGGCGCAGGGCCACATCAATTTTCACAAAATTTGTAGAATTTGTCAGACACATTTTTTGGCATCATGCCAAGATTATTCCAATTTCTAAAAAACTCACTTCCAAAACGCGACAATAATGTACAAGTTGAAGCAGAAGCTCAGTGTGGCGGCGGTCAGGCAGCAGAGCTCTGTGACGAGATAGACGACCGCCATCTGACTGGAATCGAGCAAATTGGTGAACATCATATAGAAATATAGAAGACGTCGTCAAAAATATTTGGAATCGTCAGGATGAGTCAGGGCGTTGAATAGGTGGATTGTTTGAAATGTTTTTCTCAAGGGGAGTAGGTGTGTGTTTTGCTCGTTTTTCTATCAGTGGGCAGACTGATGTGTTCCAGAGAACGGGTGGAAATTAAAAATTTCTAATTTTTCCAGGGAAACTGAAAAGTGAGTAAGTGGGAATGAAAAGGGGCAGGACCGGAAAATAATTGTAGCTTTTGGTAGGGGAAGTTGTCTAATATTCGCAAAGCGAAACAGACAGAGTGCGGTGTCGAACCTGCGAACCCAAAAGGGGTCGAGTCAAAGGCAAGCGCGTTAACCACTGCGCCACCGGGGCACACGATCGGAGGGGGGAGGAGTGCGTACAGGAGCGCGGCGGTCTGGAGAGGCGCGGCAAAGACAAAGAGACAGAGTGCGGTGTCGAACCCATCGGACCCCCCAAAAGGGGACCGACTGGCAAGCGCGTTACACAGGTAAAACGGGGTTAGCGAAATATTAGTAATCAGTTTGCGAACGATTACTATTCGTTAGACAATCCGTTGTCGAATAAATTGGACAATCGATTACTAATCCTTCGCGAATTGCTCGATCACTGCTGCGCAACCCTTCGCTAATTTGGCATTTCGTGTGTGCCCCTTGCAAAATTTGAACAAGTTTTAAAAATATACATATTTATTAGAGTACAGAGAAAATGAATGAACAAAAAAAAATATAAGAAAATTGGGGAAAATATTGAGGAAAAATAAAAAAAATTATTATCATAGTAGTGTTGCTTCCAGTGGTTGTTCTGCCCTTGTTTGTGCTTGAACTGGCCTGTCGTTGTCATTCCATGTAGCTGGCCTTGTGCATTCCAATTTTGTAGTATCTGAAAAAGTTCAGTTGAATTAATATTTACTTTTTTTTTTTACATATTTTGCAAATGTGGCCGAAAATCAAAAGTTAAAAAATAGGTCATGCCCCATTTTCACAACCCGATTCGGTTTTCCTTTAATTTCTTGAACATTTGAGGTAGTCTCTTTTTTGCACGAAATTACAAGGGACGTGTTTGACCTTAAGGGTTGAACTTTTCACCAAGTTTATACCATTAGTAGTTGAGAGCTCCCAGAGCATAGTTATGGAGTCAGATTTTGCGGAATGCTCCTGAGAGCCGAGATATGGGTCATGCAAGGTCAAAAATACTTTGAAAAATGGCCGAGGGGTCATCACGTGTACTTGTGAGCCATATTTCGGCTCTCAGGAGCATTCCGCAAAATCTGACTCCACAGTTGCGCTCAGAGAGCTCTCGACTATCTATGGTATAAATTTGGTAAAAAGTTCAACCCTTGAGGTCAAACACTTCCCTTGTTATAGAAAATACATTTAAAAATTTTGAATTGTTCAAAAGGATTTTGGAAAATTCGAAAATGGCTCTGTTTTGTGTTCAAGAAAATGAAGGGCGGTTTCAACATTTGGGAGGCGGGCTTCTGGGAAGTTTTCGAATGAGGGTGACCATTTAATGAATCAATATTTCTTGAAAGTCTTCTATAGTTTTTCATCAATACAATAATATTAACAAATTGTGTACCCTCCATGCACCCCATCCACGCTAACACATGTGATGCACGGAGAGTACTAATGAAATCCCTCCAAAATTTCAAGCTGAAAACTTATTTTCGAAATAGAGCCAAAACAGCCAATGTTCTAAGTTTCTGATTGCCACCTCACCTTTGGCCTAAATCCGCGATTTTCTACCTTGATGTTCTGAAGTGATACGATTTACCCTGAAAATCAAGAATTATTCGACTCACAATGTCAGAAAAGAAAACGAGAAAAATATGGAAACACGATGAAAATAATAGAAAATCGATATAGGCAATGGAAAAAAACTTAGAAAAATTTTAGGACTCATGATGCGTAATCACTCAACGATTTTTCCGTAATCATTAAACGATTCTTCCGCAATCTTTTTCGCTAATCCTTCAGTAATCGCGCTGATTGCTGTTGTTCGGTAATTGCTGAGCAACTGTTCGCTAATTTTTACGATTTTCGGCAATCGCTCGCTAATTTTTCGCTAATACAGCCCTTTTTCGGTAATCGTTCGCCAACCCCGTTTTACCTGTGTTAGCCACTGCGCCACCGGTGCACACGATCGGCGGGGGTCAGAGTGCGTACAAGTGCGGGGCGCGGCCAGACTGGATAGGCGCCGCGCCGCTGATCTCAAAAGAAGTACTGGTCAGAAAGAGATGGACTGAAAAATTTGTTCAACTGGAAAATATTGTTAGAACTTGCAGAGCTTGCTGATGAGAACAAATTTGATCTCTTGAATTCAACATTTCCCACTCTCCTTGTTTTCGATCCAATTTTTATTAATTACTTCCCAAAAACAAAAAACTAACGGTCAGAAAGAGAAGCTAGTTCCAGGGAAAATCAAGAAACTACATAAAAATAGAGTCGTACAACTCTCTAAAAGACTAGAAAAATGAAGAAACACTCGAAAAGGTATGACTTTGGGGGGAGAATAATCAGGACCGACCAACTTGCCAGAAGCTAATCAAATTTTTGGAGAAAGAGAGAGGTTTATTAAGTTTTTCACGTAGGCTTTGCACTAGAAACAGATTTTGAGATTGTTGTTACTGAAAAAGAGCCGAATTTTTTGAAATTGTGGTGTTGATGAGCTCACAATTGTGCTCAAACTTTGAAAATTGTCAATTTTCTGATTACCAGACGATCGCAACTCTTCGGCTGTCTTCTCATGGGGTCGGAAAATGTCCTAATACACTTCCCCAACAAACGCAAAAAAAGTTTTTCACTCGGAAAGAATCGAACCCCTGACCCTCTGCACACCACCCGCCAGCGTTACCGCCGAGGCCACCGCGACACAACTGAACAAGGCAGCGCAGGTGCGTACATGTGCAGGGGGTCCCCCCGCGGGGTCACAGTAATTTTCACGAACGCGACTTCAACAGGAAAGTGCACTAGTTGAACTGTCAAACTTCTACCCTCTATATCTCGGCTCACAGAGCTCGGTAGGAAAAATGGAAAACAGTTTTGAAATCCTCATGAATAGGGCTTTCCAACGACACTAGTCTCGTTCTAAAAGGCCAACAGCATCAGCGACATCTCATGTATTAAAGTTTATTTAATGTAAGATGAAAAAGCACAAATCAATCACAAAATCGGGAAAAATCAAGCATCAACAGAATACGGGGACTTTCCCCCACTGGGTTTAGTCATCAAGTAGAACACTGTAAAAGTGCCAAAAACCGCCAAGAACAGCATGATAGTGCAGACGACGATGGAGCAGAGCACGAAGGTGATCGACCACTGCTTGTTGACGGCGTGCGTCCACGACGTCTCCGGCTTGCTCGTGCTGCTGATCACCGTCGGGTTCTTGCCGAGCGTGAACTTGCTCCACTTGTTCGTATCATTCAGTTTTTCAGTGGTCGTCAGTATAGTTGGCTGAGTGGAGGTTGATGATATGTCTTGCTCCGTTTCTATAAAGGACTTTTGGAACCAATCTGTCGTTTTCCTGGTGGTGACTGGTCTATTCTGAAAGAATTCAGTCAGTTAGAAGACGTCGTTTCACATCACCTGAGTAGTCAGCTCGTAGCCCGTCGACGCCGAGTAGGCTCGCATGTCGGCGTTGCTCAGGAAAAGAGCTCGTATCAGACAACAGGCCACTTTTTGAGGGATCAGGATTCTGATGCGGTCGGATTTTGAGGCGAAGGGTCTTCTGATGAGCTGGTCGTCGATTTTGAACGTCATCGAGTCGTTGGCAGAGTGGAGCTGGAAGGGTTCAATGTTTATTGGAGCATGCGCATATTATTTTTGAAATGTGATTTTGATGCATGATATCAGTCGACACAGAATTTTGTTCTGATTATGATTTGTATACTTTATGAGCATTAAAACTAAGTTTTAACTTTCTTGTTCTTGTTCCTGAGCGACGATCTGTAGAGTCGGGTGCTTTTTGTGCTCATAACTTGCTCAAAATCAATTTTTGTGAGAAATAAAGTACTGAAGATGTGTTAAGCATGAAATTCTGCATCGATTGATATATGAATCGTAATGATTTTGGTAAAAATGCTCGAGTTGGCACCGATTTGCTGATCAAACTGTCACACTTATTTTACTAGAGAATTTTCCACAGGTGAGTTGAATTTCCAACATGTGAATAGTATCATTCAAAAGCTCTTGTTTCAACAATTTTAAAACTGTTTTTCATTTTTCATACCAAGCTTTGTGAGCCGAGATATGGAGCTCCAAAGTTTGAACCTCAAAATTTTTAGTGCTCAACTTCAGAGCTCCATATCTCGGCTCACAGAGCTCGGAGGGAAAAATTGAAAAAAGTGTCAAACTCGTCAGAACAAGAGCTTTCGAATGATATAATGCTCTTTCCTATACTTCACCCACCTTGACCCTCAAAATCTTGCGATCCCTCTCCCGACAAGTGCCCAACAACTTCGGCGTCTTCGGAATCTCCACCTCGTTTCCGTTCACCGAGTTCACGTCGATCTTCCTCAGTGCCACGTCATAGAATGAGAACGCGAATTGGGTGGATTCGAGGGTGTCGGTTTCCGTCATGAATATCACGGAGAATCTGAAAGGTTTTGTGAGCACAATCTTCTATAATTCTCCATGCAACATTTCTGCTAGGGAGCGGTGGCGCGGGGTTGCGCGGCGGTGCGGCGTCGCGCGACAGTGCGACGCCGCGCGACGGTGCGACGCCGCGCGACGGTGCGACGCCTCGCGACGGTGCAACACCGCACCGCGCGACATCGCGCGACGCCGCACCACCGCACCACGGCAAAACCAAAGAAAATTACTTTTCACACGTGGCAAACAGATGGAAGTCTACGAGTGCGTGATCTTCCTCGTGTGCACTGGGCCCCCATTGAATGTCCTGCCACTCGTTGACACGGATTAGTTTCTGAAATTCGTTCTGATTTTTTTGAACTGAAAAAGATCATCTGAATAGCAAAAAAAAAGATGCAAAAGCGTTTCGAGTTATGCTAAGCAAAAAATGTTATTTGGAAAGCTAATTTGGTGCATTTTACCTCGTTATTCTCTGTTAGATCTTCCTGAAAACTTGTTAATTAGGTTAATTGGGCAATTAGGGGTAATTAAGAGGTAATTAGGTAATTAAGAGGTAATTAAGAGGTAATTAGACTCACCGATTGAAAGCCAGTGAAAAGGGAAGTGATCCAGAAGAAAGAGAAGAAAATTCGGGTGTTGGATTTCATTTTTATTCAAAGAAACTGATAATTTTCAGCATTTACAAATTATCCAAATTCTCGTCAACATTTTGTTGGAGGGGTTTTTCTGAAATTAAGATGATGTGAGGCCAGAAGAAAGAAAGCAAAAAAGTTTTGCACTCGAAAAGGATCGAACTCCTGACCCTCTGCACACCACCCGCCAGCGCTACCGCCGGGACCACGCGACACACTTGGACAAGGCAGCGCAGGTGCGTACATATGCAGGGGGACCCGCGCCGGAGTCAATTTCAGAGATTTAAAAAAAAAATAAATTTTTTGTAATGGTAAAGACTTATCAATTTCAGATAAATTTTTAAAAATTACTGAAAAATTCATCCAAATTTTCAAAAATTCCCCTCCTAAAAACTGACTAACTTATTCCAAACGCCCCCAAAAAAAGTCGCAAAAAAGTCGCAAAAAAAGTGGTGTGGTCCAGCCTCGCATTATAAAAACTGGAGTTACTCAAGCAATAATAGGTGGAAAGAGCCATTTTTAAGAGAGGAGTGGTAACAAAAAGAAAACTAAAGGGGGTAGTGAAAGGGGCCTTTAAGTACGGAAACACTTTGGCTAGATTGCGAATCCACAAAGTTTCCATTTAATTAAACGTCGTTTCTGGGGAACTTTTTCGTATTTTAAATTGTGAATTCGAAATTCGAAGGACAAATTTTACAACTAGAAATGTAAAATTAGAGTTAAAATTAGAATTTGTATAAAAATGAACAAGGAAGTTATAAAATGGGTAGACTTTTTTGAAAAAATATCAATAAAGTGATATGTCCAGATCATTTTACTAGCGAGGTGTCAAATTTCAAGGGAAAAGTATAAAGATTGATGGATTTTTTAATTTTTTAAATCTGAAAACTGCTTTTATCAAATTTTATATCATTAAACTGGAAATTTGAGTTAAAATTTAATAAAAAGAACCCTTAAAAATCATCGAAAATTAGTAAAATTAAAAAAAAGTTTTTTTTTTTTGAAAAGTTAGTAAAATTTTACATGTCAAACTAATTTTCATCAGCAGGTGAGAGAGTGTGGATTGAGGAGAGACGCAGACACGTTCGCCCCCGCACTTCTACGCACTTTGGCCCCTCGCCGACCGTGTGCACCGGTCACAGGTAAACCGCGGACGACGCACGATGCGTCCATATGGACGCATATTGCCTTTTGGATGCACATAGGACCCTATATGCGCGCATATCGGGATTTTGGAGTTTCTGCGGTGTCGGTGGTGATTTTTGAGGATCGCGCGTGGATCATTTGCGGATCCCTGTCTCGCGGTCGTGTTTGTGGATCGCGCGTGACGCATATAGGGTGCACCGTGGGTGAAATTCGCAGGAAAATGTAAGATTCATCCTATATGCGTCCACAGCTTCCCAAACACTTGTACTTTATTTTTTTTCGTGACTTCCACAGTGATAACCATGGGTTTCGGTCTATTTAGAAGAAATCACGGCCCGAAAATAGCGTTAATGTCTTCATGATCAAATTCACACAGCTAGAAACAGAAACTGTAATTCGTTTTTCCTACCGAGCTCTGTGAGCCGAGATACAGCCGTCGAAAACTCACAAGGGAATGGTCAGAGCAGTCCTCGGAGTTTACGTATGAAACGTATATCATTCGAAAGAAAATTTTATGAGGATTCAGAATCTGTATTCAATTTTTCCTGAATGGATCTGGGAGCCGAGATACAGCCGTCCAAAGATCACAAAATGTGATTTTTGTGGAACTTTGAGCGTTCATAACTCTCTTCGGAAATTTTTTTGTGAAAATCCAACTATATATTTCGATATGGCTTGAAATTCTGCATCGATTCATGTACGAATTAACCTTTTACTGATAATGAATCTCTTGTCATCATCGTTCGAAAGTTGCTAACTTTGACATGGTCGTAAAATATGTCCAGAATTTTTGAAATTTGAGTTTTTTGCATGAATCGATGCAGAATTCCAAGCCATATTGAAATATATAGTTGGATTTTTACAAAAAATTTCCGAAAAGAGTTATGAACGCTCAAAGTTCCACAAAAATCACAATTTTTGAGCTTTGGACGGCTGTATCTCGGCTCACAGAGCTCGGAAGGAAAAACGGATTTCAGTTCTGAATTTGTTAAAATTTGTTAAATTTGCTTTCGAATGATAAAGGTCTCATTAGAGAACTCCGGGGACTCATCAGACAATTCCCTTGTTAGTATAATTAATTCAAAAATTCCTGTTACCTTTTTTGAGTTTGATTTGGAGTCCTACGCGCATTCTGTGTCATAGATTACAGAATGAACTAAAAATTCGTCAAGATAAATGCACCAATCGAATCGGTAATTTTCCTCTCTTTAACTCTCTAGCTTCAGTGTTGGAATTCGGACATTATCACTGATTAGTTTGTCATCCTAAACCCTTTCACAAAGATGCAATGTGCATCGCCTACCACTTTCAGTCATGTCTCGTCACTGACATATCGCTTACGCCCCTCGCGTCGGCCGCCGGCGACACAGCAGAGTTGTCTTCGAATTTCACACTCGTCCGCGCACGCGCACGGATGGCACAGTGGTAAAGTTCGGGACAAAAAACAAGGATCGCAGATGGGACGGATATGGGTAGGGCACGGGTCGCGGATGGATACCATATGCGTCCATCTCCCCGCACATTTTTTCATTTTTCGGTCCGCTCATCTCGGGCGCGGTGGACGCATTGTGCGCGCACTTCGGGAGCACATAAGACTCCTATTAGTTCCACGCGCGACTGACAAATGGGTCCGATGTGCGTCGTCCGCGGTTTACCTGTGGTGGCGCAGTGGTTAACGCGGTTGTCTTTGACTCGTTCGCTTTTGGGTTCGCGGGTTCGACACACACTCTGTCTCTTCTCATTTGCGGGATGGATTTTCTCCTCAGAATGGGTTGCGATCTTCGAACCTTCTCAAAATCCCGTTCCAAGCGTATCCAATAACTAATGCACATATCAAAAAGAACACCTGACTTTTTCCTCAGCACTTTCAACCCACCTTCTCGATATGTAGAGTGTAGTATGAACAGGAAGCAGTGCACACCTGGAAGAAGAAGGGGGAGGTAAAAAATGGAGAATTTCAATTTTGGCCATCGTAAAGTGAGTGTGTGTGTGGGGGTAGACAACAATGAATATTAGAGTGTTCGCTGCCATTCACCTCTCATATATTTCAAATCAGATGTTGGCTATAATGTGCGGCACAATGAGCCCGCACGTGATCGTCGTGATGAAGGCCGAGAAGACGTACAGGCACAGACGGTCCACTGCCATCGCCGCGAACCGCCACTCGGACCGCAGCTGCAAAAAATTTGTGGTTTTCGAGGAGAAAATCAGAGAAAGATGGAAAGAGGGGAAGAGAGAGTGTGCAAATTGAAGAGACGCAGACACTCTGCTCGTCTGCGTCTCTAATGGGGTCAGAAAGTGCGCTCCGCTGGACTTTTTGAGTTTTTCATGGTTTTTGAGGTTTTTTCATGGTTTTGAGGATTTTTTCGTTTAAGTTTGTATTTTCTGACTCGATAAAACGTATTTTGTGTGTTATTTTTTACTTTTTCCAACAAAATTCTCACTTTTTCCATGAAAAATTGATTTTTTCGCTGAAAATGTCAAAAATTCCGGATAGTTTGGTTTTCCTTATCGATTTTCTTGGTTTTTCGATTGTTTTCTCTTCTCACTCGCTGATTTATTGCAAAATTAAAGGTTTATTGTAAGAAAAACAAGAAAAAACCTCAAAATTTATGAAAAAACCATGAAAATCGATGAAAAACGGCGAAAAATAATTTCGAAATTCAAAATTTTGTAAATTTGTTCAAAATCCTTGAATATTGTCTAAAAATCACATACTTGAGGTGAAACATGCAAAAACCCGCGAAAAAATACAAATTTTCAAATTTTCTGCAATTTGTCGTCAGTTCCAGTACAGGCGCAGTTCACTAGACAAAAAAACCGTTCTAAAAGCAGATTTTGCAGTATGAATAATGCAAAAGAATAGTCTAGTAGGCAAAAATAGGAAAAACAAGAAACAACGAAAAGAAACAAGAAAATAGTGGTGGTTAACTCAATTGCCAACTACTTATGGGCTCTTGAGGGCTCTCACTTTTTGTTCCTTATTATCTCCATGAACTTTTTGAATAGGTTTTGAAAGGATTTTGAAGTCTAGTTTCTTATAATAAGAAAGAATTGAAGAGAGAGAAAGTAAAGCGCCGACTAACCATTTCCTCCTTCGAATCCTCGTCAATCTTGCTCACCATCTTCTCGATATCTCGCTCGATGATCAAGAGCTCCGAGCAGATTCGCGACGTGTTTTTTATTATCTCTGGAGTGTTTCCTGGAATTACGGGTGTTTAACAAGGGAAACATTCCCTAGTAAGTTTTTTGATATTGTATTTGAGCAGATTTTTTAATTCTCCATCGATCAGTAAAAAAATCAAGTTTCTAGCGTTACTCTGCGCAGAGTATTGAACGATTCAAGTTTTGACCCTACCATGTCTGCGTCTCCACCTAACGCGCGACTCTGCTCGTCTCGCCACCCTGTGTCTCTAACCTTCGCCTGTAACTCGGCTCGGGATAACGCTAGAAACTTGATTTTTTCACAGAATCATAGAGAAAACATTCCTAGCGCAACTCGCATGAGTTCAAACTTTAAAGCTCTATATCTCGGCTCAAAGAGCTTCATCAGAAAAACTAAGCATAGCTCTGAACTCAGCAAAACAAGAGCTTTTGAATGATACTAATTTCATAAAAAACAAACCACAAACAAAAACGCTCTTCTCCGGAAACCGCGTCTGCGAGACACGTGGCAAATTGAGCATTGGCATCAACGTAGACAGTCTGTGCACCGGGATGATGGACCGGTCGATCACCTTGGGTTTCGGCGTCTTTGGATGGTCCGGCTTGCACATGCAGAGGATGTAGGGGAGCCAGTCGATGAAGATCTTGCGCATCGTCGGGCTCATTTCGTGTGTCTCGGGTTTGCGGTGGTGGAGGGAGAGGGTGAGCACGGTGAAGACGCACGAGCAGGCCACCAGCATCAGGCAGCAAGAGAAGAAGGCGGCTGAAAATGAATGAGAGTGAAGAGCAAGAAGATATTGTCAAAATACTCGAATTTCGTTATATTTTGTGGGCGGGGCTTATTTGCAAAGTTCGGCACTAGTTTACTGCAACCTTGCCGCACATTTTTCATGATTTTCATCTAAATTTCATTGATTTTTTCAATTTTTCTCTATTTTCAAGCGTTTTTCTGTCAGAATACATGCAAATTATCGAAAAATCACTGAAAATTATGATTTTAAAGTGATTTCCAGTGATTTTTCAATAATTTCCTTTCTTTCCTGACCTAAAAACGCCTGAAAATACGGAAAAATCCATGAAAAGGGTGCCGCACTTTACAAATAAGCCCCGCCCACAAGGATAAAGAGATTACCGAGTATAGGAACACTTGTAGATTGTGGAGGACTGGTGCTGGACACCATTTGGAGGAAGAAAATGACAGAGAGAAGAACAGTCGTCTCTGGAAATGCTCATTTTTTACAGTATGGGCCAGCTGTCATTGTGGCAGGTCGCGAGGGACTAGAAAAATAGCAAAAATTCTAGGCCACTTCGACTTTTACTGTTTTTTCTTTAATTTTCATGATTTTCGGTGATTTTTCGAGGTTTTTTTGCCGAAATTTATCATTTTCGATTTCGTATAGAGTTTTCGAATCATTTTTGACAAAAAAACAGAAAAAAACACAAAAAATAGTTTGGTAGTTGGCTGTCTGCGTCTACTACCAAGAGTGACTCTCTCGTCTCTCCATGTCTGCGTCTACTACCTAGCGTCTCTCTCTCTCTCCTCCCCCTCTCCACCCCTACCCAGTGTAATCTTCTCGCATGCATCCGGTGGCAACGTGAATCCCAAAATAGTCATCATTGAAATCACCAGCGATGGAATAATCAGATTAATACCATACGCCAGCGTCCTTCTCCGAATATGAATATAAAAATAGAGCTCATGGTACTCATCGGAGCCGAACTTTTGCACCACCCGCTTCCCGGGAGTGCCTTCCAAATCCCACTCGCCGTTCTGCAGATAAACTTGCAAATCGATGGACTCGTTGACGAAGTAGGAGGCGTGATTCGAGGTGGACCGTTCTGGCTCGACGACTATTGGATGGCCTTGGATGCCTGGGAATAGGGGAGTTAAGAACTAAACTAGATGTGCTCAGAGTTACTTACCAATGATTTCTTTCAGTAAAAAGTCTAGATTGATATATCTTCCATTATATGTCCAGGAGCCGAGTTTGAGGAAACAAGTTTGACGGTCGAATGGGTAGTAGGTGACGTCGATCTGAATTTGAAATTTTCATTGGGTTACTGGGTTGCAGCGCCCCTCGCCGCGCTCCTGTACGCACTCTGGCCCCCCGCCGATCGTGTGCCCCGGTGGCGCAGTGGTTAACGCGCTTGCCAGTCGATCCCCTTTTGGGGTGTCGGGTTCGACACCGCACTCTGCCTCTTTCTCTTTGCTAGGGGGCCCGCGATGAGTGGGCAATACAGACACAATAAGAGAGGGTGTTACCTGACAGATAAATCTAAAAATCCCCGGAGGATTCTGATTCACGTCGCCATTCGATGAAACTATGAACCTTGAGGAATACGTGGAGTCGAAGGATTCGGAGACACTGAAAATGCTCTTTTTTCCAGAATTTCTATACCGTTACCTATTAAAAAGGAGAACATCTGGCCGCCATAACTTGAAACTCGCATCGTCATCGCCTGAAAAGCGCACGTCTTTGATGCCTCCGAACATTTTCGGATCCCATTTTAGTTTGTAGTCGTTCCAGTGCTGAAAAACTTTTACAATTAAATAGGATATTGGTATCATTCGAAAGGTCTTTTTGTGAGGATTTCAAATCTGTTTTTCATTTTTCTTACCGAGCTCTGCGAGCCGAGATATGAAGCTTTGAAAATGCGCATTTTCAAACCATCATATCTCGGCTCACCGAGCTCCGTAGAAAAAACCAAAACCAGTTTTGAAATCCTCACAAAAAGACCTTTCGAATGATATATTACTCATCCTGAAAAGCCAAAAAATAAGCCTCACATAATCCATATACGCCAATATCGACATGACTTGATTCTTCTCATCCACATCCAAAATCTGATTGAGCAAAAACCGAACGCTAACGTCCAAAGGGGCGGAGCTATTCTCCACGGGTCTCTCGAAAGCGTCATAGTTCTAAAAACCCCATTTCCAGCGACAGACAGACAGAAAACACACCTCTTTTAAATACTGCAATAATCTGTACTCATCGACGCTTCCAATAGTGCTTTTTATCAGTAAAAATGTGATAAAAAGTTGGAAAATGAGAATTGTCATTATATATAGAGTTAAAGGAACACTTGGGAAGGGCAAGTACGGAGAAATAAAAAAGAAGGAAAAGAAGAGAGAGAGAGGAAGAGGAAGATTAGCACTGATCCCCAAGGGGGATTCAGAATTGACAAATAATAGGGGGGTCTTCGGAAAATGCGACGTCTTTTTCGAAAATTCCACTTTTAAAGAATGCTTTATTATCTATCCGTAATTATATAGAAACATATAACATTTAAACTTTGTCATTATCAGTTAACCCGCTCTTGAGCATGTCAATTATCAATTCAAATCTGTCCATAAACTGCGTATCCGGTAGTCATCTCATCGTCCGGATAGATCACAGTGCTTTGGTACCGCGGGAACTCCTGGAACAAGAAATGAGGAGAGTGCGGTGTCGAACCCATCGGACCCCACAAAAGGGGACCGACGGGCAAGCGCGCTACACAGATGATTCGCTGCCGAAGCATTATGCCTCGAACGCCCATAATGGGCACATCGCGACAAAATTGAGCGCGATGTACGCATAATGTGTCTGAAATGCTCCGATCGCCACTTCCACAATGCGCGCATCGCGAACGATCCATAATGTTTACATCGCGAAACAGTGCACATTATGGGCCCATCGCGAAAGCATAACCAGAGCATCGCGAACGGGCAACACATCGCGAAAGCATAATGGAAGAATCGCCGAATCATTGAAAAGTTTTTTTACTCTAAGTTTTTTCACTTCTTCTATTTCACTGGAGTAATTTCCATTTTTCAACTTTTTTTTCAATTTTTTCTAGTCAATCAATCTTTATAGTTAATTTTAGGTCAGTTGTCAGCGAGTGCCAGGTCGTAACTGTGACCCGATGGACCGCCTTCCGAGTAGGTTTGTTGTCATGAAAGAGCATTGTTAAATGTTGGTTTCAGAGGATACCTGGAGCAAACATTGGAATCGAGGATGGTGAGCAGTTGGAATCGATAGTGACCAATTCAACGATAAAAATGGATGAGATGGAAGGAATTTCTAGGAGTTCAAGAAGTCTCAGGTACATTTTTTGATAAGAGTGTGAACTATTCCAAAAACTGTCGATTGTTTCACATGGGTCGATTGGAAATGCGGAGCTGATCAGAAGTTTTCACTGCACAACGCTACAAAAATGGCTCTGATAGTTGCCGTCTGTAGTCAAAGTGCTGAAAATGGTCGAGACTTGGATATCACTAAGTTTCGCCGGTTTTCAGAACTTTGATTCCGGATATTGGATCAGCTCTGCATTTCCTATCGATCCATGTGAAGTAAACTATATTCTTTGTGTAATATTCGTTTTTCAGTGTGCAAAACGAGCAGCTGGCTAATCAGAAAGAAGAAGGGAAGGAAGAAGGGCACCAGGAAGAAGATAGAACAGAGGACAAGGAAGAAATCAACGACAGTGAGGCGAGAAAGGACTACGACGATTCATAATTTTGTTCCATGTTTATTGTTTTCTATCATTTTCAATCAATAAAATCGATTTGAATTTCAAAATCCAGTAGCATAATTGTTTGGCGATAGACGCATTATGTGTTCGCGATGGAAGCATCATGCCTGAAATTGCTCGCGATGCGTCCATTATGCGCGTCGGTGATCGCGATGTGTCCATAATGGGAGCATAATCATATTGTTCTCAAGTACCTCTTTGCAGCACGCGCGAACCATATCAGAGGCATAATGCTTCGGCAGCGAATAATCTGTGTAACCACTGCGCCACCGCTGCACACGATCGGCGGGCGCCAGAGTGTGTACAAGTGCGAGGCGCCCGGCGCGACGCTCTGTCTGCGTCTCCCCTCAACCCACACTCTCTCACCTGCTGCTTCGAAAACTGCCGCCCTGCATAATTATCCGCCGCGTTCCAATAAAACTCGCTGCTCATCCGAAAGTAGTACTTGACCAACTTGAACATGGCAAAGACACATGGAAGCAGTGAAACACAGAGCAGGAGCGAGGAGAGCAACAACGATTGGACCGGAGCCAATGCTCTCGAGCAGTGATTCGAGTTGATCGAGTACGTTTCGATGAGACTTTGATGGTTCTCATCGACGAGCCCGTTGGCCTGCTGATACTGGAGCTGAATGGTGGCACACAGGAGCTCGTGGGTGTGGGTGTAGAAGAGGGTGAAAGTGGAGAAGATCAGGAGGCATGGTGAGAGGAAGAGGAGAATTGACGCGTTTATGGATATCACTTGGCCGATCTAGAAATGCTTTATATCATTCAAAAGCCCTTGTTCTGAGGAGTTCAGAACTATGCTTAATTTTTTCTACGGAGCTCTGTGAGCCGAGATATGAAGCTCCAAAGTTTCAGTACTGAAACAAGTCCTGAAGGGTAGTAGTCAAACTTTGAAGGCCCATATCTCGGCTCACAGAGCTCTGTCAAAAAAACCGATTGCAGTTCTGTATTCCTCAAATCAAGAGCTTTCAAATGATATATAACTCACTTTATTCGAAACACTGCTCCGGTTCATCGGATGATCGCTATAAATGTAACACCCAGTCCCCGCCACCACAAGGAAAAAAGAAGGCAAAATGACAAGAGCCAACGCGAGAGCCACGAAACAAAAAGTGAGTCTGCAAATGAAGACGAGGAATCGAGAATGGAGGCTGAAAAATGTGAGCTTCGAGTTGTAGATGAAGCTGGAAGTGGTGTCGGATGGAGTGGCGGCGAGCAACTGGTCGAGCACTTCTTTCTGGAACACAAAATGTATTATGAAACCTACAGTACTGGCCAAAAAGGTATTCGCAAACGGTTTTTTGAGAGTAACTTTGCTGAAACTTAAGGGATCGATCTGAAAATTTTACTGTGCATGTCGTACATGGTGACGACAAATTGCGTACAAGGAAATTGCATCATTTTCAGAAATGTTTTGTTTTTTTCAATTTTTTCAATTTTTTCGTTTTTTCACTTTTTTCATATTTTTATATTTTTGGATATTATGGTTTCTAAGAATGTTGGTTTTGGCTCCTATGTATTTAAAACTGTTTACAGACATGGCCAGACCCCTCGGAAAAAAAACATCTCTCAGGACATCCGTAAAGCCATCGTCATCGGCTTCAGAAGTGGATGTTCCAAGGACCTCTTGGCGCAGCAGTTCAATGTTACTAAACGTGCCATCGAGAAGATCTTGAAGCAGTTTCGGGATGAGGTAATATTCAAAAATAGTATAGTTATGGAAAAAAATGTTTAGGGAGCCTTGGTGGAGCGAAAATCGCCTGGAAGACCGCGTATCACGTCGAAGAACATGGATCGGAACATCGTCCGAGCTTCAAGAGAGGATCCCCAGAGGAGTTCTACGGACATTCAGATGGTCGTGAAGACTCCAAATGAAGTCACACCATCCCTGAGAACCGTCAGAAGACGTCTTCAAGATGCTGGACTCCATGGACGACGGCCAGCTAAGAAACCATCGATCAGCAAGAAGAACAGAATCGCCCGCGTAGCATGGGCCAGAGCTCATCTCCACTGGGGACGTCAGGATTGGGCTAATCACGTGTTCAGCGACGAATCCAAGTTCAATCTGTTCGGTACTGACGGTATCAAGTGGATTCGCCGTCCGGTTGGATGTCGGTTCGATCCCAGCTACCAGCTCCAAACCGTCAAGCATGGAGGTGGATCGGTGATGGTCTGGGGCTGCTTCTCTGGGACTTCAATCGGCCCGCTGAGAAGAATTACGGGCATCATGGATCGCTTTGTGTATGAAGACATCTTGGAGAACACAATGAGACCCTGGGCACGGTCTACTGTGGGCCGGGCGTTCGTTTTCCAACAGGATAACGACCCGAAGCACACCTCGAAGCACATCAAGGAGTGGTTCCGACGCCGCCACGTGGATCTTCTGGACTGGCCAAGTCAATCTCCGGACTTGAATCCGATCGAACACCTCTGGGAGCATGTCGAGAGACAGCTTAGAGGGGTCCGTGCCTCGAATGCCAACCAGAAGTTCGACCAACTCCAAGATGTCTGGCAGGCCATCCCGATGTCTGTCATCGACACCCTTCTCGACTCGATGCCAAGAAGATGTCAGGCGGTAATCGACGCCAAAGGCTTCCCAACGAAGTACTAAAGCTATTTTATTCATTTTCTATTGTTATTTTTCGTTTACCGGTCTATCCTAGATCTCAGAAGTCAAAGTTCCATTTACCGGTTTTTTGCAATTTTCATGAATTTTTCGATTTTTTTTCAATTTTTTGAAATTTTGACTATTCTTGTTGTTGAATCAGTTTCTTTTACCGTTTTAAACTTTGTCTTAAAATATCAGATTGATCCGGGAAGTTTCAGAAAAGTTATGCTCGAAAAACTATTTGCGAATACCTTTTTGGCCAGTACTGTATATCATTCGAAAGCTCTTGTTTTGACGAGCTCAGAACTATGTTTAGTTTTTCTGACGGAGCTCTGTGAGCCAAGATATGGAGCTCTGAAGTTGAAAAGTTTGAAGTTCAAACTTTGTAGCTCCATATCTCGGCTCACAGAGCTCGGAGGGAAAAATTAAAAACAGTTCTGAAATCGTCAGAACAAGAGCTTTTAAATGATATAGGTTTCATAAAAGAGTTTGGCTCACCGAGTTCGAGATTCTTGGTTTTTCCCATTTCTTTTCAGTCAGATCGTTGAACTTTGTAGTCGACTTTATTGTAGTCGTAGCTACAGTAGTCGGACTAGGTGTAGTCGTTGTAGTCTTTGTAGTCTTTGTAGTAGTTGTAGTCTGAGTAGTACTTGTAGTACTTGTAGTGGTAGATGGTACTGTAGTGGTTGTAGTTCTTGTAGTGGTTGTAGTGGTTGATGGTACTGTAGTCGTTGAAGTTGTAGAAGTCGTCGTGGACTCATCTTCTTCTTCTGAATCCGTCACGTCTTCTGAATCCGGCTTCTCCACCAACATTGTCTCTCCAGTGACAACTAGAACTTCTTCGGAATCTTCTGGAGCTTCTGGAGCTTCTTCTTCTTCTTCATCTATTGAATCCTCTTTGACAAGCTCCTCCTCTTTGTCTGCTTCTCCAGAAAGCTCTTCTTTTTTCATCAGAATCTCTTTATTTTTGACGATGAATTTATCAGAGGCTCCCGTGAAAATCACCTCTGCCAATGGACGCAATGGAATTTCGATGCGCTTTCGGAATGTTTGAGGTGGCCGTTTCTGAATTAATTAGAATAGTGAATCCCGTTTTGATACGCAGAAACTAAAACTCACAATATGAATCCTTTTCAGTTTAGGAGCCTCTGACACATTTTCAAAGTCACCGTGGTAGTCATAATTGGCGAATAGCTCACTGATAGCGCTTCGGGATAATCTCTGAAGCTCGATTATCAATTCTAGATCTAGCTTCAAAAAGCTTACCAATAATGACGAGTTTGAAAACTTTGGCATCGGCTTCCTTGCGTCTAACTTTTCACTCCAGAAGCCGGAGCCAGCGAGCACAAAGTAGGCGGAGGCGGAGGTGACGATGAGCCAGGAAATGAAGAAGAGCATGAGGTAGATGGCATAGTTGGTCGAGTTGGAAGGGTATTCCTGCAGAGCAAAAAAGTTTTTGACTGGAAAAGAATCGAACCCCTGACCCTCTGCACCATGTCCGCCTGCGTTACCGCCGGGACCACCGCGGCACACCTGGAAAGGGTGGCGCAGGTGCGTACATGTGCAGGGGGTCCCCGCGCGGGGACACAGAAATTTTCAACGAATTTGTCGAATTTGTTACACACACATTTTCAGAAATTTTCAAGTAAATTAAAGATAACTCCGTTCACAATTGCTCATTTTGTCTGAAATTTTCCGGAGCCACCCATTAACACAAGATCTAGCCAAAACACCAACCTGATACTTTTGCGAGCCACACTGTCCTCTCAACCGACACGTCAAAAACGAAAATTCCACTTTTAAAGAATGCTTTATTATCTATCCGTAATTATATAGAAACATATAACATTTAAACTTTGTCATTATCAGTTAACCCGCTCTTGAGCATGTCAATTATCAATTCAAATCTGTCCATAAACTGCGTATCCGGTAGTCATCTCATCGTCCGGATAGATCACAGTGCTTTGGTACCGCGGGAACTCCTGGAACAAGAAATGAGGAGAGTGCGGTGTCGAACCCATCGGACCCCACAAAAGGGGACCGACGGGCAAGCGCGCTACACAGATGATTCGCTGCCGAAGCATTATGCCTCGAACGCCCATAATGGGCACATCGCGACAAAATTGAGCGCGATGTACGCATAATGTGTCTGAAATGCTCCGATCGCCACTTCCACAATGCGCGCATCGCGAACGATCCATAATGTTTACATCGCGAAACAGTGCACATTATGGGCCCATCGCGAAAGCATAACCAGAGCATCGCGAACGGGCAACACATCGCGAAAGCATAATGGAAGAATCGCCGAATCATTGAAAAGTTTTTTTACTCTAAGTTTTTTCACTTCTTCTATTTCACTGGAGTAATTTCCATTTTTCAACTTTTTTTTCAATTTTTTCTAGTCAATCAATCTTTATAGTTAATTTTAGGTCAGTTGTCAGCGAGTGCCAGGTCGTAACTGTGACCCGATGGACCGCCTTCCGAGTAGGTTTGTTGTCATGAAAGAGCATTGTTAAATGTTGGTTTCAGAGGATACCTGGAGCAAACATTGGAATCGAGGATGGTGAGCAGTTGGAATCGAGAGTGACCAATTCAACGATAAAAATGGATGAGATGGAAGGAATTTCTAGGAGTTCAAGAAGTCTCAGGTACATTTTTTGATAAGAGTGTGAACTATTCCAAAAACTGTCGATTGTTTCACATGGGTCGATTGGAAATGCGGAGCTGATCAGAAGTTTTCACTGCACAACGCTACAAAAATGGCTCTGATAGTTGCCGTCTGTAGTCAAAGTGCTGAAAATGGTCGAGACTTGGATATCACTAAGTTTCGCCGGTTTTCAGAACTTTGATTCCGGATATTGGATCAGCTCTGCATTTCCTATCGATCCATGTGAAGTAAACTATATTCTTTGTGTAATATTCGTTTTTCAGTGTGCAAAACGAGCAGCTGGCTAATCAGAAAGAAGAAGGGAAGGAAGAAGGGCACCAGGAAGAAGATAGAACAGAGGACAAGGAAGAAATCAACGACAGTGAGGCGAGAAAGGACTACGACGATTCATAATTTTGTTCCATGTTTATTGTTTTCTATCATTTTCAATCAATAAAATCGATTTGAATTTCAAAATCCAGTAGCATAATTGTTTGGCGATAGACGCATTATGTGTTCGCGATGGAAGCATCATGCCTGAAATTGCTCGCGATGCGTCCATTATGCGCGTCGGTGATCGCGATGTGTCCATAATGGGAGCATAATCATATTGTTCTCAAGTACCTCTTTGCAGCACGCGCGAACCATATCAGAGGCATAATGCTTCGGCAGCGAATAATCTGTGTAACCACTGCGCCACCGCTGCACACGATCGGCGGGCGCCAGAGTGTGTACAAGTGCGAGGCGCCCGGCGCGACGCTCTGTCTGCGTCTCCCCTCAACCCACACTCTCTCACCTGCTGCTTCGAAAACTGCCGCCCTGCATAATTATCCGCCGCGTTCCAATAAAACTCGCTGCTCATCCGAAAGTAGTACTTGACCAACTTGAACATGGCAAAGACACATGGAAGCAGTGAAACACAGAGCAGGAGCGAGGAGAGCAACAACGATTGGACCGGAGCCAATGCTCTCGAGCAGTGATTCGAGTTGATCGAGTACGTTTCGATGAGACTTTGATGGTTCTCATCGACGAGCCCGTTGGCCTGCTGATACTGGAGCTGAATGGTGGCACACAGGAGCTCGTGGGTGTGGGTGTAGAAGAGGGTGAAAGTGGAGAAGATCAGGAGGCATGGTGAGAGGAAGAGGAGAATTGACGCGTTTATGGATATCACTTGGCCGATCTAGAAATGCTTTATATCATTCAAAAGCCCTTGTTCTGAGGAGTTCAGAACTATGCTTAATTTTTTCTACGGAGCTCTGTGAGCCGAGATATGAAGCTCCAAAGTTTCAGTACTGAAACAAGTCCTGAAGGGTAGTAGTCAAACTTTGAAGGCCCATATCTCGGCTCACAGAGCTCTGTCAAAAAAACCGATTGCAGTTCTGTATTCCTCAAATCAAGAGCTTTCAAATGATATATAACTCACTTTATTCGAAACACTGCTCCGGTTCATCGGATGATCGCTATAAATGTAACACCCAGTCCCCGCCACCACAAGGAAAAAAGAAGGCAAAATGACAAGAGCCAACGCGAGAGCCACGAAACAAAAAGTGAGTCTGCAAATGAAGACGAGGAATCGAGAATGGAGGCTGAAAAATGTGAGCTTCGAGTTGTAGATGAAGCTGGAAGTGGTGTCGGATGGAGTGGCGGCGAGCAACTGGTCGAGCACTTCTTTCTGGAACACAAAATGTATTATGAAACCTACAGTACTGGCCAAAAAGGTATTCGCAAACGGTTTTTTGAGAGTAACTTTGCTGAAACTTAAGGGATCGATCTGAAAATTTTACTGTGCATGTCGTACATGGTGACGACAAATTGCGTACAAGGAAATTGCATCATTTTCAGAAATGTTTTGTTTTTTTCAATTTTTTCAATTTTTTCGTTTTTTCACTTTTTTCATATTTTTATATTTTTGGATATTATGGTTTCTAAGAATGTTGGTTTTGGCTCCTATGTATTTAAAACTGTTTACAGACATGGCCAGACCCCTCGGAAAAAAAACATCTCTCAGGACATCCGTAAAGCCATCGTCATCGGCTTCAGAAGTGGATGTTCCAAGGACCTCTTGGCGCAGCAGTTCAATGTTACTAAACGTGCCATCGAGAAGATCTTGAAGCAGTTTCGGGATGAGGTAATATTCAAAAATAGTATAGTTATGGAAAAAAATGTTTAGGGAGCCTTGGTGGAGCGAAAATCGCCTGGAAGACCGCGTATCACGTCGAAGAACATGGATCGGAACATCGTCCGAGCTTCAAGAGAGGATCCCCAGAGGAGTTCTACGGACATTCAGATGGTCGTGAAGACTCCAAATGAAGTCACACCATCCCTGAGAACCGTCAGAAGACGTCTTCAAGATGCTGGACTCCATGGACGACGGCCAGCTAAGAAACCATCGATCAGCAAGAAGAACAGAATCGCCCGCGTAGCATGGGCCAGAGCTCATCTCCACTGGGGACGTCAGGATTGGGCTAATCACGTGTTCAGCGACGAATCCAAGTTCAATCTGTTCGGTACTGACGGTATCAAGTGGATTCGCCGTCCGGTTGGATGTCGGTTCGATCCCAGCTACCAGCTCCAAACCGTCAAGCATGGAGGTGGATCGGTGATGGTCTGGGGCTGCTTCTCTGGGACTTCAATCGGCCCGCTGAGAAGAATTACGGGCATCATGGATCGCTTTGTGTATGAAGACATCTTGGAGAACACAATGAGACCCTGGGCACGGTCTACTGTGGGCCGGGCGTTCGTTTTCCAACAGGATAACGACCCGAAGCACACCTCGAAGCACATCAAGGAGTGGTTCCGACGCCGCCACGTGGATCTTCTGGACTGGCCAAGTCAATCTCCGGACTTGAATCCGATCGAACACCTCTGGGAGCATGTCGAGAGACAGCTTAGAGGGGTCCGTGCCTCGAATGCCAACCAGAAGTTCGACCAACTCCAAGATGTCTGGCAGGCCATCCCGATGTCTGTCATCGACACCCTTCTCGACTCGATGCCAAGAAGATGTCAGGCGGTAATCGACGCCAAAGGCTTCCCAACGAAGTACTAAAGCTATTTTATTCATTTTCTATTGTTATTTTTCGTTTACCGGTCTATCCTAGATCTCAGAAGTCAAAGTTCCATTTACCGGTTTTTTGCAATTTTCATGAATTTTTCGATTTTTTTTCAATTTTTTGAAATTTTGACTATTCTTGTTGTTGAATCAGTTTCTTTTACCGTTTTAAACTTTGTCTTAAAATATCAGATTGATCCGGGAAGTTTCAGAAAAGTTATGCTCGAAAAACTATTTGCGAATACCTTTTTGGCCAGTACTGTATATCATTCGAAAGCTCTTGTTTTGACGAGCTCAGAACTATGTTTAGTTTTTCTGACGGAGCTCTGTGAGCCAAGATATGGAGCTCTGAAGTTGAAAAGTTTGAAGTTCAAACTTTGTAGCTCCATATCTCGGCTCACAGAGCTCGGAGGGAAAAATTAAAAACAGTTCTGAAATCGTCAGAACAAGAGCTTTTAAATGATATAGGTTTCATAAAAGAGTTTGGCTCACCGAGTTCGAGATTCTTGGTTTTTCCCATTTCTTTTCAGTCAGATCGTTGAACTTTGTAGTCGACTTTATTGTAGTCGTAGCTACAGTAGTCGGACTAGGTGTAGTCGTTGTAGTCTTTGTAGTCTTTGTAGTAGTTGTAGTCTGAGTAGTACTTGTAGTACTTGTAGTGGTAGATGGTACTGTAGTGGTTGTAGTTCTTGTAGTGGTTGTAGTGGTTGATGGTACTGTAGTCGTTGAAGTTGTAGAAGTCGTCGTGGACTCATCTTCTTCTTCTGAATCCGTCACGTCTTCTGAATCCGGCTTCTCCACCAACATTGTCTCTCCAGTGACAACTAGAACTTCTTCGGAATCTTCTGGAGCTTCTGGAGCTTCTTCTTCTTCTTCATCTATTGAATCCTCTTTGACAAGCTCCTCCTCTTTGTCTGCTTCTCCAGAAAGCTCTTCTTTTTTCATCAGAATCTCTTTATTTTTGACGATGAATTTATCAGAGGCTCCCGTGAAAATCACCTCTGCCAATGGACGCAATGGAATTTCGATGCGCTTTCGGAATGTTTGAGGTGGCCGTTTCTGAATTAATTAGAATAGTGAATCCCGTTTTGATACGCAGAAACTAAAACTCACAATATGAATCCTTTTCAGTTTAGGAGCCTCTGACACATTTTCAAAGTCACCGTGGTAGTCATAATTGGCGAATAGCTCACTGATAGCGCTTCGGGATAATCTCTGAAGCTCGATTATCAATTCTAGATCTAGCTTCAAAAAGCTTACCAATAATGACGAGTTTGAAAACTTTGGCATCGGCTTCCTTGCGTCTAACTTTTCACTCCAGAAGCCGGAGCCAGCGAGCACAAAGTAGGCGGAGGCGGAGGTGACGATGAGCCAGGAAATGAAGAAGAGCATGAGGTAGATGGCATAGTTGGTCGAGTTGGAAGGGTATTCCTGCAGAGCAAAAAAGTTTTTGACTGGAAAAGAATCGAACCCCTGACCCTCTGCACCATGTCCGCCTGCGTTACCGCCGGGACCACCGCGGCACACCTGGAAAGGGTGGCGCAGGTGCGTACATGTGCAGGGGGTCCCCGCGCGGGGACACAGAAATTTTCAACGAATTTGTCGAATTTGTTACACACACATTTTCAGAAATTTTCAAGTAAATTAAAGATAACTCCGTTCACAATTGCTCATTTTGTCTGAAATTTTCCGGAGCCACCCATTAACACAAGATCTAGCCAAAACACCAACCTGATACTTTTGCGAGCCACACTGTCCTCTCAACCGACACGTCAAAAACACCACCGCGAACACCACGAGCCCCAAAGAGCATCCGATGAGCGAAAAAAGACTTGCAGCGAGCAGCGGCTGACTGCCAATGTGCTCTTCGATGAGCTCCGAGTCGAAGAGGTCTTTCTTAAAGTTATAACTTTTTCAGTACTAAATATTCAAAAAAGACCTACTTCTACAAACTCGTCAAAATAAAAAGGATCCATTTTTAATCTAATAGATGCGAGATTTCACTATGAAAATAAAAGTTCTCGGCAGACTTCTCGAGAATAGGTCACTGCTTTTTTATTTTTTTCCCCCCCTATTTCCCGTCCGAACGGCGCTAATCAAGCGGAACAAATCGAGTTCAGCACAACAACGGACTGGCTTTTTCAACTCACCGTATCCCAGAAATGGTGGAGAGTGCGTTCGGCGGCGTCGTGATCGTGGCGCAGGGTCAACGCGTTGAGAATGTGCGACGCCATTAGTACATATCTGGGTGGATGGACATTTATACAGGCAGGATTGTGGACGCAAAAGAGATTTCACCCACAAAGGAATCGAACCCCTGACCCTCTGCACAATGTCCGCCTGCGTTACCGGGGGGACCACCGAGACACACTTGGGAGGGGCAGCGGAGGTGCGTACATGTGCAGGGGGTCCCCGCGCGGGGCCACAGAAATTTTCACCGAATTTCTCGAATTTGTCACACACATTTTCAGAAATTTTCAAGTAAATTTAAGATAACTCCGCCCACAAATTCTCTTTTTGTCTGAAATTTTGAGGAGCCACCCAGTAAGCTACATATTTCAAATTAAAGCTATCAATTTCTAACGAACAGACAGAAATCTACACAATGAATGCACATTTGGCAGTGCCAAGCGGCAGATCAGATACAAACAGAGATAAGTGTGAGAAATGATAATGAGTGGCTCATTGGACAAATAAAAGTGTCTGTGCTCGAAACCGGAAGCGATTTGTGACGTGGATAATGCAGTTTTTATCAGTTGTATCATTTTTATCAGATTTTTATACTGATTTTGTTCAGATTCTGTTTAGAATTTGTTCAGAATCAGTTCAGAATCCTGGTATTTTCTAAAGAAAAGAGCAAAATACAATAATTATAATAATTACTACTCAAAAGTAAAATTCGGTTTGAGAAAAGGTGATAAGGGAAGTGGATATCCGACTGGAGACTAATAGCCAAACACTTCCGTCCTTCCGATCTGTTTGCTGACCCCCCACACAAACATGTCAATTTTTGGAGCCGCGTCCGGCTGCCAATAAGGCAATTCTTGTTGGCAATGCGCTTTTATTAGTGATAATCAGATAATCAGATAATGATAATGATATCAGAGCCCCTTGTTGTAGTACAGTTGCTTTTGGCTCGTGAGCTTCTGAAGTTCCGGCTCCAACAGCTCTCGGGGGATCTGAAAATTTTTACTACTTTACTATCTTTACTAACGATCAAATTTCAATGGTCCGGGCACCCCCTGCACATGTACGCACCTGCGCCGCCTTGTTCAAGTGTGTCGGGGTGGTCGCGGCGGTAACGTTGGCGCGCGGTGTGCAGAGGGTCGGGGGTTCGATTCTTTTTGGGTGCAAAACCTTTTTGCTTTCTTTTTTTCGAGGAGCCCGACCGGCTGGTTAACTCTCACTTACCACACTCTCCTGCGGGAAAAGCGCCAGAGCCACTGGCAAACTGACAGCAAAGGAGAGAGTGCAGATGACCGCGTTGACGAAGATGTGACGGACTTGAGTTTTTGTCACCCATTTCATTCTGGAAGAGGGAAACTATAGTGATATTAGTGTCATTCGAAAGCTCTTGTTTTGACGAGTTCAGAACTATAATTGATTTTTCCTAATGAGCTCTGTGAGCCGAGATATGAAGCTTTAAAAATGGGCGCAAAACCAAAAAAGTGCACATTTTCAAAGCTCCATATCTCGGCTCAAATGACGATTTCGCAAAAAAGGAGAACAGTTTTGAAATCCTCACAAAAAGACCTTTAGAGTGATACTAATTTCGTTTAGAAATGCCAACATTCCTGCAGATTATTTTCTGGTTAGTGCAACTGACAATGTGAGATCAGTTCAAACTTTGGAGCTCCATATCTCGGCTCGCAGAGCTCTGTAGAAAAAACCAAACATAGTTCTGAACTCCTCACGACAAGACCTTTTTCTAATGATACCCATCACACTCACTTTTCCAAAAACGGCATGATACACGGCGGCATCAGAAGCAATGGAACTGGCAAGAACGCCCTCACCAGCGTGGTATCAGTGACAGCCTGCTTCGCCGCCACCTTCGACACCCCGATCACCTTCCCCGTGTCCTTCTCGTACACCTGAATTCCAGTCTCCAACTCGTTCCATCGCATACAGATGCAGTTCAAGGATGACGCCAATGAGGTGGCGGGAAGGGGGACGAAGCGCTGAAGGTACACATTTCTTAATTGCCTCTAATAGTGAATCAGAAGTTCTGATCTCTCAAAATAATTCTACCTGAATGATCAGTCTCGTCGTCGGGGGAAGCGACGACGCCTTCTTGATGAAATAGGTGAGCCCACCGGAAATGGAGCACGCCGCTGTCACCGCCGCACCATACGCGCCAATGTATTTGGACAGTGGTTGAGGTTGCGTCGCGTTTCGATTCGCGTAATTGACACACGCGTTGTGCGACTGATTCATCCACTGCCAGAAGAGCAACGTCGGCCACGTGGGATTGGGGAGGAGCATGCCGGTGACGGTGATCCAGCCGAAGGGCACGAAGCCACTCATTCGGAAGGGGGGAAGCACTTTCTCGCCGGTGTCTGGGTGGAGCACTGCTGATTTGAGTTTTTGAGCATCCCAGAGTGCCTTGTCGGGGGTGTTGGCGGGGAGCGTGCCCGATTTGAATGAGTTGAGCAGGTCGATAGACTCTTCGAGCTTTTTCTGAAATAATGGTGGCTTCAGTATGAGTGGAGTTCGAGAGTATCAGAATGAAATTTTGGAAAAGTTACTAGGGACTCTTCCTGTTCGCTTTTTGTTATGTTATTGGTATAATTCAAAAGTTCTTGTTTTCACAAATTCAGAGCTGTTTTCGATTTTTCATACAGAGCTCTGCGAGCCGAGATATGGAGCTCTGAAGTTTGAACTCATCTGAGATGCACTAACTAGAGAATGTTACACAGGAAAGTGAGCCTTTCAAAACGAGATTAGTATCATTCAAAAGCTCTTGTTCTCACAAATTCAGAACTGTTTTCCATGTTTCCAACCGAGCTCTGTGAGCCGAGATATGAAGCTTTGAAATTGAACACAAAACCAAAAAAAGTTGAAAGTGCACATTTTCAAAGCTCCATATCTCGGCTCACAAAACTCTGCAAGAAAAATGAAAAACAGTTTTGAAATCCTCATGAAAAGAGCTTTCGAATGATAGTAATCTCAAATCCTTCGCTGTGGAAAGAGCTCCTAATGTTATAATTTCTAAGATTGGCTCATCAGATCCACGTTGTAAAAACGTAAAAGTTGGCAAACTTTCAGCAAATTTTACTGTTTTTGAACTTTGAAAATGAGCATTTTGGCCAGGTTTTTATTATAAATACATCAAAGTTAAGCTCAAGAAACTCAAACTCTCATCTAATTTGATCGAACTATTATAGTATTAGGTTGGCAAAAAATTTTTTGCACAAAAATAGGTGTTTTTTATTTTTCTTGTAACTTTTATTCTGGTAAAGTAGAATTGCTAACATTTTGAACATAATAACTCATGATTGTGGGCTATCATTTGAAATGGTCACGGATGTCTGCCTTCCAAAACACGGGAGCTGCGACTCAAAGAAGCCGACCGATGCCGTTTTGAGGCCTATGCACTAATTGGGACGTAACTTTTTTTGAAAAATTCTGAGAGGGCTCAATCAAAGGCCATCAGAAAGTAGAAGGTCTGAGAAGTATTTGACCGCAAAACCACATTTTAATCTAGCTCCTCCTCTCCGCTCAGAGTCATTCTTTCTAAATTAGTCGACGCTTTTTCATAGAAAAGTAAACCAAGATGAGTTCTGTTAGACTTTCTCGAAGAGCAGGAAAGAGCAAAACAAAATGTTTGAAGTTAATGGTAGCCTGGATGTTTTTCTTTCACGGTAGCAACATTGGCATAACCTGCCGATCGCGCTCCAGGAGAAACTGTCTCTTTTTGAACCAACACTTTTTATCATGATACTTGGGATCCGTCTGCCTCGGTGTCAAAAGCAATCCAGTCGGCAATAATTGTGATGCTATTATCAGTTTCCCAACTATTATTTCAGCCAACAAGTTTGCCTATTTGGCCCTTATTAGCGGAGGAAAAAATCCATTTCATCAAATTCGCCTATACCTAAAATAGTGAGGTTCACATTTTGCCACATATTTTTGGTAGCCGAGATGGTGAAAGTTGTATTGATAGTCTAATAAGCGAAGGCTAGTGTCACTGTCAGTTTGCAAGTTACCGCTTCCTGCTCCTGCTCCCTGTCAGCGTGCAACACTTCGTCAAAGTTGACTAGTACAGAAGTTGCCTTCGTGACTTGCTTCTGCCGGAGCAGCGCGACTGAACTAATTTTACCAGTGCAATGGATAGCAGTACTAGTGTCGAAAATAATGTTGATAAAAGAAACTATCTCCATTGCCTGGGCGCCAGAGCTCAACTGATTGAAGATGGTCAGTGAAAACAACCGTTCACGAAAATCGTTCGTGGTTTCTTGCACAGTGCGCGAATGAATGTCAAATAAGCATTGGAAGAATGTTGTGATAATTTGCTATAACATCACAGTAAACATTTGTTCCAAAAGATTAAAAACTTTTCTCAGAGACGATTTTTCAAAAGTGTGAAAAAATTTTTTTGCCAACCTAATATTTACATCAAAGTTTGCTCTTTTTCTAACTCCAACCTCTATCAACTGTCATCTGTGAACCTTTCTTAAACTAGAACTTCTTCTATCTCATTAGAGCAAACTTCCTCCCATTCAAACTCACATTCGAAGCGAACAACGTCCTGGGATCAATGACATCCAAACAATGCAAGTACCTGCCCAAAAAAGTGTCCCCCGGGAAGCGCGGCTCGCCGAGCTTGAATTTCGGGTACACTGGGAACCCGAATATCGTCTCCGAAGACATTCTCAATAAGTTTATGAAACTATTTGGGAGAAAAAAAGGAAAAAGTATCAAACACAAAAACGATGCGAAGACATGGTCATTTGGCAAGTGTGTAAAAGTGTCGGGGGGAAATGGAAATAGCACGTGGGGTCATGAGACGATTCGACAGTTGTTGTCCATTTGATAATGAATGTTTGGGGGGTGGAATGGGGGAGAAGGAGAGATGTGCAAATTGTATATATTCAGTTGGAAATGGGGAAAAAACGAAAAAAAATGAGAGAGAAACAGAGGGAAAAGGGATCGATGAGCAAAAGCCAGATGGGGAGAGAAAGAGGACTTTTAGTTTTTTAGAAGCTTTTGAGGATATAGGGTTCAGTAACCAAACTTATAGAAAAACAAAAAGAAATGGTTATCTGCCCTCTTCCCTGTTAACTTTTTGTAATTGTGAAAGTGTCAATCTTTACTATTTTTATTGCTCACTTAACAGAGCTTCCAGAAAAAACATTCTTTAAAAACCTATATCATTCAAAAGCCCTTGTCTTAACGAGTTCAAAACTTTATTTAACTTTTCTCACAGAGCTCTATGAGCCGAGATATAGTGCTCCAAAGTTGAACAGTACTGAAAAGTTAACAGGTCCAGAAGTGTAGTCAAGGGAATGGTCTGATTTTGGGATTCATTGAATGAAATTTATATCATTCAAAAGCTCTTGTTTTGACAATTTCAAAACTATGTTTAACTTTTCCCACGGAGCTTTGTGAGCCGAGATATGAAGCTCGAAAGTTTAACTGTTTTTTTCAGTACTTAAAATTTCAGAGCTCCATATCTCGGCTCACAGAGCTCTATTGAAATAATCAAGCTTAATTCTTAACTCCTCATAACAAGAGCTTTCGAATGGTATAAGTAACATTATATTTTGCACCTGTGAATACACAGGAACTGACGACAACTTGCACAAAATTGGAAAATCAATGCTTTTATCTCGGGTTTTTCGCATGATTTTTGAATTTTCTGAGACAAGTAAATGATTTATAGTCAGGATTTGATAATTTCCAAACAATTTCCGTCATTTATTCCATTCCAAAAGCTGGAAAAACTCGAAAAAAGCGTCAAAGTCCAATGGAGCGCGTTTGCAGACCCCTTCCCGCTCTTTTTGTTCTTCTGATTGCTTTTCAGCGATCTCAATAAAACACACATAATCATCGGTAACTATCAATTTTATTCATTCCACAAAAAAATGAACATAACTCTGACTATAAATATACATCTAATCATATCCCGACATCAAAGACGAATAAAAACGAAAAAAGTGAAGGAAAGGTGCGGTTGTAACCCGCAAATGAGATTGGAAATGGATCTGGTTGGAAGAAAAAGTGTACAAAGAAACCGATTTATCAGAGGGAAGGGGGCGGGGCTAAACACATTCACACGGAGAGGGGTATTGGATATAGTACAGCTACTTTTGACAGGGAGAATGAAAATTTTTCAAAAATTTTCAAAAAATGGGTGGGTGAGTAAAGAGTAAAGTGAGAACTAAAAACATTGAAAGTCAGGCAAAAAAAGAAGAAAAAGTGGTGAGAACTATGTGAGAGCGACCCGCAATCGTACCAGCGAAAAGATTGGTGTGGTGAACAAAAATCAATTGAATACTGAAATATCGTTGTCCGTCTCCAGAATGTCGATAATTTTTCGGGCGAGGTGCACGACGCGAATGTCGACGTTGCGAATGTGGGCGGAGCGTCCGCGCGACATCTCCTCGAGGATGGGGCCGAGGCCCGAGTCGGCGAACATTTCCACGTATCTGAAGGAAATGAACATGAGGGGCTCGTTCGTGATTTTTCATAAAAATCAGTTTTGAGCAAGTTAGGGCTCAAATTGTGCAAAATGGGCGGAGTTTGGTCAATTTGACGTGGAAATTCCAAAATTGGTTCACCTAAACTACAAAATACACTTTTCAGTGTACAGAAGTGTGCATTTTGTAGTTTACGTGAACCAATTTCGGAATTTTCACGTCAAATTGACCAAGCTCCGCCCATTTTGCACACTTTGAGCCCAAACTTGCCCGAAACTGATTTTCATGAAAAACGAAAACTCTGTAGGCATTAATTGACTTTTTTCAACTGATTTCCGTCATTTATTTTATAACACAAGCTGAAAAAACTCGAAAAAAGCGTCCAAGTCTAATGGAGCGCATTTGCAGACCCCCTCCCGCTGCACTCTTTTACAATAAAAATCAAGGCGCGCACTCACCCCTTCTCAAAAGTGGGCGCATCGTTCTTCTCCTTGTGCTGCAGCACATGGTGCACACCCCACAGACACCACATAATCGCCCCGTTCGACTTGGAAGTGCGCACGATTCTGCAGAACGGAATGAACGACTTGTAGGACACCATGGCGGTCGGCAGCTCCGGGTACTCTTCGATGAGCTCGAGCAGCTTGTCGCAAGCCTCCTCGCGCTGCTTCTCCGAGTTCCAAATGTCCGTGTGGGTCAGGAGGTTCGAGAGAATGCCGGCGGCAAAGTAGGAACGTTCCACTTCACGGTATCGGCCTTTTGAGTCGACCTCATTGAATTGTCCGTCAAGGCAGGAGAGTAGTACGGAGATGTACTCTTCGCGGCACAAAGCACTGAGCTCCAGCTCTTCGACCTCTGCGAGATTGTTCAGAATGCCCAGCACCTTGGTCTGCACATTTCCATGGAAGGAGAAGGCGGTGAGAATTCTAAAGGCGATCGGGACGCCGCCAGCCTCCAAGAAGGCCTTGCACGTCGTCGGACACTCATCCGTCAGATTCCAGAGAGCACTCAGTGTGAACTTGAGAGTATAAAGGGCGTTATCATTGTCCCTCTCATGACCATTTCGGTACTCTCTATGATACGCCTCCAGGTAGTCGTTCATAATGCGCACCAAGTGATTCACGTACTTCGAGTCCAGTGTCAAAATCTTGGCGTCTTGCGGTTTCATCTTGGGCGTCACAATCGAGACGATCGCGATGGTCATTCGTTCCACCGACGCGTCGCGGTTCAGCAGCATCGTGTCGAGCGCCACCTTACACGTGCGGTAGAAGTCGATGCCGTCGAGGTGGAGCAAGTAGTCGTTGCAGATGGTGAGCCACACGTTCTTCTGCAGTTGCGTCATGCTGCGGAACGTCTCCGCCGCGTCCAGCGAACGTTCGATGCAGTGATTGACTTCTTTGACGGAGAGGCGCTTGATTCTCTTCATTCTGTAGGGACAAAATTTGATATTTTCTTGATTCTCCTTATTATTATTATTGTTAATAGTTCAAAACTCACTTGCAAAGATGATAAAGACAGGCACTTCCTGCAATCTGCACAGAGAGCGTGGTGATACCATGTTGCATCGCAATGCACACCAACCGAAGGCACTCTTTGAGCTCCTCGGTAGAAAACTTGTCATAACCGGACTGCAACTGATAGTAGACCGAGTGAAGGGCGTGCGTGATGAATGTAGGTCGATCGAGCAGCGCGTAATGGCTCAGCGCCTCGAGCACCGATTTCCGAGACACCGTGTTGATCACACGAAGGTTGCGGCCCGGAATTTCGATGATCGATGAGTCGAGAGGAGTCGCTGAAATTTTGCAATATTATATATCAAAATGTGTCTGGAGCCGTCTACCTAGCAAACTAATCTGCTCCAGCTTCGGATGAGCCTCAATAATCTTCTCCACAAACGCCAACGCCCTATCAGTTCCGAACTGCACAATGCTCAATCCTGACATGTCAATGGCTCGCAGCTCCGCCCACGGAGTCGCCTTCCCGCTCTCCAATGCATCCACAGATCTGTTGAAAATGCCGAGAGCCAGGTCGAGATGAGCATCCTGAGACGTCTCCTGGAGGTAGTCCGTGTTCACCTTCCTCGAGATGTCCAGCACTCGCAGCTTCGTCAGATTCGACAGTGTCTCAGTGACATCTCCCTTCAGAATGTTCAAATTATACATGATCAACACCTCGAGGTTCTTCAAGCTCGAGATGCACGAGATATCCGTCACACAGGTGCTGGAAATGTCGAGGAAGCGCAGGTTGGTGAGCGACTGTCCGATCTGGGCGAGGGTGTCGTTGGCGGTGCTCCGGTTGGCGAACGCGAGGCTCTCCAGCGACGGCAGGTACTTGGCCACGTAGGCGGGCCACGAGGAGGTGATTCGACGGCGCCCGGAGAGGTCGAGGTGGCGGAGACGTTTGCGGGAAGTTTGATTGAGCGCCGAGTCGAGCACTTCGGCCACTTGGATTTTGTTGGTGCCTGGAATTTTGGTACTGATTCTCTGATTCTGAATCTGAATCTGAAGTCTGGATCTAAAGTCAGAATTTCTGTCATTTTCGAAAAATTGAACCTTCGCGCGGCGGTCGCGGTTCCGTAATATTGATTTTTGCTCAATTTTCACCCATTTTCTGATTTTTTCTTGATTTTTTGTAAAATTCGATTGTTTTACGGGGAAAAATTGAAAAAATTGAGAAAATTGGTAAAAATTGAAAAAATTGAGAAAATTGTGCAAAAACCTTGTTTTTTTTCAGAAATTTGGGTAGTGATAGCTTCGACGTCGCGGATTCTGATTCTAATTCTGAATCTGATTCTGAAACTCTGAATCTAAAGTCCGAATTTCTTTCATTTTTGGGAAAAGATCCACTATTTTCCTCATCGTAAAGGAGATAGTACTGAAAACAGATATTTTCTCGAAAATGAGAGACATTCTGACTTCAGAATCACAATTTTAGAATCAGATTCAGATTCAAAATCAGAATCAGAGAATCAGAGAATCCACGACGTCGAAACTATCAGTACCCAAATTTCTGGAAAAAAACACGTTTTTGCTCAATTTTCACCCATTTTCTAAATTTTTTCAATTTTTTCCCATAAAACAATCGAATTTTACCTAAAATAAAGAAAAATCAATCAGAATAAGTGACATCGAAACTATAAAAACTCACTAGGCGTGAAATCGATATCGCCAAGCCTGAAAGAGACCAAATCCTGATTGGAGCACAAGTGCAAGTCGTCCTGCTCGATCTTGTTGCCCATCAGATCGATCTTGTTGATCTGAAAGCGTTGGCTGTCGCACAACGTCTCCAGCGTGCGCTGATTCAGCTGCTTCTTCCGCCGCAGCACCTCGAAAATGTCGTTGCTGCACGAGGCGATCAGCTGGTAGTTGAACATGGGCAGCGTGTCTGTAAACAGCGTTTCTCGAGCATTTTTGTGGTTCCAAAAAGCCTTACCATTCTCAATGAGCTCCGCGATGCGTTCTATGGTGAGTTGGGAGAGCCGCGGAATCGTCGACGTCGTCGCCTCTACATTGTGATCCATTGAAGTGCGCGGGGTGCTTTAACAAAGATTGTGAGGGGGGAACCGAGTCAGTAAATCAAATATGAAGTTAAAACTGGGGGCAGTGAAGTTGCAAGAAGGGGGGAAGGAGAACAAACAAAAAGTTAGGTGGTGAAAATAGAAAAGTAGAAAGTAGGTGGTTACCAGTTTTCTCTTACTTCAAAATGAAAACGAAAATGACAAAGAGCGACACAAAATCGATAGTTTGATTGCTTCCATTTTTACTTATTACGGCACCCTCCAGAAAGCGGACTAGTTCGAGTTCGCTGGAGCGCGTTTGCAGCGAGCGACAGTGGGGGATACCCCTTTCAATAGAGCACGTTTCAATTTCCAATGAACTCTGATTTCTGGCCTTCTTATCACCGAGGGCTAATCGATAATCCAAAGAATGACGGCGTCAGAAGTGATGATGAGAAGAGGGCGAAACACAATCACATGGGGGAACCCCCCACTGATTACACATGTGACTGACGCGGTGTTGTTGGCGGGCTAACGAAAATAAAAAAGAGAGAGATTGTTTGCGTCATGAAGTTTATTTTTATAATTTTGCTGGGCTCCGCGAGCTAGCCAAAGGTCGGGAGATGAGAAAAAGTGGAGAAAAAATTTGAAATTAGTGGAAAATTTGAAGAAAATCGGAAGAAAATTGAAAATTCGCGGCGAAAAACTCGGGTAAAAATACGGTAGGTTTAAAGGCGCAGCACGATTTTCGGTGCAATTCAAGTGAAATGAAAGGGGTTTCCCCAAAAATTGTTATCGATGAGACAATATAAAATCAGAAAATTTCGACGAAACAGGAAAAAAAGTTCTATAAACCGATTAAATGTACCAATTACCGACGAGTGGTGTGTGTGGAGAGAATGGAAGTTTGCAGAATGTGGAGAGAGAGTGTCATGTGACCAGTGATAAGAGAACAGTCGGAGGGGCATCCCCCGACTAGTTGAATGTCACGTCGAGAAGAGGCGGAGAGAGAACATTTTTCCCAACTGATAAGAGTACTTTTTAACAACTTACACGACAGTTTCGGTTCATTTTATATCATCTTATATCGACGGCAAATGTTTCGTTTTACGAGGCGGGTCTCGCCACGATTTTATTATGAGAAATCAAAAAAATAAGAGAAAAATAACATTTTTACTACGAAAACTGCCCGAAAAGGAGAGAAAAATGAGAAAGCGAAGGGTACAAGTTGACTGTAGCCGCCCACTACTGATCGCTATCTGTTTTCAGACGATGAAAGGCGACGATTTATTTACCGATTTGGTGAAGGACGAGAACATGCGAGAAGAATGGACACACGGTGCACTTGGAATGTGATGAACTTTTCGATTCAACGAGCGACACCGTAAATCGTACCTCTGGCGAGTCTGCGATGGAGGGAGAGAGCACGGCGGCGCGAGAGAGATTAGAGAAGCAGATATTAAAGGAGCATCGCCTTCGCGGCAAGACCTTTTGAACTCAACTGGCTTCTGGATAAAAATTCAGAAAAAAGTTGCATTTTTTCACAAAAATTTTCCGAAAAAATGAAGATTTGCCAATGTGCTCAACTGGATTGTTTCACAGGGGAATAACTCCATGAGTCTTCAAAGTTTCCTAATGTAAATTATATCATTTAAAAGCTCTTGTTCTGACGAGTTCGGAACTGTTTTTCCTACGGAGCACTGTGATCCGAGATATGGAGCTCTGAAGTTTGACTACTACCGTTCTGTACTTGTTTCGGTACTCAACTTTGGAGCTCCATATCTCGGCTCACAAAAAAGGGTTTTTTAACGATACCTATATCATTCAAAAGCCCTAGTTTTAACAAATTCAGAACTGTATTCAATTTTGCAAACGGAGCTCTGTGAGCCGAGATATGGAGCTCCAAAGTTTGACTACTACTCTTCTGTACTTGTTTCACTACTCAACTTCAGAGCTCCATATCTCGGCTCACAGAACTCGATGGGAAAAATTAAATACAGTTCTGAACTCGTCAAAACAAGGGCTATTGAATGATATAAACCTCATCAAGACTCATCAGACCATTCCTGTTTTCCAAGCCTTTTAATGCAAAACTCTTCTCTTCCTAATCTCCAGCTTCCGTTCCTTTCATTCTTCTCCCTAGGTTCCAATAATCAGTTTGCTGAAATTGAAATGCAATCAATTCCAAACTCAGTTAGCTGGTTATTTTTATTTCACCTGCCCCCTTGACACTCTGATTATCCAGGTTTTTCCAACAAACTCTTGAATATGTTGCTCCAATATCGAAAGATTCAAAGTACAGACTCCAATCGACTATTGTCACTAGCAATTCTTTTCATCGAGGCTATTCTAATATCCATAGAGTTCTTCGCCTACTTCATCTCAGTCTTCGCCATCTCCCGATATCAATTCCATTTCAACCTGAAAATGGCCCTTGGCTATGCAATGCTCGCCTATTGCATTGATATCATTGCTCGATTAGTGATCATTTCCTTCGAAGTCGGAGCATTTACTATACCTGACGAGGTTTTGAAGAGCGAGGGAGAGTTATTGTTCTTCTGGACGTCATCTAACAACGTCTACATTCTTCTGGCGGTTTGTAGTTTGTACCGTGTCTCATTTATGGTGCTCGTTGTTTCAATGTAAGTTGAATGATCAATGAAAGAAATGGGAGGGGGGAAATAGATAGTGAATTCAGAAGTCTGGTAATTGCAATCGAACGTTATTTCGCTACAATCTGGGTGTCAACTTATGAAGCGAAAAAGCACAAGTGGATATCAATTGTATTAGTTCCAGGCAATATTTTTGGATGTTTCATCGGCTCTACTGTCTTTCATTTTGGTAAGAATTCTTCGTTTTCTAAACGTTAAAACTTATACAAGTTATAATATGAATTCAGAAGTGTTAAACCTCTTATTTCTCATATCCCTGGCAGTGATTTTAAACCTAATATCCCTTATCTCTTTTATATCACTTTACAATCTAAACGACACAAATTTAAAGTACTGTCAGACTCGAAAAGTTCATAAATCGTACACCCTGAGCCTGAGGTTTCAGCTCAATGAGAATCTGAAAGTTATGAAGGTAATAACTCTGCTTTTAATTGAAAAAAGTTCATTTTTAGTGGCTCAAAAACTCGATAATCCTGATGGCAGGCTTCAATATCACTTTGGCGGGTTTTTTGGTCGGTGAGTTGGTTTTGATCTTTTGAAATTTTGAAATTTTTTTCACCTGTTCCAGAATAAACAAAAGCAATTCTTTGATTTTTTTTCAGCAGCCAATGACGAATACATTAGGACAAACAACGAGAGTTTGTCGAAAAATTGCCATCTCTTTCTCAATTTTGGAATTGCGGTGTGAGTGGTTGATAGACTTACAAAAGATAGATTAGTTGAATGTTATATCATTCGAAAGCTCTTGTTTTGACAAGTTCAGAACTGTTTTCAATTTTTTCCACAGAGCTCTGAGAGCCGAGATATGGGCCATCAAATTTGAGCACTGAAAAAACCGCAGTTCAAACTTTGGAGCTCTATATCTCGGCTCACAGAGCTCAGAAGAAAGGATTCTTCTGATGAGTCTTATATCGTTTGAAAGCTCTTGTTTTGACAAGTTCAGAACTGTATTTAACTTTTTCATCGGAGTTCTGTGAGCCGAGATATAAAGCTCTGAAGTTTGGACTCGTCAAATTTCCAGTACTCAACTTCAGAGCTCCATATCTCGGCTACCAGAGCCATTCAGAAAAAATTAATTACAGATTCGTAATCATCATAACATGAGCTTTTAAATGATATACGACTCATATAAAAAAGACCTCAACATTCCCTAGTCATTCAAAAACAAAACGAAGACGTTACAGATACGGTCAAGCCGTAGTCTTCGTGGCCCTGCTCTCCGATCGTCACTTCCGTCGCATCTTCCTCCGCTTCAACCTCGTTCGAACCTTCACCAAACCATTCTTCGGTCGCATTTTCCCGAAAGACTTTGAAGTTCATATCAGTTTGACGACGAGTGAGGAGACTAATGTGTACTTTAATAGTTTGAGCTCTCAATGGGATAATTTTGGAAAAGGCGGTGAGAATCAGAAGAAGGAGGTGGATGTGAAGAAAAAGAAAATGAGGAGGAAGCGAGGATGCGTGTTTCCGAAGAGGAGCGACGATGTGATAAAGAGAAATTGATTGAGAATGAAAATTTTGTGCATCTGATTGTATTCCTTGTTGCTGGCCCTAGTTTTCGCGGAGTTTTCTAATGAGACTAGTATCATTTAAAAGCCCTTGTTATGACGAGTTCAGAACTATGTTTAATTTTTCCTACGGAGCTCTGTGAGCCGAGATATGGAGCTCCAAAGTTGAGCACCGAAACAAGTCCAAAAGTGTAGTCAGTACTCAACTTCAGAGCTCTATATCTCGGCTCACAAAGCTCTGTGTCAAAAATTAAAAACAGTTCTAAACTTGTCACAACGAGAGCTTTCGAATGATATTAATTCCAATTTGATAAGCCAACTTACCACTTAAACATTCCTTATTTTAGTTAGTTAGTGCAATTCATTTCAGTTCAAACTTCAGAGCTCCATATATCGGCTCACAGAGCTCCGTGGGAAAAATTAAATACAGTTCTGAACTCGTCAAAACAAGGGCTTTCGAATGAATATAAACATAAAATCCCATTGCTTTTCATAATTTTTTTACAGTCAAAATCATTCCAGAGCTAACAAAAGAACTCGTCTCCAACAAACTCCTTTACAATTAATAAAACAGTACCTACCCTGAAACCCGATACACATGTTTACAAACCAGCTGCCTAAACACTATTCCGAGATCAGAAGACACTTGACATGGAAAGGTTGTTTCACCTTGATGCCCCCTCATATATTCCGTGTTGTTTGGCACCCGGCCAGTTCTCCACAAGGTCACCCCCCACGGTGACACTACGGTTCCGCCACCTGCTCGTTAATTGGCTTTTTACCCCCCGTTTTATTGATCGGATTTTTTCTTTTCTTTTTGGTGAAAAAAGCTTGAAGTATAGGCCTTTTCAAGAGTTTTTACTAGCCTACCAAATTGTACACAAATATGCGTCACCCTTCGCTCACTATTCAACCTCTACGAATTTCCAAAAGCATACAAATATATGCATTCTCACTTCTCGACGTACTTGATATGAGAATTTGCTCTCTCTCTCTCTTTATAAATACCTCCTCCGAAAGTGTTGATTTGTCTGTTTGGCGGCGCATAATGTGACTTTGTTTCGCCCAAATATTGACGCGCGGGTTTCTATTGACTTTTCATTAGCGAGTTGTGATTATCATTATCTGCATCATGATGATAACAAATTTGGTCATGAAACTACTCAAATGATTCTGTATTAGATCGATTTTTATCCTGCCTCTAGTTGAAAATTCTAATTTTTTTCATTCAATTCAAAAGCAGCTAGGGAATGTTCCCGAGATCATTTTCAATACGAAATTAATATCATTTGAAAGGTCTTTTCATAAGGATTTCATAACTGTTTTCCATTTTTTCTAAATGCCACTTTGAGCCAAGATATGACGCTTTGAAAATTTGCACTTTTTTGGTTTTGTGCTCATTTTCAAAGCTTCATATCTCGGCTCACAAAGCTTTTACTAGAAAATGGAAAACAGTTCTGAAATCCTCATAAAAATACCTTTCCAACACTACAAATTTCGTTTTGAAAGTCCACCTGTGGAACATTCCCAAGCCAGATTTTTGATATCGTAGTAACTTTTACTGTTTTCACAATTGTAAATGAGTAGATTTTTTAATTCTCTATCGATTGGTAAAAAAATCAAGTTTCTAGCGTTACTCTGCGCAGAGTTAGAGACGATTCAAGTTTTAATCCTACCCTGTCTGCGTCTCCACCTAACGCGCGACTCTGGCCGTCTCGCCACCCTGCGTCTCTAACCTCCACCTGTAACTCGGCTCGGAATAACGCTAGAAACTTGGTTTTTTCACAGAAACATAGAGAATTGATTTATCTCTGATGCCAACTTGGGAATATTCCCTAGTTAGTGCAATTCAGTTCAAACTTTGGAGCTCCATATCTCGGCTCACAGAGCTCGGTGGGAAAAATGGAACATTGTTCTGAACTCGTCAAAACAAGAGCTTTCGAATGATATATGTCTTATTAAAAGAATCCAAGGACTCATCGGATCATTCCCTATAAAAGGCACCTTACCTTGATCTAAACCTTCATAACTCATAACTCTTCCCAAAAAACTTCCCCTCTCATCCAATTTCCATTCTTTTTTGGGCAATACCCCCTCGGAATTCTCGCCACACTGTGCGCGGGCGACGCTAATTGTTCTCTCTCATTTTCCCTTTTTTTGGCGGATGATTCACACTATTTTTCTATTTTGCCTTTTCTGTATGGCTTGGTCAGACCCACCTTCTCACTTTAATCCTTTTTATAAACATTGCAAAAAAATGGAAGAGCAATCGGAGTCTATTCTTAAGTCCGTCCGATTTCGAACATTGAAACAAAAGAGAAGGGAGAGAGAGAGAGAGAGAGAGAGAGAGAGAGAGAGAGAGAGAGAGAGAGAGAGAGAGAGAGAGAGAGAGAGAGAGAGAGAGAGAGAGAGAGAGAGAGAGAGAGAGAGAGAGAGAGAGACGCGCTTCGTAGTAGACGCAGACACCGAGAGACGAGAGAGTGACGCTCAGCAGTAGACGCAGACAGCCAACTACAACTACCAAACTAGTTCTACTTCCTGACCCAGATCCCATAATCCCAAACATGCTAATTAAAGTTACTTAACATTGCGCACAACATTCTCGAGAATGTTATGACCCTCCAACAAGAAAAAATGGGGGCACTTAAATACTCACTTCTACCCCTCGAATCGAAATCATGTGTGGAGGAGGAGGAGGAGGTTCTCGAAAACATGCGCGCGGAGGAAACACACCGGGTCGAGCGAGGGTTGTATTGTATGTCGGTTCGACAGTTGAGACATGTGTTCACCATCCCACTTTTTTCGGATTAGAAATTTTCCCGTGTGTTTCATTATGGAGGTATTGTTTCGAAAAGTAGCCCTGTTGTTTTGATCCCATATTTGTTTTTTTTTACCTTCAATTTTATAGTCTGAATCATTATCAGTAGAAATCTCTGTCAAACTGGGGCGAGATGCGAGAGACGCGCTTTTGGTAGTAGACGCAGAGACGCAGAGATGACTGTACCTTTAAAGGCGCATGACTCACTTTGAAAACATGCGCACAACTTTGACCCTTCATAACTCCGCCCACAAATACTCTATTGACCTGAAATTTTCTGGAAATATACATTGATATCAGAGCTACAAATCATCAGTTGAACACTTTTTATGAAAATCAATATGAACCGAGATATTTTCATTTTGTTGAAGCACACTTTTCAAAACGATGTTCATTTGTTATATTGTTCCAGAAAATTGAATATTGTCAAGTTCATTCTGACTTTCATGACAAGTATCCAATCAATCAATTGTAACTGTGAAATTGATCCGTAACTCCAGAAAATTTCACGCAAAAAGAGCAATTGTGGGCGGAGTTATGATGAGTTTAAAATGAGCAAAACCGACTCTTTTCACTAGTGAATGTTAGCGAAGTAAGTTGGCCTTTTAAAACGAGGTTAGTATCATTCGAAAGCTCTTGTTATGACGAGTTCAGAACTATACTCAATTTTTCCCACCGAGCTCTGTGAGCCGAGATATGGAGCTCCTAAGTTTGACTACTACACTTCTGTACTTGTTTCAGTACTCAACTTCAAAGCTTCATATCTCGGCTCACAGAGCTCCGTACAAAAAATTAAACATAGTTCTGAACTCGTCAAAACAAGAGCTTTCGAATGATATAAATCTCATTAGAAGACTCGGTCATTAGACCACTCCCCCGTCACTTTTCCAAAGCTCTGATCATTGCGATCACCCCACAATCACAATATAGTTAATTTCCGCTCCAGCTCAGCATTACCCATCCGTCCGAGAGAGACACTGCGAACCGTGGAGAGACGGGAATACAGGCGCACTTTGCGATCATCAAATAAAAACGCGTTTTATTGTGCATTTTGATGTCCGCAGCAGCAGCAGCAGCCGACCGGCGGCCACCGGATCGCATTTTCGTTTCTGCGGTTTTCGGGAGAGTTTTGGAACGTCGAGCGACCGGATATCTGTCACTTTTTTCGGCACGTGAGAAGGCTCCACGTCAACGCAGAGCCTTTTTGATTTTTGATACCACTTCCTCTTTTTGATAGTCCTCCGAATATTCCGAATTTCTTCTTCTTCTTCTTCTTCTTTGTTGCAATCTTCTCGCGATTTTCCACCCTGATAAACCGTTGCGATCCTCGGTAGATATGGTGCGCATTCTTTGCAATTTTCCACTATTTTCCCATTTTTGAATTGAATTGCAATGGATTTTGGGTCTCAAAGCGAAAAGTACAGTAATTTGTAGTTGTTGTGAGAGTTTTAGCATAAAAATCATTGAAAAATTGAAAAAAACGCTGAATTTTCAAAGTAAGTTCAAAATTCTGTACTAAAAATTTATGAAAATTTCAAAATCCACCCCGGGGACCCCCTGCACATGTAAGCACCTGCGCCACCCTTTTTAAATGTCCCGCGTGGTCCCACCGGTAACGCTTGCGGACATGGTGCAGCAGGTCAGGGGTTCGATTCTTTTCGAGTGCGAAACTTTTTTTGCTTAATACCCCGATCAAAAACTTGAACTAGACACTTCTCCCTTGTTGTTTGCTTTCCATGAAACTTATTAGGAGACAAGACAACATCCAATTATTACACACCTTGTAAGTATTTTTTATTTTATTTAATGTATTTTTGAAGGGCAGATTGCCACTTATACAAAAACAATTCAAAGAAAGGGGAAAGTGGGAACTGGGTCTAATAATTGTTACAATTGAGATACAAAAATTTGTCAAAATTAACCATACTTAAACGTGTTTTGAAAGCATAAACAGATGTTTTGGGGGGGGAATGACTCAGGGGGAAGGGAATTCCAACAGTTCAAAGATCTATTAAATATGAATTGTATATGGGACTTAGAGGACATCGGTAAATTGGATCTAATAACATATTTATGACGACGTAAATGAGTAACACTGGGGAACGATACGAAAGAGGAACTGGGGATATCAATTTCATGAGCGACAACAAGTTTATAAATAAATGACAAATCAGTGCATAAGCGCCTTCTTTCTAAGGATTCCAATCCAAGAGTGGCTATGGTGCCAAAGTAGTCAGTGTACTCATGGTTACACATTCTGCATATACGATACACGAACGATTTCTGTACACCTTCCACTAGACGATTATCCTCCCGAAGATATGGGGAATGAACGGTTGTGGCGTACTCCAGGAGAGGGCGAATGTATATCACGTAGCACTTGATGAAAAGATCAATGGGGGCTTGCTTGAGGATATGACACATCGTATTGATACGCTGGTGGGCTCGCCGGACAATGATCAAGAAATGATTGCGAAACGAGAGGTTAGAGGAGAATATAACTCCGAGGTCCCTCACAGTCACAACTTTCGGTATACGTATACCTGCTAGAGATATAGTATCACTTGGGTTGGCAGGTGTTTTCGAGGTATGGAACACAATATATTGGCTTTTGCTAGGAGATACCTTCATTTGCCATCTAGTGCACCAATCATGGATCATAATAAGGTCTTCTTTGATAGTGTTAAGGTTTGTCGCATATAATTTCAAATCGTCCGCATAGAGTAGATGCTGGGATTTAAGATTTTTGCTGATGTCATTGATAAAAATTGTGAAGAGAAGGGGTCCCAGTACTGAACCTTGAGGAACTCCCGACAGGACTTCACGTGGAGTGGATAGACGGCCATTAACGTTAATCATTTGTGACCTGGATGTGAGGAAACCTCTCAACCAGTTCAGGAGTTGCGTACAGGTACCAATAGAGTCCATTTTGATGATCAGCTTGGGGATGGAGACTGCATCGAACGCCTTCTGAAAATCAATGTATACACTGTGTACGACCTTGTCTCTGTTCAAATTATCCAACAAACTGTACTGATATAAAACAAGTTGGGATTCAGTACTCCTGTTCGACCTGAATCCAAACTGAAAGTTGCTCAAGAGCTTGAAGGACTTCAAATGGTTAACAATGTGGAGGCGAATCATTTTTTCGATGATTTTGGATACTGAAGAGGTTAGGCTTATCGGTCTGTAATTATTGGGGTCTGATTTCAACCCTTTCTTGTGTAAGGGGATGACAATGGCCGTTTTCCAAACGGATGGTACAACGCCAGATTTCATACTTTCTGTAAAGATGATTGCCAGAGGAAAGGCAATGGACGTACACACTTTCTTTAAGAAGTAGGCTGGCAAACCATCGGGAGTTGTGTTTAATTTAGGAACGAGTTTGTGGAGCATCGCTTCTACTCTAAACGGTTCGAAGACCAGATCTTCCATCACTGCGAAAAGTACAGTAATTTGTAGTTGTTGTGAGAGTTTTAGCATAAAAATCATTGAAAAATTGAAAAAAACGCTGAATTTTCAAAGTAAGTTCAAAATTCTGTACTAAAAATTTATGAAAATTTCAAAATCCACCCCGGGGACCCCCTGCACATGTAAGCACCTGCGCCACCCTTTTTAAATGTCCCGCGTGGTCCCACCGGTAACGCTTGCGGACATGGTGCAGCAGGTCAGGGGTTCGATTCTTTTCGAGTGCGAAACTTTTTTTGCTTAATACCCCGATCAAAAACTTGAACTAGACACTTCTCCCTTGTTGTTTGCTTTCCATGAAACTTATTAGGAGACAAGACAACATCCAATTATTACACACCTTGTAAGTATATATCGCATAAAAAGTTCGCCCTTTTTCGTTTTTCCCTTTCGATTTCCCAACCGGATCGATGTCTCCTTCCTCTCACTCTCTCTGTCCATGACGAAAAGCCGAACACAGTATCATGTTTCGTAGCGAGTGAATGTATAAATGGGCATTTATGTCATTTATCCTCCCCGGCAGTAATCCAATTAACGTACACACTCGATTTGGTTTATTAACTTACACTTTCGATTACTTTCACTGCGAAGGGTTCGTCACCGCATTATCCGATTTTCCACGTTCGCGCCTCTCGATCGGATTACGGTCGGGTTCTGTTTTTGAATTGGTTATTGGAATTGGTATCATTTGAAAGGTCTTTTTGTGAGGATTTCAAAACTGTTTTTGATTTTTTCCACCGAGCTCTATGAGCCGAGATATGGAGCTCTAAAGTTGAGTACTGAGTAGCAGTTCAAACTTTGGAGCTCCATATCTCGGCTCAAAGTTTTATTCATCAAAAACTGAAAACAGTTTTAAAATCCTCATAAAAATCCCTTTCGAATGATATTAGTTTCGTTTTAAAATGCCATCTTTGAAACATTCCCAAGCGATCTTTTTGATATCGTAGAAACTTTTACTGTTTTCACAATTGTATATGAGTAGATTTTTCAATTTTCTATCGATTGGTAGAAAAATCAAGTTTCTAGCGCTATTCTATGCAGAGTTAACAACAATTTAAGTTTTCACGCTACCCTGTCTGCGTCTCCACCTAACGCGCGACTCTCGTCGTCTCGCCACCCTGCGTCTCTAACCCCCACCTGTAACTCGGCTCGGAATAACGCTAGAAACTTGGTTTTTTCACCAGAATATAGAGAATTTCAAGGAGAATTTAATTTTCATTCTTTTTTTTGATGTCTGTGCATAATATCGTTTATTTTTTCTTTAGAAGTTTTGGAACATCAAACATTCGCCAGAATCAAAATCTCAAGAACGTTTATCCCTCTCCATGACAAAAGATGATATTCCATCGTAATTGAAACATTTTTTACACACCCTGTCCACTTTTGATCATCTCCTCCCTCCCTCCATCTCCACTTCACGTTCCACACATGCCACTGGTCAATTTCAATTTGTTGCATGTCCAGATAATCATCGTGTCTAATTCGTCTCGCCCCCAGCATTATTATGTCTCCACGGTATATATATGTATATATATGCCCGTTTCCGACTAATTGTGCCCTTGTTTCCGGTTTTCTGGAAGAAAAGGCGTCGCTTCGACTTTCATTCTCTCTCGTTGGCATTGAACTTTTACTTTGAAGACGTGGTGTTTTTTTTTGGATAGCATTATAATCTTCTGTGGAGGTGTGTCGGTTGGGTACTTTCTGAAAATTTCTGACAGTGGCGCGAGGACCCCCTGCACATGTACGCACCTGCGCTGCCTGGTTCAAGAGTGTCGCGGTGGTCCCTGCGGTAACGCAGGCGGGTGGTGAGCAGAGGGTCAGGGGTTCGATTCCTTTTCGAGTCGAAACTTTTTTGCCTCACTTGTTTCGAAACACGGTACAAAAATGTTACCTATTTTTGACCATCCTTCTTTCCTGAATTCAACGAACTCTATGATTCAGTATGCAAACACCCTTTTCCCTTCCCTCCACCCTCTCCGTCACACTTCATAACCCCTTGAGAATTCCATTTTCAGGCGAACACCGAAAATCCGAACAAAACCAGTCGAAATAGAGTGCGCCACAGTTCTCGGCGGGAGAATGAACTCGAAACAGCACTGCAATCGGTGCGGGAAACAAGTGTATCCCACCGATAAGGTCGGTCCGTTGAAGGATGCCACGTTTTTTCATCAAGGTCTGTTGCTTATGTTTTAATTTTTGATGAGACCTATTTCATTTGAAAGCTCAGGTTTTGACGAGTTTGGAACTGTGCTTAGTTTTTTCAACGGAGCTCTGTGAGCCGAGATATGGAGCTCTGAAGTTGAGTAGTGAAACAAGTACAGAAGGGTGGTAGCGAAACATTGGAGCGTCATATCTCGGCTCACAGAGCTCAGAGGGGAAAATCAAAACTAGTGCTGAACTCGTCAGAACAAGAGCTTTCGAATGATATAAGTCTCATTGGAAAGTTTCAAGAACTCATCAAACTATTCCCTTGTTAGTAATACCCTTCTGTACTTGTTTCAGTGCTCAACTTTAGAGCGTTATATCTCGGCTCACAGAGCTACGAGGGAAAAATTGAAAATAGTTCTGAAATCGTCAAGAAAAGAACTTTCGAATGATATATAATATAAGTGTCATTAGAAAACTCCAAGTACTGAAAAGACCCCATTTTCTAGTACTGATAGTAAACTCATTCCTCCAGGATGCTTCAAATGCTACATCTGTGGCACCCGATTGGCTCTCAAAACCTACTGTAACAATCGAAATGATATAAACGACAAAGAAGTGTACTGCTCGAACCATGTCCCGATCGCCGGGCCGCACGACCTTCCAATGGCCACCGGTGGAGGCAATAAGCATTTGGAGAACAATAATCATGTGAAGAATGGTAACTGGATGTGAGTTTCTTTATCATCAATTTCTGACAAGATGCCAGCTCGCAGCGCCAAAGAAGTGAGACAGCAGGGCGGTGCGAGAGAGTCGAGAGATCAGAGATTAAAGGAGCTTCAGGTCCGCTGCGAGACCCACTGGCATCTCGTCAAAAATAGATATCATCCAGTCTGAAAGAGCATAAAATTTCCTTTCTATTGATGTAAAAATCATTGAAAAATGTTAATTTTTGAAGGAAATACAGTGAATTGAAGTTTTCTGTACTCTGCGTCTCTTATCAAAGTGGCGTCTCTCGTGTACTCTCGCCGTCTGCTGGGGCAGAGACGCAGAGTGCACCAAACTTCAAAGAGCCATAAATCGCTTCAGAATAGAGCTAGAAAACTGGTTTTTTGACAGAAATGTGAAAAGTTGATTGCTCTTTCTGAATTTCAATGAAGTTTTTGATGAAATCTCAGATTCGACCTAGATAATACAATTATTCCAATTTCCAACCCCATCTTTCTCCAGCGACGCCGGTCTCTCCGACATGAAGATCGCGCACGCGATGAAAGCGACGCAGGTGGCGCGTCCCTACCCGAAGATCAGTCACGAGGGAGCCAAGTACGTGGTGGACTACGATGCACAAACTCGGCTCGAGTTGCTCCATCGGAAGGACGAGGACGAGCTGTACGAGGAGTTTCAGGATAAGCGGGTGCGAGAGGCGGAGCAGTTCGAGAAGGAGAACACGGAGGAGTGGGAGATGGCGTTGGCCGAGTTTGCGAAAAAGTATGAAAGGGGGCAGGCGAATAATATGAAGAAGGACGATTTGATAAGGCAGTTGACGATTAAAAGGGAGAAGAAGTTGGAGACCCTGCATACTAAGAGAAAGGTACCTTTTTTAATTTTAAATCCTTTAAAAAACATCCAAAAAACCGCGAAAATCCCTTGAAAAACCATCAAAAACCATCCCCCTCCACCCCCTCCCCCAAAGTGGGCGGAGCCTCCCCACACACAAAACATAGCGCGCGTCGGAACCCGCGAGATGTCCGCCGCAACTTTACACCACCTCGCCCCACACCGCCGCGCCCGCCATGACAAATGAAGACAAACGCACTCGGCCCGACTCCAATCCTGGGGGCGAAATGAGCTTTTTAACTCGGATGTCATTGATATAAATTTTGAAGAAAAAAAGAATACTGATAAGGCAAATCATGACAGGAAAGAGAACGTCATCAAACCGCCGAGCTCGTCGACCGGCAAGCCAAAGAAATGTTGGAGCTGTTCAAAGCGTCTCGCTCCGAGTACAGCAACCTGCAGTACCCGTCCACCCCACCTCCACCAGTGCCACCATCCTGTAGTAAAAGGGAGATCTACACCACCACTGATTACTTCTCGGTGAGCACAAATGTACATTTTCAAAAAAAAAAACTTTCAACTTCAGTCTATCGACGAGGTGGCGATTCATTGCGCTCGCAACGAGGTCGCCTCTTTCACAGATCTCATCCGAACGCTTTCATCTGGAGCACGATCCGATGTAGACGTGGCGAGAGCCATCTACCGATGGATCACCATCAAGAATCTGAACACGATGGTGTTCGACGACTCGATTCAGAATGATACGCCGATGGGGCTGTTGAGGGGGATCAAGTACGGCACGGAGAGCTATCACGTGCTCTTTAAGAGATTGTGCAGGTGAGAAAACGCGCTCCATCGCATCATGGGTTAGAGAGTACACGATCAGAAGAGACGCAGAATGGTAGACAGTCTGCGTCTCGCCCAGGTTGAGATAGTGCACGATTCGACAAGACACAGATTGACAGACAGTCTGCGTCTCTCCAGATCGTGTACTCTCTCACTCTATGGCAGCATGGGTTAGAGAGTGTACGAACCAGCAAGACGCAGAATGATAGACAGTCTGGGTCTCTCCGGATCGTGCACTCTCTCACTCTAACGCAGAACGGATGAGAGAGTGCACTATCTAGCAAGACGCAGATCGACAGACAGTCTGCGTCTCTCCCGATCATGTACTCTCTCACCCATATCACGATGAAGCGCACTATCAACACGATGAATTCCAGTTACGCCGGCCTCCACTGCGTCGTCATCAAGGGATTCTCCAAATCGGCCGGTTATCAACCCGGCTACTCATTCGACGACCACCGCTTCAGAAACACGTGGAACGCCGTCTTCCTGGACGGCTCCTGGAGATTTGTGCAGTGCAACTGGGGAGCCAGACATTTGGTGTAAGTTGAAAAGCTGGAAAACTCGAAAAAAAATTCCCATTTCAGCAACGCCAAAGACGGTTCCCATGAAGCGAAAACGGATGGAAATCTGCGGTACGAGTACGACGACCACTACTTCATGACGGATCCAGAAGAATTCATATATGAGTTCTTCCCCTCGGATCACGCGTGGCAACTTCTTCCGAGGCCACTGAGCCTTCTCCAATTTGAACGAATTCCATTTGTTAGATCGTTATTCTTCAAGTACAATCTCTCGTTTATTGATAAGCAGTTGGAGTCGACGGTTTATGTAAGCTCTTTTTAAGAGATATCAGGCGTACATGCAAAGTGAGAGAGTACGTCATTATGTGAGACGCAGATCACAGTCTGCGTCTTGTCGAATCGTGTACTCTCTCATCTGAGGCGAGACACAAATATAATAATGTTTCAGACTGACAAAACGGGCGCCGCCTCTATTTCAATCCGTCTTCCTCCAAAAGGCGACTCGCTAATCTTCCATTACAACCTCAAGTTCTTCGACTCGGAGGAGAACACCATCTCGGGCATGTCACTGAAGCGATTCGTCATGCAGAGCGTTACCGATGACGTGAGATCTCTCATTTTTTGGAAGTGTCATCTGAAACAGAAACCCTTCCAGATCGTCACATTCCGAGTGCACGCGCCCTCCACTCGCCCGCTTCTCCTTGACATCTTCGCCAACTCGGTGTCTTCTGGAGCGTATTTGACTGGACAGCCGATCAAATTCAAGAGCGTCTGCAAGTTTAAGGTGACACACGACACATCTAAACTGATAGTTACAGTAACCTCCGATTCTCAGGTCGTCTGCGAATCGCTGCAAGTCATCATGGTTCCTCTACCCGAATGCGCGTCCGGGGAATGGGGGCCAGCGAAAGCCACTCGACTGTTCGGACTACTTCCCATTTCTCATCCAGATGCCATTATAAACACTGGAAGATACACCGAGATTCGCTTCAGAATGACAAGGCCATTGTCTGAATTCGTAGCGTCGTTGCACAGAAATCGGACGGATGATCGGGCGCTGCAGGCGTGCACCAGGTCCACGTTGAAGGGGGATATGGTAGGTGAAAGTGCGCTCTGCTGAAAATATTGGAAGTCATTTGAAATTAGACCGCTATGAAAGTGCGCTTCATCGAGGATGAGAAAGTGCACGATCCGGTGAGACGCAGACTGTCTGTCATTCTGCGTCTCGCAGGATCGTGCACTTTCTCACTCGGGGCGCGATGGAGTGAGAGAGTACACGAACCAGCGAGACGCAGGCTGTCTGCCATCCTGCGTCTCTACGGATTTTGCGCTCTCCCATTCGCGATGGAGCGCGCTATCACAGTGGGAAGACCGATAGTAAAAGAAAATGGTGAAAAAATCACTTTTTCCACCAATTTCTCCACATTTCAGGTCTACATCCAAATCGATTTCCCGGGAGAAGGACAGTATGGACTCGATATCTACACCCGACAGGACGATCAGCTGGTGAACGGCAAACAACTGCTCACGCACTGCTGCAAGTACCTCATTCACTCGAGGAACTGCTAATTTCTCTGTGATTTTCATTGTTTGACAGCAAGGATTGACTTTTTATCAAATTTACACTATGAAAGCTCATTGAGCACATAGATTTTGTGGAATGCTCCGGAGAGCCGAGATATAGGTATAAGTCCGAAATAATAGTGAAAATCTCTACCCATATCTCGGCTCTCAGGTGCATTCCGCAAAATCTATGTGCTCTGGGAGCTCTCATGGTATAAATTTGCCAAAAAATACATTCCTTAAAGTCAACCGCTTCTCTAAACCCCCTCCAATGTTGCCATTCCCTTGAACGAACACAAGAATACATAAAAAGCACGGATCTGCAGGGTATTTATTAACTTTCCCCCATTTTTTCTTACTTTTTTCACATTTTTACAAGTTATCAGTGAATTTGAAATCCCGAGTATTTTTTTTACCTATTTTTTGGATAATTGTCACATTTTTTAAGCTTTTGACGCAGTATTTTTGTGTATTTTTTGTGGTTGTGAAACAATAAAGTTTGAAATTTAATATAATTTTGGAATTTGGGGAAAATTACAGAATTTTGAAGAATTTTAAAGGAGGTGCCAACTATTTTTTTCACTCGACGGAATTTGGTCATTTCGAGTACCGCATCCACGAATCTGAAAGTGAAATTCTCCAAAAATTCCTCGTTTTCGAGAAATTTGCGTTTCAAAAAAGCTAAGGAGCAAAATCCGCGAGGACTAACTTTCGCATGGCCGAGTTTTTTGGTCACCATGGTTGCTGGTTTTTATTGATTTTTCGTATTTTTCAGGGTTTTTTCTTATTACTGCAATTCTCTGTAATTTTTTTAAAACAAAATACAAAAAAAAACATAGAAAATCAAAAAGAAGCCCTGAAAAATGCGTAAAATCAATAAAAATCAGCAACCACGGTGACCAAAAAACTCGGCCATGCGAAAGTTAGTCCCCGCGGATTTTTGCTCCTTAGCTTTTTTGAAACGCAAATATCTCGAAAATGAGGAATTTTTAGAGAATTTCAATTTCAGATTCGTGGATGCGGTACTCGAAATGACCAAATTCCGTCGAGTGAAAAAAATAGTTGGCACCTCCTTTAATTGCAAAAAATAGCAAAAAAAAAAAATTTTGCGCCCGCGAAAAAAAAGCATGAAGAAAAAACCAAATTTCAAATTTCGCGGCCTGGCGCCAAACCCGGTGCCGAGAATGGCGCCAGTGCGCGCCCGCTTGGGTCGCTAAAATGCAAGTGTTTTTTTATTTTCTCACTCTATTTTCCCCAGTTTCTCTTCCTTTTTCCACCCGATTTTTCACTTTTTTCTCCCAATTTTTTCCACCAAAATCACACCATTCAGGCTCACCATGGTGGAGATCACTGTGGCCAGCGGTTTGGGGCCGAGCAATCGAAACGTGTCGTTTCAAACGTCGGCGCCGCCCAGCGACATTGAGAATCAGGTGTTCGAGAAGATCAAAGAGATTCTGGGCACGGATATTCCTGAGGAGTTTCTTCGTGAAACGATAAGAGTTTGTTTTCCAAGCAAGCACCTCAAAAATGATGAAACGTTTAGAAACACCCGGATCTCGACCTATCCGACGTGTGCATTTCGGGGCTCGTCGACGAGATTCTCAAGTCGAACGACACGTCGCCACCACCACCACCAATCTACGGACCCGAGAAGCAGTCCACTGCCACCGACACGTGCATGGAAATGGTACCCTACGTCGGCGGCAGCGGCGCCGAGAAAGAGACATCCGACCTACAGAAGGCTATTCAGGACTCGATGAGCCTCAACGATGCGGAGCGCGTGAATCTCGAGGAGCTGGTGCGCAATCCGAACATCTCGACTGGGCTCAAAAACTCGGGCAACACGTGCTGGTTCAACTGTCTTGCGCAGATGCTTTACAGTCTGTCGAGCTTCCGCTCGGTGATTTATCACTGTGTTCCGATCTCGTGGACCGGCGAGCAGATTGTGAACATTCGTAGAGATGATGTGCTCTATGCCGAGTTGCTTTTGGGCTTTCGAAAACTGTTTGCAGATTTGCATTTCACTGAAATGTCCTACATTGAAGTCGGGGATTTGTTAAAGGTGATTATTGGGCTCTCGGACATTTCGCAGCTGTTTTTGGCCTATTTTGGCTCAATTTTCTCGTTTTTTTTTCTTTTTCAATGTTTTTTTCATAAACTACAGCAAAAATATACATTTTGATCATAATTGAGGATATTTTATCGTTGTTAATGCACATTTTTCATCTCAGATACTTTGTATCTTGAAAAAAATCATGAGTTTCATTGAAATCCAGACATATTAAGCTTGTTAAAGATAAAAAGCATGAAAAATATACCCTAACTATAATTTAAACGAAAAATATACTCTGATATAATTGTAATCTATAAATTATATCAGAGTATATTTTCCGTGCTTTTTATCTTTAATCAAGCTTAATATGTGTGGATTTCAATGAAATTCATGATTTTTTCGAAAAATATCTTCAATTATGTTCAAAACGTATATTTTTGGTGTAATTTATGAAAAAAACGTCGAAAACTGAAAACCCCGAGAAAATTGAGCCAAAATAGACCAAAAAACAGCTGCGAAATGTGCCGGGAACCAAAGAAAAATCGTTATTTCGCGATTTTCACAATCCAAAAACACAACTTTACCCAAAATCGCAGACCGTGGAAGCACTCCACCGCAAAAACCGTTCCGACTCGATGCCGACGATCGGCAACCAGCAGGACGCCACCGAGATGCTCATTCTGATCTTCGAGTGGCTCGAGACGGCGCTCAACGCTGCCGTCCACGCGCATCTGAATCCGGACCTACGCATCGACAACATCGACGACAATATCGTGGTGGCCGAGTCGACGACGGCGGCGCCGAACAGCGAGATGGCCGGCACGGCGCCTCCGGATTATAGTTTTGGGGAGATCTCGTCGGGCGTGAAGAGAGAGGCTCAGTCACGACCGAACTCTCCGCTAGCAGCGAGAAAGGTATTTAATTGGCTCCGTTTTGGGCTCATTTTCGCGGAATTTTCAATTTTTTTCGTAAAATTATACGTTTTGCACATAATTGAAAAAGTGGGCGGAGTTAGAGCCGATTTTGGCTCATTTTGGCTCGATTTTCGCGGAATTTCAATGTTTTTTCATAATTCATCGCAAAAATATACGTTTTGAACATGATTTTATCGATTTTTGCACATTTTTCATATCAGATACCTTTTATCTTGAAAAAATCATGCGTTTCATTGAAATCCACACATGTTTTCTATTAACTGTACATTTTTCATGTTTTCTATCTCTGATCGAGCTTTATATCTGTAGATTAAAGATAGAAAACTTGAAAAATGTACAGTTAATAGAAAACATGACCGGATTTCAATGAAAATAGCGATTTTTCAAGGTAAAAGGTATCTGGGATGAAAAATGTGCGAAAAATCGATAAAAAACGTATATTTTCGCTATAATTCGTGAAAAAACATTGAAAACCCCCGCGAAAATCAAGCCAAAATGAGCCAAAAACGGCTCTAACTCCGCCCACTTCTTCAATTAGGTTAAAAACGTATATTTTTGCGATAATTTATAAACAAACATTGAAAAACCCAGCGAAAATCAAGCCAAAATGAGCCACGGAGCCGTATAATTTTATCTCTAGAGCCCCGAGTTCGCCGTCCCATTGGCTCCAAGTGGAAGTCGTGTGATCGTCATGAGAAACGATCTTTCCGCCATCGACGAGGCGATGGACACTTCTGAAGGCACCTCTCGCCACGCTCGCTCTCCACCCTTCCCCGCCAAAATGCCGCGTAGAGCTCCAGTAGTTGCTCCGGAGCCGTCGGAGGGGCTCAAAGAGCTCGTCGATCAGCTCAAACAAAAGTTCGAGCAACTGTTCACCGCCAAGCTCACATCGAGCACTATTTCGGATGGTGAGCTCTTGGGAAATGCTCAAAATTAAGTTATTTTCAGATAACTCGGTGTCCAATGAGACGCACACGCAGAACTGTCCACAGATATTCCAACTGCAGCTCTCCTATGGAAACCTCCACGATGCTCTCGAGGCGAGCACCTACGATACTGGAAGAAATGCGATTTCGCACGTCCAGAACCTCTATGAAGAGCTCCCCGCTGTTATTTTCATGGGACTCTCTCGTTTTGTATTTGAGAACTCGGCGAGCATCAAGCTCCATGATAGATTCACGTTCCCGCGTGTTGTCTATATGGATCGGTATCTCAAGTCAAATGCCGATTTCGTTGAGGGGCTCCGCAGCCGTCAGAATGAGCAGCGTGAAGAGCTCGCGCGCCTCAGGGCTCAGCGCAATGGGTTGTGTCGGTATCCGCATGGAAATGGAGGGGAGACAAAGTTGGCCGACGTTTTTGAGACCGCCATTCAGGCGTTGATGAATGTTAATGGGTTCGTATTTTAGAAGGGAGCTTTTAGCAAAGTTACCCCAAATAGAATAGCATTCGCTGAGCAAGAATCTGTAATCAAGGATTTTATCTATGCTTCCCTGAGAGCCGAGATATCAAGGTCAAAAGTACAGTGAAAAATAGCTAACAAGGAAACAACTTGAAGACGTTGAACTTTTTACCAAATTCATACCCGAGGTAGAATCGAGTTCCCTGATTCAGAATCTGCAATAAAATTCTGCGGATTTCTTCTGTGCTCCGAGATATGGGTCACGCAATGTCAAAAATACAGTGAAAAAGTGCACCTTTCACCATTTTTCACTGTATTTTTAACCTTGTGTGACCCATATCTCGGAGCACAGAAGAAATCCGCAGAATTTTATTGCAGATTCTGAATCAGGGAGTTCGATTCTACCTGGGGTATAAATTTGGTAAAACGTTCAACGTCTTCAAGTAGTTCCCTTGTTAGCTATTTTTTACTGTACTTTTGACCTTGTGTCATATCTCGGCTCTCAGGGGAGCTCAGAAAAATCATTGGTTAATCTTGTTCAGCTAGTGCTCTTCTACTTGGCGTATAATTTAACGTGCTCATTTCCAGCTCCGAAGAGCCATCCGAGAACATTGCGTTCACCGGACCATTAACACCACTCGCCTACAACGCCAACAACCAGAAATCCACGTCATTTGTGAAAAACCTCGGCAAAATCTACCCGAACTTTCCGCAAACACGCGAAATCGAGGCCACCATCAAAACGCTCCAATCGCTGAAGCTGGACGTGATGAGCGAGGAGAACAACTGCTCGGCGAGAGAACTGGAGCTCGAGGAGCTCATCGAGCACACCTACGAGGTCCCGGAGCTCCAGAAGCATCAGTACGAGCTGCGAGCCATGATTGTGCACTCGGGGGAGGCGAATATTGGGCATTATTTCACCTATCGGCTCAGTGAGTGGTTCTAGTGCATTCTGAATTTGAAAGTGTTTGAGAACTCGAGAAATTGAGTTTTTGATAGATCAAATTTATACCATGAGAGCTCGCTGAGCACATAGATTTTGCGGAATGCTGCTGAGAGCCGAGTAATGTTAAAAATACAGTGAAAAAAGGCATTTCGATCATTTTTCACTGTATTTTTGACCATATCTCAGCTCTCAGGAGCATTCCGCAATATCTATATGCTCCGGGAGCTCTCACCTATCTAAATTTAACAAAAATTCAACCCTTATTACAGAAAAATCGATCGATGGCACCGAGATCTGGGAAAAACTCAACGACCAAAAAACCGATCAAGTCACTTGGCCACAAGTCGAATCAGACGCATTTGGCTCCGGCTCGGGCTCTCCGTCCGCCTACTTGCTCATGTACGTGCGCACCGATGCCACGTGGCTCGACGCGGCCGACACTTTGACGGCTCAAGAAGCGTTGGCTCAATTGCCGAGCGATTTGTCGGAATACGTGGAGCAGCAGCAGAAGAGCTGGAAGAGCCGGCTCCAGAACTACCGGGAGCTCCAGGCGAGCGGTGGGAGGAAGGAGGATAGTGCGTTCACGTGGTGTCGGAAGACGTTGAAAAAGCAGAATGTTAGAGGTGATGAGAATGCGAATCCGGAGCTCACACAGACCGATTTGCTCCGCATTCCGGTTTATAAGCATATGTGCGTTTTCAATGAGGCCGAGATCAATGAGGTGGTTAAATTGGTGAGTTTGGCGAAGTGAAGAGCCATGAGCTCATAAGAGCCCTGGAGCTGAGAATTATGAATCTGTAATTTTTCCTGAATGCTCTGGGAGCTCTGCGAGCCGAGATACAGTCCGAGCTCGAAAAATGGGATGAAACTTTGTTCATAACTTTTCGGATTCAATTTTTTATGAAAATCCTACTATTTATTCGGATTTGTCTTGAAATTGTGAATCGATTGATTAAAGAATCTCACAATTTGAATGCACTGGAAAAATTTTATATTCAAGTTACATTAAAACGATGAAGGCAAGATTTTTATCATTTGAATGTAATTTGTATATAAAAAATTTTCCAGTGCATTTAAATTGTGAGATTCTTGCATCAATCGATTCAGAATTCCAAGACGAATCCGAATATATAGTTGGATTTTCATAAAGTTGAATCCGAAAAGTTATGAACAAAGTTTCATTTGAGTTTTGACTGTATCTCGGCTCCCAGAGCTCCCGGAGCCATTCAGAATCATTGCATATTATAATTGCAGTCCTCGATGCTCTGGAACAACATTCTGAAAATCGAGCCGCACCGATTCGCGAGCCCCGAAGAGCTCTTGACACATCATCTGAGAATGGCGATGATTCACCAATACGGTGGAATGCAGTTCATGGAAAAGTTTGTGTAAGTTTTCTTTGAAAAGAGCTCATAACCTTTCAATTGCTCATTCTTACAGGAGCTACCCGATCAGAGAGCTCCGAGAAGACGCCGAGAACGATGTGGAGAGGATTTATGATAATGTGAGCAATCCGGGCTACTTTTATAATGCTCCATCTTCCAGTTCGTCACAAAATACCTGGACACGACGCTCCAGTGTGAGCCGGCGAGCTCCAACTCGAATCTGTTGCTCTTTGTGAGCTCGCGCGTCGACAATATCAACTTTGCTGTGATCCGCTTCCTGCTCGTCTTAGCGCTCACACATTGTGAAGTCGAACCGATTGCACAAAGAGCCCGACAAGAGCTGAGCAAGTATTGCGAGATGGACGTGTCGTCGATGAGGAAGATGAGACTGGTGGCTCTGATGCTCGCGCAGGCGTATGAGATGGGCACTATTGCGGTTTATGGAGCCAGAAAGGCGTTGGAAACGTTTAAAGAGGCCGAAGATCGGTGAGCATTTTGGCTCCGCAGTCGGTTTTTGGCTCGATTTTCTCGATTTTCTTCGTTTTTTTTCCTTGTTTTCGATGTTTTTTTCATAAATTACAGCAAAAATTGACGTTTTTAACATATTTTATCGATTTTAATGCACATTTTTCACATCAGATACTTTTTATCTTGAAAAAATCACGATTTTCATTGAAATCCACACATTTCAAGCTTGATTAAAAATAAAAATCATGAAAAATATACTCTGACTAAATCTATAGATTACAAAGTATATTTTCCATGCTTTTTATCTTTAATCAAGCTTAAAATGTGTAAATTTCCATGAAACTCGTGATTTTTTCAAGATAAATAGTGTCTGAGATGAAAAATGTGCATTAACTTATAAAAAAGTCGATGAATTATGTTCAAAACTTCTATTTTTGTTGTAATTTATGCAAAACTGAGAAAAATGAGTCAAAATGAGCCAAAAACTGCTCTGACTCCGCCCACTTCTTGATACAAACCCAATGGTTCCAGAGGAGAGCTCACAGTGGAGAAGCTCTTCACGGCGATGACAGCGGCTCGCCTTTCACGCGTCTGCTCACGATACGTGCGAGACCTCAGTTTCCTGAAGCCGTCGCACATGTTCGTGGCTCCAGAAGTGCTCCGCATCGTCACGATCATTCCGCTGCTCAAAATGGCGAAAACCGCCTATCAGCACGTCGTCGACGAACGTCTTCAGATGAAGGAAATGGAGTTTTTAATGTCGCACAACGAACGGAGAATCAGTATCGACGCGATCACCAATGAGATGGAGGCCGCTATTCACTGTGTGCACATTTGGTTCCGCGAGCTCGAGATTTCAGAAGAGCCGATGAGCATCCCGGGCTCCAGTTATCCAGTCGAGGTTTGCTGCTCATTGAGCCAGATTTAAGCCAAAATGATGATTTTTTCGTTTCGTTTCCAGATCAACATTGACACACTGTACCGCGCGATGATCAGCTGTGTGGAGGTGCTCGTTTCGTATGCAGTGGTGCTCAAAACCCCGCCGAAACAGGCGTTCTTGACGAAAATCGCCACGGCGCTTCAGATTCTGCCCAGTTTCAACGAGCAGCTTCCGTCGGATTTGGGCAGATTCGAGCCGGATACGCTGGACGTTGAGGAGCAGAAGGTGAGCAGAAAGAGCAAGAAAATGGGCGGAGTTAGAGCATGGCCTGTTTTGGATCAATTTTCTTGGTTTTTTTCATAATTTTCAGCAAAAATAGACTTTTGATCATGATTTCATCGATTTTTTCCAATTTAATGCACATTTTTCATCCCATATACCTTTTATCTTGAAAAATCATGAATTTCATTGAAATCCACACATTTTAAGCTTGATCAAGTTCGAAATGTCTAGATTTTAATGAATATCATGATTTTTTCCAGATAAAAGGTATCTGGGATGAAAAATGTGCATTAAATTGGAAAAAATCGATAAAATTATGTTCAAAACGTATATTTTTGCTGTAATTTATGAAAACCCAAGAAAATTGAGCCAGAATAGGCCAAAAACTGCTGCAAAACGTCCGGGAGCTCTAACTCCGCCCATTTTCTTGATAAAATTGAGCCAAAATGAGCCAAAAATTTCTCTGCAGATCTTCAAAATCCTGTTAGATCTCGGAAATGGCAACGACAAAGTCGACCGAGTGAATACCGAAATTCAAAAAGTCATATCTGGGTCCTACGAATAATTGCATCCTTTTTATTTTTATTTTCTTTTTTTCCATTATTTTCCCTTATTTTTCTCCGCTATTTATATTTATTATTTTTATTCTCATTCGGTTTTATCAATAACCCCAGTCTATTTCGTTTATATCATAACTTTCCCCCCGTAGCTCCCCGCTTCTTTCTCTCTGGTTCCCCCCGTTTGGTATTGACTTTTTGTTCTAAAAAAGAAACAAATCGATGGATTTTTTGAATGTAAAAACGATCCCCCCATTGCCACTATATAATTTTTCAAAAAAAGAGAAATAAATTTATGATCATGGACTCAAAATCGATGAGCCACCTCGTCGGGCGGATAGACGCGCACGATTCTGGAGCTGTTTTCGGTGTCGCGATCGATGACGAACGACGTCACATTGGAGGAGGATGACGTGGAATAGTTGGACGAGTAGGCCGAAGACGAGGATCGTTGAGAAGGCGTCGCGTCGTTCTGAAAGGTGGGTCTCGTGACAAAAAGTACAGTAATCCTTACCGAATTATAATAATTTCGGGGCGAGGGAATGGGTACGGTAGTATGGCAGTCGACTGAAATGTAAGTGGGCGTCGGGTCGAACTCGGGCTTCGACGGGGTACGGTCTGCAGAGGATTACGGTAATTTGTTGTCAAAATACCGTATCCTTGTGGGCGGGGCTTTTTTGCAAAGTGCGGCACCAGTTTTCTGCAACCTCGCCGCACATTTGTCATCATTTTCATCGAAATTTCATTGATTTTAACGATTTTTCCTTATTTTCATTCGTTTTTTTTTTTGTCAGAAAAGAAAGAAAATTATTGAAAAATCACTAGAAACCACCTTAAAATCGAACTTTTCACTGAAAAATGATGGAAAAGTTCGATTTTTAAGTGATTTTTTGGTAATTAATATGTATTCTGACAGAAAAACGCTTAAAAATACGGAAAAATTGATAAAACCAATGAAATTTTGATGAAAATGATGAGAAATGTGCGGCAAGGTTGCAGAAAACTGGTGCCGCACTTTGCAAATAAGCCCCGCCCACAGAGATACGGTAGCCATGAGTATGCACACTTTTTGACAATAATACCTGGCGAAATAATCTTGGGCTTTTGAGCGATTGGCGGACGAATGTTCACATAGTGGCTCTTGTTTATGGAGGGACTGTCGTAGACGTTGACTGATGGGGATTCTGGAGGAAAATTAGAGATTAGTTATCTAAATTTTAGCTAATTAGTTTTTGATTTGAACCCCAATAAAGTTTGGGCAATTCAGATAAGTTTGGAGCTCCATATCTCGGCTCATAGAGCTTGGTTTCTCAATGAGATCCGTATCATTCGAAAGCTCTTGTTTTGACGAGTTCAGAACTATTTTTGGTTTTTTCAAGCGAGTTCTGTGAGCCGAGATATGGAGCTCTGAAGTCTGACCTGATACTTTTCAACTTTAGAGTTTCATATCTTGGCTCACAGAGCTCGGTAGGAAAAATTGAGCATAGTTCTGAACTCGTCAAAACAAGGGCTTTCGAATGATATATAACTCATCAGGAAACTTCAAAAATGTAAGACGAAACTCTCACCATTCCTCCTGGCCTCCCTGGCCACCTCAACATCCGTCCGAATCTTGACCACAGACACCTCCTTCTCCTTCTGCGAGTCATCCTGATGCCTCAACGAGTGCTCCTCCACCACAATCACCCGATTATTATTGTTCTGTCCCACCCTCTGCGTCTTCTGTTGCATATCCCCGTAAACCGGTGTGGCGTAATAGTGAGGGTTGACGGGTGGAGCAGTGGTGGGCACCGGTGGGATTTCCGATCGTGGAGGTCGTGGTGGCTTGTGGAGGGCTTCTGGGGCCACAGAGACACTCGCCTGGAATGTGAAAGAAATGAAGAGACAGAGTGCGGTGTCGAACCCATCGGACCCCCAAAAAGGGACCGACTCGATGGCAAGCGCGTTAACCACTGCGCCACCGGTGCACACGATCGGCGTGGCGCAGAGTGCGTACAGGAGCGGAGCGGTCTGGAGAGGCGCCGCAAAGTGAAAGAGGCAGAGTGCGGCGTCGAACCCATCGGACCCCCAAAATGTGACCGAGTCGATGGCAAGCGCGCTATCCACTGCGCCACCGGGGCACACGATCAGCGCGGTCCAGAGTGCGTACAAGAGGCCAACTCACCATCAGCGGCGCGTGCGCTCGAATGATCGGAGGCGTCGGCGGAGTGGACTTTGAGCCGGCCAGCATGCGCTCCTCCTTCTCTGCTTCTAGAGAAGACGTCGTCACTTTTCGACTCGTCCGGGTGTCGGATCGACGGTCGTAGCCGGCTAGTTTGGGGAACCACCGACGTTCTGGTTTCTCCGGCTTTTCTTCTGGAAAGGAAGGGAGTTTAATGATACTGGTATCATTCGAAAGCTCTTGTTCTGACGAGTTCAGAACTATGTTTAATTTTTTTTTTTTTTCTTTTTTTTTTTTTCGAAGCTCTGTGAGCCGAGATATGGAGCTGTAAAGTTTAGTAGTCCTGAAAAGTTGCTCAAACTTTGGAGCCCCATACCTCGGCTCGAAGAGCTCCCTAGGAAAAGTCAAGCATAGTTTTAAACTCGTTAGAACAAGAGCTTTCGAATGATACAAGTCTCATCTAACGAATTTGAAAATTCATCAGAATATTCCCTAGTTAATATTACACTTCTGAACTTGCTTCAGTACTTAACTTTAAAGCTTCACCAGCCTGCTGGGGCGGCTCACGCCGCCTCAGCATGGCTGGGAAGTCATTTAGAAATATTCACGTGAAAATGTTTGTATGGGTGGTTCATTCGGTAGCACATTTGTCTTTCGTTCAAAAGGTCGCTGGTTCGACTTTTGTCCACTTCACGTTATTTCTTTCGTTCCCCTACATGCACAGAGTTGACTACTCATACACACACACACACACACACAAACATCCCCCAACAGAATTTTAAATATAAGAAAGATATCTCGGCTCACAGAGCTCCATAAGAAAAATAAAGCACTGTTCTGAACTCCTCAGAACAAGAGCTTTCAAATGATACAAAACTCACCTGCTCCATTAGAATGCACATTCGAAGAAGAAGAAGAAGAAGAGTTCGTCAAAATCGAATTAAAAATGTTCCTCCTCTTGGGCTTCTCAATGACAGTCCCATCCACTGCCATTTTCGTCCTCAATGAGGTCCGCGTTTCCCTCATCGCCTTGTCCAAATCGACGGCACAGCACGAGTAAATATTGCAGAATTTCCACAAATTCAGGTGCTCATTTTTCTTGGGATCCATGTATTTTTTCAGATTTTGAGCCGCTCGATGGTGCATTTTGGCGATTTCAGAGAGTCGTTTTAGGGGGAGGTCTAGTCGCGACTGGGAGAATGTGTCGATTATCGAGTGTAGCTTTTCTCCGTAGGTGGCTTCTGCTTCTGCTCTGAAATCGTCTCTGTTTCTCTGCGTCTCTAACTAAGGCTTGTTCTCTAGGTGTCTGACTGTCTAGCTTCTCTGCGTCTCTAACGAAATCTTGTTCTCTAGTTGTCTAACTGGTTTTTCTGCGTCTCTAACAGCTGCTTGTTGTCTAGCCTCTCTCTCCGTATCTAGCTAAAACTGGTTGTCTAGCTTCTCTACCTGTCCAGCTTCTCTGCGTCTCTAACTAAAACTGGATCTCTAGTTCTCTAGTTCTCTAGTTGTCTAGCTTCTCTGCGTCTCTCTGCCTATGATAGTTTTCTAACTTTTCTGCGTCTCTAACTAAATCTGGTTCTCTAGCTGTCTAACTGGTTTTTCTGCGTCTCTAACAGCTGCTTGTTGTCTAGCTTCTCTGTGTCTCTAAGAAAAACTTGTTCTCTAGTTCTCTGTCTCTAACTGTCTAGCTTCTCTGCGTCTCTAACTAAAACTGGTTCTCTAGGTGTCTGACTGTCTAGCTCCTCTGCGTCTCTATCCTTCTATCGGTCTAGCTTTTCTGCGTCTCTAACTAAAGTTTGTTCTCTAGCTGTCTTACTGTCTAGATTCTCTGCGTCTCTAACTAACACATGTTCTCTGGTTCTCTACAGTTTAGCGTCTCTGCGTCTCTTCATTTTCTCTCCCTCTAACTGTCTAGCTTCTCTGCGTCTCTAACGCAAACCCGTTCTCTAGTTGTCTAACCACTAAAAAACTCACAAATGAGCAGTGAACTCGAGAAGTGCATAATCATAGCTGGTGGTCATTTCCGGTTCGATTACTGTAACTCTTAACTTTTTCCAAAAAATCCATCAATCAATACGTCATGATAACAAGAAAAAAGGAAAACTTCATTTGATGACGAAGAAAACGTGTGAAGAATGGCGGATGATAAGAGAAGCATTCGCTTTTTCCTCCCCAATCGATCGCTTATCATATCACGACGGCCTCGATTCTCCCCCCCCCCCCCCCCCCCCCCCTTTTCCTCCCCAAAAATGTGGAAAAGAGGGGCGAATGATCGATGGACTGGATTCAAATAGAAGTTCTTGTGAGAGGAGACAAATGATAACAGTGGCCTATTTTTTGGAGAGGGGGGAGTGTGATGGGAATGTTGCAACTTGATCGGAAGTTTATCTTTTTGTGAGAATCTAACGGAAAAATGAGGCAGAATGGTCTTCCAAGGTGCAAAAAAAGCAAAAAAAGCAAAAATGAGTGTTGTGTGCTATCAGAGATTCTTGAAGCATTCCACATGTAAAATGATGATTCATTCAAACAATTCAAAGTAGAAACTACAAAATGTCAGGAATTTTACGGTTTTTACACTGAAAATTTCAATTATACACTTTTCCAATAACAGCAAAAAAGTTTCGCACTCGAAAAGAATCGAACCCTTGACCCTCTGCACAATGTCCGCCTGCGTTACCGCCGCGACCACCGCGAGACACTTGAACAGAGCGGCGCAGGTGCGTACATGTGCAGGGGGTCCCTTTTTTCGAAAATTAAAAAAAACAGATTTCGAATTAGGTGTGTCCAATGGGTCTCACCACGAAAAACATGAAAATATTCAAAAATGTTCAATTTTTTTGGGTTTTCAATCAGATTTTTTAAATCTTTTATCAATTTGTTGGCTTTAACAAGGGAAGTATTTTTGCCTCCCGAATGAACTTTTCACCAAACTTGGCACCCTGATAGAATCGACCACGCTGATTCCAAATCTGCTTTAAAAAACTGCGGGTTTTGCCTCTGAGCCGAGATATGAGGGCTCAAAGTTGGGAAAAAGCCATTTTTTGCACTTTTAGAGCAATTTTTTGAAAATTTTGAACGACTCGGAATGCTCTATAATTATGTTGCGCACCTTATAAGAACTCAATCTATACATTCCAACAGTTTTTTCGAAGTTATTGCAAAAAAAAAATTTTTCAGTATATTTTTTGAGCGATTTTGCGATTTGTCCAGCGATTTTTCTGAAAACCAAAAAAATCCGTTTTTGTGCAAAAAAATATTGGAGTGTATAGAGCAAGTTTTTTTGAGTAGAGGAACATAACTTTGGAGCTACCTGAAGCTTTTTTAATGCCCGAAAAATCGCTCCAAAGGTGCAAAAATCGTGATTTTTGCCAACTTTGAGCCTTCATAACTCGGCTCAGAGGCAAAACCCGCAGTTTTTGAATGCAGATTTGGAATCAGCGTGGTCGATTCTATCAGGGTACCAAGTCTCGTAAAAAGTTCATTTGGTGGGCAAAAAGACTTTCCTTGTAAGAAGGAGAATCAAAAGGAAAAGAAATTACTGTACTTTTCGCGTCGAGACCTATTATTTTCCATTTTTAACAAAAATTTCTTTTTCAGGAACTGATAAACCTGTTTCAGAAGCTACTGACAATCCATATTCGAAAATTCAAGAAAAAACAGTTAAAAGAATGCAAATTGGATGCAAATTCCAAAGAAATCTTCCCAATTCCCGAATGACCTTTCTCCTCCCCCCTTTCCAATCCGTCGTTTTATAAAAAAACCACTAGATGGCGACGTTCGATATAGTAGAAACACACTGGATAACCTATTTAGTCGCGGGTGAAAATAATTGGAAAGGTTCCGACTTTTCATTGCAAAGCATTGAGGAATAGGAAAAAAAGAGAAAAAAATAGTTGTTCTTCAAATATTATTTGATAAAATGAAAGAAGACAGTTTCAATAGTAATTCCTGAAAATTTCAGCCAAAAATATTGAAAATCCGAGTAGTTATTCAATTTGCAAAATCGGGCCCGCGTAATGTCCGCCGCACAGTTTGCCACTTTTAAGGTGTATAGGAGTCAAACTTCAAAGTCGATTTTTTACCGTTTCAATGAACTTTTCAGAATTTTGACTATACCGTTTTAATCAGTAAAAATTCTCTATTCAATGATATAAATTTCATTACAGAACTCTGATTTCACATTTTCATCGAAATTGGATGCAGCTCGATGGGTCGAGCAAATCTTCAAAATTTTGTTTTTTGAAATCTTCAATTATAGTTTGATAAAGTGAAAGAATGCCCTTTCAATAGTTATCCCTGAAAATTTGAGCCAAAAATCTTGAAAATCCGAATTTTTATTCAATTTCCCAAATCGGGCCCGCGTAATGTCTGCCGCACAGTTTGCCACTTTTAACGTGTTTCGACTGAAACTTCAGAACCGATTTTTGACCGTTTCAAGAAACTTTTCTGGATTTTGAATATACCGTTTTGATCAGCAAAAAATTCTCCATCTAATGATATAATTTTCATTACAGAACTCCAATTTCATATTTTCATCGAAATTGGACGCAGCTCGATGGGTCGAGCAAATCTTCAAACTTTTTTTCTCGAAATATTCAAATATTATTTGATAAATTTAAAGAAAGCCTTATCAATAGCAAATCCTGAAAATTTGAGTTCAAAATCTTGAAAATCCGAATTGTTATTCAATTTCCCAAATCGAGCCCGCGTAATGTCCGCCGCACAGTTTGTCACTTTTAACGTGTTTCGACTGAAACTTCAATTTTTGACCGTTCAGATGCAGCTTTTTCAATTTTAAATATACCATTTTAATCAGCAAAAAATTCTCTATTCAATGATATAATATTCATAACGAAACACAAATTTCATATTTTCATCAAGATTGAAAAATTTGAAACAACCTGTTTATTCGTCGACAAAAATAATTGAAAAGTATTGAACTATCCTCCTATCAACTAAAATTAAAAAAAAAGAACAACAACTAATTATCGAAGCTTCTTCAAGTTCTCCGCTTCCCCTGTGACCATCAATTTCGCTGAAAAAAACAGTACATTTATCATTTCAAATCCCATAAAAACTCACCAATACACCCATAAATCTGTTCCGCCTTGCCAAAAAGTCCATTTTCTTCAGCGCAATCATAAAAACTTTGAAAGAACACTTCCTCGGAAGGCAGATAAATGTCGCATTTCAATTTTCTGGTGCACGGATTCCGGCCCGGGTAGACACATTCGAAGAGACACTCGCTTTGTCTCGCCGCCTTCTTGTTCATATACTGACGTGTGTCGTCTGAAGAACTCGAACTTGTGAGAGTGGGGAGGGGGGGCCTGTGCGGCGGCGGCGCGCGGTGCCACTGCGCCACGGAGGTGGAGTGGGAGCGGAGGGGAGAGTGCGTATAGGAGATTGGGGGGAGGAGGAGGGGGAGGCAAGATTGGAAATTTTGAATTTTTGAATTTTTTGAATTTTTGAAATTTTTTTGAATTTTTGAAATTTTTTGGTTTTGTTTTGAATTTTTGAAATTTTTTGGCCTAGAAAATTCCTAGGCCATATGGAATTTAAAGTTAAATTTTGGTAGTATAAAAGCATAAAATGGCGAGAATCTAAATTTTTAGTTTTTTTTTTTTTGAAATTTTGAAATTTTTTGAATTTTTTGAATTTTTAGAATTTCTGCAACAATTCAAATTGTGGCCTAGAAAATTCTTAGGCCATTTAAAGTTTAAAAAGAATTTAAAGTTCAATTTTCGTAGTATCTAATAGATGGCAAAAATCGAAATTTTGGTTTTTTTTTGAATTTTTTTGAATTTTTAAAAAAAAATTCAAAAATTCAAAATATGGCCTAGAAAATTCCTAGGCCATGAAAAATTAAAAGTTAACTTATCGTATTTATAGTATAAAAGTATTGGATGGCAAGAATCAAAATTTTGGATTTTTTGAATTTTTTTTTGAATTTTTTAAAAATTTTCAAAAATTCAAATTGTGGCCTAGAAAGTTCCTGAATGTTTCTAGGCCACATTTCAAAGTTAAATTTATTTTTATAGTACAAAAGTATTAGATCGAAATCTTAGGTTTTTTTTTTGAATTTTCAAAAATTCAAATTATGGCCTAGAAAATTCCAGAAAATTCCTAGGCCAGAACTTAAAGTAAAATACCATAGTTTTAGTGAAAAATTATTAGATGACAAGAATCGAAATTTTGGGTTTTTTTTTAATTTTTGAAATTTTTTGAATTTTTCAAAAAATAAAAATTGTGGCCTAGAATTAACATTTAAAATTCTAGGCCACAATTCAAAATTAAATTCTATATTTATAGTATCAATTTATTAGATAACACTGAAAATTTAAAAAAAAATTAAAAAAAATCAATAAAAACCTACCAAATTTCACCACCTTCTCCTCTAATGAAGAAGTCACATAATCTCCAAACGCTCCCATATCCCTTTCACTCAACACGTTTACAGTTTGTGAGGTGCACCTGGAAATAAGATACTGAAAATTGAAAAAAAAAAAAAAATTAAAAATTTTTGACTTACCCTCTGAACCCATTCGACAGCGCGTAGGAGCACTTTTTGAGCCTATTAAAATCTGGTATAAACTGTCGCATGCAACTCACAAATCCTGATGTTGGAAAGGTTTTCTGAAAAAAAATTTTTCAATCAAAAATTTGTTCTACAGAAATACCTCGCATTTCGCAAAACAAGTGTCTAAAGGTTCATCTTTCATCACTTTCAAACATTTTTCGTACGGTTTACATAGGCACTGACGAATGGCTTCTCCATTTGAAATCGGGAACTGAATAGTTAATAATACACACAGAATCGCAACTTTGAAAGGCATTATCAAAGAACTTACCACGCTCCAAGTTACCCTTTTATCATTCCACAATGGGCGGTACTTTCAAAAAACGAGTTGTGGGAGTGCCTCCTCCGAGTGGCCAACGAGGGGATGGATACACGGTAATTTAGCACTTCGCCTCGATCTAGCGTGGTTAATGACAGCTGAATGGCAACGGTGGAGACACACACAGCCAGTACTCACGCGGGGATTGAACCAGCCGACGCTGGTGCGGCGGCGAAGGGCGCTAGCCACTGCGCCAGCGGTGCCGAGTGGAGGCGGTCTGCAGAGTGCGGTGATATTGTGGGGGGAGGGGGGAGAGGGAGGTGAGAGGGGGGGGGGGGGGGGGGGGGAGACGAGTGAGGAGTGTGTGTTGTATTGTCGGCGCAGTGGAAGGGGGTCTGCAAATGCGCTCCATTGGACTTCGGCCCTTTTTTCGAGTTTTTCCAGCTTGTTTTATAGAATAAATGACGGAAATTGGTTAAAAATAGTCAATTAATGCCTAGAGATTTTATATTCGAGGCAAAAAATGCAAAAAACCCAAGATAAAAACATCGATTTTTCCATTTTGTCGTGCACTCATTTTTTGCGCCGAGTATACACTGTGGAAAAGGAAAAATTTAGTTTTTTTTGCTCTTTTGAAGTGATTTTTGGAGCATTTTCAAAGATTTTAGTGTGTTAGTTTTTAAGTTTGTTCTGTTAATTGTTATAATTGACCCAATTCAATTAAATTGTCATCTAATCTAATCAAATTCAATTTGGAAGCGCACTTTTAGATCACTGTTCTTTTTTTTCGAAAAAAATGTTACTTTGATGGTAAAATGATCAGAAATTAGAATCAGATGAGACGCAGAGAAGCTAGATTAGAGATCAGAGCTTAGTTAGAGACGCAGAGCTTAGTTAGAGACGCAGAGAAGCTAGAGACCCGAAAATAATGATCGCATCTTGGTTAGAGACGCAGAGAAGCTAGATTAGAGATCACAACTCAGTTAGAGACGCAGAGACGCTAGATTACAGATCACTGCTCAGTTAGAGACGCAGAGAAGCTAGATTAGAGATCACTGCTCAGTTAGGGACGCAGAGAAGCTAGATTAGAGATCACAGCTTTGTTAGAGACGCAGAGAAGCTAGACAGTCAGAGAACTAGAAAACAAGCTTTAGTTAGAGACGCAGAGAAGTTAGATGAGAGATCGTACCCGAGATAGAGACGCAGAGAAGCTAGAGGGCTATAGAAGTAGAGATCGCACTCGAGGTAGAGACGCAGAGACGCTAGAGCACACGTTCATCAGAGACGCAGAGAAGCTAGATCGCTACAGAGATCACTATTTCATTAGAGACGCAGAGAAGCTATACAGAACCACTTTTATTCCATAAATCACCTCCACCTTCAATTGTTTTCCTGGTCATGCCCCACTTTAACCTATTTCAGTTCCCTTCCTGGTCACCTGTCGATTTCTGATGTATAACAAGTATGACTTTACTGAAATTCAAAGTTCAAATGGCACCATCAATCATGAAAAAAGTTCCCTGTCTGTTGAAGATGACATCAAGAGTGATAATTGATAATTGTGAAGAATTGGAGGGGCCATAAAATCACACAATAGAGGTTTTATGGGAAAAGATAAGGAAAATGGAAAGAGCTGATAACTTTTGATACCGATTTCTTCTTCGACTTTGGAACCATTTCGCGGATTTTTAGGAGGTTTGGAGGGGTCAGAGTCCGGGCTATAAAATGGAATTCTTCTGAAGTTATAATAATTTTTGTTTACAGGTTTTGTTTGTATTTGTTGATGAAGAAGGCGGATGTTTTTCCAATGAACGGTACAAATACTGGAGAAGACTTTGTTTTTGTACTACTTTTTATTGTACTTGAGGTACTTGTTTTAATGTCCTTGTTGCAAAAAAGTGATAAATTTGGATTGGATTACTGCACTTTTTCTCTTCAAAACAGTGATAATAGCCGGTCTGCGTCTCGCAAAAAGGTGTACTCTCTCACCCGGTGCGCGATGGAATGAGAGAGTACACGATCTGGAGAGACGCAGACTCTCTACCTGTCTGCGTCTAGCCGAACCGTGCACTCTCTCACTCAGGACCTCTCGCGAGGCGCGGTGGAGTGAGAGAGTACACGATCTGGAGAGACGCAGAGTGTATGTCGGTCTGCGTCTCGTAAAAAGTGTACTCTCTCATCCAGTAGAGGAGTTGGATGAGAGAACACACGATCTGGAGAGACGCAGACTCTCTACCTGTCTGCGTCTAGCCGAACCGTGCACTCTCTCACTCAGGACCTCTCGCGAGGCGCGGTGGAGTGAGAGAGTACACGATCTGGAGAGACGCAGAGTGTCTACCTGTCTGCGTCTCACTGAAAAGCGCACTCTCTCACTCAAGACCTCTCGCGGGGCGCGATGGAATGAGAGAGTACACGATCCGAAGAGACGCAGAGTGTCTACCTGTCTGCGTCTAGCTGAACCATGCACTCTCTCACTCAAGACCTCTCGCGGGGCGCGCAGGAGTGAGAGAGTACACGATTTGAAGAGACGCAGATTGTCTGCCTTTCTGCGTCTCGTCGAGCCATGCACTCTCTAACCCGTGGCGCGATGGAGTGAGAGAGTACACGATTCGATGAGACGCAGACTCTCTACCTGTCTGCGTCTGGCTGGATCATGCACTCTCTCACTCAAGACCTCTCGCGGGGCGCGCAGGAGTGAGAGAGTACACGATTTGAAGAGACGCAGAGTGTCTACCTGTCTGCGTCTATTCGAACTATGCACTCTCTCTCTCGAAATTGTTGTAGCTCTTTGTGCCAAACGTGCTCTTCATGAACTTTTGCCCCATTTCCAAAGAATCAAGCCCATAAAACCGACACCTCCTCCTCTTCCCCCCACCTCCTCCTTATCACCTCCCAATGTTGCCGCCATCATCATTTTCCTTTCTCTAAATGCACTTCACCCGTCGCGCAGTGTCCCCGAGAGCCTCTTTCGTCGTCGACCGTCACGTGGGAACCATCAACTCGTCGCTGTCCAGAAGACCGAGATTGTCAGAGTGTCCCGAGGAAGAGGATTTGGATTTGGAAGTTGGAGAAGAGGAGGAGATGCGGCAACCCACGATGCAAGTGCCCGTGATGATTCTGGAGGAGGATGAGGACTATTTTGATGATCAGGGTGGGTTCAAAGGGGAAAAAATGGGTCCTTAACCGTGTAGTTCTCGTGGACAAAAACATGTTTTCTCTAACTAGGGAATTCTCTGCTGAATCGACTAAATTTTTTATTGAAAATTATATCATTCGAAAGCTCTTGTTCTGAAGAGTTCAGAACTGTATTCCATATTTTTCACGGAGCTCTGTGAGCCGAGATATGGAGCTCCAAAGTTTAAAAAATATCTCAGTACTACTAAACTTTGCAGCTCCATATCTCGGCTCACAGAGCTCCATATGAAAAATTGAATATAGTTCTGAACTTGTCAAAACAAGACCTTTTAAATGATATAAGTTTCATCAGGAAACTTTAATGACTCACAAATCAAACCTGCTCCAAAATTGAGCACTGAAACAAATCCAGTAGGGTAGAACTAACTAGGCCATTGTCTGATGAATCTTCGAAATTTCTTAATGAAATGTATATCATTCGAAAGATCTTGATCTGACAATTCCAAAACTATATTCAATTTTTCCCAGCGAGCTCTGTGAGCGAAGATATGGAGCTTCAAAGTTTGAAAAAATTTTCAGTACTACTAACTACTAAACTTTGCAGCTTCATATCTCGGCTCACAGAGCTCGTTGAGAAATATTGAATACAGTTCTGAACTCGTCACAACAAGAGCTTTTGAATGATATAGGTTTCATTAGAAACTGTAAAGACTCACAGATCAAACCTGCTCCAAAGTTGAGCACTGAAACATATCGAACAGGGTAGTACTAACTAGGCTATTGTCTGGTGAATCTTCGAAATTTCTTAATGAAATGTATATCATTCGAAAGCTCTTGTTTTGACGAATTCAGAACTATATTCAATTTTTCCCTCAGAGCTTTGTGAGCCGAGATATGAAGCTCCAAAGTTGAGCACTGAAACAAGTACAGAAGAGTAGCGGTCAAACTTTAGAGCTCCATATCTCGGCTCACAGAGCTCGCTGGAAAAAATTGAAAACAGATCTGAACTCTTCAGATTAAGAGCTTTCGAATGATATAAATTTCATCAGATGACTTCAAAGATTCAGCAGATAATTCCCTACATGTTGTTGTCCACGAGAACTACACGATGCAAAGCCCATTTTTTCCGATTTTTTCCGATTTTCCCCCCATTTTTCCAATTTTTTCCAGTTTTTTGCTCTTTTCCTGATTCCCATTAATATGATCACTTCTAAAAGCTCCTTTCCAGTTTCTACTATAAAAATCCCTACAAACTTCTATTTTTGACCTCCATCTTGACCCAGTGCGCACAAATGCCAATATTTATCTTTCTCGTCCCCTTCTCGATTTCCCCTTTCATTTTTTTTCCCTCACTGATAGACAATCAGTGATAGATCAAGATTGATTGGCGAACACTGCCTTTGTTCCACTTGGCAGCCAGCTGCTGTGACCTTCACACTCATAACTTTTAGTGTAATATTAGAACGAACACGAAATTTCTTTCTTTTTTTTTTTTTTTTTTGGCTTTTTACCACAAAAAAATCGAAAAAGTCTCGTGGAGAAGTCCATGGCTATCCGCTCTCACGCTCTCTAACTGTCTGCGTCTCTTCAGTGCGCGATGTCTCTCGCCTCCCCTCGTCACTTTCAATATTCCGGCTTGCACTCTCTTTTTGGCTCCTTTTTCTTTTTTTTCTCAGTTTTTTCTTAGTTTTTTCTCAATTTTTCAATGGATTTTCCATTAGTTTTAGGCAAATTTTCTATTCCATTTTGATTCACAAAAATTTTGATTAAAATCAAGTTATTTCGAGTGCACTCGTACGGAGAAAGCACTCGATCTTTCTCATCGATGACATAAAAATGACGAGCAATATCCGATTTCCCTTTCGACTTTTGCTCTCAGTCTCTCATCGGATTTTGATTTTGAGTTGGAGAACGTGACTTTTCGTAGAAAGTTTTCGTTTATAAATTGGTAAAAATCTACTTTTCCTTGCGTTTAGCCCGCGCGTGTCTTGCAAAGGGGCGGAGTTTGCAATTTTAATCACAATTTTACCATGCGCCTTTAAGTTTGCTACTGTAGTTTTGAAATTTTTTTTGTTAAAAATTTTTTTTTTCGATTTTCTCAAATTTAAATTTAATCTTTAATTTTCGAACTTTTGAACCAATTTTTCGCCAAATTCCCCCCGGGCAACTTTCAAAAATGATAAATTGATAAACCGTGAGACATTTCCCCACACGTGTATTCGGCTGCCATGCGTCTGTACGCCGCACTCAAAAGAGGTAGATATCTTTATCTTTTTGATACGAAAATCAAGTTTTCCTTTTGAAAATTGTGTTGAATAGATGAAATATATGAAATAGAAGTGAATTTCAGTGACAAAACAGCGAAAAATTATAAAATTGCTGATTTTCTAGTGTTTTTCTCTTTTCTACTAAAGTGGCACTGATAAGGGAGGGAAAAACTGGTCTAGTGTTGTAGTGATTGTTCATTGTACACCCACTTCCCTTTTCAATACCTTTCCAGTACAGTAGTCCTTGCAGTGATGTCGGTGGCGCGCCCCGTCCGCGTTCACTTCGCCGTCGACGTCGAGAACTTGCAATCGCATCAGGCGGTGTACGTCGTCGGCTCCGATGAGGTGCTCGGTGGATGGGAGGCCAATAGAGCCATGCTCCTTGTCAGGGACGCGGAGAGAGAGTTGGTTTTATCGTTAACAACTTGAAGACGTTGAACTTTTCACCAAATTCATACCCTATATAGAATCGAGTTCCCTGATTCAGAATCTGCAATAAAATTCTGCGGATTTCTTCTGTGCTCTGACTAGTGAGATATGGGTCACCCAATGTCAAAAATACAGTGAAAAAGTGCACCTTTAGCCATTTTTCACTGTATTTTTGACCTTGTGTGACCCATATCTCATAGTCAGAGCACAGATGAAATCCGCAGAATTTTATTGCAGATTCTGAATCAGGGAACTCGATTCTATATAGGGTATGAATTTGGTGAAAAGTTTAACGTCTTCAAGTAAGATTCTGATGAATGTTGGTTCAGTATGCGCTGGAAAGGGTTCATCGAAACCAGTGTGGACCAGATCAAATTCCGCTACTTTATCGGCTACCATTTGATGTCGGATGAGGGCGAGAAATTGGTGATAGACAAGTGGGAGGCGTTTTTGCACCCACGATCCACCCTTTGCCACGTAGAAAATAGGAATGGGGAGTGTCGTTTGGATCGAGTGGATATCTTTGGGTATTATGGTGAGAGGATGTCATTTGGAAGCTTGTGAATCTGTAATTTTGGCTTTGGGAGCCCCGGGAGCCGAGATACAGAGCTCAAAAATGGGGGTTTTGTGAAGCTTTCATAACTTTCTTCGGAATCAGTTTTATGAAAATCCAACGGTATATTCGGATTCGTCTTGAAATTCTGGATCGATTGATGCAACAAGCTCACAATTTGAAAAAACTGAAAAAATTTTATAAGTATGCTAAAGTTGGCTTATAAAATTTTTCCAGTTTTTTCAAATTCTAAGATTGTTGCATCAATCGATTCAGAATTTCAAGAGGAACCCGAATATCCAGTTGGATTTTCATAAAATTGATTCTGAAGAAATTTACGTAAGCTTCACAAAACCCCCATTTTGAGCTCTGTATCTCGGCTCTTAGAGCTCCCAGAGCCAAAAAATTACAGATTCATTAACTTTCAAACAACATAGAAACTATAAAAAAGCAATTTCCAGCGGGCCGAAAGTGCATCTCGGACGGATGGCTCCAGCACGCCGACGAGAACCAAATCCTCCTACGTCTTCACGGAAACGCGCTGAAATTCTACAAAACCGCCAAAGAGCGCAAGAATTGTAGGGTGAAAATGACACCGTTGGATGTTAGATATAAGCAGGTACTTTTTCATCATTTTCAGCAAAAACGTGCTCATTTTCGGCAAAAAGTGCTCATTTTCAGCAAAAAGTGCTCATTTTCAGCAAAAAGTGCTCATTTTCAGCAAAAACGTGCTCATTTTCAGCAAAAACGTGCTCATTTTCAGCAAAAACTTACTCAATTTCAGCAAAAACGTGCTCATTTTCAGCAAAAACGTGCTCATTTTCAGCAAAAAGTGCTCATTTTCAGCAAAAACGTACTCAATTTCAGCAAAAAAGTGCTCATTTTCAGCAAAAACCTGCTCATTTTCAGCAAAAACCTGCTCATTTTCAGCAAAAACGTGCTCATTTTCAACAAAAAAGTGCTCATTTCCAGCCCACCAGCGGTCACATCAGCTTCAGCTACGGAGAAGATGAGGAAGAGGACGAAGAAGATGTGCCCGCCAACAAGTGCACCCATTCGGCCACCCACGTGGCGGTGCTCTCGGATCCACGCCCGAAATTCTACGATCAAGAGGAGACGGGAGTGGTGTTCAACAACAATAAGGACTACTTGGTGTTCAGAACACACTCCTTGGCCATTGAGTTTTTGGCGTTTTACATTGAGATTTTCTCGGAGGAACGGAAGCGGATTGGAGCGTGTTATGCGTTGCCGTCGTCGTTGCAGGTTTGGGATATTTTTTGGTGTTTTAGAGTGAACCTTTTTCACTGTTAGATTATTTTAATGTGCTCCCTTTGAGAATTTTCCAGAAATCTGGTCACTGATAGTTTCGACGTCGCTGATTCTCTGATTCTGATGCTGATTCTGATGCTGATTCTGATGCTGATTCTGAATCCGAAGTCAGAATTTCTCTCATTTTCGAGAAATGGATAGCAAATGCACTATTTACTCTACTAGAATGTCCACGAAATCATGAAACTGAAAAAGCACTGAAAACGGATTACAAGGAAGTGTTTGACCGAACTTTTTATCAAATAGAGCTCCGTGAGCACATTCTTGGAAATAGATGCTCACACAATGTCAAAAATACAGTGAAAAATGATCGAAAGGCCGTTTTCACTGTATTTTTGATTTTCTGGAGCATCTGATTCCATGAATGTGCTCACGGAGCTCTATGGTATGAATTTGGTGAAAAGTTTGGTCAAACACTTCTCTTGTAAGTCGTTTTTCAGTACTTTTTCAGTTCATGATTTCGTGGACATTCTAGTAGAGAAAATAGTGCATTTGATAGCTTTTTCTCGAAAATGTGAGAAATTCTGACTTCAGATTTAGATTCAGAATCAGAATCAGAAAATCAGCGACGTCGAAACTATCAGCGACCAAATTTCTATAACAAGGGAACAACTTGAAGACGTTAAACTTTTTATCAAATTCATACCCTATATAGAATCGAGTTCCCTGATTCAGAATCTGCAATCAAATTCTGTGGATTTTTTCTGTGCTCCCCTGAGAGCCGAGATATGGGACACACAATGTTAAAAATACAGTGAAAAAGTGCACCTTTGGCCATTTTTCACTGTATTTTTACATTGGGTGACCCATATCTCATAGTCAGAGCACAGAAGAAATCCGCAGAATTTTATTGCAGATTCTGAATCAGGGAACTCGATTCTACCTAGGGTATAAATTTGGTAAAAAGTTCAACGTCTTCAAGTTGTTTCCTTGTAAGATAGAGAGAGAGAAAGTGTACAAAACAGAGAGACGCAGACAAAATACAGTAGAGCGCATTTCCCCCAATTCCCAATATTCCAGGACGCCTCCGGCATCATCCACCTCCCATTCATCAACTCCTCTGGCCGCCCCATCGGCCAGGTCTCCATCGAGTACCTCTGCGTGCGAGCCCTCACCCGGCTCACAGGCCCCCAGCTGATGGACTCGACGTTCTGTCGCCACTGGAAGAAGCGAAACGCCCTCGAAGTGGGCCATCGTGGCGCCGGCAACTCGTACACCAAATTCGCCATGGCCCGAGAGAACACCATTCACTCGCTGAACACTGCCGCCAAAAATGGAGCTGACTACGTGGAGTTTGATGTGCAATTGACCAAGGATCGCATCGCAGTGATCTACCACGACTTTCATGTGCTGGTATCGGTTGCTCGCAGAGATGGAAATGCTCTCCCACCGCCCATGACCCGAGAGCAACTCAACTCGTCCAACCTCGACTACCATGAGCTCCCGGTCAAAGATCTGAAATTGTCGCAGCTCAAATTGCTCATGTTGGACCATTTGAGCTTCCCGCAGAAGAAGGAAAATGTGAAGAAACTGGTAGAAAGTGGAGAAGAAGAAGAGGATTTTAAACCGTTCCCCACTTTGGTAGAAGCCTTGACGAAAGTGGATCCGGATGTAGGATTCAATGTGGAAGTCAAGTATCCGATGATGCAGAATGTAGGCGTTCATCAGATTCAGAATCAATTCTAATGTTTCATTTTTGAGAAAAGAAGCCGTTTTCAGAGAAAAAAGTACTGAAAACGGCTTCTTTAAAATGAAAGAAATTACGTCAGATTCAGAATCATCAGAATCAACGACGTCGAAACTATCAGTGAACTTCTGAAAAATTCTGAATTTTTCCTTTCTAAAACACATTTACTTGTTTCCGATATTTCCATTACATCATTTTCCATTAAAATCCGCTTTGAGCACATTAAAATTGCTCAAAGTGCGAAAAATGGGCGGGATTTCGGAATTTGATACTTGATGACGTGGAATTTTTGAATTCGGTTCACATAAAGTACAAAATTCACACTTTTTAGTGTACAGAAGAGAAAATAAATGCGTATTTCTCTTTTGTACACTAAAAAGTTTACATTTTGTACTTTATGTGAATCGAATTTAGAAAATCCACGTCATCAAGAATCCAATTCAGAAATCCCGCCCATTTTTTAGCACTTTGAGCTCTTTTAATGTGCTCAAAACGGATTTTCATGGAAAATGATGTACTGGAAATAGGGAAACAAGTGAATGGTTTTAGAAAGGAAAACTTGAGAATTTTTCAGAAATTTGGACACTGATAGTTTCGACGTCGTTGATTCTGATGATTCAGAATCTGGAATTCTGAATCTGAAGTCAGAATTTCTTTCATTTTTTCGTCTTCAAGAAAAGAAGAAGTTTTCAGTACTTTTTCTCTACGATTTTACTTGAACAAGTGAGAAAAAGTACTGAAAACGGATATTTTCTTAAAAATGAAAGAAATTCTGAATTCAGAATCAGAATCATCAGATTCAGAATCAAATTCAGAATCAGATTCAGAATCAGATTCAGAATCATCAGATTTAGAATCATCAGATTCAGAATCATCAGATTCAGAATCAGGTTCAGAATCATCATCATCATCATCAGAATCATCAGAATCCCCGACGTCAAAACTATACATATTCCAGAACGGCGAGCACGAATGCGACCACTACTTCGAGCGCAACCTCTTCGTCGACATCATCCTAGAAGACGTGCTGAAGCACGCCGCCAACCGACGCATCATGTTCTCGAGCTTCGACCCGGACATTTGCTCCATGGTGGCCACCAAACAGAACAAGTACCCGGTGCTCTTTCTGTGTGTGGGAGACACCCAGAGGTACACACCCTTCCAGGACCAAAGGACGAGCACATCGATGACGGCGGTTAATTTTGCTGTTGGTGCGGACTTGTTGGTGGGTGAATTGGTGCATTTTTTGGTGGATTTGGAGCAATTTTTGAGCTCTTTTTTTGGAATTTTTTCAATTTTATTCAAATTTTGGCTCGTTTTTGGTGGATTTGGAGCATTTTGGTGGATTTGGAGCATTTTTTGGGCTCTTTTTTTGACTTTTTCAGTTTTAGTCGTATTTTGGCTCATTTTTGGTAAATTTGGCTTAATTTTGGTGAATTTGAAGCATTTTTTGGGTTCTTTTTTGAAAATTTTCAGTTTTAGTCTAATTTTGACTCATTTTTGGTAGATTTGGAGCATTTTTTGGGCTCTTTTTTGAAATTTTTTCAGTTTTAGTCGAATTTTGGCTTGTTTTCAATGGATTTAGAGCATTTTTTGCGCTCTTTTTTGAAAATTTTCCAGTTTTATTCGAATTTTGGCTCATTTTTGGTGGATTTGGAGCATTTTTTGGGGGATTTAGAGCTTTTTTAGGCTCTTTTTTAAAAAATTTTCGATTTTATTCGAATTTTGGCTCATTTTTGGTGGATTTGTAGCATTTTTTTAGCTCCTTTTTAAAATTTTTCAGTTTTCTGGGGAATATGGTACATTTTTTGGGCTCCTTTTCGAATTTTTTTCAGTTTTAGTCGTATTTTGGCTCATTTTTGGTGGATTTTAAGCATTTTTTGTGGATTTGGAGCATTTTTTGGGTTTTTTTTCCAAATTTTTTCAGTTTTAGTTGAATTTTGTCCAATTTTTTATGGCTCCAGAGCTTTTCGCGGCAGTTTTTGCCCTATTTTGGCTCAATCTTCATCGGATTTTCAATGTTTTCAATGTTTTTTCATAAATTACAGCAAAAATATACATTTCCCACATAATTTATCGATTTTAATGCACATTTTTCATCTCGGATACCTTTTATCTTGAAAAAATTATGATTTTCATGGAAATTTACACATTTTGAGCTTGAAAAAGCATGAAAAATACATCAGAGTATATTTTTCATTCCTTTTCAAGCTTAAAATGTGTAGAGTTCCATGAAAATCTTGATTTTTCAGGATAAAAGGTATCTGATATGAAAAATGAGCATTGAAAACGATAAAATTATGCTCAAAATGTATATTTCTCTGTAATTTATGAAAAAAAAAACATTGAAAACATTGAAAAACCAGTGAAAATTGAGCCAAAATAAGTCAAAAACGGCTGCGAAATGTCCAGGAGCCAAAATGAGCCAAAATTCGAGTAAAACTGGAAAATTTCAAAAAAGAGCCCAAAAAATGCTCAAAATCCACCAAAAACTAAAAACCCCGAGAAAATTGAGCCAGAATTGGTCAAAAATGCTCTTCTACAGTAACCCAACAATTTCAGGGAGTAAACTTCAACTCGGAAGACCTGCTCAAAGACCCGATGCCGGTGAAAAAGGCCAACGAATTCGGCATGGTCACCTTCGTCTGGGGCGAAGATCTCGACAAAAAGGAGAACATTCAGTACTTTAAAAAAGAGCTCGGCGTGGACGGCGTCATCTACGATCGCATCGGCGAGGAGGAACGTCGTCGCAACGTCTTTATCGTCGAGCGCGAGCAGAAGCGGGCTCTTTTGAGCTGCTCCGGTGCGAGCACACCGCAACGGGCTCCGTCGCCGAGCCCCGTGTCCGAGGATAATAACTCGCCGGCTGGAAGTGTGAAATTGACGAGGAACACTAATTCGGATCCGGTCCTCGTTGAGGAGAATGAGAATGAGGAAGTTGAAGTGAGCCCCTGGAACTGAAACTGAAATAAATAAGAATCATTTTATAGAAGCTGTCAGATCAGCTCGACATTGTCAACTTCCAGCCAACTCCGATGGTCTCGATGAAACAGTGATGATATTCTTTTTCTTTTTAATGTTTCCCCACCCATTTCAAAACAATTCATGTCTATTTTTTGCTAATTTTTATTTTATTTTATACTTTTTCAGATTTTTTTTCGCTTCCCCCCAAATTTTTTCCTCACGGGCCCCCACATTTCGAATGAATTTTTCGAAATTTTATTCAAAATCGATTCTTATATAAATCCACTGAACTAGAGAACAACCTTTTGAAATCTAAGCTACTGAAAAAGATCGAAATTATAGTCAAATTATGAAGAGTGAACTGGGAGAAAATGAAAAAGTTAAGCTCTTCCAATGGCCTTCAGAAGCTCGGCAGAAGTGGCGTACGGCTGCACAACAGTCTCGTCGATCGTGGCTCCGCGGATCTGAAAAAATGTTTATAAAAGTTTTATGAGCACAAAGAGCACAAACCTCCTGCTTCGGAGTATTATGATAGATATCACAGAACAACGCCTCATTGGGCAAGACGCCGTCGCTGGTGGCGATCTTCAGCGCCTCGTCGACCTCCTTCCTGACCTCCTTGTCGATGGCCTTGAGCTCCTCCTCGGTCGCCAGCGAGGAGGTGATGATGCGGTCCTTGAAGCCGGTGATCGGGTCGCGCGTCTTGCGCACCTCTTGGATCTCGTCGCGGGTGCGGTAGGAGGTTCCTGTGAGAAATGGGTTAAAAATGCGTTTTGAGTGGGTTACGAGTCTTGGATGTGCTCAAAATCAGGAAGCTCATTTAGTTGTTCGAAATTGAGCACAAGTTTTTCAGAATCGCTAGCTCATTGTGCTCCAAAATGTGCTCCAAAAGCTGTAGATTTCTCTATCAATAGAATTACTGCTCAAAATGCTGACAATTCAAAGTTTTTTACAAAGGATTTTCAGAAATTTGCTCACTGATAGTTTCGACGTCGCTGATTTTCTGATTCTGATGATTCTGATTCTGAAATTCTGAATCTGTAGTCAGAATTTCTTTCATTTTCGAAAAAAAAACCGTTTTTAGTACTATTTCCCCCATGATTTCACTTTTTCAAGTAAAATCATAGGGGAATTAGTACTGAAAACAGCTTTTCTGGAAAATGAAAGAAATTCTGACTTCAGATTCTGAATCAGAATCACAGAATCAGAGAGACAGCGACGTCGAAATTATCAGTGATCAAATTTCTGAAAATCTTTTCTAAAAGACATTGAATTGTCAGCATTTTGAGCAGTAATTCTATTGATAGAGAAATCTACAGCTTTTGGAGCACATTTTGGAGCAAATTTCGGTTTTGGAGCACAATAAGCCCAGTTTGAAGCTATATTTGGAGCACAATGAGCAATCCATTACCTGGGTCCGACATGGAGTGTCCGTGATATCTATAAGTAGCCATCTCCATCATAAGCGGTCCCTTTCCACTGTCACAATACTCCTTGGCCCATTTCGTGGCCTCTCTCACCGCCAACACATCCATTCCGTCCACCCAGATTCCTGGAACATAGTCTCCACGGGTGTAGTACTCCGTAGAAGCCGACGATCTCTCCGCGGTGGTTCCCATTCCGAAGCCGTTGTTCTCGCAGACGAAGAGCACCGGGAGGTTCCACAGTTTCGCCATATTGGTCGCCTCGAAGAGCTGTCCCTGGTTGGCGGCTCCGTCTCCGTAGAGGGTCACGCACACGTTCTTTTGCTCACTGGAATTGGGTTTTAGTTGAGCTTTTGGCAATTTTTAGCATAGGCAGCTGAGAGCTCTCTGGAGCACATCCAGGCGAAATATGGGTCATAGAATGTCAAAAATAGAGTGAAAAATGTGAAAATTCACTGTTGTTTTGTGTGTGATCTATATCTCGGCTCTCCGGAGCATTTTGCAAAATCTGATGTGCTCAAAGAGCTCTTAAAATCAAGTGCTCACTCACCGATACTTCATGGCCAGAGCAACCCCGGCTCCGAGCGGCTGCTGAGCTCCCACGATTCCATTTCCACCATAAAAATTATTGGTGTACATGTGCATGGAGCCACCCTTTCCGTGCACATTTCCAGCGACACGCCCAGTGAGCTCGGCGAGCACTTCAGTGATCGTGGCTCCGAGGAGCCACGTCCATCCGTGACACCGATACGCCGTGATCACCGCATCGCCATCCGTCATCGCCGCCTTCATGCCGACGGCGCACGCCTCCTGACCCGAATAAAGATGGCAGAAGCCGCGAATCTTCTTCTCCTTGTAGAGGTTACCGGCGGCCGACTCCATGCGACGGATGACCTGCATATCCTTATAATACTTGAGCGCATCGTCGCGATTCAGGGTGACCGACGTCTTCGGTCCGTCGTCGAGCTTGTGCAGTTTGCACGGCTTCGTGTGGAACGAGACCTCGCTGCTCACGAGTCGCACCTGCTGCAGACGCGCTCCGGTGGACTGGAGCGATTGGAGTTTTCGCGAGAACATCGACATTGCTGAAGAGCAGAGTTGTGCCAGTTGAGCCAAGCTACTGGAAGAGAAATTTTAAGATGGAGCATTTTGGAGCACAATGAGCAGGGTGGGGAGCAAAAAAGCATTGCAGCTCTCAAAAACCAAAAACTTGACATGTTACTATAAAAAAGGGAAATTCACAAAACAACATCATCATCCAAAAACCTACATAAATTTGCTCATTCACACACTACGCTAAAATGATTAGAAACATAAATTTCACCAAAAAAATATCCAAAATATCAATAAAAATCGGCTAAAAACCGATAAAAACCATCAAAAATCAAAAAAAGTATCATTCACATCATGGAAAAGTTCATTTTTTACATAACATAAGGGAAAATACTCGTGTTCTCGATAAACGGGGAGGCGAGAAACGGGGAAAAACAACAGGAAAATGCGAGATTGCTTAGTGATTTGTGAACATTAAACGATGAAAGTTAATCAAGAATAAATGATGATAATCAAGAAAAAAGACTTATAAATTAGCATAGTAAAACACCAGAAAGTTGGTCGGACACGTACTATTTTTTGAATACCAAGTAGGGGGAAAGAGATAGGTTATGGAAATTAGAAAAAAATTGAAAATCATCAGAAGATCACAATAAAATCACGTGATCTTCAATGAACTGATAAGATTCCGATTCCTTATCAAAAAAATTCTCGGAAAAAAAAAAGAAAAAAAGTGTTTTTTTTACCATTTTATACAGACATTTCACTTCTTGGCACTGCGCTTCGCCGTAATCCAGTCCTGTATCCTCGTCCTCAACTCCACGTCTTCAACGAGCTCCTCCTTCGTCAACGGAGCTCTACTGAATGGATTATTTGGTGTGCTCAGCAAGTGTCGCTCAATGACGGCTCTATCCATAATATGTCCAGAAGGCAGTTTCACCGGGTCCACCATAATCGCGTCCATGATCGGGTCCTTGAACTCTTCGGGCACGTCGTCGTACTCTTCCTCGAGCTCCGCCTTCTCCGCGTACACCTTCTCCACCTCTTCGGCGAGATGCTCGAAGCGCTCGAGCTGCGAGGTGCTCACAATCTGACTGTTCTTCATTCGCTCGATCGCCTGCCGGAAGAACTCTGGATTATAAGTGCGCTCATCGTAGGCTATATATTTGACGAAGGACGGGACATTTAGTCCCAAATAGATCGAGATGAGCAAGTTGACGAATTTTCTGGGGTGCCATCCATAGCTGCTCGCGTTCTCCACCTTCAGCTCGACGCACTTATTACCCATGAGCTGTGAGAGGTTGTGATTTAGCATTGCGGCGAGCCGCTCGCCGAGCACCGCGGTTCTGAATGGCTCCGGCGAGTTGTCAGTGATAGAGTTGAGCAGCTTCAGGTTTCCTTTTGCGGTGCCGAGCCATCCCTTAACCTTGCGCTTGGCTTCTTCATAGACGCCGAGCTCCTGGTTTCGTTGCTCATCGGTGAGGCGCTCCCATTCTTCTTGGCTGAAAAAACCGATGATTTCATCGAAAACAGAAGAAAGATCTATATACCTAGCCATCTTCCTCTCCACATCATGAATACTCTTGAGCCCACTCAAGCTCTCATCAATACACCAGGTGGCATCATTAATGACCATATTAACGAAGCGAGTGAACTCTCTCCCGCACTCTCGAGCCATCTCCATGAACTTTGTCTTGTAGAACACATTCTGATCCATCTTCTCCAGCATATACTGAATATTCCCACGAACATTAAACTTTTCATAAAAGTCGCCGTTGTCCTCGAAATCCGAATAGAATTTGATCAGCGACGCGAGCATCTTCTCCTGTGTCATTCGGAACGAGACCACGTGGTTCCAGAGTGGCGATTGGATCGCGGTGAGCACTCGCACGAGTTTCGCCATCAAAAACGGGTTGCTGATGTAGTTGTACTGAGCAAACAGGATGCACAATCGTCCGATCCAATCCGGATTCCGCTCCATCAGCATGGGCATCGCGTTACCAAGGCAGAACGTGTAGAACTCGAAGATATCCTCCAGGTAGTGCTCCGGATACGCCGCAAAAAGGGGCGTGGCCGCGTCAGGCAACTGACTGGCGTCGCCCATCATGTTCAGGTTCGGACACAACGCGTTTATCATCATTTGAACCTGCTTATCAGCGAACCGGAGAGCCGCTGCGATCAGATTCGGGTCCTGAGCAAGGGTCTTGAGGCAGAGCAAATGGCGGCAGAGCATTCGGTAGTTCTCCTTTTCCCCTTGCAACTTTCTCTCGGCGTCGTCACGAATCGCCCTATCCGTCTCGTGCTCCAACGTCTCCTTGTAAGCGGCCATCTTGATGGTGATCTGTTTGATATGACGAGAGTAATCGTCGATTTGAGTCATGTAGGATGGATAGACGAGTTGTTGAGCCGCGATTGTGATGAAGAAGCACTCGGTGGAAAAGTTCTCGGTGACGGCGGAGCGGTTGGCTGGAAAGGAATTGATTTTTATTGAAAATTCGCATAAATTCGTCGTTTTTCGGCTCATTTTGCTCAGTTTTCTGGGGATTTTTATAAATTACATCAAAATAATACGTTTTTAACATAACTGAAGATATTTTATCGATTTTAATGCACATTTTTTATCTCTGATACCTTTTATCTTGAAAAAAATCATGAATTGTATGGAAATCTACACATTTTGAGCTTGAAAAAGCATGAAAAACATATCAGAGTACATTTTTCATGCTTTTTCAAGCTCAAAATGTGTAGATTTCCATGAAATTCATGATTTTTTAAGGTAAAAGGTATCTGAGATGAAAAATGTGCATTAAAATCGATAACTTATGTTCAAAACGTATATTTTTGTTGTAATTTATGAAAAAAGCATTGAAAACGAAAATTCCGAGAAAATAGAACAAAATAGGCCAAAAACGGCAACCAAATACGCACCATACTGAAGAGCATAGGCATTAGCGTTGGCCTCATTCATCTTCAACCTCGTCTCCCTGACAATATTCACCAAACTGCCAGGTAGGAATGGATACGCCGGCTCAATCTTGCTCAGATCGATCTTCTCACTCAACGCATACATAACGGAGAGAAAGTTGGCCATCCAGTGGTCACAGATCACTTCTCCCGTCTCGAAATGAGACCTCGTCCGCTTCTGATTGTAAATCACCACGTTAGAGAGCCATTTCACTGTCGTCGCTCTAGTGGTTGTATCTGAGAGCAGTGGGAGCATCAACTGATGGAGCATTCGTCTATAAATATCCACTCTGTTGAAATAGTTCTTCTGCTCTAGATTCGTGGAGCCATCGTTCTTCAGGGCGTCTTCTTCGAGCCCCTCGAAGACGCGAGTATTCGGACGTCTTCCAGAAGATATCAAGCCGTAGTTGAAGAACGCGCCGAGGAACGTCATGAAGCCGAATTCTCTTCCCCCGATCGCAGTCGCCTCATTCGGCAGAAAATCGTATCTCTTGGTGACGAGCACACAAATCGGACGCACATTGTTCACTTTCACGGAGAGCAACATCGTCATGGTGCGAAGAATATGCTGCACAACGTCATCCTTATTCTCCTCTATATTCTGAGCAATGATAGCGCTTCTCAGTAAGTCTAGAAGCGGTTGGAAGACATCGCCGAGCTCTTCGGGATCATCGGAGCTCACTGCGAACTGCGTGAGGTTCTGCACGAAGCTTGAGGAGATGGTATCTTCTAGAAGACGTTTGAGGAACACCATCTGGATGTACTGCTGCTGGAGAAGGTCGTTGAAGAAGCCGCGGAGCAGCGCGGCGGTTATGGAGAGAATCGCTTGTGAGGTCACCGTCACGATGAGTTTCGCCGGCTCCGAGAGCTCCTGAGGTAGGAAATTTGAAGTTTTTCGCTTTTAATTCCAAAATTATGAAGATTTTTACATAGATCGACATCATTTTTCATGAAACTCAGTTTTGAGCAAGTTCGGGCTCAAAGTGAGCAAAATTCGCGGAGATTGGTCAATTTGATAATTGATGACATGGAAATTCCAAAATTACGAAATTGGGTCACGTAAACTACAAAATGCACAGTTTTCTTACAATGAGAAGTGTGCATTTTGTAGTCTACGTGAAGCAATTTCGGAATTTCGAAATTTCCACGTTATCAAGGTGCAAATTGACCAAGCTCCGCCCATTTTGCACACTTTGAGCCCGAACTTGCTCAAAACTGATTGTCATGAAAAATAATGTCGATCTATGTAAAAATCGTCATAATTTTGGAAACAGCTCATTGACAAACCGCTTCTAATTGCAAAATTATGAAGATTTTTACATAGATTGGCATCATTTTTCATAAAACTCAGTTTTGAGCAAGTTAGGGCTCCAAGTGCGCAAAATGGGCGAAGATTGGTCAATTTGACGTAAAAATTCCGAAATTAGTTCACGTAAACTACAAAATGCACACTTCTGTACACTGAAAATGTGCATTTTGTAGCTTACGTGAACCAATTTCGGAATTTTCAAGTCAAATTGACCAATCTCCGCGAATTTTGCTCACTTTGAGCCCGAACTTGCTCAAAACTGAGTTTCATGAAAAATGATGTCGATCTATGTAAAGAATCTTCATAATTTTGGAAACAGCTCATCGTTTTTTCAAATCAAAACCCAACCTTCATCAACTCCCGATTGCACCTGACAAACGCAGCCAACAAAAAGTCGATGACCTCCTCCTCGCGACTGCCTATCGCCTGCCCCATGAGCACGAACCCGAGCTGATTGCTCATCTCGCACTGATTGCCCCCCTTCCTCGGATTGCCGCACGACTGCATCACGAACTTTGTGAGAATCTCCGTCACATTCGACTGGAGGGATGCTGGCGGCAATGACAGCTTCAGCTTCTGCACGTCATCTATGGCGTCCGCGTAACGGATCGACGCGCTGTCGGGTCTGCCATCGAACTCGAACAGCGATATCAGAAAGTACTTTTCTTGCGCGTTCTGCAGTTTTAACGTTTTTATATGATAATTTTTTTGGTCAAATTGCTCACCGTAACCTCTCCAGTATCCATTATGTCAGTGTCTCTCCCGTCTTCAGCCATAAGCTGGAAAACTTTTGGAATTTTTAAAAATCATCATTTTTTCAAGGATTTTTATCGTTTTCCAAGGATTTTCAAGATCTCTTGGGGTAAATTAAACGGAGAATTTAGAAAATTTAAAAATCCGGGAAAAAAGTAAAGTTTAGACTGCACAAAAGCGCAAAAAATGAGAGCTCGGCGGCGCCGGGCGTGATGACTTTTCGAGCTTTTCGCCGTGGAGCGCGCTTGCATCGCGGGGACGAGCCGGATTTCTAGGCCCCCAAACTCTCGGAAATTTTCAGTTTTTGAGAAAATTACAGAAAATCAATAAAATGTAAATATTTATTCATTCAATTCAGTGTTTCGACAAGGCAACCTCATTTCCCTAGTGAAAATGAGCCAGTTTTCTTTAAATTATTTATAATTAAGTGTTAATGAGAACGTCTTCAACAAATGACACAGCACGGTTTGCTCTTATTATTCTGCGTCTCATTGGCCACCGAAATCTCCGAGTTCACCTTCGAAACATTTCCACCCTTCTGAATCGATGTCGTCGATTTGTTGTTGTTCTCCAAGTACTTGGCGTTCTGAATCTAATCATTTTTCAAATTCCCCGCCAAAAAACTAGAATACCCTCGCTTCCACCAGTCGCACAATCTCATCAATATCCGGCCACGAGTCAGTTTTGTCGTCCTCGATGTGCTTGTACAGAATCTCGCCAGTCTTGCCGACGAGAACAGTTCCACCGCGTTGTGAGATGTACGCCACCGAGTCTTCGGAGGGAGGTGCTTCTTTTGTGGTGCTGTCGCCGTCGTCGACTAGTGAGGATTCGACGACCTGAAAGCAAAAATCTTTTTGAGGAAGGTGGGATCGAACCCTTGACCTTCTGCACACCGTCCGACGGCGTTACCGCCGGGGCTAGCGCGAGACAGCTGGACAAGGTGGCGCAGGTGCGTATATGTGGACGCGGTCCCTGTTCCAGACTGGCGCCGCGCTCTTGTACGCACTCTTACCCCCCGCCGACCGTGTGCACCGGTGGCGCAGTGGTTAACGCGCATGCCAGTCGGTTCCCTTTTGGGGGGTCCGTAGGGTTCGACACCGCACTCACCTTACACATCGTCTCCCACCCATTGAACTCCAACGCGCTCTTCCGATTGACCTTCAGCTCCTCCTCCGCCTCGTTCACATCGTACAACTTCCGAAACGGCACTCCAATCAGCTTGATATACGCCCCACCACTCGACCCAATCGGCGGTCCCTTTGTGAGCAAGAAAACATCGCATCTCAACTTCTTCAACTCGTCTATCCGATTGTAGAGCCCCAGAATGTGCTCGTTCACCTCTGGCTTGTTGAACGATCTGAATCAGAGCAAACAGATTAAGGAATCATCATATTGTAGCTCACCTAACGACAATAATAAGCACACAATCGAACGCGCTTCCGGTGACGTAATACGATATCGTTTTGCTCTGCAGGCCGAGTATTCCGGAATCTAAAATTTTAATGAAAAAGTTTGAAAAAGGAAAAGCTTCACCTTCAGGCTCTTTCACAGGAACTTTCTTGACAGGACCCAAAGTGCTATCCAGTTCCGTGTCAATTTCCTGGAGAAATGTGTCCCATGCGTAGAAGGATTCGTGTAAGGCTTTTCCAGATGCACCTGAAAAGTAGTTGGTTAGAGACGCAGAGAAGGCAGAGAGTTAGAGAGTTAGAGAGGTAGAGAATGAAGATACGCAGAGAAACTAGACAACTAGACAGTGCTCACTTGTTAGAGGAGCAGAGAAGTTAGAGAGCTAGAGATCGCTGTCTATCAGAGACGCAGAGAAGCTAGAGAGTTAGAAAGTGCGAATTTGGTAGAGACGCAGAGAAGTTAGAGATCGTATTTTCTCTATAGACACAGAGAAGTTAGACAGCTAGAGATCGTTGTCTATCAGAGACGCAGAGAAGTTAGACAGCTAGAGATCGCTGTCTATCAGAGACGCAGAGAAGTTAGAGAGCGCGCACTTGTTAGAGACGCAGACAAATTGTTCCTCTTTTCGTATTCCATTAAAAATGTGACTTTTTGTATCCGTCGTACTTTTTCTCACTATAAGAATCCAAAAAAATTGAAAATATTTTTTGTATCTGCCACGATCAAAGTGCAAAATTCTGCGTCTCTAACGAGAGCGTGTTGTCTAGCTTCTCTGCGTCTCTAACTAAAACGTGTTCTCTAGTTCTCTGACTGGCGAGCTTCTCTGCATCTCTTACAAAAGCGCGCTGTCTAGTTGCCTAGCTTCTCTGCGTCTCTTCATTCTCTATCACTCTATCTGTCTAGCTTCTCTGCGTCTCTCCCTCCCACTCACACATCTGCGGATCCTCCAACCACTCGACCATCTTCGCCTTCAACTCGGCCAACGTCTTCACTTTGAGCACCTCAAAGAGCTTCGCAATTTCGGGACAAAACTCGGTGACCAGGAACCGATTCTGCACATAATTGGCCACGAACACGGATCGATTGTTTTGTTGGATGACCTTTAACAGAGGAGTTAGATGAGGTCCAGAAGACGTTGTGTACCTCCTGATATTCCGCAAGTTTGCTATGAAAAAAGTCGACGACGGATGCGATTTGCTCTTCGGGCGATGCTCGCACCGTCTCCGACACTGTTGTGGGGAGCAGGAGAATGTCTCGGACCTGGAACTGTCTAACTTCTCTGCGTCTCTGATAGACAGCGATCTCTAGGTGTCTAACTTCTCTGCGTCTCTGATAGACAGCGATCTCTAGCTGTCTAACTGTCTGCGTCTTTAGCGAGAACACGATCTCTAACTTCTCTGCGTCTCTGATAGGCAGCGATCTCTAGCTGTCTAACTGTCTGCGTCTCTGATAGGCAGCGATCTCTAGCTGTCTAACTGTCTGCGTCTCTGATAGACAGCGATCTCTAGTTGTCTAACTTCTCTGCGTCTCTGATAGACAGCGATCTCTAGCTGTCTAACTGTCTGCGTCTCTGATAGACAGCGCTCTCTAGCTGTCTAACTGTCTGCGTCTTTAGCGAGAACACCATCTCTAACTTCTCTGCGTCTCTGATAGGCAGCGATATCTAGCTATCTAACTGTCTGCGTCTCTGATAGACAGCGCTCTCTAGCTGTCTAACTGTCTGCGTCTTTAGCGAGAACACGATCTCTAACTTCTCTGCGTCTCTGATAGGCAGCGATCTCTAGCTGTCTAACTGTCTGCGTCTCTGATAGGCAGCGATCTCTAGCTGTCTAACTGTCTGCGTCTCTGATAGACAGCGATCTCTAGTTGTCTAACTTCTCTGCGTCTCTGATAGGCAGCGATCTCTAGCTGTCTAACTGTCTGCGTCTCTGATAGACAGCGATCTCTAGTTGTCTAACTTCTCTGCGTCTCTGATAGACAGCGATCTCTAGTTGTCTAACTTCTCTGCGTCTCTGATAGACAGCGATCTCTAGCTGTCTAACTGTCTGCGTCTCTGATAGGCAGCGATCTCTAGCTGTCTAACTGTCTGCGTCTCTGATAGACAGCGCTCTCTAGCTGTCTAACTGTCTGCGTCTTTAGCGAGAACACGATCTCTAACTTCTCTGCGTCTCTGATAGGCAGCGATATCTAGCTATCTAACTGTCTGCGTCTCTGATAGACAGCGCTCTCTAGCTGTCTAACTGTCTGCGTCTTTAGCGAGAACACGATCTCTAACTTCTCTGCGTCTCTGATAGGCAGCGATCTCTAGCTGTCTAACTGTCTGCGTCTCTGATAGGCAGCGATCTCTAGCTGTCTAACTGTCTGCGTCTCTGATAGACAGCGATCTCTAGTTGTCTAACTTCTCTGCGTCTCTGATAGACAGCGATCTCTAGCTGTCTAACTGTCTGCGTCTCTGATAGGCAGCGATCTCTAACTTCTCTGCGTCTCTGATAGGCAGTGATCTCTAACTTCTCTGCGTCTCTGATAGGCAGCGATCTCTAACTTCTCTGCGTCTCTGATAGGCAGCGATCTCTAACTTCTCTGCGTCTCTGATAGGCAGTGATCTCTAACTTCTCTGCGTCTCTGATAGGCAGTGATCTCTAACTTCTCTGCGTCTCTGATAGGCAGCGATCTCTAACTTCTCTGCGTCTCTGATAGGCAGTGATCTCTAGCTCTCTAACTTCTCTGCGTCTCTACCCAAAAACTGACCTGCTCGTTCTGCTCCTCAGCCATCTGATATGCCTTAAACATTCTTATTTTTTCGGGAACTCGTTCGTTATAATCGAGCAAGAATTAGTCGAGAAGATTAGTGGGCGAATAGACGATGATGTTAGTCGTTTTCAGGTAACAAAAAGCGAATGAGATGGGATGGAGAATGAAGTCAATTTTTTTGTATTCTTCGCACTACAATGCACGTTTTTCTTAATCCGCCGGGTTCTGCGGATGGGGAGAAGAGGAAGAATGCGAGCTAATCAGAATGAAAGAGCTTTTTTCACACTTTTAGTGGAATTTAGAAGAAGTTCTTTGAGAGGAACTTCTAGGATTTAGATCTAGAATCTATAATAAAATTAGGATATTCTGAAAGCCTAACAACAAAAAAGAACAAAAAAAGACGAGAAAACAACAAAAAAAGGAAAAAAGGAACGATTTCCAATAAAAGCAAGGGATAATTGAAGGTTTGTTTTCTTTTCAGGAGAAAGATAATCTTTTAGAGCCTTTTAGAAAAGAAATCGACAAGCTTCCTGGTTCTTGTCCACGAGAACTACACCAAAAACTCGAGGCAAACTTAATCGTTAATCATTCAGGCGAAACTCGGAAACTCAAAGTATTTCGGGATTGATCAGAGCAAAATTAGGTTAACTTTTTCTCTCTCTCCCTCCACCTTTTTATTATTCCACGCCACTTTATTAGGTTGTTTATTATAGGAATTCCTGGAAAACACGCAGTACATTTGGGAATGGTTTTTCTCTCTTTTTTTCTAATGGAAAACAGTATGGAGCAGGTGAAAAGCGTCTCGTTTCTCTGCGTCTCTTACTAACTCGAAATCTCTCTTCCTCCTATCACTAGGGAATGTTCCCGTTTTCCTTTCCAGATGAAATTGATATCATTCAAAAGCTCTTTTTATAAGAATTTCAAAACTGTCTTTCATTTTTCCTATGGAGCTCTGTGAGCCGAGATATGAAGCTTTGAAATTTTTCACTTTTTTGATTTAGTGCACATTTTCAAAGCTCCATATCTCGGCTCACAGAGCTCGGTAGGAAAAATTGAAAACAGTTTTGAAATTCTCATGAAAAGGCCTTTTGAATGATATTAATCTTCTGTAGAAACTATTGGAGTAAGTATGTATAAACTAGATCTAATTACAACGATAAAAGGGTGATAAAAAAAGTCATTTTTGGGGAACTTGGGATTGAAATTATTGGATATAAATCGGCAATCTAACTGAACAGGAAGTAAGAAAAAGTTTACAAAACTATTAAAACGGTACTGAAACCGAAAAGTAATCAGTGAAACAAGAAAAAATTGATTTAAAAAAATCATTATAGAAACTGGAAATAAAATAGTGCAAAACTAATCGATAATCAAGTCTTACAAAACGATATTAGTATCATTCGAAAGCTCTTGTTTTGCTGATTTCAGAACTGTTTTCCGTTTTTCTGAAGGAGCTCTGTGAGCCGAGATATGGAGCTCCAAAGTTTCAACTAGGGTATTTCAAAGCACAACCTAGAAAATGTCCGTGATATCCACCTATAGCTTCCCATTTGAATTCGTCACTTTCCCAGGACACTGAAAAAGCTATCTTTAACAACGTATTTTCCTAATTTTTTGAGAAAAAACCAACATTTTTTGAGCATCATCTTTTTTCCAAAAATCAAAACAAGTATAGGGAACTGGAAATCAGAGAAACAACACGATTCCTTCTCCAATTCGAATCAGCGTGTGACTTAAAAAAAAATAAACGAAAAAAGGGGAAATAATCAGAGAGAGAAGGTTCCCAGGCAGCCAGAAGCAAAAAAGAAAAAGAAAACCGGTGTGGGGGGAAAAAAAGTCAGAAGTTGGCGCGAGAAAATGAGAAAATGATATCAGCTCGGGTAGCGGCGGCGACGGCGGAGCTTGTTTTTTACCAAGTTGAGCTGCATTTTTTTGGGCGGTTAGAGAGCAACAGGTGGAAACACATTCGCACATTTTCAGGACAACGATTGGGTGCGGTGTCGAACCCAAAAGGCGACGAGTCGATGGCAATCGCGTTATCCACTGCGCCACCGGTGCACTCGATCGGTGGGGCGAGGAGTGCGTACAAGTGCGCGAGGAAGACCGAACCCATCGCAAAGAGAAATAGACGGAGTGCGGTGTCGAACCCATCGGACCCCCCAAAAGGGGACTGACTGGCAAGCGCGTTAACCACTGCGCCACCGGTGCACACGATCTGCGAGGGAGAAGAGTGCGTACAAGTGCGAGGCGCCAGCCTGGAGAACGAAAAACATTCAGATCAATTTTTTATTTGAAAAGACAAAAACCATGAAACATTGGAGCACTTTGAAACGTTTTGAGAACATGAACAAGGAAAAGAATGAGATAATAATAGAGATATCATAGAGAAAAAGATAATTTTGAATTGCAATGGAGCGAATTTACAGATATGAAAGATTCAGTGGGGATCACTGCATCCCACTGTTCTCCTGCTCCTCGGGCACGGCTCCCAGGAACATTGGCACCTGGATTCCAACCGGAGCTTGAGCCGGAGCCGGAGCCTGAGCCACCGGCTGCTCAATCTCCTGCTGAGCCGCCGCAAGAGCCGCAGCCGCCTGTGAGCCAATCAGTTGCTCCACAGCCCCCTTCTCCATCACCAGACTCCCTCCATTCTGCTCCATCAGCGTCTGGAGAATGTTCGCGTCGAAGAGCCCCGGGATATGGTTAGCGGGGAGCTCGCCGGCCACCTGGTCGCTCATCTTGCGGCTCTCGTTGAGGTTCTTCACTCTTCTCAAGTAGGCGATCCGGTTGTCGATCTGACGGCCGAGGCGCGGGTTCGCGGGAAGGCCCAGGCGTTTGACCTCCTCGTCGATTTTCGCGGCTCGGGCGTCCACTGGCCAGCTCTCGTTGTAGGAGCGGTCGACGATCTCGCGGATTGTTCTGGAAGGAAATTGGTTGTATTTTAGGAGTGAAAAGGGGATTTGAGCAGTATGGTTTCGCTACTGACTTCAATATAAGCAGAAATTACTGTAGCTTTTAAGGCGCATGATTATCGCATGATCTACAGTAATCCGTTCTAACTTATATTGTTTCAAAACTCCGCCCACAAGTTAACTTTTCATCTAGAACTTTCATGGAAATTAAAAATGTTTTCAAAGGTACAACTTCTAAATTAAAGAAAAGTTTGCAGTTAGATCTAGCTGTTCCCATCGGCCTTTCAGAACAAAATCAGTATCATTAAAAAGCTGTTTTCATGAGGATTTCAAAACTATTTTCCAATTTTTTGAAATCGCACTTTGAGCCGAGATATGAAGCTTTGAAAATGTGCACTTGTTTTGGTTTTGTGCACTTTTTCAAAGTTTCATATCTCGGCTCAAAGTGCTTGGTAGGAAAATTGGAAAACAGTTTTGAAATCCTCACAAAAAGACCTTTTGAATGATACTAATTTCCTTCTGAACGGCCAACTTTTTCATAGTGAAACCGTCACATGTGCAATAGTTGTCAGAGTCAGGGTATCTTTTGAAAATTGAAAATAACAAAGTTAATGTTGATTTTCATGAAAAGTGTTCAACTAATGAATTGTAGCTCTGATATCGATGAGCTACTCCAGAAATTTTCAGACAAAAAGAGGATTTGTGGGCGGAGTTATGATAGGTCAAATTTGAGCTATACTGGCCCCACGCTGTACCACTAAAAACTGCAGTTTTTCGGCAGTTTTCTCTTCTATTGTCATCATTTTGCATTGGAGCACAATTACTATACTAGAAAATCAACTCACTTCGGCAACCCCGCATGACTTCCAGCCTGTCCAACCGGCTCCACAGCTCCATGATTATGACACCCCTTCTCCTCGCAAATGAAGAACTCGTCCTGCTGCTTGGTGCGCAGCTTGTAGCGGCACTTGCTCTGCAGCCGATGCAGGCAGTCGTGATAGAGCCAGCCGTCCGGCTTCTTCTCGGTGGCCGGGTTCACGTAGACCGAGTAGACGAGCGCCTCGTACTCGGCGCGGGAAGTGGTCGTGAAGCACTCGATCCATTGGTCGAAGCGCGATTTTGGACTGTAAGTGGGATTATTCTTGAATGAAATGTATATCATTCGAAAGGTCTTTTTGTGAGGATTTCAGAACTGTTTTTCATTTTTTCTACGAAGCTCTGTGAGCCGAGATATGAAGCTCTAAAGTGGAGTACTGAAACAAGTACAGAACTGTAGTAGTCAAACTTCAGAGCTCCATATCTCGGCTCACAGAGCTCCGTAAAGAAAACCAAATACATTTCTGAACTCATCAAACCAAGAGCTTTTGAATGATAGAAAACACATTTGAATTCAAAAACTCATCAGCCCTCTCCTTTCTCAAAGAAAATTTCCTGATTTCAACATTTCAGTACTCAAAGTTTAGAGCTTCATATCTCGGCTCACAGAGCTTCATAGGAAAAATTGAATACAGTTCTGAACTCATCAGATCAAGAGCTTTCCAATGATAACAGTATCTTTGAGAAATTCAGAGAACTAATCAGACCACTCCCTATGAAAGATCTCTACACTGAAATTAAAAATTTCAAATTGGAAAGTGAAACTAACTCAGAAGAGCCCAATCCAGCGGTGATATTCGCTGGCGAGTCGATAACAAGTGGCCCCAACGGCATCTTCGCCTCCATTGCCACGTCATCGTCCTGCTGACTGCCACTCGCATCACTTCCAGCGGAAGGGGAGGCCACGAGCTCGCCACTCGGATCAGTGGGCACGACGATCGGGTGGAGGGGCACTTGGTGGGAGAGATTGGTGGTGTTGGTGGTGGCGGATGGTGGAGGTTGAAGGGGCTGAATCTGCTGGACGGGCACTGTTTGGAAGCCGCGCAGGAATTGGCTCAGAATGTCCGCACTGAACTGGGGAGCTTTCGATGGCGAGAGGGATTGCTGAAAAGGAGAATGGTTTGATGAGTCTTATATCATTCGAAAGCTCTTGTTATGAGGAGTTCAGAACTGTTTTCCATTTTTTCCACGGACCGCTGTGAGCCGAGATATGAAGCTCTGAAGTTAAGGGGTATCAGTTCAAACTTCAGGGCTCCATATCTCGGCTCACAGCGGTCCGTGGAAAAAATGGAATACAGTTCTGAACTCGTCAAAACAAGGGCTTTCAAATGATATAGGTTTCACTTAAAAACTCATAACGATAGCTGATTTTGGTCGTTTTCTTCTCAACTTGGTTAAATTTGACATTGAAAAAGCGCGGAAAACTATTATAAAAACTAAAGATAACAAGCCCCGCCCCTAAATTCTGATAAACATGGTAAGTAGTTTTATTAGCTTTCAGTATCTTTTTCAAATTGGAAACATTATTTTTAAGAATCTAGTCCAAAAATACTAGAAAAAACACTGAAAAATCATACGGCAAAACTGCAGTTTGGGGGCGTGGCCTTTTTTTCCAATTGCTGGTTTTCCCGCGTTTTTTTCCGGGCTCACTTTATCACTTTTATAATGATTTTTGTACTTAACTGTAGTTATTCGATCTAATTAATAACTTTTTTGTAGTACTCGTGGAAAAGTTCAAAAAATTACCTGCATGGTGAGCTGATTGAGCGCCGAGAAAGCGTTCGTCTCGTCCATTTTCTTACTGTAAAAAGGAAAAATTTTATAATTTTCAAATTAAAACAATAAAAAGTAGATGTTCCTAATGAAAGAGCTCTTCAAAAAAGTGCAAAATGTGCAAAATGTGCAAAAAAAAATACAAAACAGTACAAAAAAGCACAAAAACAGTTCAAAAAGCACAAAAAAGTACAACTCCCCCACCAAAAAAAGGTTGTACAACAACAAAAGAGACAAATGTGAAGAATGAAGACGGAGAGGAGACTGGTGGACTGTTTGTCTACTTGAGGGCGAATGGTGTGCGTTGGGTGGAGAGAGGGCGAGGCCGCACACAGAGTGCTCGTGGGAAGGAGGAGGAGGTCACCAGATGGTCCGATAAAACGCTTATTGATCTACTAGTTTTTTGGTGGCAACTCTGCGTCTCTGACCGGGGAAAAAGTTCAAAATGATGTCTGCGTCTCTGCTAGACAGTGATCTCTAGTTGTCTAACTGTCTGCGTCTCTGATAGACAGTGATCTCTAGCTGTCTAACTGTCTGCGTCTCTGATAGACAGTGATCTCTAGCTGTCTAACTGTCTGCGTCTCTGATAGACAGTGATCTCTAGCTGTCTAACTGTCTGCGTCTCTGATAGACAGTGATCTCTAGCTGTCTAACTGTCTGCGTCTCTGATAGACAGCGATCTCTAGCTGTCTAACTGTCTGCGTCTCTGATAGACAGTGATCTCTAGCTGTCTAACTGTCTGCGTCTCTGATAGACAGCGATCTCTAGCTGTCTAACTTCTCTGCGTCTCTGATAGACAGCGATCTCTAGCTGTCTGAATTCTCTGCGTCTCTGATAGACGGCGATCTCTAGCTGTCTAACTTCTCTGCGTCTCTGATAGACAGCGATCTCTAGCTGTCTAACTGTCTGCGTCTCTGATAGACAGTGATCTCTAGATGTCTAACTTCTCTGCGTCTCTGATAGACAGCGATCTCTAGCTTCCAAAATCACAATTTATTCCACAGAACTCATTCAAACAATCAAATTTACATTGAGAAAATCGAAAATCATTGAAAATCAAGAGATCACTAAACGGCGATAAAAATTTCAACTTTAATGAAGCTCAAGGAAGTCCCGGCACCTTGATCTGTTTCCGCCGTTCCACCTCATTGAACTTCTCCTCCTCAACGATATCGGAACGACTTCTGGGCTGCGAGAGCCCGTGAGCGGCTCCGTCTCTGTAGTACTCTCCGATTCGCCGGGGATCCTGTCCGGCTGCGTATTCTGGAGGTGTGCGGCTGGAAAAGAGCACTGAAAATGCTCCAAATGGGGGCGGGGCTTACATAATATGCTGCTCCACATAACAATCCTCGTCCATTTTCTCAGCAGCCTTATCAATTTCTTTTTCGATGCTGCTCGTCGACATTCGCTCGTTCTTCTCGATGAGCTCAATCTCTTCCAGTCTGCAAGTGCTCCGTGAGCTCACACTACTTGAAGACGTTGAACTTTTTACCAAATTCATACCCTATATAGAATCGAACTCGCTGATTCAGAATCTGCAATGAAATTCTGCTCTGTGCTCCGAGATATGGGCAATGTCAAAAATATAGTGAAAAAGTGCACATTTGGCCATTTTTCACTGTATTTTTGACATTGTGTGACCCATATCTCGGCTCTCAGGGGAGCACAGAAGAAATCCGCAGAATTTTATTGCAGATTCTGAATCAGGGAACTCGATTCTATATAGGATATGAATTCGGTAAAAAGTTCAACGTCTTCAAGTAGTTCTAAAAGTCCGTACCTAACACCGCAAATATTCTGCATCTGAACACTCGGAGCTCCTTTTATCATCCTCAAACACTCCAAAGTCTCCTGCTCTATAGATTTCAGATATTCCGGCGAGTTCTGATCGATCAGTTTGGTGTATAATGGAGGGCAGAGCAACCTGATCATCATTATTATTATTATTATTATGGAGCTATCATAAAGGTGAAATACCTCGGTGTAAAATAGCTAGAATAAAGTGAAGTTCCTGGAATCTCATCGGCCATTCGGAGCCCTAGAATAACTCCAGTCTCAAGAGCCCAGCACCTTGCCACGTTGCGAAGGGTGTAGCCACCACCGCCCAACACCATCAGAGGCTTATTGAGGCTCTTCACGTATTTTACTGCTCGAGCATGAGCATTGAAGCTGAAATTGGCGGAGTTTTGATGGCGACAAAGGCGAAGATTTGGTGTAGGGTTACTGTAGCTTTTGGTGGTTTGTCAGAACAGTCTCGTAATTAGATCTAATAGATCTAAATCAAAATGAGCAAATTTATGGGCTCACGTAGTGTGATTTTTCCGGCTCTGTGAGCTCTGGGAGCCGAGATACAGAGCTCAAAAATGGGTTTTTGTGAAGCTTTCATAACTTTCTTCGTATTCAATTTTCTGAAAATCCAACTAGATATTCGGATTCGTCTTAAAGTTCTGAATCTATTGATGTAACAATTTCAAAATTTGAAAAAACTGTAAAAATTTTATATTCCAGTTACATTCAAATGATAAAAAACAAGATTTTTATCGTTTGAATGTAACTTGAATATAAAAATTTTCCAGTTTTTTCAAATTCTAAGCTTGTTACATCAACTGATTCAGAATTTCAAGATAAATCCGAATATACAGTTGGATTTTTATATAATTGAATCCGAAAAAAGCTTCACAAGAATCCCATTTTTTTGAGCTCTGTATCTCGGCTCTCAGAGCTCCCAGAGCCGGAAAAATTACAGATTCGTATTAGCTTTCAAATGCTTTCAATCACAGTTAGATCTATTTCAAGTCTAGATCGAGTAAAATATCGTAATTAGATCTAGTTCGTGAACTAGATCTAATTACGATATACAAACTACAGTAACCCCAACAAATTCCCTTACGAAAGAGCAAACTGTCCGAGCCGATCCTCGCACAACGAGTCACTTCCGCACTGCAACACAATCGCCTCCGGATCGAAATTCTCATTGACCCCCTTTATAATGCTCTCGAACAACTGAATGTAGGGCTCATCGCGTATCGCCTGTTGCAACGGCACATTGATGGCAAAGTACCTGCCAGGCCCCGCCCCTTTATCCATAATGCTCCCGGTGCCCGGGAAAAAGTTGCCAAACCGGTGGAATGAGACAGTCATGACTCTATCGGAATTGTTGAACGCCTCCTGCACCCCATCTCCATGATGAATATCGATATCAATGTAGAGCACCCGCTTGTGGTATTTTAAGAGCTCCAGAATCCCTAGCACGATATCATTAACGTAGCAGAATCCAGAAGCCTCCGACTTCTTCGCATGATGCAATCCACCCGGCCAATTGATAACGATATCATTAATCTGATGATTCAGACGACGTGCTCCTTCCACTGACCCTCCCGCGTATAAAGTACAGTAATCCCAGATGCCCGGGAAAATCGGACAGTCCTCGCCAATATTGAAAGATCGGAGCACCTCGTCGCTGTATCCCTGAGCCAGTTTCGGCGTCACGTTCTTCAGAAAATCCACGTAGTCGCGGGTGTGGAAGACGGAGATGTCGTCGGCGTCGAGTTTCGGGGATTCCACCACCGTCATGTACTTGGGCATCTCGTAGGAGACCACGAGGTCGTTGCACACTGCCAGACGCTGCGGTTTCATTGGGTGGAGTTGGCCTGTATGGTGTGATTTTGGGGGAAAAGTTTCAATTTTTAATTTTCGATTTTTAATTTTTTAAAATATTTTTGACCTGGAAAGGGTGAAGTTGGCCTTTTTTGAATAGGAAAATTGTGAAAAAGTCTTCTTTTCCTAAAACTATCAAAATTTTGAGCAAAATTCGTAGTTTTGTATGGTTTTCACTCAAATTAAGCCTAATTTTATTGTCGAAACATTGCTTAAACAATCGAAACTCATCGCTACCGTATCCATGTGGACGGGGCTTATTTGCAAATTGCGGCACCAATTTGTCATCATTTGTCATCAAAATTTCATTGATTTTATCAATTTTCCTCATTTTCAGGCGTTTTTCTGTCACAAAAGAAGGAAATTATCGAAAAATCACTGGAAATCACCTTAAAATATAACTTTTCCATCATTTTTCATTTAAAAGTTATATTTTAAGGTGATTTTTAGTGATTTTTTGATAATTCCCTTTCTTTTCTGACAGAAAAACGCTGGAAAAAAGGGAAAAATAGATAAAATCAATGAAATTTTGATGAAAATGATGAGAAATGTGCGACGAGGTTGCAGCTGGTGCCGCACTTTGCAAATAAGCCCCGCCCACAGAGAAAAAACCATATTTTTCCTGATTTTTACCAAAGATATCGAAAAATCGATCAAAATTAGAAGTTTCATGTTGTTTTTACTCAAATTAAGCTCCATTTTAATGAAAAACGCTCTGAAATATGCTTTATTTTTCATTATGAGACCACCATTTGGTCTCGAAACGAAAAAGGTACAGTAACTTTGTAAATTTTGGTTTTTTTTTATGTAAAAATCACTTTTTTAGCATTTCAAGGATTACTTTTTGATATTTTCGATGAGAAAAATTGGGAAAATTTGAAAAATATTGAAAATTTAAGTGAAAATCGCAGTTTTTTTTCAAAATAGGTTCTCGCAACGAAAAAGGTACAGTAACTTTGTAAATTTTGGTTTTTTCATGTAAAAAATCAATATTTTAGCATTTCAAGGATTGCTTTTTCAATATCTTTGATTAGGAAAAATGGGAAAATTTAAAAAATATCGAAAAATTCGCAATTTTTGTTCAAAATAGGGTCTCACAAGGAAAAGGTACAGTAACTTTGTAAATTCATATAATTTTTAGGTTTTTAGGGGTTTTTCATGGGAAATTTCATGAAAACCAAGTTTTTAACGTTTAAAATCACTTAATTTAGCTGAAATTTGATTTTTAAGAAAAAATTTCAAAACTTTGAAAAAAATTCAAATTTTCAGCAAAATTTTTTTTGCAAAACAAAACATTTACCATAATGAAAATGGCCAACATCCTTATGATAATAATAAGCCACATTCCTCTTTTTCACATCTGCTCCATCCGGCTCAATCGACTCATCAGTATTGTCAAAGAGCCGAATCGGTTTTATTTCTTTTTCTTTTTCATTTGTCGTTGCCATTATGCTGTTAATTTTAATTTTTTCAAATTTTTTTCGAATTCTGAATCATTATAAAGTATTTTTTGCATAGAATTTCTACTTTTAAGGTTCCAACTTATAAAATTACAGAAATCGGTCAATTTTTATATATAAAATATAAATAAAAAAAATCAAAAGAGAATTAAAACAGGGCCGAAAAGTAGATCGTTCTGAGATGGTGGTTTTAAAATGTTCAATTAAAATAAAAAATAAAAAAAGAAAAAAACATCGACAATATATCATAAACAAGATCGGAGGGTGGGCGGGGCTTGTTGAGTAGAAGAGATATTATAAAAAGGATGGTGCCAACCCGACGAATTCCAGTTTTTTGAGGTGTGGGCGGAGCCGCGCGAGGATCAGGACAAAAAGAGCATTAGGGTTAAATGGGTTCCCGCACTAATTATAAAAGAGAATACAAAGAAAAAATCCATTTTTTTCAAATTGGGAATGCAAATGACCAGTGTAAATTATGAAGAAACAGCTCCCGAATTTAGTAGGAAAAAAAATAAAAATGCATTTAGGGCTCAAAGTCCGACGCCGGCTCGAACTGGGGTCGTTTTTTGGGCGACGATTGGTGAGGATTGGGTGGGAAGGATGGGGAGGGGCGCTGGCGGTGGACGACGGTATTCTGATGGCGCTGGAGGTGTTGAGGGCTGAAAATTATTGATTATTATAGTGGAAAATAGGAAAATTTGAGTTTTTTGAGCAAGATTAGTAGGAGTTTTTTCGAAATTGGATAGCTTGGTGAATGATTCGCAGCTAGATCTAATTACGAATCAACTTCGAATGAATTAGGTCTTATTGCGATTGTTCACAGTTAGATCTATTTCAGTCGAATCTAGATCGAGTAAATTTGCAGTTAGACCTAACTAGATCTAATTGCGAGCTAGTTGATTTGCAGTTAGATCTTACTCGTAATTACTTTTTAAAATGAGCAAAACTTACATTTATGGGCTCACGGAGTTAATTGGGAGCAAGATTTTCACAGTTTTGGTGGCTGATTCGCAGCTAGATCTAATTACGAATTAACTATGAATGAATTAGGTGAGAATTTATTCGATCTAATTGCAATTGTTCACAGTTAGATCTATTTCAATCCAATCTAGATTGAGTAAATTTTCAGTTAGATCTAATTCATTCGTAGTTAGCTCGCAATTAGATCTAACTCGTAATCATCTATTAAAATGAGTAAAAATTCGGAATCGACATTGATGTGCTCACGGAGCTAATTGTGAGCAAGATTTGCACAATTTTAGTGGATGATTCGTAGCTAGATCTAATTTGAATCAACTTCGAATGAATTAGGTGTGAATTTACTCGATCTAGATGCGATTCTTCACAGTTAGATCTATTTCAATCGAATCTAGATCGAGCAAATTCACAGATAGACCTAACTAGATCTAATTGCGAAATAGTTGGTTCGTAACTAGATCTCATCCATTAAAAAGAGCAAGATTTTTATGGTTTTGGTGGCTGATTCGCAGCTAGATCAAATTATGAATCAACTGCACTTTAACTCACCACATCATTCGAATTCGAAGAGCCCGCCTCAAAAGTGAGCACTCGACTGCTCTTCGGCACTTCCGTCGACTCGGACCTTCTGACAGGCGTCTGAGAAGACGTCGACGGCGAATCCGAATCTCTCCGCTGAACGGGCGTGGCCACAATAGAAGTGAGCGACGCGCACGACGGCACTTCAGAGAGCATCTTCGGCACCGACTCCTCCTCAGTGGGCGGAGTCTGATGGAGCTCGGAGAGCAACTGGGAAAGCGCGTGAGAGCTCTCAAGGCGGGATAGTGCCAGCCAGCAAATGTGCGATTCATGGCGGCGGAGTTTTCTGGAAGATTGATTATAAAGATGATGGGCTCATTGAAAAGCCTAAAACTTTTAGGCCCTAAAAGATGAACTCACTGTCTTCCTTCCGCTGAATATCTCGCCAAATTTCTCAAAATCAGACAGCTCGTCAGTCTAATGCTCTTGGTGACAGGCCCCTCGGCCTCATCGGTGAGCTCTCGAGCCAGATAATTGAAGGCGTGCCTTCTGATAGCGTCATAGGCTGCGTTCTTCGCGTATCCAGGATGATTCGAGAGATCTCGGGGAACCACTTCAGCTCTCGTCATTCCACGAGAGCCCACGGCTCCACCGTTTTCTCGTCGCTTTTGAGCCGCCATCTGGAATTTTGAAATGTATTTTGATAGAAATTTGGTCGCTGATAGTTTCGACGTCGTTGATTCTTTGATTCTGATACTGATTCTGAATCTGACAAGTAATGTGTTTTTGGTTAGGCTTTGAGAATTTTCTATAAATTTGGTCACTGATAGTTTCGACGTCGCTGATTCTGAATCTGAAGTCAGAATTTCTGTAATTGATCTCATTTTTGAGAAAAGATGTGTCAAAGCCATTTTCAGTGCTATTTTCTCCACTATTTCGTAAAAAACATGGAGGAAAATAGCACTGAAAATGGCTTTGACACATTTTTTCTCAAAAATGAGATCAATTACATAAATTCTGACTTCAGATTCACAATCAGCGACGTCGAAACTATCAGTGACCAAATTTATAGAAAATTCTCAAAGCCTAACCAAGAACACATTACTTGTCAGATTTTAGAATCAGCATCAGAATCAGAGAATCCACGACGTCGAAGCTATCAGTCACCAGATGAGCATTTATAAAAAGAGCATCTGAATCCCTACCTTTAACTGACTCTCATTACAATGCGAGTCCTGAATATGGGTGATCAATGACCACCGATTCCTCGGCGTCGGATCCTGACACCCATTCCATCGGCAGAGCACTCGGAGCTCCTCCGCCACGTGCTCCTCGGCTAGATGTTTGAGCACATGAGATGGCGACGAGTAAAAGTGCGAGCAGCAATCCCAATCGCACATAAAGTCTGTCGGCTTTGACGCCGTCGGCACTTTGTTGCTTTTTGGCTCTTCGGTGGGCTCTTCAGTGGGCTCTTGGGTGGTTGGTGGAGCTTCTGGAGCATCTGGAGCATCTCCAGAAGCTTCAGAAGCGTCGGGAGCATCCTCCTGCTCCTTCTTCCCGTTCGAGAGCCCGTTCAACTTGTTGAGGTCGCCATTGCACGCCGCCGCCACCGCCACCAGATGCGCCGCTCGCGACGCCATCGACTCTTTCTTCGCCTTGGCGACGTTGCCATTGCACAGCACACCATTCTTCTCTGTTTCGAGCTTCACACCATTGGTGTCCTGGAAGACAGAATTGATAGTTTTGACGTCGTTGATTCGCTGATTCTGATGATTCTGATGCTGAAATTCTGAATCTGAAGTCAGAATTTCTCTTCTTTTCTCGAAAATGAAAGAAATTCTGACTTCAAAATCAGAATTTCAACATCAGAATCATCAGAATCAGAGAATCAACGACGTCGAAACTAAAGGAAAAGAGCACAACAAAAAATGAGCAAAAAAAGAGCAAAAAGAGCACCAACTACACACCACAAACTGCTCGTGAATCTCAATCCGCACCTCGCTGCGATCGCCGTTCTCGTCAAAAAGTTTGGCGGCTCGGATCGGCGACTGACAAATCTCGATGGTTCCGTTTAGCGTTTTCTAGAGGGGAAAATGATAGAATTAGTGGGGGGAAAGAGGTGAGAATGGCATGCAGTTTGTGGTGGTTTCATGCTCTTTGTGCATAAAGGTATAGGTTTACCTTATCCATCTCAATTTTGATGGCTCCATTCGGCACGTCTTCTGGAGTCGGCGGCTTCACACTGAAAACGATTTCAATTTACGGCTATTGAAGACGTTGAACTTAACAACTTGAAGACGTTGAACTTTTCACCAAATTTATACCCCGGGTAGAATCGAGTTCCCTGATTCAGAATCTGCAATAAAATTCTGCGGATTTCTTCTGTGCTCCCCTGAGAGCCGAGATATGGGTCACTAAATGTCAAAAATACAGTGAAAAAAGTGCACCTTTAGCCATTTTTCATTGTATTTTTGACATTGGGTGTCCCATATCTCGGCTCTCAGGGGAGCACAGAAGAAATCCGCAGAATTTTATTGCAGATTCTGAATCCGGGAACTCGATTCTATCTACGATATGAATTTGGTAAAAAGTAGCTCCCTTATAAGACTGATAACTTACTCTAGATTCTGATTCTGATTCTCCTCCGTATCCTTGGCGAGCATCTTGCTCATCAGTGGATGCGTCTCTTGAGCCGACTGAGAAGCCGCTGGAGCCAAACGGTGCGGTCTAACAAGTCGAATCCCTTGCGCCACAATCATTATCCCATTCTGAGCCATCCGGAAGTTCACATCCGGATACAAATTCTTCATAACCCCCGAGAACATGGCCAAACTGCCCGACATCGAGTGATGAATATTCCGAAGATCATCAACGTACGCCGCATAAAGCTCCCCGCGAGCCGTCGACATGTTCGGCTCGAACACGCAGTTCTGTTTGATCCACTTCTCGGTGAGCTGCTCCAACTGCCCCGAGTTGTCCGACGGTGCAATGGGGCGGACTGGGATGTTGCCGGATCGTCGGTCAACTCTCGAGCTATGAGGAAAAGCCGGTTGCGGAGCAGGTGGCACGTGAAGCTGCTCCCGTTGCACCTGCTGCAGAGCCAGGTTGTTCTGAATAACCTGGCGGACTGTCATAGGGGCGGGGCCAGTGGGAGCTCGCGGTGTGCCATGAGCCTGTGGATGTACTGGATGCTGCCCATGATGTGGATGCCCCTGCGGCGCCTGGAACTGCGGCTGATACTCGACGACCTTCATGCCAGCGAGTCCCGCAGGTCCAAACGACACCGCCTCCAGCGTCGCCATACTGACAAGCTGCTGAATGGCCTTAGGGTTATCCGCGATGAGGTCGCAGGCAGTATCCCCCATCTCGGAGATCTGATAAAGGCACTCCAGCGTGTAGACGCACATCATGATATCCTTGACGCCGACGATTTCGAAGACGTGCGAGATGACGTCGGGAGTGAGCCACTCGCAAATGATCGACTCGTTGCCCTCGAAGCTGCACAGGCCGGTGAGCATTTCCAGCGAGCGCACCAGTTTCAGCTTGTCCAGATTGAAGATGCCGTCGTGGATGATGCGGAGGATGGCGTGATGGGAGAGGTGGACGAGGGTTTTGTCAGCGAGATTGATCTGGAAGCATTGCTCATTGTAAAAGGTTTCAAAATCATTTGGAGCAAGTTTGGGCTCAAAGTGCTCAAACTCCGCCCATTTTGCACACTTTGAGCCCAAACCTGCTCCAAATTGATTCACAACTCACATCCGTCGACAAATTGCTCAGCGCATCGAACGCGGCAACGTACAACGGCGACCACTTGCACGAAGCGCACATTATCAGGAACTTCATCACCGGCCACGTCTTCACGATCGTCACCCGATTCGCCGGCTCGAACGACAAATTGCGAATGATGGTGGTGACCTGGTTAATGCGCCAGCACCGCGGATCCTTGACGTCGTAGTTGGAGGTGACCGCCGTGAAGAATTGCTCGTCGTCGTCGTCGAGGCACTGGTCAGAAGACGTCGGCATTGGCTCGCCGAGGAAGGAGGCGAGAAGTTCGGAAGGGACTCCAGATGACTTCCACAGTTCCCGGAAGTCGTGAAGAGTGTTCTGCTTCCAGGTGGCGCCAAGCGATGCCATAGAGGGGTCTTCATCTGGAAATGAGCTTACAAGTAAGAATTTTCTATGAATTTGGTCACTGAAGGTTTCGACGTCGCTGATTCTGATTCTGAATCTGAAGTCAGAATTTCTGTAATTGATCTCAATTTTGAGAAAAGATGTGTCAAAGCCATTTTCAGTGCTATTTCCCTCCATGTTCGTTACGAAATAGTGGAGAAAATAGCACTGAAAATGGCTTTGACACAACTTTTCTCAAAAATGAGATCAATTACAGAAATTTTGACTTCAGATTCAGAATCAGAATCAGCGACGTCGAAACTATCAGAGACCAAATTTATAGAAAATTCTTATTAGATTGCTCATCCTGAGAGCCCAACTCACCATCATAAACCCCAGTGTGAGCCACCAGCAAGGTGAGCAAGGTTGGAGCATGACATATCCTCAACTGTTTCGGACCCGCATGGCTCAACAACATGCAAACATTCATAGCAAAGTCAATTTCGTTCGGGAGCCCCGACATCAATGATTTAACAAGCCGAGCATAATCAGGCTCATTGACAATCTGCCCATGAGCATCGCGAGCCATATGATGGTGTGTGCTCCTTGCAATCGGACAATCGTTCGTGGCAAAGAAAGAGGTGGCGTTTCGCCCTCTGCTCCTCGACATTTCATTGTCCACATAGTCGTCGACGTCTCCAATCGTCTGCACCTGCTCGAACTTTGACAAGTAGCGCATATAGATGATCTTGATGGCGTGATCTCCGCAAAGAATATCGTCTTTGCAGCCGAACATCTCCGCAATATCGGACCACTTGTCGCCAGACGCCACCTTTTGCCACCCGCCCAGCGCCATCACCGTGTCGTAGAGCCGGTAGAGGTTCACCTCGACGCCCTGCACATTGGGGAGCTTCAGCTGTGCGTTCCATCGTCGTTTGTAGAACATGCGCAGCGAATTGTAGAACTCGGCCATTTTTCGTTGCTTCTCCGGCGGGTCCGTCAGCGATGTGACGTACTTTTCGAGCTCCGATTTGCGTTTTCGACTCTCCATGGTTATTGTCTGGAAGATCGTTTTTATGAAAATTAGAAATTAGGAGCTAACAAGTAAATGTTTTTTAGTTAGGCTTTGAGAATTTTCTGTAAATTTGATCACCGATAGTTTCGACGTCGCTGATTCTGAATCTGAAGTCAGAATTTCTGTAATTGATCTCATTTTTGCGAATAGATGTGTCAAAGCCGTTTTCAGTGCTATTTTTCCTACGATTTCGTAACGAACATGGAGGGAAATAGCACTGAAAGCACTGTTTTGACACATCTTTTCTCAAAAATGAGATCTATTACAGAAATTCTGACTTCAAATTCAGAATCAGCGACGTCGAAACAATCAGTGATCAAATTTATAGAAAATTCTCAAAGCCTAACCAAAAACACATTACTTGTAAAAGGGAAAAGTACGGAGCTGAAGACAAGGATACAGTATCTAACATTCAGTATAAAAACTAACAATTATGCTAATTAATATTCTCTTCTATTTATAAAAGCCACCACTATTATAAAGGCTGTTTCAAAATTTAAAAATCAAATCCATGGCCGCGTAAATCCTCGGCCACGGCCACCATCTGGCCCCATTCGAATAGGAAATGAGTTATGGGGCGTAGAATAAGCATAGTAGGTGGACTTGATTAAAATGCGATTGTTTTCAGGATATGAGAAACTGGTTAAAAGGTTGGATTGTGAAGAAAAGTATAGAATCTAATAGAATGAGAAGTAGGGGCATTAAAAAGGGGAAATTGTCATAATTGGATACTTTTAGATTCAAAACGACATTCTGATTCAGAATTTGAATGTCAGAATGTCAAAAATCTATATCAAAATTGTTATAAACTGCTGGAAAAGTGCCAAGATATAAACTAGAAGCCTCAGTTTTGAAAACTTAATTATAATGCTCTTTGAGCACCTGGCACAGTGCCAAAAACAATGAAACTGTAGTTTAGTCTATATCTTCACTATTAGATCTATTATAACTTTATATAAAGCTATAATAATTATGATAATGATAATGATAATGACAACAAGACAACAAGAGCTCTCTTCTAATTAAGTCACTCTAGAAGAAACTATTCCAACATGCTCTTCTCTTTCCATCAATTTTAAAAAAGAAACCAATATAAAAAAAAGGAGGCCACTATTCCAACTGATAACGCTAATCATTATCATTATCATCACCAGTTGCAACAAAGAACGCGCGCGAAATTCAAAATCTATCTCTCTCTCTCTCTCCCTGCAAAGGGACCCCAAAAAAGAAAAGGGGGCATTGCGTGCGTGCGTCGCGGTCTCTCGGTGAGCGCAGTGAGCGTCCGCCAGTGAGCGATTGATCGTGGAGGCCCCCCTGACCGTCTGCGCCCTCCACGCCCACCACACTCTCTCGCCGCCTCTGCTGTCTCGCTTCAGATGAAGACGAAGAAGACGTTCGGCTGGTCGAACGTCGTGTGAGGCCAGCTGCATGTCGACCAGTATGGGTGGTCTCGATTTCGTTGGAAATGATGTTTTGGATTTCGGAAGAAATTCAACTTTTTATATATAAATTTGACAATTATATATGAAATCTATATCATTTGAAAGCTTATGAGGACTACGAATCTGTAATTTTTTCCGGCTCTGGGAGCTCTGGAAGCCGAGATACAGAGCTCAAAATGGGGAGTTTTGTGAAGCTTTCATAACTTTCTTCGAATTCAATTTTATGAAAACCCAAATATATATTCGGATTCCTCTTGAAATTCTGAATCGATTCATGCAAATATATACATGAAAAGACGCAGAATTTCAAGAAAAACCCGAATATATAGTTGAATTTTCATAAAATTGAATCCGAAGAAAGTTATGAAAGCTTCACAAAAATCACATTTTTGAGCTCTGTATCTCGGCTCTCAGAGCTCCCAGAGCCGGAAAAATTGATTACAGATTTGTAATCCTCATAGGCTTTCAAATGATAAACGTTTCATATTGAAATGCCGAATTTTGAGCCATTTTGTGCAAATTGGAGCCATTTTTATGATTTCTAACTTTTTTTTTTATAATTTTTAAGTCATTTTCTTTTTTTTTAAGTTTAAATTTTTGAAATTCAGGGTTTTTCAAATACTTTTTCTATTAAAAATTTCAAGAAAATTTCAAGAAAATTTCAAAAAAGTCAATAAATTTCCATAGCTACAGTAATCCCTTCAAAATATTCCTCGGAGCATCAGAGCCACACCAGATTCATCAATCTAACACCAATCCAAAAAAATTACGAAAAATCATTTAATTCACTCGAAGAAAAAAGAGCACATCATCATCCAATAAAGAGAAACACACTGGAAAGGGGGGAGAGTCAATTGGCCAGACTGGAAAAAGTTCAAATTATATATATTTTTCAATATACAAAAAGATATAATAAGTTTAAAATATAAAAAAGAAAGAAGAACACGAAAATAGGTGGAAAAATAGTAGGAGTCATTAAAAAAGAATGAAGAATCGGTTTTGAATTCGACTTATCAGAAAACTGGTCATCACTGATGAGATCTAATTCAAATCTAGACAGTTTAAAAGAGGCGGGGACTACTGTACCAAACTTGACGCAAAATTGCGGTCTAAAAGGTCCGCAATTTGTCGTCAAATCTGGTGGACAAAGAAATAATAATATAAAACCCGGAGAGCACGATAAGGAATGGGATATGATAAGCTGGAGAGCTTCACGCCTCACTGACGCTGCTCATCTGAATGCGAAGCGGTCGTTCCTTGCGTCGATTCGCCATGTGCGACTGCCCGTTCTCCTTGATTTTGATCTGCTTCCTCTCGTCCTCGGTGAGCACTTTGGGCTCTTCCGACGCGTCCTTATAGTAGAGCACACGGCTGCCGACCTTGTCGATGAACTCTTTTGGTGATGGGTAGTTCACGTGGATGTCCTTGGTGAAGTTTACCCTGGAAGATAGAAGATAGAGTTTCCGGAGCTCGGAGCTCTAACAATGGAACTACTTGAAGACGTTGAACTTTTTACCAAATTCATACGTAGAATCGAGCTCCCTGATTCTGAATCTGCAATAAAATTCTGCGGATTTCTTCTGTGCTCCCCTGAGAGCCGAGATATGGGACACCCAATGTCAAAAATACAATGAAAAATGGCTAAAGGTGCACTTTTTTCACTGTATTTTTGACATTGCGTGACCCATATCTCGGCTCCCAGGGGAGCACAGAAGAAATCCGCAGAATTTTATTGCAGATTCTGAATCAGGGAGCTCAATTCTACCGAGGATATGAATTTGGTAAAAAGTTCAACGTCTTCAAGTAGCTTCCTTGTTAAAAAGACGTACTTATTATCGAGCATCTCCAACTTGCTCTTCGTATACGGCCACTTTTGCCAGATGAACTCCTTGAGCTGTAACTAAACGTCGTCTATTTCTTCAATTTCATTCTATCCCATCATTCCTCCCTGTAAAAACTCACGTCAGTCACCGCCACGTGCTCCATCGGAATTCCAGAATGAGCCGAGAGAGCCTCGACGAACGAGAGCACCGGATTGTCGGCGTTCGGATCGATGAGCACCTCGTGGGTGGCGCTGACCTCCGCCGTCGAGGGTCTGAACCGGCGCACCATGATCGGCTCTCCCGGTTTGCCGATTTGCGACTCGTCAGCGATGATTTGGAAGTAGAGCTGGGAGCACCAATTGTAGCCTCGCTTCTCGAGAGCATCGTTCGGATTGAGCACAGTTCGAATGAAGGGTGGACCGGAATTGTTGATCTCTCGGATGCGGACCCTGAAAGAACCATCTCAATACTTTTAACCTCATCTAAAGCTCACATCTTCGGCGTCAACTCCTCGCCGTAAATCTCCTTGTAAAGCCGACAGCACTGCAACATCACGTCTCCAATAAGTGTGCTCTGCGATACTGGCAGCTCGAACAACGTCTTCCAGTTCTCGCGCTGATTCTCGAGCATGTCGAAGAGCACAATCTGCATCATCTTCTCGTCCTGCTTCAGCGGAGCGCGGAGCTTGATGCTGATGAGGCACGATTGGAAGGCGTTGGAGATGGTCTCGTCGTCTGAGAAGTTCGCCTCGTAGCCGCTGTCACTTCCGTCGTCAGAAGCGTGTTTTACAATGACAAACTGGTCGCGATCCATGTTCAGTTGCTCCGCGACCCATTTCTGGAAGGATGGAGGCTTTATTTATAACTTCTTTCTTTTAAAAATAAACCTTGAACTCCACAACTCTCATCCTCGAATCCACATCGAGCCGATGGTAATTATCATGAGCAATCACCGTAACAATTCGCCCATCAGCAGCCTCATCAGAGCTCCGAGTCAAGTTAGCGGAGCTTCCAGAAGGCACCAACGTCGAGTGCCCGCTGCTGATCGCCGACTCCGAGTCCTCGCCCAACGCCACCCGCAGATTCGGCCGATTCGCTCCACTACCGCTCTCCATGTTACGGTAGTAAAAGTCCGAAGTTTTGTTCTGCATGTAGTCGTCGATGAGCTGACTCTTGCCCTCCAGCAGCGGCTTTCCGCTGTCCGAATCGTCGCCTTCCGACACGCACGGCGACATTTGCGGCGTGTTGTTGCAGAAGCTGCCGGAGACGAGGTCGAGGTCGGGGTCGCTGGCGGAGCGCATCGAGGCTGTGGAGACGCGGCCAGAGGCGATTGGCTCATCGTCGGTTTCAGGCTGAATGTTATTCTTCAGTGAATGAGGAGCTTCAGAAGATCTTCTGAATGAAAGCTTACCACCAACGCTACTTCAGGCTCATTCTTTGACACCGTCGACATCACCTCGGTAGGCTGACGTGGCTCATTCCAAATCTTCTCCTCCTGAGTGATAGCCGCCATTGTCTCCGCCCATGTTGGACCCTAAAAGTGAGAAATTGCTCTTGCTCCAGTTCCAGTTCCAATAAAAACCCACCTTATAAGCATTCCTGGTAGACGCGGCCTTCTCCATCTCCTCTTGCGACGGAAGCCGCACTTTTATGAAAATGGAGAAGCACTTTCTGTCGAGCACCTGGAACATGGTCGACTTTTCGAAGGCGAGCTTCCGGTCGGCGATGGTGGCTTCACGGGACTCGGGCGTCACCATCAGTTTCAGACCGCCGTCGTAGTAGAGCTGAAATTGGAGATATAGTGCTCTTTTTCAAGGGGGGGGGGGGGGGGGACTATTTCCAAAGTAGGAAGGTTTTTGCATTTGGAGCAAGTTTGGGCTCAAAGTGCGCAAAATGGGCGGAGCGTTGACGTGAAAATTCCAAAATTGGTTCACGTAGACTACAAAATGCACACTTTTCAATGTAAGGTTCACTGAAAACTGTAGTTTGTAGTTGACGTGAACTAATTTCAGAATTTCCACGTCAACGCTCCGCCCATTTTGAGCACTGACAAGGGAACAACTTGAAGACGTTGAACTTTTTACCAAAGTCATATCCTAGATAGAATCGAATTATCTGATTCAGAATCTGCAATAAAATTCTGCGGATTTCTTCTGTGCTCCGAGATATGGGTCACCCAATGTCAAAAATACAGTGAAAAAGTGCACCTTTAGCCATTTTTCACTGTATTTTTGACATTGCGTGACCCATATCTCGGAGCACAGAAGAAATCCGCTGAATTTGATTGCAGATTCTGAATCAGGGAGTTCGATTCTACCCGGGGTATAAATTTGGTAAAAAGTTCAACGTCTTCAAGTTGTTCCCTTGTGAGCCCAAACTTGCTCCAAATTGATTTTCTATGCAAAAACCTTCATTATTCTGAAAATAGCTTCATTTTTACCGTTGGCGTTGCTCTTCCGACTTGCTGCTTCATAACCTGCCCAAACTCGTTGCCATTCTGCGCCGCATCAAGCATCATGAACTCGCACCTCGACGACGTCACCTCCAGCACCATCCGCGACTCGCACACCGCATGGATCTCATCCCGGAACTGCGCGCCGATCCACTGCTTCACCTTGATCATCTTCTCGTCGGGCTTCACCACCATCACGAGCTCGTTGGCCGTCGTCCGCCTTCCGATGTCCACTCGCTGCACCTTGATCGTCAGTCCGTACGGGATGACGTCGAAGAACGTGGAGGCCACTCGCACGTCGAGCATGAATTGCACAGCGTACATGGAGCCGGGCTCGGTGAGATGGTGGGCGAACACTGTGCGCAGCTTCTTGTCGAAGTCGCTCGGGGATCTGAAGAATGTAATTCTAGAGGTTCACGACATTTCAGGTCACCTGAAATCCTGCTTCAGCTGTCCTTGCTCAACATAGATCAGTCTTGCCTTTGACTTCTCGATGCTCAAATTATAGGCTCTTGCTCTCTCGTTAAAGAACTCAAAAGCATGGCAGAAGACTGAGCGAATCGGCATTTCGCGAGAAATTTCAGTTTTATACTCGCAAAAATCTTCGGCAATCTGATATTTCTGCGGAGTCAGATCAAACATTTTGTGATCGGCGAGCTTCACGAACGACGGGAACGGGTAGTTGATAGTGACATAGACCTGAATGAGGCTCAGCTTGCGGAGCCGCTCCTCCTCGGCCTCTCGCTCCTGAATCTTCCACTTCTCCTGCTCGACGCGTATGTGTTGCGGCAGTTGGCTCGACAGAATGAACTTGGCGTTGCGCTTCGGATCAATCTTCCGGTACATGAGCATGTAGGCGTTCGTGTTCGACTGATTCCAACCGCTCGGATGGCCGCCGAACGACTTTTCGATTTCCAGCGGCGAGGCGAAGTCGACGCGTGTGTCGTTGAACGAGTACCACTTGTCTTGATCCAGATTCTTGATGTAGGCAAAGTAGTGGCCGCCCGCCGCGTTTCCAGAGTGCACCATTACCGAGAAGAGCTCGTAGACGTTCTCGCCGCCTGATTTGACGATTTGCTCCACTGAATCGTGGTCGATTGGTTGGCCGACGCATACTGAAATTGGAATTTGCTATATCCAAAATTATGACGATAGATCGACTCGGTTAGTGGCTGTGGATCGAACTTAGATCATTTTTCATGAAAATCAGTTTTGAGCAAGTTAGGGCTTAAAGTGAGCAAAATGGGTGGAGCTTGATGACGTGAAAATTCCGAAATTGGTTCACGTAAACTACAAAATGCACACTTTTTAGTGTAAAAACTGTGCATTTTGTAGTTTACGTGAACCAATTTCAAAATTTCCACATCATCAAGCTCCGCCCATTTTGCTCACTTTGAGCCCTAACTTGCTCAAAACTGATTTTCATGAAAAATGCTCCACTAAAGTTCGATCCGGAGCCCCTAACGCATCGATCTATGTATTGCTCACCACTGCTCTGATCCTCCTTTGCTCCGTACCGATTCGGACTATCCTGTGTGCCCGGCGTGTACCTCTTCGGGTTCGGCGATCCCAAATCATCATCCTCGACGACCTCGGCCTTCTCGATCGGCTGACCGCCCGGCTCCTTCTTGACGAACTCGTTCAGATCGAGCACATCCGGGAACGTCATCTTATCGTTCAACTTGATGCGGTGCATCGTGTTGTAGTCGAAATCGAAGCGTTTCAGTTGGATCGTCAGCAAATAGGGAAACTGGGTGATTCGCAGCCCTTTGTGCGCGTCCTGTTTCGACTTGCAGTTCTCGCACATGTACTGGTTGGAGCCGTCGAGCAGCTCGGGCTGCACGAAGGCTCGCAGAGCCTCCTCGACGCTTTTGTAGGCGACTGTGGCGCCGAAGGGTTTTACGGCGAGAGGGAGGTCGAGGAAATAGTCGGTTTTGATGCTTTCCCGACCGCATTTCAGGCAAGCCACGAAATCTTCCATTGTTCCACGGTAGAGGTCCTGGAAAATTGAGGTTAGGCTCAATTTTCGTGGGGTTTTTCATAAATTACAGCAAAAATATACGTTTAGAGCATAATTGAAGACATTTTATCGACTTTTTTCTAATTTAAAGCTCATTTTTCATCAAGATGTGCTTTAAATTAGAAAAAATCGATACAATATCTTCAATTATGTTCAAAATGTATACTTTTGGTGTAATTCATGAAAAAAACATCGAACATTGAGCCAAAGTGAGCCAAAAACCCCAGCGAAACTCTGGCTCCCAACCTGAATCAATTTCTCGTGCTTCGTGCCCTTCCACTTGTGCTCCAGAGCATCAAACATGAGCCTGCAGAGCTCCTGAACATCATGCTGATCGTAAGCCTCATTTGAAGTCCATCCGAAGCTCTGCGTCAGATCCTTCGTCTCCAGCGCATCGTTATCCGTGGTCTGCAGCAGAAGGAACAGCTTCTGGAGCTGACACGGAATCGACTGCTCCGCCTTCTTCCGCTGCTCTTTGATATGCAGCGGCTGCTGCACGTACTCCCACTCGTACATGGCGTTTCGGAACTCGGGCGTCATGTAGAGCGACTGCACGAGACTGTTCAGGTAGCACGTCATCGCCTGGTTGACGAGCCCGACGTAGCGATGATCGTTCTCGTCGACCGGAATCAGGGTGTGGAGCTGCGACGAGGAAGCGGCTCCAGATGAAGAGGGAAGAAGCTGTGGAGAGCGGCTGGAGGAGTTCTCGTCGGTTGGCGCGGTTGCCGCCATTGCCACTTGCGAAGAGCTGGAAGTTTAGTATGAAACGTACATCATTTGAGAGCTAATGAGGATTATCTGTGATTTTTCCTGAATGGCTCTGGGAGCTTTGGGAGCTCCGTGAGCTCTGCGAGCCGAGATAATGTGATTTCTAACAAACTTCAACCTTTCATAACTGTTTTCGGAATCAATTTTATAAAAATTCAACTATTTTTATTGAAATTCTTCATCGATTCATGCTAATTTGTACATGAATCGATGCAGAATTTCAAGCCAAATTGAAATATATAGTTGGATTTCCACAAAATTGATTCCGAAAAGAGTTATGAACGGTTAAAGTTTGTCAAAAATCACATTATCTTGGCTCCCAGAGCTCCCAGAGCCCATCCAGGAAAAATTACTGATTCCACGCTTTCAAATAATGCACATTTCATATGGAACTCCCCGCCTACCTCTGCTGCTCCCCGCCGGGAAGGCCAGTGCCTGGAAGACGCATCGGACCCTCTGGAGACGAGCAGCTCGTGTCCGAGTTCACTCCATCTCGTACCATATTGATGATTCTGGCTCAATATTTTTGATGTTTTTGGGGTAAAACTTGAAAATTTTCATAAAATTGCACATCACGTCACCCCCTCCCCCAAACACTTGAGAAATCGTAATGAAAGGAGCGAATAGAAGAAGACAAAACTAATATCAGGACTCATCCCCCGCACATTTTGGAGCACTTGGCACCAGAATAATGTGGACCGGAAGAGTCGAGAATTTATTTTCTCTTTTTTCCCCTTTTTACCGATTTTTGGGCCAAAAGGGAAAAGAGAGGGTTAGCATGATCCTACTAGGATTAAAACGCGCACTTTTCTCGAAAGACGAGTGATTGATTTTCTTATTTTTGAAAATTCCAAAAATTGACGTCTTCTGATGGGGACTGAATAGAGGCTAATATTATAAGAAGGCGTCAAGAATGTAAGAATTGGAAAATGGGAAACAACGTGATTAAAAATTACCCCACACCACTTGAATTTCACGCGCCAGGGCGCGACGACAAGGCGCCGAGTAGCGGGGGGCGGAGTCTAGATTGCGGCGTGCGGCGCGGAATATTGCAATGGGTGTTGGGCGGGGCGCTGAAAAATTGGAGAATTTTTTTTTAATTTTGTTTGAATTTTTTTTCGAAAAATCAATAAAAAAAAGATTTTTGCAAAAATTGAAAGCAAAAAATCAATAAAACCATTTTTTTTAGTTGGGAAGTGTGCGACTCCGTCAATTCTAGACAATATGTAGCATAATTTATTATCACTTTCTAAACATTTGTACAGTGAAAAACGTCAAAAACCCGATAAAATGAATACAACAATAAAAAGCATTCAACAACTGATAAATATGTGGAAACCGCTGATTACTCGGCCCCCACAATTCCAGGCCACAAATCAAAAATCCGATCAAAATGGAGAAAATTCGCAGCAAAAAGATCCAAGCAGAGCTCATACTTCTATCAGTTTTAAAACAGGAGCTTATCAAATAGTAGGCGAAAAACAGAGAGGCTGCAGAAATAGCGAAATTGTCTTTGACACAAAGACTGAACAAACTAATATTGGAGATGTTCAGGAGCCAGAGCACTTGGTCGGGATAGTGGGGGAGGAGGAGCAATGAAGGAGTTATAGCGAGGAGAATGGTTTTTTCGTGGACGTGGAAGGAGAAGAGGAAGAAGGAGAGAGAGGTGGCGGTTAGGGAGAGCTTGAAGTTCTTGTCGGTGGGTCGAAGGAAGAGTTGAGCCAATGAAGGTGCCGAGCAGAGGAGAACCAGTAGAGTACTGGAAGATTGCTTTTATACTTTTACAAGGGAAGTGTTACCAAATTTATACCATAGGTAGCGAAGAGCTCCCTGAGCACATTCATGTAATCAAATTTATGGAATGCTCCTGAGAGCCGAGATATGGGTTACGCAAGGTCAAAAATCACTGTATTATCGACCTCGCATACCCATATCTCGGCTCTCAGGAGCATTCCACAAAATCTGATTCCATGAATGTGCTCAGCGAGCTCTTGGCTACCTATGGTATAAATTTGGAAGTTCAACCCTTAAAGCCTCTAACCTCAAATAAATCTGCACATTTTTCAAAGCTTCTATCCTTTTCAAAACAAACGAGAAGGCACACCAAAAACTGGCCACCTTGTCCTCGTAAATCCCTCGATTGAACGGAAAAACTCGCAAAATAACATCTTTCGCACTTCCAGTCATTATAAATGGCATCCAAATCAATCCAAATGTGAAAAGCACAACTATTCCGACTCTTGCAATATTCAGAATTGAATTCAAGAAGCTGGATTTGTCGATAGATCTGGAGAGGATGTAGAAGAACACGGGGAGTGAATGGTAGAGCTCCATTTGCTTGTAATTGAGCGCCAGGACGAAGAAGATTGCTCCGAGGTGAAGGCGATCTCTTATCAGGAAGGAAAACATTATGAGAAACAGGCCAAGAGATATCGAATTGTATCTGGAAAATGATCATTTGAAAGCTAATGAATGGCTCTGGGAGCTCTGGGAGCCCAGATACAGGAAAAGCTCAAAAATGAGGGTTTTGTGAAACTGTTCGTAACTTTCTTTGGATTCAATTTTATGAAAATCCAACTAAATATTCGGGTACTGCTTGAAATTCTGAATCAATCCATACAACAATCTCACAATTCGAAAAAAACTGGAAAAATTTTATATTCAAGTTACATTCAAACGTTAAAAATTTGTCTTTATCGTTTGAATGTAACTTGAATATAAAATTTTCCCAGTTTTTTCAAATTGTGAGCTTGTTGCATGGATTGATTCAGAATTTCAAGAGAAACTCGAATATATAGTTGGATTTTCATAAAATTGAATCCGAAGAAAGTTACGAACAGTTTCACAAAACCCCCATTTTTGAGCTTTGACTGTATCTCGGCTCTCAGAGCTCCCAGAGCCATTCAACAAAAATTACAGTACTCACTGAAAATGTCCATTATCAATCACCAGTAGCCCGGGATAAAACAATGCTAGTCCTGCAGTGATCACCACTGCTTCATAACTATTCTTCGTGTTTTTTCTCGCAATCAAATTGAGAAGCAGTGGAGGAATATAGAAGATGAAAAACGGGAGAATCGCTGAAATCCTCATAAACAGTTTATGGGCCAGGGACTCGTGGCCACGAGAAGTGAAGAGCTCCACCCATTTTGGATTGATTTTGTGAGCTCTGAAAGGTTTTAGAATCAGAATTAGTTGCGGAGCATCACATACATTGCTCCAAGAATATAATGATGGTACGCTGTAAGTGGTGGGTAATCCAGTCCCCAGTACATCAGATCGTTATCAGTTCCATTTACATACCAATTCTCTGAAAATCAACTGATTTTCTACTATTGACTTTTTTCATTTCCACTGACTAATTGGCAAATTATAGGTGATTTCCATCCAATGTCTCTGCGCTTCATAATCCCCGAACATGGGCGGATTCCCTTGTCCAGAGTGTGGATTTACTGATATCGCACACTGGAAGGCTAATAAAATGGAAACTATTGCAGTGAGAGGGAGGAATAGGCTTGGAGACGCAGACAAATCAGTGGCTTTTTCTGAAGGTGTTGGATTTCTGGGCTGAAATTTTAGATTTTAATTTTTTTTTCGGGTTGCTCTTTTTCCTCACACTTCTCCGATCATTTTGCAGTTTTATGAAGCTAGGTTTAATTGTGGATTTTCGATTTCGAACTTCCATTGTGATCTGGAAAAATATTTATTAATTTTTGGATGATATTTACGTATTGTGAAAAAAAAATTCCTGCGACATCGGGCGAGCGCGCGAAAATTTGAATAGGCCCCGCCCACCGAGCGGTCGGCCGACGGTCCTCACACAAACACCACTGCGGCGTCGGCCGACCGCTCGGTGGGCGGGGCCTATTCAAATTTTCGCGCGCTCGCCCGATGTCGCAGGAATTTTTTTTTCACAATAATTTCAGACAAAAAAGTACAAAAAAGTTGGAAACGTGGTTTCCAGCCAAACCCAAGTTCGAGGACTAGAAAACCAACAGAGTTGTTCCGCAAGTGCGCTCCATTGAGATGGAGGGAAATTCAAATTCAAATTGATTTCATCTGGTGTTTTGCGTAGATTTGCAGTTTCTGTGGATTTTGTGGCTTTTAAAAGCTTTTATACTGTTTTTGTCAATTTTAAATTAAACCATCTTTAATTTTAAAACTATGAATTTGCAATTTTGGGCGAGTTTTCACTGGAAATCGAGATTTACGTAGTGTGCGCGCATATTGCAAAGCTGCGTGCGCTGGTTGCAAAGATTCGAATACGAGGCTCCGCCCACTGGGATCATCGGAATTCCAACTCAAAAAAGGCTGCCATTTGCAGTTTTTTCGCCAAAAAAAAATTTTTTTTCATGAAAATCATTGATTGAATATATTTTAAACACCTTTTTTTCATTAATATCATGATATCTGTATCTCTTGCTCTAATTTTGACTAATTTTGTAATTGTCATCCTGCTCCAGAGTCGATAAATTCTCTATTTTTTTTCAGAATGTCAGACGCTGGAAACTGGTGTTTAATCGAAAGTGATCCAGGAGTGTTCACTGAAATGCTCCGAGGCTTCGGAGTCGACGGTCTCCAAGTGGAAGAGGTGTACTCGTTGGACGACGATAAAGCCCTCGCCAAGTGAGCAATAGGTCACTTTTTCCGAAAAAAAAAAATCGATAATTTGCAGACCAGTCTACGGCCTGATTTTCCTGTTCAAGTGGCGTCAGGGCGATGAGGGAATGGGCGTGTTGTCGGAGCGCGAGGACGTCTTCTTCGCGCAACAAGTGATTCAGAACGCGTGCGCCACCCAGGCGCTCGTCAACCTCCTGATGAACGTGCAGAACGCCGACGTGAAGCTCGGCGACGTGCTCACCCAGTACAAGGAGTTCTCGCAGGAGATGGACCCAGCGACGCGTGGATTGTGTCTCTCCAACAGCGAGTCACTGAGAACGGTCCATAATAGCTTCTCCCGTCAAACCCTCTTTGAGCTCGATGTGAAAGGCGGCGAGCCCGAGGACAATTACCATTTCGTCACCTATGTGCCAGTAGGAAACAAGGTGTTCGAGCTCGACGGGCTCCGTGATGCTCCGCTGGAAGCCGCCGACATCCAGGAAGGCACCGATTGGCTCGACGCCATCAGCCCCATCATCCAGCAGCGAATGCTCAAGTACAGCGAGGGCGAGATCCACTTCAACCTGATGGCGCTGGTGCCGAATCGCAAGCAAAAGTATGTCGAGATGCTCGAGACGATGGAGGCGGCCAATGTGAACAATGAGCTCGACGAGCAGGTCGACGAGCTCAAGAAGGCCATCGCCGATGAGGATTATAAAATGGCGACGTACCACAAGGAGAACAACCGACGTCGTCACAACTACACACCGTTCGTCATCGAGCTCATGAAGATTCTGGCGAAGGAGGGAAAGCTCGTGGGCCATGTGGAGAACGCGTATCAGGCGGCCAAGACTCGCAAGATGAACACGGAGAAGACGCAGTTGGACCTGAAGAAGAGAAAACAGTGATTAACATGAAAATCGATTTTTTTTCTGAATTTTATTTATTTTTCTGTCTTTTTGATGCCCCCACATATATATTCAATGAATGTAATGTTACCTTTCAAATAGAAAACTGGTACGATTCCCTAGAAACTACTTAATTATGCTTCAATACACCCTCACAAAACTTTGACATCAGATGGAGAACGACGTAGAAATGAGCATAGCCTGCCCTCAAGTGCAACTCCCCGACACTGGCGAGCTGCTCAATGTGCCACTGGTACAATCCAGAGACAGTGAGCAGCGACTTGTCACCAGTGCTCGACAAACTGACAAAATCGACGCTTCGGACTTGGTGGCTCTCGCCAATCAGCTCAACAACGCCAGACAATTGGTGAAGGGAAGAGCCTGTGATAGACTGAAACAGGTAAGAGTTCAATAGAGCACACTTGCATTATCGCGGGCTCCAGATCGCGGAGCAAATGGAAAAGCTGCACATGGCGGCTCGTGTGGTGCTCGAGGACGCGCAACGCGACGAAGAGCTGCACAATGTGCCATGTAATATGCAAAAACAACCGGGAAGAATTTATCATCTGTATCAGAAGCAGGGCTCCACTGATAAGTACTTTTCAATGTTGGCTCCGAACGAGTGGGGACAGCAGGAGAAGAAGGAGGAGTATTTGGGGTCTTATAGGTGATTTGGAAGGTTTTTTTTAGGATTTATAGTTAAAAGTATGGTTTTATAGACTAGAATACGATAGAAGCTGGACGCCGGTCGGAGAAATGGATAGGAAAGATGAGGAAATTGCGCGGCTCCAACAGCTTTTGCAAAGAGGCGGACAAGGACAATTAACCTGGCAGTAATTAGATCTAATTCATAATTTTAATGTGATTCTGTGATTCCATCCATAATTAGCAGTATTTTTCGTGTTCAATGCGCCTTTCTATCAGGATAAATTCTCATATCATTTTTCAATGATTTCTTTGATTTCTTCCTGGTTAATGATACCGTTTTATACTTTTATTGTGTTGTTTGCGGCACATTCGTCATCATTTTCATCAAAATTTCATTAATTTTATCAACTTTTCCTTATTTTTAGGCGTTTTTCTTTCACAAAAGAAATTAAATTATCAAAAATCACCTAAAAATCGAACTTTTCCATCATTTTTCCGTGAAAAGTTCGATTTTAAGGCGATTTTTCGATAATTTTCATGTATTCTGACAGAAAAACGCCGGAAAATACGGAAAAATCGATAAAATCGATGAAATTTTGATGAAAATGATGTGCATACTCATGGCTACCGTATACTTTATGGGCGGAATTGTTTGCAAAGTGCGGCACCAGTTTTCTGCAACCCGCCGCATATTTGGCATCATTTTCATCAAAATTTCATTGATTTTTTCAATTTTTCCTCATTTTCAGACGTTTTTCTGTCACAAAAAAGGAAATTATCAAAAAATAACTGAAAATCACCTTAAAACCGAACTTTTCACTGAAAATGATGAAAAATATCGATTTTACGGTGATTTTTCAATAATTTCCTTTCTTTTCTGACAGAAAAACGCCTGAAAATAGGAAAAAATTGATAAAATCAGTGAAATTTTGATTAAATTATGACAAATGTGCGCCAAGGTTGCAGAAAACTGGTGCCGCACTTTGCAAATAAGCCCCGCCCACACTTTTCCGCAATTCGATTTGCCGGCAGTAATCGATTTCAACTGGTTTTCAGCAAAATGAGCTCTACAACAATTGTTCTGGACAATGGAGCACATCACATGAAAATTGGAAAAGTAGAAGACGATGAGCCAAATCGAGTCCCTAACAGCATCGTGAAATCGAAGCACGAGAAAAAACGCGTGTTCGTGGGTGCCGAGCAATCCGAGTGCACCGACAAGTTCTCGCTGTTCTACGTGCGGCCCATCGAACGCGGCTACGTCGTCAACTGGGACACCCAGCAGCAGATCTGGGAGAAGACGTTCTCTGCGCTGAGCCTGGAGCCGTCGACGTCGCGCCTCATGTTCACCGACAACAACTACCTGATCCCGGCGCTGCCCGACGCCTCCAATGAGATTTTATTTGATTATTTCGGCTTCCGGGAGATCTTCAAATCATCTGCCTCCTCTTTAGTAGCCCTGGATTCGTGCCACGTGCAGAAGGAGAAAGTGATATGTGTGATCGACGCGGGCTTCTCATGGACCACAGTCGCCTGTTATGTGGATGGGGTGTTGATTCAGGAGAGCGTCGTTAGAATCGATGTGGGTGGGAAGGCGTTGACGAACAAGTTGAAGGACTGGATATCGTATAGACAGTTGAATGTCAGCGAGGAGACGTGGGTGATCAATGAGTGCAAGGAGCAGTTGTGCTATGTTGCTGAGGATTTTGAGGAGAGCATGAAGGAGGCCAAGTGGGTGTTCGGAAAAATGAGAGCTCGCCGAGCTTTTGGGAGAAATATGGGGCACATTGTGCAAAAAAACAGTGAAAAATGATCGAAAGATGCAATTTTTCAATGTTATTTTGCACTTTTTTGACCCAGTTTTCTAGAAATTTGCTCACTGATACTTTCGACGTCGTTGATTCTCTGATTCTGATGAATCTGATTCTCCGATTCTGAATCTGAAGTCAGAATTTCTTTCGTTTTCGAGAAAAGAACAGTTTTCAGTACTGAAAACTGATCTTTTCTCAAAAACGAGAGAAATTCTGACTTCAGATTCAGAATCAGCATCAGATTCAGGATCAGAGAATCAGAGGATCAACGACGTCGAAACTATCAGTGAGCAAATTTCTGGAAAATTGGGTCAAAAAGTGCAAAATAACAGTGAAAAATTGCACCTTTTGATGATTTTTCACTGTTTTTTGCACAATGTGGCCCATATTTCGGCTCCCGGGAGCTCCCAAAAGCTCAGCGAGCTCTAAACCCTTACTTTAAGGAAAAAGTTCTCCGAAAATGTGATAACAAAACGCTACATAATGCCGGATTTCCATGAAACCTTCAACGGCATCATCAAATCGATAAATGAGCCACACGACCCTTCACTTCCATCAATTCACCTGGGAGTTGAGAGATTTGCAGTTCCTGAGATTCTCTTTAGGTTGGCTCCGAGCTCTTTTTGCTCTTTTTCACTTTTTCACTTCTCTTTCCAGTCCCTCCGACATCGACATTGACCAGTGCGGTGTGGCGGAAGCGGTCGCCGAGTCCATCTTCCGATGCCCTGAATCTCTTCGCCCCGCCCTCTCGGAGAATATTACAGTGGTGGGCGGATCCTCCAAGTTTCCGGGGTTCCTGGAGCGACTGAAAGCCGATGTGCGAGCGATTTTACCAGCGGAGTATGGAATAAAAGTGTCAGATTCTGTGGAGGAGCCGGAGACGCATGCTTGGCACTGTGCCAAGAATCTGGTTAGGGATCAGGTGAATTCGGATGAAGTTTGCTCATACTTATTATCACCGCTACCGTATCCTTTTGGGCGGGGCTTACTTGCAAAGTGCGGCACCAGTTTTCTGCAACCTTGCCGCACATTTGTCATCATTTTCATCAAAATTTCATTGATTTTATCAATTTTTCCATGTTTTCAAGCGTTTTTCTGTCAGAAAAGAAAGGAAATTATCGAAAAATCAAACTTTCCACTGAAAAAAGATGAAAAATATCGATTTTTAGATGGTTTCTATTGATTTTTTGATAATTTCCTTTCTTTTCTGACAGACAGAAAACCGCCTGAAAATACGGAAAAATTGATAAAATCAATGAAATTTTGATGAAAATGATGAGAAATGTGCGCCAAGGTTGCAGAAAACTGATGCCGCACTTTGCAAGCAATCACAAAGTATACGAATTTTTGACAATAATCCTTCAGAATTCGAAGACCCAAATCCCTTGGATCACGCGAGCCGAATGGGATGAGCTCGGCGACGCCATCGAGTACTCCAAGTTCTTCAAGACGCTTCTGTCTTCAGATGACGTGAAAGAGACGAGACTGAAGGATATTCAGCCGGAGGAGAAGAAGGAGGAGGATGATGATTTTTGATTTTATGATTTTTATGGTTTTTATGGTTTTTATCGGTCTCAAAATTGATGAAATTTTATTTTTTTTTATTGATTTTAATTCTATTTTTCTTAGTTTTTTGGTTCAAGACCATATTTTATTATTACTTTTTTGCATTTTGTTTGAGCGAAGAGGTGGCCGTGGAGTTTTCTAGGCCACGGCCATAGTGTGGGGGGTTTCGAAAATGGTTTTTTTTTTCTTTTTTTCCATTGCTTTTGTGTTTTCTACTGTATTTTTTTATACTGTTGGAGAATTTTCTAGAAATTTGGTCACTTTTGACGTCGTTGATTCTGATGATTCTGAAGTTGATTCTGTATCTGAAAATTTCTCTCATTTTCGAAAAAAGAACTTCAGTACTATTTCCTCTACGATTCAGGAGGAAATAATACTGAAAACGGATCTTTTCTCGAAAATGAAAAAAATTCGGATGTCAGATTCAGAATCAGAAGCAGAATCAGATGAATCAGCGACATCAATGACAAAATTTCTAGAAAATTCTCAAACTTTTCTTTAAAAAACGCATTCAGATGTCCGCGGGACCAATAGTGGAACGCAACCAAGACGCCACAATCTACGTGGGCGGTCTCGACGAAAAAGTATCAGAAGCGATCCTCTGGGAACTGATGGTCCAGGCGGGTCCAGTGGTCAGTGTGAATATGCCCAAGGATCGAGTCACTGCAAACCACCAGGGCTTCGGATTCATCGAGTTCATGGGAGAGGAAGATGCGGATTATGCTATCAAGATTCTGAATATGATCAAGTTGTATGGAAAGCCGATTAAAGTGAACAAGGCGTCGGCTCACGAGAAGAATATGGACGTCGGCGCGAACATTTTCGTGGGAAATCTGGATCCAGAAGTCGATGAGAAGCTTCTTTATGATACTTTCAGTGCTTTTGGTGTCATTTTGCAGGTTTTATTTGTTTTTTCATAAACCACAGCAAAAATTTACGTTTTCAACATGAGTTTATCGATTTAATGCACATTTTTCATCTCAGAAATTTTTCATCTTGAAAAATCATGAATTTCATGGAAATTTGCACATTTTAGGCTTGAAAGCATGAAAAATATACCTTGTTCATGCTTTTTCAAGCTAAAATGTATAGATTTCAATGAAATTCATGATTTTTCAAGATAAAAGGTATCTGATGTGAAAAATGAGCATTAAAATCGATAAAATCATGTTAAAACGTATATTTTCGATGTAATTTATAAAAATACATCAGAAACTCTGAGAAATTGAAGGAAAATGAGCCAAAAACAAAATTTTCCCGAATTTTTCGATGTTTTTTTCATAAATTACAACGAAAATTTACGTTTTTAACATGATTTTATCGTTTTAATGCTCATTTTTCATCTCGGAAACCTTTTATCTTGAAAGATCATGAATTTCATGAAAATCTCCACATTTTAAGCTTAAAAAACACGAAAATGAAAATCATGATTTTTCAAGATAAAAGGTATCTGATGTGAAAAATGAGCATTAAAAACGATAAAATCATGCTCAAAACGTATGTTTTTGCTGTAAAAATGAGCCAAAAACGAAATTTCGATTCCAGGTTCCAAAAATCATGCGAGACGTGGACTCGGGAACTTCCAAAGGCTTCGCCTTTATCAATTTCGCCTCCTTTGAAGCTTCAGACACTGCCCTAGAAGCGATGAACGGACAATTCCTGTGCAACAGAGCCATCACAGTGTCGTACGCCTTCAAGAGAGACTCGAAAGGAGAACGGCACGGAACGGCGGCCGAGAGAATGCTCGCCTCGCAGAATCCGCTGTTCCCCAAAGACCGTCCCCATCAGCAGTTCTCGGATGTTCCGTTGGGAGTGCCGGCGAATACGCCGCTCGCCATGCCGGGAATTCATGCGGCGATTGCGGCGCACGCTACTGGAAGACCTGGATATCAGCCGCCGCCGCTGATGGCCATGGGTGGAGGTGAGAGCTTTGGCTCAATTAAAGAGAGAAAATCGAGTGAAATCGTGGAAAAACCGGCTTCCGCACGTTTTGCAGCTATTTTTTAGCTCAATTATTGACAAAACAGTCAAAAATGGTCGATGACCGCTCGGGGGCGCGGCCTATTTCAAATTTCGCGCGCTCGCCCGATGTCGCAGGAATATTTTTCATTTTGCAGCCGTTTTTGGCTCAATTTTCTAGCAATTTTCAGTTTTCAATGTTTTTTCATAAATTACAGCAAAAGTATACGTTTTGAACAGATTTTATCGATTTAATGCACATTTTTCATCTCAGATACCTTTTATCTTAAAAAAATCATGATATTCATTGAAATCCACACATTTTGAACTTGATCAAGTTGAATATGCGTGGATTTCATGAAACTAATGATTTTATCAAGATAAAAGGTATCTGGGATGAAAAATGTGCATTAAAGTAGGAAAAAAAATCAATAACTTATGTTCAAAACGTATATTTTTGCTGTAATTAAAGAAAAAAAACAAAGAAAACTGAAAACCCCGAGAAAATTGAGCCAAAATGAGCCAAAACCCACTTTCTACCAGCTAAAACAACCATTTTCAGGCTACGGAGGTCAATACCCACCAGTCCCGCCACCGCCGCCAAGCGTCACACCAATGCCGCCACCAATGCCACCGACGCCCGGCATGACGCCCCGCCCACCACCACCACCATCCGGCGGAATGTGGCCACCACCACCGCCACCCGGACGCACCCCGGGCATGGGTGGCATGGGTGGCATCCCGCCACCACCGCCACCATCCCGATTCGGAATGGGTGGCATGCCGCCACCACCACCGCCGCCTTCTGGAATGAGGTTTGTGGTGGATATGGGCGGAGCTTATTTGCAAAGTGCGGCACCAGTTTTCTGCAAGTTTGCCGCACATTTGCCATCATTTTTATCAAAATTTCATTGATTTTATCAATTTTTCCCTTATTTTTAGGCGTTTTTTTGTCAGAAAAGAAGGAAATTATCAAAAAATCACCTCAAAAATCGATATTTTCATCATTTTTCAGTGAAAAGTTCGATTTTAAAGTGATTTTTCGATAATTTCCTTACTTTTTCAACAGAAAATTGCCTGAAAGAAAGAAAAAATTGATAAAATCAGTAAAATTTTGATGAAAATGATGACAAATGTGCGGCGAGGTTGCAGAAAACAGGTGCCGCACTTTGCAAATAAGTCCCGCCCACAAGGATACGGTAGTTTTTCTTACTAAAAATACTTTTTCCTGATAAAATCTTTAAAAAAAAACAAAAAAACTACACTATTATTATCTTTTTCTCAATCTCAACGTCTACAATTTTCAGATACCCAGGAGGAATGCCACCACCACCACCACCCCGATTCCCATCCGCCGGCCCCGGAATGTACCCACCACCGCCACCATCTCGTCCACCAGCACCACCATCCGGACATGGTGGAATGATCCCACCACCACCGCCACCATCCTAAAGCCCCGCCCCCTTTTTTTCCAGCTTTCGGACATTTCGCAGCAGTTTTTGGCTTATTTTGGCTCAATTTTCTTGGGATTTTCAGTTTTAAATGTTTTTTTTATAAATTACAACGAAAATATACGTTTTTAACATGATTTTATCGATTTTAATGCACATTTTTCATGTCAGATGCTTTTTATTTTGAAAAACTCATGGTTTTCATGAAAATCTATGCATTTTAAGCTTGATTAAAGATAAAATGAGTAGATTTCCATGAAAATCATGATTTTTCAAAATAAAAGGCATCTGAGATGAAAAATGTGCATTAAAATCGATAAAATCATGTTAAAAACGAATATTTTCACTGTAATTCATAAAAAAACATTGAAAACTGAAAATCCCGAGAAAATTGAGCCAAAATGAGCCAGAGCCCTTTTTATGATCTTGAGAAATTATTTTATCACTTTTTCTCCCTAAAAGTTCTCCGAATTAATCGTTTTTAACTTATTCTGTTTTCTGATCATTTTGGAATTGTTTTTATAAATATAAACTTTTTCCTTTCCTTTCCTTTTTCCAAATTCTCTTTCTCCCCAATCAATTTGTCATTGCGACTTCAATCAGAAAAACTTTCCAACTTTTTTTTCCATAATGCCGTTCTTCTTATCTTTTCCTTTTCTCTTTAACACTTTTCCCACTTTTTTTATTTCCCCTTCGATTTTTATTACAGTAAAATGGTGTCTTTTATTGGGCGATTTTATCGGAATTTCTGTTTTAGAAAATTAAAAAAAAAACCTCCGGATGAAGGTGTCGCTAATTAGTTAATTAATTACCCATTCGACCGCTTTTCCGATCGATTCGAGAACGGAACGGTCTTCCGAAAAAAGAGTGAGAGAGTGTGAAAAAAGGAGAGAATTAGAGAACAAGGCGAACAATTACTTTTCGCGTTCTCCGTCCGATAAGTACACGGTTCGGTAATTTGGAATAGGAAGAGGTTCACTTTATTCTTATCGAGGAAATGTTTGCGTCTCTCATTTTTGTGTGCTCTCTCACTCTCTCGCTCTGTCTCTCTGCACTCTCCTCGATGAGAGAGCATTTTTTCACAGAAATTGCGATAAATCGAACCCATTTTTCGCGTTTTTCTGGCGATTTTTGGAGAAATTTCAGCTTTAGAATTGGAATTTTAAAATTTTAAAATATTTTTGATTTTTACAAGTCGAAAAAACGGAAAAAATCGATGAAAAACGGCGAAAATTCAAAAATTACAAAATTTTTCTTTGGCCACGCCCCTTTGCAATTTATGGGCGCACTTCATGAACCCCCCATTAGAGACTTTGATGACCTGCAAATTAGGAACCGAGTTAATCCTCTTCTCCCCCTTCTATCACACCTCTCTCTCCCCTTTTCCTTATCACACTACCCCTGATAGAGACACAGAAAACCATTGAATAGACTGTTAAAGTGTGCACTTTTTCTGCCTTTTCCGAGTTTTTCCGTTTTGAACTTTATTCTAATTGATAAAGGGGGTGTTAACTTTTTTGCAGGAATCTGAAATTGAAATTGTCTAAAAAATCGTCGTTTTTGAGAAATTTGAATTTCAAAAAGTGCAAAAATTCGGGGGACTAACTTTTGCATGGCCGAGTTTTGTGGTTTTTGATTTTTATCGATTTTTCGGATTTTCAGCGATTTTTCCTGCAATTCTCTAGAATTTTATTTAAAAAAAACGAAACCAAACAAAAAAAAACACTGAAAAAAAGAAAAAAGCGCTGAAAAATCCGAAAAATCGATAAAAATACTGATTTTTTTCGTTTTTTTGGATTTTTCAGCACTTTTTCTTATTTTTTCTGCAATTTTTTGGAATTTATGAAAAATACGAAAAAAAACCAAAGAAAAACCAAGAAAATCGCTGAAAGATCCGAAAAATCGATAAAAATTACTGCTTTTGATCGATTTTTCGCATTTTTCAGCAATTTTTTTTAAATGTTTGCGTTTTTGTTCATATTTCTACATAAAAGTCCAGAAAATTGCAAAGAAAAACCGAACAAAGCACTGAAAAATTCGAAAAATCGATAAAAATCAAAAAGCAAAAAACTCGGCCATGCAAAAGTTAGTCCCCCGAATTTTTGCGTTTTTTGAAACGCAAATATCTCGAAAACGAGGAATTTTCAGAGAATTTCGTTTTCAGATTCGTGGATGCGGTACTTGAAACTATTTACAAAAAAATTTGGCACCTCCTTTAATTACTTCACATTCTATTAATTAATTAGTTGCAGGTGAACTGTATGGTGGGATCCTCAAAATGATCAGAATGAGATGTCTTCTATTACTATTCACCATCATTATGGGAGGTAATTGATTGGTATTGAGGGAAAAAACTGGTGTGCAAATGCGCTCCGTTGGACTTTGACGATTTTTTGTGTTTTTTGAGCTTGTAAATGACTGAAATTGGTTCAAAGTTATCAAATTCGGTCTATAGATTATAAATTTGAAGGAAATTATGCAAAAAACGCGAAAAAACAGCGATTTTCACATTTTCTGCAAATTGGCGTCAGGTCCTGCGCACACAAAAAAGTTAATTACAGTATCCCACAGTGCCTCCCATCACAAATACCCGGGCTCAATGTTCACGAGCAAAGAGCTCGACTACGATGAGACTGACACCAAGGAAATGGGCTCGGTGTTCTCCAGATACATGGCTGATTCGAATTCGCAGTTGATTCTGGATTTGGATGTTTTTAGACACTTTTTCAATTACGCGGAGGCTTTGAAATATGGCGCCGAGGAGGGCAATTTGGAGCTGATGAAGTATGCGGTGGGGATGGTGGACAAGTTGAGAGAGTTTGATATTTCGTTGGGTAGGTAGTTTTTGAGTTTTTTACAGGATGAAATTGGTATCATTCGAAAGGGAATGTTGTGAGGATTTCAAATCTGTATTCCGTTTTTCCTACGGAGCTCTGTGAGCCGAGATATGAAGCTTTGAAAATGCGCACAAAAGTCCAAAACGAGTCCAGAGATTACTGTAGCTTTAAAGGCGCATAGCTTTTTTCCAGAACGATATTAGTATCATTCAGAAGGTCTTTTTGTGAGGATTTCAAAACTGTTTTTCTTTTTTTCTGAATGGCACTTTGAGCCGAGATATGAAGCTTTGAAAATGCGTACTTTTTTGGTTTTGTGCTCATTTTCAAAGCTTCATATCTCGGCTCAAATTTTCAATTAGCAAAAACAGTAAACAGTTCTGAAATCCTCACACAAAGACCTTTTGAATGATACTAATCTCGTTCTGAACGCCTAACGGGAACACTCCTTAGTTAGATTGAAAAGAGTACTGCGCCTATAAAGCTACAGTAATCTCTGCGCCTACTACCAAACTGGCATCTCTCGCCATTCTTGCTTTCAAAACACGCAACACTGAACTTTGTACACTCTTTTGGAAACTGTAAATCCTGCAAGCAACGAGATATCCACTTTTGCTAGACGCAGAGAATACTATTCAAAGGCGCATAACACAATTTCCAGCCTGCGTCGGAGACATGCTGCACCTCGCGTGGACGGGAGTCGAGTACGCCACCCACGTGGAAGAGCACAAGAACTGCTCCGACTGCAAGTGCACACCACTTTTCCAACAGAAAAAGAGCGAGCGACACTGGATATTCAATGTGTTTGATGCGATGGGCAAAGTGCCGCCGGGCATTATGAGTGGGAATAATTTGTGGGTGGGATCCTGGAGCACGTGTCGGAAGATTGACGTCGTGAAGAATGCTCAGGGGTAATTCTCACACTTTTATTGGGTTTTTATAAAACTAGAAGTTCTTCAGACAGAAATGGAAAGGTCAATACTGTCTAGCCACTATTGATGCTTATGAAAGGGATAATCCGCTGGTGTACTTTGGAAACATGATGAATGGAGCTCCAGACAAGCATTGCTAGTACGTCATTTTCAATGAAAAACTTTGAATTGATAGTTTTCAGTGAAAAGTCCGTGAAAAATGTCACCGACGATGGATCCTGTTTTGCGCTTTTCCCAGTTCTGAAGTTTGGAGTTTGTATGCCGAACACTTGTACTAATTATGATGTGAAAAGAATGTTGACTTTTGGTGAGAGCCCTTGTTCTGACAAGTTCAGAACAGTGCTCCATTTTTTATACCGAGCTCTGTGAGCCGAGATATGGAGCTCTACATTTTGAACTCAACTTCTCAGTACTCAAATTTAAAGATCCATATCTCGGCTCACAGCTCCGTATAAAAATCAAAGCATAGCTCTGAACTCGTCAAAACCAGAGCTTTCGAATGATCTAATCTTCCAGCGATCCGCGCCGCCGAGTCGGCAGTGGGCACCGAGTCAGTATGCAATGTGGATGTGGAGTGTCGCGCGGAGTCCTCTTCAGATACGTCGAATGAAAGCGGATTAGCCTCGGTTGCACGGTAAGTTTCTTCCTTTTTTCATTTTTTTAAAGTTATAATTAAGCTCTCAACGTTGCCAGGTACCTCCTCATTTTAACCATCATCCTGGTTAGCTTTGGCACCGCATTCGACCTCGTCGCATCTCAACACACACCAAGGGATACCTCCTATGCGAGGCTCCTGCTGACCTTCTCGATGTACACCAACGGACGCGAGATTCTGCAATCGAAGAAGAACGATCGAGAGATCAACGCTCTGCACGGAGTCCGATTCCTCAGTATGTGCTGGATTATTCTGGGACACACATATTACTACATTGGCACCAGTTTGACAACTGACAATCTTGTACCGACGCTCATTAACTTCCCGAAGCAGTTCCACACACAGATCATTGTGCAGGCACCATTGGCAGTTGATTCGTTCTTCTTTTTGAGGTCAGAATCTTCATATTGTCAAAGTAATCGAACAGTATACGTTGTGGGCGGATCCTATTGTTTGCAAAGAGCGGCACCAGTTCGCTGCAATCTTGCCGCACTTCAATTTTTTCGTTTTTCACTGAAAAATTTCGATTTCAAGAAGATTTCTAGTGATTTTTCGATAGTTTTCTTTTATTTTTATGTATTCTGCCAGAAAAACGCCTGCAAATAAGAAAATAAGAAAAAATGTGAAAAAAATCGATGAAAATTCGATGAAAATTATGAAAAAAAAAGATTTACTTGTGGGCGGATCCACAGAAAAAATTGTTAGCAAAGTGCGGCACCAGTTTGCTGCAACCTTGCCGCACAAAATTTTTGTCGTTATTTTCGAAATTTCATTGCTTTTATCAATTTTTCTTTGTTTTCAGGCGTTTTTCTGTCAGAATATATGAACATGAAAGGAAATTGTTGAAAAATCACCTAAAAATCGATATTTGTCCTCATTTTTCAGTGAAAAGTTCGATTTTAAGGTGGTTTTTAGTGATTTCTAACAATTTTTCTTCATTTTCGTGTATTCTGACATAAAAAAAACCTGAAAATAACGATAAAAATGATAAAATCAATGACATTTTTTATGAAAATTATGACAAATGTGCGACAGTGTTGCATCAAACTCATGCCGCAATTTGCAAACATTTGGATCCACAAAGTATACGTTAGCAGCAAAAAAACTATAAAATTTCAGTGGAATGCTAGCCGCCTTCTCCTTCTTCAAACGCACGATGAAAGCCGACCCGGAGAACCCACCGAAACTGAGCGCCTTCAACTTTAAGACGTGGCCAATGTACTACTACAAACGATACATCAGAATCACCCCCACTTACATGATCGTGATGCTGTTTGATGTCACATTGTTCGCAAGCATTTCCAATGGACCGTTCTGGAGGCCGATTGAGAAGCAAGGATGTCGACATGCCTGGTGGACCAATTTCATTTATATGAACAACTTTTTGCTGCAGGATGTGGAGTGTGTGAGTTCGGAGTTCTGAGGAGCTCTACCGTAGAACAACTGAAAGTTTTAGTGCATGGGCTGGACATGGTACCTCGCAAACGACATGCAATTCCACGTCGTCTTGATGCCGTTGCTGGTCATCACCTTCTTGAAGTTCGGAATGAAAGTTGGATTGGGAGTGTCGGGAGGACTCGTCGGATTGTCTTCGTTTATAAGATTGGTTATCACGCAGATTAAAGGCTATCCACCAGCTCCATTGCTCACTGCTAAGCTTCAAATGTGAGTTACTCAACTCCATTCACAGAAGATCATAAATTCAGTGTCTACCAACTGAACGACTACTGGAACGACGTCTACGTCCGTCCCTACATCCGATGCACCCCATTCATCGTCGGCGTCGTCATCGCCTACCTTCTGAATGCGTGGACGACGAGAGAGCAGAAAGACTTGAAGATCAAGTTGGAAAGAAAGACGGTGCTCATCGGATGGATGTGCTCAACGGTGTTGGGGTTGTACGCGGTGTTCGGATTGTTCTGGTTCGCGAAGACCGGTGATATTTCGAAGCCGTGGGAGGTGAGTGCAACGGGATGGGTATCACTGGAAAGGTCATTTTGTGAGGATTTCAAAACTGTTTTCCATTTTTGCTAATTGAGAAATTGAGCAGAGATATGAAGCTTTGAAAATGCGCACAAAAGTCCAAAACAAGTCCAGAGATTACTGTAGCTTTAAAGGCGCATTATTTTTTTTTCACATCGAATTTAATATCATTCGAAAGAGAATTTTGTGAGGATTCCAAAACTGTTTTCTATTTCTGTTGAATGTCAATTTGAACCGAGATATGAAGCTTTGAAAATGTGCACTTGTTTTGGTTTTGTGCGCATTTTCAACGCTTCATATCTCGGCTCAAAGTGACGTTTATCAAAAATGGAAAACAGTGTTGGAATCCTCATGAAAACCCCTTTCGAATGATACCAATATGGTTAGGGAAAATTTTCTAGATTATGAGTAATGCGCTTTTAAAGCTACAATATTCTCTGCGTCTACTACCAAACTGGTATCTCTCGCCACTCTGACTTTCAATACTCGCATTTTTCGATCTTTTTCCCTAGTTAGGATTGTAGAGACCTAGGATGTTCTGTTAGGAAGTTTTCAAGCTATTAAAATAATATAACGTTCCAGGTAATGTACACCCTGTTCGGCACCCCGGCCTACGCCCTCGCCCTCGGCTGGGTGGTGTTCGCCTGCACCACTGGCAACGGCGGCCCCGTCGACACCATTCTCTCCTGGCGACTCTTCGTGCCGCTCTCCAAGATCACCTTCTGCGCGTACCTCCTCCACCCGATCATGCTTCAGATTTATAATCTCAGCAGACCGCAGCCTTTCCATTTCACCACTTTTATACAGATGGTGAGCTTCCTCTCTTTTCTCACGTCATCTGAAATTTATCTGAAAACTATTCAGATTCGCTACACGGTGGAGGCGGTGTTCGCGAGCTACACACTCGCCTTCTTCTTCTCCTTGATGTTCGAGAAGCCGATCAACAAACTCGACGAGATGATCTTCGACTCCAAAAAAGCAATGGACGGGAAGAACGAAGCCAATGGAAATGCGACGGAGTTGGCGCCACTGAATAGGCCAGAACAAGAATAATTTATTGATTGATTGCCATGATAAGTTTGATTGCGAAGAGTGTTTCAACAATTGCATAAAAGTCAATAAATTAGAAGGAAAACGTGGAAAAGTTAGAACTTGCGCGCGCGGGCTCTGAGGTGAGCGAAGATCTCGTTGTCGGACTTGAACTGGGTGTCGAACGGATCGTCGAACTTGCATCCGATGCGGTAGTTCACCGTCGAGTTGAGGCACTTGCCGGAACGCCAGAGCACGTGCTCGTCGGCGCGCTTCTCGATCTGGTAGGTGATGAAGTTGAAGCACGCGCGGTGGCCCTGGTCGATGAACGAGATGAAGACGGTGTGCGATTTCGGGCACACGATGTCACAGTACTCGCGCTCTTGGCCGTCGTGCTCCTCCTGAAGGTTTTTGATGTTTTTGGAAGCGAAAACTATCCGAAAAGTTAGAGAGTGGCGAGAGATGCTAGTTTGGTAGTAGACGCAGAGATTACTGTTTTAAAGGCGCATTACTCTTAATCTAGGAAATGTTCTCAAGCAAGATTGGTATCATTCGGAAGGTCTGTTTGTAAGGATTTCAAAACTGTTCTCCATTTTTGCTAATTGAGAATTTGAGCCGAGATATGGCGCTTAAAAAAAGTGCACTTTTTTGGTTTTTAGTGAATTTTCAAAGCTTCATTTCTCGGCTCAAAGTAACATTTAGCAAAAATGGAATACAGTTTTGAAATCCTCACAAAAAGACCGTTCTAATGCCAACAATATCGTTTTTGAACATTCTTTAGATAAGGAGTCATGCGCCTTTAAAGCTACAGTAATCTCTATACTTGTTTTTTTGCGCGCATTTTCAAAGCTTCATATCTCGGCTCAAAGTGCTATTAAGCGAAAATGGAATACAGTTTTGAAATCCTGACAAAATGCTCTTTCGAATGATACCAAACATTCCTTAAATTGAAAGTAATGCGCCTTTAAAGCTACAGTAATCTCTGCGTCTACTCCTCTCTAACTTTTTGGCTAAATTTTCCATTTTAAACGCCCATTTTTCAATCTTTTTCCTCCATTACTATAAAATGCCTACCTGCCAGCATCCGAGCCCAGTCGGGACAGGTCTTCCAGTCTCGAGCTCCTCCTCCTTGAGCACCAAGTGGCATTCGGCGCGATCGGGTCCTCCGCGGATCGTGTTGGTGGGGGTGGAGCATTTCAGCTCACGGTATTCTTTAATTAGAGGTAATTAGTGAGTTAATTGGTAAATTGGTTAAGTAATAAATACTTAAAATCAAGGAAAGCAAAAAAACAAAACAAGAAAACTTACGATGATAAGCCAACACCGAGCAGCTCAAAATGGTGATAACCAAGAATGGTCGGAACATTACTGGAAAGAGTTAATTAATTAAATAATTAATTAAGACGATAATTACTAAAATAAAGAGAGGATCAAACAACTTCAATATGCAAATCGCCATCATCGTCGCCATCGGCCATTATAAAGCATAGATAATGGACCGGTTCAGTGGGCAGACCGTTACGCCTAATAATAATAATTGATATTCTTATTATTCTTTCATTATCGCCCTCGCTTCTTTCTCCACCAGATTTCGAGTTTATCGGCACAGCAGGACATTTGGATTCTTGTTTTGAGATGACGGCATCGACGACTGGAAGTGAGCGATGATGACGATCAGCTGGAAAATGGAAATGGACAGCGCTTTTTTAAAAAGATTGAATGTTGAAAGCGAAATTCTCATTCAAAAATTTAATGCAGAGAATACGGTACATTTAAAGGCGCATAGTGTCGGCGCAAAAACTAGTGCATTGCGACTGCGCTGGAACTGACGGCAGCTTGCACAATTTTTGAAAATTTTCGGGTTTTGGGGTTGAAGTCCAATGGAGCGCGTTTTCAGACACATTAATTCTTCATTTTCATCAGTTCTTTTATGTACAACAATCAAATAAGTACAGATCATAAAAAATATATAAAGTTAAACCTGAAAGTTTTGATAAAAGTTACAAATTACATGAAAAATATGTACAACGTTTCTAGTAATTACAGAATAGAGAGCAAAAATAAATAAAAATCAGACTGGAATCGGGGTCGGGTGAGCATGCTTCACAGTGTTCTCAACGATTTCAAAGTGTGCTCCGGGAAGTTTCGCGGGTAAATTGCACCATCCATCGGCTCTGGAAATGGATTTTTAATTGGGTAATTAAGTAATTAACACGAAAAATGTTAATTTCCCAAAAATATTCAAAAACTATTATCGTTGTCTGAACCGCTGCACGTTGCGGTGGGCGGGGCCTCTGGAAAACACAGTCGAATGAGTGCCACCGTATCAAATTTAACGTTGAAAACGCGTCGTTTTCGTGGCAAGACCATGGCTCCGCCCATTGCCCCGCCCACTGCCCCGCCCACCGCAACGTGCAGCGGTTCAGACAACGATAATAGTAGGGTTACTGTACAATCAAATTTTTCCATGGCTCTCGCCGCCTCTCCAAACCACCCCGCACTTGTATGCACTCTTCCCCCCTCCGATCGCGTGCACCGGTGGCGCAGTGGCTAACGCGCTAGCCTTCCACTCGTCCTATTTTGGGCCCCTGGTCTGCCACTCACCGGAAGCAGTTGAAATCGGGGTTCGCAAAACAGCCTTCAGTGCACCGCATCACTCTCGATTGGAACGTCGCGGGAATCACAACTTTGACTTCGCGGAGTCCTAAAACGATAGTTTGTTTATTCTTGTCAGTTGCTTTAAGGTATAATTACCATGAGCAGACTTCAGGTACTCCAGCAGATCCTTTTTGTACAAGACATGAGATTCATCCACCTCAAAATGCACAAGGTCATCAAATCGATCATTTTCATGACTAAAAGTGGGCGCGATCATTCCAATGTCATAACAGACCACGAGTTGACGGCATTTCTGAACAATGTGCCTTTAAAGTTGTCTAACCGTCTGCGTCTACTACTAAAACCATCTCTCTCACCTTAAACTCGGGAAACATGTAGATCGTTCTCCTCCCATTGGCCATCACCAGCATATATGGAGACGTCTTTCTCATATCATAAAGCTCCAACTGATTGATGGTCAACCCCAAATCCAACAAAGTTCGAACGTAACAAATGAACATCTTGTTCCGGTACCGATTCAAATTGGCAGGTCCAGACCATCCTTGTCCCGATGAAGTGTTATCGGACAGATGGATGTTGAAAACTGTCGACTTCTCACAAGATATCTCCTTGAGGAACCGGAGAAACTCTCGAAATCCGGCACAAGTGACGTCTTCATTATCCGACAGCATGATCTCCAGATTGACGACTTCTAGGGTCTTGCAGAGGTAGGAGGAGGTCTTCACGTTCTCGAAGTTGTGCGAAAGGGTGAGTCCTCCACATTCGCCGCCGATTTGGATGGAGAGACGGGTGAGGTGGGTGAGGGCGACACCCGGTTGGGGGTGGCGGAATTGGCACGCTGTGCCCGAGGTGGCTGCCAGGAATGGGGTGCGTTGGAGCAGGTGTTGGACTGGAAATAGTTATAAGGATAATTAATTAATTAAAATTATTACGTTCAGTAAAACTTTAAAGTTAAAAAAAATTGGCCATTTTAATGGAAAATGCAGGCAAAATGTTAGAATGCGATGAGAAAAAATTTTGGCAGATTACTGTAGCTTTAAAGGGGCATTGCTGTTTTCAATCTTACTAGAGAGATTAGTATCGTTCGAAAGGCCTTTTTCTAAGGATTTCAAAACTGTTTTTCATTTTTGCCAAATCTCACTTTGAGCCGAGATATGAAGCTTTGAAAATATGACCAAAAATACAAAAAATACACACAATTGGATGAAAATCTAATTCTCCTAGCAATTCTATATGTTTCAGTGAAAAAACCAAGTTTCTAGCGTTATTCCGAGCCGAGTTACAAGTGGAGGTTAGAGACGCAGGGTAGCGAGACGAGCAGAGTCGCGCGTTAGGTGGAGACGCAGACACGGTAGGTCAAAACTTGAATCGTGCCTAACTCTGCGCAGAGTGACGCTAGAAACTTGATTTTTTCACTGATTGATAGAGAATTGAAAACAGTTAAAGTTCTTATGCTTTTAAAATCCATTTCTAGGTCACTATATTGAAAATCTGATAAGGGAATGTTCCACAAGTGGCTTTTCAGAATGAAATCAAAATCATGTAAGAGGGAATTTTATGTGGATTTCGAAACTGTGTTTCATTTTTGCTAAATAATACTTTGAGCCGAGATATGAAGCCTTAAGGATGTGCAAAAAATGAAAAAAAAAACGTCGAAAAGTGCAAATTTTCAAAGCTTCATATCTTTGCTCAAAGAGCTCGGTAAGAAAAAAGAAAAACAGTTTTGAAATCCTCACAAAAAGACCTTTCGAATGATACTAATTTCGTCAAACCAAAACTTACTATGAGAAAACAGTGACACTGGCAACACCATGTCCTCCACTTGACACAAGTACTTTTTGATAAGCAGTATCAGTAGTTTATCAAACTTTTGAACATCTGAAACTCTCCACTAGACCTTCAACTACTCTCCACCCACCATATCCAAACTTTGTGGCCTGAAACAACTCGTACAACGGATCATGAAACGCGCAAAAGTACGTCCTGGAGCACAACTGCCTGTGGACGAACGAGGCGAACGAGTGGGAGACCTGATCCCAGCCATAGGCGATCAACTGGAAAGGAAATGTTGGATTTATAATAGTTGAATTCTGATAGTACTTCAGAAGGCAAGCATTTCGAGACTATCATCTCGATGATTTCATCTGGAAGTTGTGGGAAGCCATAGGATTCTGACTGCGGCAAACGGAGCACAGGAAGGTGGGGACAGGAGCAGCGTGGCATTTGTTTTCTGAATTCGTTTGTAGAAAAAAGTATCATAAGAAGGGCGGAAACTTTAAAAGTAACTTCAAATGAAAAACAACAAGAGAGAGAGAGCGAGAGAACGAGAGACATAGACGAGCAGAGAAAAGTGTACTTTGTTCTTTTGACTTTTTTTCAGAATGTTGGCATATTGCCAATAAAAATGTGAACTTCATACAGTATGAATACGTGGTTTTCAAACAGTTTCGATTCAGTACTAATTTGATAAGAAATCATGAAATTAGTGAATTTTGGATTTTGAACGGGGGCGAATCAAATTCAAATAGTCGAAGATCACTGACCAAAACGTGAATATTCATCGTTAAAAAGTCTCTGCGTCTCTAGCTCTCTAACTTCTCTGCGTCTCTGACTCTCTAGCTTCTCTGCGTCTCTCATCAATCTTCTGCATCTCTAACTTCTCTGACTCTCTAGCTCTCTAGCTTCTCTGCGTCTCTAATCAACTTTTCGATTCTTTGATTTTCTAGCTCTCTAGCTTCTCTGCGTCTCTACCCAATCTTCTGTCTCTCTGACTCTCTAGCTTCTCTGCGTCTCTAACCAATCTCTAGCTTCACTGCGTCTCTAACCAACCTTTCAACGTGCAAAACCAAAAAGATCAAAAAGTTATGATAAAACAATTTCTGTTATCAGTAGAAATTATAACTTTTTGATGAGTGTTGCAATTTCTTTGGAAGACATGGCAAACAACTGTTAGAAGAGTTACACAGTAAACAGTATAATTATAAAGAACAACGTCTTCAGAATGTTCTGATGTATTCCATGTGAAAACTGAACTGAAACATCTTATCATTCGAAAACTGATCTCTCAAACATTGCACCGACTGTTTTCCTCATTGTATTTGTTTTTTAATGTTTTTTCTTAAAATTACCATCTTTTCGTCTACTTTAGTACTGAAATCAGATAGCTACAGTACCCTCTACAAAAAAAACCCCCAAAAAACCACCCAAAACCCACCAAAAACCCTCCCAAAAACCAAAACCAAAAAAAAACCCTACGTGCAGATCCAAAAGCATTACAAAAAAGTTACAATGTCCTGGGATCTATATAAAACTGGCCAGCAACTGTCCAAAGAGCCAATCAGTCGAGAAAAAAGAAGAAGAAAAAAGTGAAAAACAGATGAGAGGAATCAAAGAACACACGTAGACAGAAAAGAGACAAACAACTAGGCGATGAGAGATAAGGGCAGAGGGAGAGACGCAGACGGGCAGGGGAACTGGTTTTTTAAAGTGAAGGTGGTTTTTGTTTGAGAGGGAAAACATAAACTAAAGTTTGAACTCGTATTGAGGTAGATACTGTACAAGTTAGAGATGTGAAGGTGGTAGTAGACGCAGAGAGTTAGGGATGTTAGAGATGTAGAAAGGAGAGTAGACGCAGAGACAGTCAGAGATGCAGAGAGAAGGGTAGACGCAGACATCTAGAGATGATCGAGATTAGGAGGTGAGAGTAAACGCAGACAGTTAGACGACTAAAGATGCAAAGATGAGAGTAGACGCAGACAGTTAGAGAAGTTAGAGATGCAGAGATGAGAGTAGACAGCAAATGATGTTAGAGATGCAGAGAGAAGGGTAGACACAGACAGCTAGACGACTAGGGATGAGATTAGGAAAGCAGGTGCAGACAGCTTGACAGTCAAAAATGTAGAGAGGAGGGTAGACGCAGACATTTAGAGATGTTAGAGATGTTAGAGATGTTAGAAATGTAGAGAGAGAAGGGTAGAAGCAGACAGCTAGACGACTAGAGAGAAGAATAGGAGAGTAGACGCAGACAGTTAGACGACTAGAGATGAGGAGATGCAGAGTAGACGCAGAGAGTCAGACGGAGAGGTGCGCAGTAATTGAAGTAGACGCAGGCAGCTAGACAGTAAGAGATGCAGAGATGAGAGTAGACGCAGACACTTAGACAGTCAGAGATGCAGAAATGCAGAGATGCAGAGATGCAGAGTAGACGCAGACAGCTAGAAAGAAACCTGAAAATCCTCGTAAATTTAGTACAATCTTTCAAATTTCTTCAAATTCCCAACTCCCCCCTGCTTCCTGAAGACGTGTGTTGTGTGGCTTCTTCTATTACATCACCAGAATCTCTCCCCATCTTCATCGGAACATGTTCAATCACCACTTATCAGCGGCGGTGATCACAGCCGTTTTTTTCCAAAAATGTCCGCCGCCCAGAAAAGTTCCAGTTTTTCCTGACAAAAAAGTGGCGCCGTCGTGGGTTATATAAGATGCGGAACTCGCCTCGTTTTCGGCTGGATTTCATCGTCATGGATGCTGATTCCAATATCAAGGTAAAAAACGACATTCCTTTTTCATTTTATTGCTATGATTATGATTCTGGAGACTGATATGTGATTTCAGGCATACCGATTGATCGGGTATGTGACTGTGACAGTGTCCACGCTGGCGATCATCGCCCTTTGTGTCACTTTGCCAATTGTGCATGGCTATGTGAAAGAGATGCACCATGCGGTTAGGGTGGAGATGAATCAGTGCCAGGTTTGTGGTTTTTTTTTGTATTTGGAGAATGAGATTTGGTATCATTAGAAAGCTCTTGTTTTGAGGATTTCAAAACTGTTTTTCATTCTTTTTACAAAGCTCTTTGAGCCGAGATATGAAGCTTTAAAAGTGTGCACAAAACCAAAAAAGTGCTAATTTTCAAAGCTTCATATCTCGGCTCAAAATTACATTTAGAAAAAATGGAAAACAGTTTTGAAATCCTCATAAAAATACCTTTCGAATGATACCAATATCGTTTTGAAAACTCAACTGGAACCTTCCCCAGTCAGAATGAACGGAGTGACAAAAAAGTAACAAAAAAATAGTTGTCATGCGCCTTTAAAACTACAGTAATCTGTCAACATTTTTTTCTCGCCGCTCTCTATCGATTTTCCATCATAAACGCTCATTTTTCAAACTTTTTCCCTTCCAGAACACTGCCAAAACCCTGTGGACCGACGTGGCGATGCTCCGTGCCGCCTTCCACCCTTCCGCCAACCGAACCGCCCGTCAAGCCGGCTACGAGTACTCGTCCGACGAGACCACTCCATTCGCCCCGCCCAAGTTCGGCTACCCGGTCGCTGGCGAGACCAAGGAGGAGGCTAATGTGAGTTGGAGCATTGTGAGCTCATTGATTAGAGATTCTTGTAGCCCTATGATGCACCGGCGCCATCTCCAACGGAGCCACCAACCACTACTACTAAGAGGACCACTACTACTACTACTACTACTACTACTACAACCACTACTACCAGGGCTCCAACTACTACCGAGGCTCACACTACTGAGGCTCCACACCCTGACGAAAAATCCGGAGGAGGTTACGATCAAGCTGTCACTGATGCTCCATCCCATCAGGTTGACTACGAGGTCACCAATGCTCCAGTTGAGGTGCAGAAGCCTTCTTCCACCCTGGAGTACCTTAAGACCACCCTTCCACCCCATATTCTCACCGAGGAACCATATGGTGGAGGAAACACACCAGCCACCACTGGAAGTCCAGTGGAGGGACACCATGAGGAGCACCATGAGGCCGACAGCACCTGCGACAACTGCTGCCTTCCCGGCCCACGAGGACCTCCTGGACCTCCAGGTCGCCCGGGACCTTCCGGAAAAGCGGGCGCCAACGGACTGCCTGGCAACCCGGGACGCCCCACCAAACGCTCCTGCCACCCTGTCACCAAGCCACCATGCGTCCCATGCCCTCAAGGACCCCTCGGACCGGCTGGACCTCCAGGACCACCAGGAAACCTCGGACGACCAGGAGTATTCGGTGATAAGGGAGAGCAAGGCCCTCCAGGAGCACAAGGACAGAAGGGAAGACGTGGAGAGAAAGGAAAGGATGGAGCGCCAGGGCCAGCGGGGCCACCAGGAGATGACGTGGTGGAGGTGCCAGCAGTACCGGGACCCAGAGGACCACAAGGACCGCGTGGCCGACAGGGACCTCGAGGAGCACCGGGAGTGGCTGGAAAAGATGGACTTGGTGGAGAGCCGGGAGCACCGGGAGAGCCGGGACTTGATGGAGAGCCGGGGCTCGATGGAGTGCCTGGAAACCCGGGAGCTCCGGGAGTCAATGGACATGTGGGAGAGAAGGGCGTTTGTCCAAAGTACTGCTCTGCTGATGGTGGAGTGTTTTATGAGGACGGAACTCGGCGGTAGATTGGTGGATGTCGATTATTTATTGAAATGTTCTTTGTTTTTTTTTCTGTATAAATAATTTATCATGAAACGCGCTTTTGTATATCATTCGAAAGCTCTTGTTTTGACGAGTCTGGAACAGTGCTCCATTTTCCCAACGGAGCTCTGTGAGCCGAGATATGGAGCTTTAAAGTTGAGCACTGAAACAAGTTCTGAAGGGTAGTACGGACTAGGGAACGGTCTGACGAATCTTTGGAGTTTGCCAATGAGACTTATATCATTCGAAAGCTCTTGATCTAACCATTTCAGTACAGTGCTCCATTTTTCCTACACAGCTCTGTGAGCCAAGTTATGAAGCTCCAAAGTTGAGCACTTAGAACTTGTCAATAGAGCGCATTTACAACAGACCGAGAAGATACTAAAAAGATAGTAGTGATAAAAGAAAAAACAAAGATCACACCCACCGGTAAATTGGTTCGTAAAAACATAAAATTGTTTCCAGTTATAAATACTAGGGAAAACATCTTTTTCAACATTTAGAAGACGTCCTATTTCAGAATTCCCGTTCTCCAATTATAAAAGCCATCTTTCTATATGCTAATTTTTGTCCTTTTAGGAACCCCTTCTTGAATTCAGAATCACCTACAGCCGATGAAGTGCTACCTATACCCAGAGAAGTCAATGAAACAGTGATAAAAGTTACTATTTGATCTTGTCTCGACCATAAAAGTACCCTCCACTGACAATTTGAGTATCTTTTATGTTCAATGCCATTTTAAAGCCACACAAAAAACATGGAGAGAGAGAGAGAGGGAGAGGGAGAGGCGTCTGTTTCATTTTTATCAGCGATTCTTATCAGCCACAGTTCACTTCTTTCATCTCATCCGCTGAGAGACTGTTGGCAAGTCAATTTTCCATATTGTTATCATTGATATCTATATATTGATGGATTTGGATTAGGGAGGGAATTGATTTTTTTGAATTGGATTTTGTGTTTTGAACTTTTGGAGCTTCTATGTAACATTATTAAGGGATGACGAATTCCCATCCATCTAGATAGTTTTTAGAAGTTTATACGTATGATCTATCTGTTTTCTGTTGATTTTTGTCTTATAAAGTTCAAAATTACTAACGTTTTTCATTAGTTTTCTTATCTGTTACTGCTGTTGATTTCTGGAATGCAATCCTGCTCTATTGCACTGAACACAGTTTGACCTACTGCAACTCTTAGTCATTTCACTTCCCAATAAAACCTATATCTAGGGACCGCAACGAGTTTTACAAAATGGAGAATTGTGATATGAATGCTATATTATTCGAAAGCTCTTTTTCCGACGAGTTCAAAACTGTATTCCATTTGCTCTACTGAGAATTGTGAGCCGAGATATGAAGCTCTGAAGTTTGAGAACTTTTCAGTACTTCTAAACTTTAGAGCTCCATATCTCGGCTCACAGAGCTCCGTATGAAAAATTAAGCACTGTTCTGAACTCCTTGAAACAAGAGCTTTCGAATGATATAGATCAATCCCCCTGTCACACTGCTTCTCTATCTTATCATGATTGATGATGTTCCGTACTCCATTGATAACCTTTTTCAGACAAAAAAAGAAGATGTCACAGCAAAATAACGCGACGAAAAGCGTAATGTATCGGATTCCCTCCGAGCGGACTTGTAAGTGTGATAATTCTAAATGTTCAGGAAAGTGGAACGAATGAAAACCTAGTCCTTGGTTTTTTTTGTAAGAATGCAAGGTTCAAGCTTTGTGGGCGGGGCTAATCCTACTGATAAGCTTTCCAGTAGAAAGTCTCCACGAAATGCTGGGCTCCAGAATGTCGAAAATGTCGCTGAAAAACACCCTTCGTGGAATCTCGAACCCGTACGAGAGAGATGAGAGTGAAGGAAGTGAGGACATGATTTTTGAGCTCTTCAAAATTCCCAACAAGAATGAAGCGAGCATCGGAAAGCTTTTGACGGTTTGTGAGCCCCTTTTCTCTTTGACGAACTTCGAAATTTTTGAGCATTCCAGGTGCTCCGTCAACTCGGACTCCGCGACGATGACCCGCGCCTCGTCCCGATGATGGAGAAGATTCGCGAGTTTGAGAAGATCGCCGAGGAGAAATGCTCCGAGGCCACTGATCAAAAGCACTGGAAGTTGAGCAAGGCCGAGTTTAAAGAGTTAGTTTTTTCTGATTTTTGATTCCTGACCAAATTTCCTGGAATCCAAATCTGCAGATGTATCGCCCCCTCAATCGACATTGTCTCGCGAGCTCTTCAAACCGACATGGTCATTCCGAACTGGATGAATTTCGTGGAAAAGATCCGGAATTTGTTCAATGAGTGTAAAGAGATCAAGGATGGGCAGGTGGCCACGTATATTCCGCAGTTGGCGAGACAGTCGCCTCATTTGTGGGCCGTCTCGTTGTGCACTGTGGATGGGCAGAGGGTGAGTATGGTTTATTGAAACCTATATCAGAAGAAAGCGCTTGTTCTGGTGACTTCAGAACTGTGCTCAATTTTCCTTAGAGCTCTGTGAGCCGAGATATGAAGCTTTAAAGTTTGGACCAAATTTTTCCGTACTAAAATTGGGAGCTTCATATCTCGGCTCACAGAGCTCCGTAAGAAAAATGGAGCACTGTTCCAAACTCGTCAGAACAAGAGCTTTTGAATGATATAGGTCATCAGAACATTCCCTTGTTACAGGCCTCATTTGGAGACGTCAAACACAACTTCTGCGTGCAATCCGTCTCCAAGGCCTTCAACTACGCCATCGTGGCTTCTGACCTCGGAGCAGATGTCGTTCACTCGTATGTCGGCCAGGAGCCCAGTGGCCGATTATTCAATGAGATTTGTTTGGATTCGAAAAGTGAGCTGTCTCTCTGTCTTTCTCCACACACTCTCTCTACCTTCCAGACAAACCGCACAACCCCATGGTAAACTCGGGCGCCATCGTCATCACCTCCCTTATCAAAAACAAGGACAACATGGCGGACCGCTTCGACTACGTGCTCAACCAGTACCGCAAAATCGCGGGCAACGAGTACATCGGCTTTAACAACGCCACCTTCCTCTCGGAGAGAGCCACCGCCGATCGAAACTACGCTCTTTCGTACTTTATGAAAGAGAACCGGTGCTTCCCGCGAGAGACGGAGTCATTGACCGACGCGCTGGACTTTTACTTCCAGTTGTGCTCGGTGGAGGTCACCTGCGAGTCGCTGGCGGTGATGGCGTCCACCTTGGCGAATGGTGGAGTGTGTCCGATCACCAATGAGACGTGCGTGGCGCCGAATCCTTGTCGGGATGTGCTCTCGTTGATGTACTCGTGTGGGATGTACGACGCCAGCGGGCAGTTCTCGTTTAATGTGGGTTTGGAAGTTATTCCTGGTGATATTGCGCTCCATCGTGGGTGAGAGGTACATCATCTTGCGAGACGCAGGCAGTACGATATAGCGCGCTATCACAATGTGTCACAGCTAATAAGTACAACATTCCAGGTGGGTCTTCCCGCCAAATCGGGCGTATCTGGCGCCATGATCGTCGTCGTGCCGAATGTGATGGGCATCTGTCTGTTCTCACCGCCACTCGACACCTTGGGCAACAGTTGTCGAGGTGTAGCGTTTTGTAAGGTTGGTGGATTGACGGAATCTGAAAAGGAAAAAAGGAAATTCTCTGAAAAATCGTAGTTTTGGAGAAATTTGCGTTTTAAAAAACGAAGAAGCAAAACAAAAAATCCGGGGGGACTTTTTCGAAATTTTCGATTTTTTGTTGATTTTCTATGTTTTTGTTTGTATTTTTCTTCAAAATCCAAAAAATTGCAATTTAAAAAATTCAAGAAAAAGCGCTGAAAAATCCGAAAAAAAGCGCCGAAAAATTTAAAAATCCAAAACCACGATGACGAAAAAACTCGGCCATGCAAATCCTAGTCCCCCGGATTTTTTTTTGAATTTGAATTTTTTGCCTCTTCGTTTTTTTTAATATCTCGAAAACTATGATTTTTGGAGAATTTTGATTTCAGAATTTTGCAAAAAAAAATCTCGAAAATTTCAGAAACTCATCTCCACGTTCAACTTCCACAACTATGACAGTTTGGTGCACAATTTGAACAGTAAAAGTGATCCCAGAAGGTGATATCTTAACGATCAATCCGACAATCAATTTAAAATCGATTTCCAGACGAGACATCCGCGAGCGCGATCGTCTGATCCCAGTTTTCCACGTGGCACGAGCTGGCGACGTGCCAACAATGCGCCGCCTGTACATGCAAGGAGAAGACCTGAACGCCTCCGACCACGACGACAGAACTGTGCTCCATATTGCAGCCACAGAGGGATATGAGACCATGATAAAGTTCCTTGTCAATGTGGCAAAAGTCGATGTGGATAAGAAGGATCGGTGGGGACGAGTTCCGCTCGATGAGGCAAAGTTCTTCAAGCACGAACATGTTGCGATGTTTTTGGAGAAGGCGATGAGAAGGCCAGAGCAACGTCGTCATGATTCGGTGTCTTCGATTGATTCGGATGATGAGATTGATAACGATGGGTTCCCCGAGAAACCTGCTTTTAGTATTGAATAACTTTTTTTCCTTCTAGATTTTTTTTCAATTCTAAATCTTGAAACTTGAAAACATGCGATAATCTTTATTCATTAATTCCCATGTAACCACACTGAGCGAAATCAACCTTTGTCTTGTACCCATCTGGCACCGACAGTGTCCTCCAATCCGCATTGGTCACACTGTAGCCAACACCGAATGGATACTTGTTCACATAGAAGTGCTCAGAGTCACAGGTAATATCGAGCATCGTATCGAGATCCACTGGCGTGTCATCGATCGCAGGGTTCTCGGTATCGTTGCGGAGGTAGATTGCTTGAAAAAAAGGATTTTGATTGACGAGAAAATTGTGAATCACCTGCATAACCAATAGATGGATTCGAATTACTGGGGATCGGGAACTCGGCATCCACGAGATTGAACATTATTAATGGGAGAAGGATTGTAGGGCATTTCAGTAGGAATGAGCATCCTGGACTTTGCTCGTAAAAATCTGGATTTTCTGGAATTGTATGGATGAATAAATGATGCTCAAGGTGCGATGACCCTGAAATGGAAACTTCAAATGGTCACAGAGACACTCTTTGTCGCATTTTGAGCCCGAAGTTATAGCAGACAGTGTTATCACTGTTATCAGTAGCAAAATAGAATGAGCTCTCATTCTGAATCTGATCCTTTTTTGTTTTGCAGAAGAGCTTTTATGTGGCCTTGCCACATAATTTTTGTGTTTCATTGGATTGTGTGCTGTTTAGTTATTATAATTAAGCTGATTATCATAATTATTATTATTCAATGATTTTTTGAACGGAGCGACTAGAGATCGCCCCTTGAGAGTAGACGCAGAGAAACACATTTATTGATCACAACCCCCACACCGACTTCTCGCAATGTTTACAGGTGGCACGTTTGTACTGTGAGGGTATAAAAAAGAGAAGTACAATCGAGAAAAGACCGATAGGGAAAAAGGTGACTGATAAGGCGAATATGGTGACCAATAGCCAAATTATGCGGAACCATTTCGTGGTGCGATTGTGCGTGTATCGTGTTGCCTGCAGACAGATTGAGAGTACAGTAATCCCTTATGAGATATATATCATTCGGAAGCTCTTGTTCTGAGGAGTTCAGAAATGTGTTTAGTTTTCTCTACGGAGCTCTGTGAGCCGAGATATGGAGCTTGGAAGTTTAGAAGTACTGAAAAGTTTTCAAACTTTGAAGCTCTATATCTCGGCTCACAGAGCTCCGTGGGACAAATGGAGCACTGTTCTGAACTCGTCAGGACAAGGGCTTTCGAATGATGTAATACACATTTAAATTCGAAGACTCATTAGCCCTCTTCTTTCTCAAAGAAAATTTCCCGATTTCAACATTTCAGTACTTAAACTTCAGAGCTCCATATCTCGGCTCACAGAGCTCCCTGGAAACAATTAAACATAGTTTTGAACTCCTCATAGCGAGAGCTTTCGAATGATATAAAACTCATCAACCCTGTTCCTTGATAAAAGAAGACTCACACAACTTTTGCACAACTCGTACGAGTTCTCATTCTGACTGGCCGTCGCCGAGTGATTTCTGACTTTCGGCTCGGACATTTTGTCACTTTCACACTCCTCGATCAACGACATGCCCTCTTCGATCAACGAGGTTACTGTAACTCGGAAAGTGTGCATACACCGTCATCTTCTAACTCACTTTTCCCGCTCGAATATCCCTCGCTAGGAATCCCGATAATGTCATAGTTGTGATGGTTGAATTTCTGAAAAAACAATCATTTTCTTTTTCTTCTTCTTGTTTTTAATAAAAAGTGCTCACATCAAAGCTCTGCTTATGCACAATTGCTCCGTAAAACGAGGTATTGATCCATTGGTCAATGGAGCGCTCTTTGTAAGGGGAGAATTCGTCGTTGTCAATTTCCATTCAGAAGAAAAAAGGGAAAAGGAAACAAAATGTGAATGAGAAGACAAAATTATTAAAGTAGAACTGGGGAAATTGACAGGGAAAACAGTGTTACTGATAAGACATGATAATTATGTCTTATCTATGCAAATATTGATTTTCGAAGGCGTTTTCGACTTTGACCGCAAAATACAGAATGATGAACATGCGCTCTAATGATAATCTTGAGTAGTGCGATAGAGCGCACTTTCAGACAGTTGGAACATTCGCGTTGTTTTCCAAGGATTTTTCTCAAATTTTGAGTTGCTTTATGAATTTTTTTTGAATCAATCACTGAAAATCAATATTTTTCACACTACACAAAGTCTAAAACTTTCAAATTCTGTTTTTTTCCAGCGAAATGTACGTTTTCCAGACGCCGGCGAGTGCGGTGGCCTGGTGGCCGTGGCCTAACTTTTGCAAACTAGGCCCTCAAAAACCACACGTTCCGGCTGAAAAAATTTGTTTTTTTTCCAGATTTTTCATCATTCTTTCCTAGATTTTTTTCAGATTCATCTGGTTTTTCTTTTTCAGCACGATTTCTTATCAAAATTCCAGAAAATCTATGAGAAATGGGCGATTTTAACGAGGGAAATGAGGCGCTTCAATTACTGCACAACACTGTGAAAAATTATGAAGTACGAATGCTTCCAACTAAAAAAAAACTGCAAAAACTGAAAAAATCGCAAAAAATCGATATTCTTCCAGCGAGACGCTGCCAACTTCTTCGCCAATAACGATCAGGCGACGTCAAAGTTCACCGGACGTTTCGACTTTAAATTGTTCGCCAAAAAGTGCTTCGACCCGATCGAATCCTCAAAACTCGGCCCACTATACGTGGAAATGCTCGAGGAGAGCGGCCACTACATGCACTTGCATCGGAAGTCGCGAGTCGGCGTCACCGGCTACCATCACTCGTTCGTCACTGTCCCTGAGCTCCTCCTGAATATGATTCTGGCGTATCAGTTGCCTCAACAGAAGTTTGTGCCTTTCGAGAAGAAGAAGAATGAGAATGGCGAGGAGGGAGCGAGTGGGAGTCGAAAGAAGCGGAAGAATAGTGCGAAACAGGGGAAGAATGTGACTGTCAGTCCGAGAGTTAAGCTGTCCGATGAGCTCGCGTGCAGATTACTGGAGGAGATGCTCAAAATACCATTGTCTCCAGAGGTATTGGATGCTCAGAGGCTTCCGGCCATTTTGATGTTTTTTCATAAAAAATACGGTTTTTACATGATTTTATCGATTTAATGCACATTTTTCATCTCAGACACCTCTTTTCTTGAAAAAATCATGCATTTCATGGAAACACATTTTGAACTTGATCAAGCTTAACATGTGTAGATTTCCATGAAAATCGTGATTTTTTCAAGAAAAAGGGTATTTGAGATGAAAAATGTGCATTAAAACGATAAAATCATGCTTAAAAACGTATATTTTTTGCTGTAAATTTTGAAAAAACATCAAAAATCCAAAAAAATGAGCCAAAAAGAGCCAAAAACGGTCTAAACAACGATTTCCAAAGAAACATTTCATGTTTTTGGTGTTTTTTTCATAAATTTCTGCAAAAATTTACGTTTTGAACCTGATTTTATCGATTTAATGCGCATGTTTCATATCAGATACTTTTTATCTTGAAAAAATTATGAATTTCATGAAAATCTACACATTTTAAGCTTGATTAAAGATGAAAAGCATGAAAAATATGCTCTGATATATTTTTCATGCTTTTTATGCTTTAATCAAGTTCAACATGTGTAGATTTTCATGAAAATTATCATTTTTTCAAGAAAAAAGGTGTCTGATATGAAAAATGTGCATTGAATCGATAAAATCATGTTCAAAACGTATATTTTTGCTGAAATTTATGAAAAGGAACTATAATTTTCCAGTCCAAAATGTGGAAGCAAGCAAAATACGTGCTCTGCCCGTCGAGCTGCTCCAAGCAGCTCGCCCAGTTCGGCGCCATCGTCAAAAAAGCCACCGACAACGGCTTCATTAGGTTAGTGAAGACGTGAGCTCCACTGCTCTATCATAACAGCGACTTTGCAGCTTCAACGCGCTGTCGTTCTTCATGCACGACCCGGTGGTGAACCGGTGTCTCACCAATCCGTCCACCATCCTCCACGCCCTTTATATCGGACCTCTTAACGCGCAGACCGTCGAGGTTTTCGCCGCGAATCGATCGGAAGAGTTTAGAAGTCAGTGCCGCGACGTTATCGGACAAGCCGTGGAAGCGTCTTCTGATAATAGGGTGTTTCAGGTAATTTGGATGAATTTCAGAGCTCACAGCTCACATTGTCAGGAAAAGTTGGCTCCAGGACGTTTTGGAACTGTTTTTGGCTCATTTTGGCTCAATTTTCAATGTTTCTTTCATAAATTACAACAGAAATAGACGTTTTGAACATGATTTTATCGATTTTAATGCTCATTTTTCATATAAGATACCTTAATCATGATTTTCATGGAAATTTACACATTTTGAGCTTGAAAAAGCATGAAAAATATATAAGAGTATATTTTTCATACTTTTTCAAGCTTAAAATGTGTAGATTTCCATGAAATTCATAATTAGGGTATCTGATATGAAAAATGTGCATAAAAACGATAAAATCGTATTCAAAACGTCTAATTTGGTTGTAATTTATGAAAAAACATCGAAAACTGAACACCACGAGAAAATGGAGCCAAAATGAGCCCAAACTCCGCCCCCTTGAGAGCACTTTAGCAGAATTTCTACGGCTATTGGATCTAACTTATTTCAAACTCCGCCCCCTTTTGAGAGCTCATAATCCCCTGCTCTTCCAGCAACACGAGCCGCCCAACATCTCGCCCAACAACCCGGACCGCGTCAAATTCCGTGACTTCGTTGAAAATGTGCGTCAACTGATGAGAGATCTGAATGGAGAGCACCAAGGAACCACTGGAATCCACGCCGGCTGGGCGTGCGCCGCCATCAAAAAGTTCGGGCAGAAGAGATATGTGGACAAGACGTGGAAGGACGAGAACTTTTATGATCTGATATGGACGGTGCTCGCGCAACGGCCAAACTTGAAGAAGTTTGTGATTGATGTGCTCGAGAAGAACTTTAAGGGTACTTTTTTGCCAAATTTATACTGATAGAGCTCCGGAGAGCCGAGATATGGTCACAAAAGTCTATAATACAGTGAAAATGGGCTCCCAAACATTTCGCAGCCGTTTTTGGCTCATTGGTTTTCAGTTTTCCATGTTTTTTTTCATAAATTACAGCGAAAATATACGTTTTTATCGATTTTTTTTTGCTCATTTTTCATCTCAGAGACCTGTTATTTTGAAAAATCACGAGTTTCATGAAAATTTCCACATTTGAAGCTTGAAAAAGCATGAAAAATATACTCTGATATATTTTTCATGCTTTTTATCTTAAATCAAGCTTCAAATGTGGAAATTTTCATGAAACTCGTGATTTTTCAAAATAACAGGTCTCTGAGATGAAAAATGAGCAGAAAAACAGAAAAATATTGATAAAAACGTATATTTTTGTTTTAATTTAAAAAAAAAACATTGAAAATTGAGCCAAAATGAGCCAAAAACGGCTGTCTGGGAGCCCGATTTCACTGTATTTTGGACTTTTGTGACCATATCTCGGCTCTCTGGAGCATTTCTGATGTGCTCACGGAGCTCTCTATTGTATAATTTCGCAGACGCCCACGCCGCGCGCTTCTGGAGACGAATGCAGCCGTACCAGATGAACCGGACGCTCATATTCAACCAGAACGTCTCCCGAGAAGACCCCCTCAAAGCCACCGAGCAATTTTTGAACTTCCCGCCGCAATGCTCACTGATTCGCATGGTGGGCACTGATAAGGAGATTATGGAGCTGCAGAAGTTGCTCGAGTACAAGGTCAGAAGCTCCGCCCACTTGATATTCAGAAAGAAGCATTGTAGGTCTCTCGAGAAGACGTCGTTCTCGTGGGGGTGGACGCTGAATGGAGTGCTTATGTGAATCCGAGCAAAGCGACGATTCTCCAGATGGCTCTGCTCGATGGAGTTTATATTATTGATTTGGAGTCGAATAGTATCTCGCTGAACACGTATCACACTTTTTTGTCATACTTGTTTGATACGAAAGAGCTGCTTAAAATTGGATTTCAGGTGATTTTTCAGAAATTTGGAGACGTCGTTTATTCTGAAGCTGATGCGGATTCTGAGTCTGAATTCAGAATTTCTATCATTGTTCATTTTTAAGAAAAGAAGCCGTTCTCAGTAAAAATAGTACTGAAAACAGCTTCTTTTCTTACAAGTAATGTGTTTTTGGTTAGGCTTTGAGAATTTTCTATAAATTTGGTCACTGATAGTTTCGACGTCGCTGATTCTGAATCTGAAGTCAGAATTTCTGTAATTGATCTCATTTTTGAGAAAAGATGTGTCAAAGCCATTTTCAGTGCTATTTCCCTCCACTATTTCGTAACGAACATGGAGGGAAATAGCACTGAAAATGGCTTTGACTCATCTTTTCTCAAAAATGAGATCAATTACAGAAATTCAGACTTTAGATTCAGAATCAGAGAATCAGCGACGTCGAAACTATCAGTGACCAAATTTATAGAAAATTCTCAAAGCCTAACCAAAAACACATTCCTTGTTAGACGTCGTTGATTCTGATGATTCTGATGCTGATTTTGATTCTGATTCGGAATCTGAAATCAGAATCAGAATCATCAGAATCAACGACGTCAGCGACCAAATTTCTCGAAAAATTGACATTTCCAGTTCGCCGAAGACCTCCACCAACTCCGCGCCGCCTTCCGCAACTGCACCTCTCTGTACCGTCCGAACCACGTCGTCTGCGTCGGAAAACTGATAGCGGATCTGATGGAAGTCGTCGGAACGCACGAGAACGGCGAAGAGATCAAGAGGGACTGGCTGCCGTTCCTAGAGACTGATAGGTCTTCTGGAGCGGATAGTAGCATTGACGAGGGAGCCAATAAGTCGAACTCGAGGTGATTACTCGTTTTCAATGGTTTTTTCATAAATTACAGCAGAAATAGACGTTTTTAACATGATTTTATCGATTTAAAGGAGGTGTGCGCTATTCCAAAAAACCTCGACAATTTTACATGGATCGATTGGAAATGCGGAGCTGATCAAAAGTTATAACTGCACAGAGTTACGAAAACGGCTTTGAAGGCCGTTATTTTATGTGAAAGTGCCGAAAATGGGCGGGACTTGGTGCTTTTTTGCACTAACGTGAAAACCTACTAACCCAATTTTTCGCGTGCACCAAGTCGCAGTTTTGTAGTGCTAATTTTGGCGCTTTGACATAAAATAACGGCTTTCAGAGCCATTTTCGTAACTCTGTGCAGTTATAACTTTTGATCAGCTCCGCATTTCCAATCGATCCATGTAAAATTGTCGACAGTTTTTGGAATAGCGCACACCCCCTTTAATGCACATTTTTCACATCAGAAACTTTCTATCTTGAAAAATCATGATTTTCATGGAAATCTACACATTTTAGGCTTAAAAAGCATGAAAAATATACTCTATAATGCCTTTTCAAGCTTAAAATGTGTAGATTTCCATGAAAATCATGATTTTTCAAGATAGAAAGTTTCTGATGTGTAAAATGTGCATTAAAAACGATAAAATCATGTTCAAAACGTATATTTCTGGTGTAATTTATGAAAATCCCAAGAAAATTGAGCCAAAATGAACTCCCCGAAAAGTTTCAGCGAACTGATGGAAGAGGAAAAAGCGACGAGCAGCTCGGCGAGCTCGGCGAAGAACGATGACAAGCAGTTCCTCAACAAGGGGCTCTCTTTTATATGCGAGAAAATACTCGGAAGACCGCTTGATAAGACCGAACAGTGCTCCGTTTGGGATAGAAGACCGTTGCGCAATTTGCAGGTAAGAGCTCCGCGAGCACATTGAGAGCCGAGATATGGTCACAAAAGTCCAAAATTGCAGTGAAAAAAGTACTTTTTGCTCATTTTTCACTGCTATTTTCAACTTTTGTGACCATATCTCGGCTCTCAAGAGTAGTCTGCGAATTCTATAAATGTGCTCACGGAGCTCCTTTCCAGCTCCGCTACGCCGCCATGGACGCCTACTGCATGCTGATGCTGTTCGAAAAGTGCAAACAAGTGTTCTCGGTGCTCGGATTAGATGTGATGATGTTTCTGACGAGACAGGGCGCCATTCGCGTCTCGTTGCCACTTTTAAGCGAGTGCTCGCAGAGCTCTCGCCCATCCAACAGCCATTAATAATAAGAGCCAATATCAATTATATATTTTATTTGGAGGGGGAGTCTGTTAGTTCCAGAACTAATCATTTTCCATGAAAATCCGTTTTGAGCAAGTTGGGGCTCAAAGTGCGCTAAATGGGCGGAGCTTGGTCAATTTGCTCCTTGATGACGTGGAAATTCTGAAGTTAAACTACAAAATACACAGTTTTCAATGTCAGGTTCACTGAAAACTGTGCATTTTGTAGTTTAGGTGAGCCAAATTCAGAATTTCCACGTCATCAAGAAGCAAATTGACCAAGCTCCGCCCATTTTGCACACTTTGAGCCCCAACTTGCTCAAAATTGATTTTTATGAAAAATGATTAGTTTTAGAAATAGCAGAACCCCCATTTATTTAATTATCATCACTTATTCGTTGACTATTATATGGTTATTTGAAAAATATCAGTAATAAGAATGAATCTGATGATTCCATATAGAATTCTGAATTTTCAAAAGCACTTTTATTCCCAAAAAACCGAAGAAAGTTCAATCACACGGCGGCCTTCTTCTCCTCCTTTTCCTCCTTCTTCTCCTCCTTCTTCTTCTTCTCATCTTCCAACGTCTTCTCCCACGTAATGTCCTTCTGCTCCTCCTGATCCGTCAACGTCTTCTGGATTTCCTGGTTCGGTGTGTCGTCTGGCGGCGGAGTCTGTCGAGCCAAAATCTTTGGTCTTTCTTGCGCCGCTTTTTTCTCATTTTCCTGAATAACGAAAATTGGAGAAGCTCCGCCCAGTTTTGCAGCCCTGCGGCGCGGTTTTTTGTTAATTATTTAATTTTAGAGCAAATTTTGCAATTTTTCGTTTTGGTTTGGAACGAAATTTTGACGATTTTTGGACTTTTTCGGTAGGATAAAGCAATAAATTCAAAAATCTGATCCGATAGTTTTGTGCAGAATTTCATGGCGCATCTTTTGGTATCAAAAAGAAGCGATAAATTTGAGAATTCGATCAGTTAACTGATTTTTCAACTTTATCACTTCTTTTTGATACCAAAAGATGCACCATGAAATTCTGCACAAAATTATCGGAACAGATTTTCGAATTTACTGCTTTATCATATCGAAAAACTCCAAAAATCGTCAAAATTTCCAATTCATTCCAAACCAAAACGAAAAATTGCAAATTTCACTCTAAAACTAAATAATCAAATAGCCAAAAAACTGCGCCGCATCACTGCAAAAGTGGGCGGAGCTTGTACCTCCAAAGCGTCCGCCTTCAACTTGGCTCTGAGCCGTCTTGCCTCCCGCACCTCTTCCAACCTCATCTCCATTGCCGACCCAAAGTCATAAGTGTATCCTTTATCATTCTGTCAAAAAAAAAACGTTGGCTGGGGGACGAGAAAATGTTGAGAACCTAGGCCACGGCCATATTAGTGTTTTTTCCTTAAAATCATAATTTTCTCGATTTTTACACAAATCCCTTTCCATAAACTTTTAGATAATAATTTTCCGAATCTAAAAATCAAAAAATGAGCGAAATCAGTCTAGAATTGACAAAGTTTAATTTCGTTTTTGCTTGGAAATTTTAACGATTTTTGTGTATGATAAAGCTGAAAATTCAAAAATCTGTTCCGATAATTTTGTGCAGAATTTCATGGCGAATCTTTTGGTATCAAAAAGAAGCGATAAAGTTGAGAATTCGATCTGTTAATACGGGATTTCTATTTTCAAAGCAAAATATCAAAAAGAAGCGATAAAGTTGAGAATTCGATCTGTTAATACGGGATTTCTATTTTCAAAGCAAAATCCCGTATTAACAGATCGAATTCTTAACTTTATCGCTTCTTTTTGATACCAAAAGATTCGTCATGAATTTCTGCACAAAATTATCGGAATAGATTTTTGAATTTTCAGCTTTATCATTCTTAAAATCGTCGAAATTTTCCATTTTCCCGAGCCAAAACGAAAAATAGAATAAACTTTGTCAATTCTAAACAGATTTCGCTCATTTTTTGATTTTTAGCTTCAGAAAATTGATATCTAAAAAATGATGAAAAGGGATTTGTGAAAAAATCAAAGAAAATTATGGTTTTGGGGCAAAAAAATTACAAAAATCGTCGTAAATTGTTGAAAATTTACTATTTTCACCATTTTTTGCACTTTTTCAGTGGTTTCTCCATGAAAAATACAAATTTCATTTGATTTCCCCTACCCTAAAACGGTCAGTGAAATTCAGATCGGCCTCCTGCGATTCGGTGAGCTTGTCGAGATCCACCTCCTCTTCCTTCTTCACTTCCACATGCTCTTTATCTTTAGCCTCTTCTGAACGCAATTCTTTGGAGTCGTCTTTCGAATCTTTCGAATCTTTCGAATCCGTCGACTCCTTTGGTTTCGGCTCTTTCGGCTCTGAAGGTTTTGGCTCCTTGGGAGCTTCTTTTGGAGATGGGGGTGGGAGTGGCTTCGAGGATTTTGGAGCTTTCGGTTCTGGAGCTTTGGGTTCTGGAGCTTTTGGAGCTGGAGCCGGAGCCGGAGCTTTCAATTGCTCTTTTTGCAGTTGTACGGAGCCCGATGGAAATTCCGTCTTTTTCAGCTGGTTTTTCTTCTTCGGATCCTTCTTTTTTCCAGTGCAAGTTAGTAATGGAGTGGCTGAAAGATGTCTGCGTCTACTGCTAAAGAGCAATCTCTAACTGTCTAACTGTCTGCGTCTACCCTAATCTCTGTATCTCTAGTCGTCTAACTGTCTGCGTCTCCTATTTTCTCTGCATTTCTAGTCGTCTAACTGTCTGTGTCTATTCCGATCTCTACATCTCTGACTGTCTAGCTGTCTGCGTCTCCTACTATCTCTGCATCTCTAGCTGTCTAGCCGTCTGCGTCTCCTCTCTTCTCTGCATTTCTAAATGTCTAACTGTCGGCGTCTACTCTGTTCTGTGCGTCTCTAGCTGTCTAGCTGTCTGCGTCTCCTACTATCTCTGCATCTCTAACCGTCTAACTCTCTGTACCTACTCTCATCTCTGCGTCTCTAACTGTCTAACTGTCTGCATCTCCTCTTATCTCTGCACCTCTAACATCTCTAGCTGTCGGCGTCTCTGCATCACTAGTCGTCTAACTGTCTGACTCTCTTCTCATCTCTGCGTCTCTAACCATCTGCGTCTACTCTCCTATTCTCCTATCTAGTCGTCTAGCTGTCTGCGTCTCCTTTCATCTCTCTGTCTCTCTATCTCTAACCGCAAAAGGTGTCTGCGTCTACTCTCTTCTCTGCATCTCTAATCGTCTAACTATCTGCGTCTACTCCTATTTCTGCGTCTCTAACCGTCTTGCTGTCTAACTCTCTGCACCTACTCTCAACTCTCTATCTCTCTATCTCTAACATCTCTAACTCTCTGCATCTAACCTCACCTGCAATGAGCAATGCCAATACCAACTGACTGATACTGCTCATGAATTGCGTTTTAATTTGATCGAACTGAGCACTAAATTAACTTTTTCCAATCGACCTTTTCCCCTTTTTTTGACATTTAGACCAAAGGTCTCCACGTGAAATTTGAAAAAAGTGACGTCAAAATGATAAGACGCTCCGAAAAAGTGTTACTTTTTTGTCAGCAAAATATGACAAATAGCCTATCAGGACACGCCTATCTTTTTGTGATCAGGATGATAATTGTGGTATAAATACCATGAAAATTCCAAATCCAATCAGGTTTCGAGAAAATGGTTTCTTATAAACTGACATATTTCGAAGGCCGCGGCGCCGGAGAAATCATCCGTCAGATTCTGAAGTATGCGGGACAAGAGTTCGAGGATAATCGGCTCACCGATGAGCAGTGGGCCGAGTTTAAGCCATGTGAGTTATTCTAGGGACAGTAAGTGCGCTCTAATGCAAAATGAAGTTTTCTCGACTTCTTTTCACCGCGAAATGTTCTGATTGGTAGATCAGAAAGTTTCGTGGTGAAAAACTCCAATTTCCTCTTCCAGTGACTTCATTTTGCAATGGAGCGCACTTGCCATCGAAAAAAAACTAGTGCACGGTGTGTGCGCAGTAACTGACGCCAATTTGCACAAAAAGATGATTTTATCTTCAGTTTTTTGCTTGATTTTAGAATTTTCGACAAATTTATAATTTATAGACAGGATTTGATGATTTTGAACCGATTTTTGGCATTTTTTAATACCAAAAACTCAAAAAACTCGAAAAAACGTCAAAGTCCAATGGAGCGCGTTTGCTGACCCCTCCGCACCTGTTTTTAGGTCAAAAAACGCGCTCCATTGGACTTTGACGCTTTTTTCGAGTTTTTTCTGCTTTTGCTATTAAAAATGATTAAAATCGGTTCAAAATCCTCATATCCTGTCTATAAATTATAAATTTTTCAAAAATTCAAAAATAATGCGAAAAATCCGAGATAAACATTGATTTTCCATTTTAGTGCAAGTTGTCGTCAGTTACTGTGCAGACACGATGCACTGCAAGGTGCTATGGGTCTCGCCGCGAACGATACAGTAATTTTGTAAATCGGCATTGTTTTTGGTGGTTTTCTGGCGATTTTTGGTGAAATTTCCACTTCAAAAGTTACATTTTTAAATTTTAGATGTTTACAAGTTGGAAAAACTGAAAAAATTAACGAAAAACGGTGAAAAGTCTTTGGCCACGCCCCTTTGCAATTTCTGGGCGCACTATCACTCCGACAGAAATGGATAATTGTAGGAAAAACTCGAAAAAAGCGTCAAAGTCCAATGGAGCGCATTTGCAGACTCCCTTCCCTCTCTGCGTCTCTCCAACCCCTCCACTCTTTCTCTGAAAGTCCAATAGAGCACATTTGCAGCCACCCCCTTTGGCCAACTCCCCCTGCTCACCGTCGACGGAAAACCAGTGCCCCAATCGCACGCCGCCGCCCGTTATTTGGCGAGAATTTTCAAAATTAATGGAAAAGACGAGTGGGAAGAGGCGCTGACGAACGGAGTGGCCGACCAGTTCAAGGACTACAAGACCGCCATCAATCCCTATTATTGGAGCAAGTTGGGTGAGGAGGCGGATGGTGACAAGGAGAAGTTGCACCAAGACTTCTTGGCGGCCATCGAGAAGCACTTCCAGTTCTTCGCCAACTATTTGAAGGCCGCTGGCAGTGGATTTTTGGTACTTTTTCAAGTTTTTTTGTTCCCTGACAAGGAATGTGTTTTGGTTAGGCTTTGAGAATTTTCTATAAATTTGGTCACTGATAGTTTCGACGTCGCTGATTCTGAATCTGAAGTCAGAATTTCTGTAATTGATCACATTTTTGAGAAAAGATGTGTCAAAGCCATTTTCAGTGCTATTTCCCTCCATGTTCGTTACGAAATAGTGGAGAAAATAGCACTGAAAATGGCTTTGACACATCTTTTCTAAAAATGAGATCAATTACAAAAATTCTGACTTCAGATTCAGAATCAGCGACGTCGAAACTATCAGTGACCAAATTTATAGAAAATTCTCAAAGCCTAACCGAAAACACAATACTTGTGAAAGTAAAATACCTCAATCCAACTTTATACCTTCTAGGTGGGCTCCTCATTGACCTGGGTGGATCTTCTGCTCGCTCAGCACGTCGCCGATCTGCTCTCCGTGACTCCTGAAGTTTTTTCGAACGGGAAGCACACCGATATTCTGGAGCACTCGAAGCGAATCCAGTCGACTCCGCAAATCAAAAAGTGGATCGAGGAGCGACCGAAATCGGACTGGTGAACCCCATTGAATAAACTTTTGTTGCAACTCTGCTTTTTTTCATTGGAAAACAACAACACAAATAATTAACAAGGTGACAAGATGCTCGGGCTCGGTTAATAGGTGTAGTATTGCATGGGTAAAACGGGTCTTAACAAGTACAATTAGACAGTGTTTTGTGCGGATAAATTTGGAATTTGAGAGAGATCTGGTGGGTACTTATGTACATTTCTCCGGATTCGCGATATGGAACTTGGTGGTGTGCGCTCTTTTGCCAGTGGCTCCGCAGATCTCGCAGCGGATTTTGAACAGCACCGGGCACCTGAAACATTAATATTTGAATACTGTTAAGAAATTACACAAGCGTGCTCCATTGAAAGGGCGTCAATTCAAATTTAGTTCAGGTTTTCATTGAAAGTCTCGATTTTTGATGGATTTCACTCGTTTAATTCACTTTTTAATGTCTAAATTCACTGTTTTCATTTGAAATTTTTAGTTTTTATCGCCAATATCGATTTTCAGATCGGCAACCGGGTAAAAAAATCAATATTGGCAACAAAAGCTAAAAATTTGAATTGAAAACAGTGAATTTAGACATTAAAAAGTGAATAAAATGAGTGAAATCGACCAAAAATCGAGATTTTCATTGAAAACCTGAACTGAATTTGAATTGACGCCCCTTTTGTCAATGGAGCACGTTTTTGTGATATCTTGAATAAACAACAGTAGGTTCTTCTTCCACTCACACAACGTCTCCATTCTCCTTAGCCGGATGAGAAGACCAGGCTCCCGGGAAGTCCTTGGAGAGCGGCTCGACGCCTTGCGCGGAGCACAGATCCTTGTGAGTGCCGTAGCAAAAGGAGCAGCACATGCTGTGCTTCTGGAAATTATAATGATGCGAAAGAAAGAGCATGATGGAGCTCACCACTTTGCCATTCTTATATCTCGGCGGAGACTGTTTCGGGCTGGATGGAATCATTGCGGAAGAGATCATCGGCTGGAAATTTATATTGAATCTTTTATCAAATTTATACGATAAGTGAGAGCTCTGTGAGCACATTGATTTGGCGGAATGCTCCTATATCAAAAATACAGTGAAAAATGAGCTCCCGCACATTTCGCAGACGTTTTTGGCTCGATTTTCTCGGGATTTTCAGTTTTCAATGTTTTTTTTAAATAAATTACAACAAAAATATACGTTTTGAGCATGATTGAAGATAATTTTCTGATTTTTTGCTCATTTTTCATCTCAGCGACCTGTTGTTTTAAAAAAACATGTTTTTCATCGAAATCTGCGCATATTAAGCTGGATTTGATATCAAAAGCATGAAAAATGTACTTTGTCTATAATCTGTACAGTTTTCATGCGTTTTATCTTTAATCAAGCTTAATATGTGTGAATTTTAAAGAAACGCATGATGATTTTCAGGTCTCTGAGATGAAAAATGAGCAAAAAATCAGAAAATATATCTTCAATCATGCTCAAAACGTATATTTTTGCTATAATTTATAACAAAAACATGGAAAACTGAAAATCCCGAAAAAATCGAGTCAAAATGAGTCAAAACGGCTGCGAAATGCGCGGGAGCACATTTTCACTCTATTTTTGACATTTTGTGATCCATATCTCGGCTCACAGGAGCATTCCGCAAAAGCTGTGTGCTCAGGGAGCTCTCGGCTATCTATGGTAGTGAGATCAGCTGGGAATTTCTTTTCACCTCAGATCTGCGCACCGGCTCTCCGATGGATCCGAAAGGACACTCTCTCGGCTCGCTATTATAATTCCCGAACGGAAAGAAGACGTCCCTGATCTGCTCGAAGTTGATCTGCGCGACACTCTTCGCGCCAGGCATTCCGATCGACTCCATCCACTCGGACTCTTTCTGAATCTGATGATCAATGTAGCGAGCCAAATGCGCCTGCTCCATATTGAGCCTCTCGGCGGCCGCGAGAGCAGCCACACGGCGGTCGAGCTCGAGGCGATCCGGATGATTCGCAGGCAGACGATCGCCGGTTTTGCCGGGGTACTTGGCGTCGAAGCGCACTATGGAGCAGATGAGCTCGTCCATCTCCTCGTTGTACGACTTGGTGGTGGCGTTGGTGGGTGGTGACGGTGGTGGTGGAGAGCGAGGGGCTGTCTGGAAATGGGTGTTTGTGGAAGAAATCGAATAGTTCACCTCTTCGCCCATGACCAAAGCATCGATCACATCGAAATCCTGAGAGTTAGTGGTCTGAAACTTGAATTTTCAGTTTTTAAATTTATTTTGAAAGCATGAGTTACATAATAATAACATAATGGATCGAAGTGACGAGTGTGAAGATAGCTCAACGGCTGAAATTGATTTTTTTTTCAAATTTCAATTTTTCTACTCTCAAACCTTGTTTTTGTACTGGAGACTGAATCTCGGAGCATCATTTTCCGGCTTTTGATCATTTTTGCGGCACTTTGTTGTAATCTGAAAAACAAAAAATTAAATTTTTCTGATAAAAATTCAATTTTCGAGAAAAAACTAAAACCCACCGGTTTCGTAGACAGCCCACTCATTTTGTTGGGTTTATCACCTGAAAAACCAATTTTCTTCGAAAAAATCGAAAAAAATTAACGAAATTCAAAAAAAGGGAGCGAATTTCAAAAAATCTGTCCGAAAAAATGAGGAAAAAAGAAAAATCTAGTAGGCGAGATTACGGTACTCAATGAGACCCAAGTGTCGATTTACAGTGTGCGCCTTTAAACCGTGGGAAAAAATTTCAAAATTGACAGTTTTTTGATTTTGAAGTGAAATTTCTGGAGAAATTGAGATTTATCAGAATTTTTTGGGCGAAAAATTTTAAATTGAGCATGGAATATAACAGATAATGTGAGATTTTATGAGCAATTGGATGAAAAATTGAAGAAATTTGGAAAAATTGAGAAAAAGATGGAAGAGGGAGAAATTAACGAGCAGAATAGATTAAATCTTGATTTAGTGATCATTTCGAGGTTTCAGAAGTTCAGAATAAAGTTTTTCTTGGTTAAAAATCAGAAAAACCACGAAAAATTGAGGAAAATGGGAGAAAAATGACGAAAAAACCCAAAATTTTCCGAGCGCGCCAAAAAAAGTCCACTGGAGCGAACTTGCATTGCAGCTTTTTGGAGGGAATTCAAAATTTTTCAAAATTTTTCAAAATTTTTTTCATGACAAGCACTTTATTTAGCTCAAATTTCAGATCTTTCCCAAGTTCTATTGAGTTTTCTGCTGTTCCATGAGAATCGGTGTGATGATGAGCTCTTTGGATATCGACAAGACTGCACCGGTCGACGTGCCAACACCGGGAGCCGACCACAGGTTGATGAGCCGGTTGTTCCAGCAAGGCAGGTATCCATTTGGAGCACACGATTGGCCTGCAAGTTGGTAATTTTAATGGGATCTAAGTATCTAAGTAAGCAAAATAAACCTCTAATCATGACATTGCACCTCATCGCTTTGCAGGCTCGTTTCACCGCCTGTTTGCCGAACCAGTCGCCTTGGCTTTCTGAAACATGGAAATGCAATCGCGCTCTATTGGAACTGACGCCAATTTGCACAATATTGGAAAATCGATGCCTTTATCGTGGGTTTTTTGCATGATTTGACTCAAATTCATGATTTTTAGTCAATTTCCGACAAGGAAAACTCGAAAAAGCGTCAAAGTCCAACGGAGCGCGTTTGCTGACTCACTCGGATTCGGGCGATACATTCTAACTCTTGCAGACGGTTGATTGAAGATAATATGCCTCTCCACGTCATTCAAATGCTCCGCTGTCACTGGCCGAAACAATTGGTGAATGTGCGCCTTCTCCCGAATCATCGGCGAGAATCCACTATAGACACACAGTATCGATTTCCCAATGATCGCTGCGAACGGCATCTGCGAGCACATCCGTTTGACGCACGACTCCACGGCTCGCGTGATGATCGGATGAAGACGTTGCGACATGCGGAACGGCGACGTCTCCGGCTCGCCGCGAAGCAGGTAGACGTGTTTTGGAAAGCGACACTTGAGGGAGCAAATCAGAGCGAGACACTCGACGGAGCCCGGCTCCTGGTTGTCGAGGATGCCGCCGAGGAAGAGGATGCGGTTGCGGGGAGGCCAGCCGGTGAGCTGGAGCCAGCGGTGGAGGTCGATGTACCTCCCGCGGATGTCTCCGATTACCGTGATGTCGGCGTCGATTTGGAGGAGCGACGGCTCGTCGGCCATTTTGAAGGCGGTTTCTTCGAAGAGCTGGAACAAGGGAATAGTGTCATAAGTCTTGGTGAAACATATATCATTCGAAAGCTCTTCATCTGACGAGTTCAGAACTGTTTTCAATTTTTAGAAAAGAGCTCTGTGAGCCGAGATATGGAGCTCTAAAGTTTGAGTACCGAAAAGTTGAATTCGGGAAATTTTCTTTGAGAAGGGAGAGTGCTGATGAGTTTTCGAATTCAAATGTGATTTATATCATTCGAAAGCTCTTGTTATGACGAGTGCAGAGCTATGTTTAAATTTTTCTACAGAGCTCTGTGAGCCGAAATATAGAGCTCTGAAGTTAAGTGCTGAAACAAGTACAGAAGAGTAGTAGTCAAACTTTGGAGCTCCATATCTTGGCTCACAGAGCTCATTGAGAAAAACTGATTACAGTTTTGAAATCTTTAAAACATGAGCTTTTGAATGATATAAAGAACATTTGAATTCAGAGATTCATCAGCCCTCTCCCTTCACAAAGAAAACTTCCCAATTTCAACATTTCAGTACTCAACTTTAGAACTCTATATCTCGGCTCACAGTGCTCCCTGGGAAAAATGGAGCACAGTTCTGAACTCGTCAAAACAAGAGCTTTCAAATGATATAGGTCATCACAGGAAACGTGCGCTCTATGGGACTATGGATAAGAAAACTCACCGCCAGTAACTCTATCGCTGTGAACGGGTACTGATAAGGTCCATGCTCAATCATCCGATATAACAAATCGTAGGGCGAATTGATGGTGCGAACTGTGTTCCATAAAAAGTGTCCCCAACCCGCCGAATGCGTTCTCAATGGTGGGCGGAGCGCCACGTGGCGATGCTTCTTGTCCACATGCGCCTCGCTCTCCACCAACGTCGGCATATGGGAAATGAGCTTCAACTCCCCGCGAGAAGACTCTTCTGATGACATCGACTTGGTCCTCGACATTGAATGCTTCACAATATCCATATCGGGAAGTCGTGACAAAAGAGCAGCGGTCTCTCTGATATTCAATCGTCCAGTGACTTTCAGCTCCGTCTCAATTATGCTCCCCGGGTCGAAATCCGAGTCGGCGATGAGCTCGGGCTCGAGCTCTTTGTTCTTCTGCCCGGCTCCCTCGGCTTGTTTCGAGCGCACCCACTCCAGAATACACGTGATGACTCCATAGGCTAAAAGTGACCCGCAAATTGTGAAAACGGCGACTAGGAGTGTGGTCTTGGAGCCCGTGAATCTTGCACTCATCACACTGATCATCGTCTGATTCTTGCGGAACCAGAATCGAAGGGCGTTGACACGTGGCTGATTGCATTTTGGGTGGAAGCAGCACGTCTTCCGGATCCAGAGACGCGGTCGGCTGCGTGAATCGTCGCCTTCTAGCATGTAGTCTAGAGTGTAGTCTGTGCCGTTTTTCAGAGATGCGTCGCATTTGAATTTCAGCAGGGTCTTGCTGTAAAGAGATCTATATCATTCGAAAGCTCTTGTTCTGACGAGTTCAGAACAGTGCTCCATTTTTCCTACGGAGCTCTGTGAGCCGAGATATGGAGCTCTAAAGTTTTCCAAAGTTTGAGCTCCATATCTCGACTCACAGAGCTCCATATAAAAAACGGAGCACTGTTCCAAACTCCTCAAAACAAGAGCTTTTGAATGATATAGGTTTTGACTTACTCAAAAGTCCGACTATCACAGCCCACACGATGGTAGTAGTCGGTGCTGTACTCGCCCTTCTCCTTGTACTTGGAAACGATCTCCTTGTGAACGCAGCCAGCAGCAGCTGGGCATCTGACCACACGACTCTTGTCGTACTTGGAGTAACATATTAGGTCTCCTGGAAAAAGTGGACATTTGCTCACTCCTCGCAAAGAGGAAGAGACAGAGTGCGGCGTCGAACCCATCGCATCCCCCAAAAGGGACCGACTGGCAAGCGCGTTAACCACTGCGCCACCGGTGCACGCGATCGGTGCGGGGAAGAGTGGGTACAAGAAAGCTCACTGTTAATATCGTCGAATCTCGGGTCGATTTTCTTTGGAGTGACGGCAATTGTTAGGATCAACAGGCAAAATGAACATTCGATGATCCTGATCATTATTTTTTCGCTGTTTTTGGTTTTGGTTGTTTTGAGAAATAAAACTACATTTTTTATTAGCCTCTATTTCAGTACGACCATACAAACTACGTGGAAAACGAACAACAAAAAAAGAAAAAAGAAAAGTTTCATTTTCGAAACCAAAAGAAGTTCAATGAGACGCAGTGAGCAAAGTGAGTTGATTTTTATTATCAGCTGATTCTAATCATATAGCAAACACTCATGCTTCGGAGAAATCTGAAATCGGTTCCTACCACTGCCCATCGAACCGCGATCATCACAGTGGAGCATCTCATCGGAAACCAGCGTGAGTTCTTAGTTCTCTGCTTCTATGCCTAATGAGGGATATACCATTCGAAAGCTCTTGTTATGAGGAGTTCAGAACTATGTTTAAATTTTTCTATGGAGCTCTGAGAGCCGAGATATGGAGCTTTGAAGTTGAGCAGTAAAAAGTTTCAGTTTGGAGCTCCATATCTGGGCTCACAATGCTCTGTAGAAAAAGTTAAACATAGTTCTGAATTTGTCAAAACAAGAGCTTTTGAATAATATAAAGAACAGTGGAATTCAAAAACTCATCAGCCCTCTCCTTTCTCAAAGAAAATTTCCCGATTTTAACATTTCAGTACTCAAACTTTAGAGCTCTATATCTCGGCTCACAGAGCTCCGTAAGAAAAACAAAACACAGTTCCAAACTCGTCAGATCAAGAGCTTTCGAATGATATAGGTCTCTGACTATCCCCATTTACCATATTCAATTTCCAGCCAACCCAACGAAACCTACGCCTCTCCATCAGTCCTCATGGTGATGCGCCATTCGGAGCGGCTCGACGACGTGCTCCACGGCTGGATCGAAAAGTGCAACGCCGAGGGAAAGTACTCCCCTTACGACCTGAACATGCCCACTGAGCTGCCAATCCAACGCCCGCTCAAAGACTTCAATCGAGACACGTGTCTCACTAGATCCGGCAACATTCTTGTGCAGATGGTGGGGCGTGGCCTCTTCATGACGAGCAACACGCCCGACGTCATCTACACGTCGCCATCTCTGCGGTGCATTCAGACCGCCACGTGGATTCGCGACCGGTCGTGCAGCTCCGCGCTAATTCGAGTGGAACCTGGACTGTTTGAGGATTTTCAATACCCTCATGGAATTCCCAAGTTCCTCACGCCACTCCAACGCCACGTGTTCCCCGTGGACAAGACGTGGAGACCGTTCATGAGCCTCGAAGTGGTGACGAGTAAGCAGGAGAGCAATGAGGACTACAACAAGCGCATCAAAATGGTGTTGAACGCGATCACGGAGCAAGAGGAGCTCGTGACAGAGGAGGGCAAAGAGGTGAAGGTGTTGGTGGTGGCGCACGCTTCGACGGTGGACATGGCGGTCGGGTTGATGAGGGAGAAGCCGCGGGCGACGACGACGGAGGAGCTGGAGCATATTATGGTGCCTGTGCCGTATTGTGCGATGGCGTACTTGAAGAAGGTGAGATGCTCCGATTTCTGGTTCATTATTTTGGGTTTCAGAAGTCGTCAGGAAGTTCTACTTACTGGCAACCGGCTCCTCATAACGTGCCAAATGTCACTTATGAGTTCCTCACAACTCGTTATAACCCGTACTTTGTGCACCGTCCATGATCCTCGAGCAATTGATATTGAACTTGAAATGACAATAAAGAGACTCTTCTTGATTCCATTCCATATGAAACGTATATCATTAAAAAGTTCTTGTTTCAACGAGTTCAGATCTGTAATCAATTTTTTCTAATGGCTCTGGGAGCCGAGATATGGAGCTCCAAAGTTTGACTACTACCATTCTGCACTTGTTTCAGTGCTTAACTTCAGAGCTCCATATCTCGGCCCACAGAACTCCGTAAGAAAAACGAATCACAGTTCTGAACTCGTCAGAACAAGAGCTTTCGAATGATATAAAGCACAACTAAATTCGAAATCTCATCAGCCCTCTCCTTTCTCAATGAAAATTTCTCGATTTCAAAATTTGAGCACTAAACTTTGGAGCTCCATATCTCGGCTCACAGAGCTTCTAGGGGAAAATGAAACACAGTTCTGAACTCGTTAAAATAAGAGCTTTCGAATGATATAGGTTTCTTTAGAGAATTCCAAGAACTCATCAGAATATTGATTCCATTTTGAGGACTGTAGTTTAGATTTTAGTTTCCTGGTAGATTTTAGTTTGATGTGTGATCGCTTATGTTAATTAATTAATCATTCAAATTAGATTCACAGAATGCCCCCATATAAAAAGAGCACCATAATTTGTTGTCAAGCAACCATGCGCCTTCTCAAATGCTCCCTCATCTGCATTCTGATGCTATCTTCTCGGTAAAAACGCTCAACCGTCGTACGACTTTTCTGCGACGGTCGATCAAAGCACGATCGACCGTCGCAGGAAAAGTTGTACAACCGTCGCAGAAGCGGTGCGCGACTGTTGCATGCGTGTGCTAGCAGCGGCTTTTACGAAACAAACTATCGATTTTGTGATTATAAGATTTATTCATGAAACAATTCAAAAACATGACAGTTTTGATCGAATAATTAAAAAAAAATTTTTTTGTCGCATCACTCGATCGGCACACTTGGCGAATCTCACACACGACTTTTCTGTGCAAGCTGTCTTCTGGGTACTTTGCTCCATTTCTGAAAATCGAATGTATTGTTTCCATTTAGAAAAGTTTCACTAACCTTAACACGAACAGCAAAGACTCGTCGAAGACAGCGAAAGATCGGAGTTTTCGAAGCGGCGAGAAATGAGCTCCATGACGTACCGCATCGTCGGGAGCAGCTTCAATTCATGATTTTTTTTCTTGCGCTCCAAAATCAGATGAGTGCGGCCTGCAGCTATTCCGACGGTTATTTGCGACGCGTAGTGAGATGAGTGAGCTTGATGCTGAAATTTTCTGAATTTTAGACTGATTCATAATCAATATATCTTTACCATGTTAGGCTCGGAATGTGTGCCAAGTTGTGTGTCTGAGTTTACCTCAGGATGAATTCCTATGAACTCGTTGAAATTCTGATGAGGTTCGGCTGAAAATTTTATACAATTGCTAATAAGACGAAAAAATTATTGAAAAACGCGCAGAATAACACCCTGCGCGAAGAAAAAACTGTGAAAACGGCAAAAATAGGAAAGAAATACGAAGTATTGATTTCTGCAAACAAGTCGAAAGATTTTCGAAATTCAGACGCAGACCACTCGAAAGTAGTACAATAGTCGCACAGAGCCTGAAAATTGCGCGAAAGTCGCAAAAATGCATCAAAAGGCGTACAACCATTGCATAACGCCCTAAAATTGCGCGACAGTCGCAGAAGGGCCCCAGAAGTCGTACAGCCGTCGCAAAGCGCCCCAAAAGGCGTACAACCGTCGTATGGGGCCTCAAAAGTCGTACGACGTTGCAGCTTTTTTACCGAGTTTATCAGGTACCTTTCACTACCTTTTACTGTCCGAATGGATTCAGAGAAAGTTAAACATTTAGAGCAACAAGGCATCAAGACCTGTATGAAATGCCCATCTGGCTACACAAAGTATCAGCGAACGCCCACCGAGCACAATGGATTCACCAAGTTTTGGTGTATGAAGGTGAACCTTACCTCCTACTACTACTACTAATACTACTATCAGTTCCAGATCTTCTTCTTCGAGACCCCCATAAAGCTGGAAAACGCTGGATCGCTTTGCGAGATGAATGATGCAGTGCTCACTGCCTATGAGAATCAGGAGGAGAAGGACGATATCAAGAACCAAATGACTGTAGAGTACAAGCTTCGTAACTTCACTGACGGACTATCAGTTGCGATGGATGGCAAAAGACGTGAGGAGTGTATCACGGACAATTCTACAGTGCTCAATGCTCCGCCTTGCAACAACGCGAGCACCATTTTCACGTTCAGTGATACTCATACCGATCCATCGTTCTTTTTCACGACGTGGGGGAGTGGAGAGCCTTCGAGGACTTCTAATGATGACGGGGACTTTGAAGCGTGTCTTCAGTTCCGGGCTTTCGAGGGGGAGAGCAAGGATGGAACTCTCAACGACTTCTTCTGCGATGCTTTGGTGGCGCCGCACAATCCTGGACAGACGTTGTGGATGAATTATGGAGTGTTGTGTGGAAGAGAAGCTCTTTGAAGAGTTATTAATAAAAACGTTAACTTTTTTGATTTGTTTATCCGGACGCAAGTTCTATTTCTTCTGCTGCTTGGCGAGCTGATTCTCCGCCGAGTTGAACGCCTTCACAAGGGGCACCGATTTGAGCTGACTGTTCAGCGGCTCCAGCGACGACTCGGACGGCTTCTGCACCAGCGGCGGCGGCTCGTCGGACGACTCGGCCGAGAACGCGCGGTTCGTCAGCGCCATCGCCGCCAGCTCTTCTTGCGTTTTCTGAACATGATATTGGAATGAGGAAGAAGGAGGGGGATGCTTACCTTCTTCATATGCTCTTTGACATCTGTAACATTCGGATCGCTCATGGCTGGCAGAACCGGGGAATGTTGTTGTTCCAACTCTCGCAATGATGAGGAGTTGGTGGTGGGGGGTTGTGATGGTCATGGGGGGACACGTTTCTTCCACGTCATCACTTTTTGCAGAAACTTCTGCTAGTAATAGGGGAAACATATATCATTCGAAAGCTCTTGTTCTGACGAGTTTAGAACTGTATTTAATTTTTCCTATGGAGCTCTGTGAGCCGAGATATGGAGCTCTAAAGTTTGAACTGATACTTTTCAACTTCAGAGCTCCATATCTCGGCTCACAGAGCTCCGTTGGAAAAATGGAATACAGTTTTGAACTCCTTGAAACAAGAGCTTCTAATGATATAAAACACATTTGAATTCAAAAACTCATAACCCCTCTTCTTTCTCATAGAAAACTTCCTGATTCAAAATTTCAGTACTCAAACTTTAGAGCTCTATAACTCGGCTCACAGAGCTCCGTAGAAAAAATTAATTATAGTTCTGAACTCCTTGAAACAAGAGCTTTCGAATGATATAATGCACATCTGAATTCAAAAACTTTTCACCCCTCTCCTTCCTCATTGAAAACTTCCTGATTTCAAAATTTCAGTGCTCAACTTCAGAGCTTCATATCTCGGCTCACAGAGCACCGAATAAAAAACTAAACACATTTCTAAACTCCTCATAACAAGAGCTTTCAAATGATACTAAAAACTCCCAAATTGTACAATTTATTCGGTAGAACTACAAGCACATTTCTACTCCTTGCAAGTGGCGGGCGACGTCGTCGGGTTCTCCCAATCATAGGCGGCGTCGATGTCGTTGTTGGTGTTGCGTGCCGCCTCGGCGAGCATTTTGTAGATGTACGTGTAGTCCACACGGTCCTGGTACTTTCGCGAGAGGATGTAGTCGAGGATCTTGCTCAGCTCCTCGGAGCGCTCGACGTTCTTGAAGAGCAGCGGGCGTTTCTCGTTGTGGTGCTCCTCTTTGGCCTTGCCCGCCTCTTTTTTGTCGCCAGAGCTCCACGGCAGTCCGCTGATGAGGTCGATGAGCAGGTAGAACCACGACTCGCAGTCGTCTTTGGGGCCGCACTCGCGGTTCTTGTGGCATGCGAGTGGCGCGAACTTGATGGTGCCCTGGAGGAAAGTGATTTAATTTGGTTTGTTTGTGAGGGAATGGTTTGGGAGTTATATCATTCAAAAGCTCTTGTTTTAACGAGTTTGGAACTATGTTTGGTTTGTCCTATGGAGCTTTGTGAGCAGATATATAGAGCTCTGAAGTTGAGTGCTAAAACAAGTACAGAAAAGTGGTAGTCAAAGTTTGAAGCTCCATATCTCGGCTCCCAGAGCTCCGTAGGAAAAACTTAATATAGTTCTGAACTTGTCATAACAAGAGCTGTCGAATGGTATAAGACACATTTGAATTCGGACATTCATCAGCCCTCCCCTTTCTCAAAGAAAATTTCCTGATTTCAACTTTTCAGTTCTAAACTTCAGAGCTCCATATCTCAGCTCACAGAGCTCCGTAGAAAAAATTGAATACAGTTTCGAACTCGTCATAACAAGAGCTTTTGAATGATATACTATACATATAGAAACTCCAAGGACTGCTGTGACCATCCCCTCGTAATTGATAATGTGTCTTAAATACCTTGAACTTAACCTTCTCCCTCGGCGTCTTGATCTCATTCTTATCGTTCCAGTAGCGACGCGCGATACCAAAATCGAGAATGTAAACCAAGTGTTTCTTGTCGTCAAGACCGCACGCAAAATTCGGAGGTTTTATATCTCGATGAAGATACCCGCACTTGTGGAGATCCTCAATGGCTTCAAGGCACTGGAGACCGACGCCGAGCCCACAGCCGAAACTGAGCACACGACCAGCTTTGAGCTCCGCCAACGACTTCCCAACGAGCTCCATCACGAGGAAGAAAAACTTCTCCTCGTCGTTCTTCCCGCGGTCAATGATCTTGGTGAAGTGCTTCCCGGAAACCGCTTTGAGGATCGCAATCTCCATCTTGAGCTTGGAGTGCTGTCGCTTCTCCTCCTTCTTCTCCACCTTCATCGCGAATTTCTCGTTCTTGACGGTCTTCACCAGGTAGACGGCTCCGAAGCCGCCCGCGCCGAGCATGTTCTCCACGACGTACGTCGCTTTGGTGGTACAGATCTCGCGACCCTGAGAGGAGAGAGATGCGTGTTAGGTAGTAGACGCAGACAGGTACCTTCTTGAAGACAGGCGCATCGTCTGGCTCGCCGAGCAGTGACATTGTTGAATTATTCACGATTGTGACAAGAATGGAACTGTTGGAGGGAGGGTGGCCTTTGGATGGAATGTGCCATGTGTCAGTTCACGTGGAAATTTTATGTTTTTTGTTTTTTTGAACTTGTTTTTTTGGCGAAATCTTTACTATTACTAACGGACAAATTCTGTGTGTCTGTCGCTGTATCTGTGTGTCGCTAACCCTAGCGCCGTCCCCAGCCATAGGAATGAGCCCAATTTTCGGTTACGGCCCTTATTTGGTGCCGCGGTGATGCCCGTCGAAACTAGAAGTTGATAGCTTTAATTTGAAGGGTACTTTACCTGAAAATTTCTGAAATTGACCCTGCGCGAGGTCCCAAATTCGCGTTCATTTGTACGCACGTACGGAGTCATTTCGAAAGTGTCGGGGTGGTCCCGGGGTAACGCTGGCGGATGTGGTTCAGATGGTCAGGGGTTCGATTCTTTTCGAGAGAAAACATTTTTGCTTTTATTGGGAAAGTGTATAAGGACATTTTAGCGAACACTCGGCCCCATAAGAAGCCAGCCGAAGGGCTGCGGAGCAGCTCGACCGGCTGGTGTGTATTAATTGAAAGCAGGATTACGAATCTGTAATCAGTTTTTTCTGAATGGCTGGGAGCTCTAGGAGCCAAGATACAGTCAAAATTTGAAAATTGAATTTTTCTGATTTTTTGTAAAACTTCAAGCGTTCATAACTCTCTTCAAAATTAATTTTATGAAAATCCAACTATATATTCAGATTTGTCTTGAAATTCTGAATCGATTTATATGACTATAATCATTTGATTGATAACGAATCTCTAATCTTTATCATTTGAATGTAGTCAATTTTAACCTACTTATAAAATTTGTTCAGTAGTTTCAAATTATGAGTATATTGCATCAATCGGTTCAGAATTTCAAGACAAACCCGAATATATAGTTAGATTTTTATAAAAATCACTCTGAAAAAAGTTATAAACGCTCAAAGTTTCCCAAAAATCAGAAAAATCCCAGAGCTTTGGAGCTCTATATCTCGGCTCCCAGAGCCATTCAGAAAAAATGGATTACAGATTTTGAATCCTCATAAAAAGAGCTTTCAAATGATATACATTTCATATAGAAAATGTAGGGATTGTTCTATTTAACACACTCTCACAGAGCTACAGTAATTCTATCCATCACAATTTGACCTACAGTAATCCTCACCCCGCGCTGACACATTTTCATCGTTTTTCCTTGTTTCCTCTGGTTCTCTGCGTCTCTTCAGTGTTTCTTGTTCCTTCACGACACTTTTCAGGAGACTTTCAGACCATTTTCAGTACCTTTTTGATTGATAATTGCTTCAGAAATGCATCTGCGCAAAAAACTGCACGAGGAAATTGTCGACGACGATGAGGACGGTTGTCCGAAACGAAAAATTGTGAGTTTTATCATTTTCTTCTTCCAAAAACTGCAATTCCTCAGAAAAAACTGGACACACAATGCGACCTGACCGTCAAAATATTCGGCAACGACTTCATCGTTCGCCACGTCATCAAACACATCATCGGCGTCACGTCAGTGCTAGATCATCTGAATTTGAGGGTGAGAAACTCTTCAAGTCTTCAAGTTTTAGTAGACCTCAATAATAAGAAGGACTATTCCAGTTAATCAACAAATCATTCAACACGGAAGTGCTGAGCAAGGTGCGCGCCGAGTACGTGAAAGTGCAAGTGACGCCTGATGATGAGCAAGAAGACGTGGAGCTCGTCGACGAGGAGGACGACGTCGAGGACAGAAGTTTCGTGGTCAATGAGCGGATAGTCTTCTTCAGCAGGGCGCCCGTTTTCTTCAGGTACGGCACCTCGCTCTTGTACGCACTCAGCGCCGCGCCGATCGTGTGGTCCCGGTGGCGCAGCGGTTAACGCGCTTGCCATTGACTCGCCACTTTTGGGGGGATGGGTTCGCCACCGCGCTCTGCCTGTTTCTCTTTGCGAGGGGGTGCGGACTTGTGAGACAACATGGCAGTGCGAGAGAGTCGAGAGAAACAGAGATTAAAGGATCTTCACCTAATTCAGCTTTCTCAACCTGGTGGCTCGCATCCGCATCCAGGACCTCATGTTCGCCGGCTTCTCCTACTACGATCGGCGTGTGCACCTGTGCATTCTGAACGAGCTGCTCGCCGACAACTGGTTCTTCATGGCGTCGTACAAGGGCGCCGACGAGATTTGCAGCGGGTGCGACAAGTGCTCGCTGATCGCCGCGCGGGCTCGCTACTACGGCCCCGTTCAGTTCCGCACGTTGGTGAATCCGGTGGAAGGACGCCGGCACTATCGGCAGTTGATTATAAGTGAAATGTGAGTGGAGTGTGTTAGGTGGAAGAGGAAACAACCTAGGCCAGCAATGTTTTTTTTTTCAAATTTGATAGTTTCCTATTGAGACCTATATCATTCAAAAGCTCTTGTTCTGACGAGCTCAGAGCTGTGCTTGATTTTTCCCACCGAGCTCTGTGAGCCGAGATATGGAGCTCTAAAGTTTGAGAAACTTTTCAGAACTACTAAAACTTTAGAGCTCCATATCTCGGCTCACAGAGCTCGGTAGAAAAAACCGAGCACAGTTCCAAACTCGTCAGATCAAGGGCTTTCGAATGATATAGGTTTCATTTGAAACTCAACAGACTTTTTCAGACTGCTCGCCGAAATCGCCCTCTACTGCGTCGCCTCGATCAGCACGCGACAGCAAGCGTTCGACCGGCTCGAGTCGCTCATCTCGCCCGCCATCACGTGCGATCAGCTCGACCTCGTCTTCTCCGATCGGCTCAAAGGGTCGAAGAGCACGCTGGTCCATCCGCGCGAGGTCATCGACTGGATCATCTATCGCTGGCGCATCCAGACGGTGAACATTCGCTTTCTCACCGAGTACTCGTCGGTCGACTATCGCGTCTGGGCCAGCCATGGTGTGTTCACTCCGATGCGATTCGACGAGAAGTTCTCGAGCATTGTGCCACGTCATTTGTTGCATAAGGAGGTGAGTTGGGGCTTTTGCCCCGCTCTGGTACGCACTCGAACTTGCGATGGGTTTCTGACATCCAAATATAGAATCTGTATGCAGGAATTGACTTCACAAGCTGAAAAAACTCGAAAAAAGCGCCAAAGTTCAGTGGAGCGCATTTGCACACTCCCTCCCACTGCACTCACTCTTTTTTTTTTTGCGCCGCCTCTCCAGGCTAGGTTACCAGCGCCGCGCTCCTGTACGCCCTCCTCTCCCCCTCCGAATGTGTGCACGGGTGGCGCAGTGGGTTACGCGTTTGTCTTTGAGTCGGTCTCCTTTTGGGGGGCCCGATGGGTTCGACACCGCACTCTGTCTCTCCTTTGCGATGGGTCCTGCTTGTCCTACATGACCCCAACCGACTATTTCAGAGCCCCGCCCACTCTCAACACTTCAAGCGCGTCGAAGTGGACATGCAGTCTGGCGACGAGATCGCCCTTTGTTTCGCCGAGTCCATGGGCCTATTCGAGAGAAGCGGACTATCGGCGACCAACTTCCAGAACATGTGCGCCAACATCAAACGCGTCTTCCCCAACCAGGACATGTTCCTCGTGCTGCCCATCGAACTCGCGTCGGTCGCCGCCGCCGACCTGTACGCCTTCTGCTCCACACTGTTGGAGTTTGCGTGGAAGGACGAACGTACCGCACGACACTCACGCATCTACTTTCGACTCTTCACCTTTGGCATCACCGAGGAGGACGTGAAGAGTCAGGTGAAGAAGGACTTCCGCACCAACTCTCGGAAGGCTCTCATCTCCCTGTCCTCCGCTTCCACCCACGACTACTTTGTCGACTGGCTTCCGGGCACCACACCATGCTTCGAACGTCATCTGCTCACCTTCTCGGACGTCTCGAACCATTGTGTGGTGCATCTGGAGGTGTGTATTGAGCCGCCCGGATAATACTTGTAATATATCACCATTCACTAATTATATAAGCATCATTTCAACATTTATAGGACTACTTCTGATTGAAGTCCTTTTTCCCCATTTTACAATATTCCTTGATTTTCCATTCGCCTCCCCCGCCCGCATGTGAGTAATCATTATACAGCATCTCGAATATAATAAAACATCATCACTAGTATATTTATTTTACACACTAACATTACGCTGGAGCACACCCACAAAACCCGATGATTCACACAAAATGTACAGAGTTGGAAGCAATTAGAAGGTCAAGTTCGCTTCCAGATTGGCAAGTTCTTGATTCGATGATAGTTGTCGGAGAACATTCTGGAAAAGTGAGCATTGTTTATATCATGAGAAAGCTCTTGTCAAGACGAGTTCAGTACTATGTTTAGTTTTTCATACGGAGCTCTGTGTGCCGAGATATGGAGCTCTGAAGTTTGAGTACTGAAATTTTGAAATCGGGAGCTTTCTTTGAGAAAGATGAGGGATGATGAGTTTTTGAATTTAGATGTAATTTATACCATTCAAAATCTCTTGTTTCAACGAGTTTAAAACTGTGTTTAGTTTTTCCCAACGAGCTCTGTGAGCCGAGATACAGAGCTCCAATTTTTCAGTACTAAAAAATTGGCAGTTCAAACTTTGGAGCTCTATATCTCGGCTCACAGAGCTCCGTAGAAAAAATGGAGCACAGTTCTGAACTCCTCTAAACAAGGGCTTTTGAATGGTATAATGCACATCTGAATTCAAAGACTCATTAGTCATCTTCTTTCTCAAAGAAAATTTCCCGATTTCAAAATTTCAGTACTCAAAATTTATAGCTCTATATCTCGGCTCAAAAAGCTCCGTTGGAAAAATGGAATAGAGTTCTGAACTCGTCAAAACAAGGGCTTTCGAATGGTATATATCAAATTAGGAATAAATCTTGCCTCTTCACATAAAGTCCCCACTTCCAAACCGAATGCAACGGCGTCGTAATCTTCACCTTCTCGTTTCGCAGCTCGATATCCATCTCCAACTTCCAGTTGCTCTTTATCAAATCCTCGAGCTGCACGGGAAACTTGGAGTGCCCCTTCAGCTTCTCTCCGTCACGCCTTCCATACTTCAATGCATGGCAATCATGCTCCACGACAATGAGCACATTGAGACAGTCATCGGTGGGGTTTCCGATGAGTCGAAACTTGCCGTCTTCATGGACTATTCTTTCATTGAGCAAGTGATCTATTGGCCCTAAAAGAAGCATTGGATTACTGTAGAAAAGCGCCACTTACAGTCACCATCCACCATGAATACGTTGCCACGCGTCGGCTGTCCATCACATGTTAGTTTTCCCTGTACTTCAAACCTTGGGAATTTCGAATCACCCAGAACAAAATTACAATAGAAAAGCAATAAGAATGCTGAAAGTGTGAGCATTTTTCTGGCCTGGGTGTGTGAATCACGTTGCCATATATATAGTGGTGGGTGGGTTACTAATGCTTATCAGTAGAGGGGGGCGGGGCAATGTACTAGTTGTTTACTTTTGGTTCCCGGCAGGAGAATAGGAATATTCGTCATTTGCAAAGTAGTTGACGATGAACTGCAAGGAAACCTATATCATTTGAAAGCTCTTGATTTGATGAGTTTGGATCTATGCTTAGTTTTTTCTACGGAGCTCGGTGAGCCGAGATATGGTGCTTTGAAGTTGAGTGCTGAAACAAGTACAGAAGGGTGGTAGTCCAACTTTGGAGCTCTATATCTCGGCTCCCCGAGCTCCGTTGGAAAAACTAAACATAGTTCTGAACTTCTCTAAACAAGAGCTTTTGAATGATATAGGTTTCATAAAGTATTCTATCCAAACATTTCTATTATATTACTTTTTAGTTTTCACTGATAAACTGACCACTGGTCACTCTGCTATCAGTTTGCAAACTGTCAATTCTATTCCAACTATTTCTTTGTTCGCATTTCAAACGAAATTGGTAGTAAAAAAATCATTCAGAATAAAGAGCATCAAAAAAGTGTGCAAAACCGAATGAATCACTGTGAAAACATGGCAGGTTCTGCTCTTTCTCTCCAAACTCATCGGCGGAAACTGATATTGTTTTTTGAATGATAGTGATATGGTCATGAGGTGCTCATTGTTTGTGCATTCTGATGAGCAATGTGGAGTTGGCAAAAGTTGGGAGGAAAATGAGTTTAATGGGGGTCTGATTGGAACTGACTGGAAGTTACAAGGGAATGGTCTGCTGAATCTCAGAGTTTTCTAATGATACCTATATCATTTGAAAGCTCTTTTTATGAGGATTACAGAGCTGTATTCCATTTTTCATATGAAGCTCTGTGAGCCGAGATATGGAGCTCCAAAGTTTTAGTACTGAAATCTTGAAATCGGGAAATTTTCTTTGAGAAAGGAGAGGGCTGATGAGTTTTCGAATTCAGATGTGCATTATATCATTCGAAAGCTCTTTCTGTGAAGATTTCAAAACTGTTTTCCATTTTTCCCAGGGAGCTCTGTGAGCCGAGATACGGAGCTCCAAAGTTGAACTGCACTACCAATTTTATTGGGTTTGAAATCAAAACTTTTTGACTTTCATTGAAACGGAATATTATTTTCAAGTTCTCCATAAAATTCTGCGTTGATTGATACCCATATCGGCAAGTTTTCCATATTTGGGTCTCGCCACGAAAACGAAAGTACAGTAATCCGTGGTCTCGCCACGAAAACTTGAAATTCTTCCGAATCTAGTCAATATGGGTATCAAATCTCTCCAAATTGGCCGTAGAATTCAAAATCGCTACTTATTTTTTTCGCAAACACTTCTGGTTCACAGTTCTTCAGTACTCAACTTCAGAGCTCCATATCTCGGCTCACAGAGCTCCGTGGGAAAAATGAAAAACAGTTCTGAACTCGACAGAACAAGAGCTTTTGAATGATATAGATTTCCTTGCAGGTCCGCAAACTATCGTCAATTACTTTGCAAATGACGGGAACCAAAAGTAAACAACTAGAATCATTTCCTCTCCGCCCCTTTTAACCCCCTTTAAAAAGAGCCAAAAGAGCCACCACCATATCAATTCGCAGCAATGTTATCAACACTATCATTCCCCTTGCTATTGCTAACAATCGTCAGTATTGCCGCAGAAAGTTCACTTTACCCGGGATTTGCAATTTTCGGCAAGTTGACATGCCACGCCAGCCGAAGGGTATATCATGATGGTGGATCATGGTAAGTCAAATATTCAACTATTAATGAGAAAAGAGCATCAGGAGCGCTCGGAGACTTCTTAGACGATATGAAAGTTGACGGGAAGTTCCTGATGCTCGGCGTGCCGATGGATGACGAGCTCCAAGTGGTACTGTACATCGAGCACAAATGTGGTCATCATGGACAGCTCGTCTCGGGACTGTTCATCAACATTCGAGAGCTGGAAACGGCCAACTGGAAGTTGGAAAAGAACATTGAGCTGTCCAAGTTGAAAAGTAATCGGAGGTGGAAATCTGTAATGTTCGCGTGGAAGACAACTTTGCATTTGAAGAAACGGATTGGCTAATTGTAAATTTAGATTTTCTCTTTCAGTATTGTTTTTTTCTTTTTTTTGCCAAATGTAACAGTTCTAACAGAGAAAGATGGTGGATGCTTATCAGTGATGGTCTGATGAGTCCTTGGAGATTCTCAGTGAGACCTATATCATTCGAAAGCTCTGGTTTTAACAATTTCAGAACTGTTTTCCATTTTTCTCACGGAGCTCTGTGAGCCGAGATATGAAGCTCTAAAGTTAGAGTACTGAAACGTTGAAATCGGGAAATTTTTCGTTGAGGAAGAAGAGGGCTGATGAGTTTTTGAATTTAGATGTGTTTTATATCATTCGAAAGCTCTTGTTTTAACAATTTCAGAACTGTTTTCCATTTTTCCCACGGAGCTCTGTGAGCCGAGATATGGAGCTCTGAAGTTTGACTACTACTCTTATGTACTTGTTTCAGTGCTCAACTTTAAAGCTCTATATCTCGGCTCACAGAGCTCCGTAGAACAAATGAAGCACTGTTCTGAACTTGTCAAAACAAGAGCTTTTTAATGATATAGGTCTCACTTGAAAACTCTGCTGGATCGTAAAGTATTCTATCCAAACATTTATATTATATTACTTTTTAGTTTTCACTGATAAACTGACCACTGGTCACTCTGTTATCAGTTTGCAAACTGTCATTCAATTCCATTAAACTATTTCTTTGTTCACATTTCAAACTAGTAGTAAAATAATCATTCAGAATAAAGAGCATCAAAAAAGTGTGCAAAACTGAATGAATCACTGTGAAAACATGGCAGGTTCTGCTCTTTCCTCGATGGAAGTAGATCTTCATAATTGTTACATGTTACTGATAAGCACTTGCAAAGTGAATGACGATCAGGAAATTGCTCATTGGAGCACAAACAAAGAGCATCTCGTGAGTACAAGGAAAAAGAACCTGAAAATGAATCACTGAGACAGTCGGAAGTTGAAAGATAATGAGTTACTTGACATCATGACAAAAAGCAGGGGGAGAGTATTGAATGTGACGCTGGCACAGAGTGTTCTTTCCAATCTGTAAAGAAACCGCCTCGCAAATGAGAAGAGACAGAGTGCGGTGTCGAACCCATCGGACCCCCAAAAGGGGACCGACTCGATGGCAAGCGCGTTAACCACTGCACCACCGGGGCACGCGGTCGGCGAGGGGGAAGAGTGCGTACAAGTGCGGGGCGGTCTGGGAAGGGGAAGGGGGCGCCGCGAAAATTATAAAAGGCCGGTCCATTATGAAAAACCTGGACTTTCTTATCAAAATTGAATTGCTCTATTCTATTAACTCCACTCCAATTATAATGCACTTAGAAAAACGAGTTAGTGATTGTTTTCATCTCCCGATGATCGCTTCCATCTGAACTTTGTTTCCATTGTTTTGTCAACCAGTTTCCAGCCTGTTTTCATGATCGCTTATCAATCTCAAGTTGTATTTCATTTATTTAAGATTTATCTAAATATAACTCTAACTTTATAAATTTAACATGATATTCATGAGAAAAAAAGAAAAGAAAGCAGTGGTGATTTCCGAGAGTGTTGGGACCCGTTTAGACAGAGAATGGGAACAAAAAGTCTATTCTATTTACAATGCTTATGCACAAAGTTTGTGCTCTTTAGAATTTCTGCGTGGGCTTCTGCTCCTCGACGTCTTGCTCGGAGCGATCGTCGACTTCGGCGGTGCCGACGGTCCATGGAGCTGCCTCGGCTCTCGCGAACACGATGAAGATGAGGTTGGAGATGAAGACAATGCAGAAGATTATTCTGAAAGGATTGGAAATTGATAACGGTGATGATGATAATTATGGAGGAAAATGCCTCAACCTATGGAAAGCCCGCACGCAAAGAGAAACAGGCAGTGTGCGGTGTCGAACCGTACCCCCCAAAAGAGACCGAGTCTATGGCAAGCGCGTTAACCACTGCGCCACCGGTACAGACGATCGACGCGGGGAAGAGTGCGTACAAGAGCGCGGCGGTCTAGAGAGGCGCCGCAAAGAGAAAGAGACAGAGCGCGGTGTCGAACCGTACCCCCCAAAAGGGGCGACAGGCAAGCGCGTTATCCACTGCGCCACCGGTGCACGCGATCAGCGGGTACCCGGAGTGCGTACAAGTGCGGGGCCCCCCGCGAAAGCATGATTCAAACTCACAAAAATAGTGTGGTCCACTCTCTGTGCGTATCATTCGGAGCCACGATGCTCACCAACATTGGCAACAGCAATCCAACCGACGCATTATAAAATCCTCGTGCCGTGTAGACGAACGACAAGTGTTGTTTGCAAACCAACTGCGCACTTCTTGTGATTCCCACTCCATTCAACCCATTCGCAACTATCACGAGACTGTAGCAGAGCTGTCCGACCGACGACCAGTCCTGCGGGATGAACATGAGCACCAGGAAGCAGATCGCCATGGTGCCCTGGGAGATGGTGGTGGTGACGATGGCGGCGAGCCGTTCCCCGAGGAATGAGCAGTTCGCCGAGAGTGGCTGTGCGGCTATCCGGGCGACACACGAGAAGATGTAGGGGAGGGCGGCCGACCATCCAGTGGTGGAGAGCTCAAAGTGGAGCACCTTGTTGAGATAGGTGGGGCCGTATTGGAGGAAGATGGAGAAGCCGATGGTGCCACCGATCGAGGTGAGCCAGATGGCCCACACCGAGCTGTCCTTGTGAATCGCCACCCACGGCGTCTTCGACTTCTCCACATGCTTCTCCTCGAGCGATTTTCCAGCCTCGATGGCCTTGAGCTCTGCCTTGCTCAAAAAGCGGGAGTTCGAAGGCTTGTCAGTGTAAAAGACTGCAAAGAGCACGATGAAAATCGCTGTCATAACGCCTTGCGTGTAGTACACCGAGCTCCATCCGCCCACGCTGCACATAAAAGCACTGAGTGGCATCGTCAGAAGTGGAGCGATCTGATAATGAGCCGCCAGGATCGAGACATAGACGCCGTTCTCATCGAGTGTGGACCAGTGCGATGTGACGATGGAGATGACGATGGAGAAGATGGCGACTGGAAGTCCTTGGAAGAAGCGTGCCGTGTAGAGCCACCAGAAGCCGTAGTGCGTGGCGGCGGGGGTGAGGAAGGTGGAGAGGAAGGAGATGACCGAGCAGATCATCAGGGTGGTCTTCACGCCGGAGCGATTGGTGAGGAAGTAGAGGATGATGATGGCGGGGAGGGGGGCGATGTAGGCGGCGGAGAAGAGAAGGTCCTGCTCCAGTTTGTTGTAGTTGAAGAACACTTCTGTGAGCGTCTCGTTGCGGGACAGGGATTCTGGAAAGAAGGTTTTTGATTGGGGTTTGTGTCTGCGAAAGCAATGAGGAGCAACCGGAGTGCGGCAGCGAACCCAAAAAGGGCGCGTCAATGGCAAGCACGTTATCCACTGCGCCACCGGGACACACGGTCGACGCAGGGCCAGAGTGCGTACAGGAGCGGGGCGGTCTGGAGAGGCGCCGAGAAATAGCAGAGCGGCGGTGTCGAACCCATCCGACCCCCCAAAAGGGGACCGACTCGAAGACAAACGCGTTATCCACTGCGCCACCGCTGCACACGATCAACGCGGGCCCAGGGTGCGTAAAAGAGCGCGGCAAAACCCACCATTAATCAACCTAGCTTGATCCTCCTGCATACAGAGCACAGTAAAATTGTAAACGTGCACATTGGCTTGTAACAGTGTCAATAATCCAGTGACGATTGCACAAATATACCATCGCATTCTTCCCGGGATTTTCTTCTTTGTCGCTTTCTGCTGCTCTTCTGGCTCGGAGAACTCGCAGACTGAATGGAGGTCTTCGATGGAAATTGATTTTGAAGCTTTTAACATATTTATCTGAAATTCTTTCTATATTCTGTATATGATAAAGAAAAAACGGAAGGAAAAGAAGCGACGAATTCACAGATTATAAACAAAAGCGAAAAGGGGCGTGTCAGGGGGTTTAGCGAAAAAGGAAGTGGGAAAGACAGGGAAGTGATCAAGAATGGAAAAGGTTATTAGCTGACAGAGATCAGTGCGAAACTGTGAGGTCCACTCTCGAAGGTTCCTGTCACATGGACATGACAGGATCATTTCAAAAAATATGAAAGATACCAGTTTTTCAATCAGTAAACAAGACGAAAAGTTTGCCATCAAAGATCTGAGAACTCTTATCAGTAAGTTATCAGTGTGTGTGGGTGGGCTTGTGATAACGGAATACTGTAGCTGATTCAGAATTCAGGGAAGTGATAATAGATGAGGAAGTGACAGAGAGAGAGACAGAGAGACAGAGAGACAGAGAGACAGAGAGACAGAGAGACAGAGAGAGACAGAGAGACAGAGAGACAGAGAGAGACAGAGAGAGACAGAGAGACAGAGAGACAGAGAGACAGAGAGACAGAGAGACAGAGAGACAGAGAGACAGAGAGAGACAGAGAGACAGAGAGACAGAGAGACAGAGAGACAGAGAGACAGAGAGACAGAGAGACAGAGAGACAGAGAGACAGAGAGACAGAGAGACAGAGAGACAGAGAGACAGAGAGACAGAGAGACAGAGAGACAGAGAGACAGAGAGACAGAGAGACAGAGAGACAGAGAGACAGAGAGACAGAGAGACAGAGAGACAGAGAGACAGAGAGACAGAGAGAGACAGAGAGACAGAGAGACAGAGAGAGACAGAGAGAGACAGAGAGACAGAGAGACAGAGAGACAGAGAGACAGAGAGACAGAGAGACAGAGAGAGACAGAGAGACAGAGAGACAGAGAGACAGAGAGACAGAGAGACAGAGAGACAGAGAGACAGAGAGACAGAGAGACAGAGAGACAGAGAGACAGAGAGACAGAGAGACAGAGAGACAGAGAGACAGAGAGACAGAGAGACAGAGAGACAGAGAGACAGAGAGACAGAGAGACAGAGAGACAGAGAGACAGAGAGACAGAGAGACAGAGAGACAGAGAGACAGAGAGAGAGACAGAGAGACAGAGAGACAGACAGAGAGACAGAGAGACAGAGAGAGAGACAGAGAGACAGAGAGACAGAGAGACAGAGAGACAGAGAGACAGAGAGACAGAGAGACAGAGAGACAGAGAGACAGAGAGACAGAGAGACAGAGAGACAGAGAGACAGAGAGACAGAGAGACAGAGAGACAGAGAGACAGAGAGACAGAGAGACAGAGAGACAGAGAGACAGAGAGACAGAGAGACAGAGAGACAGAGAGACAGAGAGACAGAGAGACAGAGAGACAGAGAGACAGAGAGACAGAGAGACAGAGAGACAGAGAGACAGAGAGACAGAGAGACAGAGAGACAGAGAGACAGAGAGACGGAGAAAGAGCACTACAATGAGCACAATGAGCACAAAAAAGTAAACCATACTCTCTACTCCATTCCTTTATACCAATCGTACCCACATTTTTCAATTAAAACACTTGTATACTGGCAAAAAAAGGGGCGGAGTCGCCACGTGACTCATATAATACAACAATGGTGTCAGACGGATATGATATCAATGAGAGAGTGACGTGGCGTCGTCGGCGAACTTTCAAACTCGTTCCTCGATACTATTTGATCGAGATGGTAATAATGACATCATCTGGAAACGTGTTAGAGCGTCTGAAAGTTCGGAGATCATCGGTGACCTTGTTCTGGTGGTTTGGATCTTGCTAAAAATGTCTAATTCCAGTTTGCATAAGAAAGCAAAAAAATTTTGCACTCGAAAAGAGTCGAACCCTTGACCCTCTGCACACCGTCCGCCTGCGTTACCGCCGGGACCACCGCGACACACCTGAACCTAGCAGCGCAGGTGCGTACATGTGCAGGGGGACCCCATTTTCTCAGAAGCAGATGGTGGAAAGCTGTCCATACTTTTCAATCTTATCACCCGATGCAAACGCGCTCCATCGGACTGTCTACCAATGGAGCGCGTTTGCACCCTGAATAAAGAACATTGATTGTCATAGCCTACAAAGCCTTATCACACTAAAAGTGACCTTATCTTTTCTCACTATTCTCACATCGTACCGTAACAAAAAGAACACGTGAATCCGCTTCGAAACCACTTCTGTTTCATGTGAAGAAGACAAAAAGAAAGATGAGGTGGTCATATTATTGATAGAAAAGTAGATGATGGATGGGGTCCCCCGTTTTTTAAAAGTGATGCGACTAGTGGTCAAAAAACTACAGTAACCCGAAAGTGTCGTCAGATACAGCGCATTGTGTGCAATCACCGATGGAATCTACAGTAATCTACAGTAATCTACAGTAATCTACAGTGACCCATAATTTTGAAAGTTTTGGAAGTGGAAAAATGCAACATTTTGCTTTCTTTCATAACCTTCAGCTCTACTGACAAGGGAATGGTCTGATGATTTTCAATAATACATCATTCAAAAGCTCTTGTTTTGACAAGTTCAAAACTATATTTTATTTTTCTCTACGAGCTCTGTGAGCCGAGATATGAAGCTTCAAAGTTTGAACTGCAAAATTTTTTTAGCACTAAACTTCAGAGCTCCATATCTCGGATCACAGAGCTCCGTAGAAAAAACTAAAAACAGTTCTGAACTCCTCAAAACAAGAGCTTTCGAACCATATAGGTCTCATCAGGACCCATCAAACCATTCCCTTGCGACGGACACAGAATGCCGCGCGCTGATGCGCACCGCGCGAGATTTAATCAAGAAAAAAGGGGGCGTGGTCTCAAAAGACACGTGATTCACGTGGCAAAAAGGGGGCGTGGCCGTTGTCTGTAAATACACATCTGAATAAGGAATCAATGATCTGTACTTTGGAACTGTCACGTGAAAGCTAGAAAGTTCGGTGAATTGGGAAATAAAGGGAAAATAAAATAGAGTGTGACTTTATGATAATGATAATGAACGTCATAATAAAAAAGAAGAAAAAATTGGGTCTGAAAACATTTACAGCCAACTGTACGGGGTATTTATAAGAAGCCGGAAGACGTCTGCGTCTCCTCGTTCCACATGCTCTCTCGCACTGGGAGGGACTGTTTTTTGTCGTGTTTTGATGGTCGTTTTTCGCATTTTTTGGGCGATTTGCTGAAATTCTTTGCAGATTCAGATTCCGGGAAAAGGAGCGGTCAGAAGAGATGAGGATTACTGTAGTTTGGAAAAGTCTGCAAACACCATGAGACTGAAAAACCGAGGATTACTGTAGTTTGGGAAATTGTGCAAACACCATGAAAATTAAAAACAACGAAGATTACTGTAGCCCAGAGGTCTGCAAACACCATGTAGCTGTAAAACCGAGGATTACTGTAGTTTGGAAAAGTCTGTAAACACCGAATACGAGGACATATTGTAGTTTTGCTACAGTAATTTGTTGAAATGGTTACTGTAGCTTGGAAAAGTCTGCAAACTCCATGAAGTTGAAAAAACCAAGATTACTGTAGTTTGGGAAACTGTGCAATCTGTTTCGTTGGTTACTGTAGCGTCAAAAGTCTGCAAACACCATGAAGCTGAAATAAACGAGGATTACTGTAGTTGGGAAAGTGTGCGAACACCGTGAAGTTGAAAAAACAAGGATTACTGTAGTTTGGGAAAGTGTGCAAACACGATGAAGCTGAAAAAAGGAGTACTGTAGTTTCGATAGTCTGCAAACACCATGAAACTGGAAAAAAGAGGGTTACTGTAGTTTGGAAAGAGTGCAATCTGTTAAGGTGGTTACTGTAGTTTCAAAAGTCTGCAAACACCGTGAAGCTGAAAAAACAAATATTACTGTAATTTGGGAAAGTGTGCAATCTGTTAAGGTGGTTACTGTAGTTTGGAAAAGTCTGCAAACAACATTCAGATGTACAGGTCGTGGAAATTAGGCTACAGTAATTCGTATTATGTGGGTTACTGTAGTTTCAAAAGTCTGCAAACACCTCCACTAACTTTTTGTGGTTTTTTTCTTTCAAGCAGGTCTCGTAGCGAAAAGATACTGTAGTTTTGTCAATTTTTTCCTGATTCTGGATATTCTGGAACAGCATTACGGGTTACTGTACCTTTTCGCTTCTTCTACAGTAACCCTCGAAGATTACTGTACCTTCCCATTGTCCGCAACCATCACCATAAATCTTTTCCCTTTTATAGCGTCCAGTGGTTGATAAGAAAGAAGAAGCGAACTGTGATACTGCCAATTCAATATCATTGAAGACGTTGCCATTGACGACGTGGTTCACGTGAATCCCTTTCAGACGGGTACATCTTATCAGACGCCTGATGAATATGCGATGATAAGATTGATAATAGATTCTATTACGATTGAACTTTATCAAAACGGGTTCATCTTGATAAATATGGAGATTTTCTTGAAATGCTAGAAATATTTACTGAAAGTGTACAAAAAGAGAAATATATACAACTAAATCAAGCGAACAGCTTCTTGTAGGTGTCACGGAGCACGTTCTTCTGCACCTTGGTGATGTGATTTCGTGGCAACGCATCCAGGATGATGACGCGTTTTGGGACCTGGAATGGAGGAAGTGGTCATTGTTTTATAGTTCAAGGTAACTGCTATCAGTACTTTGTTGATAGTGATCTTGGACTGATAGTGATAGATCAGTTAGGGGGCTCTAGGAGGAAGTATACTAAAAGGGGACATTTTGGAGCTCTTTGTGCTCTTTTTACTCTCAAGAGCATTTTGGAGCAGTGGGCGTGGCTTAGCGTCTCTCACAATAATTCAGCGAATTGGCACAGTAAAAAGGGGCGTGGCTTAATGGGTCTTATTATAGTGACAAAAGACGGTGCAGTTTTTAACGAAAAATGGTTTTGTATTGTCATGAAATTTGTGGGCGGGGCTTATTTGCAAAGTGCGGCACCTGTTTGCTGCAACCATGCCGCACATCATTGCTGTCTTCATTTTTCAGTGAAAAGTTCGATTTTAAGGTGGTTTCTAGTGATTTTCCGATAATTTTCTTCGATTTTCGTGTATTCTGACAGAAAAACACTTGAAAATAAGAGAAAAATTGATCAAATCAATGAAACTTTGATGAAAATGATAAAAAATCCCAGTGTTCTATGATTTTTCATCATTTTCATCAACATTTTACCGATTTTATCAATTTCTTCCTTATTTTCAAGCGTTTTTCAAGCAGAATACATGAAAATCGAAGAAAATTATCAAAAAAATCACTAAAACCCACCTAAAAATCGAATTTTTCACTGTAAAAATATGACAAAAATGATGTGCGACGAGGTTGCTGAAAACTAGTGCCGCACTTTGCAAACAATTCCGCTCACAAATTCCATGACAATATAAACCCATTTTTCGTTAAAAACTGCACTGTCTTTTATCACTATAATAAGACCCATTAAGCCACGCCCCTTTTTACTGTACCAATTGACAGAACTATTGTGAGAGCCGCTGAGCCACGCCCACTGCTCCATCACTATAATGATACCAATCAGCAAGATGGGGGGGGGGATCAGTTCTACCAATCATAATTACCTTATAATTGGCGACCTTCTTCTTCATCACCCCAATCAGCTTCTTCTCAAACTCCTTCTCATCCGCCACCTTCTCATTGGCCACCACCACCGCCACCACAGCCTCTCCAAAGTCTGGATGTGGCGACGCAATCACCGCCGACTCTTTCACAAAAGGCAGCGTGTCAATAAAGTCCTCCAACTCTTTCGGATACACATTCAGTCCACCAGTGATGATCATGTCCTTCGACCGTCCGCCGATCGTCAGGTAGCCGTCCTCGTCGAGGTGTCCGACGTCGCCTGTTTTGAACCAGCCGTCCTCGGTGAACTCCTCGGCGGTTTTCTTCGGGTTCTTCCAGTATCCTGCAAAGATCGCGTTGGTTTTCACTTCGATGCCTCCGTTCTTGGCGATTCGGCAGCCGACTCCTTTGACGGCTGGTCCGACTGTTCCGGCTTTTCGCTCTCCGTGGAGGGGGTTTGTGGTCATCACTCCGGCTTCTGTCATTCCTGGAAGTGATGTAGGTTATGAGAAATTGAAAGGTTGTTTGGTTGCTTCTGGAGCGACGTCTTCAAGTTTAACGTCAATAGTTGGTCGTCATCCTTCAGAATCGGGGAAAAACTGGGGAGAACTGTCTTCAGAATGCTGATTCTGAAATCTGAAGTCAATTCTCCATATTTTCAACTGATTCAGAACAGATGGCGTCCAACTGTCGATGTCAAACTTGAAGACGTTGCTGCAAAAGCAGACGAACATGTCTCTCTGTCTCTCTGTCTCTCTGTCTCTCTGTCTCTCTCTCTCTGTCTCTCTCTCTCTCTCTGTCTCTCTGTCTCTCTGTCTCTCTGTCTCTCTGTCTCTCTGTCTCTCTGTCTCTCTGTCTCTCTGTCTCTCTGTCTCTCTGTCTCTCTGTCTCTCTGTCTCTCTGTCTCTCTGTCTCTCTCTCTGTCTCTCTGTCTCTCTGTCTCTCTCTCTCTCTCTCTCTCTCTCCTCACCATATCTCTCCAAAATGACTTGTCCAGTCCGCTGCTTGAACTCCTCAATCGTGGCCACCGACAACGGCGCTGATCCCGAGATGAACACTCTCACATTGCCAAACGCCTCCTTATTAAAATTCGGACTCGCCAGCATTCTCGAGAAGAACGTGGGCACGCCCATCATAACCGTCGCCTTCTTCAGATGCTTAATCGTGTCCTCCACCTCGAACTTGGACCGCCAGATCATCGTCGAGTGCGAGAACAGCGAGCAATGGAGCGAGTAGTAGAGGCCGTGGACGTGATAGAAGGGAAGGGCGTGCAGGTTGTAGTCGTCGGCGGTGAAGCCCCAGTCCCTGACGATGTCTTTGGCGTTGTTGGAGAGAGAGCCGTGGGTGAGAATGGCGCCTTTCGGAAGGCCGGTGGTGCCGGAGGTGTAGCACACCGAGGCGGGGTCCGATGGCTCCACGTGCTCGATGGTGGTGCACGCCTGGAAGGATGTGCATTTAGGAGAGCTTAGGTACAGTAATCTCTTTAAAGGCGCATGCCTCCCGGAGGTTTCGCAGTCATTTTTGGCGTATTTTGGCTCAATTTTCTCGGTTTTTTCATAAATTACAGCAAAAAATACGTTTTGAACATGCTTTTATCGTTTTTAATGCACAGTTTCCATTTCAGATACTTTTTATCTTGAAAAAATCATGAATTTCATCAAAATCCACACATTTTGAACTTGATCGAGCTCAATATGTGTAAATTTCCATAAAATTCATGATTTTTTCAAGATAAAAGGTATCTGAGATGAAAAATGTGCATTAAAACGATAAAATCATGCTCAAAACGTATATTTTCGCTGTAATTTGTGAAAAAAGCAAGAAAATTGAGCCACAGGAGCCAGATTTTTCATGAAACACTGACATTGAGAGTTCCGGCCTGTGAAGCAAGCTTGTTCTCGTTGAGCACATTGATTTGGCCTCTGGAATTATTGATTTTCAAGCTTTTTTCAAGATTTTAATGGGTTTTCTTTAAAATCAGTATAAAAGTACCTGAAAACTTGGTCGAGCTCTTCATTACAAGTGACTAGGAGTGATGGAGTGGCGTCCTGAAAAGCTTAAATCGTCTTAATCTCATTGATAAAGAGCCCACCTTAATATAATGCGCCGCCTCAGATTCAGTGTACCCTGGATTCACTGGAATGTAAAGAGCACCGATTTGAAGGCAGGCGATGTAAAGAGCCGCCGTATCTGTGGTTTTTGACACTCTCGCCATCACCCTGTCGCCTTTCTTTAAAAATTATCATTGGAGCGCGGTTTCTTTTCATGTTTTACTGACTTTAATGTTATATTTCTCTGTGAGCGCAGTTGCGTATTGTCCGGCGCGTTGTACAAAGTCTCCATAGGTGGTTTTGCGATCGCCGTCGATGAAGAGCACTTTCGAGGGCTCCGATTGAATGTTGGCTTGGCTGACGATGTTGTTGGCGGCGGTGGAGGCGGCACGAAAGCCACGTGGCGCCAGAGGGTTCACTAGTCGGCTGAGCATCTGGAATTTGAGCTTGAAACGTGAGGAAAATTTCGAAAATCCGAAAAAAATGTTGAAAATTTGTGAAAATCGAGGAGTTTATGGAAAAAAATCTATGCGCCTTTAAAGTTACTACGATTTTTTGAGAAGAATCGTTGCGAGACCCATCGATTTTCGCACGAAATTTCGAATTTTTGTTGCAAAAATCTCGATTTTCATCGAAAAAAGCTTTCAAATTTCGTATTAAACCGCTACAAAACAGAAAATCAACCAAAAAATCGTCGAATTGATCGGGTTGACCTGCCTTTTTATCGGCATCTATCTCTAATTTTCCCTCGTGTTCTCGCTTCGTCACCAGAGATAAGAGTTTGTCGATTTCACGAAGCCAACGTGTGTTCTTTGATTCGAAATTATAAGCAAAGATTACATTATTATCATCATCATCATCATTATAATGATTCACTTGATCTCGTCATTGTATCACTATTATCACAAAAAAACAATCAATAATAATAATAATAAAAATATCGGGGGGCGTATTCACAACGGAGCACTTTTAAAAACGGGGAAGAGTTGTACAAATAATAATAAATTAGCTTTTTGTCATTTTCGCCTTTGACACAAAGAAATTAAGAAATCAACTGGGGGAACCGAATTTGATATGAGAGGAAGAGAAAAAGTTGAAATTATGAGGAAATCGGAGCACTTTAGACCGGATACTTGGACTCGGGAGCGAGGCGATCAAGAATCTGAAAAAAACTCGTAGTTATTCGCGAGGTTCGCCCACAAACCTGTCGAATGCCCGGCAGGTAGGTGATGGTGGAGATTCCAGGGATGCTTCGCAACAGGTTCACAATTCCGGGCAGGAAGCCGCTGGAAATTTAAGTTTTTATTGATTTTTTTGAAAAATTTTGAGTACCCGAACAAAAGGATGAATCCCCAGCACTCGGCGATCATTCCGAAGAGTGGATAGCCGAACAGCACCACGAGAATTCCTGGAAAAAGAAAAAAAAATGAAAATTTTTGAAAGAAAAACCGGAAAATTCTAGAATTACCTCCGAAGAAGAGCACGGAGCCTTTCAACTTTCGGAATTCGAAGAAGAACACCAGTGTTCGCTGAACTCCAATGATAAATGTGATGCCGACGATGAAAAGGAGCTGGAAATTCATTTTTTAATGATTTTTTTAATTGTTTCTTTGATTTTGAACTTTAAAAAGCTCACATTTCCAATAGCAAGAAGAGCCGAATCGAGGAACATCAGCACTCCGAGGAATATGAAGAAGAACCCGAATGTCGTTAGGCCGACGCCGATTTCTGAAAAAAAAAAGGAAAAATATTAGTTTTTATCAATTTTTTGGCTAATTTTCACTTACGCTTCGTCGTGCTCACTTCAAAGTTCATCATTTTTGCCCCAAGAAGCTTTGATAATCGGCTGAAATCATAGTTTTATAATTTTTTCAATGTGAAACGTCATTTAACCGAGTTTATCTTGAATTATCAATGGAATTATACAAAATTTCCGACTTCTATAGTGAAAAAATACGGAGAATTCGAATTTTGGGAAATTGAAACTTGAAAAAGATAAAAATCCACCGGAAAAGCCTCAAAAACCGGTTGGAAGCATGGAAAGTGACGTGTTACGCGCAATTGCGGACCTGGGGACGAGTACGCAACTTTGCGGGGCTGAAGTTTCGAACGGAGGGAAGTCGCTTGCTGGCTCCAAAGTTTGTCGTTTTTTGAGCTGAAAGAGTCTGGGAACATTTTCAGCTCATCTGAAAATGACCCTGAAATTTTAAGGTTTTGATCAATAATTTTCGCATTTTCCTTTGTGTATTCATAAGAACCGTTCACTTTTGATTTTTTGGAGTTTTATTCAAAAAAAAAAAGAAAAAAAAGTAAAAAGTATGATAATCGACAGAGCACAATGAAAAGAACTCGTAATAGACACACTGACAAGAGAAGAATGAGGATCATATCACATCAGAAATAGGGGGGAAAGACAATGAAAAGCACCGGGGGAAAGGGAGAAGGGACTGGAAATGTACAGGAAATGGGGAAAGAAGTGAGGGGAAAAGGATCAGAAGAGGGAAAGAAAATTAGTAGAGATTGTTGCGGACCCGATGCTCCAGGTCGGCATCTTCCAAATGTTGGAAGAAGACCGAGAGATCTTCTTCCTCGAGCACAGGGAGAGGCTCTGGAGCCACTGGAGTCTCCTGGGGCGGCTGATTCTCTTGGAGCACTGGAGTCTCTTGGAGCACTGGAATCTGCTGAGGCATCTGATTCTCCTGGTATTCGTAAGTCTCTTGAACTCCTTGAGACTGTTGATTCCAGTTGAACGAAGCAGAAGAGGAGTCAGAAACGAATCCCGACGACGCTGACGCCATGGTGAGGTCGGTCACTGGAACTGGAGGAGAGGGGAACGAGTGGGTGAACGGGTCGTAGTAGTTGGTGGGAGGGAAGACGGGGAAGTTCATCATCTCGAACTCGGGGGGAACGAACGGAGTGGAGGTGGAGGGGCACTGGAAGAGATCCGGAGACGTATCGAACTGATTCGGGTAGTAGATCTGATCGGAAGGAGTGGGGAACTGAGGAGGACAGTCGTAAGTCTGCTGGTAGAGTGGCATCTCTTGGAACGGCTGCCTCTTGGCTTCCGGCTCGTGCTCCTTTGGCTCTTCCTGCACAGTCCGTTTCCTCTTCAGTGGCTGAGCGGTTCCTCCGTTGGCAGCGGTCGTAAACTTATTGTGGAGTTTCTTCCACGCTTGCACTCTCGGGGACTTGTAGACGGACACTGGGACGAATTGAGCCTCCGGGAAAGCAAAGCAGCTGGTAGTGTTGCTGGAGAGGACCATCACCATTGGTTGATACTTATGCATGGTCTTAACGAACAACTGAAAATATATCGATTTTTCTATGTCAGAATGTAAAACGATGACTGTAACTCACGTAGTTGTCTCCCTTGACGTCCCTCTCGTTATTGACGAGCTTCACCTTGCCGAAGTCCACTGACGCCTCCATCCACTTGGCTCCAGACTGCTCGCCCATCGGATGCGAGTAAAACGTCGTCCGGTGGAATTCGAGTGGCTTTCTCTTCGTAGAGGTTACAAAGGTGAACCCGTCCTTATCAAGAGCCACACGCGTTCCATCCACCATCGTCAGGTACAGACTCACTGTGTACTTCTCGTCGGGATTCAGTCCAGTGATTCGGATAGGCAGCTCCGGACAGATGAGGTTTCCTCTGCACGACATCTCCCAGTTCGGATAGAGTTCGAGCCACTGCTCCGAATTGACGAGCTCCACGTTGATAGCTTGTTGGTTGGTTGCTGGTTGCATTCTGGAAATAATCGAGTTGGTAATGAAGGGAGACCTACAAGTAAGAGAGAGAAGGAAAGTAACCGACCATCCGCTGGAACCGGAAGACGATGGAATGACCATTCGGAGGGACCCATCTGAATTGTCACTGTGGGCGTGGCCTATTTCTCACTGTCCCCGCCCACCGGTGCCACGGATCGATGGAGCCACCTGGGAAGGTGACGATGAAGATGGGGAATCGATGGGAATTGTCACGGAGTCTGAAAGGGAACGGTCGATTTACAACCGGCACATCATCACATCTTTGCAAAGGACTACCGGCAGGTGTGGAGGAAAGGGCCATGCGTTGGGGGTACCGGAAGAGAATACTGTAGTTACAGACTTTTTGATTGATCTGAAAATGTTGATAAGAATGGGATAAGAACATGGAAAATGATATTTTCGAGAAGAAACGGTGAAAATTGATATCTGATTACATAGAGTAAGAGATTTGGGAGCAATTTTGGCACTTACAATAATGCACAGGAAGATTGTCCTGTATTAGTTGATAGCCCACCTTTAAAGCATTTTCAATTCATCAATAATGAAGTTAAATAGTAGAGGTCCTAGTTTCATCAACTTTTAAATCGATTAAAGACACTTGGTAACTTACTTACAAGGGAAGTCTGAACAGACGGAATACTGGAACCTGATGAAACTTTGCACCTAGACTAAACTGGCCACGCTGATTTCGGAACTGAAAACAGTTTTTCCCACTTTTGCCTGCTTCTGGAGATATGACGTCTGAAAGTTCCAGTTTTTTCACCATTTTGAGAAAAACACTGAATTTCAGATGTCATATCTCCAGAAGCAGGCAAAAGTGGGAAAAACTGACTTCAGTTCCAAAATCAGCGTGGCCAGTTTAGTCTAGGTGTAAAGTTTCATCAGGTTCCAGTATTCCGTCTGTTCAGACTTCCCTTGTTAGAAGTTCTTATCAGGGCCTTACAGCAGGAGAAACTTTGTAGAAACTGGCGCAGATCCGGATTGTATAGTAGGGACGATACCGATATGTGGAGAACTCTGGAGCGTTTATTTCTTGCAAAATGATGAATTCATACCTAGAAATGTGATTTCAGCAATTCAAAATTAGCTAGGAATATCAGAATCTAGGCCAATAGAACAAAAATTGGCAAATGTTGAGCGAGGTTTCAAGAAAGTTGTCTCTACAAGTGTAATAGGGCCTCCCCCATGAAAAAGCCAAATAATGAGCTGGAATGAGGGTTTTTATATCGTTTTGATTTATAATGAAGAAAAAAAAACTTGAAAAATACAATTTGAATTCAAATTCATAGGATTCTGTGTGTTTTGGGTCCTTTTATTCTTGAATTCATCAGGAATTACATTCGAGTTAGCAACAACCTCAGATTCTGATTAGTTATGAAGTTTCTTGGTTTTCTATCTTTAAAATTATGAAAGAAAAAGCTGTTTCCACAAAATCTCCATCAAAATCTGGTCCTGTGAGCACTGACTATGAAACTGTGTCGATATTTGTCCCTTTGAGCCAACTCGTTACTGATCTTACACTAAAAATGAGACTTTCTCGCTGGAAAATGAGACGCCGTCGATGAAACATGATGTAAAAAGAAGGAAAACACTCGGAAAAATAGGATAAATTCATTTGGGAAGATTTGGACACCTGTCTGAGAAATTCTGACGATTCAAAAGTTCTCCGACCACCCTAGTCCTTCAGAACAGTTGAGCTGTTGAGAGGTGGAAACGCGTGGGCTTTGTGGGTAGTTTTTTAACGTTGAACTGATTGATTTGGTTGAAAATGTGATCACTTGAGAAATGGCGGACAATTTCGAGCACTATGAGCATCATCCCATTCAAGAACCACTTCATTTTTCAGTGGCTCAACTGTTCTGAAGGACTAGGTTGGTTTGGAGTAGTTTTGATCGTCAGAAGTGCTCGGATAGGTGTCCAAATCTTCTCAAATGAATTCATTCTAAGTTTCAGAGTGTTTCGTAATTTTTGAAAGGAAGTGACATTTGTTGATCGACTGAAAAACAAATCAGAGAATTTTTCGGCTGAAATCTGAAAATGACCTAGAAATTTGAAGATTTTGATCAGCAGTGTTAAGATCTGATCACCATTTTCATTTGTGTATTCTTAAAACAGTTCACATTTGATTTTTTGGAGTTTTATTCAAAAAAAAAAGAAAAAAAGTGAAAAGTATGATAATCGACAGAGCACAATGAAAAGAACTCGTAATAGACATACTGACAAGAGAAGAATGAGGATCATATCACATCAGAAATAGGGGGGAAAGACAATGAAAAGCACCGGGGGAAAGGTAGAATTACAAACGGTCGATTTACAACCGGCACATCATCACATCTTTACAAAGGATGACCGGCAGGTGTTGGGAAAGGGCCATGCGTTGGGGGTACCGGAAGAGAGGACTTACGCTTGTTGGTTGATATGAAAATGATGATAATCATGGGAAAAGAACATGGAAGACGACAATTTCGAGAAGAAACGGGGAAAATTGATATCTGATTACCTAGAGCAAGTGATTTGGGAGCAACTCTTGTTTTTGCAACAATTTACAGGGAGATTGTCTGGCCGGATTCAGAAGATAGGTCCACTTAACTGCCTCCAGAACTCATTAATCATGAAGTTCAACACCAGAGTTTCTAGTTTCATCAATTCTCAGATCAATTGAATACATTCTTCAACTCCCTAACTTTACACTTGATCACTGAATCAGTTCTTACCAGAGCCTGACAGGGGAATGGTCTGATGAGTCCCCAGAGCTCCATGATGAAACCTATATCATTCAAATGCTCTTGTTCTGACGAGTTCTTTACTGTGCTCTATTTATCTTACCGAGCTCGGTGAGCCGAGATATGGAGCTCTAAAGTTGAGCCAACTTGTTTCAGATCTTCTTTTGTAATCTGGAGTATAGATTATAAAATTGTTCGTAAGATTCGTTGAATAGGCCAAGACTACTACATTTCGAGACTGGTACTCAACTTCTTTTCAGTACTAAACTTCAGAGCTCCATATCTCGGCTCACAGAGTTCGGTAGGTAAAACTAAACACAGTTCTGAACTCGTCAAAACAAGAGCTTTCGATATTGGTCTCATTAGCAAACGCTGGGGACTCATCAGATCATTTCCTTGTCAGAGCTGTAAACACTTTGCAGACACTTGCTCACATTCTGCTTGTATCGGAAGGGCGATAACGATGAGAACTCCGAAAACGTCATACTTCTACAGTTCTCTATCAAATTCAAAGGATTCTGAGTGTTTTCGGTACTGTTATTTTGGAATTCATCCGGAATTCCATTCGAGTTTGTCTTCAAATTTTGAATCGACTTATGAAAATATAAACCTTTCACTAGAAGCGAAGCTTCTGTCTTAATCGTGTGAATATAGCCAACTTTAACATACTCATAAAATTTTTTCAGTTCTTTCGAATTTTTCGATTAAAACATCAATCGATTCAGAATTTGAAGACAAACTCGAATGTATAATTAGATTTCAACAAAATTGATTCCGAAAAAAGTTATGAACGCTCAAAGTTTCACAAAAATCACATTATCTGAGATTTGGACGGCTGTATCTCGGCTCACAGAGCTCGGTAGGAAAAATGGATTACAGTTCTAAAATTGTTAAAACAAGAGCTTTCGAATGATATAGGTCTCATTAGGGAACTCCGGGGACTCATCAGACCATTCCCTTGTAAAGTAAGTGACATTGGGAGAAATTTTGGTATTTGCAACAATGAAGAGGGAGAAAAAAGTTTTAATATCAGAGTTTCTCGTTTCATCAACTTTCAGATCAATTGAAAACATTCTTCGGCTCCCTAACTTCACACTTGGTCACGAAATGATCAGTTCTTCCCAGAGCCTTAGAGCTGGATACATTTTGGAGAAACTTGCTCAGATCCTGGTTGTATCGGAGGGACGATAACGATGTGTGGAGAACTCTGTCAGAAACCCACAGTTCTTTTATCTGTTCACTTTTTAGTTTCGGTCTGTGAGAGATTCAATTGTCTGGATTTTTCGACATCATTGCATCACTCTTGTGGAACTTCGCGTATCTATTTCGCACTTGCAAGACCATTAATCAGCGTTCCAGCTTCTTCGAAGGTGCTTGTCCAAAAATTACTGAAATATCTGCGATGTTCGAGGCAAAGTCGTGTATAAGAAAGTATGAATACGTATCGAAAAATGCGATTTCGTTTCATCGTCCGATGACTGTGTGGATCTTCTCATTCAGCAACTCCTTCACTTTGTTTATGCTACCAAATCACTACAGCAAGTAAAATTAGGTAGGAACATCAGAATCTAGGCCAATTGAACAGAAATTGGAAAATTTTGAGCGAAATTTCGAAAAAGGTCCATTGGAGAGGCCAAATACTATCCATGCACCATATGTGATAGCGCGCTCCACCGAACGCGATGCGGTCGAGGAGCCCCGCTAAAATTTTTTTGAATTTTCGAACAATTTTTTTGATCTTTGGCTGTTTTTTCTTGTTTTTCGTCAATTGTCATCATGAAAATACAAGAAAAACGGCTGAAGATCAAATAAAAATTTCGAAAATTCAAAATTTTTTTTCGCGGCACGCCTAAACCGCAACGCGTTCGGTGGAGCGCGCTATCACATCGGGTGCATGGATAGTAACGAGCTGGAATTAGGGTTTCTGTTATGGTTTTGAATGATAGTGAAGAAAAAACTTGAAATATACAATTTGAAACCAAATTCGTAGGATTCTGAGCATTTTGGGTCCTGGTATTCTTGAAGTCATCAGGAATTCCATTTAAATCAGGTTCTGATTAGTTGCGAAGTTTCTTGGCTCTCTATGGCTACAACTATGATGGAAAAACTGTTTTCACAAATTCTCTATCAAATTCTGGTCAAGTGAGTTGAAGAATGTATTCAATTGATCTGAGAATTGATGAAACTAGAAACTCTGGTGTTGAACTTCATGATTAATGAGTTCTGGAGGCAGTTAAGTGGACCTATCTTCTGAATCCGGCCAGACAATCTCCCTGTAAATTGTTGCAAAAACAAGAGTTGCTCCCAAATCACTTACTCTAGGTAATCAGATATCAATTTTCCCCGTTTCTTCTCGAAATTGTCGTCTTCCACGTTCTTTTCCTATGATTATCATCATTTTCATATCAACCAACAAGCGTAAGTCCTCTCTTCCGGTACCCCCAACGCATGGCCCTTTCCCAACACCTGCCGGTCATCCTTTGTAAAGATGTGATGATGTGCCGGTTGTAAATTGACCGTTCCCTTTCAGACTCCGTGACAATTCCCATCGATTCCCCATCTCCATCGTCACCTTCCCAGGTGGCTCCATCGATCCGTGGCACCGGTGGGCGGGGACAGTGAGAAATAGGCCACGCCCACAGTGACAATTCAGATGGGTCCCTCCGAATGGTCATTCCATCGTCTTCCGGTTCCAGCGGATGGTCGGTTACTTTCCTTCTCTCTCTTACTTGTAGGTCTCCCTTCATTACCAACTCGATCATTTCCAGAATGCAACCAGCAACCAACCAACAAGCTATCAACGTGGAGCTCGTCAATGCGCACCAGTGGCTCGAACTCTATCCGAACTGGGAGATGTCGTGCAGAGGAAACCTCATCTGTCCGGAGCTGCCTATCCGAATCACTGGACTGAATCCCGACGAGAAGTACACAGTGAGTCTGTACCTGACGATGGTGGATGGAACGCGTGTGGCTCTTGATAAGGACGGGTTCACCTTTGTAACCTCTACGAAGAGAAAGCCACTCGAATTCCACCGGACGACGTTTTACTCGCATCCGATGGGCGAGCAGTCTGGAGCCAAGTGGATGGAGGCGTCAGTGGACTTCGGCAAGGTGAAGCTCGTCAACAACGAGAGGGACGTCAAGGGAGACAACTACGTGAGTTATTATCCAGAAGAATTGAGCACTAGGCAGAGCTTGCAACGAAAGTTTTTAAATTTTGGAGAAAATCATTAATTTTTTCTGCGTTCCGAGAAAATTTTAAATATTGAATGTAAAAAAAAAACAGTCCGCAAAAAGGCGCAAAATTTACAAAATTGGTCAGGCAGCAAAAACTTTAATCTGACATCCAAAAATCGATACATTTTCAGTTGTTCGTAAAGACCATGCATAAGTATCAGCCAATGGTGATGGTCCTTTCCGGCACATCTACCAACTGCTTTGCTTTCCCGGAGGCTCAATTCGTTCCCGTGTCCGTCTACAAGTCCCCGAGAGTGCAAGCCTGGAAGAAGGCGAACAACAAATTCACGACCGCTGCCAACGGAGGAACCGCTCAGCCACTGAAGAGGAAACGGACTGTGCAGGAACAGCCAAAGGAGCACGAGCCGGAAGCGAAGAGGCATCCGTTCCAAGAGATGCCCCTCTACCAGCAGACTTACGACTGTCCTCCTCAGTTCCCGACGCCTTCCGATCAGATCTACTACCCGAATCAGTTCGATGCGTCTCCGGAATTCTTCCAGTGCCCCTCCACCTCCACTCCGTTCGTTCCCCCTCAGTTCGAGATGATGAACTTCCCCGTCTTCCCTCCCACCAACTACTACGACCCGTTCACCCACTCGTTCCCCTCTCCTCCAGCTCCAGTGAACGATCTCACCATGGCGTCAGTGTCTTCGGGATTCGTTTCTGACAACTCCTCTGCTTCGTTCAACTGGAATCAACAGCCTCAAGGAATTCAAGAGACTTTCGAATACCAAGAGAATCAGCAGACGCAGCAGACTCCAGTGCTTCAAGACATTCAGCCGATTCAGCAGATCCCAGTGCTTCAAGAGACTCCAGTACTTCAGGAGAACCAGCCGCCTCAGGAGACTCCAGTGGCTGCAGAGCCTCTTCCTGTGCTCGAGGAAGAAGATCTCTCGGACTTCTTCAAGCATTTGGAAGATGCCGACCTGGAGCATAGGATCCGCAACAATCTCTACTAATTTTCTTCCCCCCTTCTGATCCCTTCCCCTTCACTCCTTTCCCCTATTTCCTGTACATTTCCAGTCCCTTCCCCTTTCCCCCCGGTGCTTTTCATTGTCTTTCCCCCCTATTTCTGATGTGATATGATCCTCATTCTTCTCTTGTCAGTATGTCTATTACGAGTTCTTTCCATTGTGCTCTGTCGATTATCATACTTTTCACTTTTTTCTTTTTTTTTGAATAAAACTCTAAAAATTCAAAAGTGAACTGTTTATATGAATACACAAATGAAAAAGCATTTCTAGGTCATTTTCAGATTTCAGCAGAAAAGTTCTCTGATTTGTTTTCCAGTCGATCAACGAGTGCCACTTTCCTTCAGAAATGACAAAACATGATGGAAACAGTAGGAAAACACTCTGAAAATTAGAATAAATTCATTTAAGAAGACTTGGACACCCATCCTATCGTTTCTGGCAATTCAAAAGTGATTCGAACCACCCTAGTCTTTCAGAACAGTTGAGCCATTGAAGAATGAAGTGGTTCTTGAAGAAATTGTCCGTCATTTCTCAATAGATCGAATTTGTATCCAAATCCATCAGTTCATCGTCAAAAAACTTCCCCCGAATCTTCAAAAGTGCTCGTCTACGAGAATTGCTGAAACCACAAATTCCAAGACATACACCTAATTCCGTCTTTTTCAGAGTAGCTGTAATCTATAGAATGCTTTCAGTTGGATCTTCCTTGTGATAGCCACCGTTGTTTACATCATCACCAATGATCGGCTCGTCTCTCCATAGCTGCCGTGGGAAGGCAGGAGAATGAAGTCATCACTTATTCTCGTTTTATGGTTCAGAGCATCTACCAGAATCTTTCAAAAACGTTTTGAAGCGAGATCTCATGTTTCGATATGTATTTATACTTTCTTAAACACTACTTTTCCTCGAACATCGCAGATATTTCGGTGATTCTTTGTCCAGAACCTTCTGCTCTAGTCAAAGATGTCGGAACGATGACAAATGGTCTTGCAAGTGCTCGAGCGATACGCGAAGTTAAATACACGAGAGAAGTACAGTGATGTCGATGAATCCAAACAACTGAATCTCTCACAGACCGAAATTAAAAAGTTATACATAAAAAATCAGTAGATGTATGACGGAGTTCTTCACATATCGTTATCGTCCCTCCGATACTTCCAAGATCTGAGCAAGTTTCTGCAAAGTGTCTTGAGCTCTAAGGCCCTGGTAAGAATTTCTAATTCAGTGAAAAGTGAATTCATCGAGTTGAAGAATGTCTTCAATTGATCTCAAAGCTGATGAAACTAGGAACTCTGATATTGAACTTCATGATTGATCGTTTCAGGAGACTTTTAGGCTCGCCTATCAACTAATACAGAACAATCTCCCTGTACATTGCTGCAAATACCAGAACTGCTCCCAAATCACTTGCTCTAGGTAATCAGATATCAATTTTCCACGTTTCTTCCCGAAATTGTCGTTTTCCATGTTCTTTTCTCATGATTATCATCATTTTCATATCGACCATAAAGTTAGTAACTACATTACTCTTCCGGTACCCCCGACGTATGTCCTTTTCCCCAACACCTGCCGGTAGTCCTTTGTAAAGATGTGATGATGTGCCGGTTGTAAATCGACCGTTCCCTTTCAGACTCCGTGACAATTCCCATCGATTCCCCATCTTCATCGTCACCTTCGCAGGTGGCTCCATCGATCCGTGGCACCGGTGGGCGGGGACAGTGAGAAATAGGCCACGCCCACAGTGACAATTCAGATGGGACCCTCCGAATGGTCATTCCATCGTCTTCCGGTTCCAGCGGATGGTCGGTTACTTTCCTTCTCTCTCTCTCTTGTAGGTCTCCCTTCATTACCAACTCACTTATTTCCAGAATGCAACCAGCAACCAACCAACAAGCTATCAACGTGGAGCTCGTCAATGCGCACCAGTGGCTCGAACTCTATCCGAACTGGGAGATGTCGTGCAGAGGAAACCTCATCTGTCCGGAGCTGCCTATCCGAATCACTGGACTGAATCCCGACGAGAAGTACACAGTGAGTCTGTACCTGACGATGGTGGATGGAAAGCGAGTGGCTCTTGATAAGGACGGCTTCACATTTGTAACCTCTACGAAGAGAAAGCCACTCGAATTCCACCGGACGACGTTTTACTCGCATCCGATGGGCGAGCAGTCTGGAGCCAAGTGGATGGAGGCGTCAGTGGACTTCGGCAAGGTGAAGCTCGTCAACAACGAGAGGGACGTCAAGGGAGACAACTACGTGAGTTACAGTCATCGTTTTACATTCTGACATCCAAAAATCGATACATTTTCAGTTGTTCGTTAAGACCATGCATAAGTATCAGCCAATGGTGATGGTCCTTTCCGGCACCTCTACCAACTGCTTTGCTTTCCCGGAGGCTCAATTCGTTCCCGTGTCCGTCTACAAGTCCCCGCGAGTGCAAGCGTGGAAGAAACTCCACAATAAATTCACGACCGCTGCCAACGGAGGAACCGCTCAGCCACTGAAGAGGAAGCGGACGGTGCAGGAAGAGCCAAAGGAGCACGAGCCGGAAGCCAAGAGGCAGCCGTTCCAAGAGATGCCACTCTACCAGCAGACTTACGACTGTCCTCCTCAGTTCCCCACTCCTTCCGATCAGATCTACTACCCGAATCAGTTCGATGCGTCTCCGGATCTCTTCCAGTGCCCCTCCACCTCCACTCCGTTCGTTCCCCCCGAGTTCGAGATGATGAACTTCCCCGTCTTCCCTCCCACCAACTACTACGACCCGTTCACCCACTCGTTCCCCTCTCCTCCAGCTCCAGTGACCGACCTCACCATGGCGTCAGCCTCGTCAGGTTACGTGTCGGATGTGTCCTCTGCCTCGTTCAACTGGAATCAACAGTTTCAAGGAATTCAAGAGACTCCAGAATACCAAGAGAATCAGATGCCTCAGCAGACTCCAGTGCTTCAAGACATTCAGCCGATTCAGCAGATCCCAGTGCTTCAGGAGAATCAGCCGCCCCAGGAGACTCCAGTGGCTCCAGAGCCTCTTCCTGTGCTCCAGGAAGAAGATCTCTCGGTCTTCTTCCAACATTTGGAAGATGCCGACCTGGAGCATAGGATCCGCAACAATCTCTACTAATTTCCTTTCCCTTCCCTTCCCCCCTCACTTCTTTCCCCATTTCTTGTACACATTTCCAGTCCCTTCTCCCTTTCCCCCGGTGCTTTTCATTGTCTTTCCCCCCTATTTCTGATGTGATATGATCCTCATTCTTCTCTTGTCAGTATGTCTATTACGAGTTCTTTTCATTGTGCTCTGTCGATTATCATAATTTTCACTTTTTTCTTTTTTTTTTTTAAATAAAACTCTAAAAAATTAAAAGTGAACGGTTTTTAAGAACACACAAGTGTCACTTCCAGCCGAAAAGTTCTCTGATTTGTTAGCCAACGTCACCGAAAACGTCTCGAGAGGACCGCCACCACCAACACAAATTCATTTGTTAAAACGCCCCCAAGGTCCGAAACTTTCCTTTGTCTCGCGTGACAAGTCAAACTTTATCTCTCGACGCGTTCACAAATCTCAAAAGTGACGTGTCGCGGAGAGCCCAATTATTGGGCCTAATTAGCCTAATTATTATCTGGGCTCACGGTGGGCGGGCAGCAGACACTAAATATAAATACATTTTCTGGAGAGCCGTCGTGTTTTTTTTCAATTTTTCTGATTGCCTCGTTCGGTTTTGTCTGATTTTTTAAAACAATTTTTTCAATTCTGAAGTAGAAGTGTGATTCTAAAAATTTGCAGGGTGAAAAATGACATTCTTCAGTTTCCTGGCACTATTCCTTCTGTTTTCCTTCTTTTGCGACGAGGCGTTTTCTTTTTATATCCAGGTACTTTTTCTTTCTTTCTTTTTCGTTGATCACGCCTTCAGAAGAAGATTCCAGACGAAACGATTCGATTACGATCCATCGCCAGTGCTGATGTACAATCAAATGTATTCGCATTCAAATTGGCGACCTTATCAGTATGAGACGGTGAAATCTGAAGAGGAAACCGAAGGTTAGGGACCGCATCTCAAGTTATTAAGAAGTTATAAATTAAAAATTTCAGATCAAAACTGGGAAGACGTCGTTTCAATGGAGAAGCGGAGAGCTGTGACGGCCGATCAAATAAATTCGTTATTGAAAAACACTTGGCTCGGAAGACGTCGGCGGTAGACACTTTTTTGTGGGCTAGTCAATAAATCGTTGTATTGTTTTTTGTTTGGAATTCTGAATATACATTTTTTTGTCTTATTATTGAAAACTTTTGTGAAAAAGCTGCAACAACGAAAGCATGGCCGAGTTTTTCCTTGAGAATCCTCGGCCACCACAGACTTTGTACTCCTCTCGGACAAAATATTTACATTTTTTTTTTCTTTTTTTTCTTGTTTTTTCTCCTTGTTTTCACAATTTTCTCCTATTTTTCAAAAAAAATCTTTCACAAAAACATTAAAAAATCAATAATCCACAGGTATGACAACCGAATCGATGTGGAAAGTGCGTCGACCAGCCGCGAAAGCAAAAACCGACGCGATTCCCGCAGTGCAGCATCCATTAGAAGAGACAGAGTCCAAAAACAAATTAGCGGCGTTTTGGAGGGACAAGAAGACAAAAAATGAAGAGCTAGAGGTGGAGAAATACGATTTTGAAGATCCATTGGGTAGGAGATGCTGGTTTTAATGAAGTTGAATGATAAATGATTCAGGAGCAACGTTCGGGCCATCTGAATTCTCTCCAACTGTTGACCTTGACGTCTTTGCCACGAAAACTCGCAGCATATCACTGGACAACACCCTAGAGAACCGGAAGTCCGATAGAAGCACGTTTGAAATAGATCTTCCTGATTTCCGCCCGTGGAGTGAGAAAAGAGCACAAATTGCAATGATATCAAAGCCCAAAGAGTTCGGAATGACGCAAATTGAAATGCTCAGATCACGGCTCAAACTTCTATCGGATGAGAAAAACCTACAGAGCTTGAAAAAAGCAGGCGATGTCTCTCAGAAGTTTCTGATGCTCCGTGAGAATTTGCTCAATTCCTGGGGGAGAGAAGATCGTGTAGAAGCTTTTAAAGTCAGTACTTTCTAGAATTTGGCTCAATCTGGCTCATTCCCCAAATTCAGATCGTCACCGAATCCGCCCAACTCCTCCAATCAATCCCGCCTCACTCGGAAGAGTACCCCTACTACTGGCTCCTTGCCATCGACGTCATCGACTCGTTCGGAAAGCTCGTGTTTGATAGACTAATGAGCAAGTCGAATGAAGCTCGAAATAAAATTGGACAGGCGGATTTATCAGCGAATTTCACATCGGAGCAAGTGCCGAAGAATGTGAAAGATATGGCGATGAACTGGTTTTTGAAGCTGTCAGAGATTGTTGATATTCCTGTCAGGTTTTATAGTGAGTATTCTTGTGGGAAATACGAGATTTTGGTCGGAAATTCGGTCGAAAATTTGTTAGTTTTAGTTGAAAAGTCGATAATCTGATCGAAAAATTCAACATTTTCACAAAAAGTCGATGATTTTTCCCTAAAAATCAGTTTTTTTCCCAGAAAAATTAATAATTTTTATACCATTTTTATTAAAAATCGACTTTTTTCCCTAAAACTCTAACTTTCTCACTGAAAAATCAATAATTTGATCGGAAAATCAACCATTTTCTTAGAAAATATATGATTTTCAATGAAAATCAGTATTTTTACAGAAAAATCAATCATCTTCGTAGGAAAGTCAATGATTCTCATTGAAAATCAGTTTTTTCACAGAGAAATCAATAATTCACCCGAAAATCGACGATTTTTGCCGAAAAATCGATGCTTTTCCTTGAAAATCAGTTTTTTCACAGAAAAGACGATTATCAGATCGAAAAATCGAAGTTTTTCCTTGAAAATCAGTGTTTTCACTAATAATCGATAATTTGGTCGAAAAATCAAAAATTTTCATAACAAAATCAACGATTTTCGCTGAAAAGTCGATGTTTTTCATTAAAAATCAGTTTTTTTTTCACAGAAAATCATTAATTTTTCCAATAATCAACCATTTTCATAGAAAACTCGATGATTTTATCAAAAAATCAATCATTTTCACTGAAAATCAGTTTTTTCACAGAAAAATCAATAACTTTCCCGAAAATCAATAATTTACTACCAAATATTACTTTTAAGTCGAGTGCTCAATGATCGCCTGTCTTCGATTCTTCGACGAAGCCAACTTATCACTGAATCTGGAGAGGCTCGCTTTGATGTGCTCTCGTGAGTGTCTTCTGAATCCGATTCTTCCAAGAAACCCGCGAATTCAGAATTCCCCGACGGCATCTCGTCGATCTTCGCGAGAGTTCACATCTCCCGCTACTCGATGCTCATTTTCCCCGGCAGCCGTGCTCCCCACTGGCGAGTGCTCCACGACTACATGCAGGCGCCCAAAGACGTTATGGAAGACGCCCTCAAAAAGAAGACGTCGGCATCAGAATCCCGGAAGCGACAGGTCTCGATTCAAGGTGTTGCGTGGTTGGTACAGTGCGTGGCTCACGGAGCATCCACGCTGGAAGACTTGACGCCGTTGTTCGCTTACTGTAAGAAGGCGTTGGATGAGAAGACGTTTGTGTTGATATCGGCGATGATCGAGGGGCTCCCGAGCAGTTATCTGTCGGTGCATGCGGAGCAAGTGTTGGAGCTGGTTTTCGGGCTCCGCGAGGAGTTTGAAGAGCCGCTGACAAGGCTCGGAAGGCGGTACACAGAGGTGGCTCCGATTGAAGGGAAAAGGAAGTTTGTGAGAAGGTACGGTGGGAAATGGAGGTTTAAATTGGTGAAAAACGGTTCAAAATGATCTAAATTGTCTCAAAATGCTCAAAAATGCTCAAAAATAATCGAAATTGTTTAAAAATGGTCTAAAAATGCTCAAAGATGATCTAAACTGGTTCAAAATTGTCTCAAAATGCTCAAAAATGACCTAAATTTGTCCAAATTTAATCCAAAAATGGTCAAAAATTATATAAATTCGTCTTAATTAGATCTAAAAATGATCGAAATTGGTTCAAAATTAATCCAAAATTGTCTCAAAATGATCAAAAATGGTTTAAAATTGTCTCAAAATGCTCAAAAATGATCTAAATTCGTCTAAATTAGATCTTAAAACAGTCTAAAATGATCTAAATTTGTCTTAATTTAATCCAAAAATGCTCAAAAATGATAGAAATTGATTCAAAAATGCTCAAAAATGATCGAAATTGTATCAAAATTGTCTCAAAATGCTCAAAAATGATCTAAATCCGTCTGAATTTGATCCAAAAATGCTCAAAAATGATCTAAATCTGTCTGAATTTGATCCAAAAATAATCAAAAATGCTCGAAATTGGTTAAAAATGGTCTCAAAATGCTCAAAAATGGTCTAATTTGATCTAAAAATGAACTAAATTGATTAAAAATTGTCTCAAAATTGTCTAAAAATGCTCAAAAATGATCTAAATTTGTCTAAATTTGATCTTAAAATGATCAAAAACAAGTTCACTGATAGTTTCGACGTCGTGGATTCTCAGATTCAGATTCTGATAATTCTGATGATTCTGAGTCTGAATCTGAAGTCAGAATTTCTTTCATTTTTAAGAAAAAATCCGTTTTCAATACTATTGAAGGAAATAGTACTGAAAACGGCTTCTTTTCTTAAAAATGAAAGAAATTCTGACTTCAGATTCAGATTCAGAATCATCAGAATCAGAGAATCCACGACGTCGAGACTATCAGTGAGCAAATTTCTGGACAATTCTCAGAGCTTTTATAAGAGCTCATAATACCGCCGTCAAGTGGTTCCAGATCGGTTTGGATGCGAATCGCTGACATCGCCGACTTCCGAGCGTTCATCGAGTGCTGCACAGCGTGGACCGGCTTCATCGCCAAATTCTACAACCTCAAAGACGTCCAGAAGATTCTGGAGCTGATTCTGATGCGATGCAAGATCGACGACAAGGTGAAAGAGCCGGAGAGCACCGCGCCACTCATCGAGCTCATCGCCGCGTTTCTCACCTTCACGTCATCTGATTCAATTCGAATTGCCACGTCGACAAACTTCATCGCACTCGTCGACATCATCGGCCATGACATTGAATCGACGGCTTTATGCTCCAGAAGGATTCTGGAGATTCTGACGAGTCAGAAGACAAAGATTCGAGAAGTGAAGGCGTGCCTAATGATCGTTGAAAAGTGCCGAACAATGTGCAAAATGTATGGATTGGAGGAGAACGAGGAGGTGAAAGTGGTGGAGCAACTCGTGTGCTCTTCACTTTCCCTCATCGATTTTCTTGGAATGGATAACAATCAGGCTCTGGAGCTCATTGTGCAGTGTCGAGAAGATGTGGGATTGAGGCAGAGTATTCTAGGGGTAAATTCTGGAGCAAATTCCAGACAACATTCTCCTTTTTCAGCACATTATCAGTATCTTATTCTCATTCACCCAACACACCCATTCTGTAATGAAGGCGGGAAAGAAAAAAGCGGATTTTATGAGAGTTTGCATTACTAATATCGCTGTGACAATACCAGCGATTCGAGATGTGCAACGACGGATTCGAATGACGATTCAGAATATTCAGATGTGCATTCTCGCCAATTTCTTGCCACAAGTTCGTATTTTGCAGTCGTTTTTGGCTCAATCTTCTCGGAGTTCTTCATTTTCAATGTTTTTTCATAAATTACAACGAAAATTTACGTTTTGAACATGATTTTATCGTTTTCAATGCACATTCTTCATCTCATCATGATTTTCATGGAAATCTACACATTTTTAGCTTGAAAAGCATGAAAAATATACTCAATAATGCTATTTCAAGCCTAAAATGTGTAGATTTCCATGAAAATCATGATGAGATGAAAAATGTGCATTAAAAACGATAAAATCATGTTCAAAACGTAAATTTTCGTTGTAATTTATGAGAAAAACATGGAAAACGAAGTACCTGAGAAAATTGAGCCAAAATGAGCCAAAAACGGCTGTGAAATGTCGAAGGATTACTGTAGTAGGATTCGCAGCCCTTTTTGGCTCAATTTTCTCGGGTCTTTCGTTTTCAATGTTTTTCTCACAGATTACAACGAAAATTTACGTTTTCAACTTGATTTTATCGTTTTTAATGCACATTTTTCATCTCATCATGATTTTCATGGAAATCTATACATTTTAAGCTTGCAGAAACATGAAAAATATACTCTATAAATTAAAAAGTATATTTTTCATGTTTTTCAAGCCTAAAATGTGTAGATTTTCATGAAACTCATGATGAGATGAAAAATGTGCATTAAAAACGATTAAATTATGTTCAAAATGTACATTTTTGCTGTAATTTATGGGAAAAACATTGAAAACGAAAATCCAGAGAAAATTGAGCCAAAAAGAGCTAAAATGTCCCTTTCCAGATGGAAATTTCAACTTCTCGAGCTCTGGAAGACCTCCAGCTCATCGCCTCTTGCTCCACCATATCACCCCTTATCAATCAGTTTCTATCTATTCTATGCTTTACCCCCGATGGATATCGCGCTCCATCGCTAACTCATTTTACAGTGCTCTTTCAGTTTGTTGAGAAGTGAGCAAGAATCTTCTTTTTTTTAAGTACTATTATAGGAATATGGATAAACTTTCACTTTTAGAAGCCACGAGACTTGGTCGAAAGACGCAGTGCCTCTCGCCGAGATTTATATAAACATGCTCCGCTACTTGTGCTCGGCGAGCCGAGCTGAAAGCCATGTGGGAGATCAGGAGCACTTGTGAGCACCCTGATTACCAAAATCAATAGAAAACTGAAAAATTTTAGAGCTCGCGTCGACGCGGCGATATCAGAAGTGATGGTAAAGTTGTGCTCCCTGGCGAAAGAGCCCTCGATCGCGGTGATAGCTCTCGAGAATGTGACGCGGCTCTTTGAGGTGCATGAAGAGGTGAGCTCGCGGAGCACCAACTCTTTCAATGTTCACTTTTCCAGATGAGATCAACTCTTCGTGGTCTTCTGAAGCGATCTGTCGGATGCTCGGCGGCTCTTCAGCTCAGATTGGAGGCGGTTATTCAGGATCTTCGGGAGGAGGCGGTGATTGATGATACTGTGAAGGCGGTGCTTGCGAAATTATCACTTTTATAATAATAATAATTTATTATTTATTTTATGTTTATGTTGTTGAAAAACGGGAAAATCTGTGATACTTTAATAACTTTTTCTGTGAAAAATTAATAATAATTTAACTTTTTTCTTCAAATTTTTTCGATTTTCCTTGGTAATTTCAACCTCAATTATCTTGTTACTTTCTCATAAAAGTAGTTTAATATCCAGAAAACTAGAAAATTCCAGAAGATGTCCGGAGACATGGACGTATTCGACAGCTTCGATCAAATGGACACTCAAGAGCAACCCATCACACTTTCAGATGACTCTTTTGATGCTCCAATAACCTCTAATCAGAATCAGAATCATTTTGATAAGCAATCAGCTATTGAAAAGTATCGAGAGCTGAAAGAAACCTCGAAAAAACTAGATGAACTGGCAGTTGAGGTATTCAGAAAACAAAAACAAACAAAAAGAAGGATAGTGTTCAGTAGAGCGCGCTTTCAGGTCCGACGACTTGTGACAATTTGCAAACAGATGGAGGAGTGCTACAGTAAGCGAGTTGGAAGGGATACGGTAGCGAGTAGTGCGGAGGTTTGTGTAGGTTACTGTACTTTAAAAGATTACTGTAATCTAGAAAAGCGATTGAGATTACTGTAATTTACGAGATTACTGTAATCTAGAAGAGTGATTGAGATTACTGTAGTTTAAGAGAATACTGTAATCTAGAAAAGCTATTAAGATTACTGTAGTTTAAGGGAATACTGTAATCTAGAAAAGCGATTAAGATTACTGTAGTTTAAGAGATTACTGTAATCTAGAAGAGCGATTGAGATTACTGTAATTTAAGAGATTACTGTAATTTAGTAAACTTTATTTCATCATTTTTCGATTTGTCAAAAGGTTACTATAGCAGGAAATCCTGGGAAGCTTTCAATCTACAGTAATCCTTCTGCCTTACATTTCGCAGCCCTTTTTGGTTCATTTTGGCTCAATTTTCTCGGAGTTTTTCGTTTTCAATGTTTTTCTCATAAATTACAACGAAAATTTACGTTTTTAACATGATTTTATCGTTTTTAATGCACATTTTTCATCTCATCATGATTTTAATGGAAATCTACACATTTTAGCTTGAAAAGCATGAAAAAAATACTCTGACTGTAATCTATAGATCAAAAAGTATATTTTTCATGCTTTTCAAGCTTTAAATGTGTAGATTTTCATGAAAATCATGATGAGATGAAAAATGTGCATTAAAAACGATAAAATCATGTTAAAAACGTATATTTTTGTTGTAATTTAGGAGAAAAACATTGAAAACGAAAATCACGAGAAAATTGAGCCAAAAACGGAGCAAAAGGAGCTCCAAAATCCGCCCATTTTAACGTTTTACAATAAACCCAAATGAAAAACATCAGAATAATCTCTTTTCCACCTTAAAACATTGAAAATGGACTCAAAATGAGCCAAAAACAACTGGAGAATGTCCAAGGATTACTGTAACTCCCAACTGTCTGCATTTTCTCGTCCCTTCAGCTGCACCACCTCCACGACGGCTCCACCCTCCTCCTCATCACCATCACCAACGTCACCGACCAACCGATGACCGACTGGATTCTTGACGTCCATCCATCCCCGATCTTCCCCACGCCTTCAACGTCTTCTGCACAAACCATCGAACTTGGGCATCTTCCACCGGGAACTCGAAAAACTTTCGAGTGCCAGGTGATGTTCCCGGTAGAACTGCCAGTTATTCTCGAGCTTGCGTTGATTCGCGAGTTTCGATTGGATGAAGACGTGAAGGTTTTCCACGTGGCACTGGATCCAGTTTGCGTGACAGTATGGGATAATGTGCAAATTGGAAAAGAAGAAGTGACTACGGTAGGTGGAAGTGTTTGCGGACCTGCGAGATTACAGTAATCCAGAACTTCACCACATCCATCCGCCTTCCAAACACCCTCGTGGATTTGCTCTCCGGATGTCCGGACACCTCCGTCACGCCTTCTCAAGTCATCAAAGCGATTCTGAAGCTCGACGTGACGACGTCAGAAGTTACAGTGATAGTTCCAACGTCTTCAACTTCACCTTCAGTATGGGCTCATCTCAAATGCTCCAAAGACTCTGGCACCACCCACCAGCTCACCATCGGAGCCGACAGCTCGCGGAGCCAAAAGCTGCTCGCCGAGCACATGCGCGTGCGGCTCATCGCAGAGATGGCGAAATTGAAATCGAGGCCCGCGAAAGGGATAAATGTAATGGGCAATTTGGAAGAGAGCTCCATTGAGCAGCTCTTTTTGGACATGCTCGGGCTCTTTCATTGAGACACGTCATCTTTTTCACTTTTTTTTGTTTGTTTTCAGTTTTGACCTACATTTTGTGCTCAATTGTGGTCAGTTTTGTGCTCACAAACATTCCTTTTTTCTCTAAATCTCCATTTCTCTACTCGCTTTCCGTTTTTCTTGTTTCGGGTTTCTTTTCACAAAGTTTTAACTTTTTTCTTCTTTTTTAAACTTATTGATTGAAAAACAGGTTCTTTAGAACCTTGAAATACCTTTTTCTATTGTTTGCAAAGTGCGGCACTTGTTTTCTGCAACTTTGCCGCACATTTATCATCATTTTCATCAAAATTCCATTGATTTTTTTCAATTTTTCCTTGTTTTCAGGCGTTTTTCTGTCAGAATACATAAAAATGAAGGAAAATCACTAAAAACCACCTGAAAATCGAACTTTTCACTAAAAAATGATGAAAAATGTCGATTTTCAATTGGTTTTTAGTGATTTTTCGATAATTCCAATTCATTTTCATGTATTCTGACAAAAAAAAACGCCTGAAAATAAGGAAAAATTGATAAAATCAATAACATTTTGATGAAAAATACGATTTTTCAATGATTATTCATCATTTTCATCAAAATTTCATTGATTTTATCGATTTTTTCTCATTTTTAGGCGTTTTTCTGGCAGAATACATGATTTTATCAAAAAATCACTGAAAATCACCTTAAAATCGATTTTTCCACTAAAAATGATGAAAAATTTCGATTTTCCAGTGGTTTCCATAGTGATTTTGTGATAATTTCCTTTCTTTCTGACAGAAAATCACCTGAAAATAAGAAAAACATTTGATAAAAAAAATGAAATTTTGATGAAAATTATGACAAAAACGATTTGTCAATGATTATTCATCATTTTTATCAAAATTTGATTGATTTTATCAATTTTTCCCTATTTTTAGGCATTTTTCTGTCAGAAAAGAAAGGAAATTATCAAAAAATCACTAGAAACCACCTTAAAATCGATATTTTTCATCATTTTTCAGTAGAAAAATGGATTTTAAAGTGGTTTTTGGTGATTTTTTGATAATTTCTATTCATTTTCATGAATTCTGACAGAAAAACATTGAAAATAAGGAAACATTGATAAAATCAGTGTAAATTTGATGGAAATAATGACAAATGTGCGGCTAGGTTGCCGCACTTTGCAAATAAGCTCCGCCCACAAACTATAATAACCTCCAGCACCATGTCATCCGCATTCGTCGTTGGAGCCACCGGAGCCGTCGGCTCGGAGCTCGTCAAACTGCTCGCCGACTCGTCCAAATTCTCGAGAGTCGTGCTCCTGGCTCGCCGCTCGGTGGACTCGGCCACCGATGAGAAGTTCGTGCAGAAAACGGTGGATTTCGAGAAGCTCAGCGAGAATTCAGAAGATGTGAAAGATGTCGACGTGGCGTTCTGTGCTCTTGGAACGACGCGTGGCAAATCCGGAGCCGATGGGTTTTATAAAGTGGATCATGATTATGTGATGAATGCCGCTAGATTGGCGAAGGAGAATGGTATTCTATTACTGCTCCAATGAAATAGCTCAATGAGCACAATTCCAGGAGTCAAGCAGTTCGTCCTAGTGAGCTCGGGCGGAGCCAACGCGGACTCGTCTTTCCTCTACATGAAGACGAAAGGACAAGTGGAAAAGGAAATCGAAGAGTTGAGCTTCGAAAAGTTCGTTATAATGCGACCAGGGCTCATTGAGACGAAGCGCAACGAATTCCGATTCGGTGAAGCCGTCGCCAGTGTGATTCTGAAGCCGTTGAGACTGATCTCCAATCGGTTTTCGAGCTCTGCCACTGAAATCGCTCAGGCGATGATTCAATCGACAAAGGATTCAGAAGAAGGCGTGCAGATTTGGGATAATGTGAAGATTGTGGAGGAGGCAAAGAAGTATGAAGCTTGAGCTTCTCATTTATATATTTTTAATGTGAACTTATTGTTAACCTTTGTTAACCATCTTCAATAATATAATATAAAAATTTATTCTTCATATGTTATACAAGTCAAAAAATACAAGTCACCGGTATTGAGAATGTGTCAAAGTTTTTGGCAGAATGCATGACTGGGATCATTGAAAAATTCAAAAAAGAGCTAAATCCATCGGAGCAACAACAAGACTATAATCCAATAGCCCCCTGTCCCCGAGCCAGAAGACCAGTCCATCGAGCCGGGAGCACCGAGCCGAATGCTCTTCGCGGTGCTCTCGGGCCCGACGCCGCCCGGATTGTACCCGGCGACTTTTATGGTGTACATGTACATCAGTTTCAGGCCGTCGAGCCGCGCTGATGGTCGACGACGATCTGAGAGGCGCTGGACAGGCATGTCCAGTTCGATGGCCTCGGTGGCGGTTTCCGAGATGTAGATGTAGATCTGAATGAGGAATTCAGATGAGACTTATATCATTCGAAAGCTCTTGTTTTGACGAGTTCAGAACTGTGTTTAGTTTTTACTGCGGAGCTCTGTGAGCTGAGATATAGAGCTCTAAAGTTGAGAACTGATACTTTTCAACTTCAGAGCCCCATATCTCGGCTCACGGAGCTCGGAAGGGAAAATGGAGCACAGTTCTGGAATCGTTGAAACAAGAGCTTTTGAATGATATATAGTGAGCGCAAAAATAATGCTATGCGCTGAAACTGACGCCAAATTGCACTAAATTTGAAAATCAATGGTTTTTCCTGGGGTTTTTTGCATTATTTTCGAATTTTTGACAAATAGATAATTAATAGACAGTATTCAATGATCTTGAGCCAATTTCCATCATCTTTTTCATACCAAAAGCTGAAAAAATTCGAAAAGATCGGAAAAAAGCGTCAAAGTCCAATGGAGCGCGTTTACTGACCCCCAACCAGTTTTTTTGAGTTTTTTGGAATTTACCTTGTATCCACACCCGGCTTCTGTTTTATTCGGCTGCTGAAGATCTATCGCCGTCCACTCCAGAATAGTGGTGTAGCTGTCTTTCTGGAATTGATTTCATTTCATTGAATAATCTTCGGAAAATGTTCTGATAAGCCTTATAAGTTATATCATTAGAAAGCTCTTGTTTCGACGAGTTCAGAACTGTAATTAGTTTTTTCTAAGGAGCTCTGTGAGCCGAGATATGGAGCTCTAAAGTTTAAGGTGATACTTTTCAACTTCAGAGCACCATATCTCAGCTCACAGAGCTCCGTAGAAAAAACGAATTACTGTTCTGAACTCCTTAAAAACAAGAGCTTTCTAATGATACTTACCATCTGCTTCATCATCAGTTTCTCAATGACAGGCGTCTCATTTGGTGGATGTTGTTTAGTGTGAATGCGGAATGTCTTGCTCGCCGGTCCCAGGTTACCCTGCAATATATTTTTGATATTTCACTTTTAAAATTAGTAATTCTGAAAAAGCTTACATGATTATCAACGGCTTTCAAGTCGCAATCATAAGCGGTCTCCGCATCCAACCCGCCCAACATCCAAAAAGTGCGATCGCTGGACACAGTGGCTGAAATTTCAGCGCCTTTCAGATCGACACATGAGATTTGAACAGCGTGTTTTGTGTCGCAATCTGAGGTGGAGTCCCACACCCAGGAGATGTTGACGTGGGAGGCGTTGATGGGTTTCACGTTGTGAAGGGACACTTTTTTGAGCTCTCCTGGAATAGAAGGGGTTTTTGAATCTTTAGGGGAATGGTGTAATGAGTTGTAATATATGATTCAAAAGCTCTTGTCTGGAGGAGTTCAGAACTATGTTTGGTTTTTTCTACAGAGCTCTGAGAGCCGAGATATGGAGCTTTAAAGTTGAGGAGTACTGAAAAGTTGACTAAAACTTTGGAGCTCCATATCTCGGCTCACAGAGCTCTGTAGAAAAAATAAAGCACAGTTGTAAACTCCTCAAACTAAAAGCTTTCGATTGATGCAAGCCTTTTTTTTTCTACAGAGCTCAATGAGCTGAGATATGGAGCTCCAACTACTACACTTCTAGACTTAATTCAGTACTCAAACTTTAGAGCCCCATATCTCAGCTCACAGAGCTCTGTAGAAAAAACCAAACACCGTTCTAAACTCCTCAAAACAAGCGCTTTCACATGATACCCACCTCGACTATTCAAAAAAGCCACCGTATCCGTGCTCACCGATCCATTGCCCTGATCATTGACCGGCCGCACCGCGAGCACCACCATCCGACACCCGTCAGTGCTATTCAACTTCAGAATCGCCTGCGGTTGATCCGAATCCAGATGATTCTCCAACTCTCTTCCCTCATCAGTAGTAGCCGTGCCATTTACCGCCGCCTCACTCCACGACACCCGATACCGTAGATTATCCCCGGAGCTCTCTTCTCCCAGCTCGATGGGCTGCCACTCGACGAGCAAAGTCTGCGAGTCCAACGACCTCCACTTCAGATTGTCGACAACTTCTGAAGGTGCACCTGGGGGTGTTCTCACCCAGTCAGAGGGCATAGAGGGGTCGCCGATTGCCGCTGACTCTACGGATCTGACTCTGAACTGGTACTCGGTGTTGGGAAGAAGATCCTGGATGGTTATACTGTCCTTTTCCATATTTGCAACAAGTTGTCGTTCCGCAGCTCGCCATTTTCGATTCCTTTTAGTTCGAAGTTCTACCAAATACCCATCGACTTTTGGCGAATGATCCCGGGTGTCCCGGTGCTGTGGTGGAAGCCTCCATCTCAATCGGAACTTCTTCTTGGGCCCTTTTTCTTCGAATTGCTCCACGGTAACGGCTATGGGGGAAGGGAGTTGTGGTCGTGTGACGACTTCAGAAGAGCCTCCGTATAATGAAGAGCAGGAGAACCTTCCGACGTGATGCTTTTTCTCCAGCTTCACATCGATTTTTTGCTTGACATGTCGATTCTTGGTCTTCTTCTCGTGGACCCTAGACTTTAAAGGGTAATGGCTGCTCGGGCGGTCATTGATTTTCCACTCAAAGAGAGCCTCTGGGCACTCGGAGTCGTCGCAAGAGAGCTCTACCTCGCAGCTCATATTGACGGTGTCCTCGTCGAGGTAGTTGGTCTTGATGGACGGCTTCTCGATCACCAATAACTGCACCTGACTGTGCGCCTTGCCCAGTTTGTTATGGGCGGTGCAGAAAAAGAGTCCGGCGTCTTCCTGGAGCACCTTTTCAATGCTCATCACGCCTTCCTCGTCACGAATCCGCCCTTTTGTTGGAAGACGTGCACCTCCTGCATCCGCCCATTTGCCATGAAACCTTGGGGATGCTTCAAAGATGCAAGGGATGCTCACAGTGCTCCCAATTGCTGCGAACACCTTCCGTGGCATTGCATTCGGGGGGAAGACGGGGCTCGAATCCTTCACAGTGAGAAGCGCGGAGCTCGACGAGCTGCCAACATCGTTCGATGCGACGCATTGATAGACTCCAGAATCTGAATCCTCTGCCAACTTCAGATGAAGCACGTTGTGATCTATCTTCAGACGCTTTCGTTTCTCAGGGGGCAAGAGAAGTGGCACTATTGGCTTCGCGTCCTTGAACCATTCCACTGAAGAGTAGGAGTCGGCGTTAGAAAGAAGACACTCGAAGGAGATGTTCGATTCAGTGGGGATCAGACGATCGTGGAGTCCTTGGAGAATCACGGGAGGTGCTATAACATTGCGATGATAAAGGAAATTCAGAATTCAGAAGACGTTACCTCTCAACTTGACATGAACCTCTCCGGCGGCACTTCCGAAGGAGTTTGTGGCGACGCACTTGTACTTTCCAGCGTCTCCATAGTTCACCTTATCGATTTTGAGCACTCGACCGTAGTTGGAAATGTGCGAGCGAGGGGGGAGTGGTTTTCCATCGACGCGAGACCATTTGTATTGAGGAATTGGGCTGGAAAACAAGAAAATGATTAGGCTCATTATATATCATTCGAAAGCTCTTGTTTTGACGAGTTCAGAACTGTAATTAGTTTTTTCTATGGAGCTCTGTGAGCCGAGATATGGAGCTTCAAAGTTTGAAAGCTTCATATCTCGGCTCACAGAGCTCCGTTGGAAAAACCAAACACAGTTCTGAACTCCTCAAATCAAGAGCTTTCCAATTATATAGAGTACATTTAAATTTGAAAATTCGTCAGCCCTCTCCTTTCTCAAAGAAAATTTCCCGATTTCAACATTTCAGTACTCAAACTTCAGAGCTCCATATCTCGGCTCACAGAGCTCATTTGGAAAAACCAAACACAGTTCTGAATTCCTCAGATCAAGAGCTTTAGAATGATATAAGAAACTCACTTCGCGTACGCAAAACACTCCAAATAGATCGAGTCGCCAACTTTCGGATCTTCCGGGAAGATCTGCGGTTGTGAAGAATCGAGACGCGGTTGAAACGTGGAATTGGTGGACTTGGAGGTGGAGGAGATGAGTCGGAAGAATGGTCCGTAGTGGCCGGATTGGGTGGAGTAGACGGAGAGAGAGCACGCGTAGCTGGAAGTGATACGGGAGGTAATAGGATTAATTGTAATCTGATTGATTTATAATATGAGCTGATAAGTGAGAAAGAGGGAGAAAGAGGGAGAGAGAGGGAGAGAGAGAGAGAGAGAGCGAGAGGGAGAGAGACAGAGAGAGACAGAGAGAGACGCAGACTGTCTGACTGTCTGCGTCTATTCTTTCGCTTCTTCTTCACTCGTTCTGTTAAAACGCTCATAACTTCTTTCAAAATAACTTTTCCACACACTTAAATATATCAAAATAACCAGCTCATCATTCTCTTTCCAATGATACCAACCTGTCCTCATCATCCCTCGTCAAATAGGAGAAAAACAGCGTTCCATCCAACGAAATGAACCTTCTCTCGCTCTGACTCAAAATCCGATCAGTAGACGCCCCGTGTAGCCAGGAATATGTCAGCGATTCTGAAAAAACAAAATTCAGATTGAAAAAAGTTGAAAATTGAAAAATTGTTTGATCTACCCTGCCTCTCATCCTTCTCGCGACGGGTTCATCGATCTGTCAAAGGTGTGCAAAGCTTTTCAGCTGGGTAAAAGGGAATAGACACTGTCATGCAAGCTTTTGGGGGTTACTGTAGGACTACGGTAGATCCTGTTTGGTGCGATGTGTGTGTTGGTGAAAAAGCGTTGGGGTGTGAGGTGGTGAAGATTCATTCCAAAAAAATATACAGAAATGACACAATTCTTTTAAAGGGAAACAAAATATATTTGAAACCAAGGTAAAAAGTTTAGTTTTGCGGAAAGTGAGAAAAAAAAAAGAATGGAAATCAAAAAAAGTGGGTTCATTCAGAAGCGGTGTGGGGTGCGAGTGCAATGGGTGCAGTGCGATATGTCATTTGAAAGAGAATTTTCTCCTGATTCAGAATATATAGTTTTTATGTGACAAAAGTGAATTTGAAGCGAGTTATGGGCGTTTAAAACTAGCTAGTGCATGCAACTGCAAGGTTACTGTAGCTTTAAAGGCGCATAACCGATTTTGAAACTTTTTTTTTTGCTTCCTAATCATTTCTTAATGGTATTACGGTACTTTTTAAAGATTCTCTTTGCTAACTACAGTAATCCTAACAAATTACTGTACCTAAAACTCGAAACTAAAATTTTCAATTTTAAAAGTGCAAGTGAAACACATAAAGGGATATGGGCTCGACGAGACTCAACTCGGAGCAAGGTGCGAGTGCAAATTGGTGCAAAATATGGTGCAATTGGTGTTAGGTGCGTGTGCAAATGGTGAACTTGGTTAGTAAATGGCAAAAGGTGGGGACGAAGGACAATCGGAAAAGTGTGTGCAAGTGCTCTGAATGAATGGGATGTTTGGAGAATCCGAGAATAAAGAGTAGAAGAGAGGAGAAGAGAAAGTGAAGAAGGTGATAAGAAACTGTTTGTCAGTGAAATGAAATTATTGGATTCCATTTATTACTGATAAGTGAGGAGAGAGGGGGGAAGGGTGGTGATTGATGATGTGTGACGTGGCATACGGTAGGTTGGGAAGTGTGTAATGGAAGTGAAGGCACAGTAATCCTCTACATTTAAATTTGAAGAAGTGAACAAGTTTACAGACAAAGTACGGTAGTTTTGAAGGATTACTGTACTTTTGTCAATTTTGAAAAACACCCTTTTCTAACTAGGAGATTTTTCACTGGTAAGTTAGCTTTTTATGAAGAGATTAATATCATTCGAAAGGTCTTTTCATGAGGATTCCAAAACTGTTTTTCATTTTTCCTATCAAGCTTTGTGGGCCGAGATATAGAGCTCCAAAGTATGAACTTATCTAAGTTGCACTAACTAACTAGGGATTGTTCCACTGGTAGGTTGACCAATCATATTGAGTTTAGTATCATTCAAAAGGTCTTTTTATGAGGATTTCAAAACTGTGTTTAATTTTTCTTATTGAGCTCTGTGAGCCGAGATATGACGCTTTAAAGATGAGCACAAAATTTAAAAAGTGCCAATTTTCAAAGCTTCATATCTCGACCCAAAATTTCATTTAACAGAAAGGGAAAACTGTTTTGAAATCCTCACAAAATGAGCTTTTGAATGATACTAAACTGAACATTCCTACTGTAAGCACGACTAAAAGAGAATCCATCGAATAGAAAGAAGACAAAGCAAACAACGAAAACCAAAAGAAAAGTTTATATTCAGAAGCTTACTAGGGCAGACACGACGTCTTTCATAATCTAAACATAGAATCGTTGGGGAAAGTGTCAAAATCGAATGATCAGAAAGCGTCTGTTTGCGATGGGCTCCCGTTTTCCTCTCGCTATTTGCTCGCCGCTTCCAAATTGTTCATTTCGAAATGAAATTGATAAGGACGGCGATGGTGAGAGAAACGGAATTGCAAATGATCGTTTTGTTTGCCCCCGGCGAAATGTGTTCCAAGGCCGCTAATTGTGTTCGGGGGCGAAAAAACAGTAAAATCATTTACTATTTGATAACCTACATTTGATATCGCTAGGTCAACTGCTAGATCAAAAGTAGGTCAAAACAGATCAATATTATGAAAAAAGTTTTCTTCAAAGAAGATGCATGTTAGCAGCTACCATATAAAAGAACGACATCTTCAGTTTGAAGTGTTTCCTTTTTGGAAAAGAGGGGGAGGGGGAAAAGACTATCCGCACAGACTTATCGAGTTTTCTTCCACTTTTTGTCGGATTTTCACTTCCGCGTCTTTGCGCGCAGAAGTTCTGGACATGGTTTTATAAAAACAGCAGCTGATGGAATTTTGGAGATAAAGGGAGAAACTTCTAAACGTCTTTCTTACATTGAAATTGGGTTCGGGTTTGTGTATCTGAAGAGAAAACCTCGCAATGCGAAACAAACGAGGAGAGACAGAGTGCGGTGTCGAACCCAACGGACCCCCCAAAAGGAGTCGCCTCAAATGTAAGCACGCTAACCACTGCGCCACGGGTGCACGCGGGCGACGCGTTCCAGAGTGCGTACAACAGCGCAATGAAGCCCGTACCCATCGCAAAGAGAAGGAGACGGAGTGCGGTGTCGAACCCAACGGACCCCCAAAAGGGGACCGACTCGAAAGCAATAGCGCTAACCACTGCGCCACCGTTGCACGCGGTCGACGCGGTGCCAGAGTGCGTACAAGTGGCCGCCGCCGCCAAAGTCTACGAAAAAAGGGAAACGACTAGAGATGCGCATTTGATAAGAGACGCAGACAACTTTAAAGGCGCATAACTTTGTTTCCCCGGAGGCGAAGAGAACCTAACGAGATTAGTGAGGAAGAGGAAAGGCACCTAACTTTTTGCTCCGACTGTTAGTAAAAAGCGAAAAGAGAACTGAAAAATGGAAAGCAAAGCGAACTGATTCAGGCATTAATGACTTTCGAAATTTGTTAGTGAAGCTTCTTTTTTTTCTCAATTCCTAACCACCTAATTGCGCTAATTTCTCATCCTAATCGTAGTTTTACTAATGATAATAATGAAAAAAGTGGGCGTGTCAGCACTTGTTGATAGTACATTAAACATCGAAGCTCTGTGGCTGCTCATGAGCCCCCGGAGCGCTTTCGCAATTCAACTCGAAGAGATAAATCACTGACAGGTGGCTCATTGAGCACGAAAGAGCCCGAGGAGATGAAAATGCTCATCGATATGCTCGTTTTGATTCTAGATTCTTCAGAAGAGAACTCTACTAGATCTAACAGCCAAGTAGAAAAGTTGGAGCATGTTATTGACATGTTTGGACGTCTTCTTCAGAAGACGTGACGTCTCCAGGGACGAATCCGTCGTGTGAAGAGCCCTCCCCCCGGCTAATCATGGTCTCGCGGGAGAAGGGGGGCCGACAAGTAGGAGGAGAGGGGGAAATAAAAATGGAAATGCAAATGATGGAGAGGAAAGAGAAGTGGTTAGTACCTACTACACATAAATCTGCATTGACAAGTTTGTGATAGAGGGGAAGGGGGCGCATAAACTTCCTGCAAACAAAGTTTTCACTCGAAAAGAATCGAACCCCTGACCCTCTGCACATTGTCCGCCAGCGTTACCGCCGGGACCACCGCGACACTTTTGAAAAAGGAGCGCAGGTGCGTACATATGCGCGGGGTCCCTTTCTAGACTGACGCGCACTCTTGTACGCACTCTGCCTTGTGTCGATCGCGTGCACCGGTGGCGCAGTGGTTAACGCGCTTGCCATCGACCCGCCCCCTTTTAGGTTCACAGGTTCACCACCGCCTCTCTCCACTTTCGCTTTGCGGACTCGCTTTCAGATTAGGTGCTCAAGTTTTGAACTTTTTTGCCGTCAAAGCTCAAAGAGGCAGGTGACAAAAAGTGTAACAACTTATTTTTGCGTTCCCAAGAGCACTAGAAAAGTGTAAACTTGAAGGAAACGACAATTTTTAAACAAAAATGTGGAAGAAAAGGGGAATCGTGACTCACTTTTCATAACATAAAAGCGAATTGTCCATCAATCTTTGTAAGAACAAGGGGGAGGGGCTTACAAGGCTTACCAAATGTTTTCGGTTGCAGTGCAAGTGAAAGTATAGTGAAAAAAGGGGGAAATGGGGAAAAATGGGCGGGGTTTGATTGATGGGGAGGAAATTAATTGTGAATGGGGGCGATTTTCCAAGTTCTAACGAGGCTCCGAAATTCCGAAATTCCGAAATGAAAGCAGCACTCAACCTTTCTCTTTCTAGAATTTCACCATCTCAAGTGAAATCGGAGCCGAGTGAGAATAAACTGGGGATAAGTCGCTCACTATAGAAGACATGCACAGAAATGAAATAAAGTTTGACAAACGCTCAACATGCACACATCCCTTTTCTAAATGATGCACGAAAAAGAGCAACTCACTGGGCTGATGAGCCGGCGGGTCGCAGTCCAATTTGGCGCCGCCATTCGCCAGCGAGTACACATCCAATCGGTGCGTGCGGAACGCGTCGATGAACGACGGCTTCAGAAGGATCGGCGGGCTGCGCACTTCGCCGTGGATGTTGCGGGCGGTGCAGTGGAAGGAGGAGTAGGCGAGGGTGGGGGAGGCGGGCACCAGGAGGTTGCCGCCCGAGAGAAGGTAGGAGACGTTCGATTGGGAGGGGCTTAGCTGGAATTTAGAGGGGTTTTAGAAGGGGCTTTCTAAACGATATAAGGGGCTTTCTAACGAAAGAAGGAGCTTTCTAACGAGAGAAGGGGCTTTCTAAACGATAGAAGGGACTTTCTAATGTATAGAAGGGGCTTTCTAATCGATAAAAGGGGCTTTCTAATCGATAGAAGGGGCTTTCTAAACGAGAGAAGGGGCTTTCTAAACGAGAGAAGGGGCTTTCTAAATTATAGAAGGGGTTTTCTAAATTATGGAAGTTTAAGAACTTCAAAAGAGGTTTAGTTTACAAAAATTTCAGGTTGTGCTCATGGAACTGTTGCTCGAGGAGCTTTGTTTAAAATTGAAGGAAAATGAGTTGAATTTGAACGTTTGAATGTTCACAAGAAAATGCTCCGATGAGTCCCCGGATTCTTCTAATTCTTTTGATGAAACCTATATCATTCAAAAGCCCTTGTTTCAACAAATTCAGAACTATATTCAATTTCTCAATCCGAGCTCTGTGAGCCGAGATATGGAGCTTTAAACTTTGAACTGCAAACTTTTCAGTACCAAACCTTAGAGCTCTATATCTCGGCTTACAAAGCTTGTGTTATCTAGATGAGTTCTATATCATTCAAAAGCCCTTGTTTTGACAATTCTAGAACTGTTTTCCATTTTTCCTACAGATCTCTATGAGCCGAGATATGGAGCTCCAAAGTTTGAACTCGCAAACTTTTCAGTACCAAGCCTTTGAGCTTAATATCTCGGCTTACAAAGCTTGTGTTATTCAGATGAGTCTTATACCATTCGAAAGCCCTTGTTTTGACAAGTTCAGAACTATATTCAATTTTTCCATCCGAGCTCTGTGAGCCGAGATATGGAGCTCCAAAGTTTGAACTGCAAGCACTCAACTTTAGAGCTCCATATCTCGGCTCACAGAGCTCCGTATCAAAAATGGAGCACACTTCTGAACTCGTCAAAACAAGAGCTTTTGAATGATATATTATTTGAAAATCATTAAGATCAACTCACCACTTCCACATCATTCTTATACCAGGAAACCGTCGGCTTGGGCTCTCCCTCCACATTGCACGGCAACGCGATATAATCCGCATCGGCTCGGGGGTGGAAGTAGATTTCAGACTGTCCTGTCAAACTGATCTTCGGGGCTCCAAGGGGGAGGAGCTTCTGTTGGAAGAGAAGGGAGCGACGAGCCATTTTGTTGAGGGAGCAAATGTAGGGGAAGTGGGAGGATGGGTTGATTGTGATGCTGGAATTAATAATGGTTAGTGGTATCATTCAAAAGATCTTTTTGTGAGGATTTCAAAACTATTTTCAATTTTTTTGACCGAGCTCTGTGAGCCGAGATATGAAGCTTTGAAAAATGGGCACATTTTCAAACCTCCATATCTCGGCTCACAGAGCTCGTTAGAAAAAACCGAAAACAGTTCCAAAATCCACACAAAAAGACCTTTCGAATGATACCCAATACAAAAACCCACATCTTATAACCGCCCTCCTCCGTCCGATTCAATGCCTGTCCCATCCCTCCAACATGAAAAGTGGGCTCTGATAGTCCTCTCTCGTGCAAATGCTTCAGAAGATCCATGACGTCGTCTAGAAGCAAAGTGACACTCGGATCCATCAGTTCTCCTCCTTCATGATGACAGTTTTTCTTTGCATGTTTGAGGTTTGCAGGTGAAATGGAGATACGAACGCATTGTTCGGCGGCGAGTTGCCAGCCGATGGGGCAGGAGGATTCGTCTGGAAAGTTTTTGTTTGGTTTCTCTGCGTCTCATGGTGAGAAGGTTTCTCTAACTGTCTAGCTTCTCTGCGTCTCTGTCTCTCTGTCTCTCTGTCTCTCTGTCTCTCTGTCTCTCTGTCTCTCTGTCTCTCTGTCTCTCTGTCTCTCTGTCTCTCTGTCTCTCTGTCTCTCTGTCTCTCTGTCTCTCTGTCTCTCTGTCTCTCTGTCTCTCTGTCTCTCTGTCTCTCTGTCTCTCTGTCTCTCTGTCTCTCTGTCTCTCTGTCTCTCTGTCTCTCTGTCTCTCTGTCTCTCTGTCTCTCTGTCTCTCTGTCTCTCTGTCTCTCTGTCTCTCTGTCTCTCTGTCTCTCTGTCTCTCTCTCTCTCTGTCTCTCTGTCTCTTTGTCTCTCTGTCTCTGTAACTGTCTAGCTTCTCTGCGTCTACTACCAAACTCGCTCCCTAGCACAACCTTTCAACCTTTTCGCAACCCCCCCCCCCCAAATCAAATAACCCCCACAAGCTATCATCAAATCCATCCCCTCTCCCGGAGGACTCGCAAACGTTCCAATTTACTCGCAGTTCATCCTCATTAGGTTGGTAATCAGGATGGCGAAGTGAAAGGGTGGAGGGTGAGAAAATGGGGGTGAGCCACCACCATTTATTACATAATCTATTATTTTCGCTGTGGAACACAGGAACACATGGCTGTTTGGTTAGGCAATCTGGCGAATTTGGGGTGGAGAGTTGTGTAATGGGAGGGAAGAGAGGAAACGTGGTGGCCTAGAAATGGTTTTAATGGTTTTCTAGGCCATGAGATGTTTTACGTGTAATCAGAAATTAGCGAGAGTTTTGCGGCGCCGCTCCCGACTGGCGCCGCGCTCTTGTACGCACTCTGGCCCCGCGTCGATCGTCTGCACCGGTGGCGCAGTGGCTAACGCGCTTGCCCTCGAGTCGGTCCCCTTTTGGGGGGGGGGGGGGGGGGGGGGGTCCGATAGGTTCGACACCGCACTCCGTCCATTTCTCTTTGCGATGGGTACGGGCTTCCTCGCGCACTTGTACGCACTCAACGCCCGGCTGATCGCGTGCACCGGTGGCGCAGTGGTTAACGCGCTTGCCATCGAGTCGGTCCCCTTTTGGGGGGTCAGATTGGTTCGACACCGCACTCCGTCCCTTACCCTTTGCGGGCCTACAGATTGCGTTGCGTCGTCACCATTTCTCACCTCTCCCCCACACATCCTCATTAATCCCCTTCCCTCTTCCACTCATTTATCAATGTTCGTCCGCATGTCAAAGTGACACCCCTCCCCCCCCCCCCCCCCCTCTGACCTCGCATTTATTTTCGCTTTTGCCTCTAAGCCGTAAAGCCATGATTATTTGATCCGGAACGCAATCTGTCGAGCACTTTCGGTGCCACACGTCTGGTGTTTAGCGGTGTCGTGGAAAGAGATGATTGACACGTGTCATAAAATTAGCAGAAAAGTTGGGAGTTTAAAACTGGTTGGAGTGGTGAATAGCGAGGTTTTGCAGCGATTTGAATTCAAATCTGTGGGAAGATCCTTTAAAACTCTGCTTCTCTAAACTCTCTCGCGCCGCCGCACTCTCTCACTCCACACACTCGTCGGCGCCGGCGCCTCCCCCCCCCGCTCCCTCGGACACCGAACACGTATACCCAAAACCGACACCGGCGCTCCTCTACCCCCGGTGGCGCAGTGGATAACACGCGCGCCCTCCACTCCGCGGAGTACGCGCCCCCTCCCCTGGTTCGAACCCCCGCTTGCGCCGCCGCCCGAGGTGTCAAGTGGCAACAATCAAATTTGCACTCCTCCCCCCATCCATTCACTATATAGTTTCCGTCACCTAATTTATTTTATGCTCACTTTCTCATCCTTTTATATTGCCATGTTCCCATTTGTTTTCTGGGGGCGCGCGCGCGAAATGAAAAATGTGCACATTGTGCTCTAATCGCGAACAGCAATGTGTTTTTGGGGAGCAAAATTACAATTGGAATTGGCAGTTTTCGTACTGGAAAAACTCACCGATAAGTGCTCCGATTGCTCGGAGAGCCGCGAAGAGCACCAAAATCATCAAACTGCTCATTTTGCTCATTGTCGGAGCATCTCCAAGGTTTTTCGATGTGCTCTGAAGATGGATTTGTTTAGTTTTTTCGCAAAATATCAAAAAACGACAAATATTTGACCTTAAAAAATGCAAAAATAACGCATTCCTCTTGGTTATGAATCTGTGATTTGGCTCCCTTTTTCCCTTTTCTAGATGAGGTAAAAAACGGGTGAATTATTCAGGAACACGCCACCACCCAAGGGGGCGATGCAATAGCCGATGCTTTTTACCTCTCATTAGTAGTTTTTTATATAGTGAAGATAATGGGGGAATTGGATAAGCTTACAATAGTTTGATTATGATGGAAAAGTGAAAAAAAAAGGAAAAATGTGGGAAAAAATGAGAAAAAGTAGGAAAAAAATAAAATTTTGAAAAATCATGAATTTCTTTGAAAATTATATCAATCGATAGCAAATTAAATTCTGATTAAAAAAGTCTCTTGACACTTTTCACCAAATTTACAGAAAAACAGTGAAAAACACGAAAAACTAAAGATAGCGGCGAGAGACCCGCGCTTGGTAGTAGACGCAGACACTACAGTAACCTTAAAGGCGCATATCTTCTTTCTGGTTTTTTCTCACATCAAAATCAATTTATAGACAAAATATAAGAATATAGACATGGAAAAGTGAGAAAAATTGGGAAAAAATTGAAAAAATTGTGAAAATTTCCAAAACAGCAAAATTACAAAAAATCATGAAATTTTTTGAAAATTATATCAATCGATAGAAAATTAAATTCTGATTAAAAAAGTCTCTTGGCACTTTTCACCAAAACTACAGAAAAACAGTGAAAGACGCGAAAAACTAAACTTAGCGGCGAGAGACACCCGCTTGGTAGTAGACGCAGACACTACAGTAACCTTAAAGGAGCATAACACTTTTTTGTTCTTTTGCGAGACACCACGACACCAAGATCAAAATCAACGAAATATAAAAATGGGAAGTATAAAAAGGAAAGGAGTCTAATCCGTACCCCTCATTTTTCATTTTTCGAAACAGCCGTCGTCCCTCAAATGTAGGGGGACCGGCAATATAGAAAAGTCTCAAAATGATTGGAGGCAATATACAATGAACGAGGCAAGCCACGCCCCTTTTTGATGTTCGTGTGCTAATCCCCCGGAGCAGCAGGCGGTGAGCAAGACGGGGGGAGGGGCGGAACAGATTGTGCAATGCGACGGACAGACAGAAAGGGTGACCAGATAGAGAGAAGGATATGGTTATTTTGAAGTGGATGGGATCAAGGACTTCCGGCTCATTTTGGAGCAGATGAGGATGGTTATAATGAAATGAATGGGGCATCAGGGTGGATCTATCATAACTCCGCCCACAATTGCTCTTTTTGGCTCAATTTTTCTAGAGTTACTCATTGATATTAGAGCTACATGTTATCAGTTAAACACTTTTCATGAAAATTAAAATTTACTTGGTTATGTTGAATTTTATAGAACATTCTGAAAGCTTAAACTTGAAATAATGGAATGTGACGCTGAAAATAGCAAATATCTTGGTTCGTTTTGGTTTTCATGAAAAATGTTCAACTAATAAATTGTAGTACTGATATCAGTAAGTATCTTCAGAAAATTTGAGCCAAAAAGAGCAATTGTGGGCGGAGTTAGGATCAAAATGGAACATTTAGCCTCACCTATAGAGCAAATCAACCATAACTCCGCCCACAATTGCTCTTTTTGGCTCAATTTTTCTGGAGATACACATTGATATCAGAGCTACAAATTGTTAGTTGAACACTTTTTATGAAAATTGAAATTGACCAGGTTATATTAAATTTTGTTGAACAGTCTGAAAGTTGGCACTTGAAGTAGTGGAATGTGACGCTGAAAATTGAGCACATCTCATTCCATTTCAATTTTCATAAAAAGTGTTTAACTGATAATTTGTAGCTTTGATATCAATGAGTATCTCCAGAAAAATTGAGCCAAAAAGAGCAAAAGTGGGCGGAGTTATGATAAAAATGAGTAAGGGGAACATTTAGCCTCTTCTATAAGGCAGATCAACTATAACTTCGCCCACAATTGCTCTTTTTGGCTCAATTTTTCTGGAGATACTTATTGATATCAGAGCTACAAGTTATCAGTTGAACACTTTTTATGAAAATGAAAACTGACCTAGTTATATTGGGTTTTATAGAACAGTCTGAAAGTTTGGGACCTGGAGCTGAAAATGGAGCATATCTCAGTCCATATCAATTTTCATTAAAACTGTTTAACTGTTAAGTTGTAGCTCTGATATTGATAAGCATCTCCAGAAAAATTTAGCCAAAAAGAACAAAAGTGGGCGGAGTTATGAGCAAAAGTTGTGGAACATGGTTCTCACGCCAACTTTTTGATCCGTGATTAAAAATTGGTGCCCTGGAGCAGTTTTTCGGAGCCATCTTCAAGTTCTTTTTGCTCCAAATGCTCCAAATAGTAATAACAGTGAGCTCCGATAACCAGACCTGGAAAACAAAATTCCCAACTCCCTATCATTATGCGAAAAACAAAACACCTCAAAATCCTCTCGAGACTTTGATATATTCTCCCACACAGTGCCCCTAATTGTCTCAATGACAAATTGCCAGCCATTTGTGCACAAAGAGCACGTGTGCTTTTTGTGCTCAAGTGGTTTGCGGTTTCGGACCACACACAGAGATCGCCGCCGACACATATAATGATGGAAATTGAGAGCCGGTCATATGGGAATCATTCCCTCTCTCTACCACTTTTCCCCGAGCAGAAGGTGTAAAATTTCCGAGGGATGAGTAGATAAATTGTCTCAAGTTGCTCTTCAAGGAGTCGTGAATAGGAAGTGGCCTCTTCTAGATGACCCCACGGCTGCTGGGGGATTATATAGGTCCTTGCGACGTACAAACAATTTTATTCCTGTTTATAAGGATGAGAGTTGTACGAATAGTCGAGGGAATGTGGTATGCGCCTTTAAAGCTACAGTAGTTTCTTACCAAATCTGTGAAGAAATTCCGCACAGCAAAGGGAAAGAGACAGAGTGCGGTGTCGAACCCGGACCCCCAAAAGGGGCCACAGGCAAGCGCGTTAACCACTGCGCCACCGGTGCACACGATCGGCTGGGGACCAGAGTGCGTACAGGAGCGCGGCGACCCGGAGTGGAGAGGCGCCGGGCCATGAAACTCGATAGTTACACTGAAAACATCGCATGGCCTAGGAATGGTTTTCTAGGCCACCTCGTTCCACACTGTTAAATCTGGGTTAGGAACACCACAAAAAAGCTACTAAACTAAAAAGGCACTAAATAAATTATAAGGATGCAAAAAAGAAGTTGAAATGAGATGAGCCACCCATTATCGAGCCAATTCTCCACTTCCTAATTTCAATTATTTGCCATCCGCTCTCAGTTTTTCTCTTTTCTTCTTTCACATCAGAACAATTAAACGATTAAAAGGGGTACAAGTATAAATTAAAGAAGACAAAAAGGAAAAGAACACGGCAGGTTGGGCAGAGATCAAATTTCCTGGTGCGGCTCTAAATGAGGAGGAGGTACTTCATAGTAAATTATTGTTTGCCCAAGCCAAAAGGGAACGGCTTGCGGATATTTGGATAGATCGTCGGCTAAACGTGGCCCCCGGCTACCAACACATTGCAATATATCGTATAGATCCGGCGTGGGGAGTTTCAATTCAAATGTAAAACGAGTCATGCGCCTTTAAAGGTACAGTAACCTGCAAAAAAATTCAAGAAAAGTGGAGAAAAATTGTTGAAAAACGATTTTGAAACTGAAAAAGCAATGCGAAATTTGCAAAATTCAAAAAACTGGTGACAATTTCATGCATGCGCCTTTAAACCTAGGGTACTGTATCCCTTTTTCTTTTCGTTTTTTCGTTTTTTTTTTTTCGTTTTTTTCTCTCTTTTTTTCTTTTTTCTTTCATTTTCGCAGTCAATTACACATTTTTCAGATCAAAATCAAGAAAATCGATTAAAAAATCAAACCAAATCAAAAATCAGAACAAACATTCAAGCCGAACGGAAGAAATCGTGTGTAGGCATTTGAGATTTGAACATTAAAAAACTATTCGAAAAAAAATCTACTTTGCTAGACAATTTGTAACTAAATATTCGATGACGTCCAATGCCTACTTTTCCTAACAAAAAGAAAAAAAATGAAAAAAAAATTGGAAAAAAAAGAAAATTAGAATAAAATCTCTTCGACAAACATGAAATTCAATTCTTTCTTCGTCTTCTTCTTCTAAACCACCAATACTTTATAAATTTTCAGATTAATCTCTGGAAACTTTTCGTCATAAAAGTGTATACAAAAGCCAGAAACAACATGGAATTAATTTCGGAACGGAATGATTGACGAGTCTCCGCCCCCCGAAGGGCTCTCCATTCAAAATGTTCGGTTTTATGACTTTTCGCGGATATCGAGCAGCTGCCGCAGTGAATTATTAGTATTCAGACGCATAGTACATATTCACCGGTATAATTTTCATCTGGTCGGCAAGGAGGAGGAGGAGGTAGAATCGTGAAAAAATGGGTTCAGAGAGAGAGAGAGAGAGATAGAGAGACAGAGAGATAGAGAGATAGAGAGATAGAGAGATAGAGAGATAGAGAGACAGAGAGACAGAGAGAGATAGTACAGAGTAGACGCAGGTTGTTAGACAAACTCTCTGCGTCTCTTACATGGATATTGTCTCTCTCTCTCTCATCTATAAACTAAGAATTCGCTTTTATTAGCCATAAAAAGTTGGTGTCAAGAAGCTAATAAAAGGAAAAGCCTGAATCCGAACGGCATTATGATGATGTTCCCCCTCTCTCATATTCAATTCAAGAAGAGCCCGGATAGGTGCAAATTATACATAGTGAAAGTGGAAGGAGCACAAAGGACCTACCCGCAAATTACACGTTACTGGAGAGGGATATGTTCGCACAAATAAAGGTTATGCCCTTCTAGTTATCAAAGGTGAGCATGCTTTTACATTAGTGCATGGAAGTAGCTGTGGAATGCAATCATGCTCCACTGATAATGACCTTGTCAACGTCAACGAGAGCTCATTAATTAGCAGGAGCTTGTTCACTCGAGTGTTAACGATACCCTGATCAGTCAAGTGTTGTGTAAATAGCAGCCGGAGTGTTTATTTGTGCGGGTATAGTAGATCATCTGCACAGTAAGAAAAAAAGTCTTTATTATAACAACCTAAGCGACGTCTTCTGGAGGAGGCAGCTCGAACTTTGGGTACCTGCCCAAACACTGATACACCTTTCTCTGTAACCGATTGAAAGTGAACACGTGATCCTCGCACCCGGCCGTCTTCATCCCGTTCGTCAAGTACGCCACGATCAGCTCGTTGTCCGCATCCGCGCGAATCATCTGCCCGCCCACGCCGGGGTGGCCGAATTGCCACGTTTTGGCGGGCGATTTGAAGTAGGTGAAGCCGTGCTCCTTGTTCTGCGGCTCACCGATGGAGTGGTCGAAGGCGGTCATGTTGCGAGGGTGTTTGATTTTCTGGAAAATGTTGGGTGTGAGAGTTTTGGATGGTTTCAAGTATACAGATCAAAATTTTGGTCTAAATATGTGCTTCTAGTTGGGTTTTAGGACTTTTTTGAGTTATCATTACTTTGCTTCAACTGAACAATTTTCAGAAGATAGTCTTAGCTGTCTGCGTCTACTCTCTAAGTGCTTTGTAAGTTTTGTCTGACTGTCTGACTGTCTGCGTCTACTGTGTAAGGTTACTCTCTCGCTCTCTAACAACAGCATATTCCCGAGCTAAGTTGGCCGTTCACAACAAGATTAGTATCATTCGAAAGCTCTTGTTTTGACGATTTCAGAACTATGTTTAACTTTTCCAATGGTGCTCTGTGAGCCGAGATATGGAGCTCCAAAGTTTGAACACTCCATATCTCGGCTCACAGAGCTCCTTCAAAAAAATTAGGCATAGTTCTGAAATCGTCATAACAAGAGCTTTCGAATGATTATAACCCACCTCAAAAGTCTCCCTGCTCAACAGAGTCCCATCCAGCACCAACTGATGGAGCTGCGCCAGAGCTCTCGCCGAGCCGATCCCATTCACCGCTGGCTGCCCAACAGCTCGCAAATCGCTATTATTGAACATGGTGAAGTCAGTTCCATAAAGACTCAGATTCCGTCGAGCCGCTGTGAAGTAGCCACGTGGATTGTAAAAATAGCGGGCCAGCTTTAAGATCGACCTGTCGTAGGCCACTTCTCGACTGACCAGAGTTGGCGGGCATTTGAATAACCGAGCTAGACGATTCTCTTCGGATGTGCAATCGCCGATGTGAATGTCGATGTCTGAAGAGAGCTATGAGCCTTTAAAGTTGAGAAGTTGAGCCTCACAATGTTTCGAAGCAATTTCCTCTTTGAAAAACTCTCCAACTGTCCGATGCAGTGGATCCACTCTCCTGAAGATTTGATCGGTGAGCCAGCCGAATGTGAGAGCATGATAGGCGGTTCGTGTTCCTGGTGGGTACACTGGTTTGAGATTTTCAATTATCGAGGAGAGTTTGTTGTTATTAATGAGCTCGGCTTCAGTGAATCGCACGCCTGGGAAGTAGGGAAGACCGGCCTGAAAGGAAGTGGTAGAAAAGTTGGTTTTTCAGAATGAGATTGGTATCATTCGAAAGATATTTTCATGAGGATTTCAAAACTCTTTTCCATTTTTCCAACAGAGCTATGTGAGCCGAGATATAGAGCTACAAAGTTTGAACTGATCTGATAGTGAATCAAACTAACTAGGGAATGTTCCCGAGGTAAGTTGTCCGTTCAGAACGATATTAATATCATTTGAAAGGTCTTTTTATGAGGATTTCAAAACTGTGCTCTATTTTTCCTACTGAGCTCTGTGAGCCGAGATATGGAGCTTTGAAAGTGTGCACTTTTTTAGACTTGTGTTCATTTTCAAAGCTTCATATCTCGGGTCAAAGTTTCATTGAGCAAAAACGGAAAACTGTTTTGAAATCCTCAATACCTTACAAATAACATCAATTTCATTCTGAAAACCCAACCCAATCCCTCCTAATAAATCAACTTACAGTATGCGACAACACCATCTCAATGGTAATCTCCTCCTTCCCATTCTGCCCAAACTCTGGCCAGTACTTGACGACCTTATCAGTGTACTCGCAGAGCCCTCGATCCACAATCATTGCAAAGCAGATCGCAGTGCAGCTCTTTGTGCAACTGAAGATGGTGGAAATGGTGTCCTCTTTCCATTGCTTGCTGGAAAAATGGTCGGTATCACAGCTCCCAGAGCGAATCAGAAAAAATTGATTATAGATTCGGAATCCTCATGAAAAGGGCTTTCAAATGATATACAACTCACAAGCACTCTCGATCCGCATATCCACCCCATAAATCAACGATGACTTTTCCTTTATGAATCACACAAAACGCGGCTCCAGCCTTCTCCCAGCCTTCTGTGAAGTTCCTTTTGAACGAATCCCTCACTTCTAGGAAGATGTTATCATTGATAACTCCATGAATCGGAATTTCTCGTTTTGGCTTCATTCTGAATACTGAATCATTCTGAATCATAAAAGTTAACAGTAAGAAAAAAAGTTCCAAACTTTCAACGAATCTTCCCATTTTATAGCAACATTTTCAGTCAATGTGATGGAACACGAAAACAATGGAAAAACTTGAAACAAAATTGAAAACAATTAGTGCGAAGCGTGATCTCTTGACGAGTAGAGGAATGGAGAAAAAGGAGGCGAAAAGGTTGGTGGGGGGAAAGAACGAGTCTTCGCAGAGAGGAGGCCAAGGACACTGTCCTTCAGTGAGTGGGGGGTTTAAAGGAATGGCGGTACAGGGAGATAGTGATATGGATAACGGAAGCAAAATATGGTCTTTGTGGTCTGCGTCTACTCTCTAGACGCTTCACTGTCTGCGTCTACTACCTAAATGGTCTATCTCGCTTGTCTCTCTCTAACTAGAGAATGTTCCACAGTAGGTCTATCGAATTTGATATCATTCGAAAGGTATTTTCATGAGGATTTCAAAGCTGGTTTCCATTTTTTCTAAACTACACTTTGAGCCGAGATATGAAGCTTTAAAAATTTACATTTTTAGGATGTTGTGCTCATTTTCAAAGCTTTATATCTCGGCTCACAGAGCACATTAGGAACAATGGAATACAGTTTTGAAATCCTCATGAAAACTCCTTTCGAATGATACCAGTCACATTTTGAAAGAAGAACAAGAACATTTCCTATTTAGGTGACAAACTTATTCAGAAACAACACCACTTTCAAAATGATTTTATCAGTTACAAGTTGTTACAACACAAACATTGCGAACCTGTTCTTTTTACGTTTATACAATGGAAAGGAACATAGAAGGATATATATGACAGAAAGGTGTGTAAGAGGATGGTGGATTAGCAGAAGGAGATTAGGGAGCAGATGGCGGGGAGATAAACGTGGCAGCATGAACGAGGAATCCACGAATCCACGTGGCAGTTGACTTTGAGAATCCAGCGATGCAATCTGCAAAAGTTCATTTCATTTCACATCCTCGTGGCTCATTGTTTTTCCAAGTCTTCCAAAAAATATCAAAGCTAATGGCGAGAAAGGTGAGTACTCTCTGTCTCTCTGTCTCTCTGTCTCTCTGTCTCTCTGTCTCTCTGTCTCTCTGTCTCTCTGTCTCTCTGTCTCTCTGTCTCTCTGTCTCTCTGTCTCTCTGTCTCTCTGTCTCTCTGTCTCTCTCTGTCTCTCTGTCTCTCTGTCTCTCTGTCTCTCTGTCTCTCTGTCTCTCTCTGTCTCTCTGTCTCTCTCTGTCTCTCTGTCTCTCTGTCTCTCTGTCTCTCTGTCTCTCTCTGTCTCTCTCTGTCTCTCTCTGTCTCTCTGTCTCTCTGTCTCTCTGTCTCTCTGTCTCTCTGTCTCTCTGTCTCTCTGTCTCTCTGTCTCTCTGTCTCTCTGTCTCTCTGTCTCTCTGTCTCTCTGTCTCTCTGTCTCTCTGTCTCTCTGTCTCTCTGTCTCTCTGTCTCTCTGTCTCTCTGTCTCTCTGTCTCTCTGTCTCTCTGTCTCTCTGTCTCTCTCTGTCTCTCTCTGTCTCTCTGTCTCTCTGTCTCTCTGTCTCTCTCTGTCTCTCTGTCTCTCTGTCTCTCTGTCTCTCTGTCTCTCTGTCTCTCTGTCTCTCTGTCTCTCTGTCTCTCTGTCTCTCTCTGTCTCTCTGTCTCTCTGTCTCTCTGTCTCTCTCTGTCTCTCTGTCTCTCTGTCTCTCTGTCTCTCTGTCTCTCTGTCTCTCTGTCTCTCTGTCTCTCTCTGTCTCTCTCTGTCTCTCTCTGTCTCTCTCTGTCTCTCTCTGTCTCTCTCTGTCTCTCTCTGTCTCTCTCTGTCTCTCTCTGTCTCTCTCTGTCTCTCTGTCTCTAGCTCAAGCTTTTCCAGGAGTTTGATCAAAAAATGAACGGCGAAGTGTCGAATCATGACGAGGAGGGCTCAATGGCTCCGGTAACCAATGAGAAAGAGCAACGCACCGTTTTTGATAACAACACTAAGGAGGTGGAGAAAGAGAAGGAGAGGAAGTCAGCGTCGCCGAATCCGAAGGAAGAGAAAGAGAAAGAGCCGAAGACCAATGGACAGGTTCAGGAGACTGAGAAGAAGGAGGAGAAGGTGGAAGAGAAAAAGGAAGAGAAAAAGGAGGAGAAAAAGGAGGAAAAGAAAGAAGAGAAGAGAGAAGAAAAGAAGGAGGATAAGGATAAGAAGAACAAACCCCCAATTCCACGCAGCGAACGGAGCCACAAGTCGCCGTCCGAAGCGGCGAAACAAGAGAAATCGCAAATGTCGACGCTCAATGGATCCCGTGGCAAAACCACCACAAAAGACTACCAGTTCATGGAGGAATACATTCTCAAAATGCCCTTCTATCATGGATTCGTGGCCCGTGACGATCTGCATGGAATGCTCCGCTCGGTGGGCGACTTTCTGGTGAGAACGTCGGTGCAGGCGAACAAGGCGGAGCTCGAGAAGCGGAAGAAGAGCGTGGCGAACGCCAAGGTGCTCAATAATTTGAGCAGAGAGCAAATCGCGAAGAAGGAGAAGGAGGCGATGGAGAAGATCGAGGCGGCCAAGGAGATTGGCAAGAGGGAGTTTGTGATCTCGGTTAATTGTAGTGAGTTTTTATATCATTGGAAAGCTCTTGTTATGACGAGCTCAGAGCTATGCTTAATTTTTCTTAAGGAGCTCTGTGAGCTGAGATATGGAGCTCTAAAGTTTGAGTACTGAAATGTTGAAATCGAGAATTTTTTTTTGCGAAAGGAGAGAGCTTATGAGTCCTTGGATTTGAATGTGCCTTATATAATTCGAAAGCTCTTGTTTTAAGGAGTTCAGAACTATGTTTGGTTTTTTCTACGGGGCTCTGTGAGCCGAGATATGGAGCTCCAAAGTTTGACTACTCTTTTGTACTTTTTCAGTACTTAACTTCAAAGCTCCATATCTCGGCTCACAAAGCTCATCAGAAAAAATTGAACATAGTTCTGAACTCGTCAGAGCACGAGCTTTCGAATGATATAGGTATCATTGAGCAACTCCAAACTGATGCCAAATCGCATTGCTCTTTTCAGAAGACAAAAACTCGAAAAAGTCGCCGACGAAACCCAACTACACGCCAGTCCGAAATCTCGTGCTAAAACGCGAAAAAGGACTGATCACTGTGGAGCCGGCAAAAAAGTTCAAAACGATGGCCGAGTTCTTCGAGTGGTACAAAAAGAACCCGGGCGCGTGCAAAGAGACCACTTTTATGCTCACCAACCCGATTCCGCTGTCTTCTTGGGAGTACCATCATGATGATATTGAGCTGCAGGTGTGAAACTTATTGGAAATGTCTTGAGGATTTTAGAACAGTTTTCCGTTTTCGAAAAATGAGAATTTGAGCCGAGATATGAAGCTTTGAAAATGTGCGCAAAAAAAATGTAAATTTTGAAAGCGTCATATCTCGGCTCAAATTCTAATCCAAAAAAATCTAAAAACAGTTTTAAAATCCTCATGAAAAGACCTTTTGAATGATACTGAACAAGCCAACTTTCCTAAGTTACAGGATAAAAAACTAGGCGAAGGAGCATTCGGTGAAGTGCGAGTTGGCAAAATCAAAAGCAAAAATGGAAAAAGCGTTGAAGTGGCGGTGAAAATGCTCCGCAACTCGGACATTGTCTCCCGCGATCAGGTCGGCGAGTTGCTCCACGAGGCTCGCGTCATGCGAATGATGGACCACAAGAACATTCTGAAGAGCTGCGGCATCGCAGTGCTCCAAGAGCCGCTGTACCTGATGAGCGAGCTGTGCTCCCTGGGTGCTCTTCGTGAGTATCTGAAAGAGCACAAGGACACGGTGACGCTGGCGGATAAGTTGAACTTTGTGCTCGGCGCGGCGAGAGGAGTGGAGTACTTGCACTCGCAGAAGACGATTCATCGAGACCTGGCGGTCCGGAATATTTTACTCGCGGAGGATAAAACTGTAGGTCTATTTTTCATCTGATAGGAAGTTGCAACTCTTCTGTTCAATGCTTCCAGCCAAAAATCTCTGACTTTGGGCTCTCTCGCGTCTCGGAAAGCTACATGATGAAGGAGCACTGCAAGATCCCGATCCGCTACCTGGCCCCGGAGACCCTTGAGAACTTCACGTTCACCTTCAAAACTGACGTCTACTCGTTTGGCTGCGTCATCTGGGAGATTTACGAGAACGGCCAGCAGCCACATGACGGGAAGAATGTGCAGACGATCAGAAGCATGACCAAGAAGAATCAGTTTCTGAAGTTGTCGCCGTCAGCGCCGCCGGCTCTTCGCAAGTTGCTCGCCGAGCGCATTTTTACCGCGGATCCCGAGAATCGGTGCTTGATGCCAACGGTAGAATGACTCTTTAGTAGAAGTAGTGGTAATTTGAAAGGATTTCAGATCGTCAGTACCGTGGAGAAGATTGAGAAGCCGAAATGAACTTGATTTTTGAACTGGTCTGAATAAAGTTTTCTCTGTATTTACTATTAGCTATACTTATCAGCTTGTCGCGCTGCTGAGAATTCGCAAAAATGCTCTAATACACGTCCTCGAAAAAGAGCAAAAAAGATTTCCGCTCGAAAAGAATCGAACCCCTGACCCTCTGCATACCATCCGACAGCGCTACCGCCGCGACCACACCGACACACCTGAACAAGGCTGTGCAGGTGCGTACATGTTCTGGAGAAGTACAAAAAATTTGAAAATTTCAGGACTACGTGCACATGTACGCACCTGCGCTGCCTTTTCAAAAGTGTCGCCATGGTCCCGGCGGTAACGCTGGTGGTCGGTGTGCAGAAGGTCAGGGGTTCGATTCTTTTCGAGTCAAAACTTTTTTGCTTTCTTTGAGAAAGTGAATTATGCCAGCTGGTTTCCTCTAGTATAAAAAATTATACCCCGAACACCACAATCTCTCTTCTGATTCGTCTAGAAAGTGATAAAATGACGTTACGTGTATTCAGTAACTTCCCTCTCGCCAAACTTCAAGAACATCCATCCGAATGATGTCTTCTGAATTCTATCTGTTTCTATTCTGAGTGTAAATGTGTGTGTGTGTGTGTGTGTGTGTGATGAGCCACTCCATCTCGTTTTATAATTAACTAAACTTTTCCTCTCTCTCACACTTCGAGGAAATGAGATGCTCCTCCTCCCACCACCACTGCTCGTTGAACCCTATTTGTCTTGCGGTGTTGGTTTACCCAGATATATATATATAAGGATATTAGGCACCATTTCTTTTTTCTTCACTCAATAATTCATCAGACTCCATTTTTGCTAGAATGATTGACATATTTTTTGCCATGACGCCTACTCGCTTTCCGGAAACCCGAATTCCTTGCATGACGCACGATAATTTGATTTCGCGGCGAGAGGCGGCGCAGATCGGAATAGCGATGAGCAACGAGTAATTGTTTTCTGATATCTTTTGCACGGATCTGCAGTTTTTCTGCATTCAGTGGCTAGACGTTATCGAATTAGAGTCTAGTGAGCCAATGCTGCAAATTTGAAAATATTTTGGAGAGCTTTTGATCAATTTCAGATCAGCTGAAAACGCACTGCGCCTTTAAAGATACGGTAGTCTCTGCGTCGCAGCTTTTTCATGCGTCGCCTCTCCGGGGTCGCCCCGCTCTTGTACGCACTCTGAACCCTCGCCGACCGCGTGCACCGGTGGCGCAGTGGATAACGCGCTTGCCTGTCGCCCCTTTTGGGGGGTCCGATGGGTTCGACACCGCACTCTGTCTCTTTCTCTTTGCGATGGGTACGGGCTTCCTCGCGCTCTTCTACGCACTCTTTCCCGCGACGACCGCGTGCCCCGGTGGCGCAGTGGTTAACGCGCTTGCCATCGACTCGCGACCTTTTGGGTTCGACACCGCACTCTCCTCAATTCCCTTTGCGGTGGGGTCTGATAAACTGTGACGAACGTTCGATCATCTTTCGAGCCTTTGTGCTTTCTAATCCTAATCACCACTACCACTTTCATGACAAATCTCTTGAAATTCATGAATCCACGTCATCTCGTGTGAGCTCTAGAGCTCTAGTACCACTTGTCTTGTAACTTGTCACTTTGAAATTTCTCTTCCAAAATTTTTAAATTTGTTTTGTTCTGAAAGTCACATCACTTTTCAAACTTTTCTGGAAAAGGTTAAAAGTTGGAAAACAAAAAGAGTAGAAAAACGCATAATTAAAGGTCTGTTTTTAAAGTTTTTAAAATGATGCCATGCTTTTAAAATAGAAAACTTTCAAAATAGAAGGCCTTTTATAAGTTCTTTGGCAAAAGATTTTGCAAACCCTTATACCCCTGGGAGCTCAGCAATTGATTCGGACCCGGAAAGAGGTCATTTTCCAATCCATCTGGGTCACTTTTTGTTGCATTGGAGCTCTGAGGATTACTGTAGACATTGATAGTTTGATCTTACTCAGAACTTTTTTCTGGTATAATCTGATAAGCTGGTTGACATCATACACAATAGAATCAGCGTTATAATTCACCCATTTCTCGGCTGGAATTCACGATGATTTGGGAATTCTGAATGGGAAATTCTGAATACTGAATTCAGAATTCCCAAATTCTGGAAGCTATTCAGTAAATATGGACCCCCACTATACAACGGATACATCTCCTTTATTTCCATGAGTATGTTAATTTTGTTTTTACCCTCCTCCCTCCTCCTCGCTTCATTTATATTTTGCGTCAGTTGAGTGTGCACTACGATGATTACCTTCTGTTAGAGTTAATTTTGTAGCGAATGAGTCAAATTTTTGCACGAGGTTAGTGGCTAATGGAGGTGGAGCGCGTGAGCAATGTAGAATTTGCAAGAGAATGCTCTGATGAGTGCTCGGATTTAGATGTGACTAGTATCATTGGAAAGCTCTTGATTTGAGGAGTTCAGAACTGTATTCCATTTTTCCCTCCGAGCTCTGTGAGCCGAGATATGAGGCTCTGAAGTTTGGCTACTGAAATGTGGAAATCGGGAAGTTTTCTTTGAGAATTGAGAGGGCTGATGAGTCTTCTAATTTAGATGTGAATTATATCATTCAAAAGCTCTTGTTATGACGAGTTCAGAACTATATTAAACTTTTTCTAGAGAGCTCTGTGAGCCGAGATATGGAGCTCCGAAGTTTGAACTGCAAAATTTTTAGTCCTCTAACTTCAGAGCTCCATATCTCGGCTCACAGAGCTCTGTTGGAAAAATTGAAAATAGTTCTGAACTCGTCAAATCAAGAGCTTTTGAATGATATAAATCTCATCTAGATTCATAATTCATTACCTTGTGAGGCACCACGATTTCAAATTCGCAGATTTCTGAATTTCAATGTCTAGTCAGCTAGCGCTAATTTCAATAGTCTTTTGGTTTCCTTTTGATTTATTATATTCAGATCTGTCGATTTATCAAACTATACACGAGAACATACGTTGAATCTTGATGACAACACCATTTTTCATCATCTAATTAGGAGGACTAGGCTGAATCAGCCTCTCACTTTTTTTGGAAGTGAATTCAGAATCACTATAAAACAGAAGAATCTAATGAGACCTATATCATTCGAAAGGTCTTGATTTGAGAATTTCAGAACTGTGTTCCATTTTTTCTACGGAGCTCTGTGAGCCGAGATATGGAGCTTCGAAGTTTGAACTGATAGGTGTCAACTTTAGAGCTCCATATCTCGGCTCACAGAGCTCACTAGAAAAAATGAAAGCCAGTTCTGAACTCGTCAGAACAAGAGCTTTCGAATGATATAAAACACATCTAAAAAATCTCAAAACTCATCAGACTTCTGTCCCTGTCCAAAAAAACTTTCCGATTTCCGGATACTCATGAGACCATTCCCCCGTAAATCTATCTCTACAGTAATCCGCTCTCGTCATCATGAAAAACACTGAACCTATTCTGAAAATTTGCCCCAAATCTGGCACCTAATGAAATTTTCATGAGCCAAACAAAAAAACAATCCCCCCTCCATTCCCATCTACGTCACCTCCATTTCTCCAAAACCCCCCGAAAAAAGTTATTATTATTATTATTAAAGTCATCCTCGAAAAGTTTCGAAATAAGAAATCTTCTGGGCTCTTTTAATCCGCTCCTCATCCTTTTAATTGTTAATCCGAGAAGTGTATAGCCGCTAATCACATAATGATGTCTGGGGGGGAGGGCGACTAAAAGGTTTCCGCAATTTTAGAGTGAAAATTGAGAATTTTACGAAATTCTCGACTATCTTTCTCTCCCACTATTTTTCGATTTGCGGGCTCCAGGAAGTGGAAGCCTTATGATTTCGCTGAAAGTGCTTTTGGCTCACTTTTTCCTGCAGTCTCGACAGACTGATCAGCTGAAAACGCACTGCGCCTTTAAAGATACAGTAGGGTTTGCGTCGCAGCTTGTTCATAGAAGGCCGGCGCCGCTTCTCTGGGGTCGCCGCGCTCTTGTACGCACTCTGAACCCCTCCGATCGTGTGCCCCGGTGGCGCAGTGGCTAACGCGCTTGTCTTCGAGTCGGTCCCCTTTTGGGGGGTTCGATGGGTTCGAAACCGCACTGTGTCTCTTTCTCTTTGCGCCGGTTCGCGATGAGTGATTTCGAACCATTTGAACTACCACATTGTCATAGCGCTCAAAAACCACTCTTTTCACTGACAGCTGCATTTTGAATCTTGAATTCAGAATTCAGATTCTGAATCCCGAATTCAGACACCTCTGAATTCCCCGAGTCTGCTTTGCCACGTCACTCTCACTACAAAAACTACGAACGATGCAAAAATAAAATCAACCTCCATTCAGCCCACACTGCTCCAAAAAGTGCTCCGAACGTCTGAAATTTCTAGTTGAGTACGTCATCTTGCATACAAAATGATGACGGTGGGCGGGGGGAGCAGCTGTAAACTTTTCGTGCTCTTCTTTTCAAAGTTCTGCTTATTTATAACGGGTTTTTTGGTTTATTTATTATGCGAGAAAATAACCCGAGCTCGCTTTTTTCGGGGTTTTGACCTGATAAGTTTGATTTGATAAAGATATAAGGACGTCAGCTGCACTTGGTGATTTGTTTTTGACTAAACTGATTGCTGAAAATGCACTGCGCCTTTAAAGATACCGTAGTGTTCTATGTCTCGGCTTTGCCTTTCGCGGCGCCGCTTCTCTTTATTTGCCTCGCTTCTGTACGCACTCTGGACCTGCGCCGAACGCGTGCACCGGTGGCGCAGTGGTTAACACGCTTGCCATCGAGTCGGTACCCTTTTGTGGGGTCCGATGGGTTCGATACCGCACTCTGCCTCTTTCCCTTTACGATGAGGTGCGGATAGTGCTAGAAAGCCTTGTTTCGATGAATTGAATTCAGAAATTCATAAACGGCGTATCAAATTTCGCAATTCCCACCAAATTGGCCCATGTGACCATCGAAATTAGAAAGTATTTACATTTTGCAACATTCGCCTCGTCTTGCAGCGAGGATTGCGTAGGCAGTCCGCCCACCCAAATTAGGCACTGTTTGGTGAATAAATGGTCACGAGAAGGTATGATGATGACGATGTTTTTGTTGACCGCCCTCCCACTTCCATCAATCATCGCTCGGTGGCTGCAAATTTCTACCGTTTTACTTCCGTATCAAATTCCAGTTTTGCAAAATCTTTTGTGTGAAGACCGCACCCTCTTGCAGAGTGGAATTTGATCTACAGTAACTTTTCACTTTTTACTTTTTGGGATGGTTGATCTGGTTGTACAGAAGACACAAGTGGGGCAATGAGGAAAAAAAAACTAATCCCTAGAACATGGTCAGAATCGAGATCAGTGAAGATCTAACGTTCGATCCCCGCTTAAGCTAGAGTAGCTACTTTGATGACCTAGTATGCTCTTCCCATAACAATTTCCAATTATTTCATCACAATTACGAACTCAGAGTACTTCATCATCAGCGTCACCTCCTGTCCCTAGGGAACGTCGAAACTCGAAAACAATCAAGCGCCGCCCCCTTCTTTTTCAGACGATATCATTATAATAACTAGTGTCTCCTGGTGCCAACCCAATTTGTCACTTTTCATTTCTCTCCATCCCCAGTTTATCAAGAAGGTGCCACATCATCATTGTTTGTACACCCACCTCATTCTTCCACTGGCTGCACATCCACTCCCCCACCACCCATGTGAGCGCCTTTCTGCAAACCGGAGCCGTTTCGTCATCCTTGGAGAGTAGGAGGCGCAAAGTCCTAACTCGGTTTTCGCGATTTGATGTGTCCATGTTTGGTCATTTTGTTGATGTGCAACGAACACTGACGTCACTTTCCCTTTGACTTTTCTCACTTGTAGTCCGGAAATTTAGAAAGTTTGGGAGAGGCTTAATGAGTATCCGGATTTAGATGTATCTTATATCATTTGAAAGCCCTTGTGTTGACGAGTTCAGAACAATGCTTCACTTTTCATATCGAGTTCTGTGAGCCGAGATATGAAGCTTCGAAGTTTAGTACTGAAAAGTTGAAATCAGAAAGTTTTGAGAGCAAAGAAGTCTGATGAGTCTCTGAATTCAGATGTGCCATATATAATTCGAAAGCCCTTGTTTTGACGAGTTTAGAACTATGTTCAAATTTTCCTACCGAGCTCTGTGAGCTGAGATATGGAGCTCCTAAATTTGAGTACTGAAAAGTTTAGTTAAAAATTTCGAGCTCCATATCTCGGTTCACAGAGCTCGTTAGAAAAAATGGAACACTGTTCTGAACTCGTCATGACAAGAGCTTTCGAATGATATAGACCACATCCTGGGAATCAGAGCACCTCCTTCGAGTTGCTCTTCAATTCTGATACATCTTGCTCGACCAGAATTCTCCTATCCCTATTCTGATCACTCATTTCCAAGTCTAACCTTCAAGGTTTCACAGCCAGACTAGAATCTTGAAAGTGCCCCCGAAAAAGCAGGTGAAACATTTTCACGTCACCCTTCTCCTAATCTCCACCTCCTCCTCAATTCAATTTTCCCCAGTTTTAATTCTTCTAATTCAGCGAAAAAAGATGCGTCAGCGGTCGAGAATCTAGGTGACGTACATTGGTTGTCTAGTAGTCGTCGTGGTCACAAGAGATTTTTGTATAAATAACAAACAAGATGGCGGCGGGGTGATGTGTACTTGATGTATCAGAAAATAGCAGGGGTGGTTGACCTGAAACTAAAAGATGACATGAAATTTGACGCTTTTTTTCAAAAGTTTTCGACCTTTATTTGCCGAGTTCCCCACGAGCTCATCCCCCCAAAGAACTCAAACTCTGTGCACATCAGAAACTAGCCGACCTTTATTTCGACTTTCTCTCTTCAAAAACTCCTTTCTCATTTTCTACCTGATTACCCCGTGTACCAAGAACCCTGCACTTGCTCTATTTTTATCCGCTCTCACCCCGCAAATAGATGAGCTGAGCTGAACATTGAGCCGGTGCCACCGGGTGGCTTCTTCCTAATACCACGAACTTTCGCATGACGTTTAACGAAATTCTTTGAAATCCCCCCCCCCCCCCCCTCAAAGGCTTCCCGGTGCGAACGAAACTTCCAACGACGTGCCTAATCAAGCCTGCTTAATTTCGCGCTCTCTATTTTTGCTCCATTTGCTCCCCACACCAGTTTCTTCTACTTCCGGTGGAAGGCGTCACGTCGTCGGGAAAACGGTGATGTGGAGTCTAATCAGGTTACGCTACGTTTCTAATCCGATCTCAGTCGAACTCTTTTCACTGATAGCCGAGCTCTGAAACATTCCAATTTGACGTCATCGGGACTCTGAAACTGAGAAAAAAACCAGCTGCAAGCTGTAAGCGGCTTACAATCATTTGCATTTCTCACGTTTTTGTTTTCTTGACATTTACGTTGACCTCGATCTTGACCTCGAGCTTTTCAGGTAACACAAAAGTGGGTGCAAATGAGCAACACTTGCTGCCGAGCCGTGCTCCAATACCTTCTCGCCGCTCTCCTGCTCACACACCTCATCGCCGCCAGTCCACTGCTGGTAGTGAGGAGAGTACCGTATTTGCAGGTAGGCAGTTGCTTTCTTGTTTTTGTTGAAATGTCGGCGATAATTTCGGTGCTCATTTTTTCCTGAAAAACAATCGAATTATGGAAAAATAAAGAAAAATCAAGAAAAAACCAGGAAAAAAGAAGAAAATGGGTGAAAATTAATTTAAAAATAGGAACCGCGACGCGACCGCCGGCATTGCGATTGTGGGTCTCGCCACGAAAATGCCGATTTTTGCTGATTTTCAAAGATTTTTTGAGCTTTACATGTTGTTAAATGATATTTACACTAGAAACCATGAAAAACCACTGAAAAACCACATTCTTCAGTGTTTTTTCATTGCTCCTAGTGTAAATACCGCTTACAAAGGAATAATCTAATGAGTCCTATATCATTCGAAAGCTCTTGCTTTGACGAGCTCAGAACTATATTTAACTTTTTCTACGGAGCTCTGTGAGCCGAGTTATGGAGCTTCGAAGTTTGAACCCCTTTGAGTGCAGTTCAAAATTTGGAGCTTCATATCTCGGCTCACAGAGTTCGGTAGAAAAAATGGAGCACAGTTATGAACTCGTCAGAACAAGGGCTTTTGAATGATATAAGTCTCATCAGATGAATCCGCTGTTATAATTGCAAAATGCGAGGAACATTGGAAGTGAATTCAAAATGATATAGGTTTCATTAAAATATATCTTGCAACTCTGTCTGAAAAAACCAATGAATTGCAGACGATGGAACAATTGGAACGACTGATCGACGAAGAGCAACTGGCGCGCGACGCAGTGCTCAGAAGGCATCGAAAGTCGATACCCGACGGCTACTTCAACGAGTTCTCCGTCTCCTCCGACGTGCTCGACAGGCAACGACGCGGCCAGCCGATCTCCGACTACACCGACGAGTTCAGCGCCGATCCATTCGAGGTTTGCACCTGTTTTCTGATATTAAAATTAAAGGATAAGAGAGAAAAACGAAAGAAAAAGTAAAGAAAAATGAAAAAAAGAAGTTGTCAGGGGTCTGCAACTAGATAATGTTCAGATTTCAGTTTCCACTGCGCTCGTTGAAAAAACCCCGGAAGCAGTGACGACGTCGTCGCGATAGTCCCTCTTCTAGTACATTGCCCACCCCTTCTTCTATATTTATTATTTCCAACGCCCCCCGCCCCCACTTTTTTGTTAATTGTGATCTAATACCTTGATCTCTCACATTACCATCCCGCCCCGACTAACAACGCCTCGGAATAATTGGAAGACCCTGCATTGCCAATTGATCGAATATTATTATTTCTTCGACTGATAATGATAATGATATACTGATGCACTGATAATAACATCGTTTTGAATGATAATCATCGAGCAATAAACACATATCGTTTGGCGTTTCACTTCCAAACCTAAATTCCGACAGAGTTCCGAACGAGTTCCGAACGGGGCACCGAAAACACGCCAAGCGGGCGCACTGACGCGTTTCGTGTGCCTTGGCGCAAAACTTGATTTTTTTGACAGTTTTTTGGAACAAAACACGAGGTTTTTGGCTGGGTTTCATGTGACTTTTGATCGGAAAAAAAATATTTTTATATTTTATCACAAGTGATTATCGATTGATTAGAAAGTTTCTCTAATTCCTTCACTTTTAAAACTTAAAATTGCATCAGAATGTCAATTTCCTCGGGATCGTCGATCTGTGGCGACGAGGACGGAGATTTGTTGCTCGATGAGGAGGAGGAAATCGATTTTTACGCGATTCTCAATGTGCCTAAAGATGTGAGAAAAGTTTCCAATAAGTAGAAGGCTGTTACAATCAAATTCCAGGCCACCGATGACGAGATCATTAAAGCCTACCGCAAGCGTTGCCTCATGTTCCATCCGGATCGCTTCACAGAAGAATCGGAGAAGAAAGACGCGGAGAGAGTCTTCGTAAAGCTCCGTAGAGCCCATGAAGTGCTCCTGGACCCGAAACAAAGGGCGATCTACGATGCTCTCGGAGTCCAGGGACTTGATACCCAAGGATGGGAGCTCGTCTCCCGATCAGCGAACCCTGAGAACATCCGAAAGGAATACGAGTTCCTCCAACGGCTCAAGGACCGAGAGCTCATGCTCCAAAGAGTCCACCCCACCTCCACTTTTATGATTAAGACCACCATCGCCGGCATGTTTCCGGAGCTCGAAGAGGATCGTTATCCACCACAGCTCCTCGGAGTTTCGCTGTCGCAATCCGTGGATTGTGCATTTACGGGAGTTGATCGATTTGGATTGTCTGGGAGGGTGAAAACTGGGAATGGGAGGGGAGATGGAAGTGTGTCGGCGGTTTGGAAAAGAGTGGCGGGGAATTTTAATTTGGAGGTGAGATGGAATTCGGTAGACGTCGTTGATTCTCTGATTCTGAATCTGAAGCAGAATTTCTTTCATCTTCAAGAAAAAGCCGTTTTCAGTACTATTTCCTCTATAATTTTACTTGAAAAAGTGAAATTATGAGAAAAATTGTACTGAAAACTATATTTCCTCGAAAATCAGAGAAATTCTGACGTCAGATTCAGAATCAGAATCAGAGAATCAGCGACGTAGAAACTATCAGTGACCAAATTTCAGTCATCCATTCCAGAACACGATCTCCCTGTCATCAGAATCGGTCTCCTTGACATGCCGCGCTGCCCGGAACGTCTTCACGAGAGCAGCAGTCATTATTCAGCCACAATTGCAGTATAACATGTTCCATGAGGCTTTTATGCCGTCCTGTGCGATTAGTGAGTTTAGAACAGGAAAAAGATGAAAAAAGTGAAAAAGAGCTTGAGAAATTGATTTTTTTTCATAAAAATCCGAGAAAATTGTGCCAAAATGAGCCAAAAACGGAGAAAAAAGAGCTCAGAACAGTGTCCGATTGAAAGAGCGCTCCAAACTCCGCCCATTTTGCCGTTTCACAATGAACCAATTGAAAACTGCGTCTATTCATATAACCAGGAAAGTGTATGACCTCAAGGGTTGAATTTTTAACAAATTTATACCATAGGTGAGAGCTCCGTGAGCACATTCACAGATTTTGCGGAATGCTCCAGAGAGCCGAGATTTGGATCAGATAAGTCCAAAATACAGTGAAAAATGACCAAAACGCCTTTTTTCACTGTATTTTTGACCTTTGACCATATCTCGGCTGAGTCGGCTCTCAAGAGCATTCCACAAAATCTATGATTGTGCTCAGGGAGCTCTCACTTATTGTATAAATTCAGTAAAAATTTCAACCCTTTTAGTCAAAAACTTCCCTTGTTATATGAATAGACACATTTTTCAATTGATTCTTTGTGAAACGATAAAGTGGGCGGAGTTTGGAGCGCTCTTTCAATCAGACACTGTTCTGAGCTCCTTTTGCTCCGTTTTTGGCTCATTTTGGCTCAATTTCTCGAGGTTTTCCAATGTTTTTTAAACAATTACAGTTTAATTAGACGTTTCAATGGTTTTTTCCATCAAAACATTAAAAATGAGCCTTCCAGTCTACTCAATGCGCCTCCACCCCCGCTGGCAAGGCTCCATCGTCTTCAACGTCTCCCCACTTGGAAAAGCACTCACCACCACCATGGTGCACACCGAGAACAACCACGCCAAAGCCCTCGGAAGCCTCACCCTCCACCCCACCAACTCGAACATCCGAATGGTGTACTACATCCGAAAACCCGAAAACGACGCGGTGACGGAGATGTCCGTCCAGCTCACCGCCTTCGGAATCAGTCCTGCTATCAGTATGGAGCGGCGGCTCTCACGGTACTCTAGAATATCCTGCTCCTTCCATTTCTCCTTCCCATCTTGTCTGTTGTACACCAAATTCAAACTGAAAGCGGGTCAATCGAGCTTTGACTGGCAAATTGTGCTCTGCGACGACAGGGAGAGTCTCTCCAGAAGTGTGCTCTATGGAGTCACGATTCCATACTTCACCTTCCAAGTCACCAAACTCATCTTCCGACCCTACTGGGAAAAGTTCAAGGCGCTGTTCGACGACACCTCCAAAGAGCAAGAGGTGGATGTGGCGAAGAAGGAGGAGGCGGCGAATGTGGTGAATCTGATGAGAGCAACAGCCGAACGAATTCGGAGAGATGAGGAGGCGAAAAGTGGAGTTGTGATTGAAAGTGCAAGATATGGACAGTGCGATGTGGGCGGGACGAGGGATTATCCGTTGGCTGGAGAGAGGACCATCGATGTGACAGTTCCTTTGCAGGCCATGGTTAATGATTGTCAGTTGAGAGTTTACACGGTTAAGGTGAGAAGGAGGAGCCGAATTACCCGGAATTTATGAAAAATAGCGAAAACCACTTGGAAAATGGAGAAAATTAAGCGAAAATGAGCTTTTTCTTGAAATTTTACATGTTTTTTTCATAAAATTCCGAGAAAATTGAGCCAAAAACGGAGCAAAAGGAGCTCCGAACAGTGTCTGATTGAAAGAGCGCTCCAAACTCCGCCCACTTTGCTGTTTTACAATGAACCAATTGAAACTGCGTCTATTCATATAACAAGGAGTTTTTGACCACAAGAGTTGAACTTTTTACCAAATTTATACCATATGTGAGAGCTCCCTGCTCCCCGAGCACATCCATGAAGTCAGATTTTGCAAAATGCTCCTGAGAGCCGAAGTCTAGGTCACAATGTCAAAAATACAGTGAAAAATGACCAAAAGGTCTTTTTTCACTGTATTTTTGACCATATGACTATATCTCGGCTCTCTGAAGCATTCCGCAAAATCTGTGCTCAGGGAGCTCTCACCTATGGTATAAATTTGGTAAAAAGTTCAACTCTTCTGGTCAAACACTTTCCTTGTTATATGAATAGACGCAGTTTTCAATTGATTCATTGTAAAACGGCAAAATGGGTGGAGTTTGGAGCGCTCTTTTAATCAGGCACTGTTCTGAGCTCTTTTTGCTCCGTTTTTTGATCATTTTGGCTCGATTTCTCGAGGTTTTCGATGTTTTGTGAGAAAAATCGAAAATTTTAAGAAAATTGAGCAAAAATGAGCCAAAATCGAATGCAAACTCTCTTTTTATATATAGAAATACCCAAATATCCAACATTCCCAGAGCCAACTTCCCGGATTCTACGATCCGTGTCCAGGAGAGCCCAAAATGCTCACAGTGCGCTACTTATTCCGCGGCGAGCTCCACTCGTGCACCGTCGCCGACGAAATGCCCCTGATGCTCCCTCTGAGAGGTTAGTCGCTGCTCCGCGAGCCCGTCGCCAACATTCCATCTTTCAGCACACCGACTGTCAAACGGACAAGCTTCGTAAACATTATGTGAGTCATGGGGAAAAGGTGAGCAGCATGGGAATGGAAAGAAAAATGAGGGTACTGTAGGGAGAGAGAAAGATTCGCTTTAAAGTTGAATTGAAAAACTCTTCTTTGAAGTTTTTGATCGAGAAAAAGGTTTTTCAATCAAAATGGTTAGACTTGAGGATTACTGTAGGTTGAATTGTCTGCATTTTTACGTCAGTTTAGGTGTAGGTCAAATTAGAAGTGCATTGTTTCGTCACAGTGTCACAGGATTACTGTAGCTTCCTCTTTTCCGCAATTTTTCGTCAATCCTATCGTGGAATACTGTAGTTCCATCCTTTTCTGCATTTTTCCGTCGCAGTGTCTCGAGGATTACAGTACTCTAACTCCTGTTCTGCATATTTCCGTCGCAGTGTCTCGAGGATTACTGTAGCCTCCTCTTGTCCGCAATTTTTCCTCAATCCTATCTTGGATTACTGTATTTCCATCGTTTTCTGCATTTTTCAATTAAAATTATTGTAATGGGTTACTGTAGGCTAGATTACTGCAGGTTTCTGCATTTTTACGTCAGATTAGCTGTAGGTCCAATTCGAAGTGTTTTTATTTCGTCACAGTGTCTCGAAGATTACTGTAGCCTCCTATTATCCGCAATTTTGCGTCATTTTGCGATCCGATCTGCATTATTTCGTCACAGTGTCTCGAGGATTACTGTACTTTCACTAATTCTGTATTTTTCCGTCACAGTGTCCCAAAATTACTGCCACCCCATTTAACCACCATTTTTATCATCCGCTCAATTGAAAATTAATGAAACCCTCTAAAAATGGCTCATAAATGTTGGAAACTTGAATTTTTAACATTCAAGAACCACTAAAATATTCTATTGTTTCGCGGAAAGCGCTAGAATTTTTCCCACCACTTTTTTCCAGAATTTGTGATCCAAAAAGTTGATATAACGTTTATTTCAGCTTTTGGATTAAAAATTCAGAAAAAAGAGAAAAAATTCTGAAAAAGAAGGACACTTTTCCTCCCCCACACTCTCCAACACTTTTTGTTCTCGTTCTTTTTGCTGAGAGACCAAACATTGTTTCGTAATCGCCGTGACTCATTTGTTTTTCGCCTCGTCCTCTCTTCCTAGTTTCAGCCGTTTTTCGTGTTTTTTCCACCGGTTTTTTCTCGTAATTCGATCGAATCCACGTGGATTTTCGAGAGCTCTCTGCTACGTGGCACTTTAACTTGTCATAAGCCTGCGGCCTGAATCAATATTTGCGAATAACGCCTCAAAGTTAGAGACGAAGAGATGTTCGCGTTCCGCCGATCAATCAGGGTCAAACGGAAATGGTGACGTCATCGTGAATTCTGAAGCGTTGTCTGTTGCTCAGAGCTCTTTTTCTGCAATTTTTGATCGGATAAGTGACGAATTTTGATTGGATTAGGTGATTGGACACGATCTTTGAGATTTTCATCAATTTTCCGTTAAATTTTAACGGAAAATTGAATGATTTTCGATTTGTCATTCATAATTCATAAAAGTTTATATAAACTATTCTGAATTCAGAATTTCTGAATCAGAAGACACTCTAGTCACGCTGACCTCCACTCTCGCGAAATTGAAAGAATTCGATTTCAGTAGAAATTAGAATTTGATTAGAGCTTTGGAATTATTTCCGCTTTCCTCTTCCGAATTCGACACCGTTGTAAATTGTATCGAGACGAGACAAATGTAGCCGTCAAACCGGTCTCTCTTCGCATCGACGTCTTCTATTCTGTGAAAAACAGAAGGCGTCACACTTCTGATCAGCTGGCTTATCCCTCTCGGAATTCTTCCAGAAGGCCTCCAGAATATGTTACGTTGTAATCGGATACCTCGTCAGCGAAGGTTTTTACTTTTTCTTTTTTCGTCGGATGAATTATAAATTATAATAATAGAGGAGGATTATAAATTATAATGACGAGATTTCATTGAAATGTGACGGAGACATATTGATTTTTCTGGGAGAATCCGAAGAGAAACATACTTTATGCTTATCAGTAGGATGTGGACGCATTTAACGGATTACTGTAGTTTAGAGTGGGTTACTGTAGTTTTAGTAAAAGAGCTGATAAAAACAGGTGAAATTTCGCAATATTGATGACGTGGCGATGAGGAATGTTCGAGAATGTTCAGGAATATCGTTATTCACGAGGTTTTCTGATCATTCTCGAACATTCCTCATCGCCACGTCATCAGTATTGCGAAATTCCACCTGCTTTTATCAACGCTTTTACTAAAGCTACAGTAACCCGCTCTAAACTACAGTAATCCTTTGAATGAGCCCATACTGATAAGCATAAAGTATGCAAATAAACAGACAAAATATTCTCTGTCTCTCTGCACCCTCTCACTCTCTCGCCCTCTCAGTCGTTCTCATTTGTTATCACATTAACAGTCATCTGACTTTCGAATCAGTGTCCCGAAAATCAATCGATATTTCAGATTCTCTGCGTCTCTTCGTTTTCTACACTCTCTATGATTTTTTTGTACTTTTAAGAGAATTTTTCAGATTTTTATAGCCATAGATTTTTTTTTTCTAATTTTTTCGTTTTTTCCAGATTACGGTCTCTTTTCCCCCCTTTTTGCTCAAAAGATTTTTTTGTTTTTTAAATTTTTTTTTTCAGTTTTTTGTTGCATTCACTACGAGTCACTAGGTCCAGTTTTCTTTCTTTCTTTTCGAGTAATAAAACAAATTTCCCTTTTTTCCAAAATTTTTGGAATTTTTATTGATTTTTATTGATTTTTTTGGTTATCGCCAATTTTTATCGAATTTTTCCTTCATTTTTATCGTAAAAGTCGCAAAAATACAATATTAATTTTTTTAGAATACAAAAAAATGGTCGAGCACAACGAAGAGCCAAAGAAGCAGCCGCTTCCGGATAGTGTGAGTTGATTAATACAAAATTATCAAGGAAATGTGCTCTCGGAGCAATTTAGAAGCTCATTTGGAGTTTTGAATCGTTTTGGAGCTTTTGAAGCAATTTTAGGGCTCTTTTGAGAAATTTTTAGAAATCTTGGAGCTCTTGGAGCAAAATTACTGGTTTTAGAGCTCTCGGAGCATTATTCCATTGTCAAAATAATCGAATTCGCTTACCGCTACCGTATACTTTGTGGGCGGAGCTTATTTGCAAAGTGCGGCACCAGTTGCAACCTCGCCGCACATTTCTCATCATTTTCATCGAAATTTCATTGATTTTATCAATTTTTCCCTTATTTTCAAGCGTTTTTCTGTCACAAAAGAAAGGAAATTATCAAAAATTACCTTAAAATCGAACTTAACCATTATTTTTCACAGGAAAGTTCGGTTTTAAGGTGGTTTCCAGTGATTTTTTGATAATTTCTTTTCATTTGCATGTATTTTGACAGAAAAACTCCTGAAAATAAGAGAAAACTGATGAAATCAATGAAATTTTTATGAAAATGATGAGAAATGTGCGGCGAGGTTGCAGAAAACTGGTGCCGCACTTTGCAAATAAGCCCCGCCCACAAGGATACGATAGCGATGACTTTTTGACCTTAGAATAATGCTCCGAGAGCTCTGAAAGCAGAGATTTCGCTCCAAGAGCTTCAAAATGTAACTTAATTTCTCAAAGAGCACTAAAATAGCTCCTAAAACATTAAAAATGACTTCAAAACGCTCTAAAAGCTCTAAAAGTAGAGATTTTGCTCCGAGAGCTTTAACATTTCACTAATTTTATCAAAAGAGCACTAGAATTGCTCCAAATTCATATAATTCCAATGGAATTATATGCTAACAATACAACTTTCCAACTCGACTCTTTTAAAGCAAATTTGAACCCTATTTCCTTACAAGTAATGTGTTTTTGGTTAGGCTTTGAGAATTTTCTATAAATTTGGTCACTGATAGTTTCGACACCGCTGATTCTGAATCTGAAGTCATAATTTCTGTAATTGATCTCATTTTTGAGAAAAGATGTGTCAAAGCCATTTTCAGTGCTATTTTCTTCACTATTTCGTAACGAACATGGAGGGAAATAACACTGAAAATGGCTTTGACACATCTTTTCTCAAAAATGAGATCAATTACAGAAATTCTGACTTCAGATTCAGAATCAGCGGTGTCGAAACTATCAGTGATCAAATTTATAGAAAATTCTCAAAGCCTAACCAAAAACACATTACTTGTTAATAATTCCATTCTAAAAGCTTGGAAATTTCGATTTGAAGATTTGAAGCTCCAGGAGCAAAAAAGGACTCTTTCAGCCACCAACCGGTGAATCGAGCAGCACACCAAGTGCTCCACCATCAGCTCCCGAAATCAGCGAACAGGAGCATGTCACCAACTCGCCCACCCGTCCCCCACCACCAGTGGGCTTCGTCTACCCCTCCACGGAGATCCACAACGCGGCCAACATCCACGTGCCACCCCCGCCAATCCCAGCCGGTCCACCACCACCACACGCCTCGGCAGGCCCCGCCCCTCCTGTGACCGGCTACGAGCAGCCGCCGCCGTCCTATCAGGCAGCCATGAGCTACCCGGCTGCTCCGACCTATGGAGGCAGCGATCCGAAGTATTATAGTGGACAGCCGCCCATCTATTATCAACCGCCGCAGATCACACAGACACGTCTTCCGCAGCCGGATGGCGTTGATCCGATTGTGAGAACTGTTCGGATTCAGAATCCGGTCGGAAATAATGTGATTGTGCATGTGCAGCCTGGAGCGCCTTGTCGTCGTTGTGTAAGTTTCCTAAATCGTGGAGAAGAGAAGAGCTCTTTTTGATTGGCTCACTTCTCACTAACTTGTAACAAAACAAAATTAATGCTCCAGAATTCGTGAAAATCTTGAAGTTTCAGGAGCACCTTCACTAATTAGTGAGCGCTCAGTTTCTTGAGCACATTCTGATTCTAATTTGGAGCTCTTCTGCTCCAGAACTGATAAGAGTATCATTTGAAAGCTATTCAGAATCTGTACCCAATTATACCCCTGCGAGCTCCTGGAGCCCAGATAAAACCAAAGCTCGAAAAATGAGATAAAACTTTGCTCATAACTCTCTTCGGAATCAATTTTATGAAAATCCAACGATTTATTCGGATCTGGCTTGAAATTCTGAATCGATTCATACAAAAAGATCAGAATTTGAAATCACTGGAAAAATTTTATAGTCAAGTTACATTCAAACGATAAAGACAATTCTGAATGTAACTTTATTGTAAAATATTTCAGTTTCTTCGAATTGTGAGATTGTTGCATGAATCGATTCAGAATTGCAAGAAGAACCCGAATATATAGTTGGATTTTCATAAAATTGATTCTAAAGAAAGTTATGAACAAAGTTTTATCGCATTTTTCGAGCTTTGGCTGTAGCTGGGCTTCAAGAGCTCCCAGAGCCATTCAGGAAGAATTACAGATTCGTGATCCTAGCTTTCAAATGATACCATTGTCAGTTCTGGAGCAGAAGAGCTCTAGAATCAGAATGTGCTCAAAAAACTGAAAAAAAAAAACTGAGCACTCTGATTCTGGAGCTCCAAAACCTCTCTGAGCACCTCATCATCCAACTATGCTTCCAGAACGTGGGCGTGGTCACCCGCCAAACGGACATGTGCTGTCTGCTCTGCCTCATCATGCTCACCATCTTCACCTTCCCATTCGGGCTCATCTTCCTCTGCTGCGTCCCTTGCACCGTCCAGAATCGCTGCGCCAACTGCAACCGTCTCGCCTAATGAAACACTGTAGAATTCATGTTCTATGTAGCTTTATTCTTGTGATTCCATTCGTTTTCTTTTTTCCAGTTTATTTTGAGCACATTTATGCAACGACACCATTCACCCAATTTTCCCATTCTAAGCGAGTACCTTTTTTCTTTTATTCCCCAAAATTTACTCATTTTGGGCTCTTTTTGTGATTCAATAAAAAAAATACTCGAACGTGACCACCCACTGCTCTAGATGACGTGGCACTAGTCATCGGAAGAGCAGAACAATAGCAGAGTTATTGCTCGGTTTCCCACAAAATCGGTGAGTTTTCAAAAATTCTCATTTGTCCAACAGAGCGCACCTGCAGATCGGACGAAACCAAAAAATGGCTGAACAGGACCAGAACGTGTCGTTCACCGACGCCGGCGACCCGGGAGCAGCTCCCGGCGGAGCCGGAGCCGGTGGCTCCTCCGCCATGCTCGACCTGCTCGGCGACCTGAACAAGAAAGACGAGGCGGACAAAAAGGAGAAAAAGGGCGGAAAAAAGGGCAAAAAGGGGAAGAAGGGAAAGGCGAAGACCAAAAAAGTGCGAAAGGCGGACAAGTTCGAGTCGCAAAACTTTTTGTTTCGCATCGAGGGAGCCATCTTTTGCGCGGCGATCAGTGAGCTTTCAGTTGCTCCTTTTATTGCTCCAAATGCTCTTTTTTCCAGTCGTCGGCATCGTGGTGATCCTCGCCTTCATCATCCTCGCCATCGTATTTGGCGTCATCACCAATGGCAACCTCGTCAGCTACTTGCCGCCGCTCTGGGGAACCACCGATGAGAATAGTGGATAGATCGAGCTCGCGGAGCACATACATTATAATTATTGGTGTAACGTTCGAAATGGCACCGCTCGTATTGTAAAATAAAACGGTTCAATTCAATTCAATGTGAAGCAATATACCGATTGGTTCTATGCAATAATACAATTTCTACATATTAGGTGATAACAGTGGGCGCCTTTCGGTTGGTGAACTGCTCCATTTTGCACACATCCAACGCGATGAGCACCAATGGCTTGAGCAACTCGTGAGCCGGCAGCAGCAGACGAGCAGAGTCGGAGGAGGAGACGTACGAATCCACGTACAAGCGAATGGTGGCTCCAGCGGAGCCGGTGCCGGAGAGACGGAAGATGAGGCGAGAGCCGTCGACGAAAACGATGCGGAGCCCTTGCTTGGTAGCCACGGAGCCATCGACGGGGTCGGTGTACTGGAAGTTGTCGGCGACCTCGACTTTATAAGTAACTCCGTTGGCTGAGAAGTCTCTTCCGACAAAGGCGGGCATCTGAGCCTCGAGGAACGTCATCAGAAGATTCGCCCCGGCGGCGTCGACGTTCTCGTAGTCGTAGCGGGTGAAGACGTTTCTTCCGTACTTTTGCCAGTGCTTCGTGACGATTTGCTCCACGGATTCCTTCCGCTCGGCGAGGATTTGGAGCCACGCCAGGAGAGCCCACACTCCGTCCTTCTCGCGGATGTGGTCGGAGCCCGTGCCGAACGACTCCTCTCCGCAGATGGCGATGCGGCCGGCGTCCATCAGATTTCCGAAGTATTTCCAGCCGGTGGGCGTTTCGTAAACCTGAAAGTTGAATTTTTTGAATGTTTTTTGATGTTTTTTTGCCGTTTTTGGCTCATTTTGGCTCAATTTTCTTGGGGTTTTCAGTTTTCGATGTTTTTCTCATCAATTACAACAAAAATAGACGTTTTGAACATGATTTTATAGTTTTTAATGCACATTCTTCACATCAGATACTTTTTATCTTGAAAAAATCATGATTTTCATTGAAACCGACACATTTTAAGCTTGATTAAAGAAAAAGAGCATGAAAAATATATCAGAGTATATGTTTCATGCTTTTTATCTTTAATCAAGCTTAATATGTGTGGATTTCAATGAAAATCGTGATTTTTTCAAGATAAAAGGTATCTGATATGAAAATTGTGCATTAAAAACGATAAAATCGTGTTCAAAACGTCTATTTCTACTGTAATTTATGAAAAAAAACATTGAAAACTGAGCCAAATTAGTCCGGGAGCCTCCGATTCTCACCTGAAGACCCTTGGCCTTTGCCACCAAATCGACGGCTCCAGCAGTGGGCATCGATCTCGCGAATCCCTGCACTTTACGGCTTCTGAAGTACGGAATCGCATCGATATTATCAGCGATCACGGCCAGCGAATCAGAAGGGCATACGAAGAAGCCGTTCTTTCCAAGAATCATGTTCCGGTCGCCATCCCCATCGAACGCCGCTCCCAAATCGTGCTCGCCGGTGTGGAGCCGATCGACGAGTGCCTTGGCGTACGTCAAATTCGGATCCGGATGACCGCCGCCGAAATCTGGCTTCGGCACAGTTCGCAGAAGATCGCCGGAGTCAGCGCCGAGCAGATCGACGAGAATCGTGGAGACGTACGGTCCAGTGGCTCCGTGCATCGAGTCAAGAAGCACTCGGAACTTGGAGCCCGTCAATGAGCCCGTGAGCAGCGACTTTATCTTCGGGAAGTCGAAGATTTGCTGCATGAGATTGACGTACTCGGCGACAGAGTCGATGACGTCCACCACAAAGTGTCCGACGCCATCGATATCATACTCGTAGCGCCCGACTTGGGTGAAATCGCACTCCAAGTCCCGGGCAATCAGGTACTTGTCGAGTTTCGTGGTAATCTGATAGATCGCCTCGGTGACGTTGTCGGGCGCCGGACCGCCGTTCTCGCAGTTGAACTTGATGCCGAAGTCGCCTTTTGGACCTCCGGGGTTGTGGCTGGCGGTGAGAATGATACCACCGTCCACGTGGCGCCCCTCGTGTCCCTTTCGGATCAGATTCGAGAGCGCTGGCGTCGAGAGGAAGCCGTTCTGGCCGACGATGAGGCGACCGATCTGGAAGAGGTGGGGTTTTTAATGATTTAGTGGAAAATCCTATTGAATGAGGTGAAGAATTGCTCAAACGGATCTTCTGAATTCCAAAGGATTGAATTTTTTGATCATTTTTCACTGTTATTTTGGACTTTTGTGACCATATCTCGAGTCTCAGGAGTATTCCGCAAAATCTATGAATGTGCTCACGGAGCTCTCACCTATTGTCAGCGCAAAAAAACTGGTGCAGACTGCAAGTGCCGAATTTTTCCTCACTCTGCGTACTCGAAAAAAATGGGTCAAAAATAATGTGATCTCGGCTGTTTTTTAATTTATTTTTGATCTTTCGCTAGAAAATGATGACATTAATGGCTAAAAACAAGAAGAGATCACAATATTTTTGATCTATTTTATAATAGAGCGCGTTTGCTGACCCTGGTACGCAGAGTGAGGAAAAATTGCGTGTTTGCGGTCTGCACCAGTTTTTTTGCGCCGACAATATGGTATAAATTTGGTAAAAAGTTCAGCCCTAGCTGAGCACACTTCCCATTCCCAGCTCACTAACCCCATTGGCAGCGGCAATCTTAATGATAACATTGGTGGCCTCCATGGACAAGTACCGTCCATCGCCGCCCACCACCAGCTGCGAGCCCTTCTTCTTGTCGCCGAGCCCGGCGGTGAGAATCGCCTGCACAAAGTTCTCGGTGTAGTGCTGCTGCTGGAACTCGGGAACGCGCTTGCGGAGCCCCGAAGTGCCCGGCTTCTGACCGGCGAACGGTTTGGTGGCGACTTCCACGACGGCAATGCCCATTTTTCTGGAACGATTCTTTGGAACGATGGTGTTGAAAGTTAGATCAGACAACAATAAAAATGGAAGTGCTTGAGAATCGAACTTTTTACCAAATTTATACCATAGGTAAGAGCTCCCTGAGCACATTCAGAGATTTTGCGGAATGCTCCAGAGCCGAGATATGGGTCACAATGTCAAATTAGAGTGAAAAACGTGAAATTTCACTGTAAATTGACATTGTGACCGATATCTCGGGAGCATTAAGCAAAATCCATGAATGTGCGCACGGAGCTCTCACCTATGGTATAAATTTGGTATAAAATTCAACCCCTGTTAAAGTTCTGCTTCTCTAAACATGAATAAACGAAGAGAACGTGGACAAAAAAAAACTCTATTGAGCTTTTATTTGATAAAAACGATTGAATAGCAAAAATCATCAAGAATCTAAATTTTCCCACAAATTGGAACGATTTTCACTTGAAATTTCATTAAAACTCGTCGTAAGCAACGAAAACTGATAAGAAACCTCTATCACAAGGTAACGCGAGATAAGTGTGGTCTCCGATATCTTGATAAACAAGAAAGCAAACACAACAAAAAAAGAAGAGAACATTGATTGAAAATTGGTCTATTCCCCCATAGATTTATAGCCTTTTCACCCCCAACCTGTGGAATGTGTTTGTTGTCTGGTGGGTGGGCAAAGAGCACAACAAAGGTTATGTGTGAGCAAAATGATTGGAAAAAGACGAAATGTACGTGGCGCGACGAGCACTCCCACTCGTCGAGAGACTCGCGAGAAGCAGAGAAAAACAAAATAAATGCGGAAAAGCGGCTGTTGAAGAGAGAGAAAGAGAATTCGGCTATCTCATCAAAGAATCTCGAAATTTTTACGTTTTTATCAGTGCGAATGTGTATATTGTGTGGCGCTACAAACTAGCAAATATTTTGTGGTGTGATGAACATTGGGAACACGATTTTATGATGATGTCAGTTATTTGTAGTCGTCTTTGTGGAAAACTCGAAGAGAATTGTGATCTGAATTAATTTTTATTGGAAAATCAGAAAATTTCAGGGATTAATGGCAGAAGTCATGAAAAATGTTCTTGTTCTTCGGAAGAAGTCACATTTTCGTTATTTCAGCTGTTTTTTGCAATTATTTTCGAGTTTTTGACTTATTTTTTCAAGGATTCTTTGAATTTTTGAAATTTTTTATAAAAATCACTTCGAAAAATTGAAAAATTCTGCAAAATTCGGAGCTTTTTCGAAAAAAAAGTTTCAAAAAATGATGAGAAAAAAGCGAAAAAATCAAAAAAACCAGCGCATGCGCCTTTAAGGTCTCGACACGATATTGAAATATTTTGAGCGGGAGTTTAAATTTCTTTTTTCAAACTTTCGAGTTTCTTTTTGATTTTGTGAGCTCTCGAGAAAAACCAACTGATCAAAGTAGACAGCACTTGTTTACCAGCTGTCTAAAAGTGAAATAAGAAAGAAAATAAAGTTTATCTTGTTGATCAAATTGATCAAATTACTGCCATGATGTGTGAAACTGATCAAAATATGTCTTGGTGGCATCCTCGAACACTGTTATCCGGTTAATTCGGTCCTCATTCGTTTTTTTCTGCAAAAGATTACGGTAACACTCGCTTCAAATGTGTCTTTACCGTGTATGTCAAGTCTCGAGTTCTCTTGATCTTCCAAATGGAAATCGAAGGGATTAATAAGGTCCCGAGAGCAACGTTAATATCAAAAAGTGAAATCATAATCTGACCCGCATAAGTTCCAGTGCCGATGTAAACTCTCGGCACAACTATGAAAATAATAACCAGTATTATTAAAAACACCAACATTGCACTCAGCGCGAGCAACAATCGGATCACTTTCACATTTTCTTCCACTTGGAACTTCTTTCCCAGTGTGTAATTCACATTTTTCAACTTTTGCAAGTTCTCCGCTTTCCACGACAATCGCTCCGCCTCCTGCACATTGAATCGTTGCAGTCCGAACAGGATGATAGTGGCAAAGATGGACCAGAAGGATGCGAACATTATTATGTAGTAGAGAGGGGCTTTGACTGAAAAATCGTGAATTTCAGCGCGATGGTCGGGAAAAAATCACTGTGGAGCGGTAGTTAGGCCATCTCCTCGCGGCCACCATTTTTTTCGATTTTTTCGCGATTTTCATGATCTTCATAAATTTTTCATGATTTTTCGATACTTTTGATATTTGTTTGGCAAAAAATAATGAAAAATAGCACAACAAACACTTAATAGCTTGATTTCGTGAAAAAAAGCTCAAAAAATCATAAAAAATCATGAAAAACCGCGAAAAAACCGATTTTTAACGATTTTCACCAATTTTCATGATTTTTTGAGATTTTTTTTTAATAAATCAAACTGTTATCTATATTTTCTACCATTTTCTATCATTTTTTCACTTAAAATATTCGAAAAATTATGAAAATTGATGAAAATCGGAGAAAATCGCGAAAAAACACCGATTTTTTCAGTTTTTCCATCAATTTTCATGATTCTCCATGATTTTTTCGGCATTTCTTAACAATATCAAACTTTTATCTATGTTTTCCACCATTTTCTACAATTTTTTACCGAAAAAATCTCGAAAAACCATGAAAATTGATAAAAATCGATGAAAATCAGAAAAAATCGCTGAAAAAACGGTGGCCGCGAGGTGGTGGCCTAACTTTCGCACGAGATGGTCGATGCCCCAAGAATAAAACTTACAAAAGCAAACAGGAATCACAAAAAACTGAGTATAAGTGAGCCCCACGGAGCCACTGAGCACAGCGACCCAAATTCGCCGCTTGGCTTCGTAATCCACCACATAATACGTGGCAAATATCCGTTCCACAGTCACCACTAATATCGCACTGAGGCTCAGACCGTAGTGCTCGAAACGAATAAGCCCGGCTAACAAGAGGTAGGGGGTGTTGAAGTCTGGAAAAGGGTTTTGTTCGGTGGAGCGCACTTGCTGAGTTCGAGGATTAGATTTTTTCGGTTTTTTTGTCAATTTTTATGATTTTTCGAGAAATTTTTGAAAAAACTAAATAAAAATGATAAATTTCAGCGAAAATTTCTCGAAAACCCTTGAAAATTGGCGAAAAACCCGAAAAAAATGGAGAAAATTCAAAAATTCGGAAATCGAGATGGCCGAGGATCCGACTTTGTCATTTTCTAGTCCCTCACGCTGGCAAAATAAATTTTTTGCTCAATTTTCACCAATTTTCTTCATTTTTCCATGTTTTTTCTTGATTTTTTCTACAATTCGGCTGTTTTATAGGAAAAAATTGAGAAAATGGGTGAAAATTGAGCAAAAAAAACTTTTTTATAATAGCGAATTTCAAAAAATCATTGAAAAAATGGGAATTTTGATCAAGATTGATATTTCTGCTTGACTGAACTTTACATTTTTGAACCTTTTCTGAGATCTTTCCGCCAATTTTCATAATTATTTTGTCATTTAGCTCACAAATTGTCGGCGCAAAAAATGAGTGCAGCGGGACGGTGTCTGCAAATGCGCTCCATTGGACTTTGACGCTTTTTTCGAGTTTTTTCAGCTTGTGTTATAAAATAAATGACGGAAATTGATTAAAAATAGTCAATTAATGCCTACAAATTTTATATTCGAGGCAAAAAATGCGAAAAACCCAAGATAAAAGCATCGATTTTCCAATTTCGTGCAAGTTGGCGCCAGTTCCTGCGAAGACACTCATTTTTTTGCGCCGACAATAGTTCGATAGAGCGCATTTTCTCACCTGTTACAACCTTAAACTGCACCAAAATCATATAAAACCTCGCCAAACTGGCAATCTCATACAATCCAGTAAAGCCAATGAACAAGTACTGAAGATTCAGATGAATGACACCGTTCCGATTGATAAACCGAGTGAAATACACCATCAAACACATGCCGAACAGAATCAAAATCGACTCGATGGAATAGATGAATACCAGAATAAGTGTCAGCGGAGCATCGACGTCGACGAGAATCGGCACGTCGAAGGTGACATTGAGCCATTTGCCCTCGACGAGCGGCACGGGCTCGGCGAGTAGAGCAGCTATTTTGGAAAGTATCTGCGAGAAGAGAGCCATGGGTTTGGGGAGTGATGAGAAGTTTTTGATCAAACTTTGAGAAGCAGGTGATTTTTAAGAATAGCAATGAACTTTTAGAAATCGAAATCGTCATTTACATTCACATTCAAGGAGTTTCAGTGAATGAGAAAATTATCATTTTTTGAAGGTAATCGAATTTCGCGCCCGAATTATAAAGGAGGAAAGATCAACGAGCACCAGTGACACAAACTTCGTTTTCTTCTGTTTTTCTGTGATGAAGAGGCGTGAAAAAGGAAGTCAAAAACTGATGAAACAAGAAAAAGAAATGTATGATTTTTGGAACAGAAAGTGCGCTCCATTGACAAGCTTGAAATTCTCGGTTTTGCAGTTCATTAATTTATAAGAAACTTTCAAAATTGAAAGCTAAGAAACTAACAAAAACGTGACAAAATGATCGGATGTTGAGTAAACTAAACTGACAGGTGAAAACTCGACGAATTCTGAGATCATGTACATGATAATGATAGGGAAAGCGAAGAAAAAAACACGAATCAAAGGCACACAGCTGTGTCTGTGTCACGTCCTTAATTTGTGGTGGTGTCTGCCCAGTCAGACTTTGCTCTCCTTTGAAGACGTCGATTGGAATGTACTGGAAGAGTTCGGACTGATCTATCAATCAGATTTCTATCAGGAGGCCTGCAGAGGTACTGGGAAACTGATGTCTGTCATCAATTTATAAAGATATCGAGAATGCAGCTGCACCCCACGAAAGAAATGAGGAGACAGAGTGTGGTGGCGAACCCATCGGACCCCAAAAGGGGGCGAGTCAAAGACAAGCGCGTTAACCACTGCGCCACCGGGACACACGATCGGGAGGGGGCAGAGTGCGTACAGGAGCGGGGCGATCCCGAAATATTGTCGGCGCAAAAACAGGAGGGCAGCGGGAAGGGGGGGGGGGGGCAGCAAATGCGCTCCATTGGACTTTGACGCTTTTTCGAGGTTTTTCGACGGAAATTAATTAAAAATAGTCAATTAATGCCTACAGATTTTATATTCGAAGCAAAAAATGCAAAAAATGAAAAAACCCCAAGGTAAAAGCATCGATTTTCCAATTTTGTTCAATAATTCATTCACTTTTCTACACAGAAACATACAAAAATGATTCACGCCTTCAACTTGAACTCGAACCGACTCTCCTCCCACCGATCCTCCATCGCCAGCAACCTCTTCTCCACCACCGTCACCTCATCGTCCCGATCCACCACGATCATCGTATGACTCCGTGTTCCATACTGAATCCTTTCATCCGGGTACTTTATAAAAATCGACGACAACGGCTTAATGAACTCATCCGGTCGTTGAGTCTGCATCGCCAGTTGAGCATCGGGGAACTGGGGAGTCGAGTTGGTGGCGATGCTCAGCAGCTTCTCGAAGATCTCGTCGACGGTCAGGTGGTCGGTGTGTTGGAGGTGCTCTTGGAGCAGGGTCTTTCCGTATTTGGCCTTGTTGTACGGTTTGTGAGGAGGGCTGTTCGAGATGACGTGGAATTCTGAAGAGAAAACGTTGATTTGGGGGGGGGGGGGGGTCAGCAAATGCGCTCCGCTGGACTTTGACGCTTTTTTCGAGTTTTTTCCAGCTTTTCGGTTCAAAATCGGCAAATACTGATGAGAAAAACCTACCATCTTCCCATTTATTTACCGCGATCTCATCCACCTCACGATTCGTCAATGTTACCAGGTCATATAGTCCTGAGATGTTCCTGAAACTCTTTGATATGCAACCGCGCTCCATTGCACCTCTCACTTCTCAATCCCGACGAACTGAAACCCATTGTACTTGTCCGCCTCCTCCCTGGAATCCTCCAACATCCTCGACGACACCTCCGCCTTCAAAAAATTATGCACCAGGAGCCCTCTGCTGGGTGCTCCGTCCACTTTGGTGTGCTGTGGCTGGGTGATCGAGAGCAAGTTGCCAATCCGGCCTTGCTCATTGATGCCGAGCCAAGTGCCGCGAGCCACGTCTTGCTCGTCGACGCCTGGAATTTTGTTCTTGATATTTAATACTTCTCGAGATGCTAAGTTAAGCTATTTACCACTCAGAATTCCATCGTGCCAATGCATCGCCAGCGTCGGACGGTGAAGATCCTCATCTCGATTATTGAGCAGAATCAACTTGTACTTGTCGTCGGTGGTTGGTGCAGTTTTGATAAATGTTATGCACATTTTTGGATGATAAAAAAGTGTTGAAATGAAAATACCGGTTGCAAAAATCGATATAAATACGTCGCTTCTTGCATCATATTGTCTCTCTCACTGTTCACACATCACACGCCCTACGGCGTACCAGTGAAAGAGAACAGAGAGCACAGAGAAAAAAACAATTCGTCGTCGTCGTCTGCTAAACATGTCCACGCTGTGAATTCGTAAAAGCAATTAATAGTGAGTTTTCTCGATTGAAAAATTGAAAAAAAAAAAAATAATAAAGGAATACACTACACTATTTTATTCAAACAATTTACGCCATCAAAATCAATTACTTTGGTGCAAAGTAGGCAGAGACGGCGCCGCCGCCACCGCCGCCAGCTCCTCCGGCTCCCATGTAGACCGACTGTCCGGGGATTCCTCCGCCGCCACCTCCCATCGACTTTGGTGCTCCTCCACCACCACCAGTTGGTCCTCCGCCGACGCCAAAGTACGCCGATTGGGCGCCGCCGCCACCGCCACCGGCTCCCACTCCAAAGTAGGCAGAAGTGGCGCCACCGCCGCCACCACCTCCTCCCATCGAGACTGGGGCTGGGGCTCCGCCGAGAGCAGATGCTCCGCCTCCCGATGGGGCTCCACCGAGGGCGGTCATAGTCGACGATCCTCCGACGGGGGCTCCTCCGACTGCAGTCATCGTAGAGGCGCCACGTGGAGCTCCGCCCACTGCCGTCATCGTGGAGGCTCCTCCGGCTGGTGCTCCTCCGACGGCGGTCATGGTGGAAGATCCCATTGGGGCTCCACCCACTGCGGTCATGGTAGATGCTCCACGAGGTGCTCCGCCGACGGCAGTCATGGTAGAGGCTCCACCGGCTGGGGCTCCTCCAACAGCTGTCATAGTGGATGATCCCATCGGGGCTCCGCCCACTGCAGTCATCGTAGATGCTCCCTTGGGAGCTCCTCCGACAGCGGTCATGGTAGAGGCACCTGAACTTCAGAATATTTTGAATGCAAAAGATCGCGTAGCTCACCAGACGGCGCTCCTCCCACAGCAGTCATGGTAGATGCTCCGCTTCCCATTGGAGCTCCACCGACAGCGGTCATAGTCGAAGATCCCATGGGGGCACCTCCAACAGCCGTCATGGTGCTTGCTCCACGAGGGGCTCCTCCGACGGCCGTCATGGTAGATGCTCCCATTGGAGCTCCGCCCACCGCAGTCATCGTGGAAGATCCCATCGGAGCTCCTCCGACAGCGGTCATCGTCGAGGCTCCACGTGGCGCGCCTCCCACTGCTGTCATGGTGGAAGCTCCTCCTGGTGCTCCTCCGACGGCGGTCATGGTAGAGGATCCCATCGGTGCTCCGCCCACTGCTGTCATAGTAGATGCTCCCTTAGGTGCTCCTCCGAGAGCTGTCATGGTGCTAGATCCACCGGCTGGTGCTGAAACGAATCATTCAGGCGAGCTTCTTCAAACTGCAACTTACGGGGTGGGGCGAACGACGCGGGGGCAGAACCTCCACCTCCACTCGGTGCTCCTCCGACCGCAAAATACGCCGACTGAGCTCCACCGCCGCCACCGCCGGCTCCAGCTCCCAGGTAGCACGAGGTGCCCGGTGGCGGCGCCGCACCACCTCCGATCTTCGACGCGCCTCCACCGCCGCCGCCAGCGGGTCCTCCGCCGACTCCAAAGTACGCAGATTGCGCTCCCGTGTTGCTTCCACCGGCCACTCCAAAATAGGCGGATGTCATGGTCTTTCGCTTTGTTCAAGAAGTTGGAACTGATGTGCCGGTGCCCTCTCCTCGCCCACCCTTTTATACGGTCCTATCTGGGTTTTTCGCCTCACGCAGGTGACCACGGGGCGGCGGCGGGGGTGACAGGTGTGCGCGCGTTATCGACATTTGGTGTGGTGTGCGTGTGGGCGAGAGAGAGAGGGTGAGGGGGGTGGCACAGACAGCGCGGGAATAATGACCATTCAAACGTGACGTGGCACACACTGTCCATTGATTATTACCTTTTCGCTTCTGGCTCTATCTCCCCCCTCGCCGCTCTCTCCTTTTTGCACACTATTTCCTTCTAAATCGTTAAAAAATGACATTTTTCAAATTCTTTATTTTCTCATCCATTCCTTTTTTTTAGATCGATAAAAAATGAAGGACCCCGTCGAACTCAGCAAATTAGAAGAGGTCCGTACGAGACTCTTCAATAAATACGGCGTCCAGTTCAGCGAGCAAACTGCTCGACAATGGATAGAAGACCAGAGAAAAGCGGAACGGAAATTGAGGAAGCGGATGTCAGAAGAGTTAGAAGGCGTCGCCCCGAAGCCCTCGGAGCCGCCGCCGCGAAGCGGGGTCATTTGGGAGGAAACGGAGCCCGCCTCGAGCTCAGAGGACAGTTTTCAAACTGTTGTTTCAGTGGAGGTGGTTAATGGAATGGAAGAGCCGGGCGAGGAGGTTTGGATAGTTTTGAAGACGTTGAAAATGAAGTATGCTTTTCAGAGTATGCCAGAAATTGAAAAAATGGAAGAGAAAACTGAAGAAAAGGAAGAGGAAAAAGTTTACGAAAAAGTGGAAGAAGAGGAAACGCTATCCGAAGATTCAGATGACTCCGACGACAGCGACGATTCAGACGCGAGCTCATCAGACAGCGAGTCCTGCCACGCCCTTCTCCTCCGCAACCGAGGCACCGACTGCTTCGTCAACTCGGCGGTCAACATGCTCTCCGCCGTCGACGACATCCGCGAGTGGGCCGAGTCGCTCTTCGACGCCCTGTGCAACAACAACAGCCCACTGGAGCCGGAGCCCGAGCCAATGACACTGGAGCTCTGCAGAGTGCTGTCTGGCAGATGCATGACGACGGCGCGCATCCGCAAAGAGTTTGAGAACGTGGAGCTTCGGTTCGGGCAGAACGATGCCAATGAAGCCTTCCATGAGCTCATGAAAAGCGTCCCGGCGGATGCGAAAAGCAGCATTGTTATCGAAAGAACCGCCAAATGGAACTGTGAAGCATGCGGGGATTCTGAACCAGTGACGGAGAGACTAGAAGATATCTACCGAGCAATCTACGAAGTCTCCGAGTTCTTCCACATCCTTCGCGAGGAAGCGCAAGAGAGAACCTGCCTCCGATGCGATAAACAGAAAGAGAAGGAAGTCCTAAACTACACTATCCCGGACACGACGACCCACATCATAGTGAGACTTTGTAAGGGAGAACCCGAAAAATATGTGACCAATATCCCGGAGAGGTTCTCACTGGCGGCGTCGCAATGGAAAATGGTGTGCGCATCTCATTATCTGCCGCACCGATGGCAGCCGTATGGACGAGGAGGGCACTATGTGACATGGTGGAAAGTGGGCGAGCTGTGGAAGTGCATCTCGGACAGCGACGTGCACACTTTTGAAGAGGTCTCATTTGATAATCTCGACATCGGGATAATTGTCTACAAGCGTGTATGATTTTGATTTGTTTTGATTTGTGTGATTTTGATTGCCAGGTTTTCTAAATTTCCAAAGAGCACCCAATAAATCTCTTTATTTACAAAAAAACTAGCTTTCCGTTTTGAAATTTGAATATCTTGCAAGTCTAGGCGGCCACCAGGGGGACGACGATCATCTCCGGCTGCTCGACACCATTGTTGAACACCTCGCGAGCGTCAGACTCCTTTTCCGCCTGCAACATATGATAAGATAAAAAGCGCAAACATAGAACCTAACGTACATTTGCCGTGATAAACACGAGCTTATCAGTCTTGTTCTCGCCGTTCAATCTGAGCACGTCGATCTTGACCGACGACTTGGGCTCGGCGAATCCGTAGACCGGGTTGACGCGGTAGAGCGCGTTGTCGGAGCACTTGATCTTGTAGGCCTTGCGCTCGGCGGATGGGTTCTTGAGCTCGATGGTGTCCACACCGCCGACGGGTTGGTATTGAAGGCGAGAGGGGGCGACGGCGAGTTTGGAGGAGCGAGTGATGGTGGGCTCCGCGATAGGCTTGTCAGAGCTCTTCGAGCGTTTGCTCTTGCAGCTCTTCTCGGAGCTGATAGACGGGCATGTTTTGGTGGAGGCTTCGGATTTCTCCGATTTGCTCTCCGTGCATGGTTTCACAGCGATTTTCTTGGCGTCCTTGGATTTGGAAGACTTGGACGACTTGGACGACTTCTGGGACTTCTTGGACTTCTTGGACTTCTTCGAAGAACGTCCAGACTTGGAGCCAGATCTCTTCGACTTGGAGCCAGACTTTCCAGACTTTCCAGACTTCGACGACTTCGCCGACTTGGAGCTCTTGCCCTTGTTCTTATTCATCTAAAACATGAAACATGATGACGTCACTCCAGAAGTCCTCACCGTCTTCCGATCCTTGGCGCACATGGCGATGGCGGCCGCCAGCGGCAACGAAGACGTCACGATGGCAGTCAGTGGCACCAGCATCTTCTTGTTTCAGCAGTGAGGATACTCAATACTAGTTCATTCTTTACCGCCCGTCTTTTCTACTCGCATTTGACCTTACGGGCGGCTTGACCTTGCACTGGAAACACGTGGTCAGAGGGGCGGTCAGGGCTTGGGGACTTATTTCACTTCGAGAGATTCTACAGGATGTTGGGCGTGGAAAAATTCCAAATGAATCGCTCGGCAGACACGATGACGTTTTGCATCCGACGTGTGAAGAGCGACAAGAAGACGGACTCGACGATCAGCCCGATGCTCAGCTCCTCGCTGAGAACCTCGACGATTTATGAGACGGAGAGCTCGAAGAGCTCGAAAAGCTCCAAGAGCTCCAAGAGCTCTAAGAGCTCCAAACTGCTCCAAAAGGAGGCCACCGACCATCGCGGAGTCCCACTCTCTCACCCTCTTGCCGCCACCCCGTTCCCGGGCAGACGATCGGCGGCTCAACGCGAAAAGGCTCGCAAGATGCTCGGCGAGCTCGCCATCAAGCTCCGTGAAGAAGCGAGAGCCACCCAGGCAGCGGAGCTCAAACTTTCTAACAAGTAGGTTGCTCACTTTTTATGAAATCAACATTATAAGATAAAAATCATGTTTCAGAATCGTGGGCTGCGACAAATGCCACACGTGCCAAAAGTGCATCCAACACTGCGCGAAGAGCCACGTGGCGGAGCAACCGGCGAGCCTTCCGAAGAGCTCGGTGCTCACCGATCTGACCCAACGCATGACTGAGATGGAGCTGGAGCACGAGAGTCGCAAGAAGAAGTACAATAAGTGTCACTAATTCTCTTTCTCTTTTGTAATGGTCTCCAATAAAGCTTCTCATTTTTCGACGTGTAACCAATCTTGCTACGTGTCCATTTCTCATCCATTTCACATTGATTTCAAAGTTTTTGTCTACTATAACAGAGTGAGTTTCGAAATGTCCCAAAACGAGCTAGGAGACATCCACATCACCAACATTGAGGAAGCTGCAATTGAATACAATCCTGGCTGGACTATAGTGAGTTCTTCTTCCAACTCACATCCAACTTATAGCTTTACAGGTCGACGAAAGACTGAAAGATGCCATGGTGCTCCGCGACAAACTTCAAAACCGTCTGAAGACCGTGCTAACGGTGGAGCACAACTTTTCCAAGAAAGAGAAGAATGCGTCGTTCGGACTGATCTATCGCAAGGGAATGATCACCCGTCTCACGTACGCCTCGCCCTTCAAAGGCTTCCTGTTCCCCGGTGACATCATTCTGATGTTGAACGATGTCGTGTGCACTTTCGAGGAGGGAGCACCGAAGCCGAAGTCCAAGTCGAATGCGGAGCCGCCGAGCAGGTTGAGAAAGATGAGGTTCAAGAAGAAGGAGGAGAAGAAGTGGGTGAACACCAATCTACTTGTAATAAACAAAGTTTCAGACCAGATAAAGTTGACTTCCGTGAAGCCGTTGCGAAACTGATGGCTGAAAAGGGGGACACTGTGAAGGTGTGCATTATGGTGGCGAGACTCACGACTCGGAGCATCCCGACAACTCTTCCTTCTGGTATGATTCAAAAGCTCTTGTTCTGACGAGTTTGGAACTGTTTTTCATTTTTCATACGGAGCTCTGTGAGCCGAGATATGGAGCTCCAAAGTTTGGAGCTCCATATCTCGGCTCACAGAGCTCCGTTCGAAAAATTGAACACAGTTCTGAGTTCGTTAGAACAAGGGCTTTCAAATCATATAAGATTTACCCAGGCGTCACCATTACCCCCGACCACAAAGCCGAAACGGCGTACGTCTACCTCTTCCGCTACCTCAAACTCGGTCTCACGATGACATCGATGGACAAGAAGATCTTCGTCAACTACACGATCCCGGATAGCGTCTCACATATGAGTCTGAGAATTGGCGACATGGTGCTGGCGGTCAATAATAAGGCGGTGAGCTCGATGGAGGAAGTGAGGCAGGAGATTCTGAATGGGTGCAACACGAATGGGTTCGCTGAGGTTTTGGTGCAGTTTCCGGAGACTGATGTGCTGAAGAATCTGGTCAGAAATCAGATGATGGTGGGTGAGAATGAGCTCTGGTTTTGACGAATTCAGAACAGTGCTCGATTTTTACTACCGAGTTGTGTGAGACGAGATTTGAACCTCTAAAGTTTGAAAGATCCATATCTCGGCTCACAGAGCACCGTAGAAAAAACCAAGCACAGATCTGAAATCGTCAGATTAAGAGCTTTCGAATGATGTAAATCTCATTTAACGAATCTAGAAACTCATCAGAATATTCCCTAGCTAATAGTACACTTCTGGCCTTGTTTTAGTACCCAACTTCAGAGCTCTATATCTCGGCTCACAGAGCTGATTAGAAAAAACTAAACATAGTTCTGAAATCGTCAGATCAAGAGCTTTCCAATCATATATTAATATATTGAATTCAACTTCCAGACGGCCTCAAAAGACGACGCGAACTTCCACCCACTGTACGCCTACCACATGGACGTGCGCAAGTACATGGAAGAGGGCATCGAGGCTCTCAAAAATGGCAAAGAACCGCAAGGGATTCTCCGTGACGTCGTCGACGAGAAGGACAAACAGCACAAGAAGCTGCCGTGTAAGAATAACAAGCAATCGGATGCGAGTGTCAAGTACAAGGAAAAAACGGATGAGGTGTCGATTCCGAGCGAGTGGAACTCGCAGCTTTTTGTGGAGGTGACTTACTTATAACTTATAAGTATAAGTAAAAAAGTGTTGATTTCAGTTGCCAGGACCGAAGAAAGGACCCGAAGAGAAGCTGGCGTTGGAGGCGGCGAAAAAGGAAAGAGAGGAGAAGAAAGAAGTTGCTCCGGCGGTGGAGAAGGTGGAGAAGGTGGAGAAGGTGGAGAAGGTGGAGAAGGTGGAGAAGAAGACTTAGAAAGTGCTTTATTGTATAGAATCAGTATAAACAACAACTCTCTCTTTTATTGCTCCTGGATGTTTACCAACCTCTTGGCTTTGCCTGAAAATTACCATTTATCTTCCCCACAAGCTCATTCCTCACATAAACCGATGCACCAATCGCCTTCTCATTCGTCGCCAACAATGGACATTCACCATTGAGATCCGCCACCGGGGTGGTGGCATTTGGTGTGGTGCCAGTGGGTGTCGCTCCACCCTTTGGCTTTGGAAGTCTCGCTTTTGTTGGGATCTTGGCGAGCGGGTTCTCTTCGTCGTCGTCGAACTCGTCCTTCTTTTTCTCTTCCTTTTTCACCTTGATGTCGAATTTGACGTCTTCTGGAAAGGAAGTAAATATAAGGTTACCCAGAAGATATTACTAACCATCAGACTTTTTCTTTGCCACTTTCAGGTCAGGTTTGCTCGCCTTTTTATCCACACTGCTGTTGCTCGACTTTTTGGAAAGGGGCGGGTCTTCGCCCTTCTTTGAGCCAGCCTGAAACTTTATAAAAAGATTGCGATGAGAAAATTGAAGCTCACACAGTTTAGAAGAAGCGGGTAGAAGGAAAAGGAAAAGAGAAGCGTTTTGAGTAAAACGCCCCAGACTGCTACTATCATTGTTCCTTCCACTGTAAACTTTTGAAATGAGCAACTCCTCGCGTCAAAGAGCAATTTATCCCCTCACTGACCCCAACCTTTCATCGAAATCTGGAGCAAATCAAGTCGGCGTGGTCACCGATGCCCGCGTGAGCTCGCCACCCGGACCGTATAAAAGGGTGAGCGAAACGAGAGGACACCTCAGTCTACGTTCTCAATCGAACGAACGAATCACCGGAATCGACAATGACGTCAGCTTATTTCGGAGTCGCTGGCGGAAGCAACACGGGAGCGCAATCTGCGTACTTTGGAGTCGGCGGAGGACCCGCTGGCGGCGGCGGTGGTGGAGCGTCGAAGATCGGAGGTGGTGCGGCGCCGCCACCAGGAACTTCGTGCTACCTGGGAGCTGGAGCCGGCGGTGGCGGTGGGGGAGCTCAGTCGGCGTACTTTGCGGTCGGAGGAGCACCCAGTGGAGGTGGAGGTTCTGCCCCCGCGTCGTTCGCCCCACCCCGTAAGTCGCAGATCGCAGAGCTTCTTTGAGTGACTCGTTTCAGCTCCAGCGGGAGGATCGAGCACCATGACAGCTCTCGGAGGAGCCCCCAAGGGAGCATCTACAATGACTGCAGTGGGCGGAGCACCGATGGGATCCTCCACCATGACTGCCGTCGGAGGAGCACCAGGAGGAGCTTCCACCATGACAGCGGTGGGAGGAGCGCCACGTGGAGCCTCGACGATGACCGCTGTCGGAGGAGCTCCGATGGGATCTTCCACGATGACTGCGGTGGGCGGAGCCCCAATGGGAGCATCTACCATGACTGCCGTCGGAGGAGCCCCTGCTGGAGGAGCCTCTACGATGACTGCTGTTGGTGGAGCCCCTCGTGGAGCTAGCACCATGACGGCTGTTGGAGGAGCCCCCATGGGATCGTCTACTATGACCGCTGTCGGTGGAGCTCCAATGGGAAGCGGAGCATCTACCATGACTGCTGTGGGAGGAGCGCCAACTGGTGAGTCACATACTATTGCATTCAAAATATTCTGAAGTTCAGGTGCCTCTACCATGACCGCTGTCGGAGGAGCCCCAGCCGGTGGAGCCTCTACCATGACTGCCGTCGGCGGAGCACCTCGCGGAGCATCCACCATGACCGCAGTGGGTGGCGCCCCAATGGGATCCTCTACCATGACCGCCGTCGGAGGAGCACCAGCCGGAGGAGCCTCCACGATGACGGCGGTGGGCGGAGCTCCACGTGGCGCCTCCACGATGACTGCAGTCGGAGGAGCCCCCGTCGGAGGATCGTCGACTATGACTGCCCTCGGTGGAGCCCCATCAGGCGGCGGAGCATCTGCTCTCGGCGGAGCCCCAGCTCCAGTCTCGATGGGAGGAGGTGGTGGCGGTGGCGCCACTTCTGCCTACTTTGGAGTGGGAGCCGGTGGCGGTGGCGGCGGCGCCCAATCTGCGTACTTTGGCGTCGGCGGAGGACCAACTGGTGGTGGTGGAGGAGCACCCAAGTCGATGGGAGGGGGCGGCGGAGGAATCCCCGGACAGTCGGTCTACATGGGAGCCGGAGGAGGTGGAGGCGGCGGCGGCGGAGCCGTCTCTGCCTACTTTGCACCAAAGTAACTGGATTGGAGCAAGCCAACACTGTCTAGAGTTTTGAAATGTAACATCGTGAAATAAAATGTGTGTTTTGGTTGTCTTGTTAATCATCATAGTGCTTTTTTGTTATCAGAATGTGACAAATGAGCACTGATAAGCTCACAGACACTGGACGACTTTGATGTAGAATGTCGAACTTGTTTTGTATGTGTTTCTTGTTTTCTTCTAGATTCTGAAGATGATGTGCTTGTTGTTGTAAGGACTAATAAATCTACTATCTTCTAACTTTTTGATACATGTACTTGTGCACAATTGTGCTCTTCCAACAAAAAAACTGACTTCAAGACTTATCAGTGAACTGATGAGAATCGTCACTTTGTGATTATCAGTCTTCCAGAGTATATAAGCAACTCGAATTACCATCAAAACCATCCCACACTTAACATTCCCAAAATGACATCCCTCCATCTATTCCTCCTACCTCTTCTTGTATTCTCCACGTCTTCTTCTGCCACCAGATCCTGTTCATCTTCACTCTCGAGTCTCTGGCTCGACGTGGTGCTCATCTTTGACACCTCCATCACTGAATCCCAGCTGGAAGACGTCAAATCGCTATCTGTTTCTGTCTTCGGAAGTTCTAGAATTGGAAACAAGTATCAGGACCCGAGAAGTACGAGGATTGGAGTGATTCATGGCGGCGTTGTTGCGGATCTTGATGCTATTGATTCGACGGATAAGTTTAAGGAAATTATTGGAGCATTGACGTCCAAAAATTCTGAAAAGTTTGATGCTCTCGGAGCCGCCCAGACAATGCTCAAAGTAGGAAGAGCCAATGGAGAGCGAGAAAGTTACCAGCAACTGGTGGTGCTCTTCGGAGCATCCATGGAGCAAAGGAAAAGAGCCGAGGATTCTAAAATGTCCATCGCAACTGTATCCGAGAAAACCACAGCTTCAGAACTTGCGGATATCGTTCTGGCGGCCAACTGCTACTGTCCATCCGGTTGGGTGCAAGTGCAGGCCAAGTACAAGGACCCAAACTCTCAGAAATACGGAAGTTGTCTGAAGCCCGTAAATTCTCAACTCTCGTGGAGTGCTGCGAAGTTGGCGTGTCAGAACATGATCAAGAACGGGTTCTTGGTGAGCGAGGACAGTGCCGAGAAGCATGATTTCAGTGCGGGGTTGGCTCAGGACACGTTCCCGGGGATGATCTCTTATCATATTGGATTGACGTTTGTGAATGGTGGATGGTATTGGCAGCAGCCAGAGCATAACTCTCTTGTTAAGGTGAGGGTCCCGCAAAGAGAAAGAGGCAGAGCGGGGTGTCGAACCGTACCCCCCAAAAGAGGTCCGAGTCGAGTGCAAGCGCGTTAACCACTACACCACCGGTGCACACGTCCGGCGAATGATTAGAGTGCGTACAAGAGCGGAGCGAACCCAGTCTCGAGAGAAAAAAAATGAGTGCAGCAGGAGGGGGTCAGCAAATGCGCTCCATTGGACTTTAACGCTTTTTCGAGTTTTTTCAGCTCGGCGCCTACAACGCCTGGTACACCAACTACCCTCGCAGCTATGTGAGTGAGACTGGAGTCTATGGAACATCGAATGCGATGGGCGTGGTCTCTTGGATGAACATCAATCCGAACTATGAGCCGGCGACGTACATGTGCGAAGTGGCTGCTTGTGATGCTAGTAATCATTGTTAATAAACTCTAGTCATAATAAATTATTGTCAATATAAAGTCTTATCAGTAAGTAGCGTCACTTTCTGTTCAATTTGACACGTTTCCATGTTGCTTCTTCTCCTTTTGCTCTGTCCCACAATATCCACAACAACCCTCTATGATCGAGAATGTGGCTCCAACCCTTCCAACCTCTGGCTCGACGTCGTGCTGCTCATTGACAACTCTCAATCCATGACCGATCAGGGTCTTCTCTCTGCCAAATCCACCATTCTCTCAGTCTTCGGGAGCTCTCGAATTGGCTCCAATTATCCCGATCCTAGAAGCTCTCGAATTGCAATAGTGACATACAATACATCAGCAAAGGTGGTTGCTGATTTGAATTCGATTCAGTCGACGGAAGCCTTTGTTTCAACAGTTTCAAAGAGTTTGGAGAAGACCAGTAATTCAAAAGAGAGCATCTTGTTCGAGGGAATGCAGGCGGTTTGGGATTTGTTGTATGGTGGAGGAGAGAATAGTGAAAGAACGAATTATCCGAAGCTGGTGGTAGTTTTCGCGTCAGAATACAAGTGAGTGAAGATATTCATCTTGACTAACGAATTTTTTAATGAAACCTATATCATTCGAAAGCTCTTGTTTTGACGAGTTCAAAACTGTTTTTCATTTTTGAATCCGAGCTCTGTGAGCCAAGATATGCTTCAAAATTTGAACTGCAAACTTTTTTAGTACTCAACTTTGGAGCTCCATATCTCGGCTCACAAAGCTCCGTTTGCAAAATAAAACACAGTTTTGAAATCCTCATAAAAAGACCTTTCGATTGATACCAATCTCGTTTTGAAAAACCAACCTACCTTTGGAACATTCCATCGTTAAAAAATGATGTTTCTTACAGAGGCGCTTCCCCCACTGGAATCTCAGATCAGCTCAAGAATAATGGAGCATCTATTATCACTATCAGTATGACTGGTGATTTCAACACCCTCTCTTATCTGGAGACAATGGCTTCTCCCAATTTTAACTTCTCGAATTCAGAACGAAATGTTACAGAGCAAGTGACCAATGCTGTATTTTTATGTAATTCTAATTTTGTATCCTTAATGAGCTCTATATCATTCGAAAGCTCGTGTTTTAACAAGTTCAGAACTGTATTCCATTTTACAAACGGAGCTCTGTGAGCCGAGATATGGAGCTCCAAAGTTTAAGCACTAAAAAATTTTAGTTCAAAATTTGAAGCTCCATATCTCGGCTCACAGAGCTCGGTAGATCAAATGAAACACAGTTCTGAACTTGTCAGAACCAGAGCTTTCAAATAGTGTAGATCTTATCAAGACCACTTGTGAATTTGTTCCCATTTCCAGCAAACTGCTTCTGTCGAGAAGATTGGACGCAATTACAATCGAAATACGGAGACGATTACTCGAAAAAATACGGAATTTGTGTACAGCCAATGAGTGATAGGAAATCTTGGAGCGTTGCAAAATTGGCCTGTCAGAATGTCATCAAAAATGGTTACTTGGTGTCCGAGTTCAACAGCTCTGTGAGCCGAGATATGAAGCTTTGAAGTTGAATGCTGAAACAAGTCCAGAAGTGTAGTAGTCAAATTTGGAGCTCCATATCTCGGCTCACAGAGCTCATTAGAAAAAATTGAAAACAGTTCTGAACTTGTCAAAACAAGAGCTTTCGATTGATATAGGTTTTATCATCACTCATCAAACCATTCTCCAGTAAGAATCCACTAACTCACCTTCGCCAAAATCTCATCAGTTTGCACCCATTGATCGAATTTTTAAATTCCCTTGTCATTGAAAACAACTCATAAATCACTACAGAGCTCGCAAAATCCACTCAAGGCTTCCGTCTTCCTTATCACATTGGTTTATCCTACGTGAATGGCAACTGGTATTGGCAGCAACCCGCCGGACATGCTCTTTTGAAAGTTAGCGAGCTCTTTTCTCTCTTTTTCTTGATGATCATTGAAGTTTTCAGCGTGGCTCTTATTCCAACTGGCTCTACGCTTATCCTGATAAGAATCGGGTCACTGATTTCGGTGTCGGGGAAGATTGGGACGTCTCTGATACTAAATCAGGATGGTGGAACTTGGATCCGTATGATGAGAAGGCGGGGTACATGTGTGAAGTGGCGACTTGTGATACTGATAACTATTGTGCTCCTTAGCTCCGTGATTTAACAGTTTATTAATGAATAAAGTATCAAGTAATTCAACCCATAATTTGAGAAAGTTCCGCGAAAAACAGTGTCTCGTCCGACGCTTGAATTGCGAGTTTTGGCTTCTCTTTTCCAGTCTTATTGATTTCTCTGAAACAATTCTCATTTTTCTTTTCGAAATGTATGTCAATTTCAGTACCCACCCCACAACACTAGTGAAAAAGAAAGCCACCGCCATCTTTTGCTCCGAATCCGATGAAGACATCCAGAAATATTCCCTTGATTCCTCGCCAAACTTCATGTAGTTGTACTTGAAGGTGTCCACCGCGAATGGTCTTCCCAGTGATAGCACATGCTGAATTTGCTGGCCAATTCGGTCATCTTTCACCGTCATTTTGAAGCATTTTCGGAAGCGGTGGAGTTCCGGGTAGGGGGCGGAGCATTCGATGGAGGCCGGGTGGATTTGAATGCTGGAATTATCGATAGATTGGGTTGAGGTTGCACTTGTACGCAAAATTCCCATCGGCGATCGCGTGCCTCGGTGGCGCAGTGGTTAACGCGCTTGCACTCGAGTCGGTCCCCTTTTGGGGGGTTCGATGGGTTCGACACCGCACTCTGTCTCTTTCTCTTTGCGGCGGTCACTCGGCCGAATTTTCAATAAAAGACTCACTTGTGCCCTTCCCTCAAAAATTCTTCGAATTGCGTCTTGACTTCTGAAGCTGTCAATGTGTTGTTCACGAAGAACGAAAAGTTATACGTCATTCTTGTTCTAATTTCATAGAAGTTTCTAAAGCGTTGTCATCAGTGACGTGGATGACCTTTTTGACCTCTAGTTAAAGAAAGAAAAAAGAAAAAAAGAATGAAAAGTTCATTGAAATGATGATGATCACCCTCTTCTCGAGAACTTATTCTTCTTGCTCTTCTTGCTCTTCTTGCTCTTTTTGTAGTCATTGTACCAATTCTTGTTCCGATTCCTTCGATGAGCAATTCCGAGTTCGTGCTCCAATTTGTGCAGCTTTTCATGATGCGATTTCTTTCCTTTTGGTGACTTCGTCGATTCTTCACTGGACTCACTGGACTCTTCACTGCTCTGAAATAGTTTGGGTTACTGTAATAGTACTGTAGCTTTTTACTGTAGTTTTCCACACTCACCACCTCCTCCCCCTTATCTAAAAGAAAAACTATTCAAAAAACTAAAAAAAAAAAAAAAATATTTTCATTCAATTTGATCACTCAAAAATTGGCGCCAAATCATCAGGATTATTCGCTTGGAAAATCTGAAAAATTTTTTATTTTCAGATTAAAAAAAAGGATTTCTTACAGGGGGAAGAGGCGCTGCATTGGGGTAGAAGATGGGGCTCTGTAACTTTTAGTTAGTTTCAGTTTCAGTTTCAGATTTATAAAGTTTCAGTTAAGTTTAGTTTAAGCTTACCAGGTCAATAGGGGTGAGGGTCTGAAATAAGCAAAATTAAAAAGAGCTATTCATTTTTATGGTAAAAACTTACAATTTGAATGGTACTGGTTTCAATTTGTCTCTGAGTTGATGGAGTTTGAGGAACCTGAATTTCAAACCATCAAATCATTATTCTTATGTTTGTCATACTTCAGATGAGCTCACTGATGATGTGGGTGCAATTGTAGTTGGAGATGATGTGGGACCTGAATATCAAATTGATTTGATTCATAAAGTTATCAGTTAGAATCTGACTTTCCGAAGGAGAATCTGAAGATCCTGTGGAGCCTGTAGAAGTAGAAATCAATTCAGGTGGTGTTGAACCTGAAAATCTTGATGACATTGATGAAAGGGAGTAGTTTTTGAATACAGACCTGTAGCGGCTTCAGATGATGTGAAACTTTCAGCGACTTCTGGTTGCTTCGTAGATCCCAATGTGATTGGTAGTAGTTCTGTAGATCCGACTGTAGAAGCTTCTTTGGTGACAGGAGGGAATACTGTAGAGAGCACAGTAGATAGTGTAGGGAGCAATGTGCTCTCGGGAGCAATAGAAGATACTGGAGGGAGTACTGTAGTTTGATCATCACAAGAAGACACTGTTGGAGGTACTGTAGAGAGCACAGTGGATAGGTTAGGAAGTACTGTGCTTTCGGGAGCAATCGAGAATATTGGAGGGATCAATGTGCTCTGTGGATCAATAGAAGATGCTGGAGGAGGTACTGTAGAGAGCACAGTGGATAGATTAGGCAGTGCAGTGCTCTCTGGAGCATCAGAAGATACTGTAGGAGGTACTGTAGTTTGTTCAGCACTAGAAGACACAGATGGAGGCACTGTAGAGAGCACAGTAGACAGTGTAGACAGCAGTGTGCTCTCGGGAGCAACAGAAGAAAGGGTAGGAAGTGATGTGCTTTCTGGAGCATCAGAGGATACTGCAGCGGTCAATGTGCTCAGTGGAGCATTAGAAGATTCTGTAGGTGATGATGTAGAGAGCACAGTAGATAGGTTCGGAAGAGCTGTGCTCTCCGGAGCATTGGAAGATACTGTAGGAGGTACTGTAGTTTGTTCCGCACTAGAAGACACAGATGGAGGCACTGTAGAGAGCACAGTGACCAGTGTAGAGAGCAACGTGATCTCCGGAGCATCCGAAGATGCAGTAGGCAGCAGCGAGCTCTGTGGAGCATCCGAAGATACAGTAGGGAATACTGTAGTTGGATCAGCATTAGACGAGACAGAAGGAGGTACTGTAGAGAGCACTGTAGATAGGGAAGGGAGCAGTGTGCTCTCTGGAGCAATAGAAGGTTCAGTAGGGAACAATGTGCTGTGTGGAGCATCTGAAGACACTGCAGGAGGTACTGTAGGAAGCCCAGTGGATAGTGTGGGCAGCAGTGTGCTCTGTGGAGTATCGGAAGATAGTGTAGAGAGCGACGTGCTCTCCGTCGCATCCGAAGAAAGGGTAGGGAGTACTGTGCTCTGCGGAGCAACAGACGATGCTGGAGGAATCAATGTGCTCTCCGGAATATCAGAAAATACAGGAGGAAGTACTGTAGTTTCAACTGACACTGCAAACCTGATTGTTTCTTTCGAAGTGGAAGTAGTAAAGTAGTCTACCTTCTGATCCTGAGGTGTCGTCTGTAGCGGAAGGATCAATTGTAGTTGGTGCAGTGGTGTCTCCCTAAAAAATCAATTTTCATGGAGGTTTCTACTCACTTTTCTATTTTTTCTGATATGATTTCATCGAGAATCAAGAAGAAATTCAAGAAAGTCAGACTGGAAACGAAGGAACACGGGGGTCTGAAAGAAAATCATTTATTATATTTCAATCGGTATCAAAGGAATTACATTCGGATGCACTTATTCGTAGGCTATCGGTCGTTTATCTTTGTAAGTTTTCGGAGTTCTTGTAGTTTTGGCTTTCGTAGTCCTGCGTCCGCGAGTGGTTTTCGTTCTAGTGGTTCTGGTCTTGCTGATTTTCGCTTTCGGCTCAGATTTCAAAACAGTCGCCTTTGTGGTTGCTCCGAGTTCGTCCGAATCCACGTTGTAAGTGGTCTTGTGACAGTTCTGAAGTCAATTATTTTGAATTTAGAGCTTCTCTTATATCTAACCTTCTTGGTAGTGGTTTCCAAGTCGTGCTCTCCTCCCGTGACTCCTCCATCTCCCTATACTTCATTCAATTAGAAATGGAAAAACTTCTTTGTTTTAAAACTCACAGTAACATGACTCGGATCAGTGGCCTCGTTTGACTCATCTCCTAACGCAATGGTACTTACCTCGAGTGGCTGGAATTGTTATATTGATACCGATAACAGAAACTATTTACATTTGGACTGGTTCCAGTTGGCACCTCGCCGAAATCGGTGGTGTACGACTCGGAAATAGTCTGGAAATTGCAATTTTGGAAGCCCGCAAAGAGAAAGAGGCAGAGCTGGGTGGCGAACCCATCTAACCCCCCAAAAGGGTACCGACTCGATGGCAAGCGCGTTAACCACTGCGCCACCGGGACCACGCGATTCGACGGGTTCAGAGTGCGTACAAGAGCGCGAGGAAGCCCGAACCCCATCGCAAAGAGGAAGCGACAGAGTGCGGTGTCGAACCGTACCCCGCAAAAGAGGTCCGAGTCAAAGGCAAGCGCGTTAACCACTGCGCCACCGGTGCACGCAGTCGACGCGGGCCAGAGTGCGTACAACTGCAGGGGACTAACCGGATTCGGTGTGGTGTCCTCGAACACGCTCGTCACTTCGAATGGTGGAATTCCAGAAGTCGCCGAACCAAATGTAGGCGTCACCTTCAACAATCTTAAGTTTCACTATTCCTCAACGCCTTCACCCACCACTCCAATCGCCGGCGTCGTCGGCGTTCGATTCAACTCGTTCTTCACACTCTCAGCGATCATCTCCACGATCGTCCTGATGAGATCCTCGATCAGCGAACTGATGTCGGGTGCTCCATGAGCCGGGACGGCCAGGGCCACGAAGAGCACAAAAAGAAGAGTGAATCGCATTTTGTGATGGATGTCATGTTTCCAAGGCGAGTTATAAGGGGCAAGGTTTGGGGCTCTCAGGGTTTACAACTTCCCTTTTACATAAAATATGTGAATTTCGTCTGCTCTTTAGTGTGGGAATTGAATTGTGACTTGGAATCAAGAATCCAGTGAGGTGTGAAGTCGGGCTCATTTTGGCTCTGCTCTTGAGAAATGGAGGACCTGTTTTCGGGTACTTAATCTTAATTATATAATAGTTAATTAATTAACCAATTAAGACCTCTCCTCAATAAGCGACTGCGATGAAGAGTGTCTTCTCAACTTGCATTCTAAAAAATCAAAGTGTTTTTTTCTCTCTACAACTCAAATTCAAGTGGTGATGGAGATACCGCCAGCTTATGAGTTGGAAGAGGTTGATTATAAAAGGTAGGCTATTCAAAATTTTCTAATATTTGAAAGAATTATAATTTCATTTAAAGTACTCGCCAGCGAACTTTGGAGGAGAAAAACTGCGAGACCGATGGGAAATGGGAGGAGAAGTTCGATAAGTGGGTGCAGACTGATGAGATTTCGGTGGAGGTGAGTGGAATGGTGTGATGAATCCTGATAAGATTTATGTCATTGGAAAGCTCTTGATTTGACGAGTTCAGAACTATATTCAATTTTTCAAACGGAGCTCTGTGAGTCGAGATATGGAGCTCCAAAGTTTGAGTACTGAAATTTTTAAATCGAGAAATTTTCTTTGAGAAAGAAGAGGACTATTGAGTCTCAGAATATAGATGTGCATTATTGTGAAAAAAAAATTCCTGCGACATCGGGCGAGCGCGCGAAAATTTGAATAGGCCCCGCCCACCGAGCGGTCGGCCGACGGTTCCCACACAAACACCACTGCGGCGTCGGCCGACCGCTCGGTGGGCGGGGCCTATTCAGATTTTCGCGCGCTCGCCCGATGTCGCAGGAATTTTTTTTTCACAATATATCATTGGAAAGCTCTTGTTTTGACGAGTTCAGAACTGTTTTCAATTTTTTGCTCGAAGCTCTGTGAGCCGAGATATGGAGCTCTAAAGTTTGAACTAATGCTTGTCAACTTCAGAGCTCTATATCTCGGCTCACAGAGCTCCGAGAGAAAAACCGAGCACTGTTCTGAAATTGTTAAAACAAGAGCTTTTGAATGATATAAGTCACAATCAAAAACTCCAAGAACTAATCATACCATTTGCTTATTAGTAACTGTTGATTTTTAAGTTTTGACCTACTGTAACTCCGCCCCAAAATAATCGATTTATTTGAAATTTTCTAAATTTTCTGATTCGAATCTTTCCTTCCAGTAGAGCACACTTTCAGACCCAATCCTCTCTCGCTGACCTTCCTCCAACCACCCGCGAGGCGACATACTCGGAAAGTGCACTCGAGCGTGTGCTCCGTCACATTTCTGCACACCTCCACCGAGCACAACTGCAGCAGTGGCTCGCCGAGCAGCCCGAAAAGAACGCCTCGTTTCACATAAAGCCCGTTCAGACAAAAACTATTTATCGGGCGGTTTTCAATGCGGAGAAGGTGAACTTTAAAAACTTTATTAGTTATCACAAATTCTAAAACCCGATAAAATCCAACTAGATCAATTATACGTCTGCATGAACTTTGCCACCTTTGCAATCACACACTGCTCACTTTTGCCCGCCAAAAACCAGAACCCATTGAGCGCCTGTTTCGTTTCCTTGTTCTTGGTCCCCGAGTTGAAGTTGTTGTTGAGAATGAATGGAATCGGACGGTCGACGTCGTCCATTTTGAACCTAAGACATTTATCATGGGGACATAAGAAAATGGATTTACCATTTGCCATCTGCCACTTCACTGTATTCGAATTGACGACAGACGAGGCCTGCGTGTTGGGATGCGCATAGTTGATTCATCACGTCCTTAAGATTGATTTATTGGTTTGAGGAGGGGGGATTTGAATATTGGGTGCATTCATTAGAATCTCTTTGTTAGAATGAGCAGAGGTCTTTGACTTTTGGGAATTAAGAATTGTCAGTTGATTTAGTTAGGGTAGGTCAACACTTAAAAGTCAAAACTTGCTTATAGTCCGATCAGTCTCCGGAGTTTTTTAATGCAACTTATATCATTAGAAAGCCTTTGTTTCAACGAGTTCAGAACAGTGCTTCATTTTTCCTACCGAGCTGTGTGAGCCGAGATATGGAGCTCCAAAGTTTGAACTCGCAAATTTTTGAGTACTCAACTTTAGAGCTCCATATCTCGGCTCACAAAGCTCCATAGGAAACATTAAACATAGTTCTGAACTCGTCATAACAAGAGCTTTCGAATGATGTAGGTTTCATTAGAAAACTTCAATGATTCATCAGACCATTCCCTTGTTAGAAATATTCAGAATTAAGAATGAGCAATAGTTTTCACATTGACAAGGTCCTGAGTTTTTTCTAATGAAACTTATATCATTCGAAAGCTCTTGTTTTGAGGAGTTCAGAACTGTGATCCACTTTTCTTACTGAGCTCTGTGAGCCGAGATGTGGAGCTCCAAAGTTTGAACTTATAAACTTTCCAGCATTCAACTTTAGAGCTCCATATCTCGGCTCACTGAGCTCCGTTTGAAAAATAAAAAACAGTTCCATACTCGTCATAACAAGAGCTTTCAAATGATATAAATCTCATTACAATGCTCACCTGATCATAAAGCCCCGTATCATTCTTCAACATCTCACTCATCTCCTCCACAAAACTCTTCGATCCAATGGTGCTCGCCACAAACATCGGATCGAACGCCAGTGTATCCCAGTGCCCTCCATCATACCCTTTCACCGGCACAATTATATCAAAGTCTTCCTCCCCGATGCTCCGATTTTGGAACAGGGGATACGGATCTCTGAACCATGTTGCATCGGTCTCGAATAAGACGTAGGGAACGTCATGGATAGTTAGAAGTGTCATAATGTGGGCTCGTAATGTTAACAGGTTGATGTATTGCTGTTTGCCCCAATCATAAGGATCTCTGTAGTTGGGAAGGTTCAGGGAGACACAACTGATGGTGTTGTCCCATTGGGATCTGATTGAGATGCAGGTGGCTGCGTCGAGGCTGACGATGAGAGTGCGGGGATGGACGTTCTGAATGTTGAAGTTGATTTTTTAGTGGAAAATTCAATTTTGATATTTGGAGAAGTTTAGTGCGCTCAAAAGCTATCAAAATTACTTGGGTTTAGTTGATTTTACTTAAATTATCATAGCTCCGCCCCTAAATGCTTCTTTAACCTGACAAGGGTTACAGTCTCCCTATGGAACTTATATCATTCAAAACCTCTAGTTCTGACGATTTCAGAACTGTTTCCCATTTTTCCTACCGAGCTCTGTGAGCCGAGATATGGAGCTCCAAAGTTTGAACTGATACTTGTTAACTTTAGAGCTCCATATCTCGGCTCACAGAGCTCCGTTTGTAAAATGAAATACAGTTCTGAACTTGTTAAAACAAGGGCTTTTGAATGATATAAATTGCTACTCATAAAAATCAAAATGATCTTGGATAACTTATGTTTGAATGGCGCTCTTTTAGCAACTTCCTAAACTATTCCAGCAAAATCCGAATATCTCCGTTGTTCTTAATTTTTATAAAAAGTGTTTAACTGACAACTTGTAGCTCTGATATCAATGAGTGATTCCAGAAAATTTCAGAAAAAAAGAGCATTTGTGGGCGGAGTTATGAAGAAAGAAAGGTTTCTCGCTGTCTGCGTCTCTACCTTCCCTCTCTCTGTCTCTCTGTCTCTCTGTCTCTCTCTGTCTCTCTCTCTCTCTCTCTCTGCCTTATTTCAAAACCTAAAACTAACCTAATAAAAGCCAAAAAAAAAAACTGAAAAACTCACCTTCATCATTGCAGTATTACAAATCCAATTCAAAGTCATCCGTTTATATGCCTCATTTATCATGGCCATGTAAATGAACTCGGTCCCATTTGCCAATAGATTCTTGGCTTCTTTCACTATTTTCTATAACTTTTTGAAGTTAGATCTATTTCCAAGTATCCAATACCTCTTTTATACTATCCATTATCTGGGGAACTCCCTCATCTTTGACTGGCAACACTGGATGCACTATTTTTGGTTCTAAAGCTTTCTTATCAACAAAAAACCAAAGAAAAAAAGAAAAAAACTATAAAACGCACTTTTTTTCTTCTTCCCATCAAAGCCCAACGCCGACAATTTGCCATATCCGATCGCCTCGATCACATTTTTATTATTCTTGATGTGTCGCCCGGGTTTTAATAGGAGCGGCCCGTCTTTGAGGTTCTGAAATGTACAGAGAAGGTTAGAGACGCAGACACTCTGCTCGTCTGCGTCTCTCGCTCTACCGTTCTCAAACGTCTCTCGCTCTCTCGAGGAGATGAAGCTCCTTTAATCTCTGTTTCTCTAGACTCTCTCGCGTGCTGTCTCACTCTGCGCCTCTGACCATTTACGGAGTACCTGATAACTAATTCGACTCTCATCTACTTGGAATAATCGCCACGTGGTGAAGCCGATGTGGAGGAAGAAGTAGACGAAGAATAATGGGATGAGCACTCGGAAAAAGGCAGTTTTCAGACCGCCCATCTCATTTTTTCGAAGATTCTGGAGTTTTGAGCGATTTTAATCAATAAAGTTAAATAAAAGTAGAGTAAAAGCAAAATAAAAAGAAAAGAAATAAAAATAAAAAAGATGAGAGAAAAGAGAAAGAGATCCCAAAAGCAAATAGTTTTGACACATTTTGCACGACAAACATTACGGATTATCACAACATGGTTATAAGGAGAAGAAGACGAATCGAGAAGAGTAGAAGAATTTGTCGATTTGACCGATCGTCGAGAAATGCGCGAGAAGTGGGGGCGAGAGAGTATGGCGGATGGAGAGACGCAGAGATACTTTCACTTTGTCGCGATCCTCATTCTTATTCGGAATAATACAAGAATGGAATTGAGAGTTGGATCGGGAGTTTTGTGCATTCAAGAGGATCGTGAGGGACTAGAAAATTGTCGGATCCTAGGCCACGGCCACCTAGATTTCTGAGATTTCGGTTTTTGTCGATTTTTTCCGTTTTTTCTGGTTTTTTCTCAATTTTTCATGATTTTTTGAGGTTTTTTTGTCAAAAATAGTTGAAAAGTATAGAAAATGTTAAGTTTTGGCAAAAAATCTAAGAAAAATCATGAAAAATCATGAAAAAACCAGAAAAATCGAAAATTTTCTCGAGTTTTCCGTTTTTTCTGCAATTTTCATGATTTTTCGATAATTTTTTATCAAAACCTATCAATTTCTAGTTTTTTAAATCATTTTTCGTCTAAAAAACCTTGAAAAAACATTAAAAAGCATGAAAAAACTGAAAAAACAAAAATTTTCATGATTTTTCAGTTTTTTCTTCAATTTTTCATGAATTTTCAAGAATTTTTTATCAAAACTTATTATTTTCTACATTTTTCAATCACCTAATCACTTTTTGTCAAAAAAAAAACCAACCGCAAAAAACCTCGAAAAATCATGAAAAAACGGCAAAAATCGCCCAAAACCAAACATTCAAAAATCGAGGTGGCCTAGGATCCGACAGAGCCAGTTTTCCAGTCCCTCGCTGCAAAATCAGTAAAAATACGCAATAAAAGCTGGATTTTTATGTATTTCAGTAGGATTTTGGAAGGTTAACATTGAATAATATTGAATCCATAACTTTTGGGGCTTTATTCAAGGGTGGGGCTAACAATGAACTGAATAACATTGAATAACATTGAATAATACTGTTATATCCAATAAACAACAATTTTCAGAACATTTTCATCCTCCTTCTTCATGTTCCCGAAAAATCACAATACTTTATAGAGCTTCGATCTCTGAAAAACTTACTGGTACTGAAAATAAAAGTACTAGAAAGCAGAGAAGATTACTGTAACTTACAGAAAAGTGTGAGCCACCCGATTGCTCCGTACTTTTTTGATAATCATGAGCAAGTTCATCTGTTTTCCAAGGAGCATTTTCTGGCGGTGAGCTCTGCACAAAAAAGTTTCAAATATAAAAATTACAGCTTTACAACAAGGGAAAGGTTATTCTGATGGAAATAGATGATCTGGATAAGTTTCAAATATTTGAGACCAGCTCTGATATTGTTTCTTTATTAGTTTTAAATGGATTTTTATGTTTTATAAATCCATCAGGGTCTATTATGAAGATTCAGGGTAATGAGAAGTGAGTGAACTCACAAATCTTAAACAATGCCTAATTTAATCTAGTTCATTCTATTTCAGAATCCTCGAATCATCCCCTCTTCTGAATCCAATTCTCTCCTGCTCCTTTATTGATAATCGAATCCACGTGGCATCCCCTGAATCCATTTCCAGTTTCCATCCGGATTCTCCATTGGATTATGAGAGCTATGAGATAGAAGGAGAAGATTTGGAGCTTGAGGAGGCTGAAGAGCCTGAGATTCTTGAAAAGCAGAAGCAATATATAAATCGAGGAGTTATTAGGAAATTTGGAGAGAAGAGATTGATGCTGTTTGATAAGGATTCACAGATTTGTTACATCTGGGAAACGGATAGACCGAAGTTAGTGTCACTGTCTTTTGAGGCGGAATACCGCGCTCTTGTACGCACTCTTCCTCCCGCCGATCGTGTGCCCACAGGTAAAACGGGGTTGGCGAACGATTACCGAAAAAGTGTTGTATTAGCGAAAAGTTAGCGAGCGATTGCCAAAAATCGTGAAAATTAGCGAACAGTTGCTCAGCAATTACCGAGCAACAGTAATCAACGCGATTACTGACGGATTAGCGGAAAAGATTGCGGAAGAATCGTTTAATGATTACGGAAGAATCATTGAGTGATTACGCAACATGAGTCCCAAAATTTTTCTAAGTTTTTTTTCCATTGCCTATACCGAGTTTCTATTATTTTCATCATGTTTTTATATTTTCTCGTTTTCTTTTTTCTAAGTCGAATAATTATTGTTTTTTAGGGTAAATCGTACCACTTCACAACATCAAGGTAGAACCTCGCGGATTTAGGCCAAAGGTGAGGTGGAAATCAGAAACTTGGAAAGTTGGCTGTTGTGGCTCTTTTCAGAGAATAAAATTTCAACTCAAAATTTTAGAGAGAAATTACCATACAAATTGAAAACATGATGGAATTGATGAAAAATTATTTTAGGTGACAAGAGAGGAGCTCGTCACAGCGACAGGACTACCTACACACACTAAAAAATTACAGTAAGTTGGAAAACTGTCAGGAAATATTGTTTTAATGAATGTAAATTTCATTCAAAAATTTTCCCAAATTTTGAAACCGCCCTCCACTTTCTTGAATGCGAAACAGAGCCGTTTTCGAATTTCCCACAATCTTCTTGAATGAGTCCCCGGAGTTCCCCAATGAGATCTATATCATTCGAAAGCTCTTGTTTTGACAAGTTCAGAACTGTGTTTCATTTTTCTTTCCGAGCTCTATGAGCCAAGATATGGAGCTCCGAAACTGGAACTGCACTAAAACTTTTATTGGGGTTCAAATCAAAAATGAGCTGCCAAAATGCTATATTATTCTGAGCCAAATTGTTTTAGAGATTCTTCTATAATTTGGAGTGTATAAAATTCTTTGTAAGACTCGTTGATAAGGCCAACACTACTACACTTCTGCACTTGTAAACTTCTCACAATCAGTACTTAACCTTAGAGCTCTATATCTTGGCTCACAAAGCTCGGTAGAAAAAATGGATTGCAGTTCTGAACTTGTTAAAACAAGAGCTTTCGAATGATATAAGTCTCATTAGGGAACTCCGGGAACTCATCAGACCTTGTGAGGTATTGTAGAAATGGGACGTGGCTTATTTTTTTAACTGTTGAATTTAAATCTCGTGTGAAAACTTAAAAAAAAATGTAAAATTTAATTCAATTGGACTTTTCAGATTCTACAAAAATCGAATTGCACGAAGACAACTACATGGAATGACAGCGACAGGCCCGTTCAAGCACGAGTGAAGGCAGGAGAACGACTAGGATAACCACGACAATGATAATTTATTTCTCCTTTCTCTCAATTTTTCTGTATTTTTTCTATGTAATTTACACTTGTATTTATTTTCTGTACTCTAATAAATATGTATATATTTTTAACTTGTTCAAATTTTACAAGGGGTACACACGAAATGCCAAATTACCGAAGGGTTGCTCAGCAGTAATCGAGCAATTCGCGAAGGATTAGTAATCGATTGTTGAATTTATTCGACAACGGATTGTCTAACGAATAGTAATCGTTCGCAAACTGATTACTAATATTTCGCTAACCCCGTTTTACCTGTGCCCCCGGTGGCGCAGTGGTTAACGCGCTTGCCAGTCGGTCCCCTTTTGGGGGTCCGATAGGTTCGACGCCGCACTCTGCCTCTTTCTCTTTGCGATGGGCAAACTTTCAGATGTCCCTCCCATAAACTATGCTTTCCAAGTACTGAGCACACTGTGGATATGTCCTGCGATGACCTGAATCTCTACTCTCTAACAGCTCAAGGAGTGGTTTCATTGTGGAAGTTGCGGCCGAATGGGTAGGCTCATTGTCTTCTCGACTTTTCAGCAACTTCTAACATTAAATTTAAAAGTTCAGAAGAAAATACCGAGACCGACTCTTCACTACCTATCTTCAGAACTGCTCCAAGATCCTTGTTGCTCATCCACAGGTACCCTCTCCACTTCCCCCTCTTCCCCACCCTATAAACATCCTTGTCATTCCAGAAGTTCGTGGTGCTCACCACCTCCGAGGTGCACTTTCTCGTGTTCGGCGCGGCGGACCCGTCGGATTGAGTGCCAGGAGGTGCTTGACCCGTGTTGTGTGATAATCGCTGCAAAAAGCTTCGAGAGCTGAGCGCTTTTTGATTAATTGATTGTGTAAAGCGAGGAGCCGACGTTTTGTTATCTCGTTTCGTGATGCTTTTATCTTTTATCAATGAAATATTTTTGATGGGAAATGTTGGAAAAAGTTTGAGGAGATTGGGAAAGAATTTCCGGAATCTCAAGGTGATGAAACTCCTCCCCTTTTTGGTCGATACAAAAGAGCGAAAATGGTGGACTTACAATTTTGATGAAGTTAGATTGTCTGCGTCCCTAACCAAAGTCGCATCTCTAATTGTCTGCGTCTCTAACCAAAGTCGCATCTCTAATTGTCTGCGTCTCTAACCAAAGTCGCATCTCTAATTGTCTGCGTCTCTAACCAAAGTCGCATCTCTAATTGTCTGCGTCTCTAACCAAAGTCGCATCTCTAGCTTTCTGCGTCTCTAACAAACTGCTCTCTGTTTCTCTGTCTCTCTCTGTCTCTCTCTGTCTCTCTAACCAAAACTCTGATAATTTTCTACTTTGACCCCTTCTCCATCACCCCATTTCACTGGACGTTTGATCCCACCAGATTTCTAATTAATCTTGTCCTTTGTCTAGTCTACCAGACCACGCCCCCCTTCGACACGCCCCCTTTTTCTCTCAGACATCACAGGGTCACTTGCACATTTTGTGATCTTCATCTAGTTAGATCTTCATCTAAAAAAGAGCTTTCCAGGTATGAAGACCCTTTTGCTGTTGGCGTTCGTGGCGGCGCTGTGCTCCGCCGAGGAGATCAAGAACCTGCCCGGATTGGACTTTGAGCCCAACTTCAAGCATTATTCTGGATTCTTCCAAGTTTCTGATAATCATGTGCTTCATTATTGGTAAGTGGTTGTGAATTCATTGCACAAACCCGGTACAAAACAACCACTAAACTTGCAGGTTCGTCGAATCGCAAAACGAGCCATCCTCCGACCCGCTGATCTTCTGGTTCAACGGAGGCCCAGGATGCTCTTCCCTCGACGGACTCCTCAACGAGATGGGACCCTACGTGGCCAACGAGGACGGCAAGACACTCCGCGAGAACGAGTGGTCGTGGAACAAGATGGCCTCCGTCGTCTACATCGAATCCCCGGCCGGCGTCGGCTACTCGTACGCCACCGACGGCAACATCACCACCAACGACGACCTGACCTCGCTGGAGAACTACGAGGCCGTCAAGCAGTTCTTCACCGAGTTCCCACAGTTCCGCCACCATCAAACTTTCATCATGGGGGAGAGCTACGGAGGAGTCTACGTGCCAACTTTGACCGCGAGAATCGTCGACGGACAAAAGGACTTCCCGATCAACCTCAAGGGAATGGCTCTGGGAAACGGGTACGTGAACGAGAAGCTTAACATTGATACCTCGGTGCGATTCGCCTATGGTCATGGACTGATCGATGAGAAGATCTGGAACACCTTGGAGAGAGACTGCTGCTCGGGATGCATTGACTCTTGCGATCTGACCCAAGTTTCGGGACATTGCGCCACCATGGTGGAGGACATCTTCCAGTTCCTCTGGTTCGGAGGTCTGAATCCGTATGACTTGTACAGAGATTGCGATCCGAATCCATCATTCAACAGCAAGAGAATGAAGCACATGCTGAGAGGTGTGGCGCCAGCGATGGCCAACTTTGATGAGCTGCTGAAGAATCAGACGAAGACGTCCCTCTATCAGTTCTTGAAGGTCAGAGGGATCGTTCTTCTGATAGTTTCAATATGTTTACTTTTTCAGAACAAGTCCCAGAAGCCAGTGCAAGGAAATCTGAAGGCCGACGTGCCATGTCTCAACGACACCGAGATGCTCTCCTACATGAACGACCCGAAGGTCCGCAAGGCCATCCACATCCCATTCAACCTTGGAAAGTGGGACATTTGCAGGTTAGCTCTCAAACTGCTGTCAAGCTCCTCCCTTCTCTTATAACATCGTTTCCAGTGACAAGGTAACGACGACCTACCAGAAGCAGTACACCGACATGACGCCATTCATCAAGAAGATCGTCAAGAACCACGTGCGCGTGCTCCTCTACTACGGCGACACCGACATGGCGTGCAACTTCATGATGGGACAGCAGTTCGCCGATCAGCTCGGACTCCGTCGCACGCTCAAGAAGACGCCGTGGAAGTACGACAGACAGATCGCTGGATTCAAGACGCTGTTCGACGGGCTCAGCTTCATCACTATCCGCGGAGCCGGACACATGGCGCCGCAATGGAGGGCTCCACAGATGTACTACGCTGTGCAGCAGTTCTTGATGAACCACCCGATCTAATGGAGTATTTATTGTCAATGTTACCTCAATAAAGTCGATTTTCTCTTTTTGTTTTGAACTTCTAGCTAACATGAAGGAGCGTCAAAGGATTGCTCTTTTGAGTGCAATGATTTTAACAAATTGTAATGAAACCTATATGATTTAAAAGCTCTTGATCTGACGAGCTCAGAACTATGTTTAATTTTTTCCCGGGAGCTTTGTGAGCCGAGATATGGAGCTCTAAAGTTTGAAAAATTTTTCAGAACTCCTCAACTTCAGAGCTTCATATCTCGTTTCACAGAGCTCACTAAGAAAAATGAAACACAGTTCTGAACTCATCATAACAAGAGCTTTTGAATGATATAATTGTAAGTCTCATCTAAAGAACCCAAAAATTCATCAGTTCCTCACGCGAAATCACGTGACCTATTCCAGTTTCACAGTTTACCACACGTACTCTTTTTCAGTTCCAGACCGTTCAGTTCCCATTTATTCCTCGTTCGAGTTTCGGTTCGAAATGAAGAACAAAGCAATGATGGCAGTTGTAGCTATCGGAATGATTATCACTAATCAATGTGAGTTGCCGCTTCTCCTCAACAAAACCAAAGCTGTCTTTCAGTTCAATGCTTTGCTGCTCTACCCGTCTCCGGCTCTCTGAACTTTACAAGTCGCTTGAAAAGAGCTGGTGAGTTTGCAGCTCTTCTAAACTGAAATCAATCTCTCATTTCAGCGGATCAGAACTATGTGGATTTCGCTGAAAAAATGGGCAAAACAGCGCGGATCATTGACGGAGTCACTCTTTACAATGAGATCCTGGATGGAACTTCAAGCCGGACGATCGGGAAGTTTCTCGGATTGCCGAGCATTGGATTCGAGGAGATTCAGAAGTTTCAGTCGCTCGATTTCCCATCGAAACTTCTCAACCTGGAAAACCAGTTCGTCAACTACCATTCAGGGCCAATGGGGCCTATACTGAATCGGTTGAACCAGCTGCATGATCTGGTAAAAGTTCCCATTGATTGGAGCACTCTCCCGAGCTCGTTGGATGCGTTGGACCCGTTGCTGACAATCGACATTGATGCTCTGAAGAGCTTCGACATCGATGACGTTCTTGACAAGTTGTCGAACAACGATGACCTGGACTCGGTTTCGGCCAAACTGACGGATTGCCAGGTTGCTCTGCAGAATGTGCAAGCTTTGGATTTCGCCGGGATCACGGCTTTGTTGAAAAGTTTGGAGCCGCTGAAAACTTATAAGGAAAGGTTCTCAATGGTATTCACTGTGAAACGTTTGAAAGGTGCTAGCGATCAAGACATTGACCAGTTCAAAGTGAACCTTGGTATTGCCAACCGTGTTCTGAACAGCCAAGACGTGGACGGGTTCCTCACACTCTATGAAGTTTATACCGCATTGACGTCTACGAAACACTCGGAGCTTCAAAATTTGCTCCCTCTCGTCGACGAGCCATGGTTCCAGGCGGCGGTTGGAGACGTCAATCTGCAAGGCCTTCAGGCAATTGAGTCATTTGCCGGTACCCTGGGACAGTTGAACAACAAGTGGAGCACCACGTTGGACAGTAATTTGATGGGCAAAACAAGAAATGGAATCTCGTTGTATAACATGGTGAAGACGACTCCACAGTTTGCTCTTGCTGATTGGGACACTCTGCTCGGAAGCATCAAAAATTGTCCAGTTCCGGATAGCTCAAATGATTTGGAAACCAGGATGCAAATTCTCTCGCCGAATTTTTTGTTGAAAAAAATGAACGCACTGAAAGCGATATCCGACGCTGGACTCAAAATGCTGCCTTCTCAACCGAGTCAAGATGACGTCGACAGTGTCACCGCCCAGCTGAAGCAACTGAAACTGCACTTCATTGTGCTGGGATTGTCAAATGCAGACTTCCAGGGCATTGCGCAAAGACTTAAAAACGAGGAGAACTTGATCCAGGGCATCCAGCAGAACGCATTCTTCCTGGAGTACGAAGCCATGTTCAACTGTGTGGGCGCGTTGCCCATGGGCACTGTCAAGGAGACTGCGGCGTTTATAACAGGTCTGTATCAATATGACCGAAACTTCATCGATGATATGAAAAGTATCACCACGAATTTCTTGCAATCGACGCAGGAGATTCAAGCGATTGCGACAACACTGACGGCAATCCAACAAGCCCCTGACAACGACATCCCGAAGCTGAAGCCGATTGCTCCGGATGCGTTCGTTTTCCAGGAAGCTGTAAAAGCATTGACGGCAATTCACGAGGCTTATGGGAAGAGCAACAGTTTTCAAGATTTTGTGAGTCTTGGAGGGGTTATTGAAAGTGAGCTCTACCGAGAAACAGTCGATTACGTTTTCAATAAGAATGTACGGAATTGGGGAGATTTTGCCGTTGAATCTGGCAAAGTTCAACAATTGATTCAAGACCTCACTTCGAGAGTGGATGCTGCTCCAGTTCCTCCAGCAGCTCCCAATGATAAACTCGTGGACTACTCGCCTCTTTTCACAAGACTCGATGGCCTTCAGGACGTGCCGGGCTTTGGCGCCAAGAAAGAAGTTTGTGAGGGGGTGAGCAGAACACCACCACAACTTTTGCATGCTGTCTCCGAACTCGCCCAGTTGGATTTGGAGTTCTCCAAGTTCACAGGACCGCTGGCCAACATGCAGATGACGTTGACGAACATTCACAACGGCTTCCAGTTGATTTTGAAGGGGGTATGCGCTATTTTGACTTTTTTACATGAATCGATTGGAAACGTGGAGCTGAAAATAATCAAAAATAATTTAAAATAAAAAAATGAAGAAAATAATAAAAATAGAGTTGCGGAAACTGTGCATTTTCCTTTGTGGGCGGAGCTTATTTGCAAAGTGCGGCACCAGTTTGCTGCAACCTTGCCGCACATCATTTTTGTCATCATTTTCATCAAAATTTAATTGATTTTATCACTTTTTCCTTATTTTCAGGCATTTTTCTGTCAGAATACATTAAAATGAAAGGAAATTATCAAAAATCACTGAAAATCAACTCAAAATCTACTAAAAATGATTTTGCCATCATTTTTCAGTGGAAAATTTGATTTTAAGGTGGATTTTAGTGATTTCGTTTCATTTTCATGTATTCTCACAGAAAAGGAACCTGAAAGCAAGGGAAATTGATAAAATCAATGAAATTTTGATAAAAATGATGACAAAAATGGTGCCGCACTTTGCAAAAAAAAAAAATTTCGTGTGATCAGCTCCGCATTTCCAATCGATTCATGTGAAATCGAAATCGTCGACAGTTTTTTAACCTCTTCAAAACAGCTAACGCCCGCGACACTGCCACCACCACCAACACCAGTTACCCAACCACCAGCTACCCAACCAACACAACCGCCCATCTCCAGAACTACTGTGCTGAAAAAGAAGAAGAAGAAGTCGCGAAAAACCACGAAAAGCACTGACAACGACGGTCTGAACAAAGTGGGAGCAGAAGCGCAGAAGAGCGAAAAGACAGTGGCCGAGGAGAATGAGTACCTGTGAGTTTTACACTGCGAAAATCTGAAAAAAAATCATTTTCAGCGCCCCAATGCTCATCGGCTTTGGCGCACTGCTGTTCGTGGTGTGCGTTGGCGTTGGCGTCTACGTCATCTACTCGAACCATAAGAAGGAGAGCGGGACGAAGCTGACAAAGTTGAAGAAGGGCAAGAAGGGGAAGAAGGAGAGCGGCTCGGAGCCCGTGGATTCGGGGTGAATCACATTATTATTATCCTTTTTCCGGCGGAGTGATAGTGCGCCCAGAAATTGCAAGTGGGCGTGGCCAAAGATCTCGCCACGAAAACTTTTGTAATTTTCGAATTTTCGTCGTTTTTCGTTAATTTTTTCAGTTTTTCCAATTTGTAAAAAATCTAAAATTGAGAAAAATAATTTTTGAAGTTGAAATTTTCCCAAAAATTGCCAGAAAAACGCAAAAATCTGGACCGATTTACAAAATTACGGTATCTTTCGCGACGAGACCCACGGCCACGCCTCCTTGCAATTTCTGTGCGCACTATCACTCCGCCGGAAATGGATAATATTGAGCTTTGATTCCAAGAAAAACGTTTTTAGAGATGACTTGGCGAGGTCACCAACAGTGGCGAAGCTGTCGAAAGAGCTGGTGGATCCGAGTCCGAACGATCCGTTGAAGTCGCCGCCGGCTGATGAAGACGTGGGGAGCAAGGAGCAGGACAAGGAGAAGAAGGGCAGATCGAAAGAGCCAGTTTGGGTGTGAATAAAGTGCTTTTTGTCTGCGTCTACTATAAAAGTTGGGTCTCTAATTGTCTGCGTCTCTGTCTTTTCTCTATCTCTCTGTCTCTCTCTATCTCTTTCTCTCTGTTTTCTCTGCGTCTACTACTAAACTTTCTCTCTCTCTCATTATCAGTTATCAGTAGATCAATCCGGAACGTGCCAATCTCGAGATTTTCATTGTAAACTCTTCGCATTTCCCCTCCTCCGACCACTTCTCTGATAACAAATTGACAAAACACTGATCGAAACGAGGAGGGCTTATCAGTGTCCTTCCCCCTCTCGCTCTCTCTCTTCGTCTCTCATTTCCCCAGACTCTCTCGCCCGTTATTTTCAATTTCACACAGCCAACCCATTTGACAACCAGCGATCAGTTTAGTTTGTCTCGAGCTCTTTGGGGGTAAACAGAGAGAGATGCTCTGGTTTTCGGAGGATTTCAACTTGTTTTTTGAATGATTTTACGCTAATTTTCGACGATTCCAGAACCCATGAAGTGGCTTCTCGTCGTGCTGCTCCTGGCCGGAGCCGCCGTGGCGATGCGAAAGCAGGGCGTCGCCGTGAAAGGCGTCCTGAAGTGCGGCACCGCGTTCGCCAACAACACCAAGGTGCGCATCGTCGACATCGACACCGGACCGGATCCAGATGACACGTTGGACGAGAAGCGAACTGGGGAGGACGGAGCATTCGCGTTGACCGGCTCCACGCATGAGCTCACTTCTATTGATCCCGTCCTTTATATTTGGCATGAGTGTAGAGATGAGCAGACTGTAAGTTGGGGCTCGTGTTTTTGATTAGGCTTTGAGAATTTTCTATAAATTTGGTCACTGATAGTTTCGACGTCGCTGATTCTCTGATTCTGAATCTGAAGTCAGAATTTCTGTAATTGTTCTTATTTTTGAGAAAATATGTGTCAAAGTCATTTTCAGTGCTATTTCCCTCCATTTTCGATAGTTACGAAATAGTGGAGAAAATAGCACTGAAAATGGCTTTGACACATCTTTTCTCAAAAATGAGATCAATTACAGAAATTCTGACTTCAGATTCAGAATCAGCGACGTCGAAACTATCAGTGACCAAATTTATAGAACATTCTCAAAGCCTAACCAAAAACACATTACTTGAGCATTTGAATTTCCAGCCGTGCTCCCGCAAAATCACACTGATCATCCCGAAAAAGTACATCCACGGAGGCACTCCCACCGAGGAGCAGTGGGTCGACATCGGCGTGCTCAATCTGGAGGGCTCTTTCGACAACGAGGGTCGCGAGTGTGTTAAGGATTGATAATAAATATGATTTTCTTTTTTTTAATGAGCTGCTAGTAAAACGAGAACAAGCAAGTAAAACAATGAGAATATTACAAGTCGAATTCGAATGATCGTTTTTCCTGAAGACGTCGCATCTTCTGGGCCGCCAATCGATGCTTCTCGCACTCTTTTCGATACCACGCACGCTTCGCTTCCACCGACGGCGGCCACGTCTTCGGACAATAGTTGAGCCCTCGTCCTTCTGTGAGAATCATCACAACTCTCAAAGGGCCGATTATCAGTGCTTCATAGCACTGGAAGTGTCCTCCTTTGAAGACGGGGACCACGTATCCTGACATGACTCCTTTTCTCGCGTACTCGGCGCCGGCGCTGTTGATAATGCCGAAGAGGGCGGGGCACGCGAGCACTTTGACGAGCTCCGGCTCGGAGCGCGAGTGGAACCAGCAGTCGGTGTCAGAGGCGGGCTGAAGAGACGTCGTTGATTCTGAGGATTCTGATTCTAAATCTGAATCGGAATCTGAAATCAGAATTTCTTTCATTTTCGGGAAAAGATCCGTTTTCAGTACTATTTTCTTTAATAGTACTGAAAACGGCTCCTTTTTCGAAAATGAGAAAAATTCTGACTTCAGATTCAGATTCAGATTCAGAATCATCAGAATCAACCTCTTTCGTCATAATCAGGTCATCAAAACGGAGCACTCTGGCTGGCCACAACAGCCTGCCCATATTCGGATTCTTGGCGTTCTCTTCAATAAGTGGCTGATAGGAAGTCACTGTCCACTTGGGCGCGGTTCCATTGGGCACTGTTCTAGAGGATATATTTAAGATTCTGGCTTCCGGAGCCAAAAAATTGCTCAATTTTCTCGTGATTTTCAGTTTTCGATGTTTTTTTCATAAATTACAGCAGAAATATACGTTTTGAGCATGATTTTATCGTTTTTAATGCACATTTTTCATCTCGGAGACTTTTTATCTTGAAAAAATTACGAGTTTCATTGAAATCCAAAGCTTGATTGTCAATACAAAACTGTCTATAGTTTGGTATCGTCAATCAAGATTAATATGTCTGGATTTTAATGAAACTCAAGATTTTTTCAAGATAAAAGGCATCTGAGATGAAAAATGTGCATTAAAACGATAAAATCATGTTCAAAACGTATATTTTTGCTGTAATTTATGGAAAAAGCATCGAAAACTGAAAACCCCAAGAAAATAGCGCACTGACAACGTAAAATCGCCCTTCACAGTCATCTGACACAGGCGCAACGGAGCGAACGCGCTCTCCTCGGTCGTCATCAGTCTTCTGCGAATATTCGAGCGCTCCGCCGCCGAGAAGTAAAGCGGACCCAACGCATCCGTCCACACCATCGTCCGATGATTCATCTGATACGGATCCTTGACGAAATCGACGAAACTGACGATGCCGTACACTCGCAGTTCGATGCCCTTGTTGTGGCGGTACTTGAGACTCATGAGTCCGGTGGAGGGGAGGGCCGAGTAGATGGGGATGATATCGGTGTCTTCATTGTGAATGTGAGAGCGGTATTTGATGAGCAATGAGCATTTGAGCTCGGCGAGCTGCTCTGGAAGCAACTCGAGGCGATCCACGCCGCGTTGGTAGCTGTAGACGAGTTGCTGGAAGAAGACATTGACAAGTAACGTGTTTTTGGTTAGGCTTTGAGAATTTTCTATAAATTTGGTCACTGATAGTTTCGACGTCGCTGATTCTCTGATTCTGAATAGGAAGTCAGAATTTCTGTAATTGATCTTATTTTTGAGAAAAGATGTGTCAAAGCCATTTTAAGTGATATTTTCTCCAATATTTCGTAACTATCGAAAATGGAGGGAAATAGCACTGAAAATGGCTTTGACACATCTTTTCTCAAAAATGAGATCAAATACAGAAATTCTGACTTTAGATTCAGAATCAGAGAATCAGCGACGTCGAAACTATCAGTGACCAAATTTATAGAAAATTCTCAAAGCCTAACCAAAAACACATTACTGTGAGCTTTAAAAGTTTCCAGTGGAAACTAACCGTCACAGTAGCCCGCTCCTTATTCCTCTCCGTGGAAATTGGCACAGAAATGCACCAAGAGCGATCTCTATACTCCACCAGCTCCCCCGCCTCGAACCCCTCCTCGGTGCCCATGTCGCCGACCTCGACGGACAACTCGGAGGTGTAGGAGCGGGCGGTGGTGAAGGGTGACGCTGGGGGTGGCGTTTCGTCCTCCTCTAGCGGGTGGAACTTTCGCCGTGTATTCAGAAGGACTCTCGTGTACCCCGGATGCACGTCTTCGTAGTCTTCGGGTACTTCTAGCAATGGCCATTCTTCCACTGGTTTTGGTGGTGGTGGTGATGGTGAGAGGGGTGCAGTTGGTGGTGGTGGTGGTGGAGGCGTTGGTGGAGGTCTCGCTGATGGTGGGAGGGAAAAGACAAACTTTTTCTGCGTCATGGTCACTTTTCTGGGATCGAAAGGTGCTCGTGGTGGATATACAGTCTGTGATCTGACGGTGATAGGCTTTTCTTTCATTTTCCACGTGGGAATGAAGTCTTTTTCGGGTTTTGGCGCAGATTTTGGCTCTGGTTTGGATTCTGGCGTTGGCTCCGGCAATGACTTTGGAGCAAACTTGAGCTCAGGCTCTGGCTCTGGCTCCGCCTCCTGCACTACTGAAGGCGCTGGATCTAGAGGAAACGTCTGAAAAACCAAAAAAGCCACATAATTTTTATTTTATTTGCACTAACTATAATGTTATCTGGAACAGCGTGACCGAATTTGTTCCTTCTCCCACGGACACTATGTCCCGCAGTTGGCATTTTTCTAGTAGAGCTTGTGAGGTAATTGTGATTGGCTCGAGAGCTCATGGTCTGAAATTGTACTTTTTCTTGTGGGATTCAGAATGTTTTTATTCGAAAAATCACAAAAATTTCATGAAAAACCCATAAATTTTGAAGAAAAATTTTAAAAATTGAAAAATGTCGAAAACAAAAACAAATTCAATTCAAAAAATATTTGGCTCCGTATCCTCTCCCATGCATTATGATCGCTACGCAGCCAATTAAACTACGGTAGTTAAAGGCGCAGCACTCAAAACTTTCAATTTCTCTTTCAAAATTCTGATTATTTTCGCGATTTTTCTCGATTTTTCAAACCTTTTCTTCCAATTTCCCTCCATTTTTTCTTCTAAATTTTCAAGTTTAAAAAAAAGTTGCTTGTTTTCTCCTCCATCATTACAAGCGTTCTCTCCCGTCAATATGTGCGTAAAGGCGTCTTGGCGTCTGCGTCTCCCCGACTCTCCCCTTTCACTTGCTAACATTTTTTCCTTCCTTCTCCTGAATTTTTTCATAATTTCGACACATTTTTAAAGTTTTGTCTTCTAAAACTTCTAAAGGTAGCTAGAATCTTATAAGATTTTCCAGAAAAATGCCACCAAGTGAGCCGGTGGCTCCAAATTGTTCAGAAGCGTCTGATGAAACTCCTGAAGACATTGACGACTCCATTTATGAAAATGAACAGAATCCGAGTACCAATACTCCACCAAATTATTGAAAATACCCTAAAAATTGCAGATTATCAGCCAAATTTCAAGAAAACCGATTGGTTCGTCCAACCACTTCTGGAATTCGATGCAGACAACACTGTAAACCTTGCCAGCATGATTTATAACAAACTACGAATGAATTCAGAACATGGACGACGTCTACAAAGCAGTCAGCTACTGGACCGACATCGCATTGGAGTTGAAGGCCAACAATTACCCCATCGCAGAAGGAATTGATAATTGGAAACAGTTCGACAAGAATTTGCAACAGAAATGGCAGATGTTGGATGATTTTCTGGATTTGATCATTAATAAGCGGCTTTATCTGGATGAGAGAAGGCACGAGGTGATAAAAGTGCTCATTGCTCAAGGGATGCCGTATTTGGAGTTTAAGGAGAAAAGTTTGTCGTTTTTTCATGGTTTTTGAATGTTCAAGGGTAAAGTTGACTAATTTTCAGTGTCCAAAGTGGATTTCTCATTGAAATGCAACATGATCTGGGAGAATCACGCAGTGGCATACCGGTGCAACACCTGTGCTCTTACTCCTTGTAAGCTTTTCATTAAAACTCTACTAAACTCTAATTGCTCACTCTAAAATATAGGTATGTCCCTCTGCGAAGCATGTTTCGATGCCAATGGACACGCCGGGCACGACTACACTCGATTCTTCTCGCGAGAAGGCGGAGCCTGCGACTGCGGCAATCAGGACGTGATAAAAGCGATCGGGAACTGTCCGGAGCACGGGGATGAGTCGAAACGACCCAAGTACGATATGAACGACGTCTGTCTCGCCGAATTTATCATCGCCAAAATGCTCGTCAGACTGTTTTTGGACTATCGGGGATGGGTAAGAGGCATGGGTTCCCTGGATTCAGATGCGACTATCATTCGAAAGCTCTTGTTTTGACGAGTTCAGAACTGTGATTTATTTTTCCTACCGAGCTCTGGGAGCCGAGATACAGCCAAAGTTCAAAAAATGGGATGAAACTTTGAGCAGAATCAATTCTGTAAAAATCCAACTGTATATTCAAATTTGTCTTCAAATTCTGAATAGATTCTCATAAGTCGATTCAGAATTTGAAGACAAACTCGAATATACAGTTAGATTTTTACAGAATTGATTCCGCTCAAAGTTTCATCCCATTTTTTGAGCTTTAACTGTATCTCTGCTCACAGAGCTCGGTAGGAAAATTTGATCACAGTTCTGAACTCGTTAAAACAAGAGCTTTCGAATGATATAACTCATCAGACCATTCCCTTGTTAGTAGAGCTCATTTTGAATCTGCAGAGCTCTCGTTACAAAGAAGAAGAGAACTCGTTCCTGGACTCGAATCACAGTGATGATAGCTCTCGTCATCCGATGTTTGACATCGGGCTCTTTACTGAAAAGGATGCTGCTCAGGGCTCAAAGCTGATCGAGTTGATGCAAGAGTTCTCGAATTATGGCGGGCCGATGAGACTGATCATCTCGCAGGTGCTGCTGAGTAAAGAGCTGTACACGGCGCTCACTGAGAAGACTGGCGAGCATTATGATGGTAATTATCTGAAAAGTAAATTTTTTTTGGTTTTTTTTTGGTTTTGAAAAAGTTGCGCTTCTCTAGGTAGCTGAGAGCTCCGTGAGCACATTCATATGCTCCTGTGAGCCGAGATATAGGTCAAACACGTCTAAAATACAGTGAAAAACGTCATTTTTCACTGTATTTTAGGCTTGTTTGACCCATATCTCGGCTCACAGGAGCATTTTGCAAAATCTGAATGTGCTCACGAAGTTTTTGAGATCAAAGCTCCAAAACTCCGCCCCTTCAGAATCCGGACGCGTCGAGCTGAACCTGGACTGGCGCACCTCTCACCACTTCATGGACGATCGAGAATCAGTGCTCCTCCCCGACGCCGTCTCCATGAACTTTCCCCTCGTCGAAGCGCTCCCCGGCACCGAGTGCTACACGCTGCTCGACGAGCTCATCTTCTGGATCAACCGTCAGCTCTTCCCACAGAACCTCGTCAACTTTGGCCTTGGAATGCTCTCGGAGCCAGGTTATCGGGACGCTTTCGCCTACCGCTTCTTCGCCTGGTACCCGATTTGCGGAAAAGTGATCAGCGATCTGTGCGAGAGTCAGGCGGATCATGCTCGCACCGAGGATCGCGTGTCGCCGGCGTGCTCGCGAGCCGTCCATGTGACTGTGCAGATGCTCTCCTCGCCATCTGTGTGCAAGGAGCTGAATCGGAGCACCAAACTGGTGAAGACTATATTCGATGTGACGCAGTTTCTGATATGCGAGCAACTGGTGGAGTCTGAGATGAATCTTCGTGAGCTCCTTCTTAGGCTCATGATCTGACTTACCCCATTTTCAGACCCCAGTAACATATTCGTGGAGCGCATTCGAGACTTCGACGACTCCATGACCCTTCGAACTCCATGGGAGGTGATGACGATGCGCGACAACGCCGCCATCTCGCAGCACGGCTACTGGTTCGTGATGGGCGACATTCAGAACGTGCTCACGCACACCGAGCTCGCCGTGGATGCGGTACTAGACGAGGAGTGCTTCGGCGGCTCGTACATGAATATGATGAGCGAGATGCAGGGGATGAACGTCATCTGGAGAGTGGTGTCGGGCAATGCGCTCGAGATTGATGGCGGCGATGAGGTGCAGAGGTAAGAGAGGGGGGGGGGGGTGGAGCATCTCGAGAGCATCTCAAATTGAGCTCTTTTCTGTTGCAGAGCCTATACCCTCGAGTTCGAGACGCTTGCGGTCACCCTCTTCAATATTGTAGCGGCCATACAGCAGGAGAATAGTGTGATTGGAGCTCAACGATTCTTCGACCACGTCAAAAACAAGCTGAAAGACTGGTTCCAGCACCTGATGCCGCTCTGGAAGCCAGAAGACGTCGAGGAGAAGCAGATGAAGTGGGGAAAAGTGACCCGGGCTCAAGCCTACGCCGTCTCCTTCCATATCCCATTGCACAGACACATGTCGACTGCCCTGACCCATTTCAATGAGCTCGAAGGATTCTACCCCTACATCCAGGAGCATTTGCTCGACGATGAGCTCTTTGTCCGGCTCCTTCTCATCCACCCGCTTCGAGTCCAGGTGGCACGCACTGAGATCAACTGTGGAATGTGGGTGCGCAATGGAGCACAGGCGCGGATGTCAAGTCTTATATACTCGCAGTGGAACGTCTCCAGCGCTTTTCAAACTCCTGATGTGGACCTAATCCGGTTTTGTGGAGCACACATTGATAAGGAGCACTTTGCCAAGGTGCTCGCTGTGGGGTACGGGCTCACTGAAAAGGTGCGGTATCGGCAGGCAGCTGGGCATTATTTGTTGGAAGAAAAGAAGGAGCTGTTCAAAGGAAGCGAATTGGAAGGGGATGTGGAGCCGACGATCGCTGATAGTGATAGGGAACTTCTCCGATCCATTCGGGATATCATTCGAGGCCAGCCGGAGGTAATAGAAGATGTGGTCAAGAGCTCCAACAACTCCCAAGCTCAAATCACTGAAATACAGCAACAAATTCTGAATGCTCTCACTGAATTCACCACATCAACTCTCACCATCGACTTTGAAGTGCCCATGATGCCGGCGCCGCCCAAGAAGCCCAGGAAATCACGGAGAGGACCGTTCCCAGATTCAGATGACGAGGCCCCCAACATGGATGCTCCTAATCGACCACAGGTCCCAGCGCCTCAACTGTTCGAAGAAGAAGACTTCCCAAGAGCTCCAGTGCTCCGCGAGCCCGAATGGATCGATCCGATGTTCTGGGGGATGCTGAAACTGACTGCGGAGCTCGTGGTGGTTCGTGTGAACTCTGGAGCGACGTCGGAAGAGCACTATCGATCCGAGATGGTAAACTGTATGGCGATGGGCAACGTGCCGTACTCTCGGCTGAGAGCATCGATCAGTGAGAAAGGGAGCCGGGGCTCCGAGCTCATTGACAAGCACTTTGAGTCGATTCTCAAGGAGATTGGGGACTTTATAGAGCCAACCGAGGCGACTAACTATCTCCAACAAGGAAGCTACCAGCTGAAGACATCCGTCTGGAATACGGAGCTCTGTCCGGTGTTCTTCATGATGCGGTCGACGTCGATGAAGCAGGCGAGAGAGGTGTTCGCGAAGATGGAGGCCAGGGAGCGGAAGAATGCGTCGGAGAAGAAGGGCGACGGCGTCAAACTCGAGGACAACTTCTGGGTACCGTTTAGACTTATCGACTTCTCGGAGCAACGTCGTCATCCCGGAATCGCGCAGATTTACAAAGTGCTGCTCACGGAACGATTCATTCTGAATTGTATTGCTGTTCTCGTGTCGGGCTCCAATTGCACAGCAAAGTTCCACGATTGCACGATGCAACTGGCAGTTTACCTGCTCACTCTCGGAGTTAAGTACGCGGAGCAATACGAAGGCGGCTCCAAGAGCTTCATGAGAGATATCTATCATACGCCTTTCAAACTGGTCGCTGGGAATGATCACAGCTTCCTGACACCCTGCTACGTGATGCTCCGGCTCTTGGAAGACGACGCGAGAGCCAAAGAGTCGCTGATTCCAGTGCTCCGCAATGTGCTCGCCGGGGTTTACAATCAGGAAAAGGTGACAGGAGGGAAGATGATTTATCTCGCGAGATTTGTGACGATACTCGCGAACTTCTCGCCGACGTGCAGAAAAATGGTCGAGGAGAAGTTGGCGATGGAGGAGATACTGCTCAACAAGCTGGTGATCGAGGAGGAGTCGAAGAAGAAGGCGGATCCAGCGAAACTAGCGGCTAAGGAGGCGTCCCGCAAAAGAATGGCTGCAATTATGCAAAAATCCGCTCAAAAAAGCGCTCTAACTATGCAAAAACTAATGGCGAAAGAAGGAATGTCAGCCGCAGAAGTGGAGAAGGTGGATCCAAGCCAACAGAATCGAAAGCTCTACGAGTGCCCGATTTGCGGTGAGCAAGAAGCTCCGAACACCGTAGATCAGCCGTTTGGAATCATGGTGAAACTCTCCACCAACTTTGTCTGTGAAGAGCAAATCGACGCAAATTGCACGCCGATCAGAGAGCTTCTGGAGTACGACAAGTGTCACTCGCAGTTCGAGGAGAATAAGGCGCAAATGATGACGAGGCGCAATTTCACGATTAAACGAAGGAATGGCATCGAGAAGTTGGAGATTTTTGAGAAGAGTCATATGTCGAAAGTGAGGGCTCCACCTGCTGGAACCGATCTGAAAACGTGCGGCCATGCGGCGCATATGGCGTGTTTCAACGCGTATCGAGCATCTTTGGTAAGAGCTCGAGCTCTTTTGCATTCATAAGCATTCATAATGATAAGACTTATATAATTAAAAAGCTCTTGTTTTGACGAGTTCAGAACTGTGATTCATTTTTTCTACCGAGCTCTGTGAGCCGAGATACAGTCAAAGCTCAGAAAATGGGATGAAACTTTGAGCGGAATCAAATTTGTAAAAATCTAATGATATATTCGAGTTCGTCTTAAAATTTTGAATCGAATTACGAGATTCAGAATTTCAAGACGAACTCGAATATATAGTTTGATTTTTACAAAATTGATTCCGCTCAAAGTTTCATCCCATTTTTGAGCTTTGACTGTATCTCGGCTCACAGAGCTCGGTAGGAAAAATAAATCATAGTTCTGAGCTCGTCAAAACAAGGGCTTTCGAATGATATAAGTCACATTAGGGTCAACAGACCATTCCCTTGTCAAAATTTTAAATCACAATTTCAGTACGAAACCCGTCAACGTCCCGTCGAACGTCGTGAAGTGGGATGCCCTCTGTGCCGCTACACCGTCAACACGATCATCCCGATCGCCGTCGACAAACCCTACGACGACATCAAAATGCCACCATCCCCCATGAACAACTCCTCCGTCTGGAAAGCCGTCTGCCAAATCCTGCGAAAAGCAAAGGGAGCTGTGTTCGACAGCGTCGACAAAAACGTGCTCTACGATTCGTTGTACAGTAGTCGTGACGGCGGGGCGCTCCACGAGATGGTGTCGGGACGGATGAACAGCGCCGACTCGGCGGAGCGGCACATGAGCTCCGAGAGCTGCACAGTGAGCACCACGTTGGCGACGATGGCGGTGACGATGGTGGAGCGCGCGAGTTTGTTGAGAGGAATGGGGATTCTGGAGAGGAGGAAGCACGCGAGAACCGGGTTGACTGCTCATATCATGATAGCTTCTGTGGCTACATCGAAAGATATCGACTTCGAAGTTAGCCTTCATGCGCTCACAAGTCTTCTAGGGAAAATCCCCACGTCTTCTGCGACTTCTGAATCGCCACGCAACAAAACAACGACGAAAAAGGAGCCGTATTCAGTAGATGGGCTCTCCAGTGATGAAATGTCTGCACTGACAACGGTAAGCAAAAGAGAGAAACAGAACACCCACACCCCCATTTATTCTACAAATACAATACAATAAGATCTATTTGCGCTCCACCTTCTTGAGCGCCTTCCCGTCCACCTTGGCGGCGCGCACCACCTTCTGATGCATGTCGAACCAAAGGTCCAGGCACTTGGCGCGAGCCTCATCAAAAAACACGAGATAAATCTCAAACGACTCGTCCGAGAGCCGCTGCTTGACGAGCCCGCGCAACGGCAGGTACTCCTTGTGGCTGCCGACGCGTCGCGCGTACTTCGAGTCGAACGTGGTGACGGGCGAGAAGTCGGCGAGCGAGGGGAGCAGCGGCGAGTTGGGGAACGTCGAGAGGTCCGAAGACGTCGCCGGCGAGCGGATCGTCGTGTTGAACGGGTCCGATGACGTCGAGTAGGTGGTCAGCGAGGCTGACGAGGATCTGACGATCGGGTGTGGGGTCGGCTGAAAGAACGTCTTCTGGATTCTGATTCTGAATTCTTCTTACCCGAGCAGAAACGGTGGTCTCGAAGGGGTCGTGAGTGATGGTGAACGTCGTCACAGAGGCGTCCGAATCTCTCACAATCGGCTGCGGTGACGCCTTCGGAGCATTCGGAGCATTCGGAGCACCTGGAGCTGGAGCTCTGGGTGTCATCGGGCTCATCGAGCGCGTCGTCGTCGAGTTGTACGTCTCCAACGATGGCACCTCGAAGTCGAGCGAGTCGGCCTTCTTGGTGTACTTGTTGTAGACGTAGCCCTTGATCGTCGGCTCTTCCTCCACCTTCTCCACCACCTTCTCCTCCTCCTTGTACACCGTCTCGGCCTTCAGAATTCCATTGACAAGTTTCGCCTTCTTGAGTAGCTTGCGAGCGCCTTCGTCGAAGTCCTTCATGACTTTGTTGAAGCACTCGCAATTTATAATATCCATGGTGGATATGGATATTAGGATGACTGAGAACTGATTTGAGAGTTGATTTTTGCTCGGCACATTGACAGTTTTATGGCCTAGAGGTCATCGGGGTTTATAGGGTAATAGGGAAAGGTCGAGGACAGTAGAGTTTAGGGTTTCACGTTATCATTAAACTAAATTTTAACCATAGGCAAGAGCTCCCTGAGCACAGATTTTGCGGAATGCTCCTGAAAGTCGAGATATGGATTCGTTTTGTTAAGAGAAGTAGAGGATGAGGGTTACTGTAGTACTGTAGTTTCGGGGTTACTGTAGTTGTCCTGGGTTTGAGCTACAGTTCTACTTTTTCACTTTTCTATAGCAAACTACGGTAGTTTTTTTCAAAGTTACTGTAGTTTTCGATAATACTCATGTCAACACAGCTCTTACAAGGGAAGTGCTTAACCTGAAGGGTTGAACTTTTTACCAAATGTATACCATAGGTAAGAGCTTCCTGAGCACAATCATAGATTTTGCGGAATGCTCCTGAGAGCCGAGATATGGGTCACACAAATAACAGTGAAAAATGGTGCACTTCTCACTGTAATTTGTGTGACCCATACCTCGGCTACCCGGAGCATTTATGTGCTCACGGAGCTCTCATCTATGGTATGAATTTGGTAAAAACAGTTTTCAAAGTGAATTTGAAATTCGAAATGCTCCAATTTCAAATCCCTCCGAAAACTGTTAGTAACTCCAAAGTTTAGCAAATACAGAGCTCACAGAGCTCTCAGCTACATATGATATATTGTCGGCGCAAAAAAAATGAGGGCAGCTGGAGGGGGTCAGCAAATGCGCTCCATTGGACTTTGACGCTTTTTTCGAGTTTTTCCGACGGAAATTGGTATAAAATAGTCAATTAATGCCTACAGATTCTATATTCGAGGCAAAAAATGCGAAAAACCCAAGATAAAAGCATCGTAGTACTGTAGCCCTTCCAAACCCATGTTTTCTTCCAGAAATCCACCCGAAAACGATCCATGAACGAGCCACTCACCGATTGCCGAATGACCGGACCCCTCTTCGCCCTGGATCCAAAACCCACTCTCGTCCGCATGATCTCAGTGCTCATCGACAATCAATCCATCACAAAAGAGACCCAACAAGAAATCGCAGCCGCCCTTATTCGAGCCACCACATCCTGGGTGGCGAGCTACACGATGCTCTGTCTGATTCTAAGGCTCGGCGCGGAGAAAGTCATTGATCTTGCAACAGGCTCTCTCAAAATCGAAGGGCTCCCTGAGCTGGAGCAAAAAGTCGTTGAGACAATTGCAAAAGCGGTAACTGACAATCGCAGCTCGTTCGACTTTATGGTGGTATCGATCGCGAGCCCTGACGTCGAAGTCACCGATTCTGACTTCATCGCGACGCTTCAAAAGGCCATCGTTGATTTTCTAAGATTCTCATCAGAACTACTGTATCATTGTGGGCTCGGCGAGCTGGAAACGGTGGAATTCATCCATGACCCGCAGATTGGATATGAAGAGACTTTGCATGTTATGGGATATGGTAATTTTTATTGAAAATTAGTTCATCAGAAGTTAAAAAAATGGATCTTTTCCACAGACGCGAGCAGTATTCATCTCATCGAGTACTCGAACTACTGGGCGAAAACGTACAGAAACAATTTGAATTGGATGGCGACGCTGAGCAAAGTGGTAAGTGCTCTTTTACTCCAGCTCTTGATCCTCGTTTCCCTCTTTCACGGAGCCCACGACGAGAATACAGATTAGAATGAGAATGATCACCGAGTAGAAGATCTGAATTTGATCTATCATTATTATTATGATGAGCAAAGAGCTCTTACCAAGAAGGCGGTGCATGCAAAAAAGGCGGACCAATAGATGAGAGGATCGCAGTAATGTTGCTCGAACATTCCCTCATTGAAATGGACGAATGCTCGCGAGCCGTAAACCCAGACGCAGCCTGAAGAGCAACTTTTTGGCTCCGTGAGCACATTCAGAATGCTCCAGAGAGCCCAGTGTCAAAAATACAGTGAAAAAACTCATTTTTCACTGTATTTTAGACCTCGCGGAGCTCTCGGCTCCAAAAAGAGCACTGACCTAATATCAACCAAACAATATTGGCCAACGCGAAGAGCACCTCCAACCCTTTGCACAACAAACTTGCTCCCAGCTTTCTCTGCTGTCTTCTATAATGCGTCCTTCTGGGAGTAGGAATCAAAAAGTAGATGCGAAAAGTCGCGGAGACGATAAAGAGCACCCCCTCCACGATGAGCCAGATTGGAATCAGGGGCTGAACGGCGCAAAATGGATAGTTGATGAGACCGAAGATGATGAGCAGGAAGGCGAGCAGACTGAAGCAGGAGAGCACTGCGATTGAGACGGCTGAAATTATCAATTATAATAATGATATCAGAATGCTCCAGGACTCACGATAGGGTATCCGATCATTGACATAATCGCTCAAGTTCTTCGCGAACTCCACAGTGTCGCCACTCTGCGAATAAACATCTGAAAGATGTTTTCGCCGCGATTCGCTCGAGTCCGCCTGGGAGTTTGTCGTCGTCGGCATGTAGACGTTCTGCTGCTGAAATCGCACCGGGCTCCGGCTCACGCGCTCCGGCATCGGCTGGGGGAGCAGCGGACGTTGTGAGTTGGCGGAGCTCCGATTGGAATTGGGATTCGACATGTTTATACGCAAAGGAATCGATCTGGAGGAGGTGTAGCTCTGTGAGCCTCTGAATTAATAGATTTAGGAGTTCTGTGCTCACTTAGAAATCTTCTAAGTTAGAATTCTCACCTTGGAAAAGGATTATAAGGCGGGTTCTGAGACATTGAACTGGAGGGCAAGATCGGTGTCTCTACTTTTGATATTGGAGATGAGCTGAAATTAGTTCTAGTTTGGAAAAGTTTAGTATGACTCACCCCGAACTGCTCATATCGACGCGAAGTTTTTGAGTTCCGGGAGAAGGAGTATGTCGCATTTCGCCGAATGCTCCCATTCGCTCCGATGTTACCATGGAAGTGGGGTACGAGTTCTGCGGAATTAGATCTAGTTAACACGAATCGAGAAAGAAGTAGGGAAAGTCTGATGTTTCTTTGATGCTGGTTAGCGATAGAGCGCATCAAATTATGACTCATTGTCAGATTATGTAATTTTTGAGCTCATTTTTGCTCAAAAGCTGAAAATGAGCTCAAAATTGGTGCACTTTTTACCAAATTTATACCATAGATAGTCCAGAGCTCTTTGAGCACATTCATGGAGTCAGATTTTGCAAAATGCTCCTGAGAGCCGAAATATGGGTCAAACAAGTCTAAAATATAGTGAAACTTGCACTTCTTCACTGTGTTTTAGACTTTTGTGACCCATATCTCGGCTCTCAGGAGCATTCCGCAAAATCTGACTTCATGAATGTGCTCACGGAGCTCTTGGCTATCTCTGGTAGGAATTTGGTAAAAAGTTCTAATAGAATTCTACAATTTTTGACGAGTTAGCGATAGAGCGCGTTTCCAACAAATTATGACTCAGATTACGCAATTTTGCACCAATTTTGAGCTCATTTTCGTGTTTCAAAACTGTTTTAGAAGTGATTTCAATTCAAATCCCTTCAAAAACAGTTTACAAAATTCAGCAAAAGCAGAGAATCGATAAACGTCAGTGCAAACTGTGTAGTTTTATGGTTTGATAGCCTCTCTCGTTTCGCTCTAAAACGCCACGGTTCTACATGAGCGACCTCCTCTGTGCAAATAAACACGTACCCCTGCCGGAAAGTACGTCTCGTTTGGAGAAGACTGACTCGTCATCTGATTTCGCCACGTGGCAATAGATTCTGAATAGACGAAATAGTTGGGATGACACACGATGTGAAAAGGTGCAATTTCGCAGTGTAACTGTGTGTTGGAAGAGCAAACAGACTCGTTTTCTATGAGTTCTCTTCTATTTTGGTGCTCTCTCTTTGTTGAGCTGCAAATTGTCAGTTTCAACTTATTATTGATAACAATTTGATAACAATAATAAGAAGAGATTGAGCAACTTGGATCGGTGCCAAAAAGGACAAAAAGGACGAAAAGAAACATGACAGAAATAGGAATCGATTGGAAAAATAAACAAGATGATTCACAGGGTATTGAATGGCACATGTGGTCAGGTGCGGAATTTCTGAGCGAGTTTTGGAAGGTTATGGAAGAGCTGGAGAGATGAAGAGCTCATTGAGCATCAGAAAGAGCATCTGAGCATCAAAAATGAGCATTCTACGGCTCAATTTCTAAAGAAGTGACCTAGAGTCTCTCTGCGTCTCTTCAACTTGCTCACTATCTCACTGATAGTTCAATAGAGCGAATTTGCATTCCAACAAGATAAAAAAGAGGAAAAAACAGCTGATTTCGTCACATTTTCATCTCTCAACTGTTTCCGCGACGAGACACTTTCGTCATATTTGCTCAAGAGACCTCTATGATCTTTCGCTTTTTTCTAAAAGCTCACAAGAAAATAGAGCCTACAAGGTCACTAAAAGAGCCATTTCGAAAGTGTTCAATGTTCAGTTACACATAAAAGTACAGTAATCCGTGTATTTGACCACAAGAGTTGAACTTTTTACTAAATTTATACTACCGGAGCTCCCTGAGCACATAGATTTTGCTTTATGCTCCTGGGAGCCGAGATATGGTCACAGAAGTCTTAAATAGAGTGAAAATGACGTTTTTTCACTATATTTTAGACTTCTGTGACCATATCTCGGCTCTCTGGATCATTCCGCAAAATCGATGTGCTCACGGAGCTCTCAGCTCACTGAAACAGGGATTACTGTACCCTTTTCCAGTACCAACCGTGCATCTCGGAGCCATTGACCTGGAAGCCACGTCGAATTCTCCGCCCACCGGCAAAGTTCGAGGAGCTCTTCACCCGATACTTTCACAGAGAATGCATCAATTGCACCAGGGTATTTGGAGCATTTTGGAGCACGATTAAAGAGCTCATTATTTTTTGTAGAGCCCGAACAATCCAGTAGTTTGTCTGATGTGCGGTGAGCTTCTGTGTCTGGATGATTGCTGTCGGGTGCACTATCAGGAGAGCGACGATCGCCTTGTGAATATGTCCGAGATGGAAGCGGTGAGCTTATTTTGAAATGGATGAGGATTACTGTAGTTTTGGGGTACTGTAGTTTTAGGGTTACTGTACTACCGTAATCCTCAACTTTCTCGTGGTAGTTTTCATAATAAAAGACAGTAATTTGGCAAATCCTTGTCAAAACACTTGAATTACCGAAAAGTGTGCTCATCGCTACCGTGTCCTTGTGGGCGGAGCTTATTTGCAAAGTGCGGCACCTGTTTTCTGCAACCTTGCCGCACATTTGTCATCATTTTTATCAAAATTGCATTGATTTTATCAATTTTTCCCTGTTTTCAGGCGTTTTTCTGTCAGAATACATGTCGATTACCAAAAAATCACTGGAAATCACCTTAAAATCGAACTTTTCACTGAAAAATGATGAAAATATCGATTTTAAGGTGCTTTCTAGTGATTTTTTGATAATTTCCTTTCTTTTCTGACAGAAAAACGACTGAAAATAAGAAAAAATTGATAAAATCATTGAAATTTTGACAAAAATGATGAAAAATGTGCGGCGAGGTTGCACTGGTGCCGCACTTTGCAAATAAGCCCCGCCCACAAGGATACGGTAGCGATGAGGCTTTTCCGCGATTCGAGAATTTTGATAAGGCCATTGTGATTTGCCAGATTACTGTATCTTAAGTTCAAGATTACGGTACTTCTAGAAAAGTCATGAAAAAACTACAGTAACCCAGTTACAGTAATCCTAGTTTTCGAACTCTTTGAACTACAGAAAATTTAGCATTTTTGAGATAAAAACTCCTTTCAAAGATTACGGTAGCACCAAAAACTAAAGCTAGCTACAGTAATCCTTTCACACCGGACTACTGTACCTTCCATTTCCTTCCAGCACGCGGAGAACTGCTCCTCCTCTTCCGGCCTATTCATCTCGATCAACTCCTCAATGATCATCGTCGTCCGCGGAAAACAGGCCACCATCTGGGGCACCGTCTACCTCGACGCGCACAAAGAAGAAGACCGCAATCTGCGACGTGGCAAACCGCTCTTCCTGTGCGAATCGCGGCTCAAGTGGCTCGAGACGGACTGGGCGGAGCAGGAGTGGCAGCGCATTTATCAGTGGTTCAATCTGAACAACTCGCACGCCTTCATCAACCATATCAGAGATTGCCATCTCCTCCACCATTTGCAATAGGTTTTGTACACTTTTTCCTTGTACTTTTAGTGGTATTTATTTCCTGTGATTTTTGGCATTATTACTATTCTGATCTTTTTTCTGCATTTCTTGATTTTGTAAACTTTGTGAAAATTTCATGAACTTGTGAGCTCATCTTTCGAAAAAAAAATCGTTTAACAAAAAGCCAGTGAAACAAACTAACAAGAACAATAAGGTGAACAAAGAGTAAAGAAAAAAACATAAATTTAACAAAAAAGAGCAACAAAAACGTTATTCCTCCATGGATTCGTCGCCCACCAGACTGACGCTTTCGACGCGCGATCGTTCCACGAATCGCGACGGGTTCAGATTGCGATTCTGAAACAGAGCTCATTAGGGGCGGAGCCAGGAGCAAACTCACGAATTCAGTGTAGTTCCACTCGGGGAAGACGCGCTTGTAGAGGTTGAGCATGACAGAGTCCTGAGCGTTGAGCTGCTGGTCGAAGCGGCACTTCATGTGGCCGTGCGTTCCGACGGGCTCTTTGATGTGTCCGCGGCGGCCGGATGGTGTGTAGAGCTCCACCGGTTTGAACCATTCAATGTCCTCTGGAAGTGGAATGCTCATTTTGAAGGTATTTTTTTCTGAATGGCTCTGGGAGCTCTAGGAGCCGAGATACAGAGCTCCAAAATGGGGATTTTGTGAAGCTTTCATAACTTTTTTCAGATTCAATTTTATGAAAATCCAACTATATATTCGGGTTCATCTTGAAATTCTGAATCAATCCATGTAACAATTTCATAATTCGAAAATACTGGAAGAATTTTATGAGTATGTTAAAATGATCCTCCTCTTTGTAGTTTGAATGAAGTCACTTTAACATACTCATAAAATTCTTCCAGTGTTTTCGAATTCTGAGCTTGTTGCATGGATTGATTTAGAATTTCAAGACGAATCCGAATATATAGTTGGATTTTCCTAATATTGATTCCGAAGAAAGTTAAAAAAGTTTGACAAAATTTCCATTTATGAGCTCTGTATCTCGGCTCCCAGAGCTCCCAGAGCCGGAAAAATTTCAGATTCATAATCACTATTTATCTGCTCAAAATGCTCACCCCGATTAAAGAACATGTATCTAACCACTACGGCTCTCCGATTAATCTTATAAGGATGTCCCGAGAGCACCGTCCTCTTGAGCACAATCCGATCCGGATTGCTATCAAGGACACTTCCAGTGGCCACGAGCTCCTGCCTTCCCTTATCATCCTGTCTGAAGCAGAGCACTGTCGCCGGGTTGAAGGTAATCGGGGCGTAGACAGTGGCGACGAACGTCTTCTCCGTCGGCATGAACCTCTCCAGCTTGAATTTATCACCCGGCGTGTTCGATGAGAGCAACGCCGTCGCTTCAAATTGCCTGAAGCCGACGTAAAAAATGAATTTCTGCTCGGAGGTGATGGGGATGGTGCAGGACGGGTGCTTTTTGAGCACCATATTCAGAATGGACATCTTCTGCTCATGGGGGAGGGGCTGGAAGAGCACGAGGTTCTTCACATTCTTATAAGCCTCCAGGACCGCTATTGGGACCTTGGAGATGTAGACGCTGGCGAATGCTCCATTGTACTTTTTGTCAATGACCTCGTCTCCCGATTCAAAGTTGTTGCTGCCAATTTTCGCGATGACGTTTTTCTTGGTATTTTTATAGTTTTGGAACTGGAAAATGCGCGCATAATCCAGTGGGAGATTCTCCTTCGGGTCCCATGTAGACGTGCGGAAGCTCTTGAGCCCACGATACTTCTGGAAGCGATTGCGAGCCGGGATATCCATCGGAGTATCAATTTCATCTGGCCATTGCGCGTTCTCTCGCTCCTTTCTATACTTCTCCACTTCCGCGAGGTTGATGTCCAGGTCGAGGTCATCTGTGAACATCATCTCTGAAGCCGTCGTTTCTCCAGCGATCGACTTCTGATCCATGGGCTCTTCCTCGTCGTCTTCTTCTTCCTCATTCTCCTCTTCCTCATCATCCATATCCTCATCCTCATCCTCCTCCTCATCTTCATCATCATCTGGCAAAATCCACGCGGCCTGATAAGAAGACGTTCCCTTCGGCACTCTTCTCATCTCGGCTTCTTCGAGCTCTTCTTGCGTCGGCCACGTCTGCTCTCCATCCATATCGTTCGGTGTGATTTCTGTCTCCAAACTCTGAATCTTCTCGTCGGGCTTCGCGATAACCACGACGTCATTTTTCGCCGATTTCAGAGGGTGTGGATCCAACGCCGTCTCGATTTTCGAGATTTGGAAGTCGCCGAATCCAGGCAGATGCACCAAGTTGTTAGCGTTCCACTCGGGTCCTCTCAGATAGCCTTGAGCCACCAGGGTGCACGTGCCATCTTGCTCCTCCCCACTCTCCAGCTTCTCCACGAGCATGTAGGCGTGACGAGCCTGAAGTGTCAACGGCTTCTTCTTCGTCTCATTGAAGGTTCTCAATAGCTGCAGGGAATCCGTCGTGGAGTCCGCTGGAAGGACTCCAGAAGACGTCAGGCTCCACTTGGAAATGACGAATTCGACGCCCTTCCTCACGTCTTCTCGCTTCTTGAGATTCGCAACGCCTCCAAGTCCAGGGACAACATGCACCAGTGTAGGCAAGCCGTTCGCCTTGACAATGGTTATCAGTTGCTCATCCCATTCCGAGAGCTCCGCCGACATGGGCCACATCAGACAGAGCACGTCGGATGCTCGCAGAGCATCGAGCACAGAATCCACGTTCTCCTTCTCGGGGGTGATGAATGAGACACGGGACTTGAAGCGCGGCACGGCGAAGTCGATGGTGGAGGGGGAGGACGTTTGGACGATAGTTTCGTCGCAGGCGCCCAGCTTTTTCACGAATTCAGATGGACGGGCGCCGGTTCCCAGTGATAGTACAGTCTGAAATGAGCTCATTTTAATTGGAGGGCTCTTCTTCATAAGATGAGCAACGTACCACGAGACACGGAGCATTCGAAGTTCTGCGTCTCTCCATTGCCACCGCCAATTTGCGATCTCTCGCCACTTTCAGCTGATTTCTTCTATCTTCTTTCGACATGGCGCGATGCGTCGAATTTCCATTTCGGGTGATCTGTTTGACACCTTCACGACCTGCAAAAATCAATAATTTTGATCTTTTTCTTTGAAAAAACTTCAACAAACCGCGATTTTCAGTGGTAATTTCTCCCTTGGTCCGTTTTCCCTTCCACGATTTGTGCGGTTTCGCCGGTTTTTTAAAAACTCCGGCTCTGTGGCCTCCTGTTGTGCTCATCTGAACTTAAATTTCAAAATATCAATTAATTGATGCGAAAACCTAAAAAAAATCAAAGAAAATTGAGAAAAATGGGAAATTTTATCATTTTTCTGTCACCAAACCCAGGCTCCGCCCTCTTTTGCAAGAGCGCCGCACGGTTTTTCTGTGATTTTTTGCAAAAGTTTGGTTCAGATCAAAGTATATTCTGGAGTTGCCTGAACAGTTTTCTTTCGTCAAATCTATCAAAAATTTCAGAGGGGCAATAAATTATTTATTCAACGAACACACTGAAGCCAGAGTGTTGTGCGTTTGGGGTGAAGAAATAAATTATAAAAACGCGGGGGGCAATAATAAATAAAACAATACTAGATGTTTTTAAATATGTACTCGAGAACCCAAACAAGTATATGTGTGGACGTTGGGAAGGGACAAAAAAGAAGAAGGCGGGTGGACCCGGTGGATAACTTTAAAGGGTTGGGGGGATAGACAGGACTCTTTTAACTTACAAAAACAAAAAACAATAAATTAAACTTTTTCAGGCGAATGAAACCATTACCACCGGGGGGACGCCCATTTATAACTAGAATAGGATAAAGGTGATCACAGCGTTCTGTCTTATTAGAAAAGGTACAAAAGAGGCTATGTATAGAGGGGGGATAAAACTTTCTGGCGATGTCATTTAGATGTCGTTCCCGGTGAAGTCTCCGTACTCCCAGATGTTCTTTCTCGACTTGCGAGCAACATCTTCCATGCTCTTGTAGTCAGCGGCGATGGTCTGAAGACGTGGCTCACGGCGTTGTTCGGAGAGGGCGAGTCCTTCGGCGATCAAGGCTCTTCCGATGTCGACCTTCTTGGTTCCGTTGTCAAAGTAGACCTAGAATAAATTACTCAATGGAGGATGATATATAATAAGAACTCACCGTCACATATTCAGAAGTTCCAACTTTGTATTCGGTGTTCACAAAGACAGAGGCGGATCCGAAGAGGTACTGGGCGAAGGCGTCAAGGGTGAGCTGGACGTAATCCTCGTTCGGCAGTTTCACCAACGCCAAGTTGTACTCCTTGGCGCCGGCTGGAGCAGAAGCGAATCCTCCCGGAATCTGAGCGAGCTTGGCGGCCTCGATCGTCTCGCGGTTTCCATAGTCGATGTACACGACCTCGGCTTGTCCGGCACGCACGCTCTCCACCTTGGCGCGATACCACTGTCCATCCTGCGAGAATTTGGCGACGCACAAGTCTCCACGGCGGGGAGTGTACGAGCCGGCGAGTGGCGGGTTCTCCGCGAGCACTTGTCTCATCTCGCTGGTCATCTTCTCGATCTTGGCGCCATCCTCAATGTTCTGAGCGGAGAAGCGGAGAGCTCCTGAAGCGAGGTCGGTGACGGCGACCTGACGGAAGTGCTGCTTGCGCTCGGAGGTGTCCGCCTGCTGGACGACCTCTTCCTCCTGGTGCTGCTCCTCGACGTAGTTGGCCCAGATGCCCTTCTTCGCCTTTTTGGCCTTGTTCTCGGCAGCCAGGAGAGCGTTGTAGTGTCCACTGCGCTCGGCGGTGAAGTGAAGAGAAGCGAGTCCGTTCTCGACGAGAGCCTCGGAGAGGTTGATTCCACGAGCCGTGTTTCCGTCTGGCGACACGAACAAGTATCCGACAAAGTTGCCGTTCTTGTCGGTGCTCTCCACCTCGAGCTGCACCTCGTGCTGAAGAATCATCTTGCGAGTGAACGCGGCGGCCTCATCGGCGAATGGCTCAGCGGCTCCAGTGGTGACTCCTCCTGGTCCGACGCGGGCTCCCTTCGGGCAGTTGATTCCTCCGAGCAGGAAGGTGATGAGCACAGTCTCCTTTGGAATGTAGATACGGAGGCGGGATCCTCCAGAGATGAACTCAACGACTCCCTCGGCTCTGAAAATTGAAACGATTCTACACTAATTTTTCGGTGTGCCATTCTTACCTTCCTCCTCTGGTGAGGTATGGGAGGAACTGCTTCGACTTGGCGACGTCTCCAGTGATCTCCTGGATGCGATGCGTGTCCTTCTTCTCCGCGTTCTTATCGGCGAACAATCCCTTCTTGCCCTTCTCGGCGTTGGCCTCGGCAGCCAAAAGGGTGTCGTACTCGGAGGAGCGGTTCTCGTCGTCGGCACGATGACGGACAACCTTGCTGAGACCGCGGCTGATAAGTCCCTCCGCAATATTGAGATCGCCGATCTTGATGGTAGCGCACGTCTTCTCTGGGAAGTTCTCCGACTTTGGCTGCACGTAGTCGATCTGCACTTGCACCTTCTTGCCGTGAATGCGTTTGCGGAGGAATTCGCGAGCTTGGAACATGAATGGAATGTCGTAGAGTGGGCGGAATTGACGTCCGACAGCTGGCGCCTTGTCCTCGCCGGTCTCTCTTGGAAGTCGGATCGAGGAGAGGTGGAGTTTGAGCTCAGTGCCATCCTCCTTCTGCACCACAACGGCGTCAGAGAGAATCACCTCGATGACCTTGGCAGTGAAGGCCTTGCGATCTCCAGTGTATCCCGAAGCAGCCGGCTGGTAGCTCTTCCACAGGCGAAGTCTCTTCTCCTTGGCCTGACGCTCGGCGGCACGGAGCTTCTCGGCTCCTCCAGTGCAGAGTCCAATGCTCCAGTCAACGCACTTGGCGTATCCCTCACGAAGAAGCGACTCGGCAATGTTTCCCTTGGGGTGGAGGACAGATCCAACAAAGTTCTGATTGGAAGTCGACTCCAAAATGATCTGCACGTCGCGCTGAAGAAGACGGGACTCGGCGAAGAACTTGGCCTCCTCGGCATAAGCCTCCGCGCGGGAATCAGCGGACGTTGGGTTTTTGGTGGAAGGAGAGCGCACTCCGGAGAGTTGAAGAGTGATGTACTCGAAGTTGGGCAGGAGGAAGGCACGAACTGTGGTTCCGTCGCGGACCATCTCGATGACAGCGTCCACTGGCTTCTGGTTGTACTTGTCGACGAGCTCACGTGGGTTCTCAATCACCCAGCGAACCTCGCGAATGGTGCCGGCAGTGGATCCCCACTTTCCTTTTCCAGAGGCCTTTGCCTGCTCTTGCAGCTCGAGAAGCTTGCTAGTGTACTCGCTGAAAATGAGAAAAAGGTTTGATTATTGACTTAAAAAAAGAAGAAAGAACTCACTCAGTGACCTTTCCCTGACGAACTTCCAAAAGTCCAGCAGCGACCGCCGACTCGGCGACATTCTCCGCGTCGGCCGGGCTCGAGCCTCCAAGATACACGCGTCCGTGATCACGTCCCGAGGCGGCGGTGAAGTCCTTGACGAACGTCACAAACTGTCCGACGACCTTCTTGCGGAGGAACTCGCGAGCCTCCCACGCGAACGGCTCGTCTGGAGTGGCTGGCGAGTTGTCGTTGGGGCGGCGTCCGAGTCGCGGGGCGGTCACGTTGCTCAGGTAGACGGTCCACTCTGGCGGCGGGCCGTTTTGTGGCTGGCCTTGCAGAACGATGGCATCTCCGGACAGGACAGACTTGACGAGCCCACGGCGGACGGGCGATGCGGCGGGGGCGGCTGGTGGTGGGACGGTTGGGGAGGCGGCGTCAGTCATTTTGGAGATTCTTCTTGCTTAAAAACCTGGAAAAAATTATTTAGGTTTGAGAATTTATATGTCAAACAGGAAGAATAAATTAAACGAAAATCCTACTTCCCTAATTCCCCCTTTCCAACCCCCAAACCCCACTTATTCAGAAGACGTAACGCATTCAGAAGACGTGGAACGCCTTCAAAAACGTGATGATAAACCGAAAATGACGAAAACGACGTCAAGAAGACGCGGAAAATGCATGCATCACTCGCGCTCGCTTCTGTCCTCTACCGTATCCGGACTGCACGTCGGGTCTCGCCGCGATTTCTCTGTTTCTCTCGCGCTCTCCGCGCCGCGCGTGCTCTCTCGTCGCGGCGCAAATTTTCCAGCGGGGGGAGCTGGAATTGTGGGAAAAAGCGAATTTCGCATATTGCCACGGGGTTTTGTGTTTAAAAGGGTTAAAATAGGCGAATTGCCATCAAATTCAGGAGATTTAAAGTGTGAAATAATGTCGAATGTGCTCGAGGAAGGCGAAATCGACTCTGAACAGTAAGTCAATGATTTAAATTAATTTGAACGGTTTCTAAAATCTCCATTCAGCGAGGCGCTTCTCGATTTCAACAACGAATCGGTAATCGATGAGATCGTCGAGAAAGAGGTAACGAAAGTCATCGATAGGGGATAAAAAATCAAAAATCAATTCCAGAACGGTTCTCAGAAAAAAGAAAGCTCGCGGGAAAATCGCAACAATAGCAACAATAGCATCGAGAGAAAAAGGAAGCGTGGGAGCGGTCGAAACTCGCGTCGTTCCAACGCTCCTCGCGATTCCACGTCGACATCTTCGTGGCGCTCTATAAACAGTCCCGGTGAGTTGTCTTCTGGATTTCTTGATTAAATTCACTCATGAAGTACACCAGCGCAGATGGCCGATACTTCATCGTCATTGGTCTCTTTTTATCAGGATAAACTGTAAAATATCGATTATTTGCAGGGAATCCAGATCGGTTGCGACGTGCGCCCGACTCGGTGATCTTCCCGGGCATGCAAAATGTAAGAGCTCCTAAATACTAATAGTCCTGAAAAATGATCTTACAGAGCCCTATCCATTCTCGAACCCCGCAGAGCTTCTATCCAGCTGCTCAGCAACCTCCGACCTTCTCCTTCTTCAATCCACCACCTCCACCACCTCTTCTCCAGTTCGCTGGACCTCCGCCGCCTCCCAACTACGCGCAACGTCAATCAACAGAGCTCAACGGCTCCTATCGTGGAGGCAACCTTGACGACGTCCGAATGGAGATCGATAGAAGGACTCCAGATGAGCCGATGCTACCGCCAAGGTCTTCGAACCCCGTTGACATCCCACTGATGGCGATTCCACCTCCACCACCACCACCAGTCCTTCAGGACGACGCGGATGCGTTGCGTCAGATGCTGTTGAGCCAGATGACGTTGAAGCGTGGTGGCAGCCAGATGAAGGCGTCGGCGAGCAAGCGGAAGAAGTCGAGGAGTATATCGAAGACAGCTGATCCGAAAGAGAATGAAGCTGGGCCTGCTCCGGCTCCGGCTCCGATCTCTGCAGCCCAGTCTTCTCCACCGACTCCTCAGCCAGAAGCTCAAACGTCGCTCGAGAAGCAAACCGAACTGGGAGCTCAAATTCAGAAGCTTGAGTCGTTCATCAAAGAATCGCAGAGCTCCATTCGTCAAGAGCACGAGGAGCTCAAACAGATCACGGCTAGATGCAAATTTCTGAAGGAGAGCATGGACAAGCGACGAATTGAGATCAAAGAGGCGGCCGTCAAGAAGCGCGACTTTCAGAGGCAGCTGGAGGCGTTGGACGAGGAAGAGCTCGATATTCTTTGCGATGACATCATGTAGGTTTTATGATATCATGATGCTCTTGAATATTTTCTTCAGATTCGAGCGAATGTTTCGTCCAGCGACGGCTCCAGCGATGCCAGTGAAAACAGCGAAATCCGAGGAGCCGGAGCAAGTTGCTCCGCTAGCTCCACCAGCTCCACCAGCAGCACGTCATCAGAATTCAGTAGACGCTGTCAATGACGAAGAGCCACAGGATATTTCATCTGCTGAAGATTCGGGTACTGAAACAGGCTTCTCTACTGATTAGAATTAGAATAAATGTTTTATGGGTTACGTATTGTGTTCAATATCATCATTTCAGTAGAAGATCCGGAAGATCCTGAAGATCGTGCTGATGAGCAAGAGGAAGTAGAAGAAGAAGCGGAAGGAGAAGATGAAGAAGAAGAGGAGGAGGAAATAGAAGTCGTCGTGCCGGCTCCCAACTCGGGGCTCAACGAGGAGCTCTCCCTGCGAGAAAAGCTGCTCGCCAAATGCGCCAGATCCAGGTGAGAGCTGCTCATTCAGAAGACGTCGATATCAGAATGCTTTCAGACAAAGCCCTGACGTCTCCGCCGTCGTGACGTCTTCATCGCCTTCGGTCCGCGCGCTCTCTTGCAAAAATATGATCTTGAAATTGTGCAAATTCGAGCTGAATGGCACATGCACCAGAGGCAGAGAGTGCTCATTGTAAGCTTGAGCTGCTCGTTTGCTCCAAAATTGCTCCATTTCCAGTGTGCACCTCGTGGACATCACCGACCCATCGGACCAACGGATGATGTTCGAAGGGCTGCTCCGCGACGTGCTCGGCTACCGGGAGAGCGACATAGGTTTTCCACAGTGCTCTCCACGCATTCCAAAGCTCCGCCCAACTCGGTAAAACTAATCCTTGCTTTGCAGACACCGCCATCTCCGAAGTCTTCGCCTTCCTGCCGCGCTTCGAGCACTTTGAGAAGCTGATGCAGTACTTCCTGAGCATAGTCATGCAACGCACGCCCGACTTTCGCACCAGGTTGTTTGAGTTTTTCGCCTCCGCGCGACAGACTCCTTCCTGAGTTGCTCTCGAAATGTTTTATTGCTCTCTCAGAAGACGGTGATTGCTCCTGGTGGGAGGGGCGCATCGAGAACGGTTTTACTCAGGTTCATTAACATATTCGCTACTCTTCTCTTTTTTATAACCCTTTTGTAATGGGAATTGGAAATAAATCGTGTCACTTAATAGATGTGTTCTGATGTTCTGATGATACAGGTTTATCGAAGCTCTTCAGAGACTGCAAAAATAAGAAAGCTGAATGAGTATTGAAAATCAAAAAGTGAATCAAATAAAAGTAAAAAATAATCGAAAAATAAGTGCAAACCGAGATTTTAGATCATTTCGGCGTTGGTCTTGTCGGTGAGCGGCTCCGCGTTGTCACTCTTTTGGTTGATCTGAACTCCTTGCTCGTCATCTAGAACTATTCTGTGAGACACTAGGCGCTCTACAGCGCTACTTACCCATATCGACGTCTCCAGCTTCGCCCTCCTCCATCTTCTCCTCCTCCTTCTTCTCCATATCATCCAACGCAGTCGCCACACGCTCGTTGAAGCTCTCATTGAGATCGATGTCGTCTCCGGCGGCCGGCTCCATCTCATCGTCGTCATCGTCTTCCTCGTCCTCCTCCTGTCCCTCGTCGTTCAACGGCATCAGATCGTCCTCGGCGAACACGCGCTCCTCAGTCTCCACGGGCTCCGGCATCGGCTCCTCGTCGGTCCACTTGATCGGGAACGTCGTCACGCGCAGATCGTCCGTCTCCACTTTGCGCGAGAGCTTCTCGACGAGCGGCTGCGTCGGCGGGTTCTCCTTGAGCTCCTCGTCGGTGTACTCGTTGGCGACGAACCAGCCCATGTTGATGAACTCTTGCTCGTTGTACTTGCAGCGGAGCAGGAGGACGCTGACACCGACGATGTCGTCGACGGGGATCTTCGAGATGTCGGGGTGGTCGGCGTCGAAGACGAACTTGTGGCGGCCTTCGGGGATGGGGCCGACGAGCACCGAGTCGAGCACCTGGTCGTAGTCGCGCGAGGTGCCCGAGCCGACGTAGACGAGCTCCCACTCGAGGTCGTGGGGGAGGTTCTCGAAGACCTCGAACACGATCTCCAGCTTGAATTTGTCGGTGAACATGGCCGGGTTGTCGAGGATTTGCACTTGCACAATGTTCACACGCGACGCCATCTGAATTGATCGTTAGGAATTCTGAAATTCAGCGTTGTAATGTAAATAAGTATACCGTTTTTAACAGTTTAAAAGGGGAAAACTGAAGAAAGAAAACAACTTTTTAAAAAAATTTAGATGCATTTTGAAGGTTTGTGAAGTGAAAAAGGTGAGAAATTATGAAAAAGATGATAGCCGTAATGTAGGGATGAGAATGTGATAAAAGATAAAATAGACAAAATGAGAGAACATTTACAAGAAGAGATATGAGTGATAGTGAGAGTTTATCTACAATAGATCCTCAATGAATCGGTTTCATTGGAGTCCTAATCTCCTCCGATGGAGCCGCCGGCCTCACAAAGATCTCGCCGAACGGCTCCGCTTGCTCCACACTTATCGCCTGCTCTTTGAGCAGCGTGAGCAGCGAGTAGAACTGCTCCGCCGCCTGCTTTCGGTTCTTGGCGCCCGCCACGATTTGGCTGAACTCGGCGTGTCCGTGGCTCTCGATCTCTCCATTGACCTTCTTCAGAATGTGCTCCGCTCGCTTCGCCCATTTTCCTTCATCGCTGCGAATCGCCGATTTCGGCACACCGAATCCATAGTCCTCGAGGCGACCGCGAGAAGAGCCGAATGGGTCAGAGTACTCGAGCTCTTCCTCGTTCTCCTTGTTCTGCAACTGACGATGACGTTTAGAAGGAGTAAATTATAATGGAAAAGTTACCTCGTCCTGATTTGGTGGTGTCGCTGCTCCAAAATCAATGGGCTCCGGAGCATCGAACGCTTCAGGCTCGTACGCTTCTGGCACCACGTCATCGAAGAACTCGTCGTGCTCCACTGGTCCCGCCGGCTCATTGACGTGCTCATCGAGCTCGAGGTCCGCGTACGGGTGCTCTTCTCCTGATACCAGAGACCCGTCGCTGCTCTCTTGCATCGAGAAGTTGGGATCGAACCTCCGTGGCTTGAGCTCTTTATCATATTCTTTTAGAATATCTCGATTCCCGATGAGAACTCCCGGGGAGCTCATGAGCCGCTGCCAAGTGCCCGAGACGCACAGCTTCTGCATCTCGCGGGTGGGCGGGGCGATGGCGACGGTTTTCATGGTGTCTTTGTACTCGAGCTGTTGCTCCCTGAAGTCGTCGTCGGAAATCATGGTGACGGCGTCAATGAGCAGCTTTCGTGGCTTCCTCGCTCGCTTCTTCTTGTGATCCATTGCTCCGACATCGATTTGGTCGTCGAGCTCGAGCGAGAATGACTCGGGGGATGGAGCTTTTTGTGGCTCTTCGTCCCCTCCTGCTCCTTGTCCAAAATCCTCATCGATTTCCATCGGCTCTATTGGAAAAGGAGCTGGAGCCTGGATCATCGAGCTGAACAAATCGACGTCGAACGCCTCCTGAGGCCCCGTCTCGTTCTCTATCTTAACTGGCGGAGCCATCGGCGCCATGCTCAGCTCATCCGTGAGCATCACACTATCCAGTTGCCCCGTGACATTGGACGCTGCAATTGAGCCAGCACGAACCGGCTCCACTCGGAGTGACTCTGGCTGTGGCGTCTCTCGCACCGACATCGGCTCCACCGAGCCATACATTCGTTGGAGAAGCGCATAATCATCATTGTCTCCAAAACCATCGTCGGCGTTTTCAGTGGGGAAGAGCGCGTTAAAATTGCACACTTCCTTGAGTGTGATGTCCTCAAGGCGGCTCATATTCGCTCGGATGAGCTCCTCATTGTAGTCGGCGTCATTGAAGGGTTGCACCGTAATGTTATAGTCATCTGGGAGCATGTCAAGATTCTCATCGATGTCAAGAGGTAGGTCCGCTTCAAAGGAGAAGCCGTCGCGGAAGTTTACCTTCATCTGAATGCAAAATAATGGAAATTCGAGGATTTATGATGATTTTTTACCTTTAAGTAAGCCTCATTCGTATCAGCGAGCAAATATTTTGCTTTTCTAGAATAAACCCTAACAATTCCCAGAAGCAGATGGCCAACAGTTCGCAACGCCATCTTTACCTGAAAATCCCATTTTTCTTTACAAATATTTTCCAAATCCAATCAAAATTCCCACTTTTGGCTGTATAACTTCTTGAATAGCTTGTGGAACATCGGTCTCAAAGATCTGAGCCTTCGTCAATTTCTTCTCCCAATGTGCGGCTAGCCAGACCTTGGCCAGTGGCCCCTTTTTGGCGAGCACAAATTGTGCATAAAACATCTGAAAATGCTCAAAATAATTCTGGATCTGAAATCAAGAGAAAAAAAAACAATTTTTCAATTTTTCGACAAATTTTAATGCGCGAAAACAGCGGTTTCAAAAATAAGAATTTCGCGCGCGGGTCTCAACCCGCTTGGTGGTACGGTAGCACTTGCTTCGACTGTGTCAATTGTCATTTTCAAACGCTATTTTTTTCTCACCGTTTTCTGAAAAATTTTTCAATTTTCTTTCAATTTTCGACATTTTTTTTCGATTTACACATTCTTGAACCGAAATCTGTTGTTAAATTATCGATTTTTCACAGATAATGGCCGATAAGCGTGAGCCAATCAAGGTGGATCCGGTGGACGCCGGAGAGCTCTCCGAAATCGACAGTCTCGCCAATCTCGCTGCTCATGTAAGTTTTTTATCAGTTTTATTGAAATTTACTTACCTAAAGACAATACCTACAGGGAGGAGATGGACGTCTCTTCAAAATGGAGATCGACTACACAAAACAGGTGGATGAGGCGCTTTTCAAGGCTCGCGACTTGGCGGCCAAGGATGTGGTGGCGGCTGTGGAGAGCTTGAACAATATCGAAAAGCTCACTCGTCTTGGAGCTGATATGAAGAGCAACACTCGTGTTGTCCAGTATATGGTAATTTTTATCACAAAAAACATTACAAAATCCATAATCTTCAGGCCAAGCTCTGTTTCGAGGGACAAAAATGGGATCTTCTCATGGAGACAATCATGACGCTCTCCAAGAAGCGTCTTCTCATCAAAATGGCAATTGCGAAAATGGTGCGCGACGCCGTCGCCATGATCGAGAAAATGCCCACCGAAGAGCTGAAGATGAAGCTCATCGAGACGCTGCGAACGGTGACCGCTGGCAAGATCTACGTCGAGGTGGAGCGTGCTCGTCTCACCTCGATGGTCGTGAAGAAACTCGAGGCGGAGGGAAAGCTCGATGAAGCTGCCACGATGCTCCTGGAGCTGCAAGTGGAGACGTACGGCTCCATGGAGATGAAGGAGAAGGTGCACTATCTTCTGGAGCAGATGAGATATTCTCTGGTTCGCAACGACTACGTTCGCGCCACAATTATCTCCAAGAAAATCAACATCAAGTTTTTCGGCAAATTCGACACTGACGAGGTGCAAGAGCTCAAGCTCAAGTACTACGAGCTCATGATCCGTATCGGACTCCACGACGGCAACTACCTCGACGTCTGCAGACACTACCGCGAGGTCTATGAAACCAAGAAGATCAAGGAGGACACGATGAAGTCCACCGCTAACCTGCGCTCCGCTGTCGTCTACTGTCTGCTGGCTCCGCACACCAATGAGCAGTGGGATCTGTTGAACAGAATGGCGCTTCAGCGGGAGCTCGAGACTGTTCCAGAGTACAAGACGATTCTGGATTTGTTCATCAACCAGGAGCTCATCTCTTTCAAGGGCGTCATCGTTGCCAAGTACGAGAAGCTGTTGAGACGTGGAACTTCCTCTTCTCCGGACACTGGAATCTTCGCAACGAGCACTGACGGCGACAAGCGGTGGTCTGATTTGCATCTTCGTGTTGGAGAGCATGTAAGTTTTGAACATTTTCCTTTTCGAGCCAAAACCCTGTTTCCAGAACATGAGAATGATCGCCAAGTACTACACGCAAATCACGTTCGAGCGGCTCGCCGAGCTGCTCGACTTCCCCGTGGAAGAGATGGAGTCGTTCGTGTGCAACCTCATCGTCACTGGCCACATCACCGGCGCGAAACTCCATCGCCCGTCGCGGATCGTCAACTTGCGTCCGAAGCAGGCGAACGTGGAGCAACTGGATGTGTGGGCGAGCAATGTGCACAAGCTGACGGACACGCTCAACAAGGTTTCCCATTTGATTCTCAAGGAGCAGATGGTGCATAAGAATTTGGATCTCACCACTGCTCGCGTCTGAGTTAAAGTTAAAGTACCTTTTTGTATACTCTCGGTCATGTGTATGTTTTTGTGTCCCCTTTCTCCGCGTTTCTATTGTCTCCTCTCCGGTTTTACCATTAATTTATTGATATTTACTGTCAAACAAGAAGAGATAGTAAGTAAAAAAAAACGAGTTTATTATGATTATGACTAGATACCGCAGATCTCGAAAAAAAAAACAAGAAGAGTTATCCCATAAACGGTTGCTGCATCATCATCATGCTCATTGGCATTCCGTTCGGAAGACACCTCCCTAGCTGGCAAATCATTCCCATCGGACACGAGATGCCATTGTGACACGCGAACGTCGTCGACATTGGATTCTGCACACAGACTCCACCAATGCAATACTGTCCCACCGGACAAGTGGCTCCCGTCATACACGCTGCAAAATGTGAGCTCTTCACAGGAGCACAAAAAACAACTAACTAGTCTCCGTGGGCATCACCTGGCTCCCCTGAAACGCGACATTGCTCCGACTGCAGTAGCCGTTCACACAGATCTGTCCGTTGAAGCACTGCTGGACTAGGGAGCACGGTTGCATTCCACCAATTGTCGATGGGACGGGTCCCGCTGCGAATGGAGCATTTGCTCCGAGCGGCGTGACTCCGGTGCCCACATTGGCTCCGACTGCGATGCCTCGGCTCGCCGCACCCATCCCCATCCCCATTCCCATTCCACCCATGCCTCCACCATAAAGAGCAGCGGCAGAGGTCAGTGCTCCGAGGCCGCCCATTCCGGCTCCATAGCCAAGAGCTCTGGAGCCCATCATTGAGGTCTGACCAGAAGAGAGACAGTTTCCATTCCAGCAGTACTGACCGAAAGGGCAGGAGATGTATCTGGAAGAAGACGTGAGAGAGAGTGAGCTGATGAGAGTTACCTGCACATATCATTATCATTATATCCGCCAAGAGCACCGTATAAAGAGCTTCCGAGGAATTGAGAGGAGATTGTGCTGGAAATGAGAATTTTAAAGAGATTTCAATTATTTTTTCACTTTATTTGGTAATTTCGAGTACCGGATTTTCGAATCTGAAAACGAGATTCTGTAAAAATTTCTTGTTTTTAAGAAATTTGCATTAAAAAAGCGAAAAAGCAAAAAAAAAAAAACCGAAAAATTCGAGGGACTAACTTTCGCATGGCCGAGTTTTTTGGGTTTTGATATTTCTCGATTTTTACCGATTTTTCAGGGATTTTTCAAGGATTTTCTCATTTTTTTTTCCTTTTTTTTTGCAATTTTTTAGATTTTCGTAAAAAAATTAAAAAAAAAAACAAAACCCAAAAAATTTGGAAAAAAATTGCTGAAAAATGCAAAAAATCTGGAAATTCGATAAAATCAAAAACCACTGCGATGAAAAAACTCGGCCATGCGAAAGTTAGTCCCCGGGATTTTTTGGAATTTTTTTTTTGATTTTTGGTTTTGGAAACGCAAATTTATCGAAAATGAGGAATTTTTTAGAAAAGTTCGATTTCAGATTCGTGGATGCGGTACTCGAAATTACTAAATTCAGTCGAGTTTAAAAAAAAGTTAGACCAAAAAGGCAAAAATTCACAAAAATCAGTGGTTTTCTCATCTTTCTCATAGAATACAGATTGCAAAATAATTACAGTAATCCCTACCGTATCAAAACCGCCACCAGTAATTCCGTCCGCATCGTGACACCTCAAGATCCTCCAAAAAATGACCAGAGAGACCTCTTCAGAAGTGAAAATTCGAGAACCAAGGTTGCGCAACGCTTCCAATACAAAACTTGTTGACGAGTACGCCAGAAAAAGTGAGGAGAGAATGAGCAATTATGAATCCGGTTGGGTGACGAGACTGACGAGAGAGAAACAGCCAGTGAACCGTAAATCGCGCCGGATTCGGGAATCGTTGAAATCAAAGCCATTTTATTTATTGGTTAGAGCTGAACTTTGGATGAAACATCTAGTGGAAATCGAATGGAACAAGATGGAAAAAAGAGAGATGGAGAAAAAATTATTCCTTCTTGAAGAACTGGTCAAAGTCGAATGGCTTCAGCTCGAATTTGGCGGGGTTTTTGCGTTCCGAGATTTGGTACCAGTACTTGGTGGAGGCTTGGTGGAACATCTGAAAATAATGGTTGAAATGCGCTTTGTTCGGTAGAGCGCACTTGTTGAATTTGAGGAATTTGTATTGTGCGATTTGAAAGCGACGGACTAGAAAATGGTCGGATTCTAGGCCAGCTCGATTTTTTTGGTTTATCATTCTTCGAGATTTTTTCGGCGAAATTTGATATTTTCTATGTATTGGGTCTTTGTAATCGGTTTTTCCTCGGAAAATCACGAAAATTGAAGAAAAAACTAATAAAATCGATAAAAACCAAAAAAACCGGCTGAGTTTTTGGTTTTTCACCGATTTTTTCAGTTTTTTCTTCAATTTTTTGAGGTTTTCTGGCGAAATTTGTTATTTTCCATGTTTTTGTGTCTTTGTTAACCATTCTTCCTCGAAAATTAATCGAAAAATCATGAAAATTGAAGAAAAATCTGTGAAAAACCAAAAATACAGCTGAATTTTTGGTTTTTCACCGAATTTTTCTGTTTTTTTATTTAATTTTCATGATTATTTGTGGTTTTTTCAGCGAAATATGTTACATTCTATGTTTTTGTGTCTTTGTACTTCGCTTTTTCCTCAAAAAATAATGAAAATTGAAGGAAAAACGGAAAAATCGAGCTTCTCTCTATTTTCTGTCAATTTTCATGCTTTTTCGAGGAATTTTTGACACAAAATTGTTTACGAAGACACAACAGCATAGAAAATAACAGAATTCGGCGAAAATTGATCGCAAAATTATGAACATTGACGAAAAAACGGAAAAAATCGATGAAAACCCAAGAATTCAGCCTAATTCTTGGGTTTTTCTCGATTTTCGCAGTTTTTCTTCAATTTTCATCATTTTTCGAGGTTTTTTCGGCAATTTTTGGGATTTTCTAGAAATTGTCTATGTTGTTGTGTTTTTGCAAAACATTTTTGTCAAAAAAACCCTCGAAAAATCATGAAAATTGACGTAAAAACAGAAAAAATCGGTGAAAAACCAAAAATTCAAAAATCGAGCTGGCCTAGAGTCCGACTATTTTTCTAGTCCAAAAAAGCTTACCCCGATCTCGGCAAACGCCGCCTGAATCTCCGACACGTGTCTGCTTTTCACGTTGAGATACTTATCCTTGATGAACTTGTCAATCTTCTTGATGATTCCCGCCCGTCCAGTGGTGCTATCAGGGTGTTTCGCCACCACTTTCGCCAGCTCTTTTTTCAGCGCCACGTACTAAACGAAAGGTTTTTGTCTTACAAGGGAAGTCTTTTTGGACACAGTACGAGATCTTGCTGAAACTTTGAACACAGATAATATCGCCCACGGTGATAACGGAACTGTAGTCAGTTTTTCCAAATCTCTTCTACTTCTGGAGATATGACGTCTTCAAGTTTCACATTTTTCTACCATTGGGAGGGAATGTGAAACTTGAAGACGTCATATCTCCAGAAGTAGAAGAGATTTGGAAAAACTGACTACAGTTCCGTTATCACCGTGGGCGATATTATCTGTGTTCAAAGTTTCAGCAAGATCTCGTACTGTGTCCAAAAAGACTTCCCTTGTTAATCTTGTTTCTACTCACATTCGGATAATGATGATAGACAAACTTTTTGATCTTCACCATATGCTTGGGTCCCTGCTCTTGAAGGTGTCGCTCCAGAAGCCCGAGTTGCGCAGTGTTCGCTGATATGGCGTCGTTGAGTGCTGACTGGAGTCGTGTGTCCGTTTTCCAGAAGTTTTCAGTTTTCATCACGTACTTGTTGAGTCGCTCTGGCGCCGTGTGCATCTTTTCGCTTTTGATGTTCTGAAAAGGGAATTTTTCGAAAAAAAAAGTAGGAAAGGGTACCTCTAGATCGGTAGTTCCATTTCCACGTCGCATTAGCAAGAGCAGTTCATTATGGACTTGTTGAAGAGCGATCTGGAATGTTTTTCTATTTGGCTAGATGTCTGCGTCTCTAGGAGTGTTTCTAGGTGTCTGCGTCTACTCTCTAGGGGTGTTTCTAGCTGTCTAGCTGTCTGCGTCAACTCTCTAGGCGCATCTTTAGCTGTCTAGCTATCTGCGTCTACTCTCTAGGCGCATCTCTAGCTGTCTAGATGCCTGCGTCTATTGCCTAGCTCTCATCTCTAGCTGTCTAGCTGTCTAGCTGTCTAGCTGTCTCCGTCTATTCTCTAGACGCATCTCTAGCTGTCTAGCTGTCTACGTCTACTCTCTAGACGCGTCTCTGTTCTCTAGCAGTCTGCGTCTACTCTCTAGGAGTGTTTCTAGGTGTCTAGCTACCTGCGTCTACTCTCTAACTTTCATCTCTCTCGCTCTCGGTACTCTAGCTGTCTGCGTCTACTCTATAACTCGTTCTCTTTGTTTCTCTAGCTGTCTGCGTCTACTCTCTAACTCGTTCTCTCGGTTGTCTAACTGTCTGCGTCTACTCTCTCCACCTTGTACTCCTCCATCAACTTCGCATTCGTCGCCGTCTGCCCTTCCAACTGCAACGCCGACAAATCCGTCTCATCCTTATCAGTTTCGAACCGAAAGTCCGGCTTTATCACCACCTCCAACATCTTGGATTTTTCCTTCTTTTCCTCCTTCTTCTCCTCCTTTTTCTCTTCCTTTTTTGTTTCTTTCTTCTCCCTCGACGACGGCTTCTTCTCCTCCTTCTTCCTCTCTCTTGGCGTCGACTTTTTCATCTTCTCTTTCTTTTCCTCTTTCTTTTCCTCTTCTTTTTTCTTCTCCATAATTGACGGCGTTGGATCTGGATCTTTCACTTCTTTTCCAGGCGATCCTGGCGAGGGTGATGGCGCTGCTTCTTCATCTGACTGTAACTTAGTATTAGTAAGTTGTTTGAATTCGGAGCCTACTTTAGTAACCCGTTTATCTTCACTCTTGCTCTTTGCCAAGTTCGCCTTCTCGTCGCTTTGATCTCCGTGGAGGCTCGACATTTTGGGAATTTGGGAATAAAAAAAAGGGAAGTAGACACAGGAGATGGATAGTGCCACGTGGCAAAAAACCACGTGTTTTACTAGTTACAAGTAATGTGTTTTTGGTTAGGCTTTGAGAATCTTCTATAAATTTGGTCACTGACAGTTTCGACAACGCTGATTTCGAATCTGAAGTCAGAATTTCTGTAATTGATCTCATTTTTGAGAAAAGATGTGTCAAAGCCATTTTCAGTGCAATTTCCCTCCATGTTTTCACGTGCTTACGTGTCGACATTTTCGATAGTTACGAAATAGTGGAGAAAATAGCACTGAAAATGGCTTCGACACATCTTTTCTCAAAAATGAGATCAATTACAGAAATTCTGACTTCAGATTCAGAATCAGCGACGTCGAAACTATCAGTGACCAACTTTATAGAATATTCTCAAAGCCTAACCAAAAACACATTACTTGTTAGAGAAGATGCAAAAAAAACAAAAACTTTGAAAACTTTATTCAAAAGCATATCCGCTCTTCTCACACTCCTCATTCTTCCTCCTCTTCTCCCTCTTCTTCTTCGGCGCCTTCCTCGTCGACTCATTATGACTCTCCAGATCCGTCTTCGGCTCCTGATCCTCCTCCTTTTTTATCTTGATCACTGGCTCCGGATCGCTCTTCGGCTCCTCCTTCTTCTCCTCCTTTTTCTCTTCCTTTTCCTCGGTCTTCTCCTTCTCTTTCACCGACTTTTTGCTCTTCAGAATCTTCTTTGATGGCGTCTTCGGCTTCCGTTCCGACTTTACCTTCTTCTCCGACTTGGGCTCCACGCTCTTTGTCTTCTCCTTTTCCTTCTCCTTCTCCTTTTCCTTCTCCTTCCCCTTATCTTCAGTTTTGATGGGCTCCACTGGCTTCGGAGCCACCTTATCAGTAGACACTGATTTCTTCAGAAGTTTAGAAGACGACGTCTTCTTCACTGGCTGGACAGAAGGCGCCGGGTCAGAAGGCGTCGAGCTTTTCGACGTCTCCTCTTTCTGCAATTTTCTAAAAATTGAGCTCTTTTACATTGGCTCTTTCCAAACCTTGGGAGCAACTGCCGGCTTCTTCTCGCCGCCACAAAAGGCGAGCATCATGAAAGAGGCGAGCACCAGTTGGAAAAGGAGCGCCCAGCGCCACACGTATTCGCTTAAAAACTCGAGTTTTGCGACTTGAACCATTCTTTCACGAAATCGAAGATTACAAATATGAAAATGGCTTCTTTTTGGAAATAAAAATTTTATTTTTGTTTTCAAACATCATTTTAACACGTCAACAATTGAGTTCACTGGAAGGTCAACAAGATATTAATAAGGGAATTGTCTGATGTCCTATATCATTAAAAAGCTCTTGTTATGACGAGTTCAGAACAATGCTCCATTTTTTCGACGGGGCTCTTTGAGCCGAGATATAGAGCTCTGAATTTGAAAGCTTCATATCTCGGCTCACAGAGCTCCGTAGAAAAAATGGAGCACAGTTCTAGAATCGTTATAACAAGAGCTTTTGCATGATATATAACTCATTGGGATACAATTAGATTGAGCTCAAGAATACGCCAGATTATCCTCCTCTAGATGCTCTTGCTCGGCGGACACCAATAATTGTGCCAGGTCGGTCTTATGGACGATAAAAGTGAGAAGAAGAGATGTGACCATAAATCCTCCAGCCACCAGGAAAAGATTCTCGAATCCAATTTCCGGGAGAAGATGGGTCGATAGCAATCCTGCAATGAGTCCGGCGACGCTCTGAAAAAAAAGACCTTTCCTCTTATCAGTTAACCTTTTCGTGATAGTAATCACAAGACCCCCTTGATGATTCCCATTCTCATTCAGTATTCCCTATGCATTTCCATCTTCTGATTCTCTTGATTCTCCTCTACCTATTCCAACTCTCCACGAGCACCCAAGACCGTCAATGCGGCTCGGATCTCTCGAACCTTTGGCTCGACGTCGTCGTGGTTGTGGATAATTCAGAAGGCATGACGCAACAGGGGATCACTGAAGTGGCCGCTAACATTGCAACTGTCTTCGGGGGAACGAGAATTGGAAACGCGACTCGATCTACCCGGATAGCTTTGATAACTTATAATCAGAAGGCGTCAGTTGTAGCGGATCTCGATCAGATTCAATCTACCAATGACTTTTATGAGACGCTGTACATCAATTTGAATTCAGTATCTGATTCAGATGACTCTTATATTGCAACTGGGTTAGAAGCCGCTGAGAAAGTGCTCCAGGATGGAAGAGCAAAAGGAAGACGGGAAAATTATAAAAGGATGGTTGTGGTGTATGCGGCAAGTTATGGGTGAGTTATATCATTCGAAAGCTCTTGTTCTGACAAGTTTGGCACTGTTTTTGGTTTTTTCTACGGGGCTTTGTGAGCCGAGATATGGAGCTCTGAATATGAGAAAAATTTTTTGTGCAGTTCAAACTTTGGAGCATGTCTCGGCTCACTGAGCCTGATGAGTCCTGAGGAAACTTATATCATTGGAAAGCTCTTGTTCTGGCAAGTTTAGAATTATGTGTGGTTTTTTCTATGGGGCTCTGTGAGCCGAGATATGGAGCTCTGAAGTTGAAAAGTTACAGTTCAAAGATTGGAGCTCCATATCTCGGCTCACCGAGCCTGGTGAGTCTAGATGAAACCTAGAAATTTATATCATTCAAAAGCTCTTGTTGTGACGAGTTCAGAACTGTATTTGGTTTTTTCTAAGGTGCTCTGTGAGCCGAGATATGGAGCTTTGAAGTTGACAAGTATCAGTTCAAACTTCAGAGCTCCATATCTCGGCTCCCAGATCTCGGTAGAAAAAATGGAGCACTGTTCTGAACTCGTCAGAACAAGAGCTTTAATACTTTCAGCACCTCCTCCATCGACCCCATCCCCATCGCAAACCGCCTTAAAAAAGACGGCGTTCACATCGCCACCATCTCCATCCACCTCGATTCCGACCCCATCCCACTTTCTCAAATCGCCTCCCCCCACATGAACTTCACATCATCAGACCCCCACCAAGTCACTCAACTCCAGGAAGCCGCCCTCTCCGTCAACTGCTTCTGCCCTCCGACATGGAGCCGTTTCGACGGCGTCTGTGTGCACGCCGCCGAGCTAACGTCTTCCTGGTCGGCTGCCAGATTGGCGTGTCAGAATATGGCGAGAAATGGGTACCTGGCAAGCGAGTTCAGTGCCCAGAAGCATGATTTTTTGAATGATGTAGCTAAAACTTTTTTGCCGGCTTTTAGTTCTTATCACATCGGTTTGAGTTTTGTGAATGGCGCGTGGAATTGGCAGCAGACACACGGATTGGTAAAGGTATCTTAATCTATGATACTGATATCATCTGGAGCATCTTACAGCTCAACAACTACACCGCCTGGAGCCCCACCTATCCCAAATCCGCCACCTCCAACTTCGGCGTGCTCGTCAACTCCACCGGCTGGCAGAACATCAACCCGCACAGTCAACCCGAGTACTACATCTGTGAAGTTGCCACGTGTGACACTGATAACTATTGCCCTTAACTTACCACTGCACATTGTAAAAATCCATACATCACGCTAAAGTTTGCCTTGCTGAAACACTTGTGGGTAATGTACGGGAAGATGGAGAACGTTCCACCGATGCAGGAGAATATCAGACAGACCATCGTCAAAAAGAGCACATCATTGTCCACCATTTTCACAAACGGAAGAGCAAATGCTAGAACTGCTCCAAGGGAGCACACAATCGACATCGAGAACTGATAAGATGTCTGGAAACTTTTGGATTGAAATTTTTTTTTTTTTTTTTTTTAGAAAAATTCCTACCGTGTCCGCTACTGCTCCCCAGAAGACTCGACTTCCCGCGTTGAATATGGAAGAGATACTTCCGATTAGACTGAGGAAGAAGTCAGAGTCGATGAACTGTTGACCGTAGGCTTTGTAGAGTCCAGAAGTGAGCTGGACCCACGTGGCGTTGCAGGTGAGGGAGAGGAAGAGCACCAGGAAGGTGGTGGTGCTGAAATTTCAGTGTCTGCGTCTATTTCCTATCTCTGATCTCTGACTGTCTGCCTGTCTGCGTCTATTACCTAATCTCATCTCTGACTGTCTGCATCTATTGTCTATCTTTGACTGTCTCTATGTCTGCGTCTACTGCCTAACTCTCGTCTCTGACTCTCACTGTGTCTGCGTCTATTGCCTAACTCTCATCTCTGACTGTCTTTGTGTCTGCGTCTATTGCCAAGGTCTCAACTATCTATATGTCTGTGTGCCTGCGTCTACTGTCTAACTCTCATGTCTGACTTTCTCTGTGTCTGCGTCTATTACCTAAATCTCATTTCTGACTGTCTGCGTCTATTGTCTATCTCTGACTCTCTGTGTGTCTGCGTCTATTGCCTAACTCTCGTCTGTGACTCTCTGTATGTCTGTGTCTATTACCCAACTTTCCTCTTTGACTGTCCCTGTCTGCGCCTACTCTCTATTCACTATCTCAGACTGTCTGCTTGTCTGCGTCTATCACCTAACTCTCATCACTGACTCTCTCTCTCTCTCTCTCTCTCTCTCTCTCTCTCTCTCTCTCTCTCTCTCTCTCTCTCTCTCTCTCTCTCTCTCTCTCTCTCTCTCTCTCTCTCTCTCTCTCTCTCTCTCTGTGTTCTCTAGCTGTCTGCGTCTATTGCCTATCTCTGACTGTCCGTGTGTCTGCGTCTATTGTTTAACTATGACTGTCTCTGTGTGTCTGCGTCTATAACCTATCTCTCATCTCTGACTGTCTCAGTGTCTGCGTCTATTGCCTAACTCAAATCTCTCTCGCTCTCTGTTCTCTAGCTGTCTGCGTCTATCACCTAACTCTAATCGGTGATTGTCTGCGTCCATTGCCTAGCTCTCATCTCTGGTTGTCTCTGTGTCTGCGTCTACTCTCTAGACGCTTCTCTAGCTGTCGAGCTGTCTGCGTCTATTCTCAGGGAATTTTAGGCAAGTTGCCCACGAAATGGGCAGATTGCCCAACCAAACGGCAGGGGTGCCCATACCAGTGGGCACCCCTGCCCAAATGGTGGGCAATCTGCCCATTTCGTGGGCAACTTGCCGCGGGCAGCCTGTCCCATAGCTGCCCAAAGATGCCCACAGTCTGCCCATAGCCTGCCCATGTGTTTCTGAGCTGCGCTTGATTATTGATTTTCTTCTTACGAAAAATCAACTTTATTATGAAAATACAACACAGAAAGTTAACAAATAGAAGAATACATGAAATGCATAAAGATTAGCGATCGAAAATTTGCCGAAAATAGTTCACAGCAGCTTGCAATTGTCCTTTTCCGCCAGTCCGTGTTAGGAAGTGTTCTACTCGACCGCAAATCGGTACCGGTCCCTTGTTTCTTGAAGCGTCGTCAGTTTCTGCAACAAAAATTAATTTTTCAGTTGAATTTGAAAATAGAAAAATTATCAGAAAGAAAAAAAATTTAATTCATAATGGAGTACTAGTCCATCGTATCATCTGATTTTCTTTTGGGATTTCCATTTATCTGGTTCTGTTGACATGAGAAAATGACATCGGTGTCCAGTTCGAATCCTGAATTTTTCAAAAATAATTCTCCAAAGTACATACAATTTTCAAAACTCTGACGGTTAGATTTTCTACTCACTTTTCTCCTGCCGACTCCTCATTGCGATTCTCTTGATTTCTTAAAAAATTATGACGGAATATGTTGAAAAAGAGCAAAAAACAGCAAAAATTAGGACAGAAAATTGAAAGAAATTATGAAAAATTGTGCGCCAGTGCTTGGTGGGTGTCAGTTTCGCGTTTGAAGCTCACTTCGTCCTCGCCCACTCTCTGCCCACTTGCCCACTATCCGCCCATCTCGCGCCCAGTACATGCCCACAGTTTTCACTCTTCTGCCCACTAGCTGCCCAGCTTCTCTTGAACCGCCCGCTCTAATCCGCTGCCCTGTGCCTGCCCATAGTATGCCCCATCCCGGCCCATATCAGGCCCACTGCCTGCCCTGGGCAAATATGCCCAAATGATGGGCAACTTGCCGTTTTGCTGGGCAGATGGCCCGGTAGGTGCCCAGTAGCTGCGCAAAATTCCCTGAGATTGTCTAACTCTGACTGTCTGCATGTCTCTATGTCTGCGTCTATAACCTAACTCTCTCTCTCTCTCTCTATCTCTCACTCGCTCTGTCTCGGTCTACCCACCGTAACTGCGGCCAAACCTTGGCCTGCTCCACGCGAATCTCACTATTCGTCCCGATCAAATTCTCCGTCTCGACATGAATATCATCATCCGGCTGCCCGATAAAAACCAGTCCGATCGACTGAAAAACCGTGAAAAAAACCGCCATGGCGATGAACACCGACGGCACCCGCTCCAGAAGATCCTCCTGTGTGAAGAACCCGTCCGCATTCACCCGATAATCTAGCGGATTGATAAAGGTGGTTTGGAGTGGTGCCAGAATGAAAGCACCGCATCCGTAGCCGCCGATGATGACGCCGCCGGCGAGGCCCACGTTGTCGGGGAACCACTGGAAAAGTGATGGGGATTATATTGATAACGATCATTATCAGTATTGAAGCTCACCCGTTGAGCAGTGGGTAGAATGGAGCTATAGGCGATGCTGGAGCCCACACTGGCAATCACACCCATGGTGAATAAAGTGGCAGCGTAGGAGTGTTGGATAGAGTAGAATGTTGAGCCAACGCCTACTCTGAAAATTATTAACAAGTCAGAGCAGTCCCCGAGGGTTCTTTATGAATTGCATATCATTTGAAAGCTAATTTTATGAGGATTAAGAATCTGTAATTGATTTTTCCTGAATTGCTCTGGGAGCCGAGATATCGCCGTTCAAAGTTCAAAAATGTCGTCTGAAAGATTCTGAAAGACGTCTGAATGATTGAAAAAATGGGATTTTTGTCGTCTCATTAGATCTCATTAGTTATCGATTAGTGAAGTTGCTCAAAATCTTACGTATAAATAATAGATCCTAAAAGTGCTCCAGTTCTTCCGCCAAACTTCCGCTCTACCAGTCCCCCGATCACCATTCCCATTGGAAGACCACCTGAACTTGCAGTTCAGATACTGTCGATTGCTGACTTATATCATTCGAAAGTCCTTGTTTCAACGAGTTCAGAACTGTATTCAAATTTTTTCAAAGAGCTCTGTGAGCCGAGATATGGAGCTCCAAAGTTGAAAACAATTTTTTGTGCAGTTCAAACTTCAGAGCTCCATATCTCGGCTCACAGAGCTCGGTAGAAAAAACCAAACATAGTTCTGAAATTGTCAGAACAAGAGCTTTCGAATGATATAAGTTTCATCAAACCATTCCCTCACTCACTCAACAAAGTCTGCAGCCAAATCAACTGCCCTGTTCGCATCTCCGGATACAGCTTCCATCGATAATACGAAACCAAATACGGTAGTAAATTTCCTGCTCATTCTCATTATACTTATTGATCCCCCCTTCAAAATGCTCCAACTCACCACAAGTATAAACAATTCCAAACGTCACCATGCACATCACGCCGCCAGCGAGCACCGTCCACGGTCTCGCGCCACGTGGCAATCGGCGGAGCACCGGATCATCAGTGTCCATGCTGGCTCTACTCAAACAGGGAATACATGACATAATATGTACAGACAATTGCTAGTGGAAACGGTGAGGAAAGAACAGTGGGGAGAGAAGATGGAGACGGAGAGGGGAGGAGAGGCGAGAGAGTGTGGGGGTTCGTGGAGACGCAGACAGTGAGTGTGTTCGGAAGGTGGTGGTCATAAGGGGGCAGCTGGGACAGTGTTTGGTCTTTGATTTTGGGGGAGAAGGAGAAGCCGTTGAGAGATGGATGTTAGGGAGTAGACGCAGATGAAGAGGGGGTTAGAGATTGGAGTGTGAGAGTAGACGCAGATGGTTAGACAGTTAGAGACGAGTGCGAGAGAGTAGATGCAGACGATAAGACAATTAGAGATCAGCGTGAAGGAATAGACGCAGATGAAGAGAGAACTAGAGATGAAGGTAAGAGAGTAGACGCAGACATCTAGACAGCTAGAGAAGCGTCTAGAGAGTAGACGCAGACAGCTAGACAGCTAGAGATGCGCCAAGAGAGTAGACGCAGACGATCAGACAGTTAGAGATGAGCGTACTCTGACAGCTAGACAGCTAGAGATGCGCCTAGAGAGTAGACGGAGACAGCTAGACAGCTAGAGATGCGCCTAGAGAGTAGACGAAGACAGCTAGACAGCTATAAACGCGCCTAAAGAGTAGACGGAGACAGCTACACAGCTAGAGATGCGCCTAGAGAGTAGACATAGACAGCTAGACAGCTAGAGAGGCGCCTAGGGAGTAGACGCAGACAGCTAGACAGTTAGAGACGCGCCTAGAGAGTAGACGGAGACAGCTAGACAGCTAGAGACACACCTAGAGAGTAGACGCAGACTAATGACACATTAATTGAAACAAAAAAGGTAATAAGTCTGCACAAAACTTTTCAAAAACTCCATGTTACATCAGAAAAAAGGCAAAACGCTTATCATCATTACATGATAATTGAGCACACTCTTATCACTGCACACAAAACGCATCGTCGTCTAACCCATCTTTATTCATTTTCAATTCCATTTAATAATAAGTTCTCTTATTCCTCAGTTGGTGGCGGTGGTGGCGGAGGTGGCAGGACTACTGGTGGTGGGGTCGTTGGCGCAACTCTCTCCGGCGTCACAGTCATCTCACTATTCACCACGGTCGACGTCGTCGTCGATGTAGTCGTCGCGCGTTGCGGAGTTCCAAGGAAAGCTCGATTCAGTTCCGAGTGCGTCGTCGAGGTGCCGCCCACACGGATCGGACTCACCGTTGATAAAGTGTGGTTGAGCACTGCGCCAGTGCCAGTTATCGGTGGTGGTGTGATAGCTGGAAGAGCATGAGCTCCGGGTGGCTCCGAGCGATGCCTTCTATTTCTCGCAATGCTCCTCCTCGCCATTCCAAAAGTTCGGAGCTCACGACGAGGCAGTGGAGGAGCCGGTGGGATGCGCATCATTGGAACCGCTGGATCGAAGACCTGGAAGCCATCCGGAGAGGCGGCGCGGTTCTCGCGAAAGATCTGGAAGCGGTTATTGGTGACCAGGGGTGGGATGCGGATCCCTTCGAGTTCTGCATCCTCATCGTCGCGGACATTCAGACGACGTCGGAGGGCTTGAATCTCCTTGTGCGATCCGCTGCCTCGCCATTCAGCTAGGCTGAATTGCCAGGATAGATTGCCGATGGGGGTGTCCTTAATATAATGTGGTGTTCAGTGTTCAGAATCCAAAGATTCAGAAGCAAGCAACTCACATGATTCCGATGAAAGTTTGGATTGTACTCCTGTGGAATGTAAGGCGGCGATCTTACAAGATGCGAGAGCAACTTCACATTCGTCAAATTGGCCTGCGGACAGGAAGCCAGCGATGTGTTCGGTCCGAACAAAATCGAAAAGTTCTTGAACGCCTTCAGCTGCTTCCACGTCTTCAGCGGGAGATAGTTGCCGAACACGACGAGGTATTGCAGCTTTTTGGGCACGAATCGGTGGGATTGCGTGATGAAGTGATCCTCGTCGAATTGGTCCATGTAGATGCCGAGTTTTGTGACTTTGAGGTGTTGGAGGTTGTACTCGATGGTGGTTTTGGCTTTGGTGGAGAAGGAGAACATGGAGGGTGGGAGGGAGAGCTCGTCGAGAGCCGGGAACTTTTCTGGAAGCGGATGTTTTTGAGATTGGTATCATTCAAAAGGTCTTTTCATGAGGATTTCAAAACTGTATTCCGTTTTTGTTAAATGTAATTTTGAGCCGAGATATGAAGCTTTGAAAATGTGCACTTTTTTGTTTTTGTGAGCATTTTCAGCTAGTTGAGAAAAGCTCAAAACTCGACTGAAAATTAGTCTTTCAAAATGATATCAGTATCATTCAAAAGCTCTCGTTATGACGAGTTCAGAACTGTATTTAATTTTTCCTACAAAGCTCTGTGAGCCGAGATATGGAGCTCTGAATTTGAGTACTGAAAAAAAAAAATTTTTTTTTCAGTTCCAAACTTCGGAGCTCCATATCTCGGCTCACAAAGCTCGGTAGGAAAAATGGAATATAGTTCTGAACTCCTTAGAACTAGAGCTTTTAAATGATACCACTCTCGTTTTGAAAAGTCAAAGAACATTCTCTAATAAACCGAATTTCCAACACTCACCAAAAATCGGCACATACTTCACAGCCACCCTAGTGTCCACCAGACACCCAATCAAGTCCAAACACACCAAATTCGGCAAATTGGCGAGGTGCACCAACAGCTTCTCAGTGAGGAACACACCCGTCAGACACACCCGCGTCAAGCTCCGCGGGAACGCCGCCTCGAGCACGCGCGAGTCGACAGTCTCTACCATCCGCATTTCTTTGGTGCTGTTCACCACGAGGTGCAGGGTGCGGAGTTTGGTGAAGTGGGGAAAGTTGACGAGCCCGAGATTTTCAACGGAGATGTAGAGCTTCGTCAGTTTCAGCTGGAGTTTGTCGAGGGTGATCGCGTCGAAATCAGTGAGTCTGGTTTGGATGATGAGCTTTTTCACAGAGGGGCAGAGTTTCAGCGCGGTTTCTTTTGAGGTGGTCTTGAAGAGCGTCTGATTTCTCTCCTCTAGACCTTTCGTATCGAATGCCGAGTTCTGATAAGTGTACACAAATTGAGCGCCGGCTAGAGTGACGTCATCGTCGTCGAACAGAATCGTCTTGACGTCGTTCCATCTGCAAAGTTTTTCAGGTTCAGATTCAGAATCAGATTCTGGATTCAGATTCTGGATTCACCTGGTGGCCACATCAAACACTCGCTGATCAATGGCCGCCAAGTTGAGCCGAGACGTTGGGGAGAGATGCTCGGCGATCAGTTGAAGAGCATCTTGGGTTATGATGCTCTGGAAAGTTCCGTTTTTGATCGAGTAGATGGAAGGAAGAAATTCTTACCATTGTGCTCTGAAGTAGACAAAATGCAAAACGAGAGGAGTTGTTTTTGAGTAATGAAGAAATGAATATGAAATTGGTAGTAGTTTTGGAGAAACGTGGATTGTGGAGACACTGACAAAGGAAAATCTAACGAGTTTTATATCATTCGAAAGCTCTTGTTATAACAAATTCAGAACTATATTTAGTTTTTTCTATGGAGCTCTGTGAGCCGAGATACGACGCTCCAAAGTTTGAACCGATCTGCCCCATGTAAACCTTTCAGTGCCCAACTTTAGACCTCCATATCTCGGCTCACAGAGCTCCAAATGAAAAATGAATTACAGTTCTGAACTCCTCATAACAAGACCTTTTGAATGATATTAGTTTCATCAAGAAAAACTTTATGTACAATAGTTTTATTTACAATTTACAATCACATGATCAATTATCAATCACTTCCAAGCCGCCGACAACTGATTAAAGTAAATCTCCGCCTCCTTCGCCGCCTCATTCTCCACCGTCGCCGACACCTTCGGAGTCTTCCGATGCGACAAATTCCGAAGACGTTCCAGACACGGCATCTTCTTCAGAAAGCGATCCCTCCAGACGGGCACACTGTACATTCCCACCGGCACCACGAATATTGGATTCCTGAATCCAATAGATCTAACTACAAACACTTAACCACTTACAAATTAAAAACTGCTTCGGCCACTGTGACAATCCAGATGATGTGATTATCAATCAAGTGAAACGCGGCTACCACTAATAATATTATGCCGCCCGTTATAGCACAGCACGCAAATAGGACGACGTGTTTCGCCAATTCCAAAGATCGCGCGTTTTCTTTGGCCTGAAATCGGATTGCCAGCGAGTAGTAGTTCTGGTCGTTTTTGTCGATTCGCTTTTGGATGACGTTGTTGATGTGGAGGATGATGAAGTAGATCTGGAAAGGTTATGGAGTAGACGGAGACAGTTAGACAGTTAGAGACGCGTCTAGAGAGTAGACGCAGACAGTTAGACAGTTAGAGACGCGCCTAGAGAGTAGACGCAGATTGCTAGACAGCTAGAGACGCGTCTAAAGAGTAGACGCAGAGGGCTAGACAGCAAGAGACACATCTAGAGAGTAGGCGCAGACATCTCGACAGCAAGGGATGCGCCTAGAGAGTAGACGCAGATAGTTAGAGAGCTAGAGATGCGTCTAGAGAGTAGACGCAGAGAGCTAGAAACACAGACAACTAGACAGCTAGAGACGCATATTGAGAATAGACGCAGACAGCTAGACAGCTAGAGACACGCCAAGAGAGTAGACACAGAGAGCTAGACAGCTAGAGATGCGCCTAGAGAATAGACGCAGACTGCTAGACAGCTAGACAACAAGAGACGCGTCTAGAGAGTAGACGCAGATTGCTAGACAGCTAGAGACTCGTCTAGCGACGCGCCTAGAGAGTATACGCAGACAACTAGACAGCTAGAGACGCGCCCAGAGACTAGACGCAGACAACTAGACAGCTAGACAAACTACAAACTCACCAGCGTTGCTCCAATAATAACCACCACCGAAACGGCGACCCCCGTAGTAAACGTGATAATCTCGCAGGTAGCCAAACAAGATAATAGCAATGTTAACATGTGTGCAGTCAATAATAATGTTATGCAGATATAAGATCGCTGCTTTTTTTCGTAGTCTCTGCAACCCTTTTTCTATTAGATCTACCTCCCTCCCCTAAACTTACTTTATGAAAAACGTGGCACACGCTCTCTCGCAAGTCAGAATAAAGATACTGAAGACGACTGTGAAGGCGTAATGGAGGAAGAGCACGCCGCTGACAAATAAGGGAAAGAGATCTTCGGGTTTCGAAGCTTGCGGCATTTCAGATGGAATGTCGGTTATCCAAAGGTTGAAGAGTTTACCTGAACCTCAAAAATATAAATAATAAGTAACAAACAAGGAGTAACCAGTACCTTTATCTCCCACAGTTGTCAATCCCAACTGATACGGAAACAATATAATTTTGGCGATGAAAATTTCAAACCATTGCGCCAAAATCGCCATGACAATGTTGCTCATATTGGTGTGAAACACATGGACGGTCTTGATGATCACACAGACTTGGAAAGTAAGGATGCAGCAGAGGACTGATAAGATCATGTGGATGGCGATGAAGGAGAGGGCGAAGATGTTGGTGTAGTAGGCAGAGTTGAGGGTAAAGAAGGGGAAGAAGTATTTGGATGAGTTGCCGACGAATATGTTCATAACATTAAGGGGGTCTGGAATTGGTTAAAGTTGAGGTTGAGTAAGGTTGAGTATCAAGGATCGAGACGAAGGTAACAACAATTTACTACGGGAAGGTTCAATGAGCAAAACGAGCAGAAATATCCATAATTCACCTGTCAGTTTACCCAGTTTACCCAGCTCCACAACATTCTAGCCAGAAGCTCTCACAATCATATATTATACAAATTATATGTTTTCAAAAGTGAAGAAGGAAGCGGAAAAACTAGAAAATTACAAGTTACACAACTAAAAGATCAATTCGAATGGGCTCGGATAATTGGATTTCAATGAGACTTTATCAAGATATGTAAAAATAAACTTGTTTTCGAGTTGAAACGTCATTTTGTCTGATGAGGAACTACGAGTTCTGAAGGCGTGTGTCATAATATTAGTGAGATTCTGAACGTCAAATGTAGAAGTGTACCTTCTGAATTGATTATGAGATGAAAGTTCATTTGGAGAAAAAAGAAAACAGGTGTTTATAAGTAATCAAGTTTGTTTCGTAGAGCTGTCAGTTGAATGGTGATGAAACTGAGCTTTCAAGAAATATCATTCAAAAGCTCTTGTTATGACGAGTTCAGAACTATGTTTGGTTTTTTCTATGGAGCTCTGTGAGCCGAGATATGGAGCTCTGAAGTTTGAACTGATACTTTTCAACTTCAGAGCTCCATATCTCGGCTCGCAGCGCTCCGTGGGAAAAATGGAACATAGTTCTGAACTCGTCATAATAAGAGCTTTCGAATGATATAAGTTTCATAGAGGAAAACTATATGTACAGTACTTTTATTTACAGTTTACACTGATCAATCACAAATCTCTCTTCTACCATTTATTTTTTTCATCACAAAAAAGCAACCAAAGTGACACCGAATTTGCCAAGATCTTCTCTCGCCAATCTCAATCAGGCAGCGATCAGCTTGACGATGACCTCTCCCTGCTGAGCGCCGGCCTTGAACGGCGCCTGCGGATCCGTCTCCTCGGCGGGCACCTCGGCCCACTGCACGACGATCTTGTCCTCCTTGGCGGGCCCGTTCGAGCGGTTGATCTCGAGCTTCGTCTTCTCCTTCGGCTCCACGAATCCGTAGACCGGGCGCACACGGTAGTGATCGTTGTTCGACGACTTCACTTTGAACGCGAGGCGGGAATCCGATTCGGAGACGATGTTGTGGGTTGAGGAGCCTCCGGAGGAGGGAAAGTTTCCAGTTGGCGGCTCCACGTTGATCATGTTCAATCAATGAATGATTCCTTTCTCTTCTACTTGCTCCACGTCGGAAGTTCTCTGACCTTTGCAACGTGCTCCATTTCCAACCGTGTAAAAGAGTGAGCAATGCTCCAAACCTAGTACGATGGGCGACAAATCGGCGTACATGTATCAAGGCTCCGGCTCCAACAATCAAGGCTCCCAGGGAGCACAAGTGTTCAAGGCACCGATCAGTCGTGCTACCTGGGACCCTCCTAGTTTGAATTATATGAATTGTGATGAAAACTAATTGAAAATATTTATCCTTTTTATTATCGTTATCACATTATTACAATGGAGTAAACGGTCTAGTTTCCAACCACTTCTTCACCTTGGGAATCGCATGAATCTTCATCTGATGTGTCCTCATGGCGGGGAACTCATTGAATATCAAACTCTTTGCCACAAACACCGACTTGCTCGGAGGAAGCAGATCGGCCGTGTGCTGTGCCACCAGAAGATCCACCCATGTCAACGAATCCCCCACCAGGAATCCAGTCCCCGACTTCTTCAAAGCTGCATTGAAAGCGGCGTAGTTCTTCTTGAAACTAGGCACGAAAACTTCTTGATACAACTTGTCGGCGTCCCCTTTTGCAAAGCCCATCTTCACCAGATTGTACTCTTTGATCTCCGACAAATAGTCCTTGAACTGATCGGCGATGGCGTTCACTTGCGCCTTCTCCCATTCGTTTTGTCCATTGAGCCCGTACTTTTGTGCGAGGTAGCGGGAGATGGCGTGAGATTGAGCCAGGGGTTTGCCATCTTCATAGAGCACCGGGAGAGTTCCAAATGGCATTTCTAAAAGTGAGCAATAGAATATTGAATCCTGCTCTAAAACTCACTAGACTTCAACGCTGGCCAATCTGCTTGTGGAATTCTGTCATCTTCAAACTCCTCACCAGCATATGCAAGTATTTGACGAGGAATCTCACCGGCGAAGCGAATTGGAAAATAGGAAAGTTTGTAGTGAACCATTGCGATGAGAGGGAATGTTGCGTCTAGTCGCTTTTATACTTGCCTTTTTGACCTGTTGATTTGTCATTCTCATCATGGTTTTTTAAGGCGGTCGAAATGATGACAAAACTGTTGGACGATAAAGATTGCGGAGAGGGCGAGAAAACTAGAGACACTTTTTGAACTTGTGTAAACAAAAAACTGTGGGTTTATCGAAGATGATATTGAAAGTTTCTATATCATCTCTCTGTCCTCGTCTCGCGTTCAAGATGAAGTCGTCGAGCAACGAGCACTACCAGAAGACAACGTTTAGCTATTCCCCTTGCAACATAACTGCATGCAATCGTTTATAATCAGAGTAACTCAATCAGAAAGTTATCCATGGACGGTCTTGTAAGCATCGGAACGCCATCCGGGAATGTGGCACTTGGTGTGAACATTGGTGAATCTGACGTGGCAGCAGTTCTTGTAGGTGCACGAGTGACAGTTTCCGCAACGAGTGTCTTCGGCTGGACGACCACTTCCAGCGCAGTTTCCTTTGTCGTTGCAGTAGATGTCCGCACTGACGAACTGGAGAACGCAGACGGCGAGCAGGAGGAGAGCCAACAGTTTCATTTCTGAAATCAAGAAAGATTGGCGGATGAGCAGAGTGAATGAAGATGTGGAGTAGATGGAGATGTACCTGTCCTTATAAACTGTCTAAAAGATCAAACAACAGAACAGACTCATCTAGGAATAACGAACACTCTTCGACCTTTCGGTTCGACTAGGAAGAAAGTGCTGAGTAACTGTCACAAGGTTTCCATATTTTGTTTTTTTTCGAAATCCCAAAAAAAGTGATCAGATGATACTATTCGAGATGAGGAAAATGCTGAGTAAAGCTGATTTCGTTTGCACTGTTATCTTTTCAAGAACTTTTTTTGGAAGAAATCTCGTGAGAGTTAATGATTGTTCCTATTTTCCTGTTTTTTCCAACTCGCAACAGAGGAAGAGTCTGTTGTTTGATCTTTCAGACGGTATATAAGAACGGGTACATCTCCATCTACTCCACATCCTCATTCACTCTTCACATCCCCCAATCCTTCTTGCTTTCAGAAAAATGAAGCTGTTGGCTCTCCTCCTGCTCGCCGTCTGCGTTCTCCAGTTCGTCAGTGCGGACATCTACTGCAACGACAAAGGAAACTGCGCTGGAAGTGGTCGTCCAGCCGAAGACACTCGTTGCGGGAACTGTCACTCGTGCACCTACAAGAACTGCTGCCACGTCAGATTCACCAATGTTCACACCAAGTGCCACATTCCCGGATGGACTTCCGATGCTTACAAGACCGTCCATGGATAACTTGGTGTTTGAGTTACTCTGATTATAAACGATTGCATGCAAAGAACACATACAATTCAAAACTTTATTTCTATATTTTTTTTTCATTTCCGTAGCATACACTGATTAGCTTTCGATCCATACAATCAGGCAGCGATCAGCTTGACGATGACCTCTCCCTGCTGAGCGCCGGCCTTGAACGGCGCCTGCGGATCCGTCTCCTCGGCGGGCACCTCGGCCCACTGCACGACGATCTTGTCCTCCTTGGCGGGTCCGTTCGAGCGGTTGATCTCGAGCTTCGTCTTCTGCTTCGGCTCGACGAATCCGTAGACGGGGAGCACACGGTAGTGGTCGTTGTTCGACGACTTCACCTTGAAGGCGAGACGCGAGTCGGATTCGGAGACGATGTTGTGGGTGGAGTTGCCTCCCGATGCGGCAAAGTTTCCAGTTGGCGGCTCCACGTTGATCATTTCTTCTTCAACGGCAGACTTCTTTCTTCAACTGCTTTGAGGGAATAACTTTCTCTGTGAGTTCTCGATGACACGTTGACAGTTTCATGACCTTTAATTGAGGGTAGATTGTCACCTTACGTATATTTTATCAAGAAATTTTACAGCAAAAAAAAAACAAGTCAAAAAGGAGAGTAAGGTCGGGTCTCCAACCACTTTTTGATATTAGGAATCGAATGAATTCTATGTCGATGCTCCTTGAGCTCCGGATACTTCTTCTCAAACTCCTCCCGATCCACCTCAAAGATTCCCGTCTCGTCATCCAGCAACAGAGACGTGTTCTCCGCCATAAAAAGATCCACCCATGTCAACGAGTCGCCCACCAGGAATCCACTGCCCGATTTCTTCAAAAACTCCACACAAATGTCACAAGTCTTCTCGAGCGCCGGAAGGAACTCCTCCCTGTGAAGCTGGGCAGCGTCTCCCTCGAAAAATCCCTGTTTCGTCAGTCCAAACTTTCTCGTCTTCACTTGATAATCCTTAATGAGGTCCGCAATCGAGTCCACTTGCGCTTGCTCCCAATCTGTTCTCCCAGCGATTCCAAACTTTCGAGCCAGGTATCGAGAAATGGCGTGCGACTCGGAGAGCGGTTGTCCGTCGACAAAGAGCACTGGCAAGGTGCCAAATGGCATTTCTGGAAGACAGGAATGTTTTCAGATAGTTTCAGATAGACTCACTATGCTTCATCTCCGCTTTCCACGTGTCTTTCGGCTGTCGGAAATCTTCAAACTCTTGTCCGGCATAGGCGAATATCTGGCGAATGTTTTCCCCGAATCCTCGGAGTTCAAAGTAGACAAGCTTGTAGTGAACCATGAGAAGTGAATATCCAATGTGTTTCCGATTTCCCTTTATATCTGCCCGATAATGAATGACTACAAAATGCAGACGACTACAACATTCAACAAGTGTGTCCTTGTTTGTGATTTGTGACAGTGAATATCTTCTCAAAGAAAGATGGAGAGATCTTTGATACAAGAAACCTTATCCAATGAACGCTTCTGATTCTCCACCGGAGCTCTGAGCCACCAACAAACACAAGACAAAAACACAACAAACCAACTACCAAGCACTTTATTTACTCACATTTTTCTCAACTCTTTTCTTTACTTAATTTTTTTTACACTACACAAGATTATCGAAGATTCTCTGCTGCACTCATTCGGCCCGACCCAATCAGGCAGCGATCAGCTTGACGATGACCTCTCCCTGCTGAGCGCCGGCCTTGAACGGCGCCTGCGGATCCGTCTCCTCGGCGGGCACCTCGGCCCACTGCACGACGATCTTGTCCTCCTTGGCGGGCCCGTTCGAGCGGTTGATCTCGAGCTTCGTCTTCTCCTTCGGCTCGACGAACCCGAAGACGGGGCGCACACGGTAGTGATCGTTGTTCGACGACTTCACCTTGAACGCCAGACGCGAGTCGGATTCGGAGACGATGTTGTGGGTGGAGGTGCCTCCCGAGGCGGCAAAGTTTCCAGTTGGCGGCTCCACGTTGATCATTTCTTCTCCAACGGCAGACTTCTTTCTTCTACTGCTTCTGCTTCCGATCGAGGGAATAACTTTTCTGTCTGTTTTTCGATGCTACATCGACAGTTTTCTGACCCTGGATTTGGGGTAAGTTGTCACCCCCCTCACCCTGGGTCAAGTTTCAGGGGCAGGTCACGTTTACCTTTTTGTTTTTTGAATAAAAAATGTCTTGAATACAGGAACACCTTCATTAGAATACCACATCATAAAAAATACATCTCTAAATCACAGTAACCGGCCTCAACTCCAACCACTTCTTAATCCTGCCAATAGAATGAATCTTCTCCTGATGCGCCCTTAACTCGGGAAACTCCCCGAGCACCCCCACATCTGGAGCCAGCACCGACCCTTTAATAAGATCCGAAGTGAACTGAGCAACAGCCATATCCACCCATGTCAGCGAGTCTCCCACCAAGAATCCGCTCCCCGACGCCTTCAGATAGTCGACGAAGAACTTGAAATACTTGCGTTGCGCTGGCACGAACACCTCCTCATGCAACTTCTCCACGTCGCCTTCTGTGAAGCCCATTTTAGCTGTGAAGAATGGGCGGATTTCCAGCTGGAAGTCTTTGATCAAGTCGGCGAGCGCATTCACTTGCGCCTCATCCCAGGCGTTCGTTCCATTGAGCCCAAATTGTCGTGCCAAGTATCGAGCAATGGCGTGGGATTGAGCCAGCGGCTTGCCATCCACATATAGGACGGGGAGGGTGTGGAATGGCATCGCTGAAAATCTCACATCAAGTTTTGCTTTAAAATCATCTGGATCTTATCCTTACTCGATTTGATAGCAGGCCAATCCTCTCTTTCAATTCTATGATCCTCGAAGACCTCTCCAGAATAGGCGAGAATTTGTCGGGAGACTTCAGCAAGGCCTCGAAGGTTCAAGTAGGAAAGTTTGTAATGGACCATAGTATTGAAATGTGAAATCTGAGCACAGTGGCTCTCTTTATATTGCACAAATTGTCATCTTTGTTTGCTCAGGAGCTCGGGACACAATTTGACCACAAAAAGTCACAAATTCATTGCACATTTAGAAGGGAACGGTTTTAGACTTATATCATTCAAAAGCTCTTGTTATGACGATTTCAGAACTGTATTCAATTTTTCTCAATGAGCTTTGTGAGCCGAGATATAGAGCTCTGAAGTTTGAAGCTCCATATCTCGGCTCACAGAGCTCATTGAGCAAAATTGAAAACAGTTCTGAACTCGTCAAAACCCGAGCTTTTGAATGATTTTAGTCTCATTAGAAAACTCTCATTATCTCTCCGTCTTCGGTCTCTTCTCAATCCACCGCTTCAACTTCTCCAAGCCATGCACTCGTTGCTGATGCTCTTTCATCTTTGGGAACCCCTCCAGAAGCTTCTCATCCGCCCCGAGCAAATCCGCAGTGTGTTGAGCAATCGCCAAGTCCACCCAGGTAAATCCACCTCCTATCAGGTACCCGGAGCCAGATTTTTCCAGGTACTTCGAGAAAAGTTCATACGTCTTATTGAAAACAGGGAGGAACACGGTCTCCTTCAACTTCTCAATCTCCTGCTCACTCTGAGCTCCTCCAAATCCCATTTTCGCTCGGAAAAATGGACGAGCTTCTAGTCGATAGTCTTTGAACTGATCAGCCAGTGCATCAACCTGTGCTTCCTCCCAGGAATTCTTCCCAGCGATTCCAAATTGTTTCGCGAGATATCTCACAATTGCAATAGATTGAGCCAGTTGTTTTCCATCTTGGTAGAGCACTGGGACTTGTCCAAATGGAGTATCTGGAAGTAAGAAGGTTCTAGATAGATCTAACTCAAATTCACTAACCATGTTTTCGCTCCGCCCACTCCTCCTTCGTTATCCGCTCATCCTCAAAGTCCTGACCGGCATACGCCAGAACTTGTCGTGCGATTTCTCCATTTCCACGAGAATTGAAATAAGTCAGTTTATAGGTCATTGGGAAAATTGATGAAAAAATGTGGGTAAACTTCACCGATTCGTCACTTTTTATATTGGTTGTCTGCGTCTCTATTCTCTTTTTGCAATGGATGTTAGGTGTTGTTGTCACAAAATTGGGCACAAACATCAAAATAACAGGGTTTTTCAAAACGGAATTAATATCATTCGAAAGCTCTTGCTATGACAAATTCAGAACTATGTTTGTTTTTGGATATGGAGCTTTGTGAGCCGAGATATGGAGCTTTAAATTTGAAAAGTTGAAAAAGCACCAAAAATTTTTCGAGTTCAATCTTCGGAGCTCCATATCTCGGCTCACAGAGCTCGGTAGAAAAAATTAAACACAGTTCTAAACTCGTCATAACAAGAGCTTTCGAATGATTCTAATCATCTTCTGAACGGCCAACTTACAGATGACTGCGATTGAATACATTTATTTTACATTGCAAAACCAAAACATTGTAATTGAGACCATTTTCAAAAATTGCAAACAAATTAGAAAGGAGTAACTGGACGAGTCTCGATCCACTTCTTGATGTTGGCATTCGAGTGCACCTTCTCCTGATGAGCCTTGAACTCTGGGAACTCATCCAGAGAGTGCGCATTGGCAGCGAGCAAATCCGACGAGTGCTGAGCGACGAGCAAGTCGACAAAGGTCAGCGAGTCTCCCACAAGGTACCCGGAGCCGGCCGACTTGAGGAAGTTGGCGAAGAACCCGTAGTTCTTCTTGAACGCCGGGAGGAAGGTGTCCTTGAACAGGGCGTCGACGTCGCCCTCGGAGAAGCCCATTTTGGCCATGAAGTAGGGGCGGGCCTCGGTGAGGTAGTCCTTGAACTGGTCGGCGATCGAGTTTACTTGGGCTTCCTCCCAGGCGGTCTTTCCGTTGATTTTGAACTCGCGCGCGAGGTAGCGGGCGATGGCGTGAGACTGGGCGAGCACTTTTCCATCGACTTCGAGCAGTGGGAGCTGGCCGAATGGGGTGGCTGGAAGGATGGGGGTTGGGTTTGGTGAGTTTTGTCATCATTTTTTGACACTTGGAAGGGGTTGTTTACTCGCTCTTTGGTCCAGTGGAAGTAGAAAGAAGTTGATCGTTGTTTACTCTGTGTCTCTGTGTCTCTGTCTCTCTGTCTTTCTGTCTCTCTGTCTCTCTGTCTTTCTGTCTCTCTGTCTCTCTGTCTCTCTGTCTCTCTGTCTCTCTGTCTCTCTGTCTCTCTGTCTCTCTGTCTCTCTGTCTCTCTGTCTCTCTGTCTCTCTGTCTCTCTGTCTCTCTGTCTCTCTGTCTCTCTGTCTCTCTGTCTCTCTGTCTCTCTGTCTCTCTGTCTCTCTGTCTCTCTGTCTCTCTGTCTCTCTGTCTCTCTGTCTCTCTGTCTCTCTGTCTCTCTGTCTCTCTGTCTCTCTGTCTCTCTGTCTCTCTGTCTCTCTGTCTCTCTGTCTCTCTGTCTCTCTGTCTCTCTGTCTCTCTGTCTCTCTGTCTCTCTGTCTCTCTGTCTCTCTGTCTCTCTGTCTCTCTGTCTCTCTGTCTCTCTGTCTCTCTGTCTCTCTGTCTCTCTGTCTCTCTGTCTCTCTGTCTCTCTGTCTCTCTGTCTCTCTGTCTCTCTGTCTCTCTGTCTCTCTGTCTCTCTGTCTCTCTGTCTCTCTGTCTCTCTGTCTCTCTGTCTCTCTGTCTCTCTGTCTCTCTGTCTCTCTGTCTCTCTGTCTCTCTGTCTCTCTGTCTCTCTGTCTCTCTGTCTCTCTGTCTCTCTGTCTCTCTGTCTCTCTGTCTCTCTGTCTCTCTGTCTCTCTGTCTCTCTGTCTCTCTGTCTCTCTGTCTCTCTGTCTCTCTGTCTCTCTGTCTCTCTCTCTCTCTCTCTCTCTCTCTCTCTCTCTCTGTCTCTCTCTCTCTCTCTCTCTCTCTCTCTCTCTCTCTCTCTCTCTCTCTCTCTCTGTCTCTCTGTCTCTCTGTCTCTCTCTCTGTCTCTCTCTCTCTCTCTGTCTCTCTGTCTCTCTGTCTCTGTCTCTCTCTCTCTCTCTCTCTCTCTCTCCTTTCCACACTCTCTCTCTCTCTTCCTAATTCAAGGCCACAACAAAACAAAAAAACTCACTTGGCTTAATCGCCGGCCACTCCTCCTTTGGAATCCTGTTATCCTCAAACTCCTGCCCAGCATACGCAAGAATCTGACGAGCCAGCTCACCGGCTCCGCGGATCGGGAAGTACGAGACCTTGTAGTGGACCATGACTGGAATCGAGTCGATTTGATGTGAGTGAATGGCCTCAGTCCAACCTATTTATACGCGCGCGTCTCTCGCCGTCTCGCGCCCTCTTTTGTCATCATTTTGCTCGGCCTTTTCGCGATCTACTCGGGTAGAGAAAATGGCTACAAACCACAAAACGTGTTGTCATCGTGTTGTTGTGCCTTTTCGTGTCAAGAGCGAGAAGGTTCTGTGTATCGAGGTGATGTTCAATTCGATCAATTTGCCATTTGGAAAGTAATGTTGAAAGAACATGCTAGTTTCGTTGTTTGCTAGTTTTTCTTTCATTAAAAGTAGAAAAGCATACAACATAAAGATTGTAATAACAAGAAAAAACAATGGAAAATAACTTCTACAAATTTGATCTACAATGTCATTCAAAGTGATCTTGAATCTAGGCGTTCCGGGTTGATTTTGGAGCTTTTTTGATCTACCAGAACTTCGAAAACAATGAAAAATCGTCTGCAGTTTTCAGGAGCCATTGATTGATATCAAAGCTACAAATTATCAGTTGAAACCTATTCATGAAATCCTGAATTTGAAGACAATTTCTCAGGTGCCAATTTTCAGGAATGCTTTTGAGTTCTAGACTATCTTTCTTGTCAGAGAATGTATAAAATCCTATCAATTTTCATGGTTTTTTAATTTTAACTTGTAGTGACAATGTCAATGAATCATTCCAGAAAATTTCAAGTGAAACGAGCAACTATGAGCCAAGTTAGGATGCTCCAAAACAAAGCAACATGGGCAATTTTTAGAAGATACTGTTTGGCATTGAATCAAGATGTCGCTTTCAGGAAGACTGGAACTAGTAATCAGGCAAACTGTATACTTCTTTACATCACAACAAGCTCCAACTTTTGCAGAATCAGGTTCACAATCACTATCAGACCAGACACTTTATTCGACAAAAAACTCCGAAAATTCAAATTTAGAACGGGTACTCTGGTCTCTTCGCAATCCAATTCTTAATCTTCTCCAACCCCTGCACCTTCTTACGATGCGCCAGAATCTTCTTGAACTCCTCAAGCACCGCCAAATCCCTCTCGAGCACATCCTGCACGTGCTGCGCCAACAGCAAGTCCACCCAGGTCAGCGAGTCGCCCACCAAGTAACCACTAGTGGACTTCTCGAGACGAGCCTCGAAGAAACCCATGTGCTTCTTGAAGTTGGGCACGAAGACGTCGGTTCTCAGCTGCGCAGCGTCTCCCGGTTTGAAGCCGGCGAGCACCGAGAGGTAGGGCTGCACCTCCGAGATGTAGTCGGTGAACTGGTCGGCGAGTCCGTCCACCTCGGCTTCTTCGATGGACGATTTGCCGGAGAGGTGGAACTGTTTGGCGAGGAATCTCGCAATGGCCAGGGATTGCGAGAGGGGCTTGCCGTCCACGTAGAGCACTGGCAGTTGGCCGAATGGGGTGCCTGGAAATAATTGTTTTTGGATGGAGTTTGAGCTGTGTTTGAGGACAGTGATGCTACAGTAATCAGAGAGAATTTGCATCATATCTGACAAGCCTGATGAAATTTATAGAAAGAAGTGAAAGGAAACTATCATTATTATGAACTTTTCCAGAAGGTGCCTGTCTCTAACAAGGTTATAGTTTGATCAGTACTTTGAGTTTTCTGATGAGTTCTATATTATTCAAAAGCTCTTTTCATGAGGATTCCAAAACTGTATTCCATTTTTCCAACCGAGCTCTGTGAGCCGAGATATGGAGCTCCAAAGTTTAGTACTGAAACAAGTCCAGAAGGGTATAACTAACTAGAAAATAATCTGACGAGTCCTAGCAATTTCTTAGTGAAACTTATATCATTCAAAAGCTCTTGTTATGACGAGTTCAGAACTGTATTCAATTTTTAATACGGAGCTCTGTGAGCCGAGATATGGAGCTCTAAAGTTGAATCGTATCTGTTCAAACTTCAGAGCTCCATATCTCGGCTCACAGAGCTCCGTAGAAAAAACTAATTACAGTTCTGAAATTGTCAAAACTAGGGCTTTCGAATGATATAAATCTCACCATCCTTCATCGCCGGCCACTCCTCGAACTTCACGGCGACATCCTCAAAGTCCTGCCCGGCATAAGCAAAGATCTGGCGAGAAATTTCAGCGCGAGCTCTCAATGGGAAGTAGACCAGTTTGTAATGCACCATTCTCTGAAAATATAAAAGTTGAGAGAAGAACAGAGTATTTACGAAAACGGTGTGAATGGCAATTCTTATAAGAGCTTATCAGTGCCCTGATTTATCATCACTCTTTGTGTTTGCTCTGGCTCGATGGCGAAAAGTGTGTCGGAATGTGACCGATTGATGACAAAAGTCAACTAGATTCTGATTCTAGGAGGTTGCATTTTATATGTGTAGGTTATAGTTAAAGTTATTGAAAGTTATTGAAAGTAACTGAAAGTAGGTAAACATCTGTAACAAGGCAGCTGGAAAAATTTAACGAGATCTTGAAAATTGCCATGGTAACCGGAAGAAGGGGGGGGCTGACTTGAATATAAAAAATTGTAGGAGGACTGGAAAACAACATGATTGTGAGCTCAAAAACGGGAAGTCTTGGGAAATGAGTTATTTACAATGTTCAGAAAAAAGCGTTTTATCAAGATCAAACTTTATACTTTAGTAAAGTGATTATCAGTGAAAGCGACCTATTCTTGTCATTGAAATATCAGAGGGTTCATTTTTATAGAGTCATCGTTTTCAGACTTCAAATTTCTAGTCAGATGAATGAAGGGAACTATCTGAAAGAAAACACAATCAGGAAAAGTTTTGAAACTAATTTTTTGTTCAAAGCAAAGGAATTTAATCGGAAATTTAGGATGAAAAATGGTGAAAACAAATGAGCTGTTGAAAATAAACAAGGGTGTGATGAATTTGGCTCAACATCTGTCGATATCGAATCGAGTTCTCTGCAATCTATTCATTACCGCTTAACAGTAGATCAGTGTTGTTTTTGGTAGATTTTTGAGTGTTTTGATCTGCATGTCTCTTTGCTATTTTGATTTGAATAGTTCTAACTTTTTAAAATGAATTTTTTCTGATTCGAAAGCAAAAACATTTCGCTATCAGAGAGTCAGAAAAACTTTGAATGAACTTGGGTACTTGGATTCAAATAAACTCCTTATTTTGTTGCGAATAGTTTCTGAAACTTGGATTTTTTCAATGAAACAAATATCATTCAAAAGCTCTTGTTATGACGAGTTCAGAACTGTTATCCAGTTCAGAACTGTTATCCAAACAAACTCTGTGAGCCGAGATATGGAGCTCCAAAGTTTGAGCTGACTACACTTCTGAACTTGTTTCAGTACTCAACTTTGGAGCTCCATATCTCGGCTCACAGAGCTCCGATGGAAAAATGGAATACAGTTCTGAACTCGTCATAACAAGAGCTTTCAAACAAAATAAGTCTCATCAAGGAGCTCCAAGGACTCATCAGACAATTCCCTTCTGAAACAAAGCTGTCCAAACGATGTGCTTCTTTATCATTGTCATACTTTTCTTCTGAATGCTCTCATAACTTACTTTTTAACCAACTCAGTACCTCCATCATTCCCCTCCATCATCCCAACAAAAACATCCCTCACCACCACTCCATCCCCCCTCAAATTTTGACATTTACTCCATCCGACAAATATCGTGTATATTATCATCTCCCCCCGTCCTCTCCATTTTTTCGCTTCTTCTCCCTGTTTCGCCAGTTGTATTAGCAAGTTTCTTCTCCCTTTTTTGGCCCGTTTTCTCGTTTCAGGAAGGGAAACGGTAGGGAACAGGAGAGAAGCGACAGAGACAGACAGACAGAGACACGGATATCGGCGCAGGTGAAAAATGAGATGGGATGATAATGGTGGCGGCAAAGTTATGCGAGGTTGGCGAGTGATAAATTGTGATATGGAAGGCGATTGGAAGAATTTGGAAGAAATATGGCGAGAAATATTGGAAGGGTTCTGAAAGGCGAAAAGTGTGATCCAGTGCAGTGGAGCAGGATTGCATTACTTAGTGTTTCATAGTGTTCAAGTTGGCCTTTTAGAACGAAATTGGTATCATTCAAAAGGTCTTCTTATGAGGATTTCAAAACTGTTTTTCATTTTCTCCACCGAGCTCTGTGAGTCGAGATATGAGCCGAGACATTCTAGCTGTCTACCACTCTGCGTCTCTACTCAACGCGCTACTCTCGCTGCCTGGCACTCTGCGTCTCTACTCAACGCGCATCTTTAAAGCTCTATATCTCGGCTCACAGAACTCCGTTGGAAAAACCAAACATAGTTCTGAACTCGTCAATACAAGGGCTTTTCATTGATACTAATCTCGTTTCAGAACGCTGATTTACCTCGAAAATATTCGCTAGTTAGTAAAACAGCTTGAAGTTTTTATTCACAATCAGAATCAGAATCAGAATCAGAAACCACTTCCAGATCACCTTGAAAACTTTATCTTTTCGCCATAGAAAGATGTCCAAAATTCCCCTCATTCTCCAAATCGTCCGTCAGTACAAAAATTCTCTCACGTACCCAAAAATACTCGTTCCCGTTCGCACAGCGCGATTTTCGATCACTTCGATGGTGACGCTGCGTTTCGTTTATCTGATGGTTTTTTGGCAAATCCCTTTTCAAAATTGATGCGTTTTAGACAAGGAAGCAAAATTTTTATGGGTCTGGAAGCAAACGAATCGAGAACACATTCCGTTATCATAACGCCGACTTTCTCTTTCCGAATCTGCGAAAGGGAAAGTACAAAAAACAAACAGAAACGGGAAACAATTCGGTATCATATCGGACCGCGACGCGAGCCGCGACGCGACCACTTCACACTGCCATCGGAACGTGCCACACCCATATCATCGTTATCAGAACGTTCATATCCATCATGATGGAATGTGTATAATGCATGGCGATGAGGAGCGTAAAAGAGAAAAGATAAATATGTTCATAGAGAAGGTATTTTTAACATGGCCAGAGAACTGGAACGAAGTTGCGAACACGGAAGTTCAGGGGGTACTGTAGGTAAGGGTTACGGTAGAGGATTACTGTAGCTATGAGGGGGTACTGTAGATAGTACTTTTCGGGTTAGAAATGGGATTACTGTAGATGGAAGTCAGGTTACTGTACAAAGAAGTACTGTAGCTGTAATGGAGTACTGTAGATGATACTTTTCGGATTACTGTAGGTAAGGATTACGGTAGAGGACAATGGGTTACTGTACTTTGGAGTACTGTAGCTAGAATGGAGTACTGTAGATGATACTTTTTGGGTTACTGTAGGTAAGGATTACGGTAGATGACATTGGGTTACTGTAGATGGAAGTCAAGTTACTGTACAATGGATTACTGTAGCTAGAATGGATTACTGTAGCCAGCATCTTTCAGGGTTACTGTAGGTAAGGATTACTGTAGATGGAAGTCAGGTTACTGTACAATGGATTACTGTAGCTATAATGTAGTACTGTAGATGGTCCTTTCTGGGTTACTGTAAGAAAGAAATTGCTGAAGAACTGAGCATACTGTAAGAGGTGGAAGTCAAGTTACTGTACAATGGATTACTGTAGCTATCATGGATTACTGTAGTCAATAACTTTTCGGGTTACTGTACTTAGTTCTTGTCCTCTAGATGTTGCACAGTTTTTCAATGCTACAGTAATCCTTTAATGTTTCTACAGTCATCAAAACCACACACTTCTATTGCATTAGGATCACAGCTTTAACAATTCAATAACAACCATTTTATTACAGTACTTTATTTACAATACTGTTACAGTAATCTTCACGCTCCCAGTCTGATGTTCTTCAATATCGTATCACAAGAAGATCCGACAATAATCAGTAACACAACAATGCCGCCATTTCCTCATTCACCTCATTCAACAACCTACCACACCCAGAACAAGAACAACGTTCGTGTGCGTCGTAAAAGTAATGATTATCAACCACGTATCACCTAGCGGATCAAGCCATGGGAAAGGGCGGAGGAGGGGTGGTGTTTCACCGCCGAGACATGTATCTGATAAGGACGCTGCGTCTCTTCGAAACACGTTATGTTTTGCGGGCGGGCAGAAGCTTAGACGATATTCCAACAGAACAACAGAAAAAAGGAGCAAAAAAGGTAGGCCGGGCCGTTGCAGACCGCGAATCGTTTATAAGGCGGCGCGGTGGGGGAGAGGAGGACACATTCGCTTCTGCCTCATTTTCATCTACTTCTTCTTCTTCTTCTCATCGCTTCTGAAACATTCTGTTTATCTTGTTATTGTTATCTTAAGAATTCACGTTGAACATTCTATACCTCCATCTTCTCGCCAAAGACTCTCTGATCACCAAAAACATTTCAGTATGAGCCAAGACGATAAGCAAAAGTTGGTGGAGGTCGAGACCGTGAAGAAGTTCGCGTTCTTCGGAATCGCCGTCTCCACCGTCGCCACGCTCACTGCCATCGTGGCGGTGCCGATGCTCTGTATGTACATGCAGAACGTGCAGTCCGGCCTTCAGGACGAGATCAACTTCTGCCGCACCCGCTCCGACTCTCTCCGCGGCGAGTACACCAAGCTCGACCAGTTCCGCAAGGCCGAGAGCCGCGAGAAGCGTCAGACCTACCAGTGCTGCTCGTGCGGCATCGGACCAGCCGGAGCCGTCGGAAACCCCGGACAGGACGGAGCCCCAGGAAACGACGGACGTCCAGGAGCCCCAGGAGCGCCAGGACCAGATGCTCCAAATGATCACGTGCAGCCAACCCCAGCCGACTTCTGCTTCGAGTGCCCACCAGGACCAGCCGGAACTCCAGGAAACCCGGGACCAAAGGGACCACCAGGACAGCCAGGAGCGCCAGGAGAGCAGGGACCCAACGGACGTCCAGGAGCCCCAGGAGCCCCAGGACCACAAGGACCACCAGGAGCAGGAGGACAAGATGGAACTCCAGGACAGCCAGGAGCCCCAGGACAGGTCCGCACCGTGCCAGCGCCACCAGGAAACCCAGGACAGCCAGGAGAGCCAGGAGCCCAGGGACCACCAGGAGAGGACGGACGTCCAGGAAACGCCGGACCACAGGGACCACCAGGACCACAGGGAGAGCCAGGACAGGACGGAGCCCCCGGAAACCCAGGAGCCCCAGGAGACGCCGGAGAGCCAGGAAAGGACGGAGCCAAGGGTAAGTACTCTCTCTTCAGTTTTTATGAACGAACTTCTATTCTCATTCTCATCCATTTCCAGGAGGCTGCGACCACTGCCCAATCCCAAGAACCGCTCCAGGATATTAACTCCATCCACTTCATTAAATTATTTCTTTTTCACACTACTTGTATGTATGATACCTGTCGAAATCTTTCATTTAACGGGCATTCAACCAACAATAAAGATATTGACCGAGAAATGCGTTCTTTTTGTTCGAGGAGAGAGAAGGGAAAGGGCAGAAAGGGATAGTAATTGGAAAGTGATGGTCATCAAAGAAAGTTATTTACTGGAATGTGTCCATAAGGAAACTGGAGGAAGTTGGGAATTGTAGGGAGTTGGGAAAGACGACAGAATTTGAAGAGAGCTGGGGGAACGGTGCTCTATTGCTCATTGCATTGGTTTTCATAATGTTGCTCTCACAGGCTTCATCCATTGCTCATTTAAGTGTGTTTCAGAATAGAGCTCATTGAAGCTAGATCTAATTGACATGCTCAAAACTTCCTGATATCTTCCTGATAGTTTTGACATCCATTAAAGTTCCCAGTGTCCATGACAACTGTGACGCTGTAGAAATTGGAGAAATTGGAGAAATAACTTCCGTTATTATTTCCCTTTGCTTTTTTCCCAGCCATCACAACCAACTTACGGGCCCGTGCCGATTGCAAGGAATGATAACAGTTTTTCGTGAATCCTCCTTTTTTCTCTTCCCCCTTCTTTTTTTCTTCTGCTACCCTTTCGCCTACTACTGCCAAAAACCAATCACCTTTTCCGCCTCTCCATTCTTCACGCTCTCCTCACCTTTTTTTCCAGGACCCTCTCGCGCACCCTCCATGGTCACCGTTGTCACTCGCAGTTACTGTAAAGACGCGCTTCGGTGACAAAACTATAAAAGGAGCGGAATGACGGTGGGGAGACGATACAGTCGTTTCGCAGGATGGCCGACGAGAAGACGCTCAAGTTCGCCGAGGCGGATTCCGTCAAGAAGTTTGCTTTCTTCGGTGAGCTCACTTTTTCTTCCTTTTTCTTCCTTTAGTTTTGATATGGATATCGGTTTCAGGCGTCGCTGTCTCTACCATCGCCACCTTGACAGCTATCGTGGCCGTGCCAATGCTCTGCCTGCACATGCAAAATGTGCAATCCGGGCTCCAGGAGGAGCTCGTCTACTGTCAATCCAAAAACGCGGACCTTAAATCCGAATTCTTCAAGCTCGACAAAGCCCGCTCCTCCGCCATCGCCGACGCCACTCGTGAGAAGCGTCAATCCGAGTACCAGTGCTGCTCGTGCGGCATCGGAGCAGCAGGAGCCCCCGGAAACCCGGGACCAGACGGCGAGCCAGGAGACGACGGAAAGCCCGGACAGGACGGAGAGCCAGGCCGCGACGCCTCCGACAAGGACGAGAAGCCCACCGCCGCCGACTTCTGCTTCGACTGCCCGGCGGGACCACCAGGACCAGCCGGAGGCGCCGGACCCAAGGGACCACCGGGGCCACCAGGAGGCTCCGGAGAGCCAGGACCAGCCGGACGCGCCGGACCACGCGGACAACCAGGACCAGGAGGACCACAAGGAGAGGCCGGAGAGGACGGAGGCGCCGGAGCTCCAGGACAGAACGGACAGGTCCGCACCCTCCCATCGCCACCCGGAGAGCCAGGACAGCCAGGAGAGCCTGGAGCGCCTGGAGAGCCAGGAGCCGACGGACGACCAGGACACCCGGGAAGAGCCGGACCACCAGGACCACCGGGAGACAACGGACCCAACGGAGAGGCCGGAAAGGACGGAGAGGACGGCGCTCCAGGAGCCGCCGGAAACGCCGGAGCCAAGGGATCCTGCGACCATTGCCCACCGCCAAGAACCGCTCCAGGATATTAGCATCTTCGTTATTGTTCCATTTCTCTTTGCATGTCCTTCAAAAAATGAACGGTAGAATACGTATTCGGACGCATTCCTCACTGAAGGTTCCAACGACCACTGTGTAAAACTTTCCATTTTCGACAGAGGCGCATTTCGATTTTTTGCCTCAATGGCGCCAGGAGGACATAAGCCAAAAAACATCTCCTAATCGGTCTAATCGGATCTCGACCGAGATTTCGGGAAGATGATGGGGTGGTTAATCAAAGGAATGGTTTGATGAAACACTTTCGAGAAGGGGTTACTGTATATGGTACTGATAAGGATGTGGTTGTAATGATAGACCGAAAGGATGAACTGTGAAGTTACAATGAATACTTTAAACTTTTTTCCAGATCTGAATTCTACCATAATGAACCAATCTATCAAAAGTTCATCAAAAACTCTTCCACCTTATCAACATCCTAAACGTCTTCCTTTTTAATAAACGCCATTCCTCTCATATCAACTCCTGATCATTTCATATCTCTCTCTCTCCCCCTTTCCTTTCCCTTCTGCCAATTCAAGCTTCACTCCCCCTCCCTTATTCACCTAAAAACTGGCAAAGGTGGGGTGGGGCGAGAAAAAATCGGTTATCCGCGACGCACGACGCCTGGGGGTGAAGAGCGGATGGAGGCGGACGTCGTCGCAGATCCGTATAAAAGGCGCGCACCGATTTAACACCCGACATGATTGTTTTATTCCTCTCATTCTGATTTATATGTTCTTCTACAACTAAAACGCTTCATTTCAGATGGAGGAGAAGCAGAAGCTTGTCGAGGTCGAGACCGTGAAGAAGTTCGCGTTCTTCGGAATCGCCGTCTCCACCGTCGCCACGCTCACTGCCATCGTGGCGGTGCCGATGCTCTGCATGTACATGCAGAACGTGCAGTCCGGCCTTCAGGACGAGATCAACTTCTGCCGCACCCGCTCCGACTCTCTCCGCGGCGAGTACACCAAGCTCGACCAGTTCCGCAAGGCCGAGAGCCGCGAGAAGCGTCAGACCTACCAGTGCTGCTCGTGCGGCATCGGACCAGCCGGAGCCGTCGGAAACCCCGGACAGGACGGAGCCCCAGGAAACGATGGACGTCCAGGAGCCCCAGGAGCCCCAGGACCAGATGCTCCAAATGATCACGTGCAGCCAACCCCAGCCGACTTCTGCTTCGAGTGCCCACCAGGACCAGCCGGAACTCCAGGAAACCCGGGACCAAAGGGACCACCAGGACAGCCAGGAGCGCCAGGAGAGCAGGGACCAAATGGACGTCCAGGAACTCCAGGAGCCCCAGGACCACAAGGACCACCAGGAGCAGGAGGACAAGATGGAACTCCAGGACAGCCAGGAGCCCCAGGACAGGTCCGCACCGTGCCAGCGCCACCAGGCAACCCAGGACAGCCAGGAGAGCCAGGAGCCCAGGGACCACCAGGACCAGACGGACACCCCGGAAACGCCGGACCACAGGGACCACCAGGACCACAGGGAGAGCCAGGACAAGATGGAGCCCCCGGAAACCCAGGAGCGCCAGGAGACGCCGGAGAGCCAGGAAAGGACGGAGCCAAGGGCTCGTGCGATCACTGCCCACCACCAAGAACCGCGCCAGGATATTAAGCCGAGCTTCATCCGAGTTTTGCTTCTTATTTTGGTAAGTCTTTGAATTCTCTTTGAATTCTCTTTGAATTCTCAAGAACCTCCTTGCTTTCAGGGTACGAGTATCAATGACAATCGCCACCACAACACCCCCCGTCTTTCACCATCTCAAACATTATACTCTTATCTTCCAACCTCTTTTCTAATTTATTTATTTTTGTGTAAATAAATCACGTCTTCCATAACAAATCGTTTATCACTCATCCATCGGAATGTCGTCCGAAACCCGAAGTGTTCCAAGTTTTCCTTAGCCAGTTTTTGAAAGGACAGGTGCGGCGATAAGTGAAAATGAGAACGATAATTAACGACTTGAAACCTAAATGATAAAGGTGATAAAGACAATGATGTCAAGAATGTAAAACATTTATTGAAAGCTAAGCAGCAATAGCAGTAGAAGGTGCCACCTCCGCAGACGGCTTCGGCTTCGGAAGTCGATTCTTCGTGGGAATTTTGGCTAGCGGATTCTCCTCATCGTCATCAAACTCATCTTTTTTCTCCTCTTTCTTCTCTTCTTCTTTTGCAGGAGGCATCTCAACCCCTGCTTCTGGTTTCTTCTCATTATGATTCGAGCTGGGATTTCGTTTGTTAGTACTTTTCTTTTTGAGTACTCGTTCCGCACTCTTTTTTCTAGGCTGTTGCTTTTTGGAGCCCTGGAGAATAGATAGAGCTCTGAAAAAACTCTGAATGAGAGCTCAAGCTTACACAATTGATAAGAAGAAGAGATGCAAACATGGCCGATGAAATGTATATTATCATTATCTAATGTCAAAATAAATAATGATTCTGAATCTTGAAACATAATCAAGAAAAGGGTCACGTCAATAAAAAAAACATAAAGACTCCAAACTTTCTTCATTTGACCATACAGTACAAGATCACTTGCGCTTCTTCTTCTTCTCGCTGCTCTTCTCACTGGTGCTCTTCGTCACATCCATCTCCGACTCGCTCTGCGTCACATCATACGGCGACTTGTAAGCGCACTCCATGCTCTTCTGGCGGCTCTTTTCCGGTTTCTGCATCAGTTTGCGGAGCAGGAACATGTCCCTGAGGAACTTCTCGCGCTCCTCACGAGTCACTGTTTGCTCTGCCACGTGTTTCTTGGAGCATCGTTGGATGCACTTTTGACAGCTGCCGCATTTGTCGCAGCCCATGGTTCTGAATGATAATCTATTTGGAAGTCATTCAAAGTTCAGCTTACTTATCAGAAACACAAGAGAGCTTCGACTGCGAGAGGTTCGAGGTCACCGTTTTGTCAGAAGACTGATCCGAAGAGTCGGTAGATCTCGTGTTCTGACTCTTCTCAGAAGCTTGTGGAATACCCTTCTTCTTCTCCTCCTCTTCACGATGCATCTTTGCGGCCAGCTCGTAGAGCATCTTCCGAGCCTTTTCTCGTTGAGCCGCCGAAGTTTTGCCTGGGAACGGGGTGACTGCAAGCGGATGAGATAGGGGGACCCCGAGATGATCGCATTCTTCTTCGGGGAACTTTTCAATCTTCTTCTCCTTCTTTTTCGTTTTTTTCTCCTGTTTCGCACTCTTCTCCTGTTGCTCCCGCTGCTCCGCGAGCTTCTTCAACTTCTCGTTCACCTCCTTCAAGCTCTTGGTGGTCTTGGAGCTCGCCGAGCTTGCGGAGCTCATCGAGCTCATGGAGCTCATACTCGAATCAGAGCTCTCAGCATGCGAGCCATCATTGACCTTGCGTCTTCTGATGAGAATCTTCATGGTGTCGTCGTTGGGACGACTGATTAGGATGCTTTCGGTTTTGCTCATTTTTAGTTATTGAGCCTTCTGAAATCAATCAATCAATGGTTTTTTGCAATACAAGATACCCACCAAAACTAGCAAGTGATTTTTGGTAAATTCTGCGGATCTACCGGCGAATTTTGGGAACTAAAATCGATTCATCCGTCCCTGAAGACACGTCCATTTCCACGTGGCACCCTGGGTCAAAGGTCAATGGGTCAAAGGTCGTCAAAAAGTCAATGTGAGCGATGGAATCGAGCATCAAATTCAGTTTGGAAAAATTGTCCAAAGCGAATCGCCAAACGGAGTTGTGATCCGAGGAGAAGAAGATGCTCGTTCCACTGACTGCAATCGTGACGTCGTCGTTGCCGCTGGCGGCTGCTCTTGCCATGTGTGCCAAGGACCGGAAGACGGTGAGGACTTCTGGAGTGACGTCATCTGCTCATCTATCTTGTTTCAGGTCAATAAGAACAAGGGCAAGAGCTCCAAGTCGGCGAAGTCTTCAAAGTCCGCCAAGTCTTCCAAGTCTTCGAAAGGAAAGTCTGGCTCCAAGTCGAAGAGATCTGGCTCCAAGTCTGGACGTTCTTCCAAGAAGTCCAAGAAGTCGAAGAAGTCGTCCAAGTCTTCCAAGTCTTCCAAGAAGTCCAAGTCCGCCACGAAGCTCGCCGTCAAACCATCCACGGAGAGCAAGTCTGAGAAATCTGAGAAATCCGAGGCCTCCACCAAGACGTGCGCTTCCATCGGCTCCTCCAAAAAGTGCTCGAAGAAGTCCGCCAAGGCTCCAGAATCCAAGTCGGCCGTCGACTCGGTGACCACCATCAAGCACTCGACCACCCTCGCCGTCGCCCCGGCTCGCCTTCAATACCAACCCGTCGGCGGGCTCGACACCATCGAGCTCAAGAACACGTCGGCCGAGCGCAAGGCCTACAAGGTCAAGTGCTCGGACAACGCGCTCTACCGCGTCAACCCGGTCTACGGATTCGCCGAGCCCAAGTCGTCGGTCAAGATTGACGTGCTCAGATTGAATGGCGAGAACAAGACTGACAAGTTGGTGCTGCTCACTGCAGCGGTAAGTTATCAGTGTGAGTTTAGGAGAATATTGAAGATGTTGCAGGCCAACAATGCGTCGGATCCTCGCGAGGCGTTCAACTCTTCGGAGCAGCGCGAGATGATGGTGGTGCCGTTGGTGGCCGCCTAGGGTTTTTCAAGGAAAGCGAACAGTTGCCTGTAGATATTCAGTCTCTTGTCATAATAAACTGTTTATTATGAGTCTTGGTTTTGTCTTGTTATGTTGAACAGTGATTGTCTTCACTCTGAATTATAGAGCTTTAAGTTTAACATAATTGATTTTTGTTGTATTGAAGTGTCTTGAAATGATCTTCGCTCTGACAATGGAATGGTCCTATGAGTCCTGATGAAACCTATATCATTCAAAAGCTCTTGTCTTGACAATTTCAGAACTGTATTCCATTTTCCCCAATGAGCTCTGTGAGCCGAGATATGAAGCTCCAAAGTGTAGAACTGAAACGTTGAAATCGCGAAATTTTCTTTGAGAAAGGAGAGGGCTGATAATTTATCGAATTCAGATGTGCATTATATTATTAGAAAGCCCTTGCTCTGACAAGTTCAGAACTGTATTCCATTTTTCAAATGGAGCTCTGTGAGCCGAGATATCGAGCTCTGAAGTTTGAACTGATACGTCGCAACTTTAGAGCTCCATATCTCGGCTCACAGATCTCCGTAGGAAAAATGAAATATAGTTCTGAACTCGTCGAAACAAGAGCTTTTGAATGATATTAGTTTCATTAGGGGTCAGACCATTCCCTTGTCTTGAGCAATGTCTATCCAATTTCACCATAAAAACAAATCCTTCAATTTTTAAAGCCTTTATTATAATGATCTTCTCCATAAACTATTTTATGCGCAATACTTGGCAGTATCACAGGACGCCACCTCGCACATGTAGTACTCGGCGACACTGTACGCGTTGATGTTCTGCCATCCGACGGCCAAGTTGGAGCTGTACTGCTGCTCAACGACTCCAATATTCGACGAGTAGGCCTTCGGGTACGACGGGTTCCACGTGGCGAATCCGTTGAGCGGAAGAAGTGGGTAGCCGGCGGGCTGCTGCCAGTTCCACTGACCGTTCACAAAGCTGAGGCCGATGTGGTAGATGTATGGGGCGGTGAAGGCGGTGGTGTTCTGGGCGACTCCTGGAATTGAAACTATTTAGAAGGATAAAGTGAATGATGACTTACTGAACAGGTAGTTGTGCTTCTGGTTGTCGAACTCGGTGGCGAGGAAGCCGTTCTTGGCGAGGTTCTGGCAGGCGAACTTGGCAGCGGTCCAGGAAGACGAGATGGTGGCGGCGCGGATGCACACTCCGTACTTGTACGAGTTCTCGTCGTCAAAGTTGGCTCTGTACTGCGTCCACAGGTTCGGGCAGAAGCAGTTGGCTGGAATTGAATTGGAGAGTTTGTTGTCTGCGTCTATTCATTAGAGAGTGTCTCTAGCTATCGGATTGCCTGCGTCTATTCGTCAGAGAGTGTCTCTAGCTGTCTAGCTGTCTGTGTCTAGTCATTAGAGAGTGTCTCTAGCAGTCTAGCTGTCTGTGTCGATTCATTAGAGAGTGTCTCTAGCTGTCTAGCTGTCTGCGTCTAGTCATTAGAGAGTGTCTCTAGTTGTCTAACTGTCTGTGTCTACTCTCTAGGCGCATCTCTGTATGAGCTGTTTAGCTGTCTATGTCTTCTCTCTAGGCGCATCTCTAGCTGTCTAGCTACCTGCGTCTATTCTCTAAGCGGATCTATTGCTGTCTAGTTGAAGTAGCTAGTTGAACTAACTTTGAAGTGCGGTTCCCTGAAGCTCTCCGACCAGGTTCAGGTCCTTGGAGGTGAAGGCATATCCAGCGGAGGCGATGTCAGTAAGTCCATTCAAAAGAGCCTCATCACCATCCTGATCGAATGCCACAGTGGAGACGGCGACTCCCGACGACTTCAGTCGCTCGGCGACGGGGATCGGGTCGAGCTCTCCCTCTCCCTTGTATGCGGACGCGTACACCACCACAAGTCTCTTGTAGTTGGAACGTCGGTTGTTGGCTCTTCCCGCTTGCAACACGCTCTCCGCGGCTCCGATTCCCTTCGCCAGGTACGAATCAACGGTGTTGCTCACCTGTCCGAGCGTCGAGTAGATGGTGCTGTACAGCTGATCGATCGACTGAATGTAGTCGAGATCGGCGGCCACGTTGGCCACTCCGTTGTAGGTCACCAGGCCAAGACGGGTGGAGCGCGGATCCGAGTACTGGGTGCCGATTTTGGTGCCGTTTCCGAAGACGGTGACGATGTTGGCGGCCACCTCGACGAGCCCCTCGTTCGTCATGCCCTTCGAGTTGTCGACGACGACGACCACGTCGAGCCACAGGTTCGTCAGGTCGCCGCCGCACTCGCGGTCCACATTGGTGCCGGATGGCTGTGGTGTGGAGGGTACGATGGTGGATGCAGGATCGGTATAGAAGCCAGTCTGAGCAGAGGCAAGAGCCACGAGCGACAGGAGGCTCACCAGTTTGAACATTGTGCTGAAAAAAAAAGAATCTCAAAAAGGAAAACGTTTGGCAGGCGAAAAAAGAGATGGGTTTGAAAGTTATCGGCACATCGGGGCGTATTTTAAGCCAATTTTATGTGCGCTTCCCTCCACCCTCTTCCATTTTGCACTGATAAATCATCCGCTTATCAGCTCAACATTTGGTGCACACTTTTCGTCGCCGTTAATGAGATGATACATTTTTCGAGATGGTGTTTAAGCCGCTTAAACGATGTGAATGATAAAGAGGGCGGGAGTGTTATGATAGCAATAACATTTAAGTTTTCTCTTTTTTTTGCTGAAAGTCGATGACGTGGGGTCTTATCAGTAGCAAGAATCATTGTCATTATATGTGATAATCATATCATTTCCGTTTTTTCCGGTTTCACCTTTCCAGTTAACAACTGTTGTAAACAAATAAAAAGTTCAATTCCGAACTCCAGATGAAGCTCTTCACCTTCCTCCTGCTCCTAATACCCATTGCCACGTGTCAAACCGTGGCTCCGGCTCCAGCCACCGATCGTGGCTGTGGAAACGACTACACGAACCTGTGGCTCGACGTGGTCGTCGTCGTCGACAACTCCGTCGGTATGACCAACGAAGGGCTCCTCGAGGTTTGCTGTTAGAAACAGTTACGAAACTCTGTCTTCTTATCAGGTGGCGGCTCAAATCGTGACCGTGTTTGGACAGGGCACACGAATCGGAACAAAGTATGGCGACAAGCGGACGACGAGGGTCGGATTGGTTACTTATAACAAGGACGCTACTATTGTAGGACTGTATGGGGTCTTGAAGTGTAGTTGAATGTTCAGCAAGCCGACCTGAATCGCTTCCAATCTGCTGATGACTTGTTTTCATCCGTGTTCCAGATTTTGAGCACCACCAGCAATTCTGATGTGGTGTATTTGGCAAAGTAACAGTTGTTTAATGTGACCTATATCATTCGAAAGCCCTTTTTTTAACGAGTTCACAACTATGCTTATTTTCTTCTACGGAGCTCTGTGAGCCGAGATATGGATCTCTAAAATTGTTAAAAGTTTAGAGCATCATATCTCGGCTCACAGAGCTCCGTAGAAAAAACAGAATACAGTTCTGAACTCGTCAAAACTTTCCAGAGGCCTCGAAGCAGCCGAGCAAGTGTTCGCGAGCGGTCGCAAGAACAACACGCGAACAAATTACAAACAACTCGTGATAGTCTATGCATCAGACTACCGGGATGACGGTCAGGAGGATCCGATTCCAGTCGCCGATCGGTTGAAGTCGTCGGGAGTGAACATTGTGACAATGGCGTTCGATCAGCAGGGGAGCGAGGATATTCTGAGGGATTTGGGAGAGATTGCTACGCCGGGGATGAACTTCACTAGCAAGGATGCGGGTTCGGAGGGTGCATTGCAGGTGGTGATGATTCAGAGTGAGTGAGAAAGAAAGAAAGAGAGGTGTGGTAGTAGACGCAGACAGCTAGACAGCTAGAGATGCGCCTAGAGAATAGACGCAGATAGCTTGACAGCAATAGATGCGATTAGAGAGTAGACACAGACAGCTAGACAGCAATAGATGCGTTTAGAGAGTAGACACAGACAGCTAGACAGCTAGAGACGCGCCTAGAGAGTAGACGCAGACAGCTAGCATGATAGAGACGCGCCTAGAGAGTAGACAGAGACAGTTAGATAGCTAGAGACACTGTCTATTGAATAAACGGAGACAGCTAGACAGCTAGAGACACTCTATTGAGTAGACGGAGACAGCTAGAGACCCGCCTAGAGAGTAGACGCAGACAGCTAGACAGCTAGAGACACTCCAATGACTAGACGCAGACACCTAGACAGCTAGAGACACTCTCTAATAACTAGACGCAGACACCAAACTCTCCAATTCAATTCCAGCCAACTGCTTCTGCTCCAACCGCTGGCACCAATACCGCGAGGACTTCCAGAACCAATTCTCCCCGAAGTTCGGAGTCTGTCTTCGTCCAGTGGCTATCACCGCCGCTTGGTCGCCAGCGAAATTCGCCTGTCAGAATATGATCCAGGCAGGCTATATGGTCACCGAGTTCAATCAGAAGAAGCACGATTTTGTGTTTAGTAAGAGATCTAGATGAGGTTGAAAACCAATTTTTTGTGTTTTCTTGTTCAGAAGTTGTTCAAAACGACACATCATTCCCCGAGCCGTACATCTATCACATCGGCTTGAGCTTTGTGAACGGAGGCTATTATTGGCAGCAGCCAGCCGGACAGCCTTTGAAGCCGGTAGCTCTATCATAATGCTCCAAATCACACAATAAAAAGAGCACATTCAGCTCAGCGACGGCATCTGGAACCCGGGCTTCCCCCAACAATCCTCGACCAACGTCGCCGTGCTCAACCAGCAGGACAGCTCGGCGTTCACCGTCGGCTGGCAGAACATCAACCAGTACACCGTTTCCGAGAGATATGTGTGCGAAGTGGCCGCATGTGACACTGATAACTATTGCGAATGAGCTGACTGTAATGAATGTGAAACGGTTGACGTTGAGAGTTTTTACGACTTTGCGACATTTGGTTTTCCTTCCGCTTGATTACGGAAATGTGGAGAGGTGATGGTGAGGCGCCCTTTTGTTATCGTAGAGGTGATGAAACTGTTCAGGAGTTGATAAGAATAAGGGTTTTTGAAAATTGGGGAAAAAGGGATCGACGAGTTCAAAACTGTATTCCATTTTTGCCAAATAGGACTTTGAGCCCAGATATAAAGCTTTGAAAATGAGCACAAAACCAAGAAAAGTGGGCATTTTCAAAGCTTCATATCTCGGCTCACAGAGCTCCGTAGGAAAAATTAAACATAGTTTTGAACTCGTCAAAACAAGGGCTTTCGAATGATACTAATATCGTTTTGAAAAGCCAAATTAAAAGTGAAATAA